>OZ024818.1:62850793-64100793 GCA_964017055.1 Chloromyia formosa
AGGCCATATTTGCTTGGCAACGCGACATGTGCTACCGGTACTCCACCTGATGTTAGCCCTCATCGTCGCCTTGGCCTTAAAGGCCAATTTGCAAGTTGCCAGAGGCATGCCAACGTTACGAAACCTGCCACTGACCTCATTAGTAGTACCCTCGCGAGCCAGTGCATCAGCCCTACAGTTACCGTCAAAGCCACTGTGACCTGGAATCCAACAAAGAGTAATGTTGAGAGAGCTTCCCATCAATAGAATTAAGGCACGACATTCTGCAAGTACCTTCGAGTGAGTCACAGTAGAATCCAGCGATTTAATCACCGATTGACTATCTGTATAAATTATAACATCACTAGCTGAAATTACATTACGCCCTAGCCATTATATAGCTTCATAGATAGCCGTCCCCTCCGCCTGGAACACACTACAGTAATTAGGGAGGCGGAAGGACAGTCTGATGTTCAACCTCTCCGAATAAACACCAGCCCCGACGCCATCATCGCTCTTGGAGCCGTCGGTATAGATGCTTATAGCATCACATTCATGAGCGGTGTTAGCCGCCCACTCCTCACGAGAGGGGATCAGGCAGTCGAAATTCCTTTCAAACTCTAGTTTCGACACGGTATAGTCCGTGGTTTCAGGAACGTTCAAGCTGTTCACAATGGCCGAGTGCCCGGTGGTGGATGTGGTCCAGTGACTTGTTTCACGCAGGCGAATGGCCACACCAGCCGCAATCTGTTCGGCAAGAATGTCCAAGGGAGCCAGGTTCAGCAGAGCTTCAAGGGCCGCAGTGGGTGTTGTTTTTAGAGCTCCCGTAATGGCGATACAAGCAAGCCTTTGAACTTTCTCCAACAAGCCTCTGTAAGATGCGAATCTAAGCGCCGTCCACCAGACCACTATCCCATACATAAGAATAGGACGCACGACCGACACATAGAGCCAGAAAACCACTCTCGGTTGCAGTCCCCACTTCCTACCGATCGCCTTTTTGCATGAGTACAATGAAACAGTGGCCTTTTTAACTCGCTCCTGAATGCTAGGCGTCCAGCATAGTTTTTTATCCAGGATGAGCCCCAGAAATTTAGCTTTGTCCGTGAGAACAAGCCTTATGCCCTCCATTAACGGTAGTTCGAACGAAGGAACCCTATATCTCCTGGTGAACAGAACAAGTTCCGTTTTGGTCGGATTCACTCTAACCCCAACCTCACTCGCCCATCTCACCAGAACATAAAGGGCCCTCTGCATTAGGTCATTGAGAACACAGGGGAATTTACCTGAGATAGCGATTGCAATATCATCGGCATAAGCAATTGGTTTACACCCCAGCCCCTCCAGTTCCACAAGAAGCTTATTAACCGCCAGATTCCAAAGAACGGGAGAGAGTACCCCACCCTGAGGAGTCCCCCTGCTCACGTACCTTCTCGCAGACGTTGTGCCGAGTTCTGTGCAGATCACCCTCGAAGTCAGCAAATGATTAATAAGCTTGCAGATTGAGTCATGTATACCAAGCTCTGCAAGTGCGTCAGTGATAGCTGCCGGTTTTATATTATTGAAGGCACCCTCAATATCCACAAAGGCAACCGACGTATACTCCTTGCATTCAAGAGACTTTTCGATGCAACCTATCAAGGCATATAACGCCGTATCCACTGATCTTCCCTTCCAGCAGGAATATTGCTGCGCGGGTAGGTGTCGATCAATCTCTCCAACACCTTTAGCAGACATGAGGATAGACTAATGGGTCTAAGATCCTTTGGCCGCGCGTGCGAACTTTTTCCCGCTTTCGGGATAAAAACAACCCGGACCTCCCTCCGTAGATAGGGAATATAAACCAGCTCGAGGCATCCCCTGAAAATGGATTCGATCCAAGGATACAGTACATCCATCGCAAACAGTAGATCTGCGGGAATGATACCGTCAGGTCCAGCGGACTTGAAATGGTCAAAACTGTTAATGGCCCGTATTATCTTCTCCTTTGAAAGAATTGACGCAAAGTCACACGGAGTGACTTTGCCTGAATAGCCATTACAGAGAGAAGTAAGGGCAGAGCTATCAGGGAAGTGTGTGTCAAGTAGCAAATCAATAGTCTCCTGACTAGAGGAAGTCCAAGTCCCATCTTGTTTCACCAAATAAGTGGGCACTGTCGGGACCGTAGACAAGACTTTACGGAGCCTAGATACTTCGCTAGATTCCTCAATTCGCTCACAGAAGAGTTTCCACGAGCTGCGCTTAGATCTCCTAAGTTCCTTCTTCATACTAAGTTGTTTTTTACATGTCGACCAATCAGAGCTCAGCCCAGACGATTTAGCTTTATTGAAGCACCTTCGGCAGGTTTTTCTAAGCTCACCGATTTGAGGACTCCACCACACTGGTTTAGCTCTTCCCTTTGGTCTAGTAACAGGACACGCTTTAGCGGCGGATTCTGTAATCGCTTTTGTAAGGATTCCCACCAAGGTATCCAGCTCCTGTTCATTACCTGGTTGACATGGGATAGAGGGTAATGAGTCCAAAAGACAGTTCCTGTAAGTGCTCCAGTCTGTCCTTCTACGATTTACTAGAATCGGTTTGGGTCCAGGCTTAAAGTCCAGACTAAATTGCAGATACCTATGATCTGAGAAGGAGTGGTCTGGTGAGACCCTCCAATCCCGTATCATAAGCTGTAGATCCTCTGAAGCGAGGGTAATATCGAGGACTTCCTTCCTACTCCTGGTGATGAAGGTAGGCTCGATACCTATATTAAAAATGAGTAGATTAGTTCCCAGCAAGTATTCGAAGAACGCCTCTCCCCGTTCATTCGTGTCAGAGCTACCCCACACGACATGATGCGCATTACAGTCCGAACCGATAATGACACTAATGTTGCTTGCTTTGGCAGCATCTATAGCATGCGTTTAGCTCACAGATGGAATATCCTCATCCGAAGGTAAGTAGGATGAAATAAGCCAA
Source organism: Chloromyia formosa (assembly GCA_964017055.1). Lineage (NCBI taxonomy): Eukaryota > Metazoa > Arthropoda > Insecta > Diptera > Stratiomyidae > Chloromyia > Chloromyia formosa. The sequence continues at coordinate 62,853,731 of OZ024818.1, forward strand.
AAACCCCTATTTCCGATTTCCAGGCTAACCACTACGTTATCTGTGCAACTAAAAGGCGATACAAGGAACGCGCTTAAAGTTTTTTTTAACAAGTACACACGATCGGGGTCTACCCTGATCTTTCATATAAAAAATATTATAGAGTGGAGATGTCAGACCCTTCACCAAATTATGCACGATCCAAGGCTCCTGAATTAAAACAATATCTTCACCCTCTTGAGCGAGACGGAGAAGAAGTGCAGATGATGCTGCTTTACAGTGATGAAGATTAATCTGTACGATTCTAATCATTACTGGAGAGAAGCATGAGAGCACAGCTTATTGACCTAGCAATGATGATGACGAGCCCATCTCCACCATAGTTGCATTCATATCCTCTCCAGTGTCAGACTCCAGGAAGTCATGGACGAGAGATGGCTGCGACGTGTCGTCTAGGGCCGCTAAGTCCGATCCTAGCGACACACACTCCTCATCAGTGTCCTCCTCCACGGGCGTAGACACTGAGAAAAAGGAGGTATCTCCCAGTTGAGCAACAACTTCCTCTACGGGATTCGATACAGGCCTACTCGCCTTTTTCATGTCACTTTTATAAACCTTTAGCTTGATGTTCACAAACCCAAGATTAATAACGCCGTTGGTTCTGGCTAGAGGAGCAAGTGACTCGGCATTTATCACTAAAACCGCACAACTGCAGTTATCTACCGGCTCCTCCACCTTTACGATCCTCCAGTCGTGGGTTGGAAGATCCGCATTGCATGTACGGATGAGGTGCAAAACTTCCTGGATTGGCCTCCATAACACCATGAAAACTGAGGGCAAGTTTTCCCTCAACCAGCTTCCAATTACTCAGCGAAATATGCCCATCGGCTGTATTTCGGTCAATGATAGCCAGTTCAATCCAGTTCCTTACCGCATCTGCGTAGGAAGGGACAGACTCCCTAAGACTATTAGTAGCCGTTTTCTGCCTTTTCGGAGCGGCAGTAGGTTCCTCCACGGACCTCTGCCTCTTAACAACTCCGGGTTCTTCATGAATCCCGGCGATAGCCCGGAGTGCCCATTCAAGGGAGGCTCTCTGTTTATCAGTCCGGTGTTCCTCCCTAATGGTCGAAACAAAGTCTCGAACCCGAAGTGCATTTCGCTTATCGCGAAAACGAGTTTGCGACGGTGTCAAATGTTTACGTTTCCCCCACGGACTCGCTGATGCAATACTGCTTGGGCCAGGCTTGTCCAAAAGCAATTCAATTCTTTACAAGAGTAGACCGAGGATGCTCCTGACGAAACTTCCTGGCGGAGACTGTTATTATATACTTCACCGCTATGGCCAGGTTTATCCAAAGCCACGCCACTTGGTTCAGTCCTACCCGCCGATCGCACTTCTCTGCTAGGGCCAGGTTCATCCAAAGCCCTAGCACTGGATGCAGTGCTACAATAAGAGGCTCCCACCGGAACTTCCTGATGACCAGTGCCTATCCTGGTACACGGCGATGCATGGACGGCCGGACCAGGCACATCCTTAGTCCGACTGTTGCGCGCACCACCCTCCTTGGGGGGGGGGGGGGGGGGAGGGCTCTACCCGAGCTCATATGTTCAAAGAATAATCACGGAACGGACTCACCAGACTCATGAACGTCAGCAATACTACCGAAAATTCTCCGCTGCCTCGAAACAGATGACAGTATACCAGAAGTCAACAAATTGTAGCAGTAATCCCTCTCAGCGTAGATAATGATTTCACTAGTTCAGGCGGTACGCAATCGTCGCCTTGCCACACACTGTCATGGACACCAAGGTGCACAGCCACACATACACCGCGCGATGCCACTACCGGCGCACGCACAACCAAACCAATCACGACCGCGTTATACAGGCAAACAACAGCTTCAGCCGATGAGCAGATACACATACTATCAGCACTTGAGTCAGAACCGCTCGTAGCTCGCCGTTACCCTCACAGAAACACAAGCACAAAGCGGCGCTCCGCCACCATTCCACAGCCCCACAGGAGCGAAAACGTTACTTAGAGCTTTATTATTTTAGAGTAAAAAGATCTCAAAACAATAAACCTCAATGACGCGCTACTTAACTTAACATCAACGAAATATTGGAAATAGAGAAGCTGAAAATAATACATAAAATTGAAAATTATGACTTGAAAACTGAACATATTTTAAAGAAAAACCTCGACAAACATGACTATAATACATGAAACAAGAACAAGTACACATATGACACTCCTCGAACCAATCGAAAATTAAATAGAACTACGATAAGTGGCCTACAACTCTATAATCGACTTCCACAGGAAATAACTAGCACCCCAAATATGACGATTTTCAACAAACGCCTAATGAGACTTTACCACTTGAGAAGACCCGATTTGATTTAAACAACTTTAAAATTATTTACCATAAAGTCAATTAAAATTTTTCTCAACCATTATGATTATGTATAAAATTTTAATTTAACTTTTGAATTGGAACCTTGGAATAATATTTAAATTAAATAATGCATTATACACTTAAGGCCCTAACCAGATTGAACGCAGCAGCAGCGGCATCGGCAGCAGCAGAATTAAATAATGCATTATAAACTTAAGGCCCTAACCAGATTGAACGCAGCAGCAGCGGCATCGGCAGCAGCAGCGGTGGCAGCAACAACAGGTAGATCTGTCGCGATGACACAGCGGCGATGACAGGTCGCTGTGTCATCGCGACAGATCTATCTGGCAAATTATGTTACACGTCATGAATTTTTAAAATATTTGTAAAATTGAATTGTATTTTTTATGTAACAAACCCGCCTATTAATGAATAAATTAAATTAAAGTAAAAGTAAGCCTGAGCCGCATAGAGAATCTATGGAGGAGCAGTCCGCATATACTGAACACTGAACTATTTGAAGTAATTCCACTCGTAAAAAAAGTAAACAGTGAGACACACGCCCACAAAACTCACATTCCCCTTCACACTTCCACCCTTGTGCGGAATTGCTTCATTTCTCCCGCTTTTCATTTTCAGCTCTCTTCTGTGCTGGGCCGTGACAAATAACAAACCAGATTGTTGCGAACCATGGCTTTGTCGAGCCCGACGTCATTGCAACAAAAATATTTTTTACTAGTGCTAGTGCTTATATTGATTAGAAAAAATTGTAACACAATAATAAGGAAAGAAAATTTTAAGAATAGAGAAAAATACTAATCCGAAATAAAAATATCAATAAAAAAGAATAAAGAATGAAAAAACAAACCTTAAGGAAACTAATTCAAAATGAATGGGAAAAAAATTAGAGGGAAACGCAACATATACAGAAATCTAAAAATAAAAAGAAATTACGAGTTAAGACTTACGCATGTCCCACGATGCACGATCGATCGCTCTGGCGGGTTCAACGTAGCTCGAAAACAGTGTGTTCGGTTTCATGAAAAAACATAAAAGAACTACGATTGGGGTAAACCCCAATCATGCAATACTCTAGATGAATTTGAACCTGGTTAAAGCCAATAAATAATTTTGGTTGCAATCTCGGATGCATCGTTAAGACGTAAGACGTAAGTCGTTAAGACGTTAAGACGTATTTCATGAAATAGTGCAGTTTGTATGGGAGGGGGTAGAAGGAGGGTGAGGATTACAATAAATTTTATAATGTAGGTTACAATTATCATAAAAGTGATATATTCAAAATTTCAAAGCAAGATGTTTTATAGTTTCTGAGAAAATCTGATTATTGTAAATTATCAAAAATGTGTCATTTTGTATGGGAGGGAGTAGACGGAGTAAGGGTAATCGATTAATTTTTTTGAATCTAACTGATATTGTTAATTAAGTGTTAAGTACAAAATTTCAGCCCGATAAATTGTATACGTACTGAGTAAATTGGCATAACGTATTTCATGAAATAGTGCAGTTTGTATGGGAGGGGGTAGAAGGAGGGTGAGGATTACAATAAATTTTATAATGTAGGTTACAATTATCATAAAAGTGCTATATTCAAAATTTCAAAGCAAGATGTTTTATAGTTTCTGAGAAAATCTGATTATTGTAAATTTTCAAAAATGTGTCATTTTGTATGGGAGGGGGTAGAAGGGGTGGAGCGATTTAGCCCGTTCACGAACTTAGCCTTCATTTTTTGTCAAAAATAACGTGTGCAAAATTTGAACTTCATAGCTCAACGCGTTCTCGAGCTAGAGAGGTCACGGACGGACGGACGGACAGACGGACAGACGGACAGACGGACATCCGGTTTTGAGATATTCGAGTGATAATATGAACTTCTGTATCATTCATTTTTTTCTGCGAGCCTTATTTCTTAGCGTTACAAACTTTGTGGCAAACTTATAATACTCTCAGATTTCATCTAGAGTATAAAAATATATGGAAAGAAGAAGAAACAAAATAAAATATCGTATGGGTTCCTCCACTCGATCGTCCGCCGCGCCACTCCTTCCGTATCCCAGTAATTATACGATCAGACAAGATTATTCTTGCAATGCAACGTCAATGTTCTTCAAGCTCGAATTTAACAAAATAAAAATCTCGTGAGCCCTTCTCTAACAACAATCAATTTTCGTAAAAAAATAGAGAGAAAAACAGGAAATCCGCACTATCATGAACCACTATGAAAATGTTTTTTCTACGTTCGCACTTAAGTTTTTTTTTTTCTTCCGCCGCGGTCCACAACAACAACATAATACATTTACCTTGTTTAGTATTATTTTGTTTTCCTGCTCACGTTCAGTCCCTTAGTCATCATCACCGTGGCGCGACAGCCCGACGTCGGGCCTTGGCCGCCTGGAACATCAGTCTCTTAGTGACATTCGGTATTCTTTCCCTTCACTTCACCACACATTCAATTTAATCCAAACGATAGATTTTCAAAGAAACGAAATTGACCACCTAAGAAGAGGTGGTCAATTTTGTTTCTCTGAAAATTTTCAACTACTACAAAAAAACCTCCTCGGTGCAACAAGGAAAGTAGAAAAACTGAATGTAATCCCAAAAAAACCAAAATCAATTGATTTATCAACTCCGTATCTTCCTTCACGCTAAACATACTCGTACACTCAATCATCCATACTCCGTCAACTCTACCATCTCTTATCTCGAGATCACAAGAAATCCTCACTCATGCATGTTAGTTCTTTAATGTCCTTATATCATACGCACTTAAAAATATGACTTGTTGCATGCATTACTGTAATCTATACTTAGCATTCCAGACGGTCAGCCGCTCATACACTGCCTGAACCACGATACGGAGAAGATAAGAGTTTTCCCTACATCATCTTAAGCGGGTCTTTCTTGAGGCGCGTGTTACATCGGCAATCCAAATCAATCCATTAAAATATTTTGAACAAAATTTGGTCCTTCAAAAAAATCCGCCCGTCTACCACTGGAATCCAAAAATCCCTGCACATTTTCCAGAGGTCTAACTTTTCGGCTCGCCAAGATCTGTCTCCCCCATCTTCAATCGCAAACCCGTCCTCATCCACCCGCATCATCTGCTAGGGTCCTCCGCATTTCGCATCAAAGGTCATCGCCACCGACAACCGTTTCCCACTTGCCCCCTCAAAATCTGCACAAACGCAACAAAGCCAAACAAAAGTTTCTATGCACATCGCAATGCATAGAAACGATCGCATCATCAAAACATTGCATTTATGCAAGAGACGATCGCTCACGACATCTCACATCTCCGTTGGCGGCGGCATGACACCCATACACAGAAGTCCTCTCTGCGCGCCATCACATTGCACTTATAGCAATTGCATCTCTGCCACATAGAAACAACACCGTCCATGCAAGATGATGACTTTACAGAGTTGATATCTGCTGGCCCTCCTTAGCGTTCAAACGACCTAGCATATCTATTTAATTTATGCCGTCAGTAACGCTAGTTAGCTGACCAACAGAATGTCGCCAATATTTGGAACTAGGCGAGTTCAAATCAGCTGGCGAATGTCAACTGGTGCGCGCGCAGTGGTTCGCAACAAAATGAAAGGAAGAGAGTTTTAATATAATTTCAAAACAAAAAAGAACTGGCTTAAGAGATCTCTTCACCGCTCTTCTAAAAAAAAACTGCGCTCACAAATCAGCTGGTCGTTCGTCGCGCCATGATAAAACTTGGGATTTTTAATGTTACCGCACCGGGGCACTAGTATCGTAATGTGGCATAAATTGCAACTGGCGCGAAAGGAGTTTCGAATTATCAAATTTAACACACCATAAGCAAGGTACTAACCTCCGTTTTTCGTGCGAAATCTTATACAAAAGGAACATTACTGTTTCATGAATATTAGAAGAATTCTCTCTATTACATTTTGGAAGAATTTTTAAAATTCCTTAAATGCGGGATTTCCGCTTTAGATAGTTCATTTCCACTTTATGCCTAGTACTAACCTCATCTTTTCGTGCGAAATTTCATCCAAATACTGTCAAAAGTTTCGTCCTGTTGACAGTATTTGTATGAAATTTCCCACGAAAAGGAAAGGTTAGTATTGGACATAAGGTGACAAGAAGCTAAAGCCCATGCGGGGGGACTTGGAGGTCCTAAAGTGGAAATTTCTCGAGTTTTGTAAAAGTTCTCTTTAATCGAATAGAGAGAATTCTCATAATTTCTGCGAAACAGGAATGTTCCTCCCATACACCGACAAAATAGTGTGTTACTCGACAATTTGCCCATCCAACTTTAACTTTGAAAGAGGAAAATTTAAGTTGGATGGGCAAACTGTCGAGCAAGAGAACAAATATCCATTGAAAGATGCTTCAGGTGCTTTGCTTTTGGCCACTTCGCAAAAAAGTGCAATAGCAAACAAGACAGATCGAATATGTGTCGCAAATGTGGCGTAGAAGGGCATACATGGAAAACATGCGACATGGAGTCGAAATGCATACTATGCTGCGAGAATAAGGAAATGGACTACAATTCGACTGGAAGTTTTAAGTGCCCCGCATGTATGACGGTCTTCAACAAACTCGTAAAAGCAGCTGGTTCAGATCAACTTAAATCACTATCAGGCGGCACAAGATCTGCTGTCACAGTCAGTAAGAGAAAAGGGCGTTGACGTGGCGATCGTCTGCGATCAATGCAAAAATTTTAACAGCTCAATGTGGGTGGAGGACGATGTAGTTGGCGATGCCAGCACGCACAGTCCCGTAACAATCGCGGGAGATTTCAATGCGTGGGCCACTGAATGAATAAGTTGAGCTACAAACGCTAGGGGACAAGTGCTCCTTGAAGCTTTCTCACAACTGGACGTCGTACTTATGAACATAGGCGGTAGTAATACCTTTAGAAGAGGAAGTACAGGCTCCATTATCGACCTTACTACTTTGCCTTAACCCCTAGCGGGGCATAGCGCGTCAACTACTCCTGCGCGCCATCGTACTCTGTTCTGGGCAATGGGACGCAACTCCCCCAAAGACTTACCCAGTGCCTGACAGTCCTTTGCCACAGATCGACGCCATGTGATTCGACGACCCCCTCTTGGTCGGCCTTGGTTGGAAATGGGGTTCCACTTCATGGCATGCAAAGCAATGCAGTTATCACTCTTCCGCAATGTGTGACCTATCCACTGCCATTTTCGCCTGCGTATCAATTCGTCGATCGTACGCCGACTTAGCTCTTCATTTGATATTGTTTCGGGCCAGAAAATTCTTAGAATTCGACGAAGACATGAGTTGACGAAAACTTGCAGTTTTCTGGTAACTCCTACGGAAAGTTTCCGGGTACTGCTCCCATACAAAAGCACTGATAGTACCAGGGAGCGAAACAGGCCCAGCTTGGTCTTGATGCTGAGATAACTGCCCTGCCAGATTTTGGACAGCATGCCGTATGCGCGTTTAGCCTGGCTGAACGACGAGCGATGTCCTGCTCCGTACCACCATTTTCGGCAACAATGCTACCCAGGTAGACGAAGTTGTCCACCTTCTCCACAGGCTGTCCATTAATATTGATGGCAATAGGGGTCGGGTTTCTTTTTCGCAACGGCGGGCTAAGAACCTTGGTCTTATTGGTATTAATCTTTAGTCCAACCTTGATTGCCTGCCTCTCGAGATCTAACGCCATTGCCGACAGATCCATGATTTTGTGGGAGAGTAGGCATATGTCGTCAGCGTAGTCAAGATGTTGTAGATAAGATGTCAAAGTCCATTGAATTCCTCTGTCGAGTCCGTATAGGGCTGCATGCAACACATCGCCGATCACTATGAGGAATAGGATCGGTGAGAGGATGCACCCCTGCGGAACTCCACTGCGAATCTCAAAGTCCCCCGACACCTTACCTTTATGCAAAACGCGACATTTCGCGCCGTCATAGCTTGCCTTAATAATAGCCACAAGCTTCTCAGGGATGCCTCTCCTGCGCAAGGCCGCCCATATAGAATCCCGGTTCAGACTATCGAAAGCCTTCTCGAAATCGATGAAAAGCAAATGAAGCGGAGAATCGTATTCAGCGCATTGCTCGATGATGATTCGCAAGGTGTTAATGTGATCGACACAGGAGAATCCGGATCGAAAACCAGCTTGCTCTTCATCAATTGTGCTTTCTAAGTCGGCCTTTAGTCTTTCCAGGACGATTTTAGCTATTATCTTGGCAACGGCAGGAAACACACAAATAAATAAATAAATAACTGGCGCAACAGTCCGATTTGAACCACGGCCTCGAGATGAGTTAGCATCATCTCATTTTCTAGATCGTGACGGTTTTTTGTGCAGAGGTATGTGATCAGCAACACGCTCAACCGAGTTATTTACCCCATAATGGGAACTCATTTAACAGCTGAGTGGGCTCATAGTCCGACACGTACATTCCCGGAATCGAACCGGGGCCCAGTGCGTTGAAGGCGAACGTGCTAACCGTTGCGCCATCCGGACTACAATGCCTCTCCAATTATTACAATCTGTAAGGCTACCCTTCTCTGGAAGTTTGATGATCAAACCTTCCTTCCACTCAGTGGGAAAGGTCTCTGTATTCCACGCTTTATCAACAAGTGGGTGCAGCAAATCGGCAGTTACGCTTGGCGCTGCTTGATAAAGTTCGGCAGGGATACCGTCAAGTCCGGCGGCCTTTCCTCGTTTTAGTGCAATAATTGCAGTGACTATTTCCTCTTTAGTCAGGGCAGTGGACCGTATACGCACATTTTGATGGTTAGCTAAATTATCTGTATGGGGGGGAACTTCACCAGAGGTTACACGGTTCAAGACCGCGGCGAAGTGTTCTTTCCACCGCCTCATTTGATCTTCTTCCAAGATAAGTAGCTTTCTATCACTATCTTTCACCGGATGTTGGCAGGAGTTACGACCACCTGTAAATTCCTTGATGACACCGTATACGGCGTTTAAGTTGTTACTTCTTGCGGCTTCTTCTGCTGAGGCTAAAAGAGAATTGGCATAAACTCTTTTATCGCGTCGCACACTACGCTGAACTTCTCGAGCTTTCTGACGGTAAAGGAGTTCGATGCTGCTTCGATTGTCGTCTGATGCTGCAGCCAAACGAACTTTCAAGTCCTTTCTTTCAACAATCCGCTGCCATGAAGCGTCGTACATCCAGGGCTTATTCCGGCAATCCGGGTTTGGGCCAAGGATGGTATTTGCGCTATCAATGTACGCATTTTTTATGGCATCCCAGTTTTCGTTTATGTCACTATCTGGGTGACTAGTTATCTCAGCCGCTTTTTGCGCAAGATGGTCATTATATTGTTGTAAGACAGCTGGATTTTTTAATCGAGCGGTGTTGAATTTGCGGCGCCTGGATCTTTCGCCGCTGGGGCGGCGCACGGCTGCAATACGCAATCGAACATTAGCGATCATTAGATAATGGTCTCTTCCCATCCCAATATCGGCACCCTTCTTGTTTCGCACATCCAGGAGGCAACTCTTGAATCTTTTACTAATGGTAAATTGGTCGATCTGATTTTGTGTTCTGCGCCGATAAACAGAGGACCAACTGATTTTGTGGTGGTCCTTATGCTCAAACATAGTACCACCGATGAAGAGACTGTGAAAGTTGCAGAACTCTACAAATCTTTCACCGTTGTCATTACGATCACCAAGACCGTGTCTCCCCATCACATGTCTGAGCCCATAGTTATCGGCGCCAACTTTCGCATTCAAATCACCCATAACCATTATAATGTCACCTTTAGGTGTTCTGCTCTGAACGGCGTTTAGTTCTTCGTAGAAGGAGTCTTTTGCCAAGACATTGTCGGGTTCAGTAGGGGCATAACATTGTATTATTGAGATGTTCCTCATTTTGGTCCGGAACCTGACGGTCAAGACTCTGTCAGAGACCGGCTCCCAGGATAAGAGACAGTTTCGCGCGGCTCTGGTTAAAAGGAGCCCCACACCTGACTCACGACGACTACCGGTAGCTTTACCGGAGTACAACATTACAGTGCTGCCCGTTGGAGAGATAAATTCTCCGCTGTTCCACCATCTTATCTCACTAACTCCTAAGATATTTAATTTGTACCTCAGAAATTAACTCTCTAATTGAAGAAATCGTGCGTTCTGGGGACCTTCTGATCCATTTTCCAGGAGAGTACGCACATTCCAGAATCCAATCTTTGTCATTGTACGATAGCCAAAAGTCGTAACCGTTGAGTCAGTCCTTATCCAAGGCATAGTTGACGTTTCGTTAGCATATAAAGATTTCGGATAGTGCAAGTTGCTGGCATAAACATTCTGTCCTTTGATTGTCGGTTTTAACGACAGGCCCTCAAAGGGAAAGGCCGTGGTTTTTTTTGTACACCCCACACCACAGGAGTACTTCAACCAAATCATCGCACCGCCATCACTGGCGGCTTGACGGCAATCGTCAGTGACCACTGCCGTTCCAGGGGGCGCCCACGCGGAGGACTATGGAAGAGGAGTTTTTGCCCCCCCCCCCCCCTTCCACCACCATCAGGCCATTTACTTCTGCATTGCCAGTAGAATACCACAAACAAGGCTGCCATCAATAAACCGGAGATGGTCTGCTAAAAACTTCGACGGGGAAGCGTTCATCGAAACCTTGCATCAGAAGGGAGCTATTGAAGGACATACAGAGCAAAAGGCATCGCAGCTTATAAAGCAGATAGTAGAAGCATGTGATGCCTCTATGCCAAGGACAAAGTCTTCCATCCTCCGGAAAGCAAACAAAGAGACTCCAGACTACGACAAATTGGCACAATAATACAGGACTTCACGCGGACTACTAAAGCAGGCAATAAAAAGGAGCAAACGAAACAGTTTCAAGCAACTCTGCGTGAACGCAGATATTAATCCCTGGGGAACGACCTGTAGGGTAGTTACGAAAAAGCTGAGCAGTTACCAAACACCTCAAGTGAATTGCCCTCTTCTACTAAATCGGATATTCTCAGTTCGCTTCGCCCAGCATGCGTTAGCAAACGTTGAAAACTAGGAAACGGTCCATGAAGAGCAGATACCGGCATTAACCGACAGAGGGATTTTGGAAATTGTTTCGAGAAGAGGTGACAAAAAAGCAGCAAGCCCTGAGGCATTTCCAATTGAATGTTGAAAGTAGCAGTTGACACGGTTCCAGGGAAGTTCGTCACTGTTTTTCAATCCCGTTTGCAGGAGCGTGTTTTCCCTGCTGTATGAAAAAAAAACAAAGATTGGTTCTGCTACCAAAACCCAACAAACCGCCGGCGAAACCAAATTCATACCGTCCAATTTGCCTGCTAGACACCGCGGGAAGGGTGCTGGAACGAATAATTTTTAGCAAACTAGCTGCCGTCGTACAGGAAGAGGGAGCACTTTCGGACCGACACTTTGGTTTTCGAAGGGCGCGCTCCACGGCCGATGCTATCTCGACAGTGACAGATCTAGGGAAACACGCACTTCGTGATGGCAAATGTTGCGCGGTTGTGACACTGGACGTCAAAAATGCTTTCAGTTCGGCAAACTGGAAATGCATTCATTTGTCTTTGCAGAGGATAGGTGTGCCTGACTATTTGACGCGACTTATACAGAGCTACCTTTCGTTTAGAACCCTACAGTACGAAACCAGCGAAGGACCAAGAGAATACAATGTAACAGCAGGTATACTGCAAAGATCTGTACTCGGCCTTTTGCTGTGGAACATCATGTACAACGACATATTGGGTTTAGTACCTAGTAAGTAACGATAGTCGGGTTCGCAGATGACATAGCTGTGGTCGTGGTGGCCAAGGATCCGGCATTCGCAGAATTGTATGCCACCGAAGCAATCACAACTATAAAGTTGTGGTTGGATAAAGTAGGACTGGAGCTAGCTGAGCAAAAGGCGGAAGCCGTTCTCATCAGTAACCGAAGAAAAAAGAACACTCTGGGGGTCAGAGTCGAAAATACCATCATTATTTCTAAGCCAGAAATTAGGTACCTGGGGGTGATGATTGACGTGAAGCTGGCATTTTGAAAGCACCTCAAGTACATATAGGGACACCTCAGGGAGGCGTCATCTCCCCGTTGCTCTGACTAGTTGTCATCAATAAAATTCTAGCTGGGCTTGACAGAGAAGGGGTTAAAGTGGTCGCGTACGCGGATGATGTGGCAATCGTAGTGTCAGGGATGTGCCTCTCCGTGATTAGTCATGGAAAGGGCCCTGGGTATGGTGAGCACCTGGGCTACAAGCTGTGGCCTGGGCGTCAATAAAACTGAACTGATGCTATTTACCACAAAAACTAAAGTACCACATTTTATCCTTCCTAAACTAAACGGACAGCCACTTCAATTATCGCCCAGCGCAAAGTACTTAGGTGTCATTCTAGACACGAAGCTCAGCTGGAAGTAAACATTCAAGAACGGGTAAAGAAGGCCTGCATAGCCTTCTACGACTGTAAGAAAACCTTTGGAAGGAGGTGGGGCTTAAGCCAAATATGGTCCTTTGGATGTGCACAGCAGTAGTCCGTCCAATTCTTACATATGGATCGTTGGTCTGGTGGCCAGCGCTTGCTAAAAAAATATAACATCACAAAACTTGGCAGGGTGCAAAGAACGGCATGTCTTGGTACCACAGGCGCCATGCGAACATGCCCAAGGGAAGCGCTAAACGTGATCCTGCACTTTCCACATATCGACCTCTTTATCAAACAATTGGCGGCGGGCAGTGCAGTCAGGCTCAAAGAGTCGGGAGGCTGGACTTCTAAACCGTACGGCCATAGCGACATTCTAAACCAGTTGCCACAGGATGTGGCCAAGGTGAATACCGACTTCACCGTGCCCAAACTAAGGTTAGGGAGAAACTTCTTTGCCAAATTCCCAACCAGATCTGAATGGGGAGAAGGCGAGGTGGTGAAGGATTTTGACATCACGATTTTCACCGACGGTACCAAAATGGACTGCGGCGTCGGTGCAGGGATATTTTCTGATGAACTAAATATTTCGGAGTGTTACCGCCCCCCAGATCATGCCAGCATCTTTCAGGCGGAAACCCTCGCAATCATGAAAGCTTGTCATACTCTCAGAGACATACCAGATAACCACAGCATCGCCATTTGCTCGGATAGCCAGGCCGCTATCAAGGCACTGAACTCGGTAACTGCATCCTCCGAGCTTGTCGAGCGATGTGGCGGGGAGTTAGCTTGCCTTAGCAGACTGCTCAATATTACCCTGCTCTGGGTTCCTGGTCACAGGAACATAGAGGGTAATGAGAGGGCTGACGACCTGGTTAGAAGGGGCGCCGTCCTAGACAGATCTCAAGCGGAGCCTGTTTGCATTCCACTGTTGACTGTTAAGCGCAATATATCCAACCACTTCCTCAAGGTTGAGGATTCCAAATGGCGGAATCTGCACACCTGCGCCGTATCAAGAAAGATATGGCCCTCCTATGAAAGTAAAAGAACATCGGAGCTTATGACCGAATCGCGCAGAGATGTCGCCAGGCTCACAGCAGTCATCACGGGGCATTGGCCTATAGGGGATCACGCAGTCAGGCTCGGTATCCCCTACAACACGCATTGCCGAAGTTGCGGTAATGAAGAGGAGAAGAGGAGTCACTTCATATGCGAATGCCTAGGCCTTGCTAGGACCAGACATCGTACATTGGGCAAGGCCTTTCTTGAAAACCTAGGGAATGTGTCGGGAGTGAGGATTGGGGAGTTGCTTTACTTCCTTAACTCCTCCGGTCGGCTCTAGGCAGCATCCCCTGTATTTTTGGACTATTAGCTAACAACAAATTTTCACGAGGTTTGTGGCTTCAAAGCGGCGCTTCTTGCGCTATGGTAAGGTTTTGCCTAAGCCACCAGTTATACCAACCAACATATGCAAGAAGGCGGCTAATGCTTCTGTGGCTTTGGCAAGGATGGTGCCAAACGTGGGAGCCCACGACTGAGTAGAAGACTTTTATTTTCACGAGTGATCACATCTATACTTCTGTATGCGTCACCAGTTTAGATCGACGCGCTTCGTCACGCCTGTAGCAGTGGAAGAATCAACTCTATTTATCGAAGGATCGCATTGAGAGTGTGCTGTGCATTCCGAACGACATCAGATGAGGCTGCCTACATTGTATCAGGTGTGATCCCCATAAACTGTCAAATTTTTGAATTTGAAAATGTTCCCCTCAGGATCTGAAAAGTATTCTGATCCGGAGAGAAACATTTTCATATCCAAAAATTGACAGTTCACATATTCTACCGGAGGGGAAAGCATATAAAGGAGAAATCGAGAAAAGTCAGATCCATGAAATTTGACAAGAGCTGGCCAAGCCAAAACGCAGTGTTTTTTTCTTTTAAATTTTTTTGGTTTTTTTTTTTATCAAAGCCCGATCAGGATCGGTGGCTGACTGAAGCAGCATCATCAGGTCAAAAGTCCAATAACAATCTGGGTTATGCTATCACGTGATTGCTGTAATTCAGTTTCGCGAGATGAAAATCAGAACAAAAGAGTCGACCATGATCGTTAATCAGCAGGACAAGCCAAGGCAGGATCGGGTAAGGCAGAGTCAAGCAAGACAGTGTCAGGCAAGGTAGGCCAGGGCAGGGCTAGACAGGGTAGAGCTTGACAGGGTAGGGCTTGGCAGGGCAAGGTTGGACAGGGAAGGTATACCGAACCATATTCTGGTCTGGTAGTGCTGCTTCCACCGGCTGATCGATGACAGCACGCAATGAGTAATGATCTGTCGGTGGTATGAAACCAGAGGCCGACGGTCCCATTACACCCGGACCAAGATGCGAGCGCGAGGGCGTCTGCGCCGTCCGCCAACCATTCCATCCTAATTGCCTCATTGTTTTGTTATTCCGCATTTTTCCCTCCCATGTGTGTGTCCTCTTCCCAAGGCTTATGAATTCCTGTAAATACGTAAAGGAAAGGGGCAACCAGCTGCGAAAACCCCGCCCACGTCTCCCGAACTGAGCTACAGCAAGCATAGGCCGCTGCTTAGCTCGTTGAGGGGCCTATTTCTTCGCCAGATGGCACTAGCCAACCTTAACAGTCATCATGCAACCTTATGCCGGAACTAGAATGAACGCAGAAAGTAGCAGCAGCAACTACAACAACAGGCAGATCTGCTTTCGCCGCTGTCGCTGCCGCTGCGCTCAATCTAGGTCACGTTTGGGAAATGCGTACTTTCTAATTTGATATTCCGCTGCCGCTGCTGCTGCACCCTGCGTTCATTATGGTTCGGGCATTAGGCTCCGTCCCACCGGGCATCTTTGGATGCCCACCAAATCGTCCACTGCAAAGGACAGTGGAGAGCCTCAAAAAACGATTGAAAGGGGGAGGGGCGCAGAAAAGAAACACACTGAAACAGTTTGGCCCTTTTAGGGGTAGTAAAAGACATTTTCAGCGCATAATGTCAAATCAAAGAGCATAAAGGGTACATTCCATTTCTGGAATGTTTTTCTAATTTAAAATAACCGAAGCGGAGTACGAGGCGCATTAGGTAGATTTTTTTTCGCGGGTCACGCAATATCGGTTGACATAGGAAGAAAATAATGGACTTGTGTCTACTGCGGTTTGTGAGGGTTGTGATCATTAAGGGTGCGGCTAGCAAGAGGAGTCACAAGAGACTGTTGATTCATAAAAGTCTTTTGGGTGTGTTCTTAAAAGACTTATTATGAATAATTGTGTATAGTACGTACCTTTTGTGTACTCCGCTCGCTATATAGCGAGTATCGCACAAAAATGAACACTGGCTCCGGGGGTGCAATGGCGGCGACCCAGTTCAGCATTTGTTTGTTAGATAGACACAAACCCCTCTATTTATCCTAGACACATCTAACCTAGAATTCTATTTTTTGCAAAGATGTGACTAACCAAGTAAATTTTTTTTTTTTCCTTTTATATATTTTCAGTTGACGAAAAATGAGCCGAACACTGCCAACACGAATCACATTGAACGTAACGAATCGCAGCATAACTGTCAAAGGCCGCGAGAAAGATCAAGTTCAACGAATCGTCCTACAATTTATCCAGGAAATCGTTAAAAAACTCAAAAAGATGGACCCAATATTTGCCGCGACTTTCTACAAAATCTTAATTTATGGAAGTTGGCGTGACAATACCAAAATCATTGCACCCAACGAAATTGATCTCAATCTGGTATTCGACTTACGCAAGGCCCATATCAAGAGAACTGCTCAAGGCCACGTTAATGTCGATGTAAGTGCCTATAAGAGTTCAAATCTCATCCAGTGTGCCAATAGTGAGGGCCTTCTTCTCGTCAACAAATTCCAGTCTTGGTTGGAGAGCCTGCTAAGTAGGCTTAAAATCCATAACACTTTACATACAGTTCTTGATCACAGCGTACGCATTAGTTTGCGTAAAAACGTACCCGCCCACATGTTTTGCATGGAAATCACAAAATGTCCACCGGAATCGTTACTGGAGCCCGGATTCAAGTTTACCGTGAATTTAACTCCCGGTATTCGGGGCACCAAGAAAAACTGGGTGTCGGACACTCATCCAGTGTATTCCGGGAGCTACGAATGGGTGTTGATTGCCCAACCGTTCAGTGGTGCCGCTAATGAAAATATATGTTTCGTCTCGTCGTTTCCGCATCAAGAGAATGCTATCATGAACGGAAAAAATACCATGAAAGTGGCAATCCGGTTGATTAAGAAAATTGCCCAGAGAAAATCGATTGGAAATCTAAGAAGTTACTTCATCAAAACGGCATTTTTGTGGGCAGACAAGCAGGACGGTACATTTTGGAATAAGCCATTGGACGAAATTGTCGAAAAGGTAGGAGTATGTGTACAAATTTATCGTTTGAAATAAACTAAAAATCCGAACAAAAAATTCGAAACTTTAGGATATAATTCGTTGAGACACAATACGCATAACCTCAAATTCGTATATCGTATTAAAGGGGTCAATTGAAAAGCAAGGGGTAAACACATTATAAAGTTTATTAGATATTAATTATAAAAAAACTTGTGGAACACCTAGTTTGAATTTTGAACAACAATTGAATCCTCAACTTGTTCCTCTTCTCATTGGGAATTAGTCTGTAAATAAAGTTTTAAGAGAGGGATGAGTCCAACACTCAGTGAATACGATTAAAACTAACTACAGGGGAAAAGGGATTTCATGCACTCACACATTCAGACATTCACAAACAGCTTCGAGACAAACTCGGACTTTTGGAAGGATCCAGTGGCGTGGCGTGATAATTCAACTAGGGGAAGCAATTGGTATTAAAAATTTACTATTATTATGCTTTCCACAAATTTACTGCGTATTAATTGAACCCCTCTCGTTAGCTACTTTTAACATTTCTAATATAAAAGCACCCAGGAATCACGAACGGGGACGTGAGAGTAGGTATACTGTATTTTATCAGCATTTTAATTCCCATGCTACCAATATATAATAATTTACTTTTAAATAAATAATTGTAAAAATTATATGTTGGTAGACTTATCAAAAAAGCAAAGCTGTAACTATAAGTATATAAATAAAGCATATTCGAATTATTAGAACTACTATAACAATAACAACAATAGCAAAAAAATTGCAAAATAAATATCCATACACTCATAAAGAAAGTAATCATGTTCAGCGAATCAAAATTTGAATAATAAAAACAATAACAATACAATAAAAATTAAAAATAATTCAACTATTTACTATTTAAAAAATCACAGTTAGTGAGTAAAATAAAATAATAATAATTGGGCAATAAATATATTACAAGTCAAAATAAATAATAAGATCCGTACATACTATTATTTGTAATTTAATTCTATTCGTCTTTCTTTTTTTGCGAATTCATCTATAATATCTGTATAAAAACTTTGCTCACACAAACATGATTTAAGGAAAACCTTTTCAATTGACATTATTGCCAAGTCGCTAAGCCGTTGTTCGCCTGTACAATTTCTAAGATACGTTTTAATCCTTTTTAAGCAAGAAAAACTGCGCTCTGCGGACGCACTGGTTACTGGTAATGTTAAAACTAAACATATTAATTTATAAAATTTTGTGAAGCTATCTTTTAATTTGTTATTAATGAAATAGTTAAAAATACCTTGAAAAGATTTTCCCTGCAAATCAGAATCAGAATAAAGCACAATGAGTTCAGTCTTTAATGAAATATGGTCAAATATATCAGCATAAGTTTTAGTTAAATTTAGTAAAAGATTGTCCGGAAATGTTTTCAAATATTGGTTAAATTTAGAAGAATCTAATAGGTTTAAAAATGTGAAACTTGCTAAGGATGAAAATCTTGAATTTATTTCTGCGGTAATATTATCTATAATTTCGACATAAATACGTGTAAAGAATAGTTCAACATTTTCATTACTGTCAACAAGGCACCTGGCTTTTTTCCGGCGTTGTGGAGTTTCGCAAATAGATGTGGTTTGGGTCCAAATTTCCGTGAAACTATTTCTTAACGATTGAAGTTGATTTTCAAAATCTGTAATTTTTTGGATGCAGTACATTATATCAGTTTGTTTACTTTGAAATATATCGAAAAGTACGTCGGTTTGTGGAAAAATTTTAGAAAAAACATTGAGCAGGAAAACAAACTGAAAATCTGTAAGTAAAACAAGAAGTCCCCTTGCGCTATTAACGGTCTCGCCATCCCACTTTCCACTCTCATTTTCAATGATATATTCAAAGAGTTCTTTTAATTGATCTAAATTATCAAAAATGGTTAAAACTAATCGACCATTAAAAGTCCAACGTGTTGGAGCTAATTTTGGAAGCCTTTTTTTGAGGAATAAATCTAGTGCAACTGTTCTCTTTGTTGAATGATTAAAAAATGTTGAAAAACAAGTAATAGATTGAAAAAAATTCGACATTCGCGTATTTTATCGCATGATTTAGATAAAACTAAATTTAACCGATGAGCGAAGCAATGAATATATATTGCGTTTTTATACACATCCTTTACACGTGTTTGTAATCCAGTTATTTTACCAGACATTACCGAAGCCCCGTCATAGCTTTGACAAATAAGTTTGTTACCGCAATTGAATTTTTGAACAACATCTAAAACATGGTCAAATAAACGCGACGCAGTCTGATCATCAGAAATATCTGTAAAAGTTATGAAAGTTTCTTTAACCTCACCGGAAGGAGTAATGTAACGAAAGGTTGTTGAGAGTTGAGAACGACATGAAACATCGGTTGTTTCATCTAATATTATTGCTATAAATTTAGTTTGCTGAATTTCATTATAAATCTGTTTTAATAAAATTTTAGAAATGCTACTAATGAGATCGTTTTGAATATAATTTGATATTCCGGAAAAAACAGTCGCTTGCTCCAAGTGAGCTCGCAAGTCCGGATTATATTTAGCTAAAAGATTTAAAAGTTCAACGTAATTTCCCCTATTGCAAGAATTCACATTTTCATTGTGACCACGAAATGCCTGTTCTTGACATCCTAAATGGCACACAACGTCAATTAGCATTTTTTAGTATATCTCGATTTTTCGAAACTTTCTCATTGTGCAATATTATTGAAGATCTATGTTGGCTACTTAATAATTCTTCAATTCTAGGACCGGAACCGAACTTGGAAAGAAGAAGTACTGACTTTAAATGATCAACGCTTTTCGTACCATGCCTGTCCACAGCTTTATGTAAATTAAAATATTTAAGTCACAAAACCCGGTAGTTCGCCAAACATTTGAATCATTTGAAAATAACAAGCATGGCCAACAAAATAATTTTTGCTTGGTCTTACAACCGGTAATCCATTCCGTATCTTCATAAATCTTAGCAGTAAAATGCCTAGTACATCTTTTTGTTTTAGAAACAATTTCCAAAATCGGTTTCGGTCGACCCTTTTCGGTAATGTCTTTTTTTTCTGCGAAAGATCGAGATCCAAAAGACAATCGAAAAAGATCATCAACAACACAATATTGATCCATGCTACTTTAAAAACAAATCAAAACACTATAAGCAATTATAAGCACCTAGACCGATTAAAAAACCCCTTCACCTTTTCACCAACAAAAAGCACACAAATCGCACTACACTAAAGCACTACACTAGAGCAAATGAGTTTTAAATTTAACGGCTCATTCAATTCCTTGTGACGTCAATGACTTGAGGCAGTATTACCATCTCCCACTTATTTTTTCTTGGAATTTTCCGTTAAATGGTTTTCGATTAGATATAAGTTATTGAAATATGCATAAATATCCCTATAATTGAGTTCGTCTCTTACTAATACTCGTATACACTAATAATTCTATGCGAAATCACTTCTTCTCGAATTTACCAATAATAATTTTTAACCATGAAGCCATTATATTTCAAATCGAAACTTTTTCCACAATTCAATTCCTATCCTACTCTGGTAACCCTTGTGAAACTCATATAGCACATCACATACGCATTGCAACACAGCAAATATTTTCAGTCCACAAGAAAATACGAACAAAGAGGAAATGGGAAGAAAAGTTCCCCAGCGTCCATGCGCCAGCAGCTCCGCTGCAGGCAAGAATTTCCTCTACTACATGTGAGGGGAACTTGGAAGCAAATTCCTGAGTGCTTCCAACCTACCGTGTACGTGAATTTTTTTTTATCGCGACACAGTAGGTTTACTGGGGAAAAAAATAAACGCTCATAGATGCAAATTTTGATATGCTTCCATGTGTCTTTTTCTTGGTGTGGTGTGGTGGTTTTCGCGGTGTTACCAATTCGGCTGTGTAAGATATTCGCGATTAGTTTCTTTGGAACTTTTATTTACATAGACTGTGCCGAAGAGTTTTTTTCGCGACTTTTTTGCGCGATTCAGAAAAAATTATTTAGAAAATTTTCCACCAATCGCCAAATATAAGGGAAGCAATGCTTCCCTTGCTTCCATGGACGCCACGCCACTGGAAGGATCCAAAGGGATACCGAGACAAACTCGTATACCGGCACCAGACTATGACAAACACAGTCAAGCCTTCTATGACAAACACAGAACCTTTCCTTCCCTCAAGTAAAACAAATTACACTTGTGACAAACACACCAACGAACTTCGTTTTAATCCTACTCACCGTTCCGCACTCTGCAATGTTTCTTTGAAGACTAATAAGCATTGCATCATGCACACGGCCCGTCGTAGGATAAATCCTATGACGTATCTACACTCACCAAATCTGTGTTTATTTTACCAGATAACAATCGAAGAATTTTGCTAAGGAAAGAAGAAGTTTAGAAGTCGGAGAAAAAAAAATGGAAAAGTATTAACAGAAAGCCCTAAATGTTATCGCACAAACATGAAAGCTCGCTCAATTCGCTCAACTTGATCTGTATGCAAAGGCGGCAACCCAGTTGGGTATTTGCTTCTAAAATACAAACCCCCTCTATTTATCCTAGACACAACCAGCCTAGACAAAATATATGTTAAGGGGACTACAGACCTTCAGTTTAACTGCGCAGATATCTGTGCTAATATCTGTGGAAAAATCTGCGCAGTTATCTGAACTGAAGGTGTGTAGGCTACATTCGATTTTCGCTAAATTAGTTCCGATATTTTGTACAGTTCTATCAGTTTTGTCGAAGTGTTCACATCGTACGTGGCTGAGCAAGTATCTTTTTAGTGTTCCCGACTATTCTATATTTCCTGCGTTGTTGGTGTTTTACTGCGATCTATCGTATCTTTTATGGTATCTTTCTGTGCTGGACTTACTGATGAACGATGCGCTGGGTTTTGGTGGATGTGGATGAATGTATGAAAGAGGGGAATGTACTAGAGAACAGGGTGGCCATTCTGAGATGGCCAACACCAATTTTTTTTTCTTTTTTGACTTCAGATTCGGAATCAGCGACCCAAAATTACCTTATAGTTCGAACCAGCCCGATCGGACAAGTATTTCCCGATGGAAACAGGGTGGTCATTCTGAAGTGGGCAACCAAAAAAAAAAATTTTTCTTTTTTGACTTCAGATTCGGAATCAGCGACCCAAAATCACCTTGTAGTTCGAACCAGCCCGATCGGACGAGTATTTCCCCATGAAAACAGGGGGGTCAGGGTGCATAGCCAGAAAAAAAAAATGCTGGATGCAGATATGCTAGTACGAAACGGCTGCAGGTACATGTACAAAGAGTGAAACGGGCAACCTAGGGCTACATGCGGGGGCTCGCAACGCCCTATTTCCCCATGAAAACAGGGTGGTCATTCTGGGGTGGGCAACCCAAAATTTTATTTTTATTTTTTCACATCAGATTCGGAATCAGAAAAAAAGAAAAGAAAAATTTGGGGTTGCCCAACCCAGAATGACCACCCTGTTCTCTAGTACATTCCCCTCTTTCATACATTCGCCTACAAAAATTCCGCATTTCACAGCCACACAAATCCTAAACCCGAAAAAAAGATACATTGCAAAAAAAAGACACATTTCCAAAGAAAAGATACATTTCTACACAATTGGCCGTCCTCAATCATCCTCTCACCCAAAACGAAACATTCACATATCAGTACGAGAGCGAAATCTCTGTACAAACTAGTGGTTTCATAGTCATTGTGAAATTTAGTAGAAAACTGATAAAACTGAACGATAAACTGTGTAATCTGCGCAGATTATCGTTGCAAAACAGGGTCCGAATGCACAGATCTCAGATCTGCGTAAAAATCTGCCAAAACTGTGCAGTTCACACAGATTATCGTTCAGACATGATGTCACACGCGATAAACTGAGCGATAAACTGAAGGTGTGTAGTCCCACTTAGAAAGAATTCTCTATATCTATATTATTGCAAAATAGGAATGTACAGGGTGGGCCAAATATGTACAAGTTTCTTTTGCAATAAAATGAACAAAATTAAGTTTTTTTCATGTATTATGGCTTCGCTAGTAATGGCTGAATTATAGTATGCGCGAACAACGCGGCTTCTGCTGTCAAATAAAGTTGAACCAATGTATTTCAGATGGCGATAAGTATACTGTGCGCGAACAACACGTCGCTCACGTCGCAAAAGTTGAGACGAGTTCAACTTTGTCGCAATCAACGAGCCGTGAAGTGTCAATTCACAATATGTATGTGTTTTAAAACTGTGGGTGATCATTTGTTTTGTTGTAAGTTACTGTTATGAGCTTGGAAGCGCATGTTTCTATTCTTGATTCAAAAAAGTGTTTCAATTTTGTTTGCCAGTTTTTCACAGCTCAAATTTGTCAAAAGAACGCGAACAAGAGATTTGACTATAACTGGCTGAACAGCTGATTTTCGTTGACTGCGACTTGTGGACGTAATTCGCGCACAGTATAATTCCGAGGTAAGAGCAAACATTCCCATTAATGATGAAACACAGCTTCGTTCAAGTGGCTGCGTCGGCTGGCTTCGCAGTAGCGCATTCTGTCATTCCAATTTTCCAAGATGGTCGGGCTGTAGCTCACGGATTGCTTGGATGATATTGGCCTTAAGTGCTTGGATCGTTTCTGGATTGTTGGCAGATCGGTCCTTCACGGTTCCCCAAAACAAAAAAGTCCAAAGGGGGCAAATCGCAGCTCCGAGGCGGCCAATTGACATCGCCAAGACGGCTGATAACACGATTTGGGAATTTGGTGCGTAAAAGATCGATTGTGGCATCGGCTGTGTGGCATGGCGCGCCATCCTGCATGAACCAGAGGTTGTCCAAATCCATGTCTTCAATTTCAGTAAAAAAAAAAGTCGGAATGGCTCTGTAACGTTCACCGTTGACCGAAACGTTGTTCCCTGCCTCATTTTCGAAGAAAAATGGTTCAATGATGCAACCACTCCACAATCAGCATCAAACTGTCACTCTCTGTGGATGCATTGGCTTCTCGACAATAACGCGCGGGTTTTCCGAGCCCCAGATGCGGCAATTTTGTTTGTTAACGTAGCCTCAGAGATGAAAATGCGCCTCGTCAGAAAAGATGATTTTTCGCCCAAAATCGTTGTCCAATTCAAGCTGCTCTAAGGCCCAAACTGCGATGTGATAACGAAGCGGATGGTCGTGCGCCTTCAATTGCTGAGCCAATTGGACCTTGTAAGTGAATAATCCGAGATTTTTGTGCCGAATTCTCCTCAGACTAGTGCGTGAAATGTTGAGATGTTGAGATCGATGGCGAGTTGATGTTCGTGGAGTGAGTCTCACACTCTCGGCTACAGCAGCCACACTCTCGTCTGTGCGCACCGTACGACGACGGGGACCATGAGTGTTGTCCACTAGCATGCCAATCTCACGAACTTTTTGCACAAACTTGCGTACAGCAGGCGCGGTGGGTGCTTCATTTCGGCCAAAACTTCTTTTCAAAAAACGCACTGTTTGGGGTTCACAGCACTCACTTTGGAAATAAGTTTTCAATATTTCCCAACGTTGTTCAAGTGTGAAGCGACTCATTTTGTTCTGCGGAGGTATGATACTGACTTTCTATCAAGATTTCGAGCGGGAAACAGCTTTCACTGTCAAAATAACCTATGATTTAAAAAAGAAACCCATAGACGGCCCACCCTGTATGTTTCAAGATAGCAACTGATGTGCATCGCGATAGCCGGGTTAAAGCATTTTTAATCACGTTCGGAATAAAAAAAAAACAAATTCATCCCCTTCCCGACTTGAAAAGGTAATAAAATTGAATTTTTGGTTGTCAAATTAGAATTATTACCGGATACGTGAAAGTAGATCGCAGACAAGATTAAATTTTCCGCAGGATCAGTAGTAGCCCGTGCATTGCGGGATGTTGCATTTTAGGAAAAACGAATGAGAGAGACAGATGAACCGTTAGTCTTCAAATTCGGTTAATACATTTCACTTAAAATACGTAAAATATAAACTGATATATGGCAAAATGCTTATTACAGATGCTTGAAAAATTAATTGAATACTTCAGACAACGCGTACTGCGGAACTATTGGAATGAAAAATGCAATGAGCTCCGTAAATTGAGTATGAATCAAATCGATGCGGTACGTATGGAATTGCAATCAGCTCTAAAAACATATCGAAAGTCACGAAATACGGTCAAATCGTTTGATTTGTTTGGTGAGTACTTTTTAAATGTTTTTTTTTTTCATTTTAGAATATTCCTAGTTGATCGGACGACGCATAGTGGTTGGCGTCTTTGGCCAATAGTTGAGATTTAAATAAGATGATCACTCCCCTTGTATGAGCTCCGCTCTTTACGCGTGGCTTAAGAGATTGTCACCCTAAGAATAATGGTTTAAAATGCTCGTTTCGCTCGCGCTATACGCTACAGCGGTAGAGCCACTGCCCGCCAAGACGCGAACCACGATTCATCGTCCAGTGAAATAGAAATATAGCAAAAAAATCGTTTTTCTTTTGTTATATAATACAAATCATTATTATCCTTATACGATAAAAACAGTACAGAAATTTCGAAAACTAACAAACATGTTAAATTGAATATTTCAGCAACGACTGACGAAAAGCTACAAATCTTAAACATTATTGAGAAAACACAATTAGCATGAAGTCACGGCCAAGGCCCGACGTCGAGCTATCGCGCCACCATGATGATGATGATAAAATCACGTAGTCACATTTTCAAGCCGAAAAATGTCATCACCACCCACACATACCTAACACATGCTTCTTATGCACAATAGTCATAACTCTCGTGATGAAACTGCACACATTGCCGAAACAAAACACATCACTTCAGGCAACTAGAATAATTTTTTTATTTGTATATTTACATGAATAATGTAAGTTCCACACTTGCCGCCACCGCTGGTGTAAACATAATGTAAGATATAAGGACATTCCACTTATATTGCAATGGTTTGAAAAGAACATTAGGGGGATTCATACCCGCTGTTGTAAAACGTATGGAAGTCGTAAATTGTAAACTAGATCACAATAGCCTCGTATGTGCACCAAATACGAGGCTATTGTGAATTAGTTTACGATTTACGACGCTTTTACGATTGACAACAGCTAGCTTGAATCCCCCTAATGTTCTTTTCATATCATTGCAATATAAGTGGAATGATCTTATATCTTACATTATTATTATTAATTGTTAATTTATTACGTTGAAGACTTAAAGTTTGGATTTAAAATTTAAAATATTAAGCAATAATAATGCCCAGCAATATATTAAATAAAATATTTATTGAACGACGACGACGTTTCGCATTACAAATGCATTATCCAGTCTATATTATCATTATCAATAACATACCTATTTATATAAATCAATAACACCAAAAAGAAATTACCTATTTCATTTATGAAGATAATATTTTTTTAAGAACTATCTATATAGGTATATAATAAAATAACTATTATTATGGCAGTTGAAATATTTTGAAGAATAATGATGTATATTATATATTAGCTATTTTAGTTGTCAAAAAGTTTTAACAAGGTAACTTTTATTCATATTATTTCCTATTACATTGTATTTTTTAGTCAATTCATCTAACTCGGATCTAGAATTAAATGAGTTATCGAAATTTTGGATAATATAAATTGCTTCTTTAATTCGAATTTTACTTTTGTTACGATTTTAATCAATAATTTTAGTGTTATCAAGATCCATGGTATGTTTTCAATCATTTGATGATTAATTTGATTAAAATCGTATTAGGATTATTATTAATCCTAAAAGTACTCTGGTGCTCTTTAAGTCATCATCATCATCGTGGCGCGACAGCCCGACGTCGGGCCTTGGCCGCCTGGATCATTGTCCTCCAATTATCTCGGTCACGTGACCGCGTCCTCCAATTTTGGGAGCCCAGCAGCTGCGCGGCGTCCACACCTACTGAACTCTCCCAACGAGATCTCGGTCGTCCTCGCAGTCTCGCTCCGTCGACTCGTTCTGCATTCATTACTCTCTTAGGCATGCGATCATCGTCCATTCTTTGTACATGCCCTGCCCATTGAAGTCGTTGTAGTTTGACGATTTTCGAGACTTGCAGCTCATCGTACATTTCATACAACTCATGGTTGTACCGGATGCGCCATCCATCTCGATCGCAAACAGCCCCGAAAATTCGCCGTAGAACCTTACGTTCAAAAGTGTCTAGCATGTTTTCGGAGGCTTGAGTTAGGGTCCATGCTTCGCAGCCATAGCATAGCACTGGTCGTATAATGGTTTTGTACACGCGGAGCTTCGTGTTTCTGTGCACATGCTTCGATTTCATTATGGGGAGAACCGAGAAAAAAGTCTTATTACCTAACTGTATCCGTCGCTTGATTTCGTCAGTTTCGTTGGCGTCCCTTGACAGGTTGCAACCCAGGTAGATGAAGTTGTTCACGAACTCGATGTTGAGGTCCCCCACGTTGATGCTCGGTTGTGCAGGTGTCCTTGTCACCGATTGCATCATTATTTTAGTTTTACCCTCGTTAATACGTAATCCAACTTCCTTTGCAGCGGTATCGAGCGTATGCAGAAGTTCTTCTGCGTCAGCCAATCTTCGGGACATGATGTTGATGTCGTCGGCGTACGCTGCTAATTGTGTCGACTTGATGAGTAGCGTCTTGCTGTTGTCCATATTCATGGCCCGAATAACGTATTCCAGTGCTAGGTTGAAGAGCGTCGGTGCCAGTCCATCGCCCTGTTTCAAACCAGTGCGTGTTTCAAATAGATCAGTAAGTCTATTCTGGATCCTGACTTGTGAGACGGAGTTGGTCATCGTCATCTTTGTCAGTCGCACTAATTTTGCTGGTATACCAAATTGCAGCATGATGTTGTACAGTACTCCACGATCGATACTGTCGTATGCCTGCTTGAAGTCGATAAAGATTTGGTACACGTTTACGTTGTATTCCCAGCACCTCTGGAGTATCAGTTTGACTGAGAAGAGCTGATCGGTTGTGGAGCGACCAGGTCTGAAACCGCTTTGATATTCGCCAATGACTCGTTCTGCGTACGGTTTTATTCTATTTTCCAGAATTTTCGTCAAAATTTTATAGGACGTACAAACTAGTGATATGCCCCTGTAATTCTCACACCGCAGTTTAACTCCCTTTTTATGAATTGGACAGATGATGCTTCTGCGCCAATCGTCTGGGATCTCCTCGTTCTCCCATATTCGCAGGAGTAATTGATGTATGGCATCAACTAGACTCGTTCCACCGAATCTTAGCAGTTCAGCTGGAATCTCGTCAGCGCCCGGCGCTTTATTTCGTTTTAGTGACCGCAACGCGAGATCAACTTCCTCTACTATCGGGGGTTGAATGGGTGGACCTAGATCAACAATATCGTCGAGAGCTTCCTGTGTGGGGATGTTAGATGGTCGGTTTAGAAGCTCTTCAAAATAAGAGGCCCATCGTTTGTTAATACCATCGGTGTCGCTGATGATGTTTCCATCCTTGTCCTTACAAAGGCTAGTCCTGGGTTGGTAGCCGTTCTTAATTGTATTTACTAGTTTGTACGCTTGTCTGGTGTTCCTATTAGCTAAGTTTTCGTTTATGTTCAGCAACTGCTCGTCAAAGTATTTACGTTTCTTACGTCTAATTATTCTATTCGATATTCGCCGTAGCTCGTCATAGTTTTCTCTTCTGGCTCTGGTTCCTCGTTGAATCCATTGTCTGTAGGCCTCGTTTTTCGCGTCAAGTGAATTTTTGCATTCTTCGTCGAACCAGTCATTTCGCGCTCGCCGGGCTTTATATCCCACGACCTTCTCTGCGACATCCTTGATGGTACCCTTGAGTTCTTCCCAGAACCCATGGACGCCTGTGTTGCTGATGTTGTGTAGCATAGGTGATAGTTTTTCCTCAAGGGCGGTAGTATACGCCACCGCTGTAGCATCACTCAAGAGCTTATCAACCGCAAAGATTTTGGGAGGGCTGATTCTTGACTGGTGCACTGAGGAAATTCTACATCTGTAGGTCGTCTTCACCAAGTGATGATCTGAGTCGCAGTTTGCTCCTCGATAGGAGCGGACATCCATGACACTAGACGCCCATCTCCTGCAAATGAGGACGTGGTCAATTTGGTTGACGGTATGTGCGTCTGGAGACTTCCAGGTCTGCTTGTGAATGCGTCGATGCGGGAAACACGTAGAGCTTACGACTAGATTCCTGCTGCAGGCGAAGTCGATAAGTCGCTGGCCGTTATCGTTACATTCTTCATGGAGGCTGTGGCCTCCAGAGGTCCCCCGATGCCAACTTTCATTCCCGACTTTCGCGTTAAAGTCTCCCAGCAGCAATTTGACGTCGTTTGTTGGAAGTGAGTCGAAGAAAGTTTCAAGGCGGGCGTAGAACTCGTCTTTTACTGCGTCTTCTTTAACTTCAGTGGGGGCATGCACATTGATGAGCCAGAGATTGAAGAATCGAGTCTTGATGCGAATCGCACACAGCCGTTCATTTATGGGTTTGAAGTCAGTAATATGCGGTTTGAGGTGATTGTTCACTATAAATGCTACTCCAAACTCCTTGCGGCCCGATGGTTTGCCACTTGTAAAAATTGTGTGCGATTTCTTGTCATTAATCTCGCTGCCAAGCCAATTTGTTTCCTGGACTGCAGTAATGCTCAGTTTGTACTTTTCGACCTGTTGAAGGAGGGCCTTCTCGGCCCCCGGTTTGTTCAGGGAGCGTACATTCCAGGATCCGAAAGAATAATCCTTTATTCGTTTGCGTGGTCGTCGTTGTTGATCCGTCCAATCCGAGGCTTTTGTTCCAGGTTTCTTGACATGGAGTGGTTTTTACAAGGACGAGTTGTCAGCACGTCGCTTAACCCCATTCAGGGGATGGCCTCGGAGATAGCTGCTTCAGATGGTTTAATAAACGTGCTGGGGCCCACACAACTATGTAGCAGGTCCAACTACGCAAGTCATTCCATCCTACTAGACCTGAGACGCTTAGGTGTTCGTCAGCCATTCAGGCTACAGCTATCTGCCTTTTCCAAACTGTCTTATCGCTAAGACATTGGCCGTCAGCGAATTGATACACTGCCGTTACCAGGGGGCGCCCACGCGGAGGACTATGGAAAAGGTCTTTGCCCTTTGCTCTTTAAGTATTGTATTTAATTGCCTAATAGTGGATACATAATATGCAGTATTCAAATTATTATTAGCACAGGTTTTACAAGGAATTTTATATACAATATAATGTTATTATTTTTACCTTTCGATAATTTTTGTTTTGTATCAGTGTGAAGAATATTTTTTAATTTATTTATAGGTTTATAAAGAGTTTTGTATTAAGGGGAACGGCATTATGTAGTAGTAGTACGTAGTATTTTAGTTGTTTTAGGTAATATATTAGAAATACGTTGTGATAAATATGGTATATAGGTTAAGCTATTATGTACATTATTATGAATATTATTACTATGTGTAATAGAATTAGTGCTATTATTAATATTATTATTTGTTGTTACTGCCATCGGTGTCGCTGATGATGTTTCCATCCTTGTCCTTACAAAGGCTAGTCCTGGGTTGGTAGCCGTCCTTATGTAACGAGCTGTGGACGGGAGAAAGTGCCAAGCATAGTGTGAGATAATGTCGATAATCTTTTCAATGGATTGGAGAGTGTCGACAAACCGCACAAACAAAAATCATCGTTCAGCAACAACAACAACAGCTGCAGCAGCAACAGGTTGTCGCCCAAATCGAACGGCAAACGCCGGCTCTAGAATCTAGAAGTGCATGCCGTGCAATTCCAAAAGATCGAACTGAAAGAATTCCAACCCGACTACGAGGTATGTCGCCAGCCAGGAGTTGTAGGAGAGTGTTGGAGGCGAGCGGTCGTCGCACGGTAGCTTGCAGAGCCGCTTGTCCGAAAAGAAAAACGAGAGGACACGAAAGAGCCAGCAAACGGAACGGGCGTGGGAATTGTCGTCGACTGACGGGTCCGAATTGCGAGGAGATTTCTGAGTTTTTGATCAACGAAAGTGCGTGCGGTGACCGGATTCAGAGGAAAAATCGTTCGCTTCAGGGTGTTTGGTGGATTGTGTCCGTGAGGAACGCTCCAGGAACGAGGGGAGAACTGGAGTCTGACGGTCTCGCGTTTCGTTGCCCGGCCCGGGAAGAAGCGAGTGTCAAAGGAGAACATCTCAGCGCAGCGCCCGACGACATGGCCCATGGCGCCCGACCTGTGACGCTTGGCGTCGTGTGTTGTTGTCCTCGTTGCCCACCCGTGAACGTAAAAAGTATCTAAATTGAGTGCCACAGAAGACAACAAGTGCAGTTCTCGGATAGGAAGAAGAGGAGTGCGGGTGGCAGTTTGACAGTGGAGAGAGTGGTCTTGCCGCTGTTCCAAAGTGTAGCGAATAATCAATGGTCGCGGGGTGCAATACGGTGGTGAGATTTTATCGTGGGTGAGCAGTTCTACTCACGGGCACCGACTTAATAGAAAATTTTCTTTTGATAAATTTTGGAGATAATACAAAAATAAAAACGGCAAAAACAAACCAAAACACAAATAGTAATCTAAAGCAAATTGTTTTAATTTTCTATATGATGTAAACTATAAGAGGAGTATATTAATGGCATATGAAAAAAAAAATATAGGGGAAGAAACGTAAAAGGGAATGGAATTAAAAATTCTTCAACTGTAATTTAACTAAGGATAAACTAGTAATGAATAGATTTAATTTCTGCATCTAGGATATATTGTAACATGTAAATTAAATAAGTAAACACAGAAAGAAGAAGAATAAAAATGAAGACACGGTAAACGTTTCTTTTGCTTCCTGACCCCTCAAGGACCCTTCTCCAATCCACTCTTACCGCGTCGTTTTTTCATCGGTTTTCGCTATGGGGGTTGAGCAATATTGTGCGGCTCAACCCAAGGTCGGGGAGGGAGCGCGGAGCCCCATCGCCATCAGGGGGCTCCCGCGCTAGTGGCAGGGACTTTGAGGTAATTTCGCGGCCCAACTTTCTTTTTTTTTGTATGATATCCTTTGAGGGACATCCGTTGGCTTAGGCCCTCGGGCAGTCGCGTGAATTTTTTTTTGTAGCGATCACGAGGCAGGGTGACCAAACCAAAACCCCGCCCATACTACCGATAGCTGAGCTAGTTATCAAGCACGCGTCACCTCTGGTCATCTCTGAGGAGATATTGGCACTTAGGTGTCACGGCAGGTCTGAACGACCAGCCTCGATCTCCGTCCTCGGTTTGAGCCCAGTTCAAGCAAGCGAACCGTTACAAATGGCGCCCAACGTGGGCGTTGTCGAGCTGCATAGTAATCCTTCTGTCGCTCATGTAGTGGTCTGAAGCTCTAATGAGTGGGTTGGTCAATACAGGTGCATCCTGTAGTGTGATTGCTTCCCGCTTTGCGGACGCGGTTCTGAAGGATAGCCGTTATCCCTGGGATAAGTTTAGACTGGGAGTTACAACCGCTGATGGCACATGCCATACAGCCAAAGGTAAAATCTTGGCCAAGGTCACGTTTCGTGGACGAACATAAGCTCTCGAGTTTTTGCTAATGCCAACTCTCAGTCAGAACTTATACCTAGGGGCCGATTTTGTCCGGAATTTCGACTTGGCTCCTGATCTATTTGCTCCCTCTCAACAGATATGGGAATTATTGTCCGATGACCCTGCGGCGACAGTCAGTCAACATTCACTGACAGCTGCTCAACAAATGCGTCTCAATACCACCATTTCAATGTTTCCGTCTTGCGCCAAGGAGGGCTTAGGGCGTACGAATGTCATCTCGCACGCCATCGACGTCGGAAACAACAAACCGATCAAGCAGAGACATTTCCCTGTCTCTCCCGCCGTCGAAAGGCCCCTCTATAAGGAGGTTGATCGGATGCTTGGAATGGGGGTTATTGAGGAGTCGCAGAGTGCGTGGTCATCACCAGTTACCTTAGTGGTCAAACCCAATAAGGTTCGTATGTGCCTGGACGCACGATAGGTCAATGCGGTGCCTTTGAAGGATGCTTACCCCCTGCCGCTCTTCGATGGGATTTTTAGCCGCCTCCCCAAGGCTGAGTTCATTACGAGCTTAGACTTGAAGGATGCGTTTTGGCAAATTACCCTCGATGAAGAGTCGAAGGATAGGACAGCCTTCACTGTCCCCGGCAGGCCGTTGTACCAGTTTGTGACCATGCCTTTTCGTCTTTGTAATGCGCCACAAACGATGCAACGCCTAATGGACCGCGTGATTCCAGCGCACTTGAAGAACCAGGTGTTTGTCTACTTGGATGATCTGTTGCTGATCTCGTCAACTTTCGACGAACATTTGTTGCTGCTGCAGGAAGTTGCACTGTGTCTCCGTAAGGCAGGACTTCCCTCGACCATCGACTACCAAACAACTTCGCCGCTTCTTAGGAATGGGCGGCTGGTACCATAGGTTTATACCCAACTATGCTTCCGTCTCGTCCCCGCTGACAGACATGCTACGGAAAGGCCGTGGTTTCGTCTGGACCGAAGAAGGACTCCTGGCATTTAAAGCACTGAAAGACTGCTTGACAAGGGCACCTGTGTTACACAGCCCTGACTTCGCGCGCCCGTTTGCCATCCAATGTAACGCAAGTCAACATGGCATCGGCGCTGTGCTAACACAGACAACCGATGACGGTTCGGAAATGCCCATTGCTTATATGTCCAGGATACTTAACTCGGGCCAACGAAACTATACGGTGACCGAACAAGAATGTCTGGCAGCAGTGACGGCGGTCAAAAAGTTCCGGGCCTACGTGGAAGGCCAAGAATTCTCAATCATAACTGACCATGCTTCGCTGAAGTGGTTGATGAGTCAGACAGATCTGCAGGGCAAGTTGGCCCGGTGGGCGTTCTTTCGTTTCACCATACTGCACCGTAAAGGCAATCAACATGTGGTGCCCCACACCCTGTCTCGAGCCTACTGCGCAGAGTCTCTGTCGGTTCGGAAAAGAACTTGCAGATAGAGTCGACGCCAATACACAGCTGATGCCGGATCTAAAAACGGCTGATGGATTCGTGTACAGGCGCAGCGAGTACGCGAGCGGAAATGAAGTGCAAGAGCAGCAGGCCTGGAAACTGTGGGTTCCAGCGGAGCTCGCGACTGACTTAATCAAGCGCGCACACGAGCATCCGCTATGTGCGCATGGAGGAGTAGCAAAGACGCTGCAACATCTTAGGGTCCTATTCTTTTGGCCCAATATGGCGAAGGACGTCAGTGACTTTGTCTCCTCCTGTAGCTTGTGCAAGCAGTCGAAAGCTCCTAACCAGAGTCTCCGACCTCCTATCGAAGACCACTTCACTTCCGAACGCGTCTTTCAGCGCCTGTATATGGAGCTCTTGGGTCCGTTCCCTAGATCCAAGTCAGGTAATATTGGAGCCATTGTGCTGGTCGATCATCTGTCGAAGTTCACCTTCGTCGAGCCAATACGGAAGTTCACCGCAGAGGTTCTGACCAGTTGGCTCGAGACCAGAGTGTTCCACACTTTTGGGGTACCCGAGTCCATTGTGACGGACAACGGCCAACAATTTAGGGCGAACGCCTTTAACTCGATGTTGGAACGATACGGAGTGCAGCACTTTTATACCGCGGTCTATTCACCTCAGGCCAATGCTTCGGAGCGCGTAAACCGCTCCATTGTAGCAGCCATCAGGGCCTATGTTCACCCGTCCCAGCAGGACTGGGATGGGCGAATCTCCCAAATTAACTGCGCACTCCGTTCGTCCCATCATGCATCCATTAAAGCGTCGCCCTACTTTGTCGTCTTTGGCCATCACATGGTCACCCATGGACACCCATGGACAAACCGCACCATATTCGTCGTTTTGACCCGGAGATGGGCCTCAGGTTCTTCCCCTACGCAGGCGTAGAGGAAGAGCCTGCCTTGTAACGAGCTGTGGACGGGAGAAAGTGCCAAGCATAGTGTGAGATAATGTCGATAATCAGGTTTTCAATGTATTGGAGAGTGTCGACAAACCACACAAACAAAAATCATCGTTCAGCAACAACAACAACAGCTGCAGCAGCAACAGGTTGTCGCCCAAATTCAACGGCAAACGCCGGCTCTAGAATCTAGAAGTGCATGCCGTGCAATTCCAAACGATCGACCTGAAAGAATTCCAACCCGACTACGAGGTATGTCGCCAGCCAGGAGTTGTAGGAGAGTGTTGGAGGCGAGCGGTCGTCGCACGGTAACCTGCAGAGCCGCTTGTCCGAAAAGAAAAACGAGAGGACACGAAAGAGCCAGCAAACGGAACGGGCGTGGGAATTGTCGTCGACTGACGGGTCCGAATTGTGAGGAGATTTCTGAGTTTTTGATCAACGAAAGTGCGTGCGGTGACCGGATTCAGAGGAAAAATCGTTCGCTTCAGGGTGTTTGGTGGATTGTGTCCGTGAGGAACGCTCCAGGAACGAGGGGAGAACTGGAGTCTGACGGTCTCGCGTTTCGTTGCCCGGCCCGGGAAGAAGTGAGTGTCAAAGGAGAACATCTCAGCGCAGCGCCCGACGACATGGCCCATGGATTTTTCAAGTCGCGCCTGAGTTAGATCCAACCACAGATCCGAGCCAGAGCCGCATCGGCATCGTGTGCTCCAGCCCCTCATGACAGTGTGCGCTTCACTCTCACCCCCACCATTCCCGGTCATCGTGTCGTTTCTGTGTACGTGGTTGCTTGGGAGAAAGCCCCCCCTCCCCGATTGTGTAGTTCGCACGCGCGACCATAATTGTCTTCTACTCAAGTGCATTCCTTGTGGTTCCCGTCTGCCGCCGTGTGTCTGCAATTTTGCTGCGAGCGGGATAGAGAAACAGCTGCGTAGTTTCTTATTTCAGCTATAACCTCAGCCACGGCCGAGTGTTGGGCTCTGGCCAGAAGCAGCGGCAATCTGCCGAGCATTTGATGCAAATGGGCCAAATAGCAGCGCCGCCTAGCCATCGGGAGCAATACAAATAGGTGACATTCAAGGTAGGCGATAGAATTGTGAATTTCGGTAAAATTTAAGGGTCACGCTATGTTGAATAATGATCAGAAATGCAACGACAAGAAAGAAATGTAATGACGTCTTTAAAACCATGTCCATAGAAAGAATTTATAAAAATATATACATAAAATTAGAAATTTAGTAAAAATATTAAATATTATTAATTCTAATACAAAATTTTCTTTTGATAAATTTTGGAGATAACACAAAAAAAAACGGCAAAAACAAACCAAAACACAAATAGTAATCTAAAGCAAATTATTTTAATTTTCTATATGAAACTATAAGAGGAGTATATTAATGGCATATGAAAAAAAAATATAGGGGAAGAAACGTAAAAAGGAATGGAATTAAATATTCTTCAACTGTAATTTAACTAAGGATAAACTAGTAATGAATAAATTTAATTTCTGCATCTAGGATATATTGTAACATGTAAATTAATGAAGTAAACACAGAAAGAAGAAGAATAAAAATGAAGACACGGTAAACATTTCTTTTGCTTCCTGACCCCTCAAGGACCCTTCTCCAATCCACTCTTACCGCGTCGTTTTTTCATCGGTTTTCGCTATGGGGGTTGAGCAATATTGCGCGGCTCAACCCATGGTCGGGGAGGGAGCGCGAGCCCCATCGCCATCAGGGGGCTCCCGTGCTAGTGGCAGGGACTTTGAGGTAATTTCGCGGCCCAACTTTCTTTTTTTTTGTATGATATCCTTTGAGGGACATCCGTTGGCTTAGGCCCTCGGGCAGTCGCGTGAATTTTTTTTGTAGCGATCACGAGGCAGGGTGACCAAACCAAAACCCCGCCCATACTACCGATAGCTGAACTAGTTATCAAGCACGCGTCACCTCTGGTCATCTCTGAGGAGATATTGGCACTTAGGTGTCACGGCAGGTCTGAACGACCAGCCTCGATCTCCGTCCTCGGTTTGAGAGCAGTTCAAGCAAGCGAACCGTTACACTTAATTGTATTTATTATTGTAGTTTTTACGCTTGTCTGGTGTGGATAAATAAGTTTATAAGGATAATTATGTTCATTAAGTGTTGTTTTTATTTTGTTTATTTGTTGTTGCCAATCTTGTCGCTCAGTTAGTTTCCGTTTACGATATATATAGAATTATCAATACTATTATTATTTTACGTAAAAGAAGGGTATTGAGATTAAATATTTATAATTTAATAGATGATGTAGGTATCTTATACCATTTAGTCTTAATTGTGTTATTATATCAAGTAATAGATAAATCTATAAAGTTTGTACTATTGTATTAAAGTCGTTTTCTTCTTCAAAAGTAAATTTAATGTCATTATGTATGTTATTAAGATCATGAAGGTTATTGTTAATTGAAAGAATACGTTATTTGTGATTGTAACTGCAATATAGAAACGGCATTGTGAACTGATATTATTATAACGATTATGAACATAGGTTAAGTGAAAAAAAAGTTAAATAAAGGCTGGTACAAACCTCTTCGTGCAAAAGTGTTCCACTTATCTCTCCCACGAAAAAGTGACAGTGTAGACTTGCACACAGCACATTACCGCGGCGCTCTACACGTCATTTTCCTTTCTACTCAAAAGACCGGTTTTCAAGCGAAATAAAGTGCAAAGTAATTGTTTTCAGGTGAAAATTGCTCATAATGATGTGGAGACTTTTTCTTCGAAAGAAATACAGTCGAGAACGGATAAGTGCAATCGCCTCTGGCAATGAAATTGATTGCACTTATCCGTTGCAAGGATAGGCCAGCAAAACTTGGAACAATTTGGGGGTCTCATAGGAAGTAGTTGGGAAATATCTGAAAATAATTGTAATCCCTTCTATAGATTCTTAATCTCACAAAAACAACTCTGTTGTAAAAAAATCCCCGCCAAGAAAAACTCATCAGCCGTAAAAAGGATTGATATGAACACAATACCGCCAAAGTACTCGTAGCTTCGCGGCTCGCTCGAAGGTATGCATATTGAACGCTGATTGCATTAGTTTATTTCTTTCAATGCTGATTGGCGAGGAGCTTCGTAGCCTAAAGACTCACCGCGGAACGGATTTATTGATAAAATGATAGTGATAATGGCAACGATATCGCTCTGACAAAATTATGAATAAGTAGTTGCGTGCGGATCATGCTGTAAGCTCTTATGCCAAGTATTATTGGCTTCTCGCCCGGATCTCGTTATAAAGCCCCCGCCTTACAAAAGACTAAAAATGCACTTCAGGCCAGAAGTGAATAATAGACTATTTTCTACTGCGTTCTTATTCAGATTGTTCAACTTATTTTGTTTAATGGAAGCTCCCCGCCAAACCGCGTTGAAAGAAATTAACTAATGCAATCAGCGTTCAATATGCATACCCTAGAGCGAGGCGCGAAGCTACGAGTACTTTGGCGGTATTGTGTTCATATCAATCCATTTTACGGCTGAGGAGTTTTTCTTGGCGGGGATTTTTTTACAACAGAGTTGTTTTTGTGAGATATCACATCTTTTTGCAAAGTAGTAGTGGTAATACAGATGGCGCAACGGTAATCACGTTCGCCTTCTATACATTGGGCTCCGGTTTGATTCCTACTGAATGTGGTAGTCTTCGATAAAAAAGGGGATTTACGTGCCGGACTATGAGTCCACTCAGGTTACCCATTTGGGGTAAATAGTTTTCTTGCCAAGAATATCATTTTTCTAGTTCAAAGGACTCAAAGTGCCTTTAACAGTAGTTTACTGCATTCGCCTCATCACCCCCGATAATATAATACTCATCTTGCCTAGATATCGCTTCCTTGCCAAGAACATATTTTTTCCTGCCCAAAGGACTCAAAATACTTTTAACAGTCTACTGCATTCGCCCCATCACCTCCAGTCATGTGATACCCATCTTGCCTAGACATCGCTTCCCATCTTCCACACATTGGAAAAAATCACCACAATTCATATGACACCCATATTGCCCATTTTTCACTTGACTTCCAAGAATGTCCTTTTCGCTCCGAAGGACTCGAAATGCCATCTGCACTACTCCTGGATATTCGGGTATCCACCCCGATTCATATGACACCCATATTGACCGTATTTCGCTTCACTGCCAAAAATATCCTTTTTCGAATGTCCGTGTTGCCACCGAAAAACTTGAAATGCCATCCATAAAACTTCTAGGCATTCGCCTCTTCACCACAATTCATGACACCCATATTGCCCATTTTTCAATTGACTTCCAAGAATGTCCTTTTCGCTCCGAAGGACTCAGAATGCCATCTGCACTACTCCTGGATATTCGGGTGTCCACCCCGATTCATATGACACCCATATTGACCGTATTTCGCTTCACTGCCAAAAGTATCCTTTTCGAATATCCTTGTCGCCACCAAAGGATCTGGAATGCCATCTACAGTACTCCTGGACATTCGCCTCTTCACCCCGGTTCGCATGACACCCATATTGCCCATATTTCAATTGACTTTCATGAATGTCCTTTTCGCCACCAAAGGACTCAAATTGCCATCCGCACTACTCCTGGATATTGGGGTGTCCACCCCGATTCATATGACACCCATATTGACCGTATTTCGCTTCACTGCCAAAAATATCCTTTTTCGAATGTCCTTGTCGCCACCGAAAAACTCAAAATGCCATCCATAGTACTCCTAGGCATTCGCCTCTTCACCACAATTCATATGACACCCATATTGCCCATTTTTCACTTGACTTCCAGGAATGTCCTTTTCGCATCTGCACTACTCCTGGATATTCGGGTATCCACCCCGATTCATATGACACCCATATTGACCGTATTTCGCTTCACTGCCAAAAATATCCTTTTTCGAATGTCCTTGTTGCCACCGAAAAACTCGAAATGCCATCCAAAGTACTCCTAGGCATTCGCCCCTTCACCACAATTCATATGACACCCATATTGCCCATTTTTCACTTGACTTCCAAGAATGTCCTTTTCGCTCCGAAGGACTCGAAATGCCATCCGCACTACTCCTGGATATTGGGGTGTCTACTCCGATTCATATGACACCCATATTGACCGTATTTCGCTTCCCTACCAAAAATATCCTTTTTCGAATGTCCTTGTTGCCACCGAAAAACTCGAAATGCCATCCATAGTACTCCGAGGCATTCGCCTCTTCACCACAATTCATGACACCCATATTGCCCATTTTTCACTTGACTTCCAAGAATGTCCTTTTCGCTCCGAAGGACTGAAAATGCCATCTGCACTACTCCTGGATATTCGGGTATCCACCCCGATTCATATGACACCCATATTGACCGTATTTCGCTTCACTACCAAAAGTATCCTTTTCGAATATCCTTGTCGCCACCGAAGGATCCGGAATGCCATCTACAGTACTCCTGGACATTCGCCTCTTCACCCCGGTTCGCATGACACCCATATTTCAATTGACTTTCATGAATGTTCTTTTCGCCACCAAAGGACTCGAAATGCCATCCGCACTACTCCGGGATATTCGGGTGTCCACCCCGATTCATATGACACCCATATTGACCGTATTTCGCTTCACTGCCAAAAGTATCCTTTTTCGAATATCCTTGTCGCCACCGAAGGATCCGGAATGCCATCTACGGTAGTCCTGGACATTCGCCTCTTTACCCCGGTTCGCATGACACGCATATTGCCCACTTGACTTTGGTGAATGTCCTTTTCACCACCGAATGACTCGAAATGACATCTACACTACTCCTGGACACTCGCCTCTTCATCCCGGTTCATATGAGACCCCCACATTTCACTTCACTGCTAAAAATATCCTTTTTCGAATGTTCTTGCTGCCACCGAAGGACTCTACATCTACAGTACATTCGTCTCTTTCCATCCATTCTCCTCACGTACATATAAAAATCCTTGATTGCATAGACAACCTGCCCAACATACTAGTACTATTTTCATACAAAACCCCGACATTGAATAATGAATGAATTGCTCTCGAGTCGCAGTCGCAAATCGCCCATTCAAGCCGCTGTCTAGCAAAACACAGCTTAAAATGCATCCATAAACATTCAGTTTCAATTTTTTCATGACACACTTTTCATTCATGCACTTGCCACAAACCACGCCGCAACCATGAACTCGTAAGGTTCTCCTCACCCGACAAGCGCACGGACTTTTGCATCCGTCGTCGTCACGTACTCACATAATCAAGTGTTTGCGTCTCTCCACGTCGGCATGCGATCTCTGCGAGTGATTTGCTGTGTCGCATTCAAATTATCAAAAAGACTTAAGCGAGAAACTCTACTATAAAATTTCACATTTTTGGATGTATCTTTTGATCTACTGCACGGATCAGAGCAAATGATAGCCTATGCACACCCTTGGGACACAGTCAATTCGTGAGAAAAGAAAGCAGACCTCGATACGCTCCCTACGAGGCTGTAGACCGGTCAAAGAACAACGAGAGCAACGAGAACAACGAGAACAAGAAAAATTTGAAAAATAGCCATTTTCAAATTATCATATCTCGGATGTTTTTCCTTGTATCGGAATCAAATTTGCAGCACTTTGTAAGATGACCAGGGACAATGACCATACCAAATTTGAGCTCGAACAAGCATCCGGGGCCGGAGCTACAGAGGTCCGAAAACCCGTACTTGTTGTGTCGCGTAAACATAGTCTTGGTCGCTCTTCCATTTTTTTTTTTTTTCGATTTTTTTGTTTTTCTTTGGCGGGGCGGGACGCTCCCGCGTCCCTAGATACATGCAAACTGTGTTTGCACAGTCGCATAAGCTGAGCTTAACTTTCCGCAGGTGAAAATCGGAGAAGCTTGAAACTTTTTTTTTACTATTTTTCTTAAATTAAATTTTTCTTAAAATTCTGTCGAGCAACCGTTGAGTGCGGATAGCCATTTTTTCAGGCTCGTCTGGAGCTCGTATTTTTGCTTTTTTAACTGATTTTTAAAGAAAAAATCAGTTATTCGACCCTCCCTCGATAACGACTTTCGACCCCGGAGTTGGTTTTCTTTACATTTCATGACCCCAGGAATCGATTGGCATCATTAAATTTTTTCATCATCATCGTGGCGCGACAGCCCGACGTCGGGCCTTGGCCGCCTGGAAATCCGTCCAATCCGAGGCTTTTGTTCCAGTTTTCTTGACATGGAGTGGTTTTTGCGACGAGACGTCGCTTAACCCCATTCAGGGGATGGCCTCGGAAGATAGCTGCTTCAGATGGTTTAATAAACGTGCTGGAGTTCACACAACTATGTTGTAGGTCCAACTACGCAAGTCATTCCATCCTACTAAACCTGAGACGCTTAAGGTGTTCGTCAGCCATTCAGGCTACAGCTATCTGCCTTTTCCAAACTGTCTTATCGCTAAGACATTGGCCGTCAGCGATTTGATACACTGCCGTTACCAGGGGGCGCCCACGTGGAGGACTATGGAGAAGGTCTTTGCCTTTATGCATATAGATATTGGGTGTACAGCTTTGCTTCCATCGTTTTTAGGGTTTTGTA
Source organism: Chloromyia formosa (assembly GCA_964017055.1). Lineage (NCBI taxonomy): Eukaryota > Metazoa > Arthropoda > Insecta > Diptera > Stratiomyidae > Chloromyia > Chloromyia formosa. Next base: position 62,896,362 of record OZ024818.1, read on the forward strand.
TTAAAAACAAAACCCTTATGAAATCGGTCAAATGTCTGTCCGTCTGTCCGTCTCTCCATGGAATATATCACGAGCGGCTAAAGCTACATACTTGAAATTTTGTAGGAATGTGTAGAATTACTATATTTCGCCGGAGAAAGCGATGTGTCGTAATAGGTCAACTTTAAGGGAGGTCCCCATAGAGGGGAAATGAAGGTCGAAATTTTTTTTTCGTTTGGTTCGGGCAGGTGGGGTATCGTAAGAAAGGTACCGTCGAGTACATTCCATTTTTGTAATTTTTTTCAAATTTGAAGAAAGTGAAAAAGAGGGAGAGGGGAAATATGAGTCCCGAGTTTGTCCCGTCCCCCCCCCCCTTGCATTTCGACACCGTTATACTTAGAAATATGAAAATTTACAAAAAAGCGCTATTTTACTAGCGTAGAAAACCTAGATTAATAGAATTTTGAAATTTCATCAGAAAAGGTTAATAATGGTACATTTCTATAGTTGCAGTTAACACACCCCTGCACCCCTTAAGCGCACTCGAGGTCAAAAATATTGATGGCCAATGATAACCAACATCATAGGCAACAATACCTCAAAGTTTCATTACAATCACATAATGTTTAATAATAGTACATTCATTTAAATTTTGACATTTTGGCACCATCCATACAAAAAATGCACATAACCGGCCTCTGCTACGTACTAGTACTACGGGCACTGCATACTTGAATATTGTTTATTTTTTTCGTAAAGTGACCATTTCTGAAAGGGTAGAGATTGGTGGTATAGGAGTGGGATGGGAGAGAAGTTTAAGGGGGGAGGTAGGTGGGTTGCTGCTTTAACGGGAGGTCCCCATAGAGGGGAAATGAAGGTCAATATTTTTTTTCATCTGATATGGGCAAGTGGGGTATCATGAGAAAGTTACTACCGAGTACATTCCATTTTTGTCGTCTTCATCAAATTTGAAGAAAGGGGAAAAGAGGCAGAGGGGAAAATATGAGATCATAATTTGTCCCACCCCCTTACCATTTCGAGACCGTTACACTTAGAAATAACATACAGGAAGATGGCTTTCAACTAGCGCAGAAAACAAAAAGAAATATGGAATTTTGATATCTTCTCAAAATAGGTTAATAATAGTATATTTCTATAGTTACAGTTAGCAAACCCCTGCATTTTTCAAACTCATCCGAGGTCGAAAATATTGATGGCCGACGATAATCAACACCATGTGCAATAATATCTCCAAATTTCGTAATAATCACGTAATATTTAATAGTAGTACATTCATTTAGATTTGGTCATTTTGATATCATCCATACAAAAAATGCACATAACAGGTCTCTTGTACTATAGTACATACTAGTACTACGAGTACAAGATACTCGCATATTGTTTTCCGTAGAGCGAATTGGAGTTAACCATTTTCGAAAGGGTAATGATTGGTAGGAGAGGAGGGAGGAGGGAAGGGGGTGGAAGGTATGCTGGTCGCTGACTCTACTTTATGTAATTATTCAAACAATTTATTTTCAATATTTTTTAAGCAAAATTGCAATTTCCAATATCGTCTTAACATGAATGGTTAAGCATTTCCAAGAGTAGAACTGTTCATCTCCTACCTATTGGCATGGGACACTACAAAACCCTCGGATTGCGGGCGTAGCCTTCTATTTTCCGGTTTCATTTTTCCTGGAATCAAAAGCTTAAAATTGTCAAAAAATACTTACAGATGTATTATTCAAAGTACTGTCCATTGCTAGCGACAACTTTCGCCCATCTCTCCGGCAATTTTCGGACTCCATCTCGGAAAAAGGAGGCGTCTTTCGACGCATTCCATGATTGCATCCATTTTTCGACTTCCTCGTACAACGGAAATGGTAGTCGGAAGTAGCGATGTCTGGGGAGTACGGCGGGTGGGGTAAGATTTCCCAGTTCAGGGTTTCCAAGTATGTCTTCATCACTTTTGCGACTTGTCATGCTGGAGGATGACTTTGCCGTGTCTCTCTTGGTACTGTGGTCGTTTATCCTTTAATGCTCGGGGCGATCGGTAGCGCAATGTGTTGAGGCATCAGTCTCATGTTTGACTACCGGCGTTTCGGGTTCGAATTCCGTCCACGACGATGTTCGTGGCCATGGATGTGCAGGAAGTGCATGCTGGCAACTGCATTCTCCGAAACCAATTTATGCCGACGAAACGTCAACTGGGTCACAAGGAACAGTTGATCCTGACGATGTTTAACGGCTCTATAAGGGCCCCAGATGTAGTGGGCCCGGCGCAACCTTGCCCTCCCTTCCATGGGTTTCAGGCGCCATTTCTATTTGAAACCCCCAATTTTAAATTCTCTAGCGAGAGTGAGAGAGAGAAGGAAGAGGCAGGAGATTCTAATTTAGCCTCTCATTTTTGAATTTAATAACAACAAAAACAAAAATTCCATTTTTCCAAAAATTCAAATTTATAATTTGCTGGAATTATTATTTTAATAAATTTTTTTTTATCTTTTTTTTCTCCTTCAATAGATTTTCTGCTTATCTTATTGCTTCATCATAATTTTTCGTAAATTACGTTTAGAACAACTGAATTTTCCCACATATACTAACACCTTACGAATTATAGTAATAATAATGATCTGTACCCATCATACCCATAACTTCAATTATTTAAATAAAATTCCACTGTCATAGTTAAACAATCTAAATACCTCTTTTGTTCATTAAATTATAGAACAACAGATAATAAGGCGTTTTTTGTTTCCTTTTTTTCTCTATGTATAATATAATTTGGATTCCATTTCAATGGTCATGTACCTATATATTTATATGTTGCCATCAACTAAATGTCAATGTATCAAATGTTTCGCATAAACTTATGCAACAAATTATGTAAAATCCTTTTTTTTCTATATATATGAAATGATGTAATAAAAAAAATAGATCGCTGAAAACCTTGATGTATGTATTTACGGCTAGCTTGCCGAAGGTATGATACCCTTTGTTGTGTTTTGTGGTGCATTTGCCTTTTCGAAATTAGTAGTAAAGCTTTTTCCGATTTCACTGTTCCTATAAGTGGTATATGAAATAGTGGGCCGATATCAGCCAAATTTAGGAACGTCGCTTAGCAGTCAATACGATTGAATAATATTCAATTTCGTAAAAATATCTTCAGAAATGAAAAAAGTTTTTCTGACAAAAACTTGCTTTTTGGGCGGTCGTTCCTATGACAGCTACATGATAGAGTAGTCCGATTTCAACCAAATTCGGAAATATGATTTTACTAAAAATACTAATGATTCTTGTGAATTTTGAAAACTACAGAAATAAAAGTTTTTCTCACAAAGACGAATTTTTGGACCGGTCGTTCCTATGACAGCTATAAGACGTAGTGGTCCGATTCCGTTGGTTCCGACATATATACTGCGTGCAATAGAAAGAAGGTTCTGTACATTTCAGCTCGATAGCTTTAAAACTGAGGGACTAGTTTGCATAGAAACAGACAGATAGACGGACAAAGCTTAATCGACTCGTCTCATCATACTGACCAAGAATATATATAGTTTATATGGTCGGAGATGCTTCCTTCTGTGCGTTGTAAACTTCATGACAAAGTTAATATACCCTATCACATCCGTGAAGGGTATAAAAAAAAATTAGTTGGATTAGGTTTGATCGTCTGTAATTTCGAGAAATTGTGTGCAAATGTCTCGACTGCATTCATCTTTTGTGTTGAACTTGTACATAGTAATGGTCATAAGCACAGATAACAATAACAGAATTCGAGTCAGCGCTGAATGCACAAATGCATGGCGGACCTTGAGGAACGGGAAACTTGCAGAAGCTTCATTGGCTCGAAAAAAAAAAATTTTTTTCGAAAAAAAAAAAAAATTTTTTTTTTTTATGTGACAAAATCTATGGTGAAATTTTGTACAAATATTTCCATTCCCAGACGGGACAAACGAAACAACATCAATGCATTAGCGGAGAAGGCAGAGGAAGCGGCTTACCGTGGTGACAGTGGAACCCTTTACAAACTTATTAAGCCATTAACTGGCAAATCTTTTACAGCTGATCATCGCGTGAAAGATAAAGACGGGTCTCTACTGGTCACTGATGAAGACCAACTGCGACGGTGGAGAGAGCACTTCATTGAGGTCCTCAACAACACCTTTGGACATTCGAACTTATCTCCACTAGAAGTAGAAAATATTCCGCAAATAGCCAGAGTTGATACCAATCCACCATCTAAACAGGAATTAACTATGGCTATTAAATCGATGGAAGCGGGTAAAGCCCCGGGGATAGATGGAATTCCGGTGGAATTCCTTAAGACGGATATCAACGCTACTGTGGATATTCTTCTCCCCCTTGTCCAAGAGTGTTGGGAAACCGAAACTCTCCCTAAAGAATGGAAGAAGGGCGTCATTATTAAGATCCCGAAGAAAGGTGACCTGAGGATTGTAATAATTAGCGTGGAATTTGCCTCCTCCCCGCAGTCTCCAAACTGATGGCAAAAATAGTCTTAAACCGGATCAAGCAAACAAATGAGCGCACACTGAACGATTAACAGGCTGGTTTTCGCGAGGGATTTTCATCTAGCGACCACATCAACACCCTCCGAATTATTATTGAACAATCCGCAGAGTGGAGATCCCAATTACATCTCATGTTCATCGATTTCGAGAAGGCGTTTGAAAGCGTGGACCGGGAATACATCTGGAAGGCTTTACATAGTATACTGGTATACCAGATAAAATCATATCCATCATCAAGGAGTTCTATAGCGGAGCCCAATGTCACGTCTTACACAAGGGTAAGCTTTCAGATCCCTTCGAGGTACATAGTGGAGTGAGACAAGGCTGCATTTTGTCACCTATATTGTTTTTGATTGCCATTAACGACGTACTCTGTAGTGCGCTTCGTGAACACCAGAGCAAAGTTATCAGATGGAACCTGTTTGAATACCTTCAACACCTGGGTTACGCTGACGATATTTGTCCTCTCTCAAATACATCGGATCATCTATTGTAGTTCAAATGACGGATGCCCTGCACCGCGAAAGTGGCAATGCGGGGCTTAAAATCAATGCTGCCAAAACTAAGTACTTGAGCTTGAATCCAGAAGGACAGAGCGAAATTTGTGTTTCGGGGCAGACGGCGGAAAAAGAGGGCAATTTTTGCTACCTCGGAAGCGTAGTTACAGTATATGGTGGAGCGGATGCTGATGCACAGTCTCACATCAATAAGGCTCGGGCAGCTTTTTTCAGTTTGACTCCTTTCTGGCAAAACAACATCTCCAGATGTACCAAACTCAGGATCTTCGAAACCAATATAAAATCTGTGTTTTTTATGGCTGTTCAACTTGGAAGGTGACCAGGGCGATAACTAGATTGCAAACTTTCGTGAACCAGTATCTACGGCGCATCCTGCACATACGCTGGCCGGAGGTCATTTCTAACGACGACTTCCTGTTCATTACTAGCCAGGACAGGAAAGGCACCTCTATAAAAAGGCAAAAGTGGCAATGGATAGGTCACACACTCCGAAAGGGGCCGGAAAACATTGCAAAACAGGCCCTCGATTGGAACCCACAGGGAACCGATGCAAGTCGCCGCGTTGGACGACCTAGAAACACCTGGAGAAGATCAGTTGAGGTCGAGGGTAAGTCATTAGGCAAATCGTGGAGACAGTTGAAGACGATGGCGGCGAACAGGACGAGGTTAATGCCCTATGCCCCACAAGGGGTTGACAGGATCGAGAGAGATTCCCATGTCTCTCTAGTTGCAGTCACACACAATTGCGTATTAACCTAATCTGTCATATATTGGCTATTAGCGCATTAGACATTAGATATTTATGGTAAAAACGTCCAATTCCATCTAAAAAGATAAAAAGAACCTTTCCAACCGATAAAAATACGCTTCGTTCTAGTGCGCTCAGTATTTTTTGTTAAAACAAAAAAAAAACTGGTCTAGTGTTCTCGAGTCGCGAGGGCACATGATCAGGGCAAACACCACTAGCAAGTTTTCATACATACGACCCAAACAACGAATTGGACATTCTCGGTTAACAGGAAAACATGCTCGCGAAAGAGATACACAATAGCTGCGCGTTGTGTAGATGAATATTTTTTTTTTTTTATATTTCTTTTTTTTCCTCGCCCGGCGCCGATGGCGTGAGAATCGTATCCACACCCGTTGCAAGAATATGCAATCACTATCCGAGTCCACGGCAATAGCTCGTGTATTTTTGGCCCGAACTTGCCACAAGCACGCATTCAAATTGCAAACAAAAAAAAATTAATCCGCCCGGCCGACTAACACTTTTTCCTGAAAAACTTGGTCGCGAATCAGTTTTCAAATCCCCGCAAATTTCTATTTCGATGGCTGATTGCTAAACACACTCCGACCACGACGAACGAAAAAAAGACCTCTTCTTCTGTTGAGGCACCGCAATCAACTCCCATTCATACGTCCTCACTCCTACCGATTCCAAAAACCAGACCTCCCGTTATCCTCTTATCAAAATTCGTAGGTCTAGTTCGCGACCATGACCGGTTTTACCTGTTTTTCAATTTTTTTTTCATCTAGCCAGCATTTGATCTTTGGGTCCCGCTATCCCCAAAATTGAAATAAAGTACTCTGAAAAGTCATGGGCCACGGTGCAGAATCAATATATTTTATACGTGTATACATGTATATATTGTACCTGTGCATACAGATGTGGATCTATGGATACACAGATATACACACATATAGGATATGGGAATATTACAGCAGGTGTTTGCATGCAAATAATCGCCGTTCAATATCTCTCGGTTTTAACTCGTACGGAACCCAATTTCCATGTTTCTGATTCATCCCCATGGCTTTGAGGCGTTTCAAGATGGCTTGCTGAGTCACTCCCAGTGAATCATCTAATTATACCCTAGACTTTTAGTATAGGGTATATTGTTTTTGTCACGACGAAAATATGTAACACCTTAAAGGAGACTCCGGAGGTATAGCAATGTTTATATATAAATGATCAGGGTCACCTCCTGATTCGATTTAGCCATGTCTTTCTGTCTGTCCGTCTGTCTGCCCGTTCACACGATAACTTTCGATAGAATGAAGCTAGAGCCTTGAAATTTTGGTCAGATGTTGGAAGTATGATCTAGTTGGTTGAAATTGAAAATGGGCATGATCAGGCCAAGAAAACGCCTACCTCCCCTACAAATGTAAAATAATTAAATATATTTATAACTCCCGATTAAATAAACATGAAAAGCTCTAGCTTTGACAGATTGCTCGCGAGGGTAATCTTATACTCCCCTGGATAAATAAAATCGATCAATTGAAAACTAACGGTAATTTTCTTACAAAGAGCCCCGTACTTCCCTACTTTTCAGGTTTTTTGTCTATAACTCTTGAATCAATTGACGTAGACATCTGATTTTTGGCATGTAACCCTAAAGTGTGAAGCTGCTTGGGTTTTAGCAAGTTAGGCATAATCAGATCAAAGGAACGCCTACCTCCCCTACAAAATTCAAAAAATTAAATATTATTTTAATTACGATAACTTTCCATAGAATGACACTAGCGAGTTGAAAATTTGGTAGAATGTTGGTAATAAAATTTAGTTGGTTGTTATTGAAAATGGGTAAGAACCCCTACCTCCCCTACAAATGAAACTCCAAATAAGCGATAAAGTTTTATTAAATGAAGCCAGCTACTTGAAATTTTGGTCAATTGTTTGAAGTGAGATTGAGTAAGTTGGCATCAAAGGTGGGTTATATCCGACCTAAGGAGCCCCTACCTCCCCTAGAAATGAAACTTAAAATAAGCGATAACTAACGACAAAATAAAGCTAGTAACTTGAAATTTTGGCCAAATGTTTGCAGCCGGATCTAGTTGGCTAATATTGAAAATGCATAAAATCCGACCAACGAAACCTCTACTTCCCCTACAAATGAAACTTCAAATATGCGATAACTTTCGATAGAGTGAAGCTAGAGACTTGAAATTTGTTTTGAAAGTTTGTAGGGTGATCTAACTGGTGATAGGTGATAATGATTGACAAGATCCGACCCAAGGAACGTCTACCTCCCCTACAAGCGAAACTTCAAATAAGCAATAACTTTACTTTCGGCATCACCACTAGGTCTGTACGCTTCGGCCTGGTTCTTCTTGTGTTTGGCACGAATCTTCATCGTGCAGTGCTTCCAATTCGTCGTCTTTGAACATTTTTTCTCTCCCATCACCATGCTTGTCCTCGACATTGAAATCGCCACTTTTAAAATGATGAAACCACTCACGGCAGATTCTGTCACTCAGAGCAACCTCACCGCAAGTATCTGAGAGCATTCGATGAGCCTCAGCTGCAGTTTTTTTTCAAATGGAAGCCGAAGATTAAGACTTCCCGCAAATGAGGAGAACTTGACTCGAAAACAGACATTTTGAATCGCGAATCTTATTCAAAATGCAAACTAATTTTACTAATGCGGGGATGTCGATACGTTCACAGACGTCCAAACTCACTTTGTGACACTTTTGAACTACGTGTTTTGACCAGCCCTCAACGGTTCAGCCGTCTGTCGGAAAACGGCCGAAGCAAAGTCGTACACCGTCGTACACATATATGTATATACAGGGTGTCCCAAACCCCAACGTCAACCCGGAAACCGGTGATAGGCCAAGTGGTGGCAGTTATCAGAAAAGTATTAAAAAAAGCCTCCGTCAATTATTTTTTGACTTATAGACATTCAAAAAAGAATTGGAAAAATCCATACCCTGTGATGGTTTTTTAAGTACTGTTATTACAAATTTTAATTTTTTTTTTATGAAGCAACCCTGACTAACTGTTCTATAAATCACAATCTAAAAGTAAACCAGGCCGAAGCTTCGCTTCGGCCCGGAGTCCGAAGCTTATATACCCTAGACTTGCACAGACCTAGTGGTGATACCAAAAGTACCAATTGGCAACGACCATATGCATTAAGAATGGGTCTCCTATATGGCCAGTTCATAGGGGAGGTTGGCACTTATTCAGTAGGATCTTGACCATTCTCAAAATCAGTTAATTAACTAACCCCTTTTACAAATATTTGTCGAATTTTTCAAGTCGCTGGCTTCATTGTATCGAAAGTTATTGCTTATTTGTAGTTTCACTTGTAGGGGAGGTAGGGGTTCCTTGGGTCGGATCTTGCCCATCATTGACACCAACCAATTACATCACCCTAGAAACATTTAAACAAAATTTCCAGTCTCTAGCTTCACTCTCTCGAAAGTTATCGCTTATTTGAAGTTTAATTTGTAGGGGAAGTAGGGGTTCTTTGTTCGGATTTTACCCATCTTTAATGCAAACTAACTCAATCTCACTTCAAAAATTTGACCAAAATTTCAAGTCACTGGCCTCATTCTATCAGAAGTTATCGCTTATTTAAAGTTTCATTTGTAGGGGAGGTGGAGGTTCCTTGGGTCGGATCTTGCCCATATTCAATATCAACTAAGTAGGTCTTACTAGCAACATTCCACCAAATTTTGAACTAGGTAGTATCATTCTATCGAAAGTTATCGTAATTAAAGGAACATTAAATTTTTTGAAATTTGTAGGGGAGGTAGTTGTTCTTTTGATCTGATTATGCCCAACTTAGAGAACCTTAAGCAGCTTCTCCCCTCAGGGTTACATGCCAAAAGTCAGGTGTCTACGTCAATTGGTTCAAATATTATAGACAAAAAACCTGAAAAGTAGGGTAGAATGTGGCTTTTTGTAAGAAAATTACCGTTAGTTTTGAGCTGATCGATTTTATTTTCCCAGGAGAGTATAAGATTACCCTCACTAGCAATATACCAAAGCCAGAGCTTTTCATAATTTTTTAATCGGGAGATAAAGATACATTTAATTATTTTACATATGTAGGGGAGGTAGGCGTTCTCTTGGCCTGATCATGCCCAATTTCAATACCATCCAACTAGATCATACTTCCAACATGTGACCAAAATTTCAAGGCTCTAGCTTCATTCTATCGAAAGTTATCGTGCGAACGGACAGACAGACGGACAGACAGACAGACAGACAGACGGACAGACAGACAGACAGACAGACATGGCTGAATCGAATCAGGAGGTGACCCTGATCATATATATATTTTATATACATTGCTATACCTCCGGAGCCTCCTTTAAGGTGTTACATATTTTCGTCGTGACAAAAACAATATACCCTATACTATAAGTCTAGGGTATAAAAATTACTGTATTGGTTTTAAATAAAATATGACATTTTTCCCCAATTTTGTACTCAAAATTATCACTTATCCCAACTTCAACTGACTGCACTGTAAAAAAAAATATTCCACGCGGTTTTGGCAAGTAACTGTAAAAGATGGCACATTTTGTCCAGATTCCAAAATGGTACGACATATGTAGCACATGTAACCTTATGAATGATTTAGTGATTCAGTAACAATTTGATTATAGGACGCATTTAAATGCCATTATGCCATACAGATACAGTGCGCGGGAATATGCTATCATGCATCTTATTTATGGGGAATGCAAATGCAATGCTTGTGCTGCAGCCAGACTTTATCGTGAGAGATATCCAAGTGCTGAACGTTATCCGGATCACCGAATATTTATAAACCTACACCAGTTATTCTCAGAGGGTCGAACTCCACACCACATGACAGGAGAGCCAAATTCCATCATGCCCTATGAGGAGGAAGTCGTACAAGCAGTCGAACAAGACCCCAGCGCCTCAGTACGTGCAATTGAATGTAGCACAGGAGTACCCAAAAGTACAGTACAACGAATTCTACGAAGAAACAAGATGCACCCGTACAATGTTCAACGAATCCAAAGTCTGCTACCTCGAGATTATCCGCAGAGAGTACAATTTTGTCAAACCCTGTTGCGTGAGTACAGAGAAGATTCCCGATTCTTTGACAAAATTCTATGGACCGATGAATCCACATTTTCTAAAGATGGTTACATTAACCACCACAATTTACACGAGTGGCACATTGAAAATCCACATTTAATGCGGCAAAATAGAGCGCAGCATCGCTTTAAAGTGAACATGTGGACTGGAATTTTAAATGGCCAAATTATTGGACCATTCGAGCTTTCTGAGAACTCAAGTGCCGTGACATATTTAGATTTTTTAATGAATCATTTACCGAATTTATTGGAAGACGTGCCACTCAGTACTTTTGCAAATATGTGGTATCAGCACAATGGCTGCCCAGCGCATTATGCCCGTACAGTAAGAGAGTTCCTCGATCGAGAATATCCCGAGAGGTGGATAGGGCGGTCTGGTACAATTTCGTGGCCGGCACGTTCACCTGACCTAAATCCCCTCGATTTTTTTTTACTGGGGAGCGGTAAAAGAAAAGGTTTACACGAGAGAAATAGAAAATTTGGAGGAACTCCGCCGAAAAATTGCGGTAGTCGCTGAAGCCATTACTTCCGGAAGATTCGCCCGGCTTATAACTCGATCCTTTTTAAAAGATGTCGTGCTTGCATTGTAGCTGAAGGCAAACATTTTGAATATTTGTTGTAAATTGAAGTTCTAACGTTTAATTGTAAATTGATTTTTTTGTTCAATAAATTACACTTTTGCCTAAATGAGATTATTACTTCTTTTCACCTCATTTAAGAGATAATATAGGAAGTGTCGTACCATTTTGGAATCTGGACAAAATGCGCCATCTTTTACAGTTACTTGCCAAAACCGCGTGGTATATTTTTTTTACATTGCAGTCAGTTGAAGTTGATAATTTTGAGTACAAAATTGGGGAAAAAAGTCATATTTTATTTAAAACCAATACAGTAATTTTTACTTTTAGATTGTGATTTATAGAACAGTTAGTCAGGGTTGCTTCATAAAAAAAAAAAAATAAAAAATAAATGAAAATTTGTAATAACAGTACTTAAAAAATCATCACAGGATATGAATTTTTCCAATTCTTTTTTGAATGTCTATAAGTCAAAAAATAATTGACGGAGACTTTTTTTAATACTTTTCTGATAACTGCCACCACTTGGCCTATCACCGGTTTCCGGGTTGACGTTGGGGTTTGGGACACCCTGTATATGTTATATGTATGTATATATACTGTAATGTTTCCTCTGATGAGCGAAAACAAATCAGGTTCGTTAGATATTTTTGTGCTGAATAATGAAAACACTTCGATTGAAAAACACACACACACTTTATTTAATAAACGAACTACACACGTGTAACTAACAACCAACGTCAAAACTAGCTCGAACTATTACAACTATTATTGTGATAATAACGACTCTTCGACTTCGGAGCGGATACTTTATGGTACATCGATCCGACTTTCACTGAGTGTCGAGTATTATTACTTACTTCTCTCCCGGTGACATCTGCCTTTTATAGTTGGAACTGTTTCGAGAAGGTTCCAGTCTCCAGATGGCTCGAGAATCAACTGGTACTTGTCATGGATGGATCGAGACTATGGTAGAGCTTAGTACAGTGTGTGCCGTAAGAGAAACGTGATTCGTACATACAACAATATATATATACAGGATGGCGCAAAATTAATCATACAATTTTGTTTTTGAATAACCTTTTTACTAAATAAAAAAAAAATGATTTTGAGTGATGGCAATTTTTATTTGGACCTTTATATTTTTTACTGTTTAGTTGAAAATATGATATCCATCAAGTGGCTGCCGCCAGTATTAATACACATTTGTACCCGCGCATTTTCCATGATTTTCCGCAAGATTTCCGGTGATAACTGTTCGCATTCCTGTCGAATATTCTCCTGAAGGTCTACGATTGTCTGAGGCTTATTGCCATAAACACGCGACTTCAAGTAGCCCCAAAGAAAGAAGTCTGGGATGTTTAAATCGGGCGATCTTGCTGGCCATGCCAAATCCACAAAACGAGAGATTACGCGACCAGTAAACTCTTCCTTCACAATATCCATTGTGGCTCGTGCTTTGTGTGCGGTTGCACCGTCTTATTGAAATGACATGTTCACCAAGCCCTGTCATGCAATTCCGGCAGTAAGAAGTCGTTTATCACTGACGGTCAGCAGGCATTAACTGATGCACTGTTTGCACTTTGTACGGGAACATGTGTAAGTCTTTCACTAAAATTCACTGTAGGTTCCATCTGGTGATGCCCAATTGCGTGGCCCGTCGCGTCGTCTGGTTGACGTTCTCAGCGACATCAGCAGCCACAGCCGCGATATTCTCGGTCGAACAACCAGTTCGGTGGCGGCCACGCCCTGCAAGGTCTCGTGTAGTTCCAGCCTGTTCGAGTCGAGCAGCTAAGCGCCGGACTCTTTGCCCACTTGGCGCGACACGATTAGGAAATCAACGTCGAAATTCACGCTGCGCCAACACCTCCGACCGATTATTGGTTAAAAAAAAACTCAATTATTCCACGCTCTTGCGGAGTATAGCGCACCATTGCTTGTCTGTTTGTATACTGCAGCTGTCTAGCTCACAAATATCAAATATGATTAACGTATGACGCCATTTGCAAAAATTATAACATCTTCCGATAGGGTGATTAATATTGCGCCACCTTGTACTATATACATATATATAAATATCCGCAAAATGTTGTGGACACGATAATAGTCGAACGGAAGTCGTAAGCGAGGTGAAACTTTTCCAAGTGATAGATGTCAGTGAGGAGACGGCTGCTATTGAAATTCAGCAGTGTCGATAACGCGGTTAAAAAGTACAGCTATATAACGGCAAAAGTATCTTAGGCTAATAACTCCATAACCGAAAAGTTAGCCGGACCAAACTTGTCCAGTGGGTAGATGTCAATAAAGACTAGCCTATTACTGAATTTCAGCAAACATCCACCAAGCGGTTAAGAACTTACAGCTATATAACGGCAAATTTTTGAAACGAAATAACTACATAACGGAATAAACTAGCTCGGCGAAACCTATTCAGTTGGTGGATATTAAGGAGGACTAAACTCCTATATATTTATAATTTCAGAAAGATGCAACAAACGGTTCAAAAGTTACAGCTAGATAACCGTGAAATTTTGTAAGCAAAATAACACTATAACGCAAGGAGCTAGCTGAATGAAACTTTACTAATTGGTGAGCGATCGTCAGGACTGGGCTTCGATTGAATTTCAGCAACATCAATGAATTTGTTCCAGAGTTACAGCTATATAACAGCAACATTTATAACGTATGTAGTGACATCTCAACATATCAGACCGTGATTTGGATCGCTACCTCAATTTGTTATAATTTCGCTGTTATATTGGATCCATTGTGCGAATAATTCATCCGAACGAGGCTTGACGATAGTCGTTATCTACAGAGATAAAAAAAAACACGAGCAAACACCAAATTTGTAAGTGTATTTTTATTTCTGAAAAATATGTATACCTTCAACGAATTTTTCGGCGGCAAATCATCGAAAAGAGAAGGGGCGTATACGCCCAATAACAACAATAACAACTGTCAATCACTGAAGAGAGGCATAGCGAAATGAGTTCTACATGTTGCACGACATGCAGTGAGTGCAGTGAGTACATAGTGGATAAGAGCCAAGCACTATAGAATGTAGTATTTGCAATGAAGAGTTTCACTTTCTCTGCATGGGATATAGCGATGCAAATTTTCGAAAGCTCAGTAAAGAGAGACGGAAGAACTTTCAATGTAATAATTGCAATACAAACTACCAAAAAATCAATCAATCAAACGACAATACAAACGAAATCCTAACAAGTGTTACCAACATCAAATCGAATATGGAAAACCAATTTGCGGACATTAAACGTTTACTTAAAGAGGAGATATCAGACCTGCGCAAATCGGTTGAGTTTTTCAGCGACAAATTCGACGACTTCGATATGAAGTTAGATTCTTATGGAAAGAGGACTAACGAACTAAAAGCAACGTGTGACAATCTGACCAAAGAAAACATGTATCTGAAAGATAAACTGGCAATGCTGGACAATCATGTTCAGAGTTTGGAACAACAGAAGTTATGTACTGAAATCGAAATCTCTGGAGTACCAGATACAGCAAATGAAGATGCAATGCAGATCGTGCGGAAAGTTTCAAAAATTATTGATATCGGAAACGAAGCGCCGCCTACAACACCTTATAGGGTATCAAACCAACGACGTAAAGAATTGCCTAGACCAATCATTGTCCGTTTCCAAACAAGGGAACATAGGGATCTTTGGATCGAGAAGTCCAGGACAAAAAAGACTCAACTTATATGCACTAATCTACATAGTAAACTTCCAAACACAAATTTTCATGTCAACCCTCATCTTACGAAATATTATAAACGATTGTTGTACTTGTCTAAAACTTTCGCTAGAGAAAATAATTTAAAGTATGTTTGGATACAAGGAGATAACATTTTAATTAAAAAGAATGAAACAAGTAAAACATATAAAATAACTTGCGAAGCCGATTTAGTTATCATCATCATCGTGGCGCGACAGCCCGACGTCGGGCCTTGGCCGCCTGGATCATTGTCCTCCAATTATCTCAGTCACGTGACCGCGTCCTCCAATTTTGGGAGCCCAGCAGCTGCGCGGCGTCCACACCTACTGAGCTCTCCCAACGAGATCTCGGTCGTCCTCGCAGTCACGCTCCGTCCACTCGTTCTGCATTCATTACTCTCTTAGGCATGCGATCATCGTCCATTCTTTGTACATGCCCTGCCCATTGAAGTCGTTGTAGTTTGACGATTTTCGAGACTCGCAGCTCATCGTACATTTCATACAACTCATGGTTGTACCGGATGCGCCATCCGTCTTGATCGCAAACAGCCCCGAAAATTCACCGTAGAACCTTACGTTCAAAAGTGTCTAGCATGTTTTCGGAGGCTTGAGTTAGGGTCCATGCTTCGCAGCCATAGCATAGCACTGGTCGTATACTGGTTTTGTACACGCGGAGCTTCGTGTTTCTGTGCACATGCTTCGATTTCATTATGGGGAGAACCGAGAAAAAAGTCTTATTAGCTAACTGTATCCGTCGCTTGATTTCGTCAGTTTCGTTGGCGTCCCCTGACAAGTTGCAACCCAGGTAAATGAAGTTGTTCACGAACTCGATGTTGAGGTCCCCCACATTGATGCTCGATTGTGCAGGTGTCCTTGTCACCGATTGCATCATTATTTTCGTTTTACCCTCGTTAATACGTAATCCAACTTCCTTTGCAGCGGTATCGAGCGTATGCAGAAGTTCTTCTGCGTCAGCCAATCTTCGGGACATGATGTTGATGTCGTCGGCGTACGCTGCTAATTGTGTCGACTTGATGAGTAACGTCTTGCTGTTGTCCATATTCATGGCCCGAACAACGTATTCCAGTGCTAGGTTGAAGAGCGTCGGTGCCAGTCCATCGCCCTGTTTCAAACCAGTGCGTGTTTCAAATAGAACAGTAAGTCTATTCTGGATCCTGACTTGTGAGACGGAGTTGGTCATCGTCATCTTTGTCAGTCGCACTAATTTTGCCGGTATACCAAATTGCAGCATGATGTTGTACAGTACTCCACGATCGATACTGTCGTATGCCTGCTTGAAGTCGACAAAGATTTGGTATACGTTTACGTTGTATTCCCAGCACCTCTGGAGTATCAGTTTGACTGAGAAGAGCTGATCGGTTGTGGAGCGACCAGGTCTGAAGCCGCTTTGATATTCGCCAATGACTCGTTCTGCGTACGGTTTTATTCTATTTTCCAGAACTTTCGTCAAAATTTTATAGGACGTACAAACTAGTGAGATGCCCCTGTAGTTCTCACACCGCAGTTTATCTCCCTTTTTATGAATTGGACAGATGATGCTTCTGCGCCAATCGTCTGGAATCTCCTCGTTCTCCCATACTCGCAGGAGTAATTGATGTATGGCATCAACTAGACTCGTTCCACCGAATTTTAGCAGTTCAGCTGGAATCTCGTCAGCGCCCGGCGCTTTATTTCGTTTTAGTGACCGCAAGGCAAGATCAAATTCCTCTACTGTCGGGGGTTGAATGGGTGGGCCTAGATCAACAATATCGTCGAGAGCTTCCTGTGTGGGGATGTTAGATGGTCGGTTTAGAAGCTCTTCAAAATAAGAGGCCCATCGCTTGTTAATACCATCGGTGTCGCTGATAATGTTTCCATCATTGTCCTTACAAAGGCTAGTCCTGGGTTGGTAGCCGTTCTTAATTGTATTTACTAGTTTGTACGCTTGTCTGGTGTTCCTATTAGCTAAGTTTTCGTTTATGTTCAGCAACTGCTCGTCAAAGTATTTACGTTTCTTATGTCTAATTATTCTATTCGATATTCGCCGTAGCTCGTCATATTTTTCTCTTCTGGCTCTGGTTCCTCGTTGAATCCATTGTCTATAGGCCTCGTTTTTCGCGTCAAGTGAGTTTTTGCATTCTTCGCCGAACCAGTCATTTCGCGCTCGCCGGGCTTTATATCCCACGACTTTCTCTGCGACATCTTTGATGGTAGCCCTGAGTTCTTCCCAGAACCCATGGACGCCTGTGTTGCTGATGTCGTGTAGCATAGGTGGTTTTTCCTCAAGGGCGGTAGTATACGCCACCGCTGTAGCATCACTGAAAAGCTTATCAACCGCAAAGATTTTGGGAGGGCTGATTCTTGATTGGTGCACTGAGGATATTCTACATCTGTAGGTCTCCAGTGATCCCCCGGTGCCAACTTTCATTTCCGACTTTCGCGTTTAAGTCGCCCAGCAGCAATTTGACGTCGTTTGTTGGAAGTGAGTCGAAGAGAGTTTCAAGGCGAGCGTAGAACTCGTCTTTTACTTCGTCTTCTTTAACTTCAGTGGAGGCGTGCACATTGATGAGCCAGAGATTGAAGAATCGAGTCTTGATGCGAATCGTACACAGCCGTTCATTTATGGGTTTGAAGTCAGTAATATGCGGTTTGAGGTGATTGTTCACTATAAATGCTACTCCAAACTCCTTGCGGCCCGATGGTTTGCCACTTGTAAAAATTGTGTGCGATTTCTTGTCATTAATCTCGCTGCCAAGCCAATTTGTTTCCTGGACTGCAGTAATGCTCAGTTTGTACTTTTCGACCTGTTGAAGGAGGGCCTTCTCGGCCCCCGGTTTGTTCAGGGAGCGTACATTCCAGGATCCGAAAGAATAATCCTTTATTCGTTTGCGTGGTCGTCGTTGTTGATCCGTCCAATCCGAGGCTTTTGTTCCAGGTTTCTTGACATGGAGTGGTTTTTGCAAGGACGAGTTGTCAGCACGTCGCTTAACCCCATTCAGGGGATGGCCTCGGAGATAGCTGCTTCAGATGGTTTAATAAACGTGCTGGAGCCCACACAACTATGTAGCAGGTCCAACTACGCAAGTCATTCCATCCTACTAAACCTGAGACGCTTAGGTGTTCGTCAGCCATTCAGGCTACAGCTATCTGCCTTATCCAAACTGTCTTATCGCTAAGACATTGGCCGTCAGCGAATTGATACACTGCCGTTACCAGGGGGCGCCCACGCGGAGGACTATGGAAAAGGTCTTTGCCCCCAAATTTAGTTATTACCAGATTTAAATAATTTTACCCTTATTCGTGTTTAATCTATTTAACTCATATTTATTTTTATTGATTTT
The DNA here is from genome assembly GCA_964017055.1 of Chloromyia formosa. Taxonomy (NCBI): domain Eukaryota; kingdom Metazoa; phylum Arthropoda; class Insecta; order Diptera; family Stratiomyidae; genus Chloromyia; species Chloromyia formosa. Next base: position 62,914,918 of record OZ024818.1, read on the forward strand.
TAATGAATTTGGAAAGTAGCATTTTAGATTTGGAAGAGGTAAAGAACTGCAAAACTGATAATTTATGTGTCACCAGCGAAGTAGAAAAATTTGTCGAAAATATTAATTTACCATCTTTCAGCATATTTCATATGAACAAAAGAAGTCTACCAAAATACTTTGACTGCCTACGTATTTTGCTAACTGAACTTAAAATTACTTTCGATATAATAGTCCTTACCGAAATTTGGTTGCAAGACAGTAATAGCTTCAACATTGACGGCTACAACTTATTTATTAAACCAAACTTGCACACTAAATGCGACGGTTTGGTCATTTATGTACATGATGCTCAGTTAACGTTGTTGAAAGCTCTATAGACCAAGCGAACACCTTATTTTTGAAAATACAATTACAAGACAGCATAACATTGCACCTAAATAGCATATATAGATCTCCTAGCCTTGATAAGAATGTATTTATAAACTCACTTGATTCTCATTTAAAACATTTTAGAAGCTGTAAAAACCATTTAATAGTAGGAGATGTAAGCATTAACATATTAGAAAAAAATACATCAAGTACCGTTAACGATTATCTAAATGTTTTGGCAGAGAATGGATTTAATAAATATCTTGAGGGAATAACGCGGAATGCTTCATCGACGTGCATAGATCATTTGTTCTTAAAAAATTCGGACGATTTAATATTCTCACTAGCAATTTTTCAGTATGGATTAACTGATCACAATGCTATTATAGGAATAATCTCAGGACACCTGCTACCTAAAGATAACTATGATGTAGACCCAGAAAAGTTATTACATAAGGTGGATTATGCAATTTTTGAGGAGAATCTATAAAAGCAAAATTGATCAGATGTAGTGAGCTGCCATGATGCGAACCAATGCACTGATATTTTCCTTGAATTATTTTCGGACTGTATAAGAAACGCAGACAAAATAATTAAAACACCTCTAAAAAAGAGAATAAATCCTGTAAAACTCTGGTGTACTAGAGGTTTAGCGATTTCAATTAACAACAAAAATCAACTGCTGCAGAAGCTAAATAAGCAACCATTTAACACCAATCTTTTAAACAAATTTAGAAAATACCGGAATATTTTGAATCAAATGATTAGAAAAGCTAAAACTTCTTACTATACCAAAAAAATAGACAAGGCCGAAGGTGCACCAAAAAAAATTTGGGAAATTATAAACGAAATTGTTTCTAAGAAGAAGAAAAATAAATCTAGACTTTCTGTGACTGAAATTAAAGCGGCTGATGGCAGTACTTTAACCGAAGAAATTGATATCACAAATGAATTCAATAAATTTTTCACAAATGTATTTTAGGACAATTCATATCAAATAATTTAAGAGACGAGCAAAGATTTGACTTAAGCTATCCGCACTTCCAACACAATTTCGTTTTAACTCCCATCTCGGAAGAAGAGCTAACACTATATAAAGGGTGTTTTTTTTAAGCCCGATAGAACTTGAAATTGTAAAAAATATCACAAAAAATGAAATTTTAATAAATCTATTTTTTTTTTATTCGAAAGAGAAATACGTGGCATTAACATTTGAAAATGATTTCGGGCATATGGCCACCGCGGCTATTCTTGACGAAGCGCATTCTGGACGTCCAATTGTGGGCCACTTTTTCGAGCACTGCTGGCCGTATGTCACGAATAACAGGAACAATGTTGGCCTCCAAGGTGTCAATTGTAGCTGGTTTATCAGCATAAACCAGTGACTTCACGTAGCCCCACAGGAAATAATCGAGAGGTGTCAAATCGCACGACCTTGCAGGCCAATTGATAGGTCCATTTCTCGAAATCAACTTATCGCCAAATTTTGATTTCAATAAGTCGATGATTTCGGTCGCCGTATGGCACGTAGCGCCATCCTGCTGAAACCACATCTCGTCTGGATCAATGTCATCCATATTTCCAAACAGAAAATCATTGATCATGGTGCGGTAACGATCTCCATTTACCGTAACGCGAGCTCCGGCCTCATTTTTGAAGAAATAAGGTCCAATGATGCCACCAGCGTGTAAACCGCACCAAACGGTGCATTTTTCTGGATGTAATGGAGTCTGGAGGGTCTGTTGTGGATTGGTCTCACTTCATATGCGGCAATTTTGCTTATTAACAAACCCGTTAAGCCAAAAATGAGCCTCATCGCTGAACACAATTTGGCGATAAAACAACGGGTCAGTTTCCAACTGCTCTAGAGCCCAATCGGCGAAAAAACGACGCGTATCATAATCTCGTGGCTTTAATTCCTGCACCAGCTGGATCTTATGCGCGTGTAGGCCAAGATCTTTGCTCAAAATTTTCCACGTAGTGGACGGGCAGAGCCCCAATTCCTGCGACCGACGACGAAGCGATAAATTTGGATCTTCTTCCACACTTTCGTTTACAGCGGCGATATTCTCTTGAGTACGCACATTCCTTCGACGTGTTGGTCTTACTGCATCATGTAGAGAGTATGTGGTACGAAATCTATCCACAGTTCGACGGATGGCTTGCTCAGATGGACGATTATGTGCGCCATAAAAATCACGAAGTCGTCTATAAGTTGCGCGAATCGACGACTGATTTTCGAAGTAAATTTGGATAATTTGGTAGCGTTGTTCAAACGTCATTCTATTCATGATGATTTGCCAGAGTATACTGAAACAAATAATAAAAATTTTTTTAATAAAATTTAATTTTTGTGTTAGTTTTTACAATTTCAAGTTCTATCGGGCTTAAAAAAACACCCTTTACAAACGATATGAATCCAAACAAAACACCTGGCGAAGACACTATTACTGCACGATTGTTTAAGATTGGAGCTCATCATATTGTACCATCTTTATCACATATATTTAACATATGTTTTTTAACTGGCACCTTCCCTGATAGACTGAAAACTGCTTTGATAACACCAATCCATAAAGATCAGGATAAACATGTCCTTAGTAACTATAGGCCGATTTCATTAATATCAAATGTAGCCAAATTATTAGAGAAGTGTATCAAAGTGCGTCTCAACCATTACCTGGAGTAAACAACATAATATCACCATGTCAATTCGGTTTCAGAGCCAATTTGAGCACATCCGACGCAATGTATGAAGTAACCAAATTCATGAATGACGCCAATGATCAGAACCAAAAAACACTAGCCGTCTTCTTAGACCTCAAAAAAGCCTTTGACACGGTAAATCACAAAATTTTAATAGAAAAACTGAAAACAATCGGTGTGACTTCAAATGCTTTATCCTTGATGCAATCCTTCCTTTCTAATCGTATACAGAAGGTCAGACTTGGAAATACTTTAAGCAAACCAGCTGTTGTGAAATGTGGTGTCCCCCAAGGTACTATCCTGGGTCCTCTACTACTTAATATATATTGTATATTAATGACGTTTGCTTGAAACATTTACCTCGTTTCGATGGGGAAATTGTAGCGTATGCCGATGACAGCGTGCTTTTATTCAGAGACTACCAATTGTCAGCTGTTCAACAGAAAGCAAATGTAGGCTTAAAAGCTGTTTTTAAGTGGCTAAATGGTCACAAATTATCTTTAAATCTCGAAAAAACCTTTTTCTTGGCCATGGGGAAAAAAGCTAACACACATTCGACTATAATAAATTTAAATATTGATGGAATTAATATCAAGCAAAAGTCCGAGATGAAATATTTAGGCATTATACAATAATAGACGACCAAACCAGTTGGAAGCAACATATAAATATGGTCACACAGAAATTAAGAAAAACTCTCCATTCCTTACTCATCCTAAGTAAAATCGCAGACTTTAATCTTCTTAAAATGGTCTACTATGCAATTGTACAATCAGTCTTAAATTACGGAATACTAGTCTGGGGATCAACATTAACATCTTACCTTGCGCCTCTTATAGCTTTACAAAACCTCATCGTGAAAATTTGACTAGGAAAATCAAAGCTCTATTCAACCAAAATGGCTTTTTCAGAATTTCATGTAATGAATATACGGCAACTTTATCTTTTTGCTGCTTTAAAATACATGTTCAAAAACCGACATAACTTTGATTTTTACAATTCTAGATATAACACGCGAAGCCAATTAACACTCCCAATGCAAACCGTTCGCTGTAATAAGTCGGCTAGAGAAAGGCATACAAGTGTTTTGGGACCTCTTCTCTACAATCGGTTACCTATGATTATAAAAAAAAATCTTAATGAAATAAATTATAAACTTATGTTAAAACACTATACTTTCAATAATACCGAGTTATTAAACGTCTTCCTAAGTCTATAAACATTTTTTTTTTTTAACTTTTTTTTTATAAACTTTTTGTTTTTTCTAGTTACTTTTGGAATATGTCAAGTCAACTTTAATTCTCTTCTTTGTTTTCTTGTTTCATTTTTTTTTCTCTTGTTTCCGTTTTTTATGAACTAATTGTCAATTTTTTTTTCTGTTTTTTTTTTATGGAAAGTTACAAAATCAAATTATTTTTCTTCCTTTTTTGAATATTTAATATTGTATAATAGTCCTACATACACCGTCCAGGGGGGTTGCACTTCATACGATTTAAGCAAAAGCGCATTGCCAATTGATACGCAAAAAATCAAATGAAAGTTGCCTTTAGAGGGATAGGGACGGCAATATTTTAAAAAGCTCTTCAAATGCCAACTGCCTAGTACGTTTCATCGTATGAGTAACATACTTGCTATTCCGCATTACCCCTTCGTGTACTGATGGAATCCAACACATATGCAACTACTAGGCAGGCACTCTTAATTCGTATGGAGTCCCATTTCTTGTTAGCAATAATCTCTATTCTTTGCACCGTCCACGCTCACAAACATTGTTTTCGCGAGGTTCGTGTTTTGCCAACAGAATTTTTGTAAACATTTATTGTGTATTAATTTTTCTTGAGCAATAAAACTTATTATTACTATTTTCAGAATACAATTAATTTATAACGGAAAAAGCTAATTGAGCGAAACTTGTCGAATTAGTGAAAGTTAGTGAGGATAAGCTTCCGGTGTACTCTCCGGAAAATCCACGGTACAGTCGAAAGGTTACAGTAATATAAGAGCAAAAAGTAATAACCAAAAATTTACCTACACGAAAGGCATGTAGTTGGTGAAGCTTAAAATAAAACCGGACATAAATTCATTTAGTAAAATCGATCGAGCAGTTAAAAAGTTTCACCATCTGAAAATATCACCCGCATATCGAAACACTTAATTCAGCTGCACTTGGTACTAACAACTGCAGTTACATATCCCACCCATATCTTAAATGTACAATACATACATAAACTCATAAATGATCCCGAATTAGCCCATATAAAAAATCACTTCCTCTGGCTTCACTGCGCCAGGTGTCTTTTTCACTTAGGCCCCCAGAGGCCGAGGGTCTCATTACACCTGGACCCCAATACGAGCGCGAGGGCAAGCGAGCCATCTGCCAACTATTCCATCCTTATCCCCTAATTTTTTTTTTATTCCACATTTTTACCTCCCTTGTTTGTGTTGTCTTCCGCAGGCCTATGAATTTTTGTTAATACGTAAAGGACAGGGGCAACGAGCGGCGAAAACCCCACCCACGTCTCCCGAACTGAGCTACAGCAAGCATAGGCCGCTGCTTAGCTCGTTGGGGAGCCTTTTTCTTCGCCGGATGGCACAGCCCGACCTTCAATTAAGCTACCTTAGGCTCCGTCACCAAGGGCATCTTCGGATGCCCTCAAAACCGTCCGTTACAAGATATCTACCCGAGTCATGAGCAGCTCTAATTCGGAAGGGCATGGAAACGCTGGTGTTTTACCATTTTACCGGATTTGGCTAAACCTGGCCACTCCAACATTGTGCGGAACTCACAAAATTTTCGGTCAAAGCATAGGAAATACAGCACCGCGAGGGGTCCTAACCGCAGGGAGGACGACTAAACTTACTCCCGTCTTAAGCTCCCCATACAGCTCGGATTTGGATAAACCGATTCGAAGCCGCGCTGTGCGGGGATCGCTGCGTAACACCGTGGCTGTGGTTAAACCTGGCACGGTCACTCATAATCAAAAACAACCTGCGCATACTGTGGCTAATCCTGGTACGCGCGCGAAGGTTCTTGCGTCTAAAAACAGTCATACATGCTGTATACAACATGACCCGTCGGAAATGGCAGCTGGCGGACGTACCAATTCTGAACGGACTTCGGCAAAACCTGGCCCGCCAGGGTTGAGAACTGCCGTTGTGCAACAACGTGCATCGGGAATGCGACCCTCGCAAACCATGGGTAAGTCTGGTAATGTGAAAGCGCAGAACCCAAATGGTGAAGATTATTTACCAGGGACGACGGCCTTGTATAAGAAGAGTCGCAGCCCTCTGCGGCTTCGGGACCACGTGGAGAAAATTCCGGTGGGCTGTTGAGGACAGACTCATCCTAAACTTTAGAAGCGTGATGGAGGAAAACCCAGGGCCAGCTCCAATCTGCAAGGATGGTGGCTGGTACCAGGGCCGTGTCAATGTAATGAAATTTGCCGATCAGAGATCGGCGGATTTATTTTTATTTTTTATACCCTTCACGGATGTGATAGGGTATATTAACTTTGTCATGAAGTTTGCAACGCACAGAAGAAAGCATCTCCGACCATGTAAACTATATATATTCTTGGTCAGTAGTCAGTATTCGCCGTAAAACGAATTGAATCAAGCACAGGGATATTTTACTGAGGGCTCTACCTGCTGTACTATGTCAGCCGGTAACTACATCGGAGCTGGACGATATGGTACATACCCTAACGACGGCACTAAACAAGGCAGTTTCCATAGCATGCCCTGTCAGCAAAGTAAAAGGCAAAAGCAAACCAACCTGGTGGAATGTTCAAATCTCCATTTTGAGGTCAGTTTGTAGGAAGTCATTTAATAGGGCCAAACATACCAGGGCTCAAGCGGACTGGATGACTTATAAGAAGGACCTAAGCCTTAAGAAGGACCTAAGCCTATTTAAGAGGGAGTTACGTAGAAGTAAGCGACAGTCGTGGAGGCTTTTCTCTGAAAGGATCGAAGAGTCCAGTGAAGCTTCTAGACTTAGGAAAATTTTGGCCTCTAATCCTCCGGTACCTAGCTTCTTAATGAGGCAGGATGGCTCGTGGACTTCCTCTAGTTCGGAAACTACATATTAGTTTCCTGCTTGATACCCATTTTCCTGGTAGTTCTACGGATATCTCTTTCATTCCCGTCTCTTCGGCAGGAGCCACTTCTTTTGACTCTGCTGCGATTGTATCGAGGGAGAAGATATTATGGGCTATTGGCAGCTTTGAACCGTTCAAATCAGATGGACCGGACGGCATTATACCTGCCGATCTGCAACACAATTTGGATATCGTCGCTCCATGGATTGAAACCATTTTAAGGGCTTGTCTGGATTTGGTTTATATCCCTCGTTCATGGAATGAAGTGAATGTTGTTTTTATTCCGAAAACGGGTAAAAGCTCTCATGCACATCCCAATGAGCTTAGACCTATCAGCCTATTCTCGAATCTACTAAAGATATTGGAGAGGCTGATTGATTTTTATTTGCGCAGTAGTATTCCACCACAATTCCTGTCAGCATCTCAGCATGCTTACTGGAAGGGTAGGTTGGTGGATACGGCGTTGCACTCTTTGGTAAGCTATATTGAGAGGTCTCTTAGTTACAAAGAATTCACCATGGTCGTCTTCCTTGACATCGAGGGCGCTTTCAGTAACGTGTTGCCAGACGCTGTTACTGACGCACTCGCGCATCTAAATGTGACCGCGTCTCTTGTCGAGCTTGTCAAACTGCTGCTTACGTCGAGAGTTGTTCGCATTAGTTTGGGTTCATCCTCGGAACGTAGAGGTGTCAAGAGGGGCACTCCGCAAGGTGGTGTTCTATCTCCGCTCCTTTGGAATCTGGTGGTCAATAGACTGCTTTTGGACCTGGAAGGACTGGAATGTAGAGTCATTGCTTATGCGGATGATGTCGCTATTGCCATTTTGAGTAAGTTCCCTGGTGTCCTCAGTGAGGTGCTACAGAACGCTCTCTCTCTATTAACTCGCTGCGCTAATCTCTGCAGTTTAAGGGTTAACCCTAACAAACCAGAACTCGTTTTATTTACTAGAAGGTATAAGATTCCTCTCGTCTCACCCCCAGTGCTGGGGGGGAACCGAATTGGTTTTTGCTCATAAGGCAAAATTCCTAGGAGTAATCTTCGATAAAAAGTTAGGCTGGAGACCTAACATACAGGAGCGTGTGAAGAAGGCCACGGTTGCTCTCTACGCTTGTAAAAAAGCGATTGGAAGTAGTTGGAGTCTTCAACCTAAGATCGTCTACTGGCTATACGTATCTATTGTACGGCCTATTCTCTTGCATGGTATTGTTGTTTGGTGGAATGCTCTTCGGACGGCGGCTTTGTGTAGCTTGTTGAATAAAGTGCAGAGACTGGCCTGTTTGCTCGTTAGTGGAGCCCTGAGAAGTACTCCCTCTGCCGCCTTGGATGTTATGCTTAACTTGCTTCCTTTGGACATTCTTAGTGAGCAGCTTGCTGCTTGCACTACCATCCGCCTTCGTGAAACAGGGCACTGGTTTTCATTGAGCACCGGCCACTCGGTGGTCTTGAACCACCTGATAATCCATGCTGGCACTGACTACACTTCCCCTAAACTCATTTTCGGGAAGAATTTTGTAAGTATAATCCCCTCTCGTTATCAGTGGATTGATGGCGAGTTTCCGTTGACAGGCTCTGTAGGCATCTATACGGATGGCTCAAAGACTGACAACGGGGTGGGAGTAGGAGTCTACTGCGATCAGCTTAACTGTCTTCCAGATCACTGTAGTGTCCTCCGGGCGGAGGTTACTGCGATTTTGGAGGCCGTTTTCTGGTTGAGGCGGCACGCCGTGCTATAAGGATATCACAATCTACACAGATAGCCAAGCCGCAATAAGATCGCTGGAATCTACACTGTTAACATCTAAGATAGTAGCTGAATGCCGCTCGACTCTCGGTGAGGCAGGGGGGTTTTTTAATATTGTCTTGTGTTGGATTCCAGGACATAGTGGCTTTGGTGAAAACTTCCACGCTGATGAGCTCGCTAGGCAGGGGACAATGGGCGTGATTCAGCAGCAACATGCGAACATTTGTATGCTTATTAATTTATGTAGGCTATCTTTTAAGTCCGAGGCTATTAACAAGGCGAATGCTAGGTGGTTGAGTGGTATGACATGTCATGCAACCAGATCGATGTGGCCTCGTCTAAACCCTGTTCGCTCATCCCAACTCATAGCGTTGAAAAGACAGAATATCAGTTCTGTTGTGGGAGTAATTACTGGCCACTGCATTATTGGGGAGCATGCTAGGTGGCTTCGCCTTCCTTTAAACGATTTCTGCAGAAGCTGTGGAAACGTCGATGAGGAGGAGAGTTGTTTCCATCTCCTCTGTTCTTGTCCGGCCCTGGCAAGTAAGAGGAAATCAACTCTTGGCTCCTTTTTTTGCTCAGAACTGGAGGATCTGGTGGATGTCAATATAGACCGCCTCCTCCGCTTTATCACCAGCTCAGGTTGGTTCAAAAATTAGTTGGGGTGATGGGGGTCAATATAGGACCCAGTGGTGTCACAATGGACCAGCTTATGGTCTAAGTGTGCTGTGCTAGTCATGGCAGCCAGATTACCTAACCTAACCTAACCTTGGTCAGTATGACGAGACGAGTCGATTAAGCTTTGTCCGTCTGTCCGTCTGTCCGTCTGTCGGTCTGTCCGTCTGTCCGTCTATCCGTCTGTCGGTCTGACGGTCTGTCTGTCTGTCCGTCTGTTCGTCTGTCCGTCTGTCGGTCTGTCCGTCTATCCGTCTGTCGGTCTGACGGTCTGTCTGTCTGTCCGTCTGTCCGTCTGTCCGTCTGTCTGTCTGTTTCTATGCAAACTAGTCCCTCAGTTTTAAAGCTATCGAGCTGAAATTTTTTACAAAGCCTTCTTTCTATTGCACGCTGTATATATAAAATATATTTTTTATTTCTAAAGATATTGTTTTCAAATTTCACATTGATCAGTAGTATCTTTAGTTAAATCACATTCCTGAATTTAGTTGAAATCGGACTACTCTAACATATAGCCGTCATAGGAACGACCGTTCCAAAAGCAAGTTTTTATTAGAAAAACTTTTTTATTTCTGAAGATATCTTTATGAAATTGCAAATTACTCAATCATATTGACTGCTAAGCCACGTTCCTAAATTTGGTTGAAATCGGCCTACTATTTCATATACCTCTTATAGGAACAGTGAAGTCGGAACAAGTTTTACTACTAATTTCAAAGTGGCAAATATACTACAAAGCACAACGAAGGTAGCTTGTTTTGTATTTATTTATTAAAACACAAATAAATCTTGATATAAATTTTCAAAAATAATTACAATGTGTGAGAGCTCCTTTTAAGCATGTGCTTGTATAAGGAGCGTAGATATTCTAATATGCACCATATATGTTATTGACAATTTTATTCATTATTTTTATTCACAAATTCATTTTGAACGGTTTTGAACAATTATAATAATTTTTCTCATTTTTAATTTAACAAAACGGAAGTAGTAAGTCACGTTCTACTAGACTTAAAGTACGAAGCCATTTGGTTGGTTCGCTATTAAAAAAGCAGGAGAGGCCTGGCCTGGAGCGAAGCTGGAGGCCATACCAAAGTACAAGATCTCCTCGCGGCCCAGAGCTCGGGCGTGGATCCCAACCATACAGTCAGATCCCGTCGAAATTTTATACATTATTCGCACTAGTAATGCGCACGCGAAAAGTTAAAATGGAGGAGCCCGTAGAAGGATTCCGGGAAGCGGTGTTCATTCTGAACGAGGAATCGTTAGCTCTCCTTGCCATAGGCACTGGGGAACTTGCCTAAGGGTTCCACCTAATTAGGCTCAGAGTCTACAAGGGCGGTGCAAAGAGAGGACGTAAAAAGGCTAAAGCCACTCCATCCTCGGATGACATGAGTCAGGGTAGTGGATGTGGTCCATCTGAAAGCATTCCATGCGCTGAGCAGGATACTGACGAGGACTGTCTATCGAATCTGGAGGACACTTCTCCCATTCGCGAATGACTCGCTCAAGTCTCAAGGATACCGACGTTACGGTGGTGGAATCGGGTCTACGAGTATCTATGCAATGATGATCCGATTCGTCCAAATAAACCTCCATCACTCGAAAGCTGCGTCAGCTGGGTCCTTGAACCTTGGGCCCTAAACAAGTCTTGGGTCCTAAACGATTTAATTAAGGCCCTCGGTACTCCGTTGTACAATATTTTTTACGTAAGAGAGCAGGGTAAATACCGATCTTGCATCCTTGTTAAGAAAACACTAGATGCACTTTTAGTTTGTAATTTCAGCGATAAAGACACTGTAGTAGTCAGTCCGGAAATGAGAAATAGGCGGTATTGGCTTATTTCGGCGTACCTGCCGTACGATGAACTGGAGGACCCGCCTCCATCTATACTGAGGGAGGCGCTATGCACCGTGGAGTCACACAGTAGGTACTCGTTAAATTCTGGCCTGTGACTCTAACGCACACCATGTGGTGTGGTGGAGCTCCAGCACGAATGAGAGAGGAGACGCGCTTTTTGAGTTTTTATTAGGCACAAAACTCCTCATTTGTAACATTGGCTGTGAGCCTACATTTGTCACTAAGGGCAGGCAAGAGGTCCTGGACCTCACCCTTGTTTTGGAGGACACAAAACATTTACTGCGGGATTGGAGAGTGCCGGCAGAGCACTCATTCTCTGATCACCGGTACTTGCAGTTTAGACTAGATGACTGCACTAGTAATAATTAGGTTTTCAGGAATGAAAAAAGAACCGACTTCAGGGATTGTCTCAAGGAGGCATTACCCCGCTTAACATGGCAGCCATGTAGTAGGCGGGAGCTGAACGACATGGCGCCAACCCTGGCAGCAGCGCTCGAGAGATCTGCTGCCAAATTATGCCCAATTAGCAGGCATAAAGCAAAGAGGAAACCGCCCTGGTGGAACGCTCGGATTGCAGTGCTGAGAGCAGAAGATCTCTTAATGTGGCGGAGTCTTCAGGGCTAGACTCTGATTGGTCAAACTACAAAGTACATCTAAAAATCTTCAAAAAGATCAGAAGATCTAAGCGGGAGTCGTGGAGGAGTTTGAACGTCTGTGAACGAGTTGAAGAATCCAGCGAGACTTCCAGACCACGGAAAATTTTATCCACAGCTCCGACCATACCAAGCTATTTGCTGAAACAAGATTGGACTTGGACAACATCTAGTGAACAAATTATTGAGGTATTATTCGACACTCATTTCCCACACAGCTCATCCGATAATGTGCGAGAGTGCTCTCGGGCAGTAATGGCCCCTTGTGACTATGATTCTATTCTCTCGTATGATAAAATAGTATGGGCTATTAGCAGTTTTGACCCCTCTTAGTCTCCAGGACCGGATGACATCATTCCAGCGGATGTGTGATACAAAAAACGATGGACTTGGTGTTTCCTTGGATTGGAAGTATATTCAGGGCCTGATTGGAGATGGTATACATTCCAAGCACATGGTCGGATGTGAAGGTGGTTTTTATCCCGAAGGCGGGCAGAAGCTCGCACCCAAGTCCGAAAGACCTTCGTCCCATAAGCTTATCGTTAACCTTGCTGAAGATGTCGATCAGACGCTCCAACATATATTTAAGGGACACTATTCCATCACACTTTCTCTTTTTTTCGCAGCATGCCTACTGGAAGGGCAGATCGGTGGACGCAGCTTTGCATTCATTGGTAGTATGTATTGAGAAATCTCTGACTTGCAAGAAGTATACATTGCTTGCCTTCTTGGATATTGAGGGGGCATTTAACAACGGCAGCCATCTCGAATGCTCTTGATTGTACTGTTAATTTTCCTGAAACTCCACAGGGAGCTATTCCTCACTAACGTTCACCAACTGGACAAGTTTCGCTAAACTGGCTTTTTACCGTTATAAATTAATTGTGTTCTTAAAATATTGCAATCAAATAGCTGTAACTCTGGAACTGATTCATTGATGTTGCTCAAATCAAACACTCACTCAGCTAGCTTTTTGCGTTATAGAGTTATTTTGCTTAGAAAATTTGGCCGTTATATGTCAGGTATAGGGGTTCCTGGATTTTTGAGAAATAATAACGCGAAATAGATGGTATTAATATTGAGATTTATTAAGTTCAAAAGAACGTTCAATCAATAGAATTACTACTCGTATCAAGTCTACTCGCGGCGATGGTCGAACACCCAGTGTCCTTCTAGTGTCTGTTGTCATGCTGCTCACCCGATGATGCGGCGTTGCCGGAATTGCTTGAAAGCTCGGTCACTTCTGACATAGCATCGTCCCGATTTTCGTTGTCGTCAATGCAGTCAATATCTGGGCTGAGATGACACCAAGGCTTCAATCTGTCCGTTGTATAGACTGAGCTATATTTTCGTCCTCGACTACCAACATCAGGTAAATCCTCGACAACATATCGGTCATGACGAAAAACCTTGGTTATTTGGAATGGACCCTTGTATTTGTGTTCTAATTTCAACGATTCGCCAGTCGCAGTTGGTACATTGTCGATCACGACATGATCACCCTCTTCGTACTGGTGCGTATTGAAAATTTTGTGAAGGGATCAACTAGAGCGATCAGATGGGCATTTCCTCGCCGACTTCGTGGAAATGGGGCTAGATGGTCGACATGTAGGATTCTAAATGGCACAGGAATGACGTCTTCATAAAACATTCTGCCTTCGCGCTTACCAGCTGGAATTTTGTTGAGGCAGCACTCAATACACGCAGCAATGTACGATTTCACTAGGAAACTAGAAAAGTTTTTGTATGCGATTGATTGTGCCTTCGCAACCAGTGTGACCATTCTCGTCATGGCAGCTTCTCACAATTCGCTACCATATTGCAGTTGGAACGACGAACTTTGATTCGCTCCCAGCGAGCCGCATGAGACGGCCTCCTTTCAAGACATATTCTTTTTTCAGATGTTTCGATTGCTGGCTAGTTGTTGCATCTCGCAAAACGTCGATGATGTCTCTCAGCTTAGTATGTTGTCTCTGCATGGCTAGCAGCCAGTTGTCCTCACTCGTTCCAATTACAAGAATATTTTCGGCAACTGACTTCGTCTCGATTGGATTTCGGCTTAAGGAGTCTACGTGTGGCATTCGGTCACCTGCTCGATGGATCACGCTGAAATCGAACTCCGGAAGTTTAAGCCACCGTGTGGCTATACGGCTATTTAGTGGTGTTATCAATTTGGTGGTCGAAATCGCTTGGCAGTCAGTGACCACTCGAAAATTCCTCCCCAACAGGTAGAAGCTTGAGAGCTTCGACTATTGTCAAAACCTCAAACTCGTGGCTATGGTAACGCTGCTCACTTTCTATATATTGTCGGCTGAAGTAGAATACGGGCTTCCACGTGAGTTGATCCGGTGACTGAAGAAGAACGGTAGCAAGTCCAAGTGAGCTGGCGTCAGTATGCACTTCGTGGAACTCCGATGGATTGTACAAGCCAAAATAGGTTCTTCACTAAGAAGAATGTTCATCTTCTCGAAGGCGCTAGCGCAGCTCAGCATCCATTTAAATTTCGGTTGATTTTTTGTTTTAAGTAGGGCAGTTAGCTGTTGGGCGATCATCGCATATTCACGAATGAATTTACGAAAAATTCGGTGAGACCCAAGAATCCTTTGACTTCTCTCGTATTACTTGGCGTTGGGAAGTCGATTATTGCGGTGACCTTTAGGTTTCCGGATTTTATTCCAGAGCAAGAGACGGTATGTCCCAGAAATGAAACCTCGGTTACGATAAAGACACATTTCGATATACGAAACGTGAATCCATCCTCCAGAAGTACGGTAAGGGACATATTCAATAGTTCGATCAGCGATGGTGTTACTGGTGATTATTACCTCGTCCATGTAACTAATTATTTTCTTCGATTTTATTTGACGAATAATCCTTGAAATCATCTGTTGGAACACCATCGGCGCGTTCACCAATCCAAAAGGCGTCACAAACGCAGTGTACAGAACCGATTTCATCGTCCAGCGGAATTTGGTAATATCCGGAAAAAAGGTCTGGCGTAGTCTAAAACCTATACTCAGATATCTGTGACAAGATTTCTTCGACGGTCGGCATTGGCAAAGGGATTTTCTCCGTAATAGCGTTGAGGGCACGAAAATCTACACGTAATCGATCTTCGCCATTCTGTTTCTTAACCATGGCTATCGGTGAAGAGTAGGCAGATTCGCTTAGGCGTATGATGTCATGTGCCAGCAATTCTTTTGATTATTCCTTCGTCAGCCGCACGTTTTGCAAACGGAATTCGGTACGGACGGCTTTGGATAGGTTTATCGGACTTCAACTTGATTGACATCGATTTGCTTTTGCCAATCTCTCCTGTTTTGTCAGCGAAACACTCTCCGAATTCTGGCAAAAGTTTCTCGAATTGCATCAATTCTGACTGTGATAACTCAGTCTGCACCTTTACGTCTGATCTCCGTATGGCCTCGATTATGCACACGCCTGGTTCAAGTACTAGTCTTCTGGAATCACCCAACAGGCTATCGGTTTTCAACAGAATAGGGTAGGGAAGCAGGTCATCTCTAACAATGAGGAGGTCCATTGATATTTCGCAGTTATCCGTAACTAACTCGGCACGCATATTCTTTTTACAGATGTAAGTTCCACCGCCGAAGCCTTTTAGTGCAATTGGAGTGCACTCGACTCTGACTCGCGGATAAGCAATTTATCGCTACCAGAATCAATCAATGCAACAAGCATTTTATCTTTAATTCTCACAGGAATTGTCACATGACCCGTTTCACTGTTATTTGGTATTGAATCCAGTTTATTAATTTGTCCTTCATGACGCGTTGAACAATTATCGGCCGTATGCCCTACTTTCTGAGATTTTGCGCATCGATTCCTACCTTGGGGGCTTGGACAGTTGATCGAGATACAATATGTCCCGGCTTTTTACAATTGTAACATACCCCTTTTATTTGACCACCACTGCATTTATTATCTGCGGCTTGGGACGGCACCGTAGCAGTGGGTACTGTTTTGGGCGGTTTCGTTTCCGGCACTTTGTTGTTTGACACATATCGCGAAAGGCACAGAAAAAGTTCGTTAGTGTCGCGGAAGTTAAGACACGATATGGCATTTTGCACTGACGAATAGTTCAATCCTCTACGAATATATTCAACTATGGATTCGTCTGTTAATTTGGGTATGTGGGCGTGTAACCTGCGTACCTGAAATAAATTTACACTCGAAACATTAAACGAACCTCGGATACCACGAACTGATTCACCGGCAGCGACTTTTGGCTACAAACAACGGACCACGATCGGTTTTTGAAACGTTCGAACGTTGTGTTGCGAGTGCAATAGTGCGAGGCTCACTGAAGTCGAACGGGAAATGGCCGCATATAACATCGATATACTAGGACTAAGCGAAACAAGATGGCCTGGATCGGGATCGACTTTATCACCAAGCTCCCAAACAGTACTACTCTACTCTGGAAATGAAGACGATACGTCACCTCGAATGGCAGGCGTCGGAATCCTGTTGACTAGGATGGCACGCCTATCTCTAATTGACTGGAAGCCAATCTCCGACCGTATCATTATAGCCAGATTTAAATCCAGGGTAAGAAACCTCACAATAATTCAGTGCTACGCTCCGACTGAACCAGCGGATCAATCAGCTAAAGATGCATTCTATCACCGACTCAGCGACACCTTCGACAAGGCTCCCAAAGGTGACATAAAGATTATTATGGGGGATCTCAATGCCAAAGTCGGGTCTGACAATCTTGGTTTGGAACACCTAATGGGCAAACATGGCGTAGGCAACAGGAACCATAATGGCGAGATGTTCGTGGAGTTTTGCAACTCTCGTCAGCTCGTCATCCGCGGTACTTTGTTCAAGCACAAACGATACCATTTAACAACCTTGGTTTCTCCGAATGGCATAACGGAGAACCAGATTGACCACATAGCCATTTCCAAGACATGGAGGAAGTGTCTCTTAGACGTCAGGTCGAAGCGGGGTGCTGATATTGGCAGCGATCACCAACTTGTTGTAGCAAAAGTAGGCTTACGAACGGCAGCGATCCATCGCTCTCAAAATACAAGAATCTTGCCACGTTTTAATGTGCAAAAGCTTAAAGATCCATCTATAAGACGTCCTTATTCCACCGCCTTGCACGAAAGAGCTAATGCACCACCATCTTATGAGACTCCTACAATTGATGATAGATGGAACGTCGCTAAGAACTCATTTATTTCGTGCGGTGAAAATTTTGCGGGCAGTTTGGAGCGCGGTAGAAAGTCATTCATTAGTGACTCTACATGGTCTCTAATTACGGCACGCAAGAGAATTAAAGAACAAATCAACTCAGCCACTGACGACGCAGTCAAAGACCAACTTACAGCTGAATACCGTTCTCTTCAGAAAGGCGTGCAAAGAAGCGTAAGACGGGACAAACGAAACAACATCAATGCATTAGCGGAGAAGGCAGAGGAAGCGGCTTACCGTGGTGACAGTGGAACCCTTTACAAACTTATCAAGCCATTAACTGGCAAATCTTTTACAGCTGAACATCCCGTGAAAGACAAAGACGGGTCTCTACTGGTCACTGATGAAGACCAACTGCGACGGTGGAGAGAGCACTTCATTGAGGTCCTCAACAACACCTTTGGACATTCGAACTCTTCTTCACTAGAAGCAGAAAATATTCCGCAAATAGCCAAAGTTGATACCAATCCACCATCTAAACAGGAATTAACTATGGCTATTAAATCGATGGAAGCGGGTAAAGCCCCGGGGATAGATGGAATTCCGGTGGAGCTCTTTAAGGCGGATATCAACGCTACTGCGGATATTCTTCTCCCCCTTGTCCAAGAGTGTTGGCAAACCGAAACTCTCCCTAAAGAATGGAAGAAGGGCGTCATTATTAAGATCCCGAAAAAAGGTAACCTGAAGGATTGTAATAATTAGCGTGGAATTCGCCTCCTCCCCGCAGTCTCCAAACTGATGGCAAAAATAGTCTTAAACCGGGTCAAGCAAACAGTTGACCGCACACTGAACGATGAACAGGCTGGTTTTCGCGAGGGCTTTTCATGTAGCAACCACATCAACCCCCTCCGAATTATTATTGAACAATCCGCAGAGTGGAGATCCCAATTACATCTCATGTTCATCGATTTCGAGAAGGCGTTTGACAGCGTTGACCGGGAATACATCTGGAAGGCTTTACGTAGGAGAGGTATACCAGATAAAATCATATCCATCATCAAGGAGTCCTATAGCGGAGCCCAATGTCACATCTTACACAAGGGTAAGCTTTCAAATCCCTTCGAGGTACATAGCGGAGTGAGACAAGGCTGCATTTTGTCACCTATATTGTTTTTGATTGCCATTAACGACGTACTCTGCAGTGCGCTTCGTGAACACCAGAGCAAAGGTATCAGATGGAACCTGTTTAAATACCTTCAACACCTGGATTACGCTGACGATATTTGTCTTCTCTCAAATACATATATCGGATCATCTAGTCCAAATGACGGATGCCCTGCACCGCGAAAGTGGCAATGCGGGGCTCAAAATCAATGCTGCCAAAACTATATTCTTGAGCTTGGATCCAGGAAGACAGAGCGAAATTTGTGTTTCGGGGCAGACGGTGGAAAAAGTGGACAATTTTTGCTACCTCGGAAGCGTAGTTACAGCAGATGGTGGGGCGGATGCTGATGTACAGTCTCGCATCAATAAGGCTCGGGCAGCTTTTTTCAGTTTAACTCCTTTCTGGCAAAACAACAACATCTCCAGACGTACCAAACTCAAGATCTTCGAAACCAATATAAAATCTGTGCTTCTTTATGGCTGTTCAACTTGGAAGGTGACCAGGAAGATAACAACTAGATTGCAAACTTTCGTGAACCAGTGTCTACGGCGCATCCTGCACATACGCTGGCCAGAGGTCATTTCTAACGACGATCTCCTGTACATTACTGCCCCGGACAGGATAGGCACCTCTATAAAAAGGCGAAAGTGGCAATGGATAGGTCACACACTTCGAAAGGGGCCGGAAAACATTGCAAAACAGGCCCTCGATTGGAACCCACAGGGAACCGATGCAAGTCGCCGCGTTGGACGACCTAGAAACACCTGGATAAAATCAGTTGAGGACGAGGGTAAGTCATTAGGCAAACAGGACGAGGTGGAAAGTCGGCGTGGTTAATGCCCTATGCCCCACAAGGGGTTGACATGATCGAGAGAGATGGATTCGTCCGTTAACCCACCACGATTTCACTCAGCACACATTCGGAAGTAATAGTAAAACACGGGTTCGCCCACTTTTCTCACATCCGCGCCCATACGTAAGTGAAAATCAGCCTCGCGTGAAAGTTGTTCGAAAGTTGTGAAGACTTCGTTCATCGAGTCTACCCACAACTTTGCAGGGCCTTTGAACTTGGCCTGCAACGCGAAAATTACAAGTGTATCGTCCCAACCATACGCGCACATCATTTGGTTCACTCGTTTCAAGAACGCACTTGCCGACAAGGAACTGGGCACGCGCGGATCAAAATCGGGAAGTAAGTCAATAATGTCTCTGGCACTGTGGAGCGATTGTCGGTACACTGATCTATCGTTTACAAGTGGATTTGATTTGCTGCCTTCTGTATTTGGTGTTGAAATACGGATCGGACGTTCACGGCTATTGTCCGTTAAAGCACGAACGTCAGCGCTCAACTTTTCTACTACTGCAGCAAGGCTTGCAATAGATCGATGCATTTGCAAAACCTCATCGCCGTCGGACTCATCAATCTCGACCTCGTCACACTCAATTGTCTCACTCAAACGTAAAATGAGGTCATTTTTGACACCAACTGTATTAAGTCCACGATTTCTTAATAGCTCCTTGATTTTCGGGATCGTCAACGAATCAATTTTAACCGTCGTCATGATTTTACGAAAAAGGCGATATTTCCGAAATATAACACGACCGTTTGGATGTGACCAATGTATTGAAAAGATACACCTGTAATGAATAATATTATGGTCTGGTAGTGCTGCTCCCACCGACAGATCGAAGCAGCACCTGATGAGTAGTGATCTGTTGGTGGTACGAAACCAGAGGCCGAGGGTCCCATTACACCCGGACCCAGATTCGACCGCTTGGGCGTCTGATCCCACCATTTGCCAACCATTCCATCCTTATCGACTATTTTTTTCATTCCCCATTTTTATCTCAGCTGTTTGTGTTGTCTTCCCCAGGCCTATGAATTTTTGATAATACGTAAATGACAGGGGCAACGAGCAGCGAAATCCCCGCCCACATCTCCCGAACTGAGCTACAGCAAGCATAGGCCGCTGCTTAGCTCGTTGAGGGGCCTTTTTCTTCGCCAGATGGCACGGTCCGACCTTCACAGTCACTATGCTACCTAGGCTCCGTCCCCACGGGCATCTTCGGATGCCCACCAAACCGTCCGTTACAACAGTCTAAAAATAGTTCACAAATGTCACCACGCGACGTTACGATGCCTTTGGCCGACGCAAGGAAGTCTACATACACGATCACACAGCGTATAAGGATACGATTATACGCATTCGAAATGCTACAAATGCAGCAGACAACAGTGCACAAATTGTCCTTTATGTCCACGATAACGTTGCACCCACGGAATGTTACACGTACAGACGAGTGTTGCTATTTTTATCCTGCATATATACGATACGATATACACTTAGGATGTTACATAAACAGACATGCGATGTCACACAATTTATCTTGCTTGTGGTAGACGTTGTGTGTAATTGCAAGACCGATTTCAAATTTCGATGCACACGAATTACGATTTGCAAGATTACGACGATACACTCGTTGTGCGCAATTGCAAATACGACTGCAATTTTCGATGTGCACAAATACGCTGGCGACTACAACAACGCGATACGAAAAAGACGCACTGGGTACTTTTTCCACGGTTTTCTCTCAGATCCCACTTCTGAACTGTCATGTATAGGGGTTTCTGGATCTTTGATAAATAATAACGCCAAATAGATAATATTAATACTGAGATTTATTAAGTTTAAAAGAACGATTAATCAATAGAATTACTACTCGTATCAAGTCCACTCACGGCGATGGTCGAACACCCAGTGTCCTTCTAGTGTCCGTTGTCGTGCTGCTCACCCGATGATGCGGCGTTACCGGAATTACTTAACATAACTATAGCAGTAACATTTGAACCGTTTGATGCGTTTCTCTGAAATTAAATAGGAGCACAGTCCTCCTTAACATCATCAATTGAATAAATTTCGCAGAGCTAGCTTCTTTCATTACATATAGTTATTGTATTTCGTTTATAAAATTATGCCATTATATAGCAGTAAATTTTTAACCGCTTGATAGATGTTTTCTGAAATAATAGGCTAGTCCTTTTTGACGTCTACCTACTGGACAAGTTTGGTCCAGCTAGCTTTTTCCGTTAGGGAGTTATTAGGCTTAGATACTTTTGCGTTATATAGCTGTAACTTTTTAACGGCTTGATTGATACTGCTGGATTTAAATAGCAGCCGGCTCCCCACTGACATCTATCAACTGTAAAAGTTTCACTTCGCTTGCGACTTCCGTTCGACAGTTATCAGCATCGCACCGGCGTTTTCTTCCTCCTCCAAAAAACATCAACAACGTATTCCGACAGGGGATTTCTTTCCCCACACCGGTTTCATCCGCCTACCTGCATAGTGTATAGTATCGTTTGCATATCCGGTTATCACAATTTTCTGCTTCCTGATCATTTCTTATCAGTTATCGCTGATCCGCTGCAGTCGGGTACAGCGACTCGCGAAAGTAAATGGACAGGCGATAGAAAATTATTACGCCAATATGATGCAAGCGAATACATACTCGGTACCTACGCAGATGCACAAATGGATGCATATATGCATAGATATGTACGTATAAATAAATAACTGGCGCAACAGTCCAATTTGAACCACGGCTTCGAGATGAGTTAGCATCATCTCATTTTCTAGATCGTGACGGTTTTTGTGCAGAGGTATGTGATCAGCAACACGCTCAACCGAGTTATTTACCCCATAATGGGTACTCATTTTAACAGCTGAGTGGGCTCATAGTCCGACACGTAAATCCCCGGAACCGAACCGAGGACCAGTGCGTTGAAGGCGAACGTGCTCACCGTTGCGCCATCCGGACTACAGATATGTATGTACGTATACCACTGGTATATATCGATACTAAATGCATGCATAGGAATACGCAAATATGTGTATAAATATACATGTATCTAATAACGTATAATATACCATGCATATTGACAAAAGTATGAATGCATATATCCACCCATGCATCTACACCTGTAACGGTGCACATTACAGACGTTATCCCCATCAAACAGAGCACTTAAGGGGGTGCATCTCCACCAGGTGTATGACACTTGAATTTTTGATGCTCCAAATCCTGCAATTCTATCTATTCACAAAACCGCTGCGTTGGAAGTGAGGCTCATCGGAATTGAAATTGATAGTTTTTGGTTGGTGATCTTTAAAATAAGATAGAATAATTCTGGCGTGTTGCAAAATTGTGAATTTTTGGATGATAAATGCCCCCAATGTTCTCTATTAGTCTGTCATGGACACACGTGTTCGTTGAGCTCTCATTGCTCTTGCTCAATTTTGCAAGTTTTTCGGTCGCGATTTTTTTACAAAACCTTTGGAAAACGATCGTGGTACGCTCGCCGACGTGGCTAATGTGCATTTTGTGCGTAAATCACACGAAAAGTGCGTGAAAGTGTAAAAACCGAAAAAGTGGCTGCGGCTGTCTGGTTGGAAGAGCTGAGGAGCTGCGCTGGCGGCCGGCAGTCTTTGGTGGTATGTGTCGTTGGTGTGCGCAGAGTAGGCGACCGAAGGGGCGGCCGTGAGGCTCACTGGTGTGGCGGCTACGCGCGTGTGTGTGTGCGTGTTTTTGACCACAGTCTTGTGTGGTTTTTCCGCATCTTTTCGGTCGAAAATCCTGTGAAATAATCTAACTACGTGCCTGCGAACGTGTGCAAACAAAGCCAGTGGTCGATTAAGTCCATTCGTGACGCGAACAGTGATAATTAGGACGAGTGTCAGTGACGAAAGGAATCTTTCCGTTTTGTGAGGTTATCATGTAACGCGTGTCGGTGTGTTCCGTAACCGCAAGTGTGCCCCCGTAATTGCAGTTTATTCGACACCCACAACCCGTTTTTAGTGCGACATCTGTCTCGGGAGGTTCTAGGAAATTTTTCCGTCCCACGTGAATGTGTAAGTGCGTATCTGTGTGCACTTCTCTCGGGCTGCGAATTGTGTCCCCCGTCGTCGACGCCGCCGTGGTAGCCGATTGAACATTTTCCGTCGAGTGGACTGTTGTGTTAGCCTAGCCGCTGCTGTTACCGGCCGAAGGCCACTCCAAACAGCGGATCGTCGCTGTTTGGGTACGTGTCGGTTGGGCTTCGTCGCGGACGGCGACGACAAGGTAAGCTGGAGAGTGGTGTCGAACCACTCATCCAGTTTCTAAATTTTTACTTTTAGTTTTTCCTTTTTCAATGAGCTCGAACAGAGCGCCCCGTAAAGGGAGTGGGGGGTCATCCCCGGTGCGCCAAGGCGGGACTGCGAATGCGCCTGGTCCGTCTAAGCGCACTCTTGCGAGCTGTCAGGAAGACCCGTCGAGGGCTTCCTCGCAGAACGTCACGCTCGATGCTAGTGCTTTTGGCAAATTTAGCGATAGCAAACGAGAAGCAGGCACATCCGGCGATTGCGTCACGCAGGAAGTCTCGACAAGAGCTTCCCCCTATCAACATGAGGCTCTGGCTAAACCGGGCCCAAGTAGGGTTGTGCCCGATCAACCGGAAGGTGCTTGCATGAGCGAGCCTGGTTATTCGGAGGGTTGGCAAAAGCGCACCACTCCTTCTAAAACTCGCTATCGGATGAGACGTAACGCAGTTCGTGTCCGCGACTACATTGAAGCAGTTGATGTGTCGCAAAGGACCGCGAAGCAAAATGAGTCTCTCGAGTGGGCTCTTAGGATTATCGCCGAGACCCCGGAAGCTAACGCGATCGTTAAGCGGCAAAGATCTGCCGAAGAGCAGGCGGAGGCCCCGAAACGTCGAAAGACGTTTGGAGCCAACGATACAGCCCCCTCCTACGCGGATGCGGTACGGGGCTGGATCACTTTGGCGGTTGTCGACCGAAATGATGCCGACGGGGGCATTTCGGTGGACAACTGGAGAAAGGTCGAAGGCTTTTTGACCGTCAACTTCGGTAGAGTAATGGAAGCCTACCCGGGACCACCCCCAGACTGTGAGGACGGGGGCTGGTTTCAGGGCCGGGTGAAAATTATTAATTTGTAATGTGGGTCGCGAGCCTACTTTTATAACAAAAGCCAGACAGGAGGTCCTTGACATCTCTCTGGCGTCGGATGACATCATCCACCTTATCAGAGACTGGAGAGTGTCGCCGGAGCACTCCTTCTCTGATCATCGATACCTTCAGTTCAGCCTCACCGTGCGTCCTGAAGCAGTTCAACCCATTATAAATCGCAGAAAGACCAACTGGCCTAAGTATCGCGATGCTTTCTGTGGAGGGCTACCTCCTCTACCAAGACAGCCCTGCAACGAACTGGAGCTGGACAACATAGTGAACACTCTCACGGATGTTATGAAGGCAGCGGTGTCTTCATCATGTCCGGCTATCTCACGTGCAGGAAAGAAAAAACCAGCCTGGTGGAGTACTAGGATCTCCGAACTTAGGGCTGAGTGTAGGAGAAGTTTCAATAAGGCTAAGGCTTCAAGGCTGGAGTCGGATTGGCACTTATATAAAAAACATCTGAACTCTTTCAAGAAAGAATTAAGAGGAGCGAAGCGCAATGCTTGGAGGAGCTTTTGCGAACGTATCGAAGGTTCTTGTGAGACCTCTAGATTTCGGAAAGTCCTGGCGTCAAGTCCATCTATGCCAAGTTTCCTACAAAAGGAAGACGGGTCCTGGACGTCCTCGAGCAGGGAAACCATTATGTGTCTACTTGACACACACTTCCCTGGTAGTTCGGCGGCAGTCCCGCTGAGGGACCCCTCCATGCGTCGCATAGCGCCATGTGATAGTGCATCCATCTTATCTCGTGAGAAGATTCTGTGGGCAATTTCCAGCTTTGAACCTTATAAATCGGCTGGACCCGATGGCATCATTCCTGCGGACTTGCAGCATTGTGTAGATATTATATATCCTTGGATAGAGTGTATCCTAATGGCCTGCCTGGAGCTGGTGTACGTTCCTCGCAGTTGGAGGGAAGTGCGGGTGATTTTTATCCCGAAAACGGGTAGAAGTTCACATTCGCGCCCAAACGATCTCCGACCAATAAGCCTCTCTTCTACTTTACTGAAACTATTAGAGAGACTGGTTGACATCCATTTGCGGGACACTATCCCGTCACGGCTTTTATCCACGTCGCAACATGCCTATTGGAAAGGTAAGTCGGTGGACACGGCTCTGCACTCTTTGGTCAGTCAGATTGAGAAATCCCTTGATCAAAAGGAATACACGATAGTTGTATTCCTGGACATCGAGGGTGCTTTCAATAATATTAGACCTAGTGCGATAATTGAGGCACTCCTGGGCCTCCAGGTCGACGAGTCGCTTTGTAAACTCGTTAACATACTACTAACATCTCGGCGCATACACACTACCCTTGGTACATCGTCGGTATGTAGGGATGTCTGTAGAGGAACCCCGCAAGAGGGAGTGCTGTCTCCCCTTCTTTGGAATGTAGCGATCAACAGACTGCTTCTAAAACTGGAAGAGGTCGGGTGCAAAGTTATTGCGTATGCGGATGACGTTGCCATCGCAGTCACAGGTAAGTTTCCTGGTGTCCTCTGCGGTCTATTGCAAAACGCCCTTTCTTTTCTAACTGAGTGGGCAAACCTCTGCGGCGTCGGAATTAACCGGCTTAAGACGGAGCTTGTGCTCTTTACCAGAAGACGCGTGATTCCCCCTATTGAACCTCCCTCACTGGAGGGCATTCAACTGGTTTTCACCGACAAAGCTAAGTTCCTCGGTCTCATCTTTGACAGGAAACTTGGGTGGAAACCCAACATTGAAGAACGGGTCAAGAAAGCTACTGTTGCTCTCTACTCGTGCAGGAAGGCCATAGGTAAGAACTGGGGCCTGCAGCCTAAAGCTGTATATTGGTTATACACAGCTGTAGTACGTCCTATACTACTGTACGGAATAAGTGTATGGTGGACGGCACTTCGAGTAACTGCCTATTGCAACCTACTAAGTAAGGTACAAAGGCTAGCGGCGCTGGCTATAACAGGGGCTTTCAGAACAACTCCGTCAGCCGGGCTAGACATGGTGCTCGGTTTGCTCCCCCTGGACATTTGTGGCGAACAGTTGGCGGCTAACGCGGCTCTACGCCTTCGCGAAACTGGCCAGTGGCGCACGTTGAGTGGCGGGCACTCGACTGTACTGGGCAACTTTGATCTCCCTGTGGAAACGGACTATACCTGCGCGAAATACATTTTCGGTCGGAACCACACCAGCTTGATTCCGTCAAGGGATCTATGGTGTGCTAACACGCTTATGACCACCGACTCCATTGTCATCTACACGGATGGCTCTAGGACCGACGGCGGAGTCGGGGCTGGCATCTATTCGGAAGGATTGGGAATTTACTTGTCCTTCCGTCTTCCTGACTTCTGCAGTGTCCTACAGGCGGAGGTTTCTGCAATCCTGGAAGCTCTGAACTGGCTGGGAAATCATGTTGTGACCACGAGGGACGTCACTATTTACACGGACAGTCAGGCTGCAATTCGATCACTTGAAGCCGTCCTGACTACATCGAAGACCATCGCGAACTGTCGTTTAACCCTCAGAGTGATGGGTGGTTATTTCAACATAACGCTCTGTTGGATACCGAGCCATTGTGGCCTCGCAGGTAACTGCGTGGCGGATGAGCTGGTTCGGGTGGGGACAACCGGAGTTATTGACGGGGACCGCGCTAACATCAAAATGCCAGCCTTATCGTGCAAACTTGCTATCAAAGCCACTGCGGTTGACAGGGCGAACATGAGATGGTTAAACGGCGTTACGTGCCAAACAACGAGGTCGATTTGGCCGAAACTTGACCCTAGCCGCTCCGCCACACTGCTTTCATTGAACAGGAAACACATCGGCAGAGTTGTGGGGGTTATTACGGGGCACTGTCCTATTGGAGAGCTCGCCTGGAGGCTTCGCATTCCTCACAATGACTACTGCAGGAGCTGTGATGACGTGGATGAGGAGGAGAGCGTTCTCCATTTCCTATGTCACTGTCCGGCCCTGGCTGAGAGGCGGAGGAGGTTTCTGGGTTCCCGATTTTTCTGGGAACTGGAGGACCTTAAGGAAGCTAGTGTAATACAGCTCAATCGCTATATTGCCAGCACAGGCTGGTTTTAATGCCTAGGTTTTATTAAGGTGGATTTAGTGGTATCACAACGGACCCAGCGGTGGTCTATGTGTGCTGTGCGTTAGCATGGCAGCCCCTTTACCTAACCTAACCTCTCTATTAGTAAAAAAAAAACGAAAAAAAAATATATATACTCGTTATATATATATAAGTTATTCCAACCCCTTGGTGACTTTTGGGCCACCCAGTATGTTTTCGTATCGGTTCTAACGTTAAAGAGTAGTCGAAAATGCTAAGATCAACAACAAAATGAAATTCTTCCAGTTATAACAAAAATACGATTATACGTATATATATATTTACAATAGTACAATAGATAATATACACATATGACTCTTAATGCAACAATAACTGCAAAAAATAACAATTAAACGTATTTTTTTAACATTATTTTTTCTCATATCTTAGACTTTTATATTGTTATATTTATTCATTACCTCATTCGGCAAAATGGTATTTCATTTTTATTTTTATTAAATGGTGTGGCGAGCATTATATTTAGCTAACTACCTAAATCATAATCGTTCAAAAAATGCAGACTGACACCACCGTACATGCCTTACATATGTAATCAATATTGAATTATATTGTGTAAAATAACACAATTATAATAAAAAAACTGAGTAGTAGAAAAAAGCTCACAGAGCTAGTCGTTTTACTGTGTGTATCTTTTTATTTTTTTAGAGCCATTTGCGGTTTGAACCATGATTCGAAAGGTTTGAAAACTGGCTATTATTCGCTGTTATGTATACCTCGTATTAGTACTTTATTGTAAAAAATGTTGAATAAAAGCTTAAAGCTCTGGTGTTTGTGCGAAAATATTAACCGCAAAAACCTCTATTCTGGCCCAATGTTTTTGCACAAATACCTGAGCCTTAAGTTTTTGATAAAAAATTTGCAAGTTTGAGGTTAAAGCAAATAATAGCTTGGTTCCAAACCAAGACTTGATCGATTTGCCAAACTGTCAAAGCGTCATTGAGTGTTAGATTGTATCTTTTAAATACTGTAATATTCTATGTTGGTTCTTATGATCTAGGAACTTTCAATTGGGTTGTTTTATAAGAGAAAGTGTATTAATTACTATTCGCTTGTGCTTTAATCCAAGATACTGCGGTACTTCCCTTATTTCGGATTAAATCACTTTCGAATAAACCAAATAATAATCTTTCCCTGTCAGAAGTTCTTGTAGAAGTGAATCCCATTATTCGGATTTTTAATGATTCTCTAACCGATATTCAAACATTTTTTTGTTACTTTCCACGAAGTAATGGCTGTCATTAAATAGTTTAAATATAAAACAAACGCCGGAAAGAAAGGGGTTTCTTAGCTCTTAGACAAGCATGTATTATATAAGAGAAAAAAAATTTGTCTGAAGCAGAATACATGTTTTTTTTTTAACTGATAAATGTGCATTTCGGACATCATTTATAAAATTGTCCACAATTTTGATACCAATTTGTGTTCAAAAAGCATATTCACTTGGAAAAATCGACCTTACCTTTTTTAACTTTTTTTTTTACAAAAATACGAAATATCTTATATTGTTTTGACAGGTCAATGTGTCCTTGTCCGCCATTTCATCATGGAAAAATAAAGCCAAATTACGAAAAAAAAACATCGGCGACGGAAGAATTTTGAATTGTAAGGTCGAGAAAAAAAAATACGAAACTCAAAATTAAGGACCCTCTACGTATCTCCAAGATGTATGAAGATTGGTTACCCATCTGTATTATATTTTGCTTCTAGTTTTCATTCAATATTATGCAATACGAATTGATTGAGTTCTGAAAGTGTGGCACAGTATTTAAAGCACATTTAAACAAATATAATTTTGATACATTCATTCATGAATTTATGTAAGCTATGCGACTTGGTATGCATACGCCTAATATCTTTAATTTATAATCATAACTAAGAGTTTCAATATGTTTACAATTATATTCTTCTGTAGCTGTTGCATGAGAAGCAATTTAATAATAAGTAGCACTTACCAAATGTAATAAATATAGATTACTTTGACTTTGCAGTTCGATGACCCGTAATTGTTCTTCCTAGTTTGATTCTTTGGCAAGGACATATAAAAGTTATACACTGTTAGAATTAGATCATTTGACCCCTACAAATCGCCTGGCACAGATGGAAATTTTTTTCAGTCCTCCTACAGAAAGGTCAGGAAGAACTTACTCCACGCTTAGTGCACATCTTTAGAAGCAGCTTCGCGCTAGGTTACATTCCCAGTACCTGGAGATCAGTGAGGCTAGTTTTTATTCCCAAAGTGGGATATAGACCTATGGACGACCCTTAATCGTATCGATCTATCAGACTGATATCATTCTTGCTGAAAACTATGGAGAAGATCCTTGATGTTTATATCAGGATATCACCCCTCGTGAGAAACCTGTTTCACCGCAGACAATTCGCCTATCAACCTGGTAAATCTACCGAAACTGCTGTACACAACCTCGTTGGAGAAATTGAAGGGCTTTGTCAGCTAACGAAACGGCACTTAGTGCGTTTATTGACATTGAAGGAGCCTTCGACAATACCTCTTTCGAGTCTATCGAAAGTGCCCTCCGAGCTAAAGGAGCCAATCTTACCACCATAGTCTGGGTGAAACGTATGCTGTCCTCTAGAAGGGTCATCATTACGATAGGTAACTGTACCCTTTCAGCGAATGTCAGGCGGGGATGACCGCAGGGTGGAGTATTATCTCCCCTCCTGTGGTGCATCGTAGTCGACAGTCTGATGTGGAAACTATCCTCGATGCAATTTTCGACACAAGGTTACGCGCAAGATCTGGTTATCACGGTCAACGGACAATTTGAGGAAGTCCTGCCCAATATTATCCAAAGGGCGCTGCGAGTAGTTCAAGAATTGTGCGACTACAGCAGCTTACGTGTAAATCCCGCGAAAGCTGCCATAGTGTCATTCACTAGAAAAATGAAACTTAGGTCACTCAAGTGTCCCCGCATGTACAACTCCCCCATAAAACTGGTGTCAGTCGAATATCAAGTTTTTGGAAGTTTTCCTGGACGAAAAGTTATTCTGGACAGGACACCTTAGAACTACTTCTGGCAAAGCAATTAAGGTTCTATGGATCTGCAGGCAATATGTCAGAAAGACATGAGAGATCAAATCTCACTTAATTCTGTAGATCTACAAAGCGATCGTCAGATCTATAGTAGAATATTGTGCGGTTGTATGGTGAAAAAAAAGCCACTTCCTTAGGCGGTAAAACCGCTCTGACGAAAATCCAGAGACTTGCGTGCATGACCATCACTGGAGAAATGCACTCTTGCTCTGGAGGTTCTACTCGCCCTTCCACCGATACATACACATATTGAAGCGGAGGCACGAATGGCAACAGTCAGACTTAGGGCCTACGACACAGAAATCAAGCTGAAGTCAAATCAATTAGGCTGGTTGGAAAGTGACAAGGTACTCAGCATGCCAACTGACTAACTTCTTAAAACCATTCGATTCCAGCACTCCTTTCAATAAATCATTTGGGACAAAGAAAGGTGGGCGGATGCTACAACTCTCTCCGTCCCAACACAATCAAATGGTTCACAGACGGCTCCAAAACGGAAGAAGCGGATGCAGGAATTTTTGGTCCTGAACACAGAGTCTTTATTCCGGTTGGTAAAACGCCGTCCGTGTTCCAAGCAGAAATGCATGCCATCGAGGTCTGTGCTAGACTGTGCCAAACCGCTGGCTATTTAAACGGGGACATAGCAATATTTACCAGCAATCAGGCTGCCATCAAAACCAGCGTCACTTTAAATTCTACGTTGGTGCTATCCTGTCAGGAAGTCCTCCATACTGTGGGTTCAAAAAACAAACTCACTCTGTACTGGGTCCCTAGCCACTCGGGAGGCGAAGGCAATGAGCTAGCAGATAGGCTAGCAAACCGAACCTCCGAAAACCCCTTCCACGGTCCAGAGCCTTTTTGTGGAATTCCGCTCTACTACTGCATAAACCAAATAGGAGACTGGAAAAGTGCTCTCGACACATCCCAATGGGAGGTCCTTTCAAGTCTGAGACAGGCCAGGCTGTTCATCTCAAGCTTACGTGAGTAGCTTGGAATTGCTGCGAGTGAGCAACAACATAGTCAGCATTATTTGTAAAATTTTGCATGGCACTCGCGTCTGAAGGGTCACCTTAAAACTGCGTATTGTGCAAGGTGCTAGCTACCGCTTCTGCAAGGCTGATGATGAGACTTCAGAGCACATTTTTGCAAAGGACTTGCGGAACGACGCACGGACTGTTTCGGCATAACATTCCCTTTTTGAAAATGGCATTTATGATATGCGTATTATTTGCCTTGATCCCTTCAGGGTATGTTCGCATCAACATCTCTTGCATAGCTATGGGTTGTTAAAGTTTCGATAGCAAATAACTCCCAGATGGCATAATTGTTATAGCATTCACACTATCCTATCCGTCTTTTACAGACAAGCTCGGAGTGCTGTGGGAGTTCTAGTAATACCCATAGGTAGTTTTTATTGAGTAGCCGAGGACTGAACCTACGTTACTCTAGATGTTGTTATTGCTGTGATAGCAATGGTCAGAAGTTCGGTGTGTGAGTGTGTTACACGCTGTGGTTCGTTGTTGTTGTTGTAGTAGCAAGTAAAATTTGAGAGTGTGTTGGTGTGTGTGTCATAAAACCTGCAAATTCGGTTCTGTTTCCTCTGAAGCAAGTTGAAGGAACGCAACCGCTTCGATGGGGTTATCCCATAACGCTGTAGGTGTAAGGTGCGCCGGTGCTCCTGGGCAGTTGAAAAAGTGCTCAACGTCGTGAGGAGTATTTTTGTATGCAGGGCAGGTGTTCTGGATGCTGTGGTCGATTCGGGACCAGTACGAATTGAGGCGTGAACACCAGCCTGAACGAAGTTGAGTGAGTATAGTCTTCGTCGCTCTAGGTAATCTACATTCGTCCGAGCAAATGTCTGGTGGTTGAGCCGAGAGTACTGGATTGGGTTTAAGGTCCATTGTCGACGTAAGAACTTCCTCTCTACGCAGCGTAGCAATGGCAGATCTATAGTTGGTATTATCGAACTCTTTCAAATCTTTGGATTTCCCTCTCGAGGTCCTTCAGGTTGCGCCTGATGTGTCGTGGCGGCAGGGTTTTGCCCATTAGATTAAAATTTGGGTGGCCACCTCTAGAAAAACCAACTAGATACTGCTTTACGAGCAGATTATTGTGGCTTCTTAAGGGTAGGGTCTTTGTTTTCTGGTTGAGGTGGTCTTAGTGTGACATTAGTAGACAACCAGTAACGGATCTACCGATTACCTTGTAGGTTACAAGTAGGGTTTCCTTATATTTACCCAGGAACTACTTGCTAAAGTTTTAAGGACTTTGTTCCTGCCTCTCATTTTGTTGCATACTGTTGAAGCATGGGCTGAGGACATGTCCATGCTGTCAAGAGTAACGTTGAGGATTTTTGGATTGTTAGTGGTGGGTATAAGTTGACCGTATACTGTAATATCTAGCTACATTTTTACTTCCTTGGTATAGTATAGGTGGTGAATAGAGTTGCGGTAGAAGAAGGTGTTTAGGTTATAAAGATAACTGTTTATCCGTTCGCATATTAGGGTGATGTTATTCCCTGTCGCCATAGCTGCTGATATGGAGTCCTGAGAGGGAGAAATTAAACAGGGTCGGTGATAGTACTCCTCTTTGAGGGACACCCTGCTAATCTTTCTAAGTTTGGATTTACCGTCTCTGAATTCAGTGTAAGACTGCCGACCAGCAAGATATTCGCAATTTATTTGACTGCTTGTAAGTTGGAAGTGGTTGACAGTATCGAATGCCTTCGAAAAGTCAAGCGCCACCAGGATTGTTCTGTGACATGGTCGGGCCTGGTCGTGACCGTTGTGGATGTGAGATGTTATGGCATCCTGCGCCGCCTTATTACTGTGCATTTTCCTGAAGCCATGTTGGTGGTCGGCCAGTTGGGTGTGGGTCGCAAGCAGAGGATGAAGTACTATAAAGCTTCCATTTTTTTGGCGACGGTAGACAATAGTGTAATGGGACGATATGATTCGCCCTGCGTAGGTCTCTTCCCGAGTTTCATAATGGGAACCATCTTTCCTTTTTTCCAAACTTCGGGAATGATGGACGTAGAGATGTAGTGGTTGATGGTCGCTGTCTTGTAGTTGATTGCCATTGCAGGTGATTCGAGATTTTTCAGCATAATCACGGAAATACCACCTGGTCCTATGGCTTTGGAGCTATTAGCTTTCTTAATTGCAGTGGCTACATCGGTAGGTAAAAATTGAAGCGGATGGTCACTGGAAAGGTAGCGGTTAGTTCCATTTTTTAATTTTCAGTCTATCTGGTGGCGGGTGTTCAATAAATTGTTTACCGAAGAGACTAGCACACTGTGTAGAATCGTTTTTTATAGTGTTACCAAATTGAATGGCAACTTTCCCTTTTTTCTTCGATGGATTGGTAAGAGCACTTACAGTAGACCATAGATTTCTTATAGTAGTCAGGATGGCTGCTGATCACACATCTCTGCACAAGGCATCCCGTCACGATCTAGAAACTGAAATGATGCTAACTCATCTGGAGGCCATGGTTAAAATTGGACTGTTGCGCCAGTTATCTATTTATTTATTTATAGCTTACTTATGCCGGTTATTAAGTTGCAGTTGCTTAGATGTTCACCATTTTTGTCTCCTGCTTTTGTATCTTAAGGTTTAAATCCTTGATCCTAGGATCATCCGGGTTAGTGCTCCGTATGCCGTCGCGTTCATTTGCCAGTCGTGCTGCTGAGGTGGGAAAGTTAGGCCGAACTGTTCGGATCCTTAGCCGTCGCTTTCTTAATGATTTGCTTTAGCTCGGCTACACGTGCATCTGCTGGTGTTGGTAGGGCAAGAAAGGCCGCATTGGTGTACTCTTCTAAACCGTCCCAGTTGGCTTTATTGTGATTTAGGAAAGTGCGACGGTCTGCATGAAGCACATCGGATGGTCGGTCGAGCTTTATTATAATCGGCAAATGGGCGGATGATAGCGTAAGGACTGATTCCCATTGGGCCACATTAATGAGATGTCGGGAGAACTAGAAGATGTTCCTGCAATGCGAGTGGGACCGTCGTCGTTTAACGGACAAAAGTCGGATGCATCTATTTGTTCAGCTATAGTAACTCCTCTGGTATCATTGCCAAAGTTGGAGTGTCATAATTCGTGGTGAGCATTAAAGTCACCGAGCAGAAGGCGGTATTGACCAGTTAGAAAGGGACTCATGTTCGCATTGTATCCTGAGGGACAACTGGATATAGGTGGTAAATAAAAATTGTAAATTTCCACGTCCGCATTACCAGATTTGACTGCAATGGCCTGCTCCTTCAAGCGTGTTGTCGTCTGCTGGGATGCTAATTTCGGGATAGGCACAGATGAGGATGGCAAGTCCACCTCCAGCATTAGATTGCCGATCCTTACGAATGATGTTATATTGTAGTTTCCGTGGGAGTTGAGGGACGAGCTTACATTCAGTTTCGTCTCTTGTTTAGCTCTAATTAAAATGCGATGCCTATCCATAAATGCGGTGAGTTCAGTAATTTTACACTGCAGCCCGTTGATGTTGAGCTGAACTATGGATAGGTTGGTAAAGTTGGCGACGGGTGGTGCACGTGTTAAAGTGTGCCGCCTGTGCTTTGTATGGGTGGAATTATCTATTATTTACTGGAGTCACTGGGGGCAGCTGGGTACTCGTTTCTATGCTAACAGGTGGTGTGTTAGGATTGTTTGTCGAGGTAGATGAATGCTGTCCTCTGTTTCTACATAGACCAGCTGGGAAGGTTGTGATCCATTGTCTGTGGTGACTCAGCAGCTCCTTAGATGACACCGCTCGTCACAACAGTTGCATTTCATTGAGGTGGCATTTAGATGCAGCGTCTTGTTGCAAACGCAGCAGATCCGCGGACCGGGGTTGAGTTCTTTGCCGGCACGACTGAGGTAAATCGAGAGCAGTTGCGCTGAAATATGTATGTTGCTGCCAGATTCTGTAAAAAAACGAACATGCATAAAAGGGGTTTTAGCAGTTCTCCGCCGTTGAATAACGGGTCGCTCCGGTGCGTAGAACCGGCTGCTGCAGGAACGTGCCATGGTTCGTCGTCCTCCTCAGTGTTAAGAGATAGGAAAATGGCTGCTTCTACGGGGTTCTCCCACAGCGACCTAGAAGTCAGGTGTGTGGGTGCAACTGGGCAATTGAAAACGTCGTCCACGTCATGAAGTGTACCATTGCATGCGAGGCATGCGTTCGTGACATCGCCGTCAATGTGAGACACGTAGGAGTTAAGACGCGAACACCAGCCTGACCGAAGTTTGGCAAGTGTCGTTCTCGCTGATCTCGAAAGTATTCTCTCTTCAGGAGTGCTGGTGCCGAGAGAACTACATTTGGACCTTGTCCTGCAACTGATGATTGTACCTCCTCGTCGTTATCAAAGGGAGCCTTTTTGTACCTCTCGACATCTCTTTTGATGTCTCTCTCAATCACGCAACATATCTTGGTGGCAGCGTCTTGTCCATGAGTTTAGTGTTGAGATGTTCCCTCCGGTAACAACCCACCAGATAATGTTTAGAAAGAAGGTTGTTCTAGTCTCTTAGAGGCATCATCTTTGTTTCCAGATGCAGATGGTCCCGAGATGTCATCAGTTGAGTACGGAGAGCGGCACTTTGACAGGCCAGACTATTTTTCTATTGTGTGCCACAGAGATTCTGTGACGACACAGGAGTCACATAGTTGGCCACTGATCTTCCGACTGTTTCATATATGACCAGTCGAGTTTATTTGTCTTTGCCCCAAGTGCTACCGGCCAAGGCCTTGAGGATTTTATTCCCACGGCGCATCAAGTCGCACACGGTTGATGCATGGGGGGGAGACGTGGCCATGCTGTCCAAAGTTACTACAAGGATTTTAGGAAGGTTCATGGTAGGAATAGGTTGACTGCCAATTGAGATCCCAATTGCACCTTGACTTCCTTCGTCCAGGTGGTAAATAAGGTTGCTGAGGATTTAGGCGCCGAAACTGTTGAATTCTTGCCTGTGAAGAATGCTTTAAGTTCTCCAAGATAACCGTTTATACGTTCGTACATTTCCGTGATGTTATTTCCTGTTGCCAGAACGAAGCAGTCATCAGCATAGGAGATAATTTCGATTCCTTCGGGTGATGTCGGGAGTCCAGATAGATAAAAGTTGAACAAGGAGAGACGCAGAACTCCTTCCTGTGGCACACCTTGTTTCACCTTCCTTAGTTTCGATTTCTTGATCCTAAATTCGGTGTGGAACTGCCTGCCCGCAAGATAATTGGCAATCCATTTGGTTATTTGCGTTGGAAGCGATGCACAATTTAAGTCAGACAGAAGTGCTGAATGGCTGACTGTATCGAAGTCTTTCGACAGGTCAAGTGCCACCAGAATTGTTTTCTGACATGGACGATGCTGACTGAAGTCATTGTGGATGCGTGGATGTAATAGCATCCAGGGTGGCAGTCGTCGTACTATGCATCCTTCGGAAGCCGTGATAAACCACCATCACAGCTTCCGACGTGGGCCGCAAGAACAGGTTGGATTTGTGCTTCGACCGTTGTGGCAACTGGTGATAGAAGTGTGATGGGACGATATAACTCGCCGAGTATCGCTTTTTTTCTCAGGTTTCAAGATTGGGATCACCCTCCCTTTCTTCCAAAGTTCCGGAATGATCAGTGATGTGATGGATAGGTTAAATGTAGCCGATAGCTTATATGTCGACATGTTTGAACATTGCCTTTGAGATTCCACCGGGTCCTAAGGCTTTCGGACTATCGACCATAGTTTGCTAACACCCGTGGGTATTTAGGTTGCAGTTATTCAGATGAGAACTCCATTTTAACCTTCTGTGTTCGGCTAGTTGTCTATATAAATGTCACAGTTCATTTCGTGAATTCTGGGATCGTCG
The DNA here is from genome assembly GCA_964017055.1 of Chloromyia formosa. NCBI lineage: Eukaryota > Metazoa > Arthropoda > Insecta > Diptera > Stratiomyidae > Chloromyia > Chloromyia formosa. Next base: position 62,952,353 of record OZ024818.1, read on the forward strand.
GGGTTTACGCTCCTGACGCTGTCTCTCTCGTCTGCCAACCGGCGGCTGAGGTGGGAAAGTTAAGCCAAATTTTTGGAATACGTCCAGCAGGAATGAATTTCGCAGCCGCTTCATTTAATACTTCCCTGATGTTGTATTCGGCCTTACCCACGTCGGTAGGAGTTGGCAGGGCGAGGAATTTAGCATTGGTATATTCGGTGAAGCCATACCAGTCAGCCTTATTGTGGTTGACAAAAGTGCGATATTCGGCAGATACGACATTTGTTGGTTTGTCAACCCTTATCACGATTGCTAAATGTTCCGAAGATAGTGTAAGGACGATCTCCTATTAAGCTTCGTTTATGAGGCTAGCACTGGCAATCGTGATGTCTGGAGAGCTGGAACAAGTACCGGCAATACGAGTGGGCGTGTCGTCATTCAATGTACAGAAATCTGAAGCGTAAAGTTGCTCTGCTATTGAGATACCCCTGGTGTTGTTGTTAAAATGTGAATGCCAGAGTTCATGGTGAACATTAAAGTCAACAAGCTGAAGACGGTGTTGACCGGTGGAGAAAGTGCTGATATTTACATGGTAACCCGGGAGACAACTAGATACTAGTGGAATATACATATATATGGTAAATTTCAGTATCAACAGTGACTGATTTTATGACAATGGTTTCCACTTCCATGATGACATCGTTATTGGTGACATATGTTCCTAGCCCTCCTCCATCGTTGCCAACCTGTATTTTCTGATAATGGCGTAGTCTCCATGAGCATTGAGGGACGAATTGGGATGTAGCTCCGCCTCCTGTATGACTTCAACTTGGATGCGGTGTCTGGCCATGAATGGGGCGAGCTCAGCGATTTAATTTTGCAGCCCATTGCAATTTAGTTGGACGATTGAAAGCGTATATATAAAAATGGCGATCGGTGGTGCAGGCGAAAGGTTGTTTTGTTGAAGAATTCTATTGTAACTATTCGCAGGGTTCGTTGGGGTTGACTGCAAGCTCGTTTGAGTTCTCACTGGCGCAGGAAGGTGAGGTGAGTGTTAGGCGAGCTCGCTTCTTAAAGTTGTCTGTTCCTGCACTGAGTAGCAGTAAAAGCAAAATTCTAGTGCCTCTAATGATTCAATCTAGACCAATTCCTCATGTGACATTCGTCGCAGCAGTTGCATCTCGCTGACGTCGCATTAAGGTGAAGTTTTCTGTTGATCCAAGAACCTGGCTTACTTTCAATGTCGGTGCGGAGAAGTAGTATCGAGAGTGGTTGCACCGAGATGAGTTGCTCCCAATTTTTTTTTTTTTTTTTTGTATTTAATTTTATTCTCCAATGTCATATTGTGCTCGACGTGGAATTACGAATGTTTCAAACAGGACTAAAGATTAAAATTGACTCCACCTCAATTTTCAAAGAAGATATCATTCAGTTGAATTAAAAAAGCAGGTGTCTAGAGTGAAATATAAAGTGAATATATTTGTATCCCATGCATAAGTAAAGCCCAACAAGACACGAAGCAAAAAGGAACCTTCCATTCTATCTACCCTCGAAAATTGGTTAAATTCACTTTACCAATTTGCAATTGCTTCCAGCCTTCCTTCTACGAGAAAATTGCAAAATACATCGTCCGTCTGCTTTTTAGCAGCGTGCCTTGAATTCCTTTGCCAGGCTTTTATCTAATCATGCTTCCAGCAAGAAACAGCATAGATTAGAATTTTAAGTAAGTGGATAACGAAAAAAAGGAACGTTAAACTATGCACTTACAAATAAATTGCAGAAAGACATGCACAGAGAAGTAGCCTGTGGAATGAGGCTAATGGAATCGTTGATTAAACTCAAAATGTAACCGTGAACCAGAGCACAGTATACCTCTACTAAGGGGTAATATAATTATATTCAATTTCGAAAATCTAGTTACCGAGAGAATCTCAACCTTCTCACGGCCTTGATCTGAGAACAAAGTTAACTTCTCATTCCGGGCTTTTAAATACAAATGAAAATTCAAAGAAACTCGACTAGCTTACTGAGATTTACTATTCAAAATGGAAAACAGGGACAAATGTTTCTGGAGTCAAATAATTGATATGAGAAAAAAACAGGCCTCCAGGACTGGGGACGTTTTGATAAAAGCGCTCAGAATTTCGGGTCAGATTGAACCTTGCAGGTCACATTAGAGACAAGACTTTTATAGAAAAAAAAGTAAGTTCACAGTGCATGACTAGGTACCCTAAACTTTCTGAAATTTCTGAGAAGCCTGTCTAGTCCAAAGAATCTTACCTAGGAGTTTAACTTAACCGAAATGAATGCTGCCTTTAAGCTAGTCGCAATAGATGACGATAAATGAACACGACCTTACCTTAAGCGTCTATAAACATACATATATACACAATACGCGTCCTTAAACACTTAAATACATTACAATCGCGCGAACTAAAATGAAACCAAACAGAAAATACAAACATCCTATAAAGCTTCGTCAGCCACTAAACTAGTTTCATAGTCGTTGGATTTGTTGTTTTGTGTCGTAGTAACTGTTACACCATTCTTAATACTACTTGTGGCACTTGCCAACGGACGATGATGATCATCAAGGCTACAGCTGGCATTACTTTTATTAGGCGATGTACACGACTCGGTGAGTGCCACCTCCTCCATAAGAGGCTGACGAATTTTCGAATTATCAATGGTTTTGCGGCGTAACATTCGCGCACCTAAACTGCTACCAGTCTTTAGACTGTTACGTGCTGATGAAGCGGATGATGATACTATACTGGAATTGCGTCGATTCGATGACGTTTGGTTGTCCTTTAGTCACACCTTCTCTTCGCCAGGTACGGGCGGTCCACAACGGACGAACTGTAAACGTAGCGGCTAACATGAAATTTTCATATAAACATCTTTTTGTAGAGACTGTTAGTGAGTCAGGAGTATAGAGAATGAAAGGAAGCAAAAGGAAAAGAAAAATAAAGAAGCGTAAAAGGACGATATTTTGGCAAGAAATTCAAGTAAAGCCTCGAAAAAAAGTAATAGTAAATGTGCATGCGTATCAGTTTGAGCAATGTAATTAGTATAAACAAAATATAGTGAATTGATTTCACTGTGGTGAATTTTTTGGTGAGTGGTGTGATGATATTTTCGGGGGATTTCATGTCGATCTTTGGGGTGGAATTTATGAAGAAAAACATGCATGTAAAATGAACATTTGTTACAAAATAGTAGCTTCTAATGGGACCACCGGTAGCTCAGCGTCAGTCAGACATCGGTCGTTACGGGTTCAAGTCGCGCCCACGGCGTTTGAGGCCATGGATGTTTGTGTTGTCTTTTCTTCCCCCCTGTGGTGCGAGGCGTAGTAATAAGCCACAACATCTCCACACTTGTCGCAGGTAGATGGCTAAATGGGAGCAGGAGGTGGAGGAGGAGCATGCTGGCAACGAATTTCATTCATTGTTTGCTTGAATTTAATTAGAAATTCGGTATCAACGATATTCCTGTTTGTTTCGTAGAAGAACTGACCTGATAACCTTAGCGATTTCCCATACCTAAATTCACTGTTGCACGCAGTCCCAGTTCATCCATCCAGTTGTCAGTAAACTTCGCTTTTAATGCGGTTTTAAGCGTACGATGCCATCCCATTTCACTGGGGTATGACGTGGTCCTTAAATGGCGAATACCCAATAACACATTAAGTTCGCTGCAAAGCGGACTTTCGAACTGCCTGCCACGTGAGAAGATATGAGTAACCGCGTGAATCTGGTAGGGGTTCAACAATATCAACGTTGATATGCTGAAAACTAACGACTGCTGCTGGGAGACTTTAACGCGAAAGTCCGAAATGAAAGTTGGCACCGGGGCCACTGGAGGCCACAATCTCCATGAAAATGCAGTAGGAATCTAGCTCTATGTGTTTCCCGCAACGATGCATTCACAAGCAGACCTGAAAATCTCTAGACGCACATATCGTCCACCAGATTGATCACGTCCTCATTTGGAAGGGATGGGCGTCTAGTGTAGATGTCCGCTCCTATCGAGGAGCAAACTGCGACTCAGATCGTCACTTCGTGGAGACGACCTATAGATGTAGAATTTCTACAGTGCACCAATCGAGAATCAGCCCTCCCAACATTTTTGCGGTTGATAAGCTCCTGAGCGATGCTACAGCGGTGGCTTATACTACCGCCCATGAGCAAAGACTATCACCTATGCTACACAACATCAGCAACACAGGCATCCATGGGTTCTGGGAAGAACTCTAGGGAACCATCAAAGAAGTCACAGAGAAGGTCGTGGGATATAAGGCCCGGTGAGCGCGAAATGACTGGTTCGACGAAGAATGCAAAAATTCACTTGGCGCGAAAAACGAGGCCTATAGACAATGGATTTAACGAGGAACCACAGCCAAAAGAGAAAAGACACCTGGCGCAGTGAAGCCAGAGGAACTGATTTTTGATATGGGCTAATTCGGGATCATTTATGAGTTTATGTATAATTATGACATGGGTGGGATACATAACTGCAGTTATTAGTACCAGGTGCGGCTACAGAATTTTGTATTTCGATATTTGCGGAAATGTTTTTAGATGATGAAACTTTTTAACTGTTCTATTGATATTACCAAAGAGGATTGATAATTCTACAAGAGTTATCACTCCATATAACTTTCCCCTCTGCCAGGAGATTTGTATGTATTGGCAAATTGTATAGACTTCACAAGAAGCTGACTCCGCCTCCGGCGGTAGATTTGTATGTACATATGTATTGATTCTCTTGTGTATCTATACTGTGTAATTTATACTATGTTTATACAATTTGTCAATACATACAAATCTCCTGGCAGAGGCCAAACTTCTATGGAGTGATAACTCTTGTGGAATCTATACTATTTGAATTACTATTGTATATGAATTTATCTTCAGTTTAATTTTAGGTTTCATCAACTAAATGCCTTTCGTGTAGGTAAATCTTTGCTTATTACTTTTTACTGTTGTATTACTGTAACCTTTCGACTGTACTGTGGATTTTCCTGGCTGGCTGTAAATTTTGAACCGTTTGATACACTTTTCTGAAATCAGATAGGAGTTGAGTCCTTAACATCCACCAAATGGGTAGGTTTCGCCGAGCTAGCTTCTTCCGTTATGTAAAATAGTTATTTTGTTTGTAAAATGATGCCGTTATATAGCTGTAACTTTTTAACCGCTTGATGGATTTTTGCCGAAACTAAATAATAGGCTAGTCCCCATCGACGTCTTCTACTTACTGGGCAAGATTGGTTTAGCTAGTCTCTTCCGTTATGAAGTTAATATGCTCAGATACTTTTGCCGTTATATAGCTGTAACTTTTTAACCGCTTTATCGATAGTGCTGGATTTCAATAACAGCAGGCTCCCCACTGACATCTATCAACTGGAAAAGTTTCACCTCGCTTATGACTTCCGTTCGACTGTTATCGTGTCCACAACATTTTGCGGATGTATATATGTATATACATACATACCATGTATACAGGGTGTCCCAACGTCAACCCGGAAACCGGTGATAGGCCAAGTGGTGGCAGTTATCAGAAAAGTATTAAAAAAAGTCTCCGTCAATTATTTTTTGACTTATAGACATTCAAAAAAATTGGAAAAATTCATACCCTGTGATGATTTTTAGGGTTTTGTATTAAAAACAAAACCCTTATGAAATCGGTCAAATGTCTGTCCGTCTGTCCATGAAATATCTCACGAACGGCTGAAGCTACAAACATGAAATTTTGTGGGAGTATGTAGAATTATTATAAAATAATTCGCCGGAGAAAGCGATTCGTTGTAATAGGCTGAGTTTAAGGGGATGTCTCCATAGAGGGGAAATGAAGGTCAAAATTTTTTTTCATCTGGTGTAGGCAAGTGGGGTATCATGAGAAAGGTAACACCGAGTACATTTCATTTCCGGTATTTTCATCAAATTTGAAAAAAGGGGAAAAGATATAGAGGGGAAAATATGTGATCCGAGTTTGTCCCCCCCCCTTGCATTTCGTTACCGTTATACTTACTTGTAGAAATATGAAAATTTGCAGAAAGGTGGCATTTTACTATTGTAGAAAACCGAAAATTGTAGAATTTTGATATCTCAACAAAAAAGGTTGATAATAGTACATTTCTATAGTTGCAGTTAGCATACCCCTGCACGCCTTAAGCACAGCTGAGGTCAAAAATATTGATAAGCAATGATAACCAACATCATTGGCAATAATATCTTTAAGTTTCATTATAATCACATAATATTTAATAATAGTACATTCATTTAAAGTTAGGCATTTTGACACTATCCACACAAAAATTACACCTACCGGCCTCATATGTAGGTGTGAGTACTACTTTCATGTTGTTTTTCGTAGTGCGAATTGCAGTTATTTAATTAATCATTTTTGAAAGGGTAAAGATTAGTTGGGGGCGCTGCGTCGTAGTTGGCAAACTTTACCGAGTGGAAGGGGGGAGGGGTCCACATAGAGGCGAAATTAAGCTCAAATTTTTTTTTATCGACTGGTATGGGCAAGTGAGGTGTCGTGAGAAAGGTAATGTTGAGTACATTCCATTTTTTCGCATTTTCTTGTAATTTGTAGAAAGGGGAATAGTGGGGGAGGAAAAAATATTAGTTCGTAATTTGCCCCCCCCCTGGCATCTCGAGACTGTTAGAATTATGAAAACTTACAGGAAGGTGGGTTCCGAATAGCATATAAAATGGAAAATAATGCAATCTGTATATCTTCTCAGAATAGGTAAGTAATAGTTTATTTCTGTAGTTACAGTTAGAGCACCTCTGCATGCCTTAAACACGTTCGAGGTCAAAAGTACTGATGGCCAACGATAACCAACACCTTAGGCAATAATGTTCTAAGTTTCGTTACAATCACGTAATATGAATTGGCATGTAAAATGCAAGTGGGTAAGACATTTTAATTATGTTTTTTGTTTGTCCATCTGAGTGGTATCAAGAAGAGCAAGAAGCCGATATTTATATACCAAAATAAGCGCTTGCTACAAAACCCTCCGATTGCGGGCGTAGCCCTCTATATTCCGGTTTCATTTAATTACTGTTATTACAAATTTTCATTTTTTTTCATTTTTTTTTTATGAAGCAACTCTGACTAACTGTTCTATAAATCACAATCTAAAAGTAAAAAAAATACTGTATTGGTTTTAAATAAAATTTGACTTTTTTCCTCAATTTTGTACTCAAAATTATCACTTATCCCAACCGACTGCACTGTAAAAAAATATACCACGCAGTTTTGGCAAGTAACTGTAGAAGATGGCGCATTTTGTCCAGATTCCAAAATGGTACGACACTTCCTATATTATCTCTCAATTGAGGTGAAAAGAAGTAATAATCTCATTTAGGCAAAAGTGTAATTTATTGAACAAAAAAATCAATTTACAATTAAACGTTATGTTGCGAACCACTGCAACTCATTGCATTCTATTCCGTTTCGCACTAGTGCAATCCCAACTGATGACACTCCGTTGACCGGCTAGCGTTCCCGAATGCAAGATATGTTGCAAGGTCGCCTCAAAGAGCGAATGCATTGCTATCGGGACGCTATGGCTGATGATGCAGCGATCATGTCTGTGTATCGTTTGCTGTACTGCATAGAGGCAATTGTTTCATAGACGCAATTGTCTCTGTGTTGCACGGCATGGCGATGCACAGAGAGGATTTCGTATGCGGGTCAGGTGGTGGTGTCAGCGGAGAGTCATCAATCACCGTATGCTGAACTGTGTTGCTTAGACGACGTCATTTTCATGCAATATACCTATAGTTTGTGTTGATTGAATGACGTCATTTCTATGGAACATAGTTCTGCATATTGGGTTGCAGCTGAAGAGGGTGGTGGAGCGAAGGGGAATGGGATGCAATTTTGCGGGAGAGTTCGTTGACACTTTTGGTGGACGACAAGCGGGCTTTTGTTTTTGTTTTTTTTTTTTGCGAATTGGATGGATGGGCGATGAGGGAGATGCGGAGGTCCGTTTGTTGAGGACAGGAATGGAGGCGGGATTATTGACCCCGAGTGAGGAGGTTGAATTTTCATCGCCGGGGAAGCCGGTTGATTCGTGGAAGATTTTTGAGGAGAGATTGATTTTGGTGGTCCGGGAGGACGGTTTTGATTTGGATTTTGTTTTGTGGGTTGGAAGTTTTCTGAAAGAAAGGAGGGTTTCTTTTTGGATCGCCGAGGAATTCGGTCGATTTGTGCGAATTTTTTTTGGGAGCAGTTTTTGGGAGAAAGAAAAAGAAGTGGTATGGAAAAATTGGATTTGGAGTGATTGTTCTTGTGAAGAGTGAAGAAAAGTTTTGGTGGATTTTGGGTTTTCAAAAGGAAGAGAAATGGATTTGATTTGTTTTAATTTTGATGTGCTTTTGATTTTGGGAATGAAAAGAAAGTGGTGTGAATAATAAAGGAAAATATTTCCCTAGTGACTTTCGTGCCTAAAAGCAAAATCAAGACGGTGGCGACGAAGTAGCTAAATGAAAAAAAAAACTTAGTTAAAAGTGCAAAATTGGCAAATGAACGGTCAATGTGCAAAATTCACGTGAAAAAAACTGAATCGTAGAGAAACAGTGAATATTTTCGACTGATAGTGAATTTATTGCGTTTACATAAACTATTGTACAAACTACCTGTAAGCCAAATCACGTCAATTAGAAATTGAAAATTTCATTGTGAGACCAATTGATCTGAATTGAATTTGGAGGAATGCGATATGTTGGATTCGTTTTGGAGAAGGATGTTCATCTATGGTGCATTTAATTAATCAAGTTTATTTTGTTTTTCTATTTTCTCAATCATTTAGTATTTACATTTCCATTAAATTTTATTTCTTTTTGTGAAAGTCTATAGTGGAGAATAGTGGTGAGTTCATGCTGGGTGATCGATCGCTCATCGGTGGACCATACACCGTAAGTACTATTTATTCTTTGCTGTTCTCTTTTGTTTAACGGTATACAAGTATACTGGAAAAAACCGTTCGATCATAAATTGATATTTTCATTTGTGCCTCCTTTGATTTTTCGGTAGAATTTTTCTTTCCTTGTTTTTATATGGATTTCTTTTGTTAATTAGTAATATAAGCGATGAAATGAACATCTAGTTTTTTTCTCACTTTGGGTTCTTCCGTGTCCCGAAGGATGAGCACATTCCTTCCCTTTCTCCAATTCCTTCCCTCGTGTCTTAAATGTTCTAGGTGGCTAATCTAGGACCAGGATGCTTTGGCTCAAAAACCCACGCAATACGCTGGTCTTGCCGGGACCTGTGCCACCGAGCCAAAAGTATCCTGGTCATCAAAATATTCTTGTTGCAGTGACGGCGGCTCGACACAGAGCCGTGGTTCGCAACAGTTAGAACTTCAATTTACAACAAATGTTCAAAATGTTTGCCTTCAGCTGCAATGAGAGTACGACATCTTCTTAAAAAGGATCGAGTTAAAAGCCGACTCTATTTTGCCGCATTACATGTGGATTTTCAAGGTGCCACTCGTGTAAATTGTGGAGGTTAATGTAACCATCTTTAGAAAATGTGGATTCATCGGTCCATAGAATTTTGTCAAAGAATCGGGGATCTTCTCTGTACTCACGCAACATCGTTTGACAAAATTGTACTCTCTGCGGATAATCTCGAGGTAGCAGACTTTGGACTCGTTGAACATGGTACGGGTGCATCTTGTTTCTCCATAGAATTCGTTGTACTGTACTTTTGGGTACTCCTGTGCTACATTCAATTGCACGTACTGAGGCGCTGGGGTCTTGTTCGACTGCTTGTACGACTTCCTCCTCATAGGGCATGATGGAATTTGGCTCTCCTGTCATGCGGTGTGGAATTCGACCCTCTGAGAATGACTGGTGTACGTTTATAAATATTCGGTGATCCGAATAACGTTCAGCATTTGGATATTTCTCACGATAGTCTGGCTGCAGCACTAGCATTGCATTTGCATTCCCCATAAATAAGATGCATGATAGCATATTCCTGCGCACTGTATCTGTATGGCATAATGGCAGTTAAATGCGTCCTATAATCAAATTGTTACTGAATCACTAAATCATTCATAAGGTTACATGTGCTACATATGTCGTACCATTTTGGAATCTGGACATAATGCGCCATCTTTTACAGTTACTTGCCAAAACCGCGTGGTATATTTTTTTTACAGTGCAGTCAGTTGAAGTTGGGATAAGTGATAATTTTGAGTTCAAAATTGGGGAAAAAAAGTCATATTTTATTTAAAACCAATACAGTAATTTTTATACCCTAGACTTTTAGTATAGGGTATATTGTTTTTGTCACGACCGAAATATGTAACACTTTAAAGGAGGCTCCGGAGGTATGGCAATTTATATATATAAATGATCAGCATCACCTCCTGATTCGATTTAGCCATGTCTGTCTGTCTGTCCGTCCGTCCGTCTGTCCGTCTGTCTGTCTGTCTGTCCGTTCGCATGATAACTTTCGATAGAATGAAGCTAGAGCCTTGAAATTTTAATAAGATGTTGGAAGTATGATTTATTTGGTTGGTATTGAAAATGGGCATGATCAGGCCAACAGAACGCCTACCTCCCCTACATATGTACAATAGTAAAATGCATTTATAACTCCCGATTAAACAAACATGAAAAGCTGTGATTTATAGAACAGTTAGTCAGGGTTGCTTCATAAAAGAAAAAAAGAAAAAAAATGAAAATTTGTAATAACAGTACTTAAAAAATCATCACAGGGTATGAATTTTTCCAATTCTTTTTTGAATGTCTTTAAGTCAAAAAATAGTTGACGGAGACTTTTTTTAATACTTTTCTGATAACTGCCACCACTTGGCCTATCACCGCTTTCCGGGTTGACGTTGGGGTTTGGGGCACCCGTAAATAAAGGACACTAAAAAAATCTAATGATGCCAATCGATTCCTGGGGTCATGAAACGTAAAGAAAACCAGCTCCGGGGTCGAAACTCGTTATTGAAGGAGGGTCGAATAACTGATTTTTTCTTCAAAAAACATCCCCACACAAGAAGCTCTCGACGATATTGTTAATCTAGGCCGACCCATACAACGCCCGACAGTAGAGGAAGTTGATCTCGCGTTGCGGTGACTAAAGCGAAATAAAGTGCTGGGCGCTGATGAGTTCCAGCTGAATTGCTGTCGACTTCAAGCAGGCATATGGCAGTATCAATCGTGGAGTACTGTACAAATCATGCTGTAATTTAGTATACCAGCAAAATTTGTGCGACTGACAATGATGACGATGCCCAACTCTGCCTCACAGGTCAGAATCCATAATAGACTTACTGATCTATTTGAAACACGCACTGGTCTGAAACAGAGCAATGGACTGGCACCGACGTTCTTCAACCTAGCAATGGATTACGCTATTCGGACTTTGAATATAGTCAACAGGAAGACGCTACTCATCAAGTCGACAAAACTAGCAGCGTACGCCGACGGTATGAACATCGTGTCCTGAAGATTTGCCGATGCAGAAGTACTTCTGCATACGCTCGACACCGCTGCCAAAGAAGTTGGACTACGTATAAACGAGGGTAAAACTAAAATATTGATGCAACCAACGACAAGGACACCTGCACAATCGAGTATCAATTTGAGGGACCTCAACATCGAGTTCGTGAACGACTTCATATACCTGGGTTACAACTTATCAAGGAACGCCAACGACGAAATTAAGCGACGGATACATTTAGCTAATAAGACTTTTTTCTCGGTTCTCCCCATAATGAAATCAAAGCATGTGCAGAGAAATACGAAGCTCCGGGTGTACAAAACCATCCTACGACCAGTGCTATGCTACGGCTGCAAATCTAGACCCCAACTCAAGCCCCCGGAAACATGCTAGACACATTGGAACGTAAGGTTCTACGGCGAAATTTCGGGGCTGTTGGCGATCGAGATGGATGGCGCGTCCGGTACAACCATGAGTTGTATAGTATGAACTGTTCGAAGTGTGGAAGTTTTGAAAATCGTCAAACTACAACGACTTCAATGGGCAGGGCAGGTACAACGAATGGACGATGATCGCATCCCAAAGAGAGTAATGAACGCAGAGCGAGTCGGCGGAGCGAAATTGCGGAGACGACTGAGAGCTCGTTGGGTGAGCCCAGTATATACGGACGGCGAGCAGCTACTGTGCTTCCAAAATTGGAGGACGCGGTCACATGACCCAGATAATTGGAGGACAACGATCCAGGCTGCCAAGGCCCGACGTCGGGCTATCGCGAAACGATGATGATGATAAATTCGATTAAGTATGATTTCGTTTCGGATGATTTTTTTTACTCAATTGCCCTAACCCCTTGTGGGGCATAGCGCGTCAACTGTTCCATGTGGCCCAGTTGACGTTTCGACGGCATAAATTGGTTTCGGAGAATGCAGTTGCCAGCATGCACCTCCTGCACTTCCATGGCCACGAACATCGTCGTGGACGGGATTAGAACCCGAAACGCCGGTAGTCAAACATGAGACTGATGCCTCAACATATTGCGCTACCGGTCGCCCCAAATTCGCGTGAATTGATAATCACGTATAATAAAGTGTAGTTGATTATACTTCAGACCAACTGATGTTCAAATATAGGGTTGCCACAGAATAATTTCAAAATAATAGTTGTGTTCATTACGGGAAACTGAGCCAGAAGTAAAGAAATGTGGTGAAAACATCGCATTTAAATCTGAAAATTCTATCAACTATTTGTATTCTCACTATTGCCTTGACCCACCTGCCATCGACTACCACTTTATTGTCATCGAAACAGTCATAAAACACTTTTCCCCGTAACAGATATATTCGCCAAACTAGACATACTTGCCTTCGCCATTCATAACTCATTCGTAATGACTTCCCCCGAATAAATTCGACGATAATCAAAAAACAAACCCTGCACTTCCTCTTATCGGAAAAAAAATGTAAGTCCGAATGATATAAATTCACTGTCCCCGTGGCTGTTTCCATTAATTTCCACTGTCGACTGTAGAATGACTTCATGGATAATACCATCAATTTGAAATTTTAGATCTTCCGTATTATCAGGATTAATTGCTTTGTATTGTTAAATCGTATTATTGTTACTGCTATCATTGCTCCTGTTGTTCTTGTTGCGGTGCTTTTTGTGGTGGTCCTTGCAAGGTGTTAGCCTAGCACCGTATTCAGACGGAAGTGAAAACAGAAAAAGATAAAAACTGGAGCAGACAAATTCACTTGATGGGCAGACATCTGCCATGAGCGTGTAGCGTATCCCTTTACTTCGGCCCGCTTTGCAGAGGATTCGTAAGGATGCAAAGATTAATGACTATTAAAAGAGAACCCTGACCTCAGAACTGTTGGAAGAGAACGAGTTGAGCTTGGGAAGTACATTTTAATTCCGATGAAACGGCACGATAAATTGCTTTCATTACGAAATTTTCGTAAGTCAATTAGTATCTGTTAAATTCAACAGGTGAATGGATAATCGTCAAAGGATGTATTTCAGGTTTTTTTTGCAATAGCTGGATGCATGAAGTCAGTTGCGTATCTATAAATTGAGTTTCAAGCGGGCCCAACTTTGATTTTTACCTGTAGAGCTAAGTGTATGTCCATATTTATCAAACTTTCAGTGTTCACGAGGCATGCGTCTATAGAAGGCGCCGACAGATTTTTTCATTGGAGAGAAGTATGCAATGCTGACAGACAAGAAGTCCTGGTTATATCACTAGTGTCGGACGGTCTTCACAAACTAGTCAAGACTGGAGTGTTGCTAGTTGATCGCTCATTTTCTAATCACCGGTACATTCAGTTTACCTTCGACGTACCATCAGAGGCTGGAGAAGTCTTCTGTATCTATCGTTTCTTCTAAATCCACGGACAGTGCCTTCGGTGCCTGGAAATTGTACTCAACTAAACTTGCCACTCCTGGATATATATGGCGAGCAGTTAGCTATATGCACTGCGGTCCGACTTTGGGAAACCAAGCTATGGACTGCTTCAAACATCGGTTACTCAAGAATCCTGAACAAACCAATGAGGGTCGCCGATTACACTGCATAGAATTATACCTTTGCTAAAAACCATGTTTGCCTGATTCTTAAACGAAATCATTGGGAGCCAAATGGGATACCGCGACGGGGTCCATAAGAATATATACAGATTGCGCCAAAGGTGCCAGAGGGGTTGATACTGGTACATATTTTGACAAGCTAAATATATGCCACTCGTCATGCCTCCCAGATCATTGAAGTGTTCTCCAAGTGGACGATACGGCAATCGCCGTCGACCTAAAATGGCTCAGAGGACATGTCGTATCTGCCCAGGATATTATTATCTTCACGAACAGCATCTCTGCGATTAGGTCCCTGGAGTTCTTCCAAAATAAAATACATCCAAGACTGTGGAGAAATGTCGATCCGCCCTTCTGGGGTTGGGCGATCTGTTTAACATCACTCTATGATTCCGGGGCATAGAGACTTTGAAGGAACTTAAAAGCAGACTAGTTGGCTCGAAGAGGAGAGACTGGTCTAATTCTCCAAGATCAACATAGCATTGGAATGCTCATACCTACGTGTACATTTGCATTCAAGCTTGAGACGAGTAGTAGGACTAACGCTTGATGGAAAGGTGGTAACACTTGTGATACAGCTAGATCACTGTAGCCCAGTTTGGACCCTGTACGTAAGACCAGGCTTTTGTCGATGGATAGAGAAAACATTGTTCTGGGTTATCATAGGCCATTGCCTTATTTGAGACCATGCCAGAAGGCTTCGACTCCCCTACAACGACTTATGTCATAGCTGCGAGGACGAAGAGGAGGAAGAGAGCATTTCGCATCTGTTTGTGCGACTGTTCCGCACTGACAAGCTGAATAATTGCACACCTTGGTGAATTCCTATATGCAAATCTAGGAGAATTGGCGGATATAGAGATTAACCGGCTGGGTCATAGCGGACTCGTGGTCTAAGTGTGTCGTGGGTTATCACGACAGCACGTAAACCTAACCTTACCTAACCGGCTGGATTCATTAAACGCTCCGGCTGGTTTTAAGTAGTAGGTACCAGGGACAAGACACGCCCTTTTGGTAATACAATGGACTCGACTCCGAGTATAAGTGTGCCGTGGATCACCGTGGAAACACATATAATTTAACCTATGCAGTAATGAACGTCAGACCCGTTCAAAGACCAAGGCGAAACAGGTGATCACCTGGGGCACCGACTCCAAAAGGACGCCGAAGGGGGCGTCAAGAAGAAAGCCAAGTTTAAGGCCGGCCGCATCTTGGACGTAGGCAGCGCAGCACAGCGCGCACATGGCATTGTTGTTGTAACAATTATCAAAATCTGATTTCACAACAACAATGCCATGTGCGCGCTGGGCTACGCAACCCTGCCTACGTCCAAGATGCGGCCGGCCTTTGAGTCAATTTTGACAGTTTAGAACTAAATGTTATACATAAAAATCTATATAGATACCAGTGACGTGCAGTGGAAATTTTTCATAGTCAAGCAGTTGGGCGCCCTAAAGCCAATTTAGCATAAACAAAAATGGACTGTATAATAGAATATGGACAGTCACAAAAACATTTATTCCAAGCGGCTTTAAGCCTTAAAGAAGAAATCAGGAAAGATATAAATAAAATATTGGCACATATATTCGGAATACAAAAAAAAAAAAAAAATAAATAAATAAATATTACTAATAAAAAAAATGATAAATAAATATTATGTTAATTAAGACTAAGAAAAATTCAGGGGTATTTGAAATAAACAAATATTCTTTCGCCATTGCCATTTATTTGTATTCCAAATCTATGCGCCGTTCTTTAAGTTAAAACTCTTTAATCACATTATCAAAAAAATCGTTTTCTCTTCGCATTTGTATAAGAAGATCCTTTTCAACCGCAATTAAAGCAAGATCCGAAAGTCGTTCTTGGGATTGGCGATTTCTCAAAAATGTGTGAACGCGCTTTAGTGTTGAAAATGACCTTTCCGCAGTTGCCACTGTGACTGGAATTGACGTGAATAATTTTGCTAAAATATGATCTTGCTTAAAAAGGTTTGCGACATAAGGCCGTTTTTGAAAATAATCGAGAATTTTACTAGGATTCGCGTTTTTAAGCTCATCTGAAGAATAAATAACTTTTAGCTCATTTTTCAACTTTATTCTGTCGAAAAATTGACCGTGATATTCAATAAGTGAGTCAAAATTTTTATCGGGAAAATTTGACTTGAATTTAGAAAAATAATTCGGTTCAAGCAACTCTAAAAATGAAAGATCTTTAAACGAATGGAATCTATCTCGAATTTGCCCGAGAATAACATCTATAATCTCCGAAATATCCGCCGTAAATTTTGTAAAGGATCTATCGCATTTCTACATTTCTTACGTGGTGGCTGATATTCTGCGGTAACTGTCGAATAGAAATTATCAAACTTTTTAGAAAAGTCATTTTGAAGCCAATTTTCAAATTCAATAATTTTTTGGCTTGCATTTGAAATGTTTACCACTTTGCTCTGAATAATATTAAATAATATATCAGTTTTCGAAAAAATTTCAGAAAAAATTAACAGATATAATTGAAAATCTGACTCTGCGAATTTTTGTAAGTATATATCGGAAAAAGTCAAGGAATCGCCATCCCAGTGTTGAGAACCATTCGAAATTGTCTCAAAAACTCTACAAATTTCATGTTCATGTTCAAATATAACGTTAATAATACGCGAATGATAATGCCAACGCGTTTTGGAAACCGATGGTAAACGACGATTTACTATATTTGCAAAAAGGTCCGACCTTTTAGTGGATGTATTAAAAAATGATGCGATTTTATTGATGTGCGCGAAAAATAATTTAATTTCCGGAATAAACTCAACTGCTTTAGACAATACTAGACTTAGTGAATGAGCGTAACATGGAACGAAAATTGCCGATTTATGTTTTTCCCGAATTAAAGTCTGAACTCCACGAATTTGAGAACTCATTACTGCTGCGCCATCGTAACATTGTGCAATTAATTTCTTATCGATATTAAAATTTTGCAATTGTTTTAAAATGTGAGAGCTTATTGCTGTAGCTGTACGATTAGCGCTTACATCCAAAAATCCGATAAATTTTCTTCAATCTCATTTGATATTGTATATCTAAAAATCATCGTTAATTGTTCCCGACCGCTAACATCTGGCGTTTCGTCGACCATTACAGCTACAAATGGAGCCTCCTTTATTTCCAAATTGATTTTATTTCGAACCACATTAGCTATAGCGGAAACAAGATCGTTTTGGATTCTATTAGACGAACCCGAAAACGCTGCATTTGCTTTTATAGAATCTATGTGGGACTCAATTATCGGATCGTACAAACTCAAGAAATTTACGGTTTCGATAAAATTACCACGATTATTTGAAGAAGAGTCTTCATTATTTCCGCGAAAAGGAAGCTCCTGTTTTGCCAAAAAAAAATTACACTATCGATTAAACGTTTCAAAATATTACGATTACGCTCAACTTTTTCATTATGCAAACTAACAGATATTGCCACCTGGTTACTAAGCATAAACTCTATACGCTGAGAACCAAAATTATCTAATTTAATTAACGACTGAAGATGTTTTTCGGAACTTGAATGCTTTGCTGCTGAGCCCGTAAAATTATTCAAATCACTAAATCCAGCTTTATTCCAAACAGATTTTTCATTCGTGAACAAAAGACACGGCCAGCAAAATAACTTATTTAATTTACAGCTTCCCGTTAACCAAATGTACTTTTCATACGTTTCGATATGGAATTTTCGCGTAATATTTTTTAATTTAAACTCTAAACTAAGATCTGGCTTCGGTCTATCCGATTCTATAATTTCTCTTTTCTTGGCAAAGGAAAGAGTTGAAAATCCCGCTTTTAGTACGAAATCCGTCGCGCAGCAATACTCCGACATAATGCGAAAAGAAAACTTGCCACTTTTATCACAAATCAAATCAATTAAATCACTTCAAACGGTCAAAAAAACTTCAAATCACAATTTAATCAAAATCACCCGATTGCACTGATTTCCTCTTTTAAATTGCAACGGAAAATCCATTACATAACAAAAACAAAAGCTCTACTGGAAAAATCAAATTCCCATAAACATTCCCTGCATTGGCAACATTTCATTAACAAGCATCATTGGGCTTTATCCCACACACAAAAGCAGTCGCGCCAGTGCTTGACTTGTCTCATATAAATTTGTGAACAAAACAAAAAAAAATCGTTGCCCAATGTACTACCGAAATCCAAGATTCCCATTTTCTGGAATCAACATGTCTCTAGTATTTGGATGCACACATGGTACATGCATCTAAAGATCTAGGCACATTTTCCTATTCTAAGTTTGGTGTCTATGGTGTGCAAAATGTGGGAGGTTTGAATATTATCTAAAGTATGTTTTTTAACCAAAAGAAGGCGCGGATCAGAATTTGAATGTGTAAAGGAATATTTGAATGATAATATGTATTCTTCAGCTTAAAGAAAAACATTGACTGAAATGATGATATGTGTATTGGTATAAGCAAAGTTTATTATTGAATTGCTTATTTCGGTAAGTCAAGCAGTTTGGAATTGCTTACTAAGAGTGCACGTCACTGATAGATACAAATATTTTACGATTCATCTGATCGAAAGTAATTCTCAAATTTAAATTCACGCACGTGAACGATTCAGTTTCGAACGTTGGCCTTCATTCTCCGGTGAGAGTGACTTAAGCTCCACATGTCGCGAAACGCGATGGAAGTGAAAGGATATTTTCCGCACGTGTCGTGATCGTGTCGTGGTCACAAACCGTTCGGTTTGATCGTCTGTTGCGACTATTATCAACGACAAACAGTGCCAAAAAAACCGGCGCTCTCACAACCACTCTTATCCAAGCGCAACTCCTTGGGCGAAAGTGGTGCATGAAAAAATTAAGAAACAAGGATTCCAAATGCATGAAAAATACTTGCAAACAAAATTTGAGGTGCAAATTAAACGCCGTATACGGTGTCATCAAGGAGTTTACAGGTGGTCGTAACTCTTGCCAACATCCAGTGAAGGATAGTAATGGAAAGCTACTTATCTTGGAGGGAGACCTAATGAGGCGGTGCAAAGAACATATAGATAAATTTACCTAACCATCAAAATGTGCGTAAACGGTCAATTGCCGCTGGACCCGACGGAATAACTACCGAGCATTTTCAAGCAGCGCAAAGCATAACTGTCGATTTGCTGCACCCACTTGTTGATAAAGTTTGGAATACAGAGACCTTTCCCACTGAGTGGAAGGAGGACTTGATCATCAAACTTCCGAAGAAGGGTAACCTCACAGACTGTACAAATTGGGGAGGCATTTGTATGCTTCCTGCTGTTGCCATGATATTAGCTAAAATCGCCCTGGAAAGACTAAAGGCCCACTTAGAAAGCACAATTGATGAAGAGCAGGCTGGCTTTCGGTCCGCATTCTTCTATGTCGATCACATTAACACCTTGCGAATCATCAGCGAACAATGCGCTGAGTACGATTCTCCGCTTCACTTGCATTACATCGATTTAGAGAAGGCTTTCGATAGTATGAACAGGGATTCTATATAGGCGACCTTGCGCAGGAGAGAAGCTTGTGGCTATTATTAAGGCAACCTACGACGGCGCGAAATGTCGCACTCTGAATAAATGCAAGGTGTTCGTGCACTTTGAGATTCGCAGTGGAGTTCAGCCTGGGTGCATCCTCTGACCGATCATATTCCTCGTACTGATCGGCGATGTGTGGATGAGGATGCAGCCCTATCCGGACTAGATAGAGGAATTCAATGGAATTTAACATCTTTTCTACAAAATCTTGACTACGCTGACGACATATGCCTACACTCCAATAAAATCATGAATCAGTCCGCAATGACGTTAAGAATCTCGTGCAGACCAAATTGCGCGCACAAGGTTGTGCGCGCACGGAAATCCACTAGCGATGGATCGTGTTCGTGCGGATAAACGCATGCTCCAACCGTACACATATGAGTATTCGTGCGCGTACAGCGTTTGTGCGCGCACGATTGCTCATATGTATACGAGGCTTTAGATATCGAGAGGGAGACAAGCAAAGTTGGGAGGTGGACAACCTCGTTTACCTGAATAGCATTGTTCCCGAAAATTGATCACACATTGCGGAAAAGTGATAACTGCCTTGCGTTGCATGTCATGAAATGGAACCCTATTTCCAACCGAAGCCGACCAAGATGGGGTCCTAAAATCACATGGCGTCGATCTGTGGCAAAGGAGTGTAAGTCTTTTGGGGAGTTGCACCTCATTGCCCAGAACAGAGTACGATGAGGCGCAGGTGTGGTTGACGCGCTATGCTCTCTTTTATCGCGTTGCACAGTATGCTAAACTTCTCGAGCTTTTTTACGGTATAGGAGTTCGATGCTGCTTCGATTGTCATCTGGTGCTGCAGCCAAACGAACATTCAGCTCTTTTTCTTTCAATAATTCGCTGCCATAAAGCGTCGGACATTAAGGGCTTATTTCGGTAGTCCGGGTTTGTGCCAAGGATGGTGCGCTAACAATGTACGCATTTTTTATGGCATCCCAGTTTTCATTTATGTCACCCACCATCTGGGCTACTGGTTACCTCAACTGCTTTTTGCGCAAGGCAGCTGGATTTTTTAGTCGAGCGGTGTTGAATTTGAGGCGCCTGGATCTTTCGTCACTAGGACGGTGCACGGCTGCAATACGCAATCGAACATTAGCAATCATAAGATAATGGTTTCTTCCCATCCTAATATCGGCACCCTTCTTGTATCGCACGTCCAGGAAGCAACTCTTGAATCTGTTACTTATGGCAATGATTTTGTGCTCTGCGCCGATCAATTGAGGACCAGCTGCTTTTGTGGTGGTCCTTATGCTCAAACATAGTACTACCGATGGAAAGGAATCAATAATATCTATAGCTAAATCACATTTACGAGTCTTGTTGAGATCGGACCACTACGTCATATAGCTGCCATAGGAACGACCGGTCCAAAAATTAGTCTTTGTGAGAAAAACTTTTTTATTTATAAAGATATCATTCTCAAATTCCACACTAATCAATGATATTTTTAGCTAAATTGCATAAACAGATTCGGTTGTAATCGGACCACTACGTCATATAGCTGTCATACGAACGACCGGTCCAAAAATTCGTCTTTGTGAGAAAAACTTTTTTATTTCTATCATAGGTATCATCTTCGAATTTCACACTCATCAGTAATATCTTGAGTCAAATCACATTCCTGAATTTGGTTCAAATTGGACCACCACGTCATATAGCTGCCATAGGAACGACCGGTCCAAAAATTCGTCTTTGTGGGAAAACTTTTTTATTTCTATAGATATTGTTTTGAAATTTCACACTGATCAATAGTATCTTTAGTGAAATCACATTCCCGAATTTGGTTGAAATCGGACTATTCTATCATATATGTAGCTGTCTTAGGAAAGACCGTTCCAAAAGCAAGTTTTTATCAGAAAAACTTTTTTATTTCTGAAGATATCTTTATAAAATTGCATATTACTCAATCATATTGACTGCTAAGCCACGTCCCTAAATTTGGTTGAAATCGGCCCACTATTTCATATACCTCTTATAGGAACAGTGAAATCGGAACAAGTTTTACTTCTAATTTCAAAGTGGCAAATGTACCACAAAACACAACGAAGGTATGATAAGGGTATCATACCTATGGCAAGCTCAAACGTCCCTCATTGTACGCCATTTTATTCCGAAACCGTTTGAAAAAAAAACAGACCATCTGGGAAACTTCTGCTCAAAACGCTGTTGCAATTCAGTTTAACAATAAAATTAACTCCAATTTTCCCTCGAAAACTCTTACTCATTTCGAGCTTATACGAAAAATACATCCCTCTCAAGATGTAATATCAAATGGAAGCAATTACACAAAAGCCTGCGTCGTACATTTCACAACAAATGGTACCAAATCGAACTGCGCCAGACAAACACCACTGTTAATGTCGAAAAAGATTTAAAATAATTGTCCCGCATTGTGTTGTATTTTTTTTTGCCCGCCACACATCTCCTAATGCAAAAAGTTGAGCGTAATACGAATATGTATGCATATATGACGTTCATAAGCGGAGACGAACGACAAGTATTAACAAAAAAAGCCTGAATCCTCCTCCACCATCTCCGAACCACAATAGCAACCGATCCGCAACATTCATAATAACAACATCCTCGGCTATGTCTTCATTTGCAAAAAAGGACGCTCAACACATCTCCGCCACCACTGAATGGATATAAACCAGTTTTTCAGCATTTACAGCATATACTCATTTTCCTATCATCATACTCTTTCTTTCAATGTCCTGAATCTCTGGTATTATGCAGTCTACAAAACTTGGCTACTAGAGGAAACAAAAATATTTTCATCAAAATGAACAAAGACATTATGCATACTTTGCAGGAAAAAAAAATGGCAAGAGGACCTATTTCATATTTCATATTTTTATTAGTATTCATATTCTCAAAGCGAGTCATTCGCCATGAGAACCGTAGGTCGATGGTGTCATTTTCTTGTTTGCCTCCTTCGAGGCAATAACAGAGAAGCTATCGTCTAAACGCATGCAATAAACATTAATAAGGACAAATAAGCAGTTTAAAAGGATATCATGATTTATTCAAGACGATGGGCGGATCGCCAAGAAAAGTGTTGAAGAAATCGTGTCCTAACGGGCGCGGCCCTACGAGCGGATCAGGAACAGACTTCTCCTGCATATGTTTTCCTCTCCGGTAAAATATTAACGGACAACTGTTAATTTTTATACCCTGGACTTATAGTATAGGGTATATTGTTTTTGTCACGACGAAAATATGTAACACCTTAAAGGAGGCTCCGGAGGTATAGCAATGGATATATATAAATGGTCAGGGTCACCTCCTGATTCGATTTAGCCATGTCTGTCTGTCCGTCTGTCCGTCTCTCTGTCTGTCCGTCCGTTCGTACGATAACTTTCGATAGAATGAAGCTAGAACCTTGAAATTTTGGTCAATTTTGTTGGTAGTGTGATCTAGTTGGTATTGAAAATGGGCATGATCAAACCAAGAGAACGCCTACCTCCCCTAAATATGTAAAATACTTAAATGTATCTATAACTCCCGACTAAATAAATATGAAAAGCTCTAGCTTTGGTAGATTACTCGTGAGGGTAATCTTATACACTCCTAGGAAAATAGAATCGATCAGTTGAAAACTAACGGTAATTTTCTTACAAAGATCCCCGTACTACCCTACTTTTCAGGTTTTTTGTCTATAACTCTTGAACCAATTAACGTAGACACCTGATTTTTGGCATGTAACCCTGAGGTAAAAAGCTGCTCGAGTTGTACTACATTGGGCATAATCAGATCAAAGAAACGCCTACCTCCTCTACAAATTTCAAAAAATTAAATATTACTTTAATTACGATAACTTTCGATAGAATAATACGAGTAAATTGAAATTTTGGTGGAATGTCGCTAGTAAGACCTACTTGGTTGGTATTGAAAATGGGCATGATCCGACCCAAGGAACTCCTACCTCCCCTACAAATGAAACATAAAATAAGCGATAACTTTTGATAGAATGTAAGCAGCGACTGGAAATTTTGGTTAAATGTTTAAAGTGAGATTGGGTTAGTTGGCATTAAAGATGGGTAAGATCCGACCTAAGGAACCCCTACCTTCCCTAGAAATGAAAGTTAAAATAAGCGATAACTTACGACAAAATAAAGCTAGCGACTTGAAATTTTGGTCAAATATGTGTAGTAGGATCCAGTTGGCTAATATTGAAAATACGTAAAATCCGACCAACGAAACCCCTACTTCCCCTGCAAATGAAAATTTAAATAAGCGATAACTTTCGATAGAGTGAAGCTAGAGACTTGAAATTTTGTTTAAATGTTTTTAGGGTGATCTTATTGGTTGGCGACCATGATGGGCAAGATCCGACCCAAGGAACCCCTACCTCCCCTACAAGTGAAACTTCAAATAAGCAATAACTTTCGATAGAATGAAGCAAGCGACTTAAAAAATTCGACAAATATTTGTAGAATGGGTTAGTTAGTTAATTGATTTTGAGAATGGTCAAGACCCCTATGAACTGGCCATATAGGAGACCCACTTTTAATGCACATGGTCGTTGCCAATTGGTACTTTTGGTATCACCACTAGGTCTGTACAAGTCTAGGGTATATACGCTCCGGACTCCTCCTGGTTTATATTTTTTCACCCAAACTGCACTTTTCTGCTTATTACGCTATTATCACCGACTAAGTGAACTTCCTGAAAAACTTTTCACTATTTCTAGACAGGATACACATAATTTGTTGGGGGGCAAAAACTCCTCTTCCATAGTCCTCCGCGTGGGCGCCCCCTGGAACGGCAGTGGTCACTGACCATTGCCAACCAACGTCAAGCCGCCAGTGATGGCGGTGCGATGATTTGGTTGAGGTACCCCTGTGGTGTGGGGTGTGAAAAAAATACCACGGCCTTTCCCTTTGAGGGCCTGTCGTTAAAACCGACAATCAAAGGACAGGATGTGTATGCCAGAAACTTGCACTATCCGAAATCTTTATATGCTAACGAAACGTCAACTATGCCTCGGATAAGGACTGACTCAACGGTTACGACTTTTAGCTATCGTACAATGACAAAGATTGGATTCTGGAATGTGCGTACTCTCCTGGACAATGGATCAGAAGGTTCCCAGAACGCACGATTTCTTCAATTAGAGAGTGAATTTCTGAGGTACAAATTAAATATCTTAGGAGTTAGTGAGATAAGATGGTGGAACAGCGGAGAATTCATCTCTCCAACGGGCAGCACTGTAATGTTGTATTCCGGTAAAGCTACCGGTAGTCGTCGTGAGTCAGGTGTGGGGCTCCTTTTAACCAGAGCCGCGCGAAACTGTCTCTTATCCTGGGAACCGGTCTCTGACAGGGTCCGGACCAAAATGAGGAACATCTCAATAATACAATGCTATGCCCCTACTGAACCCGACAATGTCTTGGCAAAAGACTCCTTCTACGAAGAACTAAACGCCGTTCAGAGCAGAACACCTAAAGGTGACATTATAATGGTTATGGGTGATTTGAATGCGAAAGTTGGCGCTGATAACTATGGGCTCAGACATGTGATGGGGAGACACGGTCTTGGTGATCGTAATGACAACGGTGAAAGATTTGTAGAGTTTTGCAACTTTCACAGTCTCTTCATCGGTGGTACTATGTTTGAGCATAAGGACCACCACAAAATCAGTTGGTCCTCTGTTGATCGGCGCAGAACACAAAATCAGATCGACCATTTTGCCATTAGTAAAAGATTCAAGAGTTGCCTCCTGGACGTGCGAAACAAGAAGGGTGCCGATATTGGGATGGAAAGAGACCATTATCTTATGATCGCTAATGTTCGATTGCGTATTGCAGCCGTGCGCCGCCCCAGCGACGAAAGATCCAGGCCCCACAAATTCAACACCGCTCGACTAAAAAATCCAGCTGTCTTACAACAATATAATGACCATCTTGCGCAAAAAGCGGCTGAGATAACTAGTCACCCAGATAGTGACATAAACGAAAACTGGGATGCCATAAAAAATGCGTACATTGATAGCGCAAATACCATCCTTGGCCCAAACCCGGATTGCCGGAATAAGCCCTGGATGTCCGACGCTTCATGGCAGCGGATTGTTGAAAGAAAGGAGCTGAAAGTTCGTTTGGCTGCAGCATCAGACGACAATCGAAGCAGCATCGAACTCCTTTACCGTCAGAAAGCTCGAGAAGTTCAGCGTAGTGTGCGACGCGATAAAAGAGTTTATGCCAATTCTCTTTTAGCGTCAGCAGAAGAAGCCGCTAGAAGTAACAACTTAAACGCCGTATACGGTGTCATCAAGGAGTTTACAGGTGGTCGTAACTCCTGCCAACATCCGGTGAAAGATAGTGATGGAAAGCTACTTATCTTGGAAGAAGATCAAATGAGGCGGTGGAAAGAACACTTCGCCGCGGTCTTGAACCGTGTAACCTCTGGTGAAGTTCCCCCTCATATAGATAATTTAGCTAACCATCAAAATGTGCGTATACGGTCCACTGCCCCGACTAAAGAGGAAATAGTCACTGCAATTATTGCACTAAAACGAGGAAAGGCCGCCGGACTTGACGGCATCCCTGCCGAACTTTATCAAGCAGCGCCAAGCGTAACTGCCGATTTGCTGCACCCACTTGTTGATAAAGCGTGGAATACAGAGACCTTTCCCACTGAGTGGAAGGAAGGTTTGATCATCAAACTTCCAAAGAAGGGTAGCCTCACAGACTGTAATAATTGGAGGGGCATTTGTGTGCTTCCTGCCGTTGCCAAGATAATAGCTAAAATCGTCCTGGAAAGACTAAAGGCCCACTTAGAAAGCACAATTGATGAAGAGCAGGCTGGCTTTCGATCCGGATTCTCCTGTGTCGATCACATTAACACCTTGCGAATCATCATCGAGCAATGCGCTGAATACGATTCTCCGCTTCACTTGCTTTTCATCGATTTCGAAAAGGCTTTCGATAGTGTGAACCGGGATTCTATATGGGCGGCCTTGCGCAGGAGAGGCATCCCTGAGAAGCTTGTGGCTATTATTAAGGCAACCTATGACGGCGCGAAGTGTCGCGTTCTGCATAAAGGTAAGGTGTCGGGGGACTTTGAGATTCGCAGTGGAGTTCGGCAGGGGTGCATCCTCTCACCGATCCTATTCCTCATTGTGATCGGCGATGTGTTGCATGCAGCCCTATCCGGACTCGACAGAGGAATTCAATGGACTTTGACATCTTATCTACAACATCTTGACTACGCTGACGACATATGCCTACTCTCCCACAAAATCATGGATCTGTCCGCAATGGCGTTAGATCTCGAGAGGGAGGCAAGCAAGGTTGGGCTAAAGATTAATACCAACAACACCAAGGTTCTTAGCCCGCCGTTGCGAAAAAGAAATCCGACACCTATTGCCATCAATATTAATGGGCAGCCTGTGGAGAAGGTAGACAACTTCGTCTACCTGGGTAGCATTGTTGCCGAAAATGGTGGTACGGAGCAGGACATCGCTCGTCGTATCAACCAGGCTAAACGCGCATACGGCATGCTGTCCAAAATCTGGCAGAGCAGTTATCTCAGCATCAAGACCAAGCTGGGCCTGTTTCGCTCCCTGGTACTATCAGTGCTTTTGTATGGGAGCAGTACATGGAAAGTTTCCGTAGGAGTTACCAGAAAGCTGCAAGTTTTCGTCAACTCATGTCTTCGTCGAATTTTAAGAATTTTCTGGCCCGAAACAATATCAAATGAAGAGCTAAGTCGGCGTACGGGTCAGATGCCAATCGACGAATTGATACGCAGGCGAAAATGGCAGTGGATAGGTCACACATTGCGGAAGAGTGATAACTGCATTGCTTCGCATGCCATGAAGTGGAACCCCATTTCCAACCAAGGCCGACCAAGAGGGGGTCCTCGAATCACATGGCGTCGATCTGTGGCAAAGGAGTGTCAGGTACTGGGTAAGTCTTTTGGGGAGTTGCGCCCCATTGCCCAGAACAGAGTACGATGGCGCGCAGGAGTAGTTGACGCCCTATGCCCCGCTAGGGGTTAAGGCAAAGTAGTAGTAGTAGTAGTATGAGCCAATAAAACCACCGTAACTCTAACTACTTCGAAGAACTTTTACGAAAATGGTTTGAGCAACTTTTTTCCAGCACTGTATTTATGTACAGTCATACAAAAAAGTATTCGTACACACGTCGTATCGTGCTTTACTGTCCTGCAACAGTTAAAAGAGCTACATTTTTATAACAAAAAATGTCTCTAACTCTTTTAGCAACACTACTTTCTTATATTAACTTAAAAAAAGTACTCTTTTCTGATCGTGTCAACAGAAAAGTGAGAAACAGTTATGCAATTCCCGAGAATTGAAAAAGTATTCGTACAGCAGCAATGAAGAAAGAATAATGCCGTTATTCCGTTGCCGATGGCGATCATTCGTATTGGGATCAGTCTTGTGATAATTATCAAGTAAAATATTTATCAATTGTTGTTAGCAAATTTGTAGTGGATTTCCATTAAATTCTTTATTATGGGACGAAAAGGTAAAGAAACGACAGAAGGAGAAA
The DNA here is from genome assembly GCA_964017055.1 of Chloromyia formosa. Classification (NCBI taxonomy): domain Eukaryota; kingdom Metazoa; phylum Arthropoda; class Insecta; order Diptera; family Stratiomyidae; genus Chloromyia; species Chloromyia formosa. The sequence goes on from OZ024818.1 coordinate 62,980,493, forward strand.
GGAGAATTATCCTTTCCTTGCACAATCAATGCAAATCATTGCGTGAAATCAGCGTTATTGTTGGGAGACCACGCTCAACCGTTCAAAGCATCATTGATAGATATTGTGTCACGGAAAGTCTTACAAATCAACCAAGATCAGGACGACCAAGATTATTAACGGCCAAACATGAACGCAGTATATGTAGAAAAGTGCGACAAAATCCGAAAATTACAGCTTCAGCGATTGCGGCAGAGGTAGCGGAAAAGAAAAAATAGACATTTCTGGAGAAACTATCAGAAATGTGCTCCGCCGTGCCGATTACAACTCTCGAATCGCTAGAAGAAAATATTACAAAAGCGAAAAAATAGGAAGGATCGATTAGATTTCGCCAAAACGATGCGAAATCATGGAATAGACTTCTGGGAAAATGTTAAATTTACTCTAATCAGCAAATATAACTTTTCCCAGAAGTCTATTCCATGATTTCGCATCGTTTTGGCGAAATCTAATCGATCCTTCCTATTTTTTCGCTTTTGTAATATTTTCTTCTAGCGATTCGAGAGTTGTAACCGGCACGGCGGAGCACATTTCTGATTGTTTCTCCAGAAACGTCTATTTTATCCTTTTCCGCTACCTCTGCCGCAATCGCTGAAGCTGTAATTTTCGGATTTTGTCGCACTTTTCTACATATACTGCGTTCATCTTTGGCCGTTAATAATCTTGGTCGTCCTGATCTTGGTTGATTTGTAAGACTTTCCGTGACACAATATCTATCAATGATGCTTTGAACGGTTGAGCGTGGTCTCCCAACAATAACACTGTTTTCTCGCAATGATTTGCATTGATTGTGCAAGGAAAGGATAATTCTCCTTTCTCCTTCTGTCGTTTCTTTACCTTTTCGTCCCATAATAAAGAATTTAATGGAAATCCACTACAAATTTGCTAACAACAATTGATAAATACTTGATAATTATCACAAGACTGATCCCAATACGAATGATCGCCATCGGCAACGGAATAACGGCATTATTCTTTCTTCATTGCTGCTGTACGAATACTTTTTCAATTCTCGGGAATTGCATAACTGTTTCTCACTTTTCTGTTGACACGATCAGAAAAGAGTACTTTTTTTAAGTTAATATAAGAAAGTAGTGTTGCTAAAAGAGTTAGAGACATTTTTTGTTAAAAAAAATGTAGCTCTTTTAACTGTTGCAGGACAGTAAAGCACGATACGACGTGTGTACGAATACTTTTTTGTATGACTGTATGTATTCCGCTCAGCAGTTTTAATTTTCCGCATTCTTGCATAGTTTTAGAGAGACAATATAACAACCGTGTTCTCTTGACCGGAACAAAACTTCATTCGCATACAAAATGACTAACTGATCTTTGATCCAGGTCTTATATTTGGTTGAATGTCAACTTCATTCTCGGCAATTTGCGTATACCTTTCTACCTATATACTGAGGCTGCAATTCACCCCCACACCACGCGGGGAATTATTTGTATGGTGGCTGCTTGACTTGGCTGCATCTCTGATCAACGGCCAATAATAATAATAGCTGTAAAATAGGAAAACTTTTAACGTTTGTGCTCGGTCAGAACAGAGGTTCGTCAGTCCGAATCATTTGGTTTTAAAAATTACATCGAGTGTTTTTGGTGTTGAAACTCTTAACAAAAGCTTGTGACGCTTCCACAAAATCCTATTTAAAAAATAAAAAATCGACAAATTGATTTGCCATATTAACAAATGTACATCATGAATAAGCTCTGTGAGCTTCTGAGTATGACAAGTATGCATAGAATCCTTCGCTCTACATACCATACACCATGTTCCTCTTTCTTCCAGCTAGTCTCTAGCCTGCAACCAACTGCGGAACAATTTGGATAATCAATAGTCAGGTAGAAAGGCAAAATGCGCCCGCCAGTTGTATAAAAAAACAATCCGAGAAAATATCTACGGAAATTAAATGCATCCCAAGATGTCTGTAGTGCGGATGTCGGGTATATCAGATCACATCACGTCTCTTCGCCAAGGATATGGCCCGTTGCTAGCGAGCGTGTATGGCAAGACTTCTTTCCTATGCACAATCTGCGTACGAATTGCCATGCACGAAATTTTTGAAATATTTTAGAATGCCTGAAGGAGTGTGATGATTTTGGGATGGTACTAACTCGTTTTTTAGTGAAAAAAAAAGTAATTTAGCTATGTGACTTGCGGGGTTAGTGAAAGGACTTATTCTGGCCTTTTGGTAATTTTCGAATTTAAAGAGGTGAACGCTTTCAATAAGCCTCTCAGATGATGGCTTACCTGAATTAGAGTTTCTGTTCATTCAGGATCTTCCAGCAATTCCTATATTCAACGAAAAATCGCATCAACCTACTTGGGGCCTACTTTTACTCCGACTATGGGAATGAAACTCTTAAGAAATATAGCAAATATGGGAAAAACGACGAATTGTGTAAACGCAGTGGGAGCAGTGCACCCAACATGTTGCTAGAAATTTTAGTTCTAGAGATAAAGACGAATTAATAATTTAATAATTTCAGTAAATTTTACGCGCCTAATACTGTTAAAAGGCTAGTAGGTTATTATTTGCCCTAACTATGCCCACTAGGGCATACCGCGTCAACTATTCTCATGTTGCTTAAGGGGACAGCAACCGTTTTGACACCCGGCTGTACTAAAGATGATTTATTCACTTCAACATCTTATATCTCCCAAACTACTGATTTGATTGGAATAATTTTTTTTAAATGTTCAGAAATCTTCATTTTATAGTGTAGTGCATTGAAAAATATTATTTTTCTTTTTTCGGAATCAAGAACTCAACTCAAAAGTTTAACAAGAAAACATTGTTTTTTCGCTCCTTTTGTCAAATTTTTCGTGAACTCCATGTCCGTTTTTAAATTTCTTTTTTTTTTCAATTTATTCCCCAATAAGTACTGCACTAATCGAGCAGAGAACTTTTTGATATATCGATTTCCTGAGGAACAGCAATCAAAACAAAACGTAATGAAATTTTACGCTATATAGGTTTGCAAAATATTTATTTCTCCCGATGTAATCAATATTTCAAAAAGTTGTCTGTTCAGTAGAAACAGTAATCCGTAAGCATTCAAATGACGTAAAGTATGTTGATTTATCTTGAACCAGTGTCGAGAAAAGTGTTTTTGAAGGTCAGAAAAGGAGATTTTTCAGGACGGCCATTTTGCGAAAAAAAAAACCGGTATTTTACGTAGTTTGACGTCGTTTTCGTTCGATAGCGCTTTAATCGATGTCGAAACGCTCAGGAATATAGTTGCGGAAGGTTTCAGCGTCAGTTTGCCGCTACCAGTTTTTTTTTCCTGATTCGCCTTTTTTTGCCTGTTCTTCCGTTTTTTGAAAACGCTTTTTGAGGTGTTTTTTTTTTGTGTGTTGAAAGCTCCTTAAAATAGTTCATTGGTATTAATATTAATACTTATTACTTGTTTTTGACTAGCTTCCGAGATGCCTCGTCGCCTCTCCAAAAAACGAAAAGGGTTCAGTGGCATAAGACGCCAGGACTTGGCTAGCTATGACGCGGAACATCCTGAAAATGTTTCTGTTGAAGGTGAAGATCCCTTAGAAGGACCCTCAGGAATATCTACATCAGGAAGCTGCCGGAGTGTGAGTTCTGTCAGTTCTACCGGAGCCAGTTCAGTTCAGGTTCTACCAGTCTTTATGGTGAAAGTGACAAAAGCGATTTTTGCAAATATCAAAAATTCCTTCTTCGGAACTTCAAAAATAGACGATGTAACATGTATCAGAAACTTCTGTGTTGCGGATACATGTTACATGTTAGCATTGTTTTCGATATCAAAGCCACCAAGTCGCATAAAAATCAATTTTTTTTTTGAAAACCACTAGGCGGAGCGTAACATGTATCGTGTAACATGTTACATCGTCTATTTGGCGATTTAGTTGACGTTTCGTCAACATAAGCTGGTCTCGGAGATCCATATTGGTAGCATGTACCTCCAGCCCCTTTAGCCGCAAGTCGAGAAAAATTGCGATTTATTGTTACGCCCCATTCGACAGGGGAAGACAAAATCAAATATCTATGGCAACGACGTGGACGGGACTCGAACTCTTGACTTACCGGTTTGCTGACACATCGGAGTTGCAAGTACCTTCTTTGAGCTCCGCTCCAATCCGTTGCCAGGTTCTATGAAACGAGTGGAGAAAACACTGAAAGAGTGTAGTAGGGTGGTCCCGAATATCGCAGCACTACGAATTTCAAGTAAATCGATCCCTCGTATTAGAGTCCAACCTAAAATACACAAGCCCGGCAACAAGGTCCATGAAATAATTGCAGACACCAATTCTCGGACTTTCAATATACCTATAGCTAAGTGGCTTGGCAGGCAATGTCAGAATCTAGGGAGTTTTATAGCCCACACGCAATAAAAAAATTCAGCAGACCTTATAGAGCGGCTAGGCGGTGTTGAATCCATAGAAGCGAACGAAGTTATCGTGTCTTTCCATGTCCTGGCACTTACTTTACTACTACTAAGTATCTCTGCCAACGAAGCATTATGGAGATTCGAGGAACGGTTACTGACGTTCGACGAAACACCAGAATGGCACAGGCGAAGCAATATACTAAAGCTGGCAGTCCTTTGTATAAGCGATAATTACTTCACCTTCAGAGCCCATTTTTTTAAAACCATAGCAGGAAAGGCTAAGGAAAACACTCTGTCACCTCTTTTGAATGAAGTTTTTATAAATATCGAAACGAGGTCTAATACCAAGGTTTTGGGCTATGTACGTTAATGACATTACTGCGATCGTGCCAAAGTCCCAGGTAAAGAGCCTGTTGGAAGAGCTCGATCAAATACATTGAAATATAAAGTTTCCCATGGAAGTCGAACAAAACAAAATATTGCCATCCCTGGACTGGAAGATAGTCCGATTAGAAGATAGAATTCGATATATACCGAAAGCCTAAAGTTCCCAGCGCACTATCGTGAGCACATCACACATACACCTCAACAGTTGATGTCAGCTTATCACAGTATGGTCTATCGCGCTCGGTGGCCGTGATCCTTCGGTCACCCCTCTACTATACTAATCTAGAGCTCGGAGTCCAAATCTCGGCACGATAAAAAATGAAACCGGAAAATAGAAGGCTATGCCGGCAAGTCGAGGGTTGTGCAGTGTTCCATGCCAATAGGAAATGAACTGTCCTACTCTTGGAGATGCTTAACCATTCATGTTAAGACGGTATTGCAAATTGCAAGCTTGCGTATAAAATATTGAAAATAAATTGTTTGAATAATTATAGAGTCAGAGAGCAGCATACCTCCCTCCTCTCCCAGCAATCTTTACCCCTTTGAAAATGGTAAATTCCAATTCGCTCTACGGAAAACAATATGCAAGTATGATATGTTGTACTCGTAGTACTAGTATATATAGTACTCGTACAAGAGACCTGTTACGCGCATTTTTTGTATTTATGATATCAAAATGACCAAATCTAAATGAATGTACTACATACTATTAAATATTACGTGATTATTGCGAAACTTAGAGACATTATTGCACATGGTGTTGATTATCGTTGGCAATTAATATTTCCAACCTCGAATGAGTTTGAGAAATGCAGGGGTGTGCTAACTGTAACTGTAGAAATACATACTATTATGAACCTACATATTTGGAGAAGATATCAAAATTCCATAATTTTTTTGTTTTCTGTGCTAGTTGAAAGCCACCTTCCTGTATGTTTTCAAATTTCTAAGTGTAACGGTCTCGAAATGGTAAGGGGGTGGGACAAATTATGATCTTGTATTATCCCCTCTACCTCTTTTCCCCTTTCTTCAAATTTGAAAAAATTTCCACAAATGGAATGTACCCGACGGTACCTTTTTTATGATACCCCACTTGCCTGTACCAAACGAAAAAAAAATTCGACCTTCATTTCCCCTCTGTGGGGACCTCCCCTTAACCCTCCAACGCCCAAACCCATATTTTTTGTATTTTTTCAAAAAAAATTCATCATATTGTCATTTTTGGACTTAAATATGATATTTATTGATTTATTGATGATTATAATTTTTTACATTTACAATAAATGGTATGGCACCTAGAGGTGCCACTGGGAAGAGGGGAAATAAAAAATAAAAAAAATTGAATATTAATTAACATTTATTCAGATTTTTTTTTACAATATATTGACGGAATATGATATGTAACAAACAAAATATGAACTGAATATTTTTATAAATTGAATTTCCATGAAAAGAGATGCCACTGTGTAGCGGATACAAAAAGGAATCAATTAAATTAATTGTTATTATTTTTTTTTAACATACTTCGAAGGAGTGAAAAATATAACAAATAAAATTATATGCGTATTATTTTTATAAATTAAGTTTTGCATGAAAACTGAATGTACAGTGCACATGGAGACCCACATTGCACGCTGGGCACAATTTTCGTGTTCTTTTTTTGCAATGAGCACATCTCTTGTGTTCTCTGGTGTCGGTGAGTTCGTGTTGGCTCTTTCTGGAGCCTGAGGCCTGGATCAACGACTTCGGTATATTTATAATCCGGGATTTGTTTACCGGAGGTTGCCCAAATTTAAATAAATACTCTTGCACCACTGCCTGTCGGAACGAGCAGTATGTAATTTTTTTGTTTGAAGCGTGTTTCTTCAATAGCCAAGCATTATGGCAAGCTGCGTCGATTCCAATTACGAATAATGGGTACCACCATTTTTCCCCTTCAGGGAGACTCTCAAGCTATCGACGTTTTCGTCGAAGCGATCCACACCTCCCATATAATAATTATACATTTTCGTCATATTTGGGCAGTCTACCTTTATTTTTGTTTTCTTTTTATCAATGACACCGATTCGGTCGATTTTGGTTATAGGTTCAATTGCATGACAATTGGAAACCATTGTGACGATATTGTTATCATTCCATTTCAGTACAACCATTTCATTAGTGTTCATGAAATCGATCGACCCTCTATTTTCTTTGGCCAATATTTTTGAATCTTTTAGGGGGCACTTCTCAGTTCGATTTTCTAAAATAGTTCCTGTTCCTCCTGTATTTATTGTTGTTAGATAACATATTAATTTGACACTGCTGAAGAACCTGTCAAAATAAAGATTATATGTTTTTTTTTTCTTGGGGAAGTCTTGAATGTAGTTCTGCTACCACAGCTCCTCCTAGGCCTAATCTTTCTTGAAGTGGTAGCTGTGTCGCTTTCGAGCCCTGATAGGGCTCAAATGAAACCAAGTAGCCATTTCTAGTAGCAAGAGACCATAGTTTATAGCCAAACTTAATCGGCTTGCCGTGAATATGCTGCTTGGCGCCATGTTTCCCATAGTAGGGGACCATAGTTTCATCGATAGAGAGGTGTGAAGTTGCGATACTCTCGAAATTGGCCCTGAAGTTAGAGTCAAGAGCTGACAGATAATTTCTAACTTTTCCAAATTTATCATTCTCCGGTAGGTTGGTATTGTCTTGTAAGTGAAGAAATTTCTGAATATCTAAAAAACGATTTCTTCGCATGCTGTTACTAACTAGTTCAATGTGAGTATCAGAACCCACCGCCCAATACATTCTAATGTTTTGCGGTGTCATATATCCTGTCAATAGCAAAATTGCAATGAAAACTTTTACCTCTTGTTCGGTCAAGTTCAAATTTTAATTTTTCTGTTGGGCGTAGGTGTTTGTCTCCTGCATAATCATCTTTATAATTTCTTCGGTGAAGACTTTTTCAAACCACTCCACACATGTTAGGTCCTCACCGTGATATTCACTAGTAATTTCCATTCCATCCGCATTTCCACATTTTATAAATTTAGTTTCATCTTGTACCCAATTTGTTTTTATTTCAATTTTCCTGCCTTTTTTTCGTCCTTTTTTGGTAGATTTCGGTTGATTATTCGGATCTGCATGTCTTTTTTTACTTACGCTGTTAATTTTGCATTTTTGTGGTCTTTTCCGGGCCTTATTTTTTGGTTTTTCCTTTCTTAATATTTCCTCTTCCGACGAAAGGATTTCTTCTCCATCTGTTACGACTGCTTGTGCCTCTTCGGTTGTAGAAGCGATTTCATGGGTATCTTCTACCACTGCTGTTCCCACTTCTTCCAATTGCTGAAACTCGTTTCTCTCAGATGCTTTCAATTCAACCGAGGACTGCAAAAGATATTTAGGCAAACGGTTCATGTCGCAATCATCGTCTTCTCCACTGTCCACATCTGTTATATTTCCCTCTTCGGGGGGAAATAAAGTAATCTCTACGTCATCAATATCTACGCCAGATTCAAGCAGCTCGATTACTTTGTAAAGTGGAACTTGGGTTCGTCTGAAAAGAGCGATATGGTTGGTGATCAGAGGAGGCAGGTTTCCCAGTGGCACTTGCAGGTGCCATCACTATAAAAACTAAGAAGGCATATTTCCCAATGGCACCTGCAAGTGCACTCACTATAAATAAAGCACTTTTGTTATGTTTTATCGATCAATTTTATAAACCAATCGATTCAATTCGTAAACTTAGCACTCCTACCAAAGACTAATATGAAAAAACCAAAAAAACTTACGATCCCATTTAGATAAAAAAGAAAAACTGTGACTATGTAAACACACGTAACGCTTGATGCCTTCACTTTCATATGACTGATATAGTGCGCAATCTTAGAGACGGAAAAAGAACTAAGACGCTAGAAAATCGTTTTTAGTCACGGGTAGAGGGCTAAAAAAGTTCAAATTGTTGGCGGGAAGATCATTGTGGAAAGCAAAAGACAAGGCACCTGTAGGTGCCGTTAAGCGTTGGAGGGTTAAAGTTGACCTATTACGACGATTCGCTTTCTCCGGCGAATTATAGTAATTCTACACATTCCTACAAAATTTCATGTATGTAGCTTCAGCCGTTCGTGAGATATTCCATGGACAGACAGACAGACGGACAGACAGACATTTGACCGATTTCATAAGGGTTTTGTTCTTACTACAAAACTCTAAAACTGCCTATGGGTACTACTAATATTGTAGAACACAGTGCTCGGAGCTTGTCAGCATTAATACTTCGCGGATAGGAGGTGCGTGCTAGCAATTGCACTTCTGGTAGGTAGATATGCTATCGAAAAGTCAAAAAGGCATAGGCATGCTAAAGATGCTGACGTGCCACAAAAAAAACAAGCTAGCCTTCGGCTACACAGTTAAAAATCTCGGTATTTTTTTTAAACCTGGTCTTGGACTACCACCATTTTTAATAATTTTAATTCTATAATCTAAACCCTTTCAAAGTTTACTTCTATTTTAAACCAATTTTGTAATAAATTCTAATACAATTCAAAGTTTACTTCTATTTTAAACCAATTTGTAATAAATTCTAATACAATTCAAACCTTTTTGTGTTCTTTTTGTTCTCGCATTAGTTTCTAATCTAAGTTTAATTAAAAGGTAAACCCCACAAAGTATATTTTTTGAGTCTCAAGTCTCACTATAACTACTCGCAGTCAGCTCAAAATATTATGCTGCGTGGCCGAGTGGTCTAGGTCGCAACTCTACAACACGGAGTTCACAGGTTCGATGCTGCGCCATGGCGAAAAAAGTTAAAGATTAGCTGGCTAACCTGCGATGGGTTTAATAAAGGATTTGGAAGTTTAGAAAATTGAAAAAAAAAAAATAATGGAGAAAAAACTTAGAGGAGTTAAAAAAACGCAGTAAAATTAATATTTTTTCATAGATTATAATATCTGTAGATTAAATTTTAAACCAACAATTTGATTAAAAAAATAATGCCAGAAAAGTTTAATATTTAAACCAGTGAAGTTTATGGAAGCAATTGTAATACTTTCATTTGATTAAAATCTAATACAATTTTGGTGTCGTCATATATGTAACCCCAATTAGCATTGATAATAGACCAGGATTTTTAACTGTGTAGGTATGATACCCTTCGCTTTCGTTGTGACTTATGGTGCATTTGCCACTTTGAAATTAGTAGTAAAACTTGTTCCAATTTCATTGTTCCTATGAGAGGTATATGAAATAGTAGGCCATATTCAACCAAATTTAGGAACGCGATTTGGTAGTGTGATTGAATAATATGAAATTTGGTAAGGATATCTTCAGAAATAAAAAAGTTTTGCTCACAAAGACGAATTTCTGAACCGGTTGTTCCTATGGCAGCTATATGACGTAGTGGTCCGATTACGTTGGTCCGACATGTATACATCGTGCAATAGAAAGAAGGCTTTGTACAAAATTTCAGCTCGATAGCTTTAAAACTGAGGGACTAGTTTGCATAGAAACAGACGGACAGACGGATAGAAGCTTAATCTACTCGTCTCATCATACTGACCAAGAATATATATAGTTTATATGGTCGGAGATGCTTCCTTATGTGCGTTGCAAACTTCATGACAAAGTTAATATACACAGGGTATATTAACTTTGTCATCTTCACAAAGGGTATAAAAAACAGTATGGTGCATAGACTATTAAACACGCAGCTGAAAAGCGATCGATGCCTGGCCGAAATTAAAGAGACTGCTTCGATCAATACATACATATAACGCTAATATCATTGACAGCATCAAACGAAGGCAGCGAAACCGACAATCGCAATCTGATGTTCCCAACAGGATGTTCTCCTGGCATGCTCCACAATTAAGCAATGTCCAGTTAATACTGTGTTTTGCTAGACAGCGGCAGGGCGATTTGCGTCTGCGGCTCGAGAGCAATTTTTATATGTACGTGAGGAAAATGGATGGAAAGAGAGAAGAGAGAAAGAATGTACTGTAGATGTAGAGTCCTTCGGTGGCAGCAAGGACATTCGAGAAAGGATATTTTTGGCAGTGAAGCAATATATGGGGAATATGGGTGTCATATGAACCGGGATGAAGAGGCGAGTATCCAGGAGTAGTGCAGATGGCATTCCGGATCCTTCGGTGGCGACAAGGATATTCGAAAAAGGATACTTTTAGCAGTGAAGCGAAATACGGTCAATATAGGTGTCATATGAATCGGGGTGGACACCAGAATATCCAGGAGTAGTACGGATGGCATTTCGAGTCTTTCGGTGGCGAAAAGGACATTCAAGAAAGTCAAGTGAAATATGGGCAATATGGGTGTCATATGAACCGCGGTGAGGAGGCGAATGCCTAGGAGTACTATGGATGGCATTCCGGATCCTTCGGTGGTGACAAGGATTTTCGAAAAAGGATACTTTTGGCAGTGAAGCGAAATACGGTCAATATGGGTGTCATATAAATCGGGGTGAACACCCGAATATCCAGAAGTAGTGCAGATGGCATTTCGAGTCCTTTGGAGCGAAAAGGACATTCACAAAAGTCGAGTGAAAAATGGGCAATATGGGTGTCATATGAACCGGGTTGAAGAGGCGAATGTCCAGGAGTACTGAGATGGCATTCCGGATCCTTCGGTGGCGACAAGGACATTCGAAAAAGGATGTTTTTGGCAGTAAAGCGAAATACAGGCAATATGGGTGTCATATGGACCGGTGCGAAGAGGCGAATATCCAGGAGTACTATAGATGGCATTCCGGATCCTTCGGTGGCGACAAGGATATCCGAAAAAGACTTTTTGCAAGTAAAGCAAAATAAGGTAATATGGGTGTCATATGAATCGGGGTGAAGAGGCGTAGATGTAGATGGCATTTCGGGTCCTTCGTCTACTTGCGCAGCATTTCCTCGAAAATTGTGGTGCGGACCAGGACAACGCCCGTTCTATCAACCAGGCTAAATGCGCATACGGCATGCTGTCGAAAATCTGGCAGAGCAGTTGTCTCAGCATCAACATCAAGCTGATATTTTTTCGGTCTCGGGTACTGTCTGTAGTTTTGTATGGGTGCAGTACATGGAAAATTTCCGTAGGAGTTACCAGAAAGCTGCACTTCTGCACGCCATCGTGCTCTGTTCTGGGGAATAGGGTGCAGCTTACAACAGACTTACCCAGCGGGCTACACACCTTTGCCACAGATCGTGGCCATGTGATTCTAGGACCCCTTCTTGGTCGGCCTTAATTGGAAACGGGGTTCTATTTCATGACTTGCAAAGCAGTGCATTTATCACTCTTCCGACATGTGTGACCTACCCACTGCTATTTTCGCCTGCATATCAATTCGTCGATTGGCATCTGCCCCGTACGCCAACATAGCTCTTCATTTGATATTGTTTCAGGCCAGAAAATTCTTATAATTCGACGAAGACATGAGTTGACGAATACTTGCAGCTTTTTGGTAACTCTTACTGGAACTTTCCATGTATCGCTACGCAAACGCAGAAATTACCAGGGAGCGAAACAGACCCAGTTTGGTCTTGGTGCTGAGATAACTTCTTTGCTAGATTTTGGAGAGCATGCCGTATGCGCATTTAGCCTGGTTGATAGAACGAGCGTTGTTTTGGTCCGCACCACCATTTTTGAGTAAATGCTGTGCAAGTAGACGAAGGACTCGAAATGTTATCTACATCTACGCCTCTTCACCCCGGTTCATATGACGCCCATATTGCCCATTTTTCACTTGACTTTCGTGAATGTCCTTTTCGCTACCGAAGGAGTTCAAATGCCATCTAAAATATCCTGTTTCGAATGTCCTTGTCGCCACCGAAAGACTCTAAGTGCCATTTATAGTGTTCCCGGACATTCGCCTCTTCACCCCGGTTCATATGACACGCATATTGTCCATTTTTCATTCAACTTTCGTGAATGCCCTTTTCGCTCCAAAGGACTCGAAATGCCATCTGTACTACTTCTGGATATTCGGGTGTTCACCCCGATTCATATGACACCCATATTGACCGTATTTCGCTTCACTGCCAAAAGTATCCTTTTTCGAATATCCTTATCGGCACCGAAGGACCCGAAATGGCGTCCATAGTACTCCTAGGCATTCGCCCCCTCACCCCGGTTCATAAGACACCCATATTGCCCATTTTTCATTCGACTTTCGTGAATGTCCTTTTCGCTCCAAAGGACTCGAAATGCAATCCGCACTACTTCCGGATATTCGGGTGTTCACCTTGATTCATACGACACCCATATTGACCATATTTCGCTTCACTGCCAAAAACATCCTTTTTCGAATGTCCTTGTCGCCACCGAAGGATCCGGAATGCCATCCATAGTACACAGTTAAAAATCTCGGTATTTTTTTTAAACCTGGTCTTGGACTACCACCATTTTTAATAATTTTAATTCTATAATCTAAACCCTTTCAAAGTTTACTTCTATTTTAAACCAAATTTGTAATAAATTCTAATACAATTCAAAGTTTACTTCTATTTTAAACCAATTTGTAATAAATTCTAATACAATTCAAACCTTTTTGTGTTCTTTTTGCTCTCGCATTAGTTTCTAATCTAAGTTAAATTAAAAGGTAAACCCCACAAAGTATATTTTTTGAGTCTCAAGTCTCACTATGACTACTCGCAGTCAGCTCAAAATATTATGCTGCGTGGCCGAGTGGTCTAGGTCGCAACTCTACAACACGGAGTTCACAGGTTCGATGCTGCGCCATGGCGAAAAAAGTTAAAGATTAGCTGGCTAACCTGCGATGGGTTTAATAAAGGATTTGGAAGTTTAGAAAATTGAAAAAAAAATAATGGAGAAAAAACTTAGAGGAGTTAAATAAACGCAGTAAAATTAATATTTTTTCATAGATTATAATATCTGTAGATTAAATTTTAAACCAACAATTTGATTAAAAAAATAATGCCAGAAAAGTTTAATATTTAAACCAGTGAAGTTTACGGAAGCAATTGTAATACTTTCATTTTATTAAAATCTAATACAATTTTGGTGTCGTCATATATGTAACCCCAACTAGCATTGATAATAGACCAGGATTTTTAACTGTGTACTCCTAGGCATTCGCCTCTTCACCCCGGTTCATATGACACCCATATTGCCCATATTTCAATTGACTTTCTTGAATGTCCTTTTCGCTCCGAAGGACTCGAAATGCCATCCGCACTACTCCTAGATATTCGGGTGTCCACCCCGATTCATATGACACCCATATTGACCGTATTTCGCTTCACTGCCAAAAGTATCCTTTTTCGAATATCCTTGTCGCCACCGAATGATCCGGAATTCCATCTACACTACTCCTGGACATTCACCTCTTCATCCCGGTTCATATGACACCCATATTCCCCACAGTTAAAAATCCTGGTCTATTATCAATGCTAATTCGGGTTACATATATGACGACACCAAAATTGTATTAGATTTTAATAAAATGAAAGTATTACAATTGCTTCCGTAAACTTCACTGGTTTAAATATTAAACTTTTCTGGCACTATTTTTTTAATCAAATTGTTGGTTTAAAATTTAATCTACAGATATTATAATCTATGAAAAAATATTAATTTAACTGCATTTTTTTAACTCCTCTAAGTTTTTTCTCCATTATTTTTTTTTTTTCAATTTTCTAAACTTCCAAATCCTTTATTAAGTCCATCGCAGGCTAGCCAGCTAATCTTTAACTTTTTTCGCCATGACGCAGCATCGAACCTGTGAACTCCGTGTTGTAGAGTTGCGACCTAGACCACTCGGCCACGCAGCATAATATTTTGAGCTGACTGCGAGTAGTTATAGTGAGACTTGAGACTCAAAAAATATATTTTGTGGGGTTTACCTTTTAATTAAACTTAGATTAGAAAATAATGCGAGAACAAAAAGAACACAAAAAGGTTTGAATTGTATTAGAATTTATTACAAATTGTTTTAAAATGGAAGTAAACTTTGAATTGTATTAGAATTTATTACGAATTTGGTTTAAAATAGAAGTAAACTTTGGAAGGGTTTAGATTATAGAATTAAAATTATTAAAAATGGTGGTAGTCCAAGACCAGGTTTAAAAAAAATACCCAGATTTTTAACTGTGCCCATATATCGCTTCACTGCAAAAAATATCCTTTCTCGAATGTCCTTGCTGCCACCGAAGGAGTCTACATCTACAGTACATTCGTCTCTTTCCATCCATTCTCCTCACGTACATATAAAAATCCTTGATTGCATAGACAACCTGCCCAACATACTACATAGTACTATTTTCATACAAAACCCCGACATTGAATGATGAATCAATTGCTCTCGAGCCGCAGACGCAAATCGCCCAGCCGCTGTCTAGCAAAACACAGCATAACACTCCTAAGACAATTCTTAGATTATTTCTGTTTAGCTTTAGCAATCCAGAAGAACGTTTGGGATCCAGTTTGGGCCAAATATGGCTAGCCACATGATTTGTATTGCCATTGCTCCATCTGATGCAGGCTATATCATCCGCCGCATCTTTGATAGCCAATTTACAAGTAACTAGCGGCATCTTGGTGCTACGTAACGGCCCGCTAATTTCATTGATCGTACCCGCTCGATCCAGTTCGTCGGCCTTGCAGTTACCAACGTAGTCACTATGACCTGGTAGCCAGCACAGGAAAATGTTGAAGACCCTCCCTCTCTATGAGGGAGCTGCAACAATCAAGTACTGTCTTCGAATTTACCAAGACAGAGCTAAACAATTTAATCGCGTGTTGGCTATCTGTGTAGATTATAATGTCTCTTACAGATATATCCCTTACAGATATAACGCCAAGCTAATATACAACTCTTCCGAGTATATGCATGCTCTCACTCCTTCATCAGACTTAGAACCATCAGTAAAAATGGTAATAGCATCTGAGCCTTGAAAAGCATTTACGGGGAAATCATTCCTAGAGGAAATCAGGCCTGTAAAACCCATTTCGAATAAGTATTTTGGAAGCAGGTCTGTAGGTGATCAATAACAGCCGTAATGGCCGCCATCTGTTCTGCGAAAATGTTCAAGGGAAGTAGATTCAATAGAGCCCCCAAGGCATCGGTCGGTGTAGTCCTTAGAGCCCCCATGAAGGCAATGCATGCCAATATTTCGACCTTCTCCAGCAGGATTCTGTCCGATACAATCCTAAGTGCCGTCCACCAGACGACAACCCCATTCTGTTACATGCATGTAACAGATGGGGCGCAAAATCGATAGATAAAGCCAGTATACTACCCTCGGTTGAAAGCCCCATTTCTAACCTATGGCCTTCTTGCACGAGTACAGTGCAACAGTAGCAACGTTCCTCAATGTTCAATTTCCAGCAAAGTTTCCTATCCAGTATGAGACCAAAAAACTTAGTTTTATCAGTGAGCACAAGTCTTGTGCCGTCCATCTATGGTGGTTCGGATGAAGGTAGGCTGTATGTCCTAGTAAAGAGAACAAGTTCCGTTTTAAGCGAATTTACTTTAACCCCAACCTTAGCAGCCCAATTCGTGAGGATAGAGAGGACGTTCTGCATTACACCACTTAGGACACTGGGAAACTTTCCCCATATGGCAATAGGAGTGTCGTCCACATAAGCAGTGACCGTGCATCCCAGCCCTCCAAATCTAAGAGCAGTCCGTTGACCGCCAAATTCCAAAGAAGGGGGGAGAGAACGCCTCCCTGGGGATAGCCCCTGTTCACAAGTCTGCGTACAGATGATGAGCAGAGACTATTGGAGATAACGCGAGATGTAAGGATCGTGTGTATTAGTTTGCACAGTGAGTCATCTCCAGGGAGACTTGAGAGGGCATTCATGATAGCTACAGGTTTCACATTGTTGAAGGCACCCTGAATATCAAGGAAGGCCACCATCGTGTACTCTTTGCAGGCAAGAGACTTTTCGATTTGACCCTCCAGAGAGTGAAAGGCAGTATCCACAGATCTATCTTTCCAGTAGCCGTGCTGGTAGCCAGATTGAAGATCCGCTGGGATATTGTTCCGCAAGTGTATGTCGGTCAATCGTTCTAAAACTTTCAGTAGAGTCGACGATGGGCTGATGAGTCCAAGGTCTTTCGGACTCGTGTGAGAGCTTTTACCCGCTTTCGGTATGAAGATCTCTTTAACCTCCCTCCATAATCGAGGAATGTAAATTAATTCAAGGCAGGCTTTGAAAATCGATTCAATCCAGAGGTACACCACGTCTATCGTATGTTGTACATCCGCTTGAATTATACCATCCGGGTCAGCTGACTTGAAGGAGTCAAAGCTAGCAATTTTTTCTTTCGAAAGAAGTGACGCAGAAACGCATGGCGCCACATTGATTGTAGAAGTATAGTTTCCAGTGAGATAACAGAAGAGTTATCCGGAAAATGAGTGTCTAGAAGGATTTCGATCGTCTCTTTCGCTCGAGGTTGTCCACGTACCGTCATCCTTTACCAGATAACTTGGCATAGTTGGATTTGTTGACAGGATTTTCCGTAGTCTAGAGGCATCGCTGGACTTAATGGATGCTTTTGCAAAATAGTCTCCACGAATTACGCTTGGCCTTTCTCAGTTCCTTTTTATAAAGGCCGAGTTGACCCTTATAGATTATCCAATCTGAGTTTTGTTTTGGAGATTTAGCCCTACTAAGGCATCATCTACATGTGGTCCTAAGCTCACTAAGCTGAGCACTCCACCACGCCGGCTAAGTCTTACCCTTTCGGAAGATTTCATGAAAACCCCCGTCAGGGTCTCTACCATTGCATCTAACTTCTGCGTGTTGCTCGGCTGACATGGTAGCGGAGGTAATGTATTAAAAAAAACATAAAAGAACTACGATTGGGGTAAACCCCAATCATGCAATACTCTAGATGAATTTGAACCTGGTTTTGAATCTAACTGATATTGTTAATTAAGTGTTAAGTACAAAATTTCAGCCCGATAAATTGTATAGGTAATGAGTAAATTGGCTTAACGCATTTCATGAAATAGTGCAGTTTGTATGGGAGGGGGTAGAAGGAGGGTGAGGATTACAATAAATTTTATAATGTAGGTTACAATTATCATAAAAGTGATATATTCAAAATTTCAAAGCAAGATGTTTTATAGTTTCTGAGAAAATCTGATTATTGTAAATTATCAAAAATGTGTCATTTTGTATGGGAGGGGGTAGACGGAGTAAGGGTAATCGATTAATTTTTTTGAATCTAACTGATATTGTTAATTAAGTGTTAAATACAAAATTTCAGCCCGATAAATTGTATACGTACTGAGTAAATTGGCTTAACGTATTTCATGAAATAGTGCAGTTTGTATGGGAGGGGGTAGAAGGAGGGTGAGGATTACAATAAGTTTTATAACATAGGTTACAATTATCATAAAAGTGATATATTAAAAATTTCAAAGCAATATGTTTTATAGTTTCTGAGAAAATCTGATTATTGTAAATTTTCAAAAATGTGTCATTTTGTATGGGAGGGGGTAGAAGGGGTGGAGCGATTTAGCCCGTTCACGAACTTAGCCTTCATTTTTTGTCAAAAATAACGTGTGCAAAATTTGAACTTCATAGCTCAACGCGTTCTCGAGCTAGAGAGGTCACGGACGGACGGACGGACAGACGGACAGACGGACATCCGGTTTTGAGATATTCGAGTGATAATATGAACTTCTGTATCATTCATTTTTTTCTGCGAGCCTTATTTCTTAGCGTTACAAACTTTGTGGCAAACTTAAAATATAATACTCTCAGATTTCATCTAGAGTATAAAAACACCCCCTGTACGTACCCCAGTCAGTTCTTTTCCGATTTACAATTACTGGTTTGGCATTATGTTGCTCGTCTAAGCTAAATTTAAGACAAGGATGATCAGAGAATGAGTGCTCAGGAGAGACCCTCCAGTCACGTATCAAATGTTGTATGTCCTCTGAAGCAAGAAGCGGCATCTAAAAGATCAACTGGAATGATTGTGATATGTTTTATATTGGACAAACCCGACGATTGATCAGCACGAAATTCGAGAAGCATATAAAAAATATGGAACTTGGCCGAAAAAAACGCCGTGCGCCTTATAAAATCGATGGTCGCCAGACATATGGTAGAGTCAGCTTCACACTCTTTCCGAGTCGGAATTCAACTGACAATGAGTTTTGATCAAAAGCTTAAAGAGTTGTTTGAAGCGTTGCTTGAAAAAAATTGATTGACCGTGTAGAAGGTTGACTGAAGCGTCCGTGATTGACGGGACTGCAACCGATTGATCAAGCGGCTTGATCGTCTAGGGGCTCCTTTAAAGGAGCCAAGCGTTGACGGTGATTGCTAGAAAGTTTGATTGACTCAATTCGCTTATACGGTCAAGCACCCTCGTCATGCTTCACCGTCTAGGCCAATTTTAATCAAGCATTGCGTGATGATATTATGTAGTTCCAGAAAGTAAGATCAAATCTTGGATACAATAATTGGGGGTTTTTAAATTTGTTGGACAAGTCAAGGGTTTTGACAGTAAAAAAAAATATATAACTCTGTAACGATTAAAGATGGAGGGTTCATGTGGAACATTCATTTTCTCCAAATGAGCCATACTCTCTACCATTGAAATATTTACCATCATGAACGGGACACCCTGTATATAAGTGGTAGAAACATCATGTTATAGGGCCACTGGTAACTTAGTGCGTAGAGGCATCAGTCTCATGTCTAGCTACCGGCGTTTCGGGTTCGAGTCCCATCCACGACGACGTTCGTGGTCATGGATGTTTGTGTTGTCTTCCCCTGTGGTGCGGGGCGTAATAATAATCCACAGCATCTCCCCGACTTGTCGCAGGTAGGCAGTTAAATGGGAAAGGAGGAGGTGCATGCTGGCAACTACATTCTCTAAAGCTAGTTTATGCCAACGAAACATCAATTGGGCCACATGGAACAGCGCTAGTTCCACAAGGGTTAAGGGCAATGAGTAAATGCCCCACTACAAATTAGGGCAAATAAGCATACCTACATTTTTAATAGAAAAAATTTTAATATCAGAAGTTCGTCTACTTGTAGAGAAACTGGAAGATATTTTTTTTCTTCCAGTGCCCCCCCCCATATCTAACTCACGAACCATAACATACGAGTACGTCTATCATAATATTCATTTTTCATTTTTAAACCTGTCGTATTCATTCAAATTTCCAAATATGTACATACATACGTTTAATGTATAGAAAATGCTTATGTGAACGTTTTTTTAGGTATTTCTCTACGTAATCTGCACCTGTATAACACACATTTCCCATTTGTGCCTCTCCCCAAACATAAACTGGAGTGTCAGTAAAAAAACGCCAACATGTTTCCATTTGCCACTGTGGAATTGTTCTCGTCTTTTAAAGATTCTGCGGCATATGTACTTTGTGATTTGCTCCTGTGATACTCACAAAACTGCAAATGGCTGACATTGGGTCCTTAAAAAGGAGAAATTTGTATTACGGGAATTTTAAGTTGAAATCTTTAGTCAGACACCGGTTTTTGTTGAAAGATTTTTTTTCTCATGGAGACGAGTATGTTCTGCGGAAAGTTTGGAGCTTGAATTGCCACTTTAAGAGACTCAAAAAAGTTGATTGTAGTATGTAGATCCGAAGGATTTAAGTTCAGATAGCTTGATAAATTGAGACGCCTAATGTGTGTCATTGATAGATTGTGTTAAAATGACAATAGTAGAAAAATAGTGAACTTATCTTATTCAAACCCGTGCTAGAGTTACATGCTAGTTATGTGCTGCATTTAAAAAGATTCTGCTTGTCAGTTAAGAAAATATTGACGATCGAAATATTTAACCGATTGAGTTCGGACCGTCCAGAGGAACGGACGTGCGCGACATCGTTCCTAAAAAAAAACCAAATCTAAAAATAGAAAAATAGAAACGAAGTGCATCCGGGCTAAAGATACATGCGCGCGCCACATTTGTTCGTAAAAAAAAAATCGTGTGTGCGGGCGTATTTGTGTTGTGTGCAATAGCGAAGGGCCCCCTAGTGACAGCACAGCAAAGTCCCGGTGAGTCCGTTCCTTGTAGACTTAACATCCTGTCCAACTTCTGAATTTAATGCATTTGCATTAATCGCAACCATAATTGAATACTGGCCGCTTTCAATTCAACGACAACTAGCAACTAGGCATAACACTACTGTTAGCTGTGATTGGATTATTGCTGCTGCGTTCAGTTATCGAGTGACCAATTCTACCCCCCATAACTTTGTACATTCCGTCTAAACATGCAAGAATTTAGATTTGATTTTTGCAACATTCGTGGAATTAGAGCGAATTATACTGCGGTACATGCCCATCTCATGCTACACAACCCAGCAGTTATGGCGTTAAGCGAAACAAAAGTCCTTAGCGATTGCGAAATAAGCCAATTTAACATTCAAGGCTATCGTTTTTTGCCCGTTTTTGCAACCCAAAGGGGGATTGCAATGTACATTCGAAATAATATCGCCTTTTCCACCATCAGTCCCCAGTTCACTTTATCTAATCCAGAATTCACATACACCTGGATTAGGTTCAATTTCAATAAACATACTCTATTCCTGTGTTTTCTGTATCGAAGCCCTGGGATTTCTGATCCTGATACTGAACGTTACTTCGATATACTTTCCACCAATGTCGATGAGCTCTTAGATAAATACCCTGCATCAGAAATCGTCTTGGCAGGCGACTTCAATGTACACAATGCACAATGGCTTAAATATTCTTCATCTACAAGCCAAGCAGGAAGACTGGCTGAGCTATTCTGTGAATCATACAACCTACACCAATTAGTAGATTCCCCAACCAGAATACCTGATATAGAAGGTCAAAACGCCAACTTATTGGACCTGTTTATAACCTCACACCCCGACAAATATTCAGTATCTGTTTCATCTCCTTTGGGAAACTCCGATCATAAATTGATATCGACCAAATTCACAACTAGGTCACTAAATGTCAATAATCTATCTTCCAACAAGAGACTATTGTGGCATTATGATAAGGCGGACTGGGTTGCATTTAATCAATTCATCAGTGAACTGAACTGGTCTGACTGCTTCTCTACGCAGAACGTCAATTATATAAGCGAGTCAATTAGTAACATCATTTGGTATGGAATGCACTGCTTTATCCCACACAGTTCTAAGAATACCAAACCAACCACCAACTCTTGGTTTAACAGAGATTGCAAAGAGGCTATAAAGAGAAAAGAAGCGGCATACCGTGCATACAAACAATGCCCCTCTGTCGAACTGAGAGAAGTTTACAATTCTACGCGTAACATCTGCAAATCAGTCATAAATAAGGCTAAATTCCAGTTTGACAGCAAAATTAGGCAGAAAGTGTTCGTTCAACGGAAAGGTAGCAAAGGTTTCTGGTCACTCGTCAAATCTGTGAAGAATAACTTCACCTCCTCTTCTATTCCACCACTGGTATATGATGGCAAAATTTACAGTGAACCGCAAGACAAGGCCAACCTGTTGGCCGAAACTTTTGTTACAAACTCTTGCCTACTACCCACTACTCAGAGTCCACCAGCCATACCCTTATGTGATTCACACCAGAGACCTTTGCATTTCCGCACTAGGGAAGTATTTAAAGTACTCTCAAAACTCGATGTATCAAAATCGGCTGGACCTGATGGCATCTCCCCCTTAGTTCTCAGACACTGCGCTTCCTCGCTAGCCAAACCTCTCCGAAAACTCTTTTACCTGTCCTACGCAACAGGAGTGTTCCCATCATCGTGGAAACTAGCTCATGTCCAACCAATCCCCAAGAAAGGAGAAGCATGTGATCCATCTAACTACCGACCAATAGCACTAACTTCGACCCTATCAAAAGTCTTCGAAACCCTGGTTAACAACCAACTAATGAGCTACCTTGACTCACATCATCTCATCAATGATCGGCAATATGGTTTCCGGTCTTCGCGCTCCACCGGCGACCTAATGACATACCTCACCGAAAGATTGAATCGCTGTATCCACCAATTTGGCGAAGCTAAAATCATTGCCCTCGACATTTCGAAAGCTTTTGATAGAGTCTGGCATCCGGCTCTTCTAGCTAAGCTCCAGGCTTTTGGTTTGGACCCAAAATTAGTTAAATGGATCGAAAGTTTCCTTCACGACCGTTCGCTTCAGGTCGTCCTTGATGGAGTTAAATCAAATTGCCATACCACCAACGCAGGGGTCCCCCAAGGTACTGTCCTTTCACCAACACTCTTCCTTCTCTTCATCAACGATCTTCTCAGCGTGACTTCCAACTCAATCCATAGCTTTGCAGACGATAGCACCCTTGACTACACTTACTCTTTCAACTCTGTAGCTGACTCTCGCCGAAATTCAACATCTATCAACAGAGATCGCATGTTTGACTCACTAAATGAAGACATTTCAAAAATTATTGCATGGGGGAAAGCGAATCGAGTAGAGTTTAACGCCTCAAAAACTCAATGTTGTCTACTTTCCAATAAGCGATGTGCTCCACCTACCGCCCAACCCATTCTTGTCGATGGGGTCAGCATTCCTGATTCGCCCATACTGAACATACTAGGTATTAACATCTCCAGTAAACTAAATTGGTCCGACCACATTTTTTGCGTTGCAAAAAACGCAATGAAGTGTCTGGGCTTTCTGAATCGCTGTAAAAGATACTTTTCACCATCTGATCTGGCTCAAATTTACAAGGCTCATATAAGACCGAGACTTGAATTTAATTCCCACATATGGGCAGGCGCAGGTAGAACCGCATTATCCGCGTTAGACAAAGTTCAACGGAAAGCCTTCAAGCTTATTGGCGAGGAACCCATAACATCTAAAATCGAACCGCTTGATCACCGGCGAAGTGTCGGCTGTCTCTCACTCTTCTATCGCTACTACAACCGCCGTTGCTCTGATGAAATAGCCAACCTCATTCCTGAGCGTACTTTTCCTTTACGTAATACCCGACTAGCCAGTCGTGTCCATCCTCATCTTCTAGAACTCAGCAATAGTCGCACCGCCAAATTCCATGACTCGTTTGTATCTAGGACAACACGAATGTGGAACGATCTACCATCTTTTGTTTTCCCCCGCAACTATGACCTACAAAAATTTAAACGGAATGTACACCGTCACCTTATTCAAACTCAACCCATCTCCCCACTACCTTAGTCCCTTACCGCCAATGCTGTGCTCTCGCATCAAAGGGTTACCCCCTAAGCTTTGGTATAAACATAAAAAAAAAAAAAAAAAAAAAAAAAAACCGGGCGACACGGTTCGCGTCTTGGCGAAGAGTGACTTTGCCACTATAGGGTATAAAGCAAGTAAAGCGAGCGAACCCTGTATTGTTCAAATACGCGAACCACTATGCGTCGTGCACCCCCTATAGACACAATCAACTACACTCTTTATGGAATCTGAGTTTTTCTATTAAAAGCCACAATTCCAAAATACATATGCTGTTGTTCTAAAAATTTTGAACGTTAGGAAAGTCATATTTTATCCAAACCAAAATATGATGTATGTATATAAAGTAAGCGAAACAACTTCCGCAGATTGAGTTGGAATATGAGCAATAATTTGGCGCTAATTACTCGCTAATTAGTTGTGGAAAAATCAATTTTGTCGCTGTTCATTTAAAAAAAAAATTTGGTGTTTCGCTAAGTTTATATAAAGTTAGCAGAACAAACTGTGAAAAGAACTACCATATAAAATAAGAGTAAGTCAATAATTTACCGCTAATTTGTCGCTAATTATTTGTGGATAAATCAATTTTATCGTTGTTCATTAAAAGAAAGAACGACACCGAACGACTGAGAAAGCTCATGACGTCACAGTTTCAATTTTTCTTAAACGCGAGCACATTTTGTACGAAATTTCACGGTTTTTGAAAGAAAAATTGCTTGCAAATCTACAGATTTTAATGCAGTTTTTAATTTGGACCTCCAAAACAAGGGGAAGATTACTCTTTATAGGGCATTTGGAAAATCCACCCCATCTCCCTTTCCCACCTTAAAAGAAATTTGCATTTTTATTTACGGTTTTATTCCTATCTTTACAAAATTTTATTTATTGGACCTCCAAAATTAGGGAAAGCTTAATAATCACATAAGTTTAAAAAAAAACCACATCACCTTTCACACCCTTAAAAGTCAATCTGCGAATTTATCTACAATTTTAATCCGATCTTGATGAAATCTTGTAAATGATACCATCTAGGCGAAGGAATTCGGAAAGCCACCCCATCCTCCTTCCCACCCCTAAAAAAATGTATCTACAGTTTCATTCCGATCTTGATAAAATTTTGTATATTGGACTTTCAAGGATATGGGAAGGTTAATGTTTTCAAAATATTTCAAAAAAAAAAACACCCCGATCCCCTCTTGCCACCCGAAAATGAAATTTCAAATTTTCTTTAAGGGATGAGAAAAAGCATTAGCGAGATTTTCCGAAATCCTATGCAGACAGTAACCTTGCCCTTGCCTTGAAGGTCTAATATTCAATATTTCAATAAGATCGGAATAGAACTGTAGATAAATTTGCGGATTCCCTTTTAGGGGTGAGAAGGAGGATGAGGTAGTTTTTTGAAAACCTATGTAGACAGTGACCTTTCACTAGTTTTGAAGATCAAACATACAAAGTTTCGTAAAGATCGGAATAAAACTTTAAATACACTTGCAAATTTCGCTTTAGGGGTGAGAATCTCACATGTAGATAGCCTCCTTCCCCTTGCCTTGAAGGTCTGATATACAAAATTTCATAAAGATCGGAATAAAACTGAAGATAACTTCGTGGATTTTTTCTTTATAGGGGTGGGAAGGGGGATAAAGGTGGTTTTCTGGAATCTTATGTGAACGTTAACCTTCCCCTTGTCTTGGAGATCCCATTTGATTTGATTATTTGCGTCTCAATCAACACCGCGCTTTTGCTTAAATTTCATGAGGTTCCATCTATAGTAGTTGTTACTTTATGCTTTTATTCGGCTCCTTCGTGCACTGATGGAATCCAACACATATGCCACTAATATGCAAACCCCCTTAATTCGTATGGATTCCCATTTCTTGCTAACAATCTCTACTCTTAGGTCCAACCCATGGTCAAAATAGAAGGTTACGCAAAGAAGTGTGCAACTTTTTCGCTCTCTCTGCGCATGACGTCAAAATTTAACTTTATGAAAGGTTTCAATGAATTTGGAATGGAATCAAATAATTTTTGAAAGAGAATTCGCTTACAAATCTTCAGTTTTAATCTGATTTTCATGAAATTTTGGAAATGGGACCTCCAAGACTACACATAAGATTTCAGAAAACCAACCTTAACCGTTAACCCCCTTCTCACCCCTATAAAAAAATCTACGAATTTATCTACAGTTTCATTCCGATCTTGATGAAATTTTGAATATTAGACGTTCAAGGCAAGGGGACTGTCTGCATAGGATTTCGGAAAATCTTGCTAATGCTCTTTCTCACCCATTAAAGAAAATTTGCAATTTTGTTTTCGGGTGACAAGGGGAGATCGCAGTGTTTTTTTAAATATTTTTAAAACATTAACCTTCCCATATCCTTGGAGGTCCAATAAATAAAATTTCGTAAAGATAGGAATAAAACCGTATATAAAAATGCAAATTTATTTTGAGGTAGGAAAGGGGGATGGGGGTAGATTTTTGAAATGCCCTACAAAGAGTAACCTTCCCCTTGTTTTGGAGGTCCAAATTAAAAACTGCATCAAAATCTGTAGATTTGAAACCATTTTTTCTTTTGAAAACCATAAAATTTCGTACAAAATGTGCGCGCGTTTAAGAAAAATTGAAACTGTGACGTCATGAGCTTTCTTAGTCGTTCGGTGATATTTTTTTTTTGTTATGAATAACGACAAAATTGATTTATCCACAACTAATTACTGCCAAATTAGTGGCAAATTATTGACTAACTCTTATTTTATATGGTAACCATTTTCATTGTTTGTTTCGCTAAGTTTATATAAACTTAGCGAAACACCAATTTTTTTTAATAAGCTACGACAAAATTGATTTATCCACAACTAATTAGCGACAAATTAGCGGCAAATTATCGACTTACTCTTATTTCATATGGTAATTCTTTTCACCGTTTGTTTCGTTAACTTTATATTAACTTAGCGAAACACCATGTTTTTTTAAATGAACAGCGAAAAAATTGATTTTTCCGCAACTAATTAGCGACTAATTAGCGGCAAATCATTGCTCATTTTCCAACTCAATCTGCGGAAGTTGTTTCGCTAACTTTATATACTTCAAAATATGGATACTGACCATTTTACTCTTTAAACGAAATTCGCTTTTAGGTGTCTATGGAGGGGTATCCAGAAAAGCCTAATAACATTTAAATTCGCCATATGTGTGTCGCCATTTAAATAATTCAATACATACGGGATATGAAAATCCAGTACGCATAATTTATGAAAAGTTCAATACCGATATATGTATGTAGCCAAATACCATTTGCCGCAACACCTACGTTAGCAATAACTCCTACCCATTTAGCTACAGGGGTCAAGTTCGGTAGGGTTGTGGCTTACTCTTACGCCCTACATCACATGGAGAAGACAACACAGACATCCATGGCTTCGGAGGTTCAATACTCTCTCACGGGAGAACAATTTTGACACTTTTTTCTGTTTTTTTTTTTTTGAATTTTGCACCTAATTTATAGTAAAACGGCCTCGCTGATTCCAAAAATGCAGTCCGTTTTTCTCCTATACGTCAGGTTTTCGAGATATCGTTTGTTTTTTAATTTTACGGAAAATTAAAAAAGGCCCCCTTAAAAAACAACTTTTTTTAAAAGCTACGGGGCTGCATCCTTGTGCAGGACCTTCTAGTACCTGTATACAATAAAATTAAAAGCAATAAAAAAAGTTATTTCTCGCTACCTGGATTGTTTGTTAAAAGTTGTGAAATTCTTCAGCCATTTTTAAGGCTCTTTTATGTAAAAAAATGTATTTAAAAGCCTCTGTTCCAGTACATTACTCTATTATTGTGCTCTTAACTTGTGTAATGGAAGCCTCTACTATCCCTCGTCGAAAGTGTCTCAACGCTCCGGACTCATTTTGCTATATATGTGGCAGTTATACATTTCTAAGTCAGAGGACAAAAATAGGCCCCTTTGTTCACCAGGCATATCTTGCCTACTTCAAAACTCCAATTTGCAATCGAGATAAATGGTGGGTCCCTCATAAAGTGTGCAGGTGCTGTGTCACACATTTGAGGTCCTGGACGAAAGCAGAACGACTTCAGTTACCATTTGGTGTGCCAATGATATGGCGAGAGCCCTCAAACCACACAAGTGATTGTTACTTTTGTTGTACTAAAACAACAGGGTACACACACAAAAACAAAAATAAGATACAGTATCCCAATTTAGAATCGGCGAAAAGACCAGTTGCTCATTCTCCTGAAGTTCCAGTGCCAGTATATCAAGTATCTCCTTCGCCTTCTTTGGACGTGGACGTAAATATGCTTTTAAGTCCGTCGACATCATCACTCTCCGAACTCAGCGCTAGGAACCAACCTAAAGGATTTAAACAGAACAAGCTGAACGATCTAGTGCGGGATCTGGGGCTTTCTAAAAAAGCTTCAGAACTGTTAGCGTCTAGGCTACAGGAAAAACATCTCCTGGAACCAGAAGCCAAAGTATCCTTCTATCGTTCCAGGGAGGCATCTTTTCTGCAGTACTTCCGAACCGAAAAAGCATTTGTCTATTGCCACAATATCTCGGGATTGATGAAAGAGCTGGGAATTAATTCCTACATACCGGCAGATTGGCGATTGTTTATCGACAGTTCCAAAAGAAGCCTGAAATGTGTTCTGCTTAACAATAGAAACGTATTTGGTTCCGTTCCAATAGGTCACTCCGTTTGTTTACGCGAGGAATATAACGACATTAAAACGGTAATGGACATAATTAATTATAACAAGCATAAATGGATCATATGTGTAGACCCCAAGATGGTTTGCTTCCTTCTCGGTCAGCAACGTGGATATACAAAATATCCGTGCTTTTTGTGTATGTGGGATAGCAGAGCTCGTGATAAACACTGGACACAAAGGAATTGGCCCCCGAGATCTGATCTAAAGGCTGGTGATCCGAATATTGTTCATGAACCGCTTGTGGATCGACAAAAAATCATTTTCCCGCCGTTGCATATAAAACTAGGCCTGATGAAACAATTTGTGAAAGCCTTACCAACAGAAGGCAATTGTTTTAAGTATATTCTGTCGGCACTTCCTGCGCTATCATACGAAAAAACAAAGGCTGGTGTATTTGACAGTCCACAAATTCGACAGCTTCTTAGAGATACAAATTTTATTGAATCAATGGAAGAAAATGAAAAGACAGCATGGCTGGCATTTAAGAATATAGTGAACAACTTTCTAGGCAATATACGTGCATCGAGTTATGCGATAGTAGTCGAGCAACTATTGGACAGTTTTCAAAGGCTTGGCTGCAATATGAGCATCCAAGTCCACTTTTTACACAGTCATCTAGATGAATTTCTGGAAAATCTTGGAGCTGTGAGTGATGAGCACGGAGAGCGATTTCATCAAGATTTAAAAATCATGGAAACTCGATATCAAGGCAGATGGTATGCGAATATGATGGCGGACTATTGTTGGAGCATAAAACGGGACTGTCCTGAAATTGAACACTCCAGGAAAAGCTACAAACGAAAATTTTTGCCATAATTTTTTTTTTAGTTCTTAGGTAATATTGTTAAGATGTAAAATCAAAATTTATAAATAAAAAAATTGTAACGAGTTTCGTTTGTTTTGATTTCAATGAAGGGAAGGTTTGTATGGCGGCCAAAATTTGAGCCCCCTGTATCTCAAAAACTGGACGTATAGGAGAAAAACGGTTAGCATTTCCGGATTCTACGACCAAAAATTAGCTAGAAATGAATATCAAATCGAAATAAACAAAATGCTGTTCCCCCGTGAATCGATTTATTTCAAATAATCGCAAAAGTGGATGGCTATATTTTGTATTGTACTGCTTTAAGATGAGTTCAGAAGGCGTAACCCATCCGGAACGATGGCGGGAATTTCCCCTGCCTAGGTGAACACGATCCGATCACAAAGAAGAAAATATTTCTGATCAATTTGCTCCGCATGTAGCGATAGTGATTTTAGCCGTTCACAGGTAATATCCATAAGGAGAATAAACTTTTGTAAGCACACAACGAGAGGAGACCGAAGCGTATACACTCTAGATCTGTGCAGACCTACTGGTGACACCAAAACTCCAAAGCATGCATTAAAAATATGTTTCTTATATGGTTAGTTTGAGCAGAGGGTAATCGATAAATCTACAATGAAGGAACATTAGTAGGGAAGGTAGATGCCATTCGAGACGAGTGAACTTTTATCATCACTTTATAGCGGAGTTAGGATCTCACCTCTTCCTAAAATCATCCAACTATCCCACACTACAAACATTTGGCCAAAATTTCAAGTCGCTAGTTCCATTCTATGGAAAGTTACCAGATATTTAAGATCATATTTGCAGGGTGAGGTAGGCGTTCCATTGGTCTGATCCTGCCCATTTTATACCTACCAACTGGATCCTTTTACAAACATTTAGCTAAAATTTCAAGTCGGTAGCTTTATTCATCGAAAGCTATCGCGTATTTAAAGTTTTATTTGTAGGGGAGGTAGTGGTTTCTTTGGTCGGATGTTAGCACCAACATTCAACAAAAATTTCAACTCGCTAGTTTCATTGTGTCGAAAGTTATCGTAGTTAAAGCAATATCTAATTTTTTTTACAATTGTAGGGGAGAAAGCATTCCTTTGGTCTAATTATGCCCACAAAAAACCTGAAAAGTAGTAATGCGGAGCCCCTTGTTAGAATAGTACCGCTATTTTTCAACTGATTGATCGTATTTTTGCAAGAGAGTGTAAAATAACCCTCTCGAGTCATATACCAGTTAGAGAGAATTAGGGTTAGAGCTTCTTACAGTTTATACAATCGGGAGTTACAAGGTGTGTTTTTTTTGAACGTCTATCCCGTGAAAGTTAAGTTATCTCTATGGATTACAACAACAACCTAAACCTGTACGGCTCAGAGGGGTTTCTAACGTTCACTCAATAGATTGTACAATTGTAACAAAAAGCGCGAATACTGGTAGGCCTGTCGTTAATTTGACAATTGGTGTCAAGTTCCGACAATAAAACATTATTCAGTTTCTACAGTTCATTAATAAGTTAGGCGGCCGTATTCGTAACTGCTTGTCACATGAATAGAAACGAACGAAATCTGAAAGCAACTGTCAATTTTGAAGCCAAACGGGGTAGAAAACATGACATTTAAAAATGTAGCCTGGATAGCTGAAATCGATCATTTTGTTGCTCCACGAGTTACCCTACCCTGACCCGTTGTATACAAAAAAAAACGCACCAGATGCACTTAATTATTTTACATATGTAGGGGATTAAAATTTAAATTTTGAGGTGTTATCATATGCCGAAAACATTAGGCGTGTTTTTTTGAGAATTTATCGCGTGTAGGGTAAAATAACACACGCGTTACACCAACAACATTAACCGGGATAGCTTAGTTGGGTGGCTGCCCTACACGCTATAACCCCTCAATAAATTCCACATGCATGATACACAGATGGCTCTGGTGTCGTGTAGAACGTAATAAATATGTCGATGTTGGCTCGCTTGTGTTTCTGTCACTCAGCCAAATTCATTGGTAAACTAATATTACGTCTTGCTCTGATGGGCCCATGCCTATTATTAAATAATACATTTTCAATGGGATTACTAAAAATATAAATGGGACAAAAAAAAAAGAAAAAAAGATAAGAATTTGCTGGCAACCGAACCCGCGACCCATTTGGATAGAGTTGCACTTGTAGCTGTCACTGATAAATAACTCGTTTGAATGAAGTTTGTTAAGTTAGAGCGACTGCCCAGTTTGGAAACGTCCGCCGTCGCAATAAATAAGCGATCCGATAATCAAATTAAAATTTCATTCGAATTTTTAATTTATTTTCACCACATATGAGGCGCACCACTTGACGTCAGTGTAGACAACGTGACGATTCGGAATTTAACCTGGATGCTACCCTAGAGCGTTTTTTGCGCAACCAGGGTAAGGACCCTTTACGGTTACGCAAAAAACACGCCTATTGTCGTGCTTGTTTAGAAGCAGATACCGATCACATTGTTAATTGCCTTGACCCCTACATCACCGCGTCAACATCTCTATCATTTCTATGCCTTGTTGACGTTTCGACAGCACATCTACTTTTCGGAAGTACAGTTGCTAGCATGCACCTCCTATCCGCGCCGACTTCATACTGACAAGCTAAACGTTGGCACCCTGGTATCTGCGGATTGTTGAAAGACGGACACTGGAGTTGGCTCAAGCATCTACTCGGTGGATCTGGACCTTAGCCAGTTATATAGACTGCTGAAACATTCAACCGTGTCAAAGTTCGATTACATGCTATATCTACGCATGAGTCCATTCAAGAAATTTCAATGAGAAAAACGACGATTTGTGTCGACAGTTCGAAATGTCTCAACGTCTTAGCTGTTGATTGGTTTCAAAAGTTAGTCAAGGTCGCCACTGGCATTTCGGTGAAACAGTTGATTAATTTAGGGAGTGATCACTTCCACATCTATTTGTCCAGCGGAGGTTGCCAAATTGACCCACTCAGAGGCCAAATGCAGGCTGCTCTAGCGACAACCATCCTACCTAATCTAAGTTGACCGACATTTTCAGATTGGCGTTACACAACCAAGTTCGCAGTTCGTGTTAACCAAATAATTCGCATAAGACCGTCGAACACGAACTCCAACAGGAACCTGGTAGAAATGTCCTGTGAATAGCTCAAGATACACACTTCACATAAATCTGAAGAAAACCGATCCACTTGCACCATGTTCGTGTTCGAGTTGGAAATTAAGTTCGACAGTCTGTGGGCGCGGTAAGGCGGCGATGGGTGTAGCGGAACGTTCATCTATACCCTCTCATTTTGATCGTTAATATTTTTACACCCTTCACGGATGTGATAGGGTATATTAATTTTGTCGTGGAGCTTGCAACGCGCAGAAGGAAGCATCTCCGACCATATAAACTACATATATATATTCTTGGTCAGTATGATGAGACGAGTCGATGAAGCTTTGTCCGTCTGTCCGTCTGGTTCTATGCA
The DNA here is from genome assembly GCA_964017055.1 of Chloromyia formosa. NCBI lineage: Eukaryota > Metazoa > Arthropoda > Insecta > Diptera > Stratiomyidae > Chloromyia > Chloromyia formosa. The sequence continues at coordinate 63,013,423 of OZ024818.1, forward strand.
AACTAGTCCCTCAGTTTTAAAGCTATACATCTGAAAGTTTGTAAAAAGCCTTCTTTCTACTGCACGCTGTAAATATGTCAACGGAATCGGACCACTACGTCATATAGTTGTCATAAGAACGACCGGTCCAAAATGTGTCTTTGTGAGAAAAACTTTTTGACATGGATATGTCTTATAGCTGGGGTCATCCTAAAAATCTGTCCGTCACACGAAATGTCTGTTTTTCTACTCGGGGGTCAGAAGGGGAAACAAGCCCATTAAAAATTTTTCTTTTCTGGTTGTGCATGTCGTTTGAGTGAAGTGGTCATTGTGTTTGGCTGTTGCTTGTAGATCCGCGCGGGCGGTGCGCTTGCGGGTATCCTGTGTGTACATGTTGGGATGTTGATTTGATAGCGATAAAGGTTGACGTTGTGGACGGCAAGAAATAACGTAGTGTACGGGTGAACAGGCGCTCTCTGTGCTCTCTGTCCCATGCTCTCAGTCAACGCGACGCCATAATCAAAACTCCTGCATACACACCATACCATACATTCAAAATCCTCAAAAATACAGAGTACGCTCCGTACTAAATAACTTGACTAGGCCCCCAGAACACGTCGCAAGAAGTCGTCTGCTCTCCTCGCTCGACATGCTCACACGCAATTCATGGTCTCTGAATGTATGCGAAATTTCGCTCAGGGCAGCGGACTTCCTCCTCTCATTCATTCATATCATTCTCATTCACACCAGTTCATTAAACAAATTGTGCACTCCCGACATGCGCATGCATAGACCCAATCTGAGGTCACAATGAATGAAATTCCATTTTTACTCATTATTTAGGTCAAGGACGTCCAAGGACTTTCAATGACCTTTAATTTCCGCCAATTCCCATTCATCATTTAATAAAATAGCCCGTGTTGAACTATCTGAATCACTAGGGTCCCAGAAAAAGTAGCAAGTAGTCAGTTCCACTTACATTTGGACATGCGCAGACGCAATTTGAGAGAGTGTACATAGCTCCCGCCCCCCGAAGATGAGCGAGAGCGGATGAAGTTTATTTGAGCCAAATCGGGTGACCCAGTGACTGTGTTTGTGCATTTGCAATGGCGGCGATTTGAGGTCTGACTGGCTGGTCCACAATGTGGGCCCCACCACACGTGCAATAAACATATAGAACAAAATGGCAGATTTATACTAGGCGAGTTAGAATCTCTCAAGCCCCGAAATAAAGAAATATTCATCGCAGGATGTTATATGTTATGGTGTACATTCAGAGGTCTGCAGAAGATCAAATGCCCCCCTTCCGCAAAAATTCCAAAATGTTTAAAATGGCTGGAATCCAAACAAATAAAATAGCGCGCGTTGTACTACATATCTGAATCAATAGGGTCCCAGAAAAAGTAGCAAGTAGTCAGTTCGACTAACATTTGGCCATGCGCAGACGAAATTTGAGAGTGTGTACATTACATAGTTCCCGCCCCCCGAAGATAGAGAGCAAGAGCCATCGCGGATGAAGTTCATTCTATCTAAATCGGGTGATCCAGCAACTGTGGTTGTGCATTTGCAATGGCGGCGATTTGAGGTCTGACTGGCCCACAATGTGGGCCCCCGCCACACGTGCAATAAACATATCATAAAACAAAATGGCGGATTCGTACTGCGCGAGTTAAAATCTCCCAAGCCCCGAAATAGAGAAATATTAGTCGCAGGATGTTATAGTTCCGGGCAGCTCATCGTGACATGATGTACATTCAGAGGTCTGCAGAAGATCAAATGCTCCCCCCCCCCCCCTTCTGCAAAAATTCCAAAATTTTTCTTATGTATTCTCTTTGTGCGTGTGTTGGAATGTTTTGTTTACTTTTGTTAGTTTCCCTTTCTGTTTGCCGGACACAATCGCATAGAGTCGCACGCGTTACTTGAGAAACGGATTGTGTGTGCCGGACCCGGACTGTTGATTAAAGGGGCGGGATGAGACGGATAGTGTGGGAGCGATTTTGCAATAGATACACAAACACAATACACGTCCGATTGGGAAAAGATGATGGGAAGCGTGATTGCGATTAGCAGAAACTTACTCAGAGAAATGTCGATAGGCTGCAGTCTGCAAACTGTACCGAACGGGTAGATGGAACAGGGTGCACGAGAGGAGCTGAATATTGCACACACGCGATACAAACGAAAACGAAACGATCCCGCGAGAGAAAGGAGCCCGAGCGGACAAGACAAAGCAAAGCAGAATTTATGACGAGTATCTACACTGCCACCAGATACATGGGTACATGGATATGTCTTATGCCTACCGAAAGCGTGGGACGTGTTTTTTCGAATGATTTCATCCAGTATAACTATACTGGGATCTTTATAAAACTTACGTCGATAACTTCAACACAACAGGTTCCACGCAGTCGGTAGTCATAGACATATCCATGTTCCGATGTATCTGCATGCAGTGTAGATACTTTGTATCTTTTTTTTTCTAAAGATATCTTTGCAAATTCTACACTAAACTAGGGACGCGGGAGCGTCCCACCCGCTAAAAAAAGTGACGAAGACTATATTTATGCGACACAACAAGATTTCGGACCTCTGAAGCTCCGGCCCTGAGTGATTGTGGGGGCTGAAGTTTGGTATGGTCATTGTCTCCGGTCGTCTTACGAAGTGTTGCTTGATTTCGATACAAGGAGAAACAACCGTGACAGTTTAAAAATCGATATTTTTCAAATTTTTTTTGTCCTCGTTGTTCTTTGACAGGGCTACAGTCTCGCATCGAGGTCTGCTTTCTTTTCTCACGGATTGACTGTGTCCCAAGGGTGTGCAGAGGCTATCATTTGATTGAGTTTCTCGCTTAAGTCTTTTTATAGATTTCGATGAAAAAAAATCTTTCAGGCATTACCCGTGGTCCATGGTTCAACTAAATTTGGTACATAACTTCCTTTGGTTATTAAGTACAAATCGATTATATTTTGGTGCTGCTGAAGATGTGCGTCAGGATAAAAGGACTCTATTATTATGAAATAAACCAAAAACCAAAGCTCGTAGGTAAGAGTGTATTCTAAATCGTGGTAATAAGACCAGTGCACTGTATTGTAGTTCCGGAAATGACATTTTGAGTACTTCGATCAGGACTGATTTCATTTGGCGTCCTTTGGAGAAGAAAAAGGACATTCTTGGAAAAAAAGTGATATCAAGAGAAGAAGAATGATGGGTATCATATGACTGGGGGAGATGAGGTGAATGCAGTAGACTACTGTTGCAGGCATTTTGAGTCCTTTGGAGAGGAAAAAGGATGTTCTTCGCAAGGAAGCGATGTCTAGGCAAGATGGGTATAACGTGACTGGAGGTGCTGAGGCGAATGCAGTAGACTGTTAAAGGGCTTTTGAGTCTTTTGGGCGGAAAAGGGATGTTTTTGGCAATGTATACTCAATTGTCCTAACCCCTTGTGGGGCATAGCGGGTCAACTGTTCCATGTGGCCCAGTTGACGTTTCGGTGGCATAAACTGGTTTCGGAGAATGAAGTTGCCAGTATGCACCTCCATTGGCAAAGTATGATGAGTATCATATGATCGGAGTGATAAGGCGAATGCAGTAGACTACTGTTGAAAGCACTTTAAGTCCTTTGAACTAGAAAAATTGTATTCTTAGCAAGGAAGCGCTCTAAGAAGTTTTCTAAAGTCATTCGGATCTTCAGAGTACTTAACACACCAATAGTGGAAATGGTATATGCGCACATTATTTCAAGTATTTCGAGGAGGCGGGTTGTTTAATGATATTATTAAAGATAGAGCTTATTGAGATGCCTATACAGGTACATATTTATAATGATTGCATATAAATGGTTGAAAACTGAGGCGTCACGCTAAGATTTTTGTAAGACGGAAAAGGAAATTTGAAAGAATTGTGTGCTAATTGTTGGAAACGGCAATTTTTAGCCATCCGAACATTTTATCATGTATGATGATTTATATGAGAAAATGAAATGTACAGCATTTGAAACGCGATTCATGCAACTGTTACATAGCAAATCTAATCGAAAAATTATTAAATGAAGTCAGTTGTCGAACATTCAGCAAAATCATATTTTCGCCTAATTTGTGTCTACGAATAAGATACTAATAAAGGAACCATCATTAATGAGGGAATTCTCCTGTTCCATCTTCTCCTAGAAGTGATAATATAAGATCCCCACCAATTAGCGTTGAAAGAGTTCAGGGTTCAATATGCATACCCTAGAGCGAGGCGCGAAGCTACGAGTACTTTGGCTGTATTGTGTTCATATCAATCCTTTTTGCGGTTGAGGAGTTTTTCTTGGCGGGGAATTTTTTACAACAGAGTTGCTTTTGGGTGATCAATAGTATCGAGAAGCGTGAAGGATTTCATACCTTCGGCAATCTAGCCGAAAGCTAGCTTGTTTTTAAAATATTTTAAATGGACGAGCATAAAATGTAAAAGGAAAGTCCATACAAATTTATTTCCACACACCAGTACCATCCAACTCCACCTTTCTTCAGATAGTTGTAAAAGAATGGATGTAAGACCTTATGGTAGAACACGCAAGAAGCACTACCCTCTGGGCACTACTTCTGACGCGCAGTTGAGTGATCCCAGGGCGAACATTGTTCGTGCCAGAGCTCGACGGTTTCCGGGGGCGAGCACTATGAGGCAGTCCAATTACACGGTAGAGAAGCTGAGGGCTGCAAGTTGGAATGTCGGATCCATGACGGGAAAGAGAGAAGAACTGGAGGACGTCATGAAACGAAGAAGGATAGATATTATGTGCGTGCAGGAGACCAAGTGGCGAAATGACCAGGTCGACCGAGCTCGTTTTTCGACGAATTCCAAAAAGTATAATGGAAACTCGAATGATAGAAACAGGGTTGGCGTTATTCTGTCGCCGGCTTCACTTCGCAGCATGGTGAGTATCTCGAAGATAAGCGACCGCTGATGAGTATCAAATTGGTTATTTGCGAAAGAGTGTGGAACGTCATAAGTGCCTACGCTCTCCAAGTGGGTTTGCAGCAAAGTGAAAAAGAGGCATTTTGGAGCGACGTTGACACAATGCTTCAAAGTATACCAGATACCAAGCTGGTTTTTTTCGGAGGGGATTTCAATGGCCATGTGAGTGAATCGAAATGTGATTACGAGGATTGCCATGGTGGGAATGGTAGCCAATCTACAGCCAGAAATGATGAAGGTGAGGCAATCCTGACTATGTGCAGACCACACGATCTGGTCATCCTCAACACATGGTTCATTATGAACCAAAGGCCCCTGATCATATATAGTAGTGGAGCTCATACGTATCATCTGTGTCTAAATTTCATGAGGCGTTGGGTGAAAGACTGCAAAGTGATCCTGGTTGAATCTGCCCACCAACGGTTACTCCTGACAGAACTTGTTTTGAAAAGAGGAACAAGACCGCAAGCAATCTCCAAGCCAGTCGAAAAAATCAAGTGGCATAATCTCAGCAAGGAAAGCTTTGAATCTGTTGTAACTCCACTCATGGTTAAAATGGAGGAGTGGCTTCAAAACAATACCAACTGCCACGAGCAAATTCCAACACAAATGTGGAATGCTTTGGATGCAGTGTTAGTAGGGATTCAAGCGCCAAATTACGTTGAAGATTCACAAGGATTGCTACTGGTGGAAGACACAGCAATCTGTAGCAGAATGCGTGAGTACTTTGGCGAACTTTTTAATGAAGAATTTCCACGTGAAGCTTTTCAAGCTGTGGAGCCAAACACCAGTGATATCGCTGAATTTTCAATGGAGGAGGTGATGAAGGCAATGATGTATGTAGATGAAACGCGGAAAGGCAGTCGGACCGGACAAAATACCCTTGGAATTTAGGTTGAAGAAGAATCACGTCGGGCTTAGATGGCTCACTGTTCTTTTCAACAAAATTAAAAGAGTGCAACCGATGCCTGATGCTTTCAGAAAAAGCTTCCTTCTCCGGTTTCATAAGAACAAGGGTGACTCACGCAAGCTCAACCACTGTAGGGCAATCAAGTTAACATCTCACACATTGAAGACTTACGAGCCAGTTGTCTGCAATCGATTGAAAGGGATTGTACGGTTGGATGACAATCCATGCGGCTTTGTAGAGGGTCGATCCACAGTCGATACTATTCAGTGCTTGCGTGTTACGATGGAAAAGCATCGTGATGCACGGACGGACTTCCACTTTGTGTTCATCGATTTGGAAAAAGCCTTCGACAGAGTTCCTCGTGATATGATATGGGTGGCCCTAAGAGCACTTAAGGTCCCCGAGGCATATGTGAAGATGATACAAGACATGTATGATGGGGCAACCACTAAAGTCAGATGCACAGCTGGTGAGTCTGAAGAATTTCCAGTTAAAGTCGGAGTTCACCAAGGCAGTGTATTGAGTCCCTTGCTCTTCAACATCATCATGCTGTATTTATTAACACTCATTTCTGACGGTCTGGAAATATCCATTCTCTTCGCTGATGACATCGTCCTGGGTAGCAAAGGCATCGTTGTTTTGCAGGCTGCACTGACCAAGTGGTGTAAGATACTGGAGCAGCATGAACTGAGGATTAGCATACCAAAACAGAGTATCTTTGCTGTCCTTTCTCAGATCCAGAGAGGCCGATACCAGATATCTCGCTGGTCAACAAGGAAGCTAACTGCGACGATGACATGAAACATTCCATTAGTGTCGGTTGGCTGAAGTGGCGAGAAAACTCTGGAGTTTTCGATCGATCGATATCGTCGTCGTCGTATGCCTGCTTGAAGTCGACAAAGATTTGGTATACGTTTACGTTGTATTCCCAGCACTTCTGGAGTATCAGTTTGACTGTGAAGAGCTGATCGGTTGTGGAGCGACCAGGTCTTAAACCGCTTTGATATTCGCCAATGATTCGTTCTGCGTACGGTTTTATTCTATTTTCCAGAATTTTCGTCAAAATTTCATAGGACGTACATACTAGTGAGATGCCCCTGTAATTCTCATACCGCAGTTTATCTCCTCTTTTATGAATTGGACAGATGATGCTTCTGCGCCAATCGTCTGGGATCTCCTCGTTCTCCCATACTCGCAGAAGTAATTGATGTATGGCATCAACTAGACTCGTTCCACCGAATTTTAGCAGTTCACCTGGAATCTTGTCAGCGCCCGGCGCTTTATTTCGTTTTAGTGACCGCAACGCGAGATCAACTTCCTCTACTGTCGGGGGTTGTATGGGTGGGCCTATATTTACAATATCGTCGAGAGCTTCTTATGTGGGGATGTTAGATGGTAGGTTCAGAAGCTCTTCAAAATAAGAGGCCCATCGTTTGTTAATGCCATCGGTTTCACTGATGATGTTTCCATCCTTGTCCTTACAAAGGATAGTCCTGGTAGCCGTTCTTAATTGTATTTACTAGTTCGTACGCTTGTCTGATGTTCCTATTAGCTAAGTTTTCATTTATATTCAGCAACTGCTCGTCAAAGTATTTACGTTTCTTACGTCTAATTATTCTATTCGATATTCGCCGTAGCTCGTCATATTTTTCTCTTCTCTCTCTGGTTCCTCGTTGAATCCATTTTCTGTAGGCCTCGTTTTTCGCGTCAAGTGAATTTTTGCATTCTTCGTCGAACCAGTCATTTCGCGCTCGCCGGGCTTTATATCCCACGACTTTCTCTGCGACATCCTTGATGGTAGCCCTGAGTTCTTCCCAGAACCCATGGACGCCTGTGTTGCTGATGTTGTGTAGCATAGGTGATAGTTTTTCCTCAAGGGCGGTAGTATACGCCACCGCTGTAGCATCACTCAAAAGCTTATCAACCGCAAAGATTTTGGGAGGGCTGATTCTCGATTGGCGCACTGAAGAAATTCTACATCTGTAGGACGTCTTCACCAAGTGATGAACTGAGTCGAAGTTTGCTCCTCGATAGGAGCGGACATCCATGACACTAGACGCCCATCTCCTGCAAATGAGGACGTGGTCAATTTGGTTGACGGTATGTGCGTCTGGAGTCTTCCAGGTCTGCTTGTGAATGCGTCGTTGCGGGAAACACTTAGAGCGTACGACTAGATTCATGCTGCAGGTGAAGTCAATAAGTCGCTGGCCGTTGTCGTTACATTTTTCATGGAGACTGTGGCCTGCATTGGCCCCCTGGTGCCAGCGCTCATTCCCGACTTTCGCGTTAAAGTCTCCCAGCAGCAATTTGACGTCGTTTATTGGAAGTGAGTCGAGAGAGTCTCAAGGCGGGCGTAGAACCCGTCTTTTACTGCGTCTTCTTTAACTTCAGTGGGGGCATGCACATTGATGAGCCAGAGATTGAAGAATCGAGTCTTGATGCGAATCGCACATAGCCGCTCATTTATGGGTTTGAAGTCAGTAATGTGCAGTTTGAGGTGATTGTTCACTATAAATGCTACTCCAAACTCCTTGCGGCCCGATGGTTTGCCACTTGTAAAAATTGTGTGCGATTTCTTGTCATTAATCTCGCTGCCAAGCCAATTTGTTTCCTGGACTGCAGTAATGCTCAGTTTGTACTTTTCGACCTGTTGAAGGAGGGCCTTCTCGGCCCCCGGTTTGTTCAGGGAGCGTACATTCCAGGATCCGAAAGAATAATCCTTTAGTCGTTTGCGTGGTCGTCGTTGTTGATCCGTCCAATCCGAGGCTTTTGTTCCAGGTTCCTTGACATGGAGTGGTTTTTGCAAGGACGAGTTGTCAGCACGTCGCTTAGCCCCATTCAGGGGATGGCCTCGGAAGATAGCTGCTTCAGATGGTTTAATAAACGTGTTGAAGTTCACACAACTATGTAGCAGGTCCAACTACGCAAGTCATTCCATCCTACTAAACCTGAGACGCTTAGGTGTTGGTCAGCCATTCAGACTACAGCTATCTGCCTTTTTCCAAACTGTCTTATCGCTAAGACATTGGCCGTCAGCGATTTGATACACTGCCGTTATCAGGGGGCGCCCACGCGGAGGACTATGGAAAAGGTCTTCTGCCCCCTAACACATGTGAATTAATGCAAGCTGATCATCTTTATTGTGATCAGAATAAACAAACTTAAAATTTAATTATCCTCGGAAGTCTGTAATGAACCATATTCTGGTCTGGTTGTGGTGCTTCCACCGGCAGATCTATGGCAGCACCTGATATGTAAGGATCTGTCGGTAGTACGAAACCAGAGGCCGAGGGTCGCATTACACCAGGACCCCAATGCGAGCGCGAGGACGGGCGAGCCACCCGCCAACCATTTCATCCTTATTGCCTTATATTTTTATTCCACATTTTTACCTCCCTTGTTTGTGTTGTCTTCCCCAGGCCTATGCATTTTTGTTAATACGTAAAGGACAGGGGCAACGCGCGGCGGAAACTCTGCCCACGTCTCCCAAACTGAGCTACAGCAAGCTTAGGCCGCTGACGCAACCTTAGGCTCTGTCCCCTCGGGCATCTTCGGATGCCCACGGAATCGTCCATTAAAAGTCTTCATCCAGTGCTGACAGTGCTCAATTTTTAAGCCATTTTAACCAGGAAACAATTAAACTCTTTCCAACTGAACTGAACTCTCCTCTTCCTCCTACTTTCACCCCTGAATCACCTGAACACAAAAAAGCCATTCCATTCTTCGGAATTAACCCGAAAACTTAAGAAACTTTCGTTTGTCCCCCTTGAGACAAATACTCATATTCGTGTACTTGTTCACGAGCAACACACCCGACCAAATACTATTTTCGACATCTTTCAACATCTACTCTCCCGTCCGACCCGGCGCAAAAGAAGAAGCCAGCCAGCAACCAAACTTTTGGCTGTACCAACAATAAAGTTTTGAAACTATTTCCAACATCCTCAATTCGTTTCGAAGTCCTTCATTTGTTTTGTTGACGAAATTGAGTTTGTTACGAATTTGCTTTTGTGTATTACCATCAGGAATGCTAATGCTAATGGTACGTCCATCATCTTGTGAGTGAGTAGTGAAATTCAAAATGATATGATAATAGGATCGCTTTTAGGGAAGGAAAATGGCTAGAGGAATTGAATTCAGGACGAAAATAATGAATTCAGTGAATGTAGATGACATGCAAACTGAGATAATCGTGAATTAGTGAAATTATTCAGCATGAATTATAGCAAAAAAAAATAAGCCAATAACGTGGAAAATTAAAGTGAAATTTGGAACAAGTAGGTGCTTACCGAAACTTGTGTCGCTGTATATGAATTCGATCTGGGCCGATGACTGAGAAATACTGTTCGCCATTTTCGCTTGACTTGAGCGATCACCTCGCCATTACAGAAGCAGAAGAGTGTTGCAACGCAAAGACCCTGGAATTGAGAAAATATTAATAAAAAAAAATGGTAAATTTTCAGGAATATTTTAGAGTTCCGAGTCAACTGTAGGAAGTCATCTCATAAGATTAATTATTCATTCACAAATAATAATAAATAAGGACAGGCTAAGATACCTAAAGGTAGGCACTGTGACCATGACACCTATTAAGCCATAGCCTAATCCAAAAGACCCTTAACCAGTCTGATGAAGGCCAGCACGTCGTTTGTAGAAGAGCTCTTACCGACATCGGAGCTCGGGATAGATTCTTCAAGAAAAAAGAACCTGAAACGTGCAACCGCTGGGAATTCACAGAGAATATGTTTGGTTGACGTAATGTCCTCCAGGCAAAACCTGCATTCCGTCTCAGTGGACAGACCCATTTGATTGAGGTGATATCTCACTCAGTGGAGTCCCGTAAGGTAACCAACGATTAAGTACGTAGGTAAAGAGGCTGCCATGACTGAAACGGCGAACATAGACCACATCTGGGTCCGGTTGTGTTACCACTGGGAAGCTGCAACCAATCGTGCTGTGCAGCGAACCATCAGGAGCGCACTATGAATTTAAGTGGTTGACTGATGTCAACGCTTTATATATCGCTCAATTCGTAAAAAAAACGTAGGTACATAGAAGTAACCTTCTGCCCCTACTTAGCGCTGGACAGGTGTAGAGCCAATAAAAAGTGTTCTCCTTCTTAACCACGTCATCGCAGCTCCTGCAGAAGTCATTAAAAGGTAGCCGGAGTCGTCTTGCATGCTCTCCGACTAGAAAATGGCCTGTAATGATTCTCAAAACAGTTCCAATACATTGTCTTCTCAGCGACAGCAGTTGTGTGGATCGACGGATATCATGCCTGGGCTATATCTGCTTTGCTACATGAAATACCTGTCATGTAACAAGGCAGATATAGCCAGTAATCCACTGATTTCAATTTGTCTTTGAATGATGCAATAGGCGCACTGATACAACGAAGCATCTGAGTAACCAGGCCCGTGGCGCTCCAATTCATCAGCCCTGCAGTTCCCGATGAAACCACTATGACCCCGGATCCAGCATAATGTGATGTTGAAAAAGTTGCTCAGCTCTTTCAGTGTGAACGGCATATAATCAAAGCAGAATCCATAGAGCTTTTTATCCGCTTGGTTGTCGGTAATGACAATTATGTCCTTACCAGTTAAGACATTTTCGACTAACCTTGTTAACCAGTCTTAAAGGCTTCGTTTATCGTTGTTGTTGTAGCAATGGTCGGAATTCGGTGTGTTTGTTGGTTACATGCCTACGGATTCGTCTTCATCCCCGGTGTTGAGGGATAGAAAGTTAGCTGCTTCTTTACCTGTGATATTCTATGTTTACATTTTTACATTTGACACCTGTGATATTTTTGCTTGTATTCTAGATTGACATTTATTTAACATTTTGTTAACCACAAAGTCTTTGGCCGGTGACAATTGTTTTGTTAACTTTAGGTAATTGCTAATGTTTGTCATCTAAACTATTTATGTATCATATTAATTAAACCTCATTGTATTTTCTGGAGAAAAGAGACCCTGATGATAGGCTTATAGCCCGAAATATATTGGTCAAACGGAAATAACTTGAGCCTTTTAATACTCGAAAATCGTAAGAGGAAAAACAACACTTCAAAACGAAAATTTCATCGATTCCGGCAACTACAACAACATAGGTAGTATATTTTTATCAACCTTATTCATATAATTAGCTGCTTCTATTGGGTTCTCCCACAGCGATCTAGGAGTCAGGTGCGTGGGTGTAGCTGGGCAGTTAAAGAAGTGGTTTACGTCGTGAGGGGCTCCATTACACGCAGGACAGATGTTCGGGACATCCTGGTCGATGCGGGATAGGTAGCAGTTCAGTCGTGAACACCAGCCGTGACCGAAGTTGGGCGAGTGTTGTTCTCGTAGCTCTAAGAAGTCTTTCCTCTTCCGGAGATATCTTTGGTGGTATGAACGAGAGAACTGGATTCGAACCTAAACCTGCGATTGACTGATGAACCTGCTCCCGATGTATCGCAGCGATGGTCAACCTGTGTGCACCACTATCAAAGAGTACCCTTTTATACCTCTGGACATCCCTTTCTAGGTCCCTCAAGTCGCGCCTTACGTGTCTGGGCGGCGGCGTCTTGTCCACCAGGTATTGGTTGGCAAAAAGCTGGTTGTGGTCCCTTAAAGGCATGATCCTGGTTTCCTGATGCAGATGATCCTGGGGTGACATCAGGAGACAGCCAGTAACAGTACGGAGAGCGGCATTTTGACACGTTTGAATCTTTTTCCACTGTATGTCACAGAGATTCTGCGACCACACAGGAACCGCATAGTTGGCCACTGATCTACCGACTGCTTTATACGTGGCCAGTAGAGTTTCCTTATCATTGCCCCAGGTACTACCGGCCAGGGCTTTGAGGATTTAATTCCTACTACGCATCCTGTCGCACACGGTTGAGGAATGGGGTGATGATGTGGCCATGCTATCCAGAGTTACTCCTAGAATTTTAGAATGGTTTATAGTAGGAATAGGATAATCCCCTATCGAGATTTCAAGCTGCATCTTGACCTCCTTCGTCCAGGTCGTTTATTGTCGAGACTTCCGCTTGAAAAAAGTGATCAGGGATTCCATAAACTAGATGTATACCGAGCGATTCGGAATGCACTTCATATCCAACTCCCGCATCAGTCTTCGAACCGTCCGTGTATATGGTAGCGGAGTTCCAAGATAGAAAAAATCCTCTTCAATAGTCCTCCTAGTGGGCGCCCCTGGAACGGCAGTGGTAATTGAGCATTGTTAACCAATGTTATTAAGGCAACCTGTGACGGCGCGAAATGTCATGTTCTGCATAAAAGCACGGTGTCGGGGGACTTTGAGATTCGCAGTAGAGTTCAGCAGAGGTGCATCCTCTTACCGATCATATTCCTCATAGTGATCGGCGATGTGTTGCATGCAACCCTTTTTGGACTAGGCAGAGGAATTCCCTGGACTTTGACATCTTATCTACAACATTTTGACTACGCTGACGACATATGCCTATTCTCCCACAAAAGCATGGATCTGTCCGCAATGGCGTTTGATCTCGAGAGGGAGGCAAGCAAGGTTGGGCTGAATATTAATACCAACAAGACCAAAAAGAAAAAGAAATCCTACACCTATTGCCATCAATAATAAAATGCAGTCTGTGGAGAAGGTGGACAACTTCGCCTACCTGGGTAGCGTTGTTGCCGAAAATGGTGGTATGGAGCAGGACATCGCTCGTCGTATAAACCAGGCTAAGTGCACATACGGCATGCTATCCAAAATCTGGCAGAGCAGTTATCTCAGCATCAAAACCAAGCTGGGCCTGTTTCGCTCCTTGGTACTGTCTGTGGGTTTGTATGCGAACAGTTCATGGAAAGTTTCGGTAAGAGTTACCAGAAAGCTGCAAGTTTTCGTTAACTCATGTCTTCGTCGAATGGTAAACATTTTCTGGCCCTGGCAAACCAAGAGCTAAGTCGGCGTACGGGTCAGATGCCAATCGACGAATTGATACGCAGGCGAAAATGGCAGTGGATAGGTCACATATTGCGGAAAAGTGATAACTGCACTGCTTTACATGCCATGAAATGGAACCCCGTTTCCAACCAAGGCCGACTAAGAGGGGGTCCTAAAATCACATGGCGACGATCTGTGGCAAAAGAGTGTACGGCTGTGGGTTAGGCTGTTGGGGAGTTGCGCCCCATTGCCCAGAACAGAGTACGATGGCGCGAAGGACTTGTTGACTCGCTATACCCCACTAGGGTTTAAGGCAGAGTAGTACTCTGGTTGTAGCGTAGCTCAAACTAAGCTAAGGATCAGACCCGATCAATTTCCCCGATTAGCCCTGTCTAGCGAGTTCATCAGCAGCTCCGTTACCTTGAATGCCTTGAAGGCCTGCTAATGAGCATAGTGTAACCAGATTAGTATTTGTAAGACCCTGAAGGGTAATAAAACACTTTTTCACTAGATTTGAAGAAAATTTATGTGAAGAAAGAGCCTCCCTGAAGAAACCAGTGGCCGTGAATACCTTCAGATTGAGATGTTAGCGCTATTGAATTTCTTGTGCAGAATATCTCTTGCGCAGGTTTCAATGGCTTGGATCTCAGCTTGAAATACGCAGGGCCAGACGCCCATGGCAATTGAAATCCTGGTGTTCGGTTCAAAGAACCTAGCACCAAATCCCTGACCCTTTTTTGACCCATGGATTAACCACCTGGTACACCTAAGGTCAGGACAAAGATAGACACTATCCCATCGGAGCAGCATGGAATAGAGGCCGAAAATGTCTTTCGAAGCAAAGTTCCGTGGTCATGTAATCTGCTCTCGAACAGATCTGAATGCCAGGAATCTACTCTAGAATGCTCGTGTGGCCCTGGTTGCACACATGAGTATCATAATTTAGACGCACTCAGAGAGCGATCAGAGCCGCAGATTCCTAAATAAAAATATGCAACGGAGTAAGACCATCAATCGCCGCAATAGCCGATGTCGAAAGGACCCTGCCATACCAAGGTATGCAAGATATTTTAGGTTGCTAGACAGTATGGTGCAACGCTGCTGCGTTTTGGGCCACCAAACTAGCGCAGCATATATCACGACTGGTCGTACCAGCACCATATACAGCCATTCGGTAATTTTAGGGCTGGAACCCCAGGTTTTTCCAAAAAGCGACCTGCAAACCAATGTGATCCAAGTGCCCTTATTATTATGTCTCGATTAGCTTGCAGTCCAACATAATGCCTAGTCATAGTCACATTCACAAAAGTCATGATACATTTCTGCAAAACAAACAAACCCGACCGCAACCCACAATCCTTGCATCCATATGAAGACGAAAACAATAACAGAGAAACGATAATTTCTTAAAGTGCTACCATTCCTTATTTTCGTCCTCTTCCTTTGCAAAAAAAAAAACCAAAACAGACACTTTTCTTCCAACGCGAAATTACCTCGAATTGTTGTTGATTTCAATGTCTTTATTTTTCGTTGATAGCAATTTCTCAGGAAGAACCAGGCCATCGCCGACAAAACAACCACCAGTTGATTCCCATTTCCAAATAGCTTAGGCCTGGGCAAGTATCACTACATCTTGCATAAATTTTCTTTAATATTCTTTCTTGTCTGTTTTGCTCGGTCTTTCCACTTTCAACCATCCCTTCCCGATTCAGACGGGTTTCGTAAAAAAGTAAGGGAAAAATTATGATTCCGGCGAAAAAAAAAACAAGTAGGAAGAAACCTGGCGAAGACTATGTATTCCTAAATAAGGAATAGAATAAAAACTGTGAAACATAGCAGCTCTCATGGAGCTCGGAAAGGTCGAAAGATAGCAGCGATACTATGAACATGAACGACCGGATCAACAGAATGAAATGGATACCTGAGGTGAGGGAAAGTGGATGCTTTAATTGGATTCCTCTTAGAGCCAAGATTGTTAAATAATAGATAACATTAGGAATTTATTTAGCTTTGCCGCACTCCTCGTGCCTTTTATTGTAGAACAGGACACTTTTGAAATCATGAATTTCAATTGAAAGTTTCAGTGGAAGGATTGGGGCGCGGAAAGGACGTGAATTACAGATAACGCTGATTCATGGTTTCCGCTTGATTTGCTAGGATAGCAATAATTTCAGATGGATACAAAAAATTTATGATTTCTTTTATTTTATTTTTTTTTGACGAATACTCAGCAACAGAGCGAGCTATGGCGAAATTTGGGAACCCGATTTCATTAATAATTATAACCTTATCTGTTTCGAATTAAGGTTACCAACTGAAGTAGAAGCCCTTTTTACTATCTATAACATAGATTTCTGGGAGATTGAATTCCACTCCGATAGAAACTTCATTGAAACAAATTTTATGTGCGCTATGGCAAGCGAGTCAATGTCTAAGTAGAAAGAGGAGGAAAGATTACAATTTTTTTAATGATGCTCCCGAAACGAAGAAACATATTCATGTTGAAAAGACAGTGAAATTAATATTGGCGCAGTCTATACATATAATAAATCTAAATTTTATGTGTCTGTACATTCGAAATATTTGGAAAAAAAACTTTTCTGGGGCATAGTTGTCAGTAACAAAATACGTTAAGATGGTTTTTCGAAGTCTTGATTGTTTGTTCGGGCATCACAAGGATCCAACCAATGAAACACCCAAACTTCGATTCTCGGCCTTGAACTAGCCCTGTGCGATTAATCGATTGGTCGCATGATGATCAATTATTTCTGATAATCGATTAATTGAAATATTCGACTTATCGTATACGTACTATACGGATATACGGTCATAATCGATTAATCGAAAAAAATACGATTAATCGAAAGAATACGATTAATTGAAAGAATGCAATTAATCGATTAATCGAAAGATTACGAATAATCGCAAAAATACGATTAATCGTAAGAATACGATTAATCGTATTTTTCCAATTAATCGATTATAATCAATTATGACCACGATTTATCGTATTTTTTCGAATAAACGTGTAGAGTATTTTTGCGAGAGGATTATTGAGCACGGCAGCCAATGGTGTAGAATCTTTATCTTTTTTTGGCAATGTGTCTTTTTTGGCAATGTATCTGTTTTTCTTTGAAATGTAGAATATTTGCATGAAAATGATAAATGACGCGCAGGTTGTGGCTATGAAAGATTTCTGCATGTACGTGAAGCGAATGTACGTCTGCATGGGAATGTGCTAGACTATTGTTTATGGCCTTTTAAGTCCTGTTGTGGAATGTAGGCAAGATGGGTGTAACAGGAATAGTGGTGAAGAGGGAAATACCCTGGGGTAGTGTAAATTGCATTTCGCATGCATTCTGTGGACGGAGGTGAATATAGTCAAGAGATAAGTGAAAAGGAGACAAAAGGTTGACATTGCTAACACAAAGTTGAAGGAGGATCGCTGACTGCGAGTGTAAAGTTAAAAACTGTCAACAATCAAAAACAAGGATATCCTGAAACGTGACCCTTTTTTTCGCAAACACGGCGTATCTTGCTGGAAAAAAACTAATAGGAGGAGGTTTGGGTCGCTGCTTGGGAATGTGAAGTAAAAATTGCAAAATTTCTGGGATAGCAACACATGTTTCGATTTCGCTGCAACACCAGGAGAACTTGGATTCACACTTTCAACGCAAAATTATGCCTGCAATAATAAGATATATTTAACTTAAAAATAGAAAATAAATAACTGGCGCTACAGTCCAATTTTGAAACAAAGCCAAAGTTAACATTTTCTCTTTCACTAGATCTTGACAGTGCAGTTTGTGCGGAGGTGTATTATAAATTATCAGCAGCACGCTCGAGCTATTTTTCGCACTTAATGGATACTCATTTAACAAGATATGTTGGTGAAAGGCGTGGTTTTGGTGTAAGACAGCTCCTCTGCTATTGGAATCGTACGCTACAAACATTTCGGATTGCAGGCGAAGCCTTCTACTTTCCGTTTTATTATGATACAATAATTTCTGGTACTGCAACAAAACGCAGAATGCATGGAAAAATTTCTCAATTTATGAATCTGCTCGCATAAAACATTTTTTTTCTAGCTATTTTAAAAAACAAAATAATCGACTATTTTCAATAATCGATTATTTTGAATAATCAAACAGGCCTACCATGAACAACCATTACAATTTATTATGCAATTAAAAAATTGAAACCTCACCTCTCACCTCATAAACTTTTCGTAGAACTTCACCGGTTTATATTTAACGACTCATGTGGTGAAATATCGGTTGACACGAAGCTTTTGTTAACTTTTTTCACCATAAGGTGAAAATCTTTATAGTCATAATTGAGAAGGATCAGGGAGCACAAACTGCAGAAACATTTTAAAGCTTAACATGAATCCCAGACACATACAATTTGAACGGTCGATGGTGGTTAGATTCGGAAGAGTTGGTTTGTATTTGGAGCGACCACCTGTAAACAAGTCTTTGCGATTTCTACTTAAATTGTCTGATACGGAAATTTCATTGAGTACGTTTAGACCGTGCGAACTACTTGGAGGATTAACTAATACGAAGAAACTCACTGCGGTCTAAACGTACCAGATTAGTTAGTGCTGTGACTAACTTTAACTCCATTTGCCATGCGGTACTGAGCTGACTACAGCTGTCATCGCGTGTAACGTTTGCGTTTTCTGCTAAGAACTGAATTCGAACGTCAGGCTCAAAGTTAGCAATTCGCCTGGATCAATAGCAGTCCCGAAATGACCGAAAATGCAATAAAACCACAGCTGACATCAGTAATACTTGGTGCACCTGTCGGTCTAAGCACACCAAGAACTTGTACTAACTCGAATACACCACAGTTAGTACTACGATTCTTACGTAGTCATTGTAGGCAAAATCATAGCAGCGGCATCGTATCTTGGGTAATGTGCTTTCAAACAAGCTGTACATATTGTCGGCAGAAGCATAGTAGCGGCGGCAGCAGTGGTATCAAATGTGTGTTTGGTAATATGCTTTCTTACACCTACCGCACATGAGCAAAGTTTCTTACAAATTTATACATTGCTGGCAGCAGCAACATCGTCTGTGTCTTGGGTAATGTGCTGTCTTGCAGCTATCGCACATATAATACTACTACAAATTTATGGACAAAACTTTTGCTCATGTGCGGTAGGTGCAAAAAAGCACATAACACAGGTCACATTTGATGCCGCATTTGATGAAAGTGGATATAAAATATATGTATATCGAATTGAAGACGGATCAATTTTATGAATAAATTCCATTACATTTAAGAACTTTGGAAGTTTTCACGTGCTTTCTTTGGTTTGCTCATAATTTTTCTCTTCTCCCTGCTATAGAGATGCTAAAAGAACGCGGTTATTCCGGTCTGACGAATCTGAGAAAGACCGTCAGTTCCGACGCAGTGCCGACCGAGTCAGGCATGCACCTTCACGCGAGTCTGAAACTTTCACCGAAAGAACGTCTCGCTTAACTCTCAAATGACTTGGATAGAAGCCTCTCGGTTACGGGAAACCAAAAAGCAAAGTGAAGCGCGCCTGTCTGTTGACCGAAATCGTCTTGCATTTTCTCGCGATTTGGAAAGTTCCATCGAAAGAGTATCTCGCATGAGTTTTCAAAGAGGTCGCACAACGGTTTCTCGACAGTTTGAAAGTATTGAAGGACGAGAAACGGGGTTAACACCCGATCGCCAACGTCACAACTGCGTCAGAGCTCTCGAAACCGAAGATCAATACCAAAGGAGATTAGTGTCAGCTAGAGGACATTATGAACGGACGCGCAATGAAAACGAAAGTTATTTATGTAAATGCGGAAGAGTGGAATGAACACGGCGTGTAGAAACATCAGTACAACCACGCTAAGAGACGGATCGAGTTCGATATTAGGCGTATTGGATTCGCCGGATCTCATAGGAGCTCCATACAAATTTGCAGATCGGTCCTTGATTCGGTCTGTTGTTGGATCTCTTTGGATTTGTGCTGCTGGGTCGTGCCATTACATCCACAAAGTTGTCGCCCTGATATCTATCTGACAGAGTTCTCGAACGTTAATTGGCTGTCAAAGGTGTCATGGAACTTAAAAAGATGCGTGTACTGTACAGGTATTAAATAATTAATTGTATGTTTGAAAAATTAACATGTCGGAAGCAAGATACGTGCACAGAACATGCATTTCATTCAATTCAATAGGATTTAACCTGCAGCTGTACGCTTCGCTCGTTCTGGGTAATTGACAACTCCCATCACTTTGACGTTGCCTTCTTCTTATTTTAGTAAGTACTACCAACTGTTTGATTTTGAGCTCTATGCCGTTTTATTCATTCATGATCCAGACAAAAACGAATCGAATGCACCTATTATGTTAATAGAATGTCTCTTTCATTTAAAAGTTCTGGTGAATCAAAAGAAAATATGTTAGTGGGGCACGCAATACAATTCATTTTGTCACAATAAGGAAAAAGCAGCTTTTGTATCTAGGGACGAGGGAGCGTCCCTCCCCGCCAAAGAAAAAAAAAAAATCGAAAAAAAAATGGAAAAGTGACCAAGACTATGTTTACGCGACACAACAAGTACGGGTTTTCGGACCTCTGTAGCTCCGGCCCCGGATGCTTGTTCGAGCCCAAATTATGGTCATTGTCTCTGGTCATCTTACGAAGTGCTGCAAATTTGATTTCGATACAAGGAAAAACACCCGAGATATGATAATTTGAAAATGGCTATTTTTCAAATTTTTCTTGTTCTTGTGGTCCTTTGACCGGCCTACAGCCTCGTAGGGAGCGTATCGAGGTCTGCTTTCTTTTCTGACGGATCGACTGTGTCCCAAGGGTGTGCATAGGCTATCATTTGCTCTGATCCGTGCAGTAGATAAAAAGATACATCCAAAAATGTGAAATTTTATAGTAGAGTTTCTCGCTTAAGTCTTTATGATAATTTGGAAGCGATACAGAAAATCACTCGCAGAGATCGCATACCGACGGGGAGAGACGCAAACACTTGATTATGTGAGCAGTGACGACGACGGATGCAAAAGTCCGTGCGCCCGTCGGGTGAGGAGAACCATACGAGGTAATGATTGTGGGCGTGGCTTGTGGCAAGTGCATGAATGAAAAGTGTGTGAAGAAAAAATTGAAACTGAATGTTTATGGCTGCATCTTAGGATGTCCGGAAAGAAAAAAACTTGCTGTGTGGTATATGATTTAGGTAGTTTCATTTATGGCATATGAGATATGAATTATGATGTAAGATGATTTTTTCCAATGTGTGGAAGATGGGAAGCGATGTCTAGGCAAGATGGGTATCACATAATTGGAGGTGATGAGGCGAATGCAGTAGACTGTTAAAGGTATTTTGAGTCCTTTGGGCAAGAAAAAAGATGTTCTTGGCAAGGAAGCGATATCTAGGCAAGATGAGTATTATATTATCGGCGGTGATGAGGCGAATGCAGTAAACTACTGTTAAAGGCACTTTGAGTCCTTTGAACTAGAAAAATGATATTCTTGGCAAGAAAACTATTTACCCCAAATGGGTAACTTGAGTGGACTCATAGTCCGGCACGTAAATCCCCTTTTTTATGGAAGACTACCGCATTCAGTAGGAATCAAACCGGAGCCCAATGTACAGAAGGCGTACGTGCTTACCGTTGCGCCATCTGGATTACTACTACTACTACTATGCAAAAAGATGTGATATCTCCCAAAAACAACCCTGTTGTAAAAAAAATCCCCGCCAAGAAAAACTCCTCAGCCGTAAAAAGGATTGATATGAACACAATACCGCCAAAATACTCGTAGCTTCGCGCCTCGCTCTAGGGTATGCATATTGAACGCTGATTGCATTAGTTAATTTCTTTCAACGCGGTTTGGCGGGGAGCTTCCATTAAATAAAATAAGTTGAACAATCTGAAGAAGAACGCAGTAGAAATTAGTCTATTAATCACTTCTGGCCTGAAGTGCATTTTTAGTGTTTTGTAAGGCGGGGGCTTTATAACGAGATCCGGGCGAGAAGCCAATAATACTTGGCAAAAGAGCTTACAACTTGATCCGCACGCTACTGCGAGCACTTATCCATAATTTTGTCAGAGCGACATCGTTCTCATTATCACTGTCATTTTGTCATTAAATCCGTTCGGCGGTGAGTCTTTAGGCTACGAAGCTCCTCGCCAATCAGCTTTGAAAGAAATTAACTAATGCAATCAGCGTTCAATGTGCATACCCTAGAGCGAGGCGCGAAGCTACGAGTATTTTGGCGGTATTGTGTTCATATCAATCCTCTTACGGCTGAGGAGTTTTTCTTGGCGGGGATTTTTTTTTACAACAGGGTTGTTTTTGGGAGATATTCTATACTAGTTGAAAGAGTTTCATTTGGGGTTCGCTATGCTCACAACATACACACTAATTAGACATTTGTTCACGGTCATTCACTTCCGGGTTTATTTCGTATCATATCCGCCCTTATTAGAATTTGCATGTCCCCCCCCCCCACCCCCTCCCTGTTGCCACACGATCCAATGCGGTTCAGAATAGGCGTATCAATGCATTTTCCGCTTGTTAGTGTCTTTGGGGATCAGTCACAATTTATGATTTGCACCGCGAATGTTTTGCAAACGCCAATCCACTTGCTGTGTTTTCGTTGCCCATGAAATAAATTTCCAAGAACTTGTAGTCATGGTTGGGAGTGGAAGAAGTGAGCCCACTTGGTGATTTAGCTGACCCTATACTTTAAACGTTGGCGTAAATCTACCCTCGTTAACTACTCTTTTTGCTCCGAACGATGTCATTTGTACCTCCTGAAATTTGGAGGACTGGTTGAACAGCACATTCCGGGCGTTCCTTATCCTAAAGCATGGCAGTACATATACAGTTTTTTTCCCCTTCCGAATTGAAACGATTGAATGGACGCTGTAATCTAAATGGTTGTCATACTGCAATGCAGCCATCACCAAATCTCTTCATTAATTTTGTCTCGGAATTGATTCAGCGTTTCTCGCAGCATTCATTTTATTTTTGCCCCTTGATTGAGCGCCTTGCATATATGCGGTGTTTCAGCAAATCTATGGCAAACACTTATAGCAGGCCGCTGACGTTCTTCTGCTGATTCTGCCAGTCTGGCTGCCCTTCGCGCACCGTTGCTTCGTCCCTGTGATCGTACCATTATTTCTACCTTGTTTGTGTTTTTGGGGGTATCACCGTACTTCTTTTCGACCTCAAAAAATGTCAAATAGACACTACTCTTAGCAATTTTGGACATTTTTTTGCCTCTCAGTCATTTCCGGATGAAGGACAGAGTAGGAGTGGAAGGAGCGGGCGCATCATTCTTCTCAGCGACCCAAAAAAAGCAATGGTTTTGGCACTAATCTCGGTCATTATTAATCATGTTTGGTCATTTTGTTTTCACACTCACTCAATCTCGGGGGTGGTGAAAGGGAGATGGATTTTTGGGAGTGTCACCATACATCTTAGCGACCCGAATACTATTGATTCGGCACTAACCTTGGTTAGTTTGGCATTTTATTGACAGTCACTTAGCAGCCGGAGTGGGGAGAAGGGGGTGGGGTGGTGAGTTTTGGGAGTGCCACCAGTTATCTCAGCGACGCCGGAAACCAATATTTTGACACTAATCTCGGTCGTTTTGGAGATTACTTTAATGACGCTCATTCAAACCCATGTGGAGGTCGGGATTGGTGACTGTGGACAAATCGAGAAATTTTAAACACTTGATCCTATTCTGGATCATAAAGGATATGTTTAAGAAATTTTCATTGAAATCGATCGAGCCGTTTGACAGCAAAAAAAAACCAACAAACATACAGTCCATTTTTATATAGAGATAAAAACCAATGTCTTTTGAACCATTGACCGTACCAGCAGTTTGTTTCGCATACACCCCCAATTTGGTTGCATTGATTTCATGTTGACTGGTTATTACTTCAAGGATGATAGCAATTCTTCGAACTGAATTCTCATTCACTTTCGAGATGCTCGATGTTAAAGCTGGGTTAGAAAAAAACCTTCTAGAAGTATTTACAGTGTTTGATGTACAAAATCGACACGGATTCCGAGTTGTTGAATGAATTCTCGCTGAATCCTTTTTTTTCGACTTCTTTAAGCGGAAGAGTATCCGTTTCTCCAACTTTTGAAACTTAAATTATACGCCAGCTGTAGTATATATTCTATGCATTTCATCCTTGCGTGTAAAGGTGATAAGCCAAATTTGAGGGCTGCTTCGTCTAGCTCTTTAGATTGAATTTTCGATAAGTAATTTATTTCTGAAGGACGAGCTTTACAAATGAAGCAGTTACTTGACGATGAGGTCCCCGTTACGGCTTGGGCTAGCTTACCATCCAACATGGTGAAGATAAGACGATGTTTTACCGATATCGCCATTCCACCAAAGTTAATCTTCGTTATTTGCAAATTTTGCATATTTGTTTTCGACACTTTCTCTGCTCGAGCGAATTCAATGGTTTCTCAAACCAAAATCGTAGCGTTCGGCAGTATCGCGTAGATGAAGGCTGGAATGAACCGCCTGTAACGAACCATATTATGGTCTGATAGTGCTGCTCCCACCAGCAGATCGAAGCAGCACCTGATGAGTAGTGATCTGTTGGTGGAACGAAACCAGAGGCCGAAGGTCCCATTACACCCGGACCCAGGTGCGACCGTGTGGGCGTCTGATCCGTCCGTCAACCATTCCATCCTTATCGACTATTTTCTTTATTCCACAATTTTACCTCCCCTGTTTGTGTTGTCTTCCCCAGGCCTATGAATTTTTATTAATACGTAAAGGACAGGGGCAACGAGCGGCGAAAACCCCGCCCACATCTCCCGAACTGAGCTACAGCAAGCATAGGCCGCTGCTTACCTCGTTGAAGGGCCTTTTTCTTCGCCAGATGGCATAGCCCGACCTACACGGTCATATGCTACCTTAGGCTCCGTCCCCACGGGCATCTTCGGATGCCCATTAAACCGTCCGTAACATATTTGGCGCCCAACGTGGGGCCCATTTCTGGTAAAGAACAGGACTAAGAAGGACATCATCGAGTTCCTTTTTGGCCCTTCCACCGATTTGTATCCCCACAAGCACATTAAGGCTACTTGCTCTAAGTCTTAGGACTTAGCCACTTTACTTCACGTATTTTCCCCTCAAGTAGCTGTGCTTTCCTTTGTAGCACCCCTATCCTTCCTATAGAGTAGTTTTTCCTTTTAGATTCAGTTTAACAAGGCAGTCCTGGCTTTGTGTTTGTCTTTTGTGGTTTAGCCACGTATTTAAGGCCTCCATAAATGCTTTGAATTGCCGGCATTTGGAGCATCTTCGATGACCGGACGAAGCGCGGAGGAGACCTGGATACCTTTTTGTTTGCCAGGATTGTCCTTCCAAGTAACTTAAAAAATTTCTTTACACAGTATTGTATTTTCCTATTGTTCATGTGCTCAGCAGCTTACAGAGTTTATGAATGAATTACGGCAAGGAATGCAGTGTTGCGCTTCTGCTGGCATCAGAATTCTTTGTAACCTGTTGATCATCTGAATAATTGAGAAATGTAGTATTTTTTTTGGTTTGCTAATTTTTCCCCTCTACAGTGGTTGTCGGCTATTGTTTTTTTTTCTATTTCTAGCAGCACACTTTGTCCTCAGCTTCTTCTTCTTGGTAGGCCTCGAAGTAGAAGCTACCCTGTAATAAACCACCTGTAACGAACCATATTATGGTCTGGTAGTGCTGCTCCCACCAGCAGATCGAAGCAGCACCTGATGAGTAGTGATCTGTTGGTGGTACGAAACCTGAAGCCGAGGGTCCCATTACACCCGGACCCAGGTGCGACCGTGTGGGCGTCTGATCCGTCCGTCAACCATTCCATCCTTATCGACTATTTTTTTTCCCATATTTACCTCCCCTGTTCGTGTTGTCTTCCCCAGGCCTATGCATTTTTGTTAATACGTAAAGGACGGGGGCAACGAGGGCACATCTTCGGAAGTGAGCTACAGCAAGCATAGGCCGCTGCTTAGCTCGTTGAGGGACCTTTTTATTCGCCAGATGGCATAGCCCGACCTACCCGGTCATATGCTACCTTAGGCTCCGTCCCCACGGGCATCTTCGGATGCCCACCAAACCGTCCCTTACAAGGCCGATGATTGTTCCAAATTTCGTTATCGATGCCATTGTTGTCAAAAGCCAGTTTCAATGGCACTACGGATGTCATAAAAAGGTTAGAATTGGACCTACTTCCGTCGCCTGTTGAATAGCATTAGGAAAATTCACTTTGACCGGAAGCTCCGTCGAATCCACATTTCGAAGTTAATACTAGCTCCTGGCCAATCAGCTCCATAGGCTCGTCGTCATTCTTTGTTTTAAGTATCCTTTCGGCAGTGTGGTTCAGTAAATTTTGAAGCGGAACTGATGCGGATGTTTTGGTCACATTTATTTTGTCGGGGTAGCATTCCTTTTTCGCAGTGATAATATTTCTGTAACTAGGAAGTCGCAGCCTGCATTCTGAAATGCTTTTCGAGTTACTTCGTACTTATATTTGCTAAGTTTTGTCTGAATGAACAGCGACAGAGCGAAATCGTTACTGAAAACATCGAACTGCTTACCGAAATGTGATGAGGCAGCTGCTGCATTGATCAAGAGTTGAGAATGTGACCCTTGCAGTTTCCGGATTTTTCTTCTCTGATCTCTTTCACCACAATCTTCGAAGTCGTTGCCTGGTCGTCCCTTAAGCGGGGAAGACTGGCTGTCATCGGATAATATGTATGCGAATTTGTTTGTCATGCTCTCACCAAATTTGCTTATAAAAGTGGATTTGGTAGCCCTGTGCGATTAATCGATTAATCGTATGATAATCGATTATTTCTGATAATCGATTAATCGATTATTTCGAATAATCGAAAAAATACGATTTATCGATTAATCGAAAAATACGATTAATCGAAAGAATACGATTAATCGAAAGAATACGATTATCGAAAGAATACGATTAATCGATTAATCGAAAGAATACGATTAATCGGAAAAATACGATTAATCGTATTTTTTCGATCAATCGATTATGATCGATTATGATCATATACAAATACGATTAATCGTATTTTTCGATTAATCGAATATAATCGATTATGATCATATACGGATACGATTAATCATATTTTTTCGATTAATCGATTATAATCGATTATGATCATATACAAATACGATTAATCGTATTTTTCCGAATAAAGGTACAGAGTATTTTGGCGAGAGGATTATTGAGCAAGGCAGCCAATGATGTAGAAAATGTATCTTTTATTGACAATTTATCTTTTTTGACAATGTATCTTTTGTGTGTTAGCGATGAAATGTAGAACATTTGAATGGAAATGACGCATGACGCGCAGGTTGTGGCTATGCAATGAAGGATCTTAGAATGTACGTGAGGCGAATATACGTCTTCATGGTAATGTGCTAGACTACTGATGATGGCCTTTTACGTCCTTTGGAAAGGAAAAGGACATTCTTGGCAATGTAGTGGAATATAGGCAAGATGGGTGTTATAGGAATCTTGGAGAAGTGGCGAATGCGCTCGAGTAATGTAAATTGCATTTCGAGTCCTTTGGTGATGGGAAAAGGACATTCTTGGTAAAGGAGTGGAATATAGGCAAGATGGGTGTCATGGGAATCGGGGTGAAGAGGCAAATGCTCTGGAGAAGTGTAAATTGCATTTCGAGTCCTTTGGTGGGACGAAAAGGATTAGTGATGGCAATGAAGTGGAATGTAGGCAAGATGGGTGCCATAGGAATCGGGGTGAAGAGGTGAATGCTCTGGAGTAGTGTAAATTGCATTTCGAGTCCTTTGGTGGTGGGAAAGGCTATTCTTGGCAATGGAGTGGAATATAAGCATGATGGTTGTCACAGTAATCGTGCCGAAGAGGCGAATGCGCTGGAGTAGTGTAAATGGCACTTCGAGTCCTTTGGTGGTAGGAAAAGGATATTCTTGGCAATGGAGTGGAATAAAGGCAAGATGGATGTCATGGGAATCGGGGTGAAGAGGCAAATGCGCTGGAGTAGTGTAAATTACATTTCGAGTCCTTTGGTGGTGGGGAAAGGACATTTTTGACAATGGAGTGGAATATCGGCAAGATGGGTGTCACAGGAATTGTGCTGAAGAGGCGAATGCACTGGAGTAGTGTAAATTGCATTTCGAGTCCATTGGTGGTGGGAAAAGGACTTTCTTGGCAATGGAATGGAATATATTCAAGATGGGTGTCATAGGAATTGTGCTGAAGAGGCGAATGCACTGGAGTAATGTAAATTGCATTTCGAGTCCTTTAGTGGTGGGAAAAGGACATTCTTGGTAATGGAGTGGAATATAAGCAAGATGGGTGTCATGGGAATCGGGGTGAAAACGCAAATGCGCTGGAGCAGTGTAAATCGCATTTCGAGTCCTTTGGTGGTAGGAAAAGGATATTCTTGGCAATGGAGTGGAATATAGGCATTATGGGCATCATAATAGTCGGGGTCAAGAGCCGAATGCTCTCGAACACTATAAATGCCACCTCGAGTACTTTGGTGAAGATAAAATGACATTCTTCTCAAGGAGTCAAGAAATAAGTGAAATGGAGACAAAAGGTTGACATTGCTAACATAAGGTTGGGGGAGGAGCGCTGACTGCGAGTCTAAAGTTTGAACCTCCAAAAATCAAAAACAAAAGGATACTTTCAACTGTCACCCTCTTAAACAAGGCGTATCCTGCTGGAAAAAAAACCTAATAGGAAGTTGTTGTTGTGGTAGCGATGCTCCGAATACTGCAGTTCTTCTTGCATGGAGGGGGTTTGGCAGCTCTTGGCCGTTGAAAAACGGGTCGTTCCGGTACGAAGAACAGGCTGCCGTAGGAACGCCTAATAGGAAGTAGTTTGGTTCGCTGATTGGGTATGTGAAGTCAAAATTGCGAAAATTCCGGAATAGCTACATATGTTTCGATTTTACTGCTACACTAATAGAACTTGTAGTCACACTTTCAGTGCAAAATGATGCCTGCGGTGATAAGATATATTTAGCTTAAAAATATAAAATAAATAACTGGCGCTACAGTTCAGTTTTGAACCAAAGCAAAAGTTAACATTATCGTTAATATTATCTCTTTCACTAAATCTTGACGGTGTGTTTTGTTCGGAGATGTATTATAAATTCTCAGCAACACGCTCGGCCGAGCTGTTTAAATGGGTACTCATTTAACAAGATTGGTTTGGGAAAGGCAGGGTCTTGGTATAAGACAGCTCGTCTCCTATTGACATTGTACACTACAAACCCCTCGAATTGCGAAGCCTTCTACTTTCCAGTTTCGTGTTATTATGATGCCATAATTTCTGGTACTGCAAAAAAAAAAAAACAGAAATAAACAGATATTTCACTGTAAGTTATTCACTATACGTTTATATCGCGGGACTATCTTCGAGATCTAAGTCGATCTAACTCTTGACGATATAAACGTATCGGTATAGTTAGTTTTGGACTTGACTTGGTTGTGACTTATGGTGCATTTGCCACTTTGAAATTAGTAGTAAAACTTGTTCCGATTTCATTGTTCCTATGAGAGATATATGAAATAGTAGGCCGATTTCATCCAAATTTAGGACCATGATTTGGTAGTCAATATTTTTGACTAATATAAAATTTGGTAAAGATATATTCAGAAATAAAAAAGTTTTTCTTATAAAAATTTTTTTTGGAACGATCGTTAATATGACAGCTATATGATAAAGTAGTCCAATTTCAACTAAATTCAGAGATATGATCTGACTATAGATACTATTGATTCTTGTGAAATTTGAAAAAGATATCTTTAGAAATAAAAAAGTTTTTCTCACAAAGACGAATTTTTGGACCGGTCGTTCCTATGGCAGCTATATGACGTAGTAGTCCGATTCCGTTGGTTCCGATATATATACTGCGTGCAATAAAAGGAAGGTTCTGTACAAAATTTCAGCTCGATAGCTTTAAAACTGAGAGACTAGTTTGCATAGAAACAGACAGACAGACGGACAGACGGACAAACAGACAGACCGACAAAGCTTAATCGACTCGTCTCATCATACTGACCAAGAATATATATAGTTTATATGGTCGGAGATGCTTCCTTCTGTGCGTTGCAAACTTCGTGACAAAGTTAAAATAATATACCCTATCGCATCCGTGAAGGGTATAAAACTGGGGCTATGTCGCTGTCATCGCTAATGTTGACGCAGTGGTTGACGTTTCCTTTGTTGTGTTTTTTTTTGTTCGGCGTTTCCTTTGTTTGCAATTTCAGGAAAGCAGGGCATGATCACGGGCAAGAAAAAGTCTTTTTCTGTCGTAAAAATTATATCTCTCAAATTTATCTGTGCTTTCAACGGAGAAAGAAGAAGAAGAAGTACCTCTCCATATGGTCGGTATAAACACTTCACCAACAAGTACTAACACTGAAACGATTTAGTTAAATCGCCTTTTAGTTCCACGGTATAAACGCGGCCATTGATATATTTTCCATTGCAAATATTATATGACGTTTCTAAGCGGTTGAGCTCTTTTTCAATATATGTACTGATTTTCTTATTTAAAAACAACGATGTGCATGCTATTTAAACCAGTCATCAATAAAACGCACAATAATTTTAAAGTATGGATAAATAAAAACGAATTACACCACACCACTTGGTGCACATTTTTGCATCTTCTTTTCTAAAGTCAATTTTACCTGAAACAACAATCATTACGCCAAAGTTGATTCGAAACATTTAAAAGTTTTTTTTTCAGGTGAAATCGTTTTTTTTTTAAGGATGCAAAAATGTGAAACAGGTACAAGAACAAACCCCCATTACGACCATTTTCATTCCTGGAAGATAGGATTCCATTCGTGCTATGTTGCATGCTCTGTCATGTTCGAGTTTTTGTGAACGCTGTTAACTTAAATGACCATAACTTCTTACTATGCAAGAATATGCAGACTAAATTTTGGGTATTTATTTCTGAGTATATTTTGGTTCGATATTGCTTAATTTCCACTTAACGCGTGTTGACGCTTGGTTTGTAAGCCTACTCTAAGTTTTTTTTCAGTGAGTTGCTTTGGAGTAATTTTTTGTTGTTGTTATGCGACGCTGGCTATTACAAACTGTTGCTACGATGTGCCAACATAATAAATATTAATCGCTCATCATCAAATTAGCTGTAATATAAACCTAGATAATAATGTTACATAACGAAAATTTCCAACAATTTCACCCTTAAAACTAAAAAAATATGGAAAATGTCAATCGGAACTTTACCCCTCAACTATCTAGAATCAAAACCATTCAAATTAACTCTCGACAGACACTTCGATTTTCGACTTTTGTCTGCTATTGCACCACTGTGCGCCGCGCCGCCCTCTTGCTTCAGTTAATCGAGGTTCTACTGTATGTTGTAACATTCTGGAATCGCGAAACACTTTATTTCCCTCCCCAATCTACCGAAAGTACTTGTGAAAAATTTCATTTTATAAAAGGACGCCGCCCGGTTAATCGGGGTTTTACTGTATATGGTATCATTTTGGAGTTGCAAGCCACCTTATTTTACACCTCGGCCTATCAAAAGTACTTATGAAAAATTTCGTTATCCGAAATGACACTGCGCCGCCCTCTTGGTTCGTTTAATCGAGGTTCTACTGTATGTTCTAACATTCTGGAGTCGGAAATCACTTTATTTTCCTCCCCGGTCATCCGAATGTACTTGTAAAAAAATTTCGTTTTGTGAAATGCCGCCGCCCTATTTGGTTCGGTTGAACGGGGTTTTACTGTATGTGGTCATAAACCACCTTATTATCTATTTCAGCTCGCCAAATATACTCCGGCAAATATGTTAGGTATTGTCCGACGTTTGTAGTTATCAATTAAAACAAAGAAGACGCAGCTTTCCTAAACTACAAATTTTTATTTATATTGTATATATGTATATATTTCGGGAGCGACTTACTCCCTTATTCAGTACAAAAGCTTACAATATAAATAAAAATTTGTAGTTTGGGAAAGCTGCGTCTTCTTTGCTTTACTCCTGCAAAATTTGGCGACTATCGCCCTGGTGGTTTAAAAGTTTTTGCACGACAAACATACAAATATAATCTTCATTTCTATATATTGGATAGAAGATACATTCATTTTGTGCCGGGTTACTCGTGTTCCTTGTAACACGATATAATTATAACATAGCCAAAATGCAACAAGATGAAGCCACAAATATTCTACCAATTTTCAGTGTTATTGAGATATTTGAATTTTAATGTTAATAAAAAGCACAGATTTAGCCATTTGAAATAAAAAAAAAAACTAAGTTAATGGATTAAAACTTATTTTTTTCTCTTAGCCAATACTATGGCAGATATTTCCCAATCATTCAAAATTAGAAAAACATGTCATGACGGACTCGAAATTGTCAGTGATGCTGATGACTGCACGATTTTAGCAATCGGCAACGACATCACTCAAATGTGCGAACAGATAAATGGGTCTCGACGAACTGAACACATTTTTCGTCAGCAAAAATCTCACCCTATCTGCGCCGAAGTCTACCGCTACACTGTTTATCACCTGGACCAAAGAGGCGAAGGAAGCAACAACTGGATATTGCAGTAAACGGTCAAACTATCTCCACCATTAACCACCCTAAAATTCTTGGTGTCACACTTGACACCTTCTCGACACCATTTGTTACAAGATGAGAAGCAGGAAGAAAGTCCTCAAAGCTGGTAGTTCCTGGGGGAAAGACAAGGAGACCCTACTAACGACTTACAAGTCTATCGGGAGATCTGTGGTCAATTATGCGGCTCCCATCTGGTCGGAAAACTTATGTGACCCACAACACAACACACTTCTTACGAAGCAGTATCTGGTTGGCTGTTATCGGAGCGACCATCTTATGGATAGAAGCCCACCGCCACGTCATGTAAGACGTAATATGAGGGACCGCGAGCGGGAGATCCAAAGGTTTAAAAGAGTTCCCTTCGAAAACGTTAGCTACAGATCGACCATCACAACACTGCATAGGGAAGAAGTGCTATCCTCAATCGCGGACATGACACCAAACAGGGTACTAGATGCGCAACGACCTGCTATATCTTCAGACGAACTACGACTTCCTAGAGCAACCAGGACTACACTCGCCCAACTTCGTTCTGGCTGGTGCTCACGTCTGAACTCGTACCTATCTCGGATTAATAACGAAATACAGAACTCCTGTCCAGCCTGTGGCCTCACTCCTCACGATGCTGAGCACATCACACGCGCCTAACACCTACTGCGCTATGGGATAATCCTATTGAGGCAGCTGCGTTTTTACACCTGGACATTGAAGGAAAGATGGGCAACCAAGCTTTATGACACACACATTCATTGGATATCAGCGCGTCGCTACTACAACAACACAAATCCTTCAAATAATTGGAGGAGCTTGCTGTAACTTTTTCAGAGAACCATTATTTGATTTGAGAAAAAACAAAACAAATGCATAACCACTGAAAAACGGTAAGATATTTGTGGATTTATTTTGTTACATTTTCGCTATATTTTAACGTATTACATGGGACACAGGAAGTTACCGGTAACCCTGTATACATTAAATAAATTTTGTAGTTTGGGAAAAGCTACGTCTTTCAATCACTCTGGTGATACCTTTCGCTTACATTTGGCTTAGTGGCTATTCGCTCGCCGAAATGACGATCCTAGATTAGTTCACTAGCATCCACTGAAATGTATAAGCTCATAATACTTTCACGTTTTGGTAAACTGTAGCTACATACGTAGTATGGGTTTGATAACCAAAAGTGTGTGTAAAGGTGGACACATACTTGCGTCTAAAAAAAAAAAAAAAAAAAAACAAATTAATCCCAGTCCCAGCTAAAATCCGTAGCGTATGGGGTTCGACTGGATGCGCGATTAAATTTGGATATTCGATTCGCCAAAATCCACGAGTCAGAACGCGACTGCCACGACACTTGTGCCTGAAATCCGAACTGACCAGAGTTAAATTTTGTTTAAGTTTTATGAAATCGTTTTCGCATGTGAACGTCCGCCAAGGTATTTTTGCAAAACTTTTGCAGTCCAATTTACGGTGCGTGAAATTAAATCGGGTAAGAGAAAATTGAGTTCGTCATCGAAATTAACTTTTAAAATGACGTCTGGGTCGCGTTGGATCGGCTCCGCAATGTGTGACTCCGAAATTTTTATCGGGATCATTCGGAAAAAGTCAATTTTGATCCACGCCCAAATAAACAAGAATGTGTTTACCTTAAGGTTTTTTAACTCTCTAAAATGTGAACAAAGAAATTCTATGTTCATGCATCTTTTCCGGTCTAACTGCAGTTTTCCATCTTTAAAAAAAAGTAGTGTCCCCTCCAAACTGTATTTCTAGATCCGCCACTGAGTTAGACCTACATCCGTAGGTTTAATGTTATTGAAAAATACTTGGTTTTCTAACTAAGGTTCATTATTTAGATTAAGTTTTACGATATGCAGGTCACGACTGCTTTCGAATACTTGAAGTAACCAATCTCCGCCACACTGTTTTCTAGCAGCTCAAGTTCCCGCTTACTTTTTTTTTCAATTTCGTAATTTACAGAATCCAATTTAATACAATTTACAGAATTCGATCTACACAGATTTACAGAATTCAGCAATTGAATTCAAATCAGTTCAGTGGAAAAGCTTCGAGACAGTGTAAGTCGAAGTTTGTTGGTATTCGACGTGTGTTAATTGCCTTGACATGGGGCATGGGCGCGTCAACATCTCCAGCATTTCTATGCCTTGTTGACGTTTCGATAGCATATTTACTTTTTCGGAGGTGCAGTTGCTAGCATGCACTTCCTAGCTGCGCCATCTTTATACTGACAAGCTCGGAGCAATGTGAGAGCTCTACTACTACCCACAGGCAGTTTTTGATCGCGCCGAGATTTGTACTCCGAGCTCTAGATTAGTATCGTAGAGCGGTGACCGAACGACCACGGCCACCGAGGGCAATCATAACATCAGTGCGATTCGCTGTTGACATTGACGATCTTGTTCATCGTGGGACGATAATTCAAACTCAGATAAGTGACTTCAATTCAAGTCTTCTGAATTTGATTCTATTTCCATACTTGTAATGAACCATATTATGGTCTGGTAGTGCTGCTCCCACCAGCAGATCGCGATGAGTAGTGATCTGTTGGTGGTACGAAACCAGAGGCCGAGGGTCCCATTACACCCGGACCCAGGTGCGACCGTGTGGGCGTCTGATCCGTCCGTCAACCATTCCATCCTTATCGACTATTTTTTTTATTCCCCATTTTTACCTCCCCTGTTTGTGTTGTCTTTCCCAGGCCTATGAACTTTTGTTAATATGATACGTAAAGGACAGGGGCAACAAGCAGCGAAGACCCCGCCCACATCTACCGAACTGAGCTACAGCAAGCATAGGCCGTTGCTTAGCTCGTTGAGGGGCCTTTTTCTTCGCCAGATGGCACGGCCCGACCTTCACGGTAATATGCTGCCTTAGGCTCCGTCGGATGCCCACCACACCGTCCGTTACATACTTCGCAAGAGAAAAAGCTGTGTTTTGTTCGAATTAACCACTATCCCATAGTTATCAGACCAAATGGTTTGTTCTGAGGGGGCATTCTACAATACCACCGGAAAAACACCAG
This sequence comes from Chloromyia formosa, assembly GCA_964017055.1. NCBI lineage: Eukaryota > Metazoa > Arthropoda > Insecta > Diptera > Stratiomyidae > Chloromyia > Chloromyia formosa. The sequence goes on from OZ024818.1 coordinate 63,048,843, forward strand.
CAAATTTACAAGGTATAGTAATAGTAATCATCATCATCATCGTGGCGCAACAGCCCGACGTCGGGCCTTGGCCGCCTGGATCATTGTCCCCCAATTATCCCGGTCACGTGACAGCGTCCTCCAATTTCGGAAGCCCAGCAGCTGCGCGGCGTCCACACCTACTGAGCTCTCCCAACGAGATCTCGGTCGTCCTCGCAGTCTCGCTCCGTCGACTCGTTCTGCATTCATTACTCTCTTAGGCATGCGATCATCGTCCATTCTTTGTACATGCCCTGCCCATTGAAGTCGTTGAAGTTTGCCGATTTTCGAGACTTGCAGCTCATCGTACATTTCATACAACTCATGGTTGTACCGGATGCGCCATCCATCTCGATCGCAAACAGCCCCGAAAATTCGCCGTAGAACCTTACGTTCAAACGTGTCTAGCATGTTTTCGGAGGCTTGAGTTAGGGTCCATGCTTTGCAGCCATAGCATAGCACTGGTCATATAATGGTTTTGTACAGGCGGAGCTTCGTGTTTCTGTTCACATGCTTCGATTTCATTATGGGGAGAACCGAGAAAAAATTCTTATTAGCTAACTGTATCCGTCGATTGATTTCTTCAGTTTCGTTGGCGACAAGTTGCAACCCAGGTAAATGAAGTTGTTCACGAACTCGATGTTGAGGTCCCCCATATTGATGCTTGGTTGTGCAGGTGTCCTTGTCACCGATTGCATCATTATTTTAGTTTTACCCTCGTTAATACGTAATCCAACTTCCTTTGCAGCGGTATCGAGCGTATGCAGAAGTTCTTCTGCGTCAGCCAATCTTCGGGACATGATGTTGATGTCGTCGGCGTACGCTGCTAATTGTGTCGACTTGATGAGTAGCGTCTTGCTGTTGTCCATATTCATGGCCCGAATAACGTATTCCAGTGCTAGGTTGAAGAGCATCGGTGCCAGTCCATCGCCCTGTTTCAAACCAGTGCGTGTTTCAAATAGATCAGGAAGTCTATTCTGGATCCTGACTTGTGAGACGGAGTTGGTCATCGTCATCTTTGTCAGTCGCACTAATTTTGCCGGTATACCAAATTGCAGCATGATGTTGTACAGTACTCCACGATCGATACTGTCGTATGCCTGCTTGAAGTCGACAAAGATTTGGAATACGTTTACGTTGTATTTCCAGCACCTCTGGAGTATCAGTTTGACTGAGAAGAGCTGATCGGTTGTGGAGCGACCAGGTCTGAAGCCGCTTTGATATTCGCCAATGACTCGTTCTGCGTACGGTTTTATTCTATTTTCCAGAATTTTCGTCAAAATTTTATAGTAATAGTAATGTCATCCCCATAAGCACACACCTTGTTGCCCGACAATGTCAGGTTTTGAAGCAAATAAATTCCCCAGAAAAGGAAAGAACACTCCATTCTTCGAGATATCTCAGTTGACAAGTCCTCCTTCAGACGATGCTCACAGATATGTGTGGCAACACCAGAACAACGAGCTGCATTAAGAAAAACCCAAGTGGAACGTATAGCGGAAAGCAATCCGTCCATTTCTGGTATCTCTTGTATTCGCTGTAATTTTTATAAATCATTTTCGAATATTTCTTTGAATAATCACATACTAGAAATCTCTAAATACCAAACTTTTTAGAGGGGGCCCATGTTAATTGCCTTTCCCCCTCCAGGGGCATGGGCGCTTCAACATCTCTAGTATTTCTTTGCCTTGTTGGCGTTTTGATAGCATATCTACTTTTTTGGGAGTGCAGTTGCTAACATGCACCTCCTATCCGCGCCGTTTTTATACTGGCAAGCTCGGAGCACAGTGAGAGTTCTACTACCCACAGGCAGTTTTTGATTGCGCCGAGATTTAAACTCCGAGCTCAAGACTAGTATCGTAGAACGGTGATTGAATGACCACGGCCACCGAGCGGGGTCCTCCTCAAAATCCGCCTCAAAATCCGCCACTTTTCGAAACGATATAGGCACGGCGGTATGTATCAGAAGTAAAGAAATCGGTCGGTTCTGATATTCTTTCCGAATCGAAAATCTAGCCAAGAGTTCACACTTAATAGCATTTTCAGAAAAATATTAAAGTACTCGTACATAAACTCACGGTACTACGTTGAACGCCAAAATATTAATGACTAAATTTGATTACTTAATCCTTCAGTTTAAAGAATCTATTCCCAAAGCTATAAAACAGCACATCAATTGAATGATACTCTCAGATCATAAAAATATCTTAAATTGAAAACAATGAAGTCTTTCTGCATTTTCATCTGAGAACTGGGTAAAATACTACAATAATTTAATCTTTATGATATACGTAACACTATAAATCCTAATTTTACCCATACCTTCTGCTACCCCAAAATTATGCCAACCATATGCAAAAATATACAGAAGAATGTCGAAGCGTGCTCCCTTTAAACAGAGTCAAATTTAGCAGCCTCTCCGAACGCACGCACGAAACCATATATTCTCCCGTCAGGACCTAATAACAACGTTACATACCAGATTTCCAGATAAATTGATTTATGTTTGATCCCGTAACAATTTCGGTCTGCAAAAAGTTTGTTTTTATCCATGAATAAAACACGAAAATTCTGCTTGCGTATCCGTACTGGCCGTATCGTTTTTTTCTGGCTGTGCGAGCTGAGAGAAGAGATGAGGACGAGGCTGAACGAAATTATGCGAAACAAATTTAATAAATTTAATAAAAAAAAACCTACGAAGGAGATATTCTGATCACAGTTCCCTCGTTGACTTGGCCATTGGTGAAAGTGCATGTCCCACGTGTCTTGACTTTAAAAGAAGAACCTCTTTGACGAAGACATGAGCTCAAGATAAAATCATCTTCCACTTCGGCCAAGTTGATGAGGCCATGCTTCATGGGATATGCATTAGGTAAACAAAGGTAAAATGGAGATATGCAAAAGTTCTATCGACTTTCATTGGAGTATTGAAAAAAAAAGTCCAGGAATTAAATTACCCCCCACCATTCATCGGGAGAGCCTTTCGGACTCGAAAAACAAATTTCGTCCTCAATTCAATGCGAAAAAAAATACAACTTCGGCTATTAACCAGCCACTGGAGTTCTGGGGGCCAGAACAAAGAAAATAGATTATGAAAAATGGGCATGCTATGAATGGGATACGAATCGATTTATGGAAAAATGGCAAGGAATACGATACGTTAAACAGCCGGCTCTAATATAATCTCCTTTACTATATATCCTTTTTCATAAATTTCTATGAATATTTTTATTGACATATTGACGTTATTCGGAATGTTTATACGCGAACCGGGTTCGTTCGATTTAAATTGATTCAAGGATTCTTTGGAACTTGTGCAAATTTGTGTATTGAAAAGTTTTTCGAATCAGACACGATCACAATCCAAATATAGACGGAAAGGATAAACTCCGGACTGAAAATGTTTGTTGGGTGCCAGGTCATAGAGACGTCTTGATGAGGCTAAGGGGTCATGGGAAATGTCGGCTGTGTATGATGGTATCGTTTGAATAAGATTGTTGAATTATTGCAAAAGTGGTGAATTTTAAATTTATAAGTGCGTATGGGCGATGGGTAAAGATTCCTCTTGTGATTTTTTTTTTCCGGATAGATGATAGCCAAGAAGCCAAGCGAGGAAATAAGAACTTGTTGAAAAAAAAATTCGGAGCTTCGGCCGGGGCCCGTAACCCTAAACATGAAAATGTTTTTTTATTATAATAATTTACCAAATTTGGCACCACATGTTTTTATACAAAAGTAGAAAATAAATAAATTAACAAACATTGGCTAAGTTCATAACACACAGCGGAAACGCAACATGCTGTGGCAACAGTATCGAAGCAGCTTTGCAGCAACTTGTTGTATTCTGAACTGCACTCGCATCTAAAAGGGCGGTCCGATAAGTACTTAGCCTACAAAAGAAAAACGAAAATTTTGGAAAAGATTTATTTCTCAACATAGTCTCCTTTTAGCTCGATACACTTGACCCAGCGATGCTCCAACTTCTTTAACCCGTCTGAAAAATACGTTTTCTCGAGGTCTGCAAAGTAGGCCTCCGTGGCGGCGATGACCTCCTTATTTGACTCAAATTTCTACTCGGCGAGTAACTTTTTCAAGTTTGGAAACAAAAAGAAGTCGCACGGGGCCAAATCTGGAGAATACGGTGGATGGGGCGGCAGTTCGTAGCTCAATTCGACCAATTTGGTCGTGGTGACGGCGGAGGTGTGAGCCGGTGCGTTGTCATGGTGGAAGACCACTTTTTTTTTTTGCAAATGGGGCCGTTTTTTCTGCAATTCGGCGTCGAATAAGCCCAATAATTCGGCATGGTAGAGACCTGTGACCGTTTTGCCCTTCTCCAGGTAGTCGATGTAGATCACACCTTGTGAACCCCAGAAAACGGTGGCCATCCCCTTTCCGGCCGATAGGACAGTTTTCGACTTCTTCGGAGTACGTTCGCTGGGTGAAGTCCACTGTTTCGACTGTTCTTTCGTCTCTGGTGTGTAGCAGTGGATCCATGTTTCGTCGGCGGTTATAAAACGACGCAGAAACTCCTTCGGATTGCGTTTAAACAGCGTCGAACACTGCTCTGAAGTGGTCTCACGGTTGCGCTTGTTGTCTGGAGTAAGCAAACGCGCCGACAGCTTTCTCATGCCCAAAATTTCATGCAGGATATGACCCACGCAGTCTTTTGAGATGCCTACTTCCTCAGCTATCTCGCGCACCTTCAATAGGCGGTCTGCCAATACGAGATCGTGGATTTTTGTCACGTTATCCTCCGTGGTAGCCGTTTTCGAGGCACCTGGGCGTGGCTCATCAAAAACCGACGTGTGACCACGTTGAAACTAGTTAAACCAATTTTCGACGGTCGCCATCGAAGGAGAAGAGTTACCGGAAACAGCATCCAAGCGCATTTTGATTTCGCTGCGCGATTACCCTTCCAAAAATAAAAATCAAATCACCGACCGATATTGCTCTTTTTCCATTTTTCTAAAATCCGCGGACACGCTCGCTTCCACACGCGGTCAATACAAAACTACGAGTCCGATTCGGCTGAAATTGACAGTAGCTGTCTACTAGAATGCACTAACGCTAGTAAATTTCTCTTGCGATAGTGGCGCCATCGGGCGGTGAGGCTAAGTACTTATCGGACCACCCTCGTATTGTCAAATTTCCAGTTATAAACCGACCACTACCAAAAAATCATATGATCGTACGACAGCGCCAGTGTCATATATGAATTGTCATCATATGCTGGTCCGAGCCAGCGGAGAAATCTTTGCGATGAAGAAAACAAAATTTTTTACAGCATGTTGAGTCCATCAAAAACTCAATGGAGAGAATTCATAAAACAAATTGCCAACAGTATGTTAATTGCCTTGACCCCTCCAGGGGCATGGGCGCGTCAATATACATACGAGTATCTAGCGTTTCTAATGCGTTGTTGACGTTTCGATAGCATATCTAATTTTCGGAAGTGCCGTTGCTAGCATGCATCTTTTATACTGTGAAGCTCGGAGCACTGTGAGAGTTCTATTAGTACCCGCACCGAGATTTAAACTCCGACCTTTAGATTAGTATCGTAGAGCGGTGATCGAGCGACCACGGCCGCCGAGCGCGATTGTGTGTTATGAACTTAACCATTGATAAACTTATTTAAATTTCCACTCACTTGAATTACATTTTTTACACAAATGGTCCCGGTCGAAACTACAGCTTTATGTGATGTGGAGCTCACGCTGTGTGTGTTCATAATTCTTACCAACAATTTGTTTTAACTGCCCTATCGACAAGCAATTTTATTATTATTATGCGCCAGTTTTAAGCCATACATTAGGCGCATTCTTTTGCAGTTATCTAGGTCAAGGGTAGTTAACCCAATTTTGTGAAAAAAGGATGCATCTGACCCGTACGGGCAAAAGCTGTATTTAACATGAAATGGATTTTGACAGTATATGGATAATTGAAAAACTGTTAGCATACTTTGCTAAACTTCCCTTCATGTTCAAAAGGATCCTTCTCTCCAGACCAAAGGAATCAAAATGACTTGCCTTCAGCAATAATCCAGTGCATTCATTGGTGTCATCACCCCCAATTAAAAGATACCCATATTGGCGGGGTATTATTTCATACCCAAGAAGCTCCGTTTCTCTTGACCAAAGAACTTGAAATAAAATCAACAGCAGTCTAATGCATTCGCCTCATCACCAGTTGTATCACACCCATCTTGCCTATATATAGGGTTACCAGATGTCCTCTTTTAAGACGAAATGTTGTAACAATCATCTAAAAGTATTTTCAAATCATTTTCCCCAAACGCAGTGAGAAGATGAACACACGGTCAGAGGCGCCGACTGTCAGAAAATATTGGGGGGGGGGGGGGCACAACAACTTTTTATACATTTTTGATTGACTGTCGGATTGCCTTGTTGTGGGATTTTGATTTTTTTTTGTGATGGTATCCTCACAATAAACTGACCCATTTTTGAAATAACAATTAACGTATCTCTTGCATCTTAAAAAAATTTACTGATGATAGGTCCACGAACAGAACGGCCCAATAGCCCCAGCTTAAAAAAAGTCGATGTCTTAAAGCGGGTAAATATTTGATATCGTTACGAATGTATAATCTCATACAGGCAACCAAAATGGTCTGATGATTGAGGGGAACCAATTTAGGCCCAATTTTTTCATCAAGTCTCGAGTTGTAGGGTCCCCACCGTGCAAATAATCAGCGTTGTATGCAAATGACGTTTGTTGTTTGTTTTTAAGAATGAAGCCAATTTTTCAAGCATTTGTAAATGGAACTATTATGCTTTTTTGTTTGATAACACAAAATAATGAATTAAACTTTAATTAAATTCAAACACAAATATTTTTACCGTCCACGTCTTTAAAATAATGATAATTAGTACAAAAGATCCATTTATTGTAGTTTTGACAGCATCTTAAGGAATTATAACCAAATTGAACGAAAAGTTTTAATACCTCAAATGGCCAATATGGTCAGAGCTAATATCACACGGATTCTCAGGACCCCGTCCCGGGAAATTAACGGCTGCCAACCATTGTTAAAGGTGCCTTACTGTTAGGCACACAATCGTTGTACATTATTCGTGATCAAGCCATAGAGCACGGAACACTATTTGTATGTATCTTTTTGATAGTCGCCTGTGATCGACGCAGAGTGGTGCCTAGCAAAAAACCACAGGACTCCGTGGTACAATCCTCATGGGCCATATATTTATCTCCGTAGAAACTCCTTCCTTCCTTCCCTGTCATAGCTACGTGTTTGATTGTTTGAACGAAGAAGCCAAGTGAGGATGGCTTTTCTTGCAAAACGATATTTGTGCCTGAAATATTGGAGGGGCGTTGCCCCCCCCCCCCAAATATTTGGATTGGGGGGGGGGGGGGTGCACAAGTGCCTTGCCCCCCATAGTCGGCGCCTATGCACACGGTGGTATATGAAACGCATTTCACCTTCCGTTTTTTGGTTCAACGACAAACTAGAAACTCATGCACCCAGTGACGAAATTCATGCAGTGCATCCATTGAGGATTGGCTGAAATTGATCGGCCTCCCGACTTTTACCTACAATATTGCCACAAAAATGAAACCATCAATATCCTCACTGGGATATATTTATTTCTGTCACAAGCTTTTCCCACAGAAAAACGCAATGTGCAATTATAGGGTCCTCTTCTTGGACGACAATGCTTTTTTTTGTGGGATTGCTCTTCCTGCAGAAAAACGCAAAGTGTAATGCCAGACTAAAGTATAGTGCCAGGCTTAGCGGATTGGTTTTGGTGGTATGTGAGTGGTGTAATGGGTTGTACGAGGAGTTAGTCACCAGAACTCTCCTCTAACGACTCTTAGAGGACAGTTGAGGTGACTGGTGGTTTACGGGTCATTGTTTTGTTGTTTTCGTCGACCGTGAAGGATTTTGTGAGGATTTTCTTGGTGCAGATTGGCACAAGTCGTCATATTTTCATTGTTTTCATCAATCGTGAAGGATTGGCAAAAATCTCGTTGGAGCAAGTTGAAACAATTCATCACTTAGTTTGTTTTCATCGATCGTGAAGGATTTGCGAAGACTTGCGTTAGCGCAATCTGACAACAAATTGCAAGTATTGTATTATGGGCCATCTAGTGGTTTCTTTTTAAATTATAGTCGGTTATTTTGACAGTGAAAACTGTTTCTCGCTTGAAATCTTGACAGAAAGTCAGTATCATACCTCCGCAAAACGAAATGAGTCGCTTTACACTTGAACAACGTTGGGAAATATTGAAAACTTATTTCCAAAGTGAGTGCTGTGTAGCCCAAACAGTGCGTTTTTTTAAAAGAAGTTTTGGCCGAAATGAAGCACCCACCGCGCCTGCTGTACGCAAGTTTGTGCAAAAAGTTCGTGAGATTGGCATGCTAGTGGACAACACTCATGGTCCCCGTCGTCGTACGGTGCGCACAGACGAGAATGTGGCTGCTGTAGCCGAAAGTGTGAGACCCACTCCACGAACATCAACTCGCCATCGATCTCAACATCTCAACATTTCACGCACTAGTCTGAGGAGAATTCTGCACAAAGATCTGGGATTATTCACTTACAAGGTCCAATTGACACAGCAATTGAAGGCGCATGACCATCCGCTTCATGATCACTTCGCAGTTTGGGCCTTAAGTAGCGTTTACACATGCCAGTAGACCGTGCAAGTACGTACATTTTACAGGCATTGCAAGTGCCTTGCAAGTAGCTTGCAAGCTGTCACTTGCATATGTGTAAACACCCGTGGCTGTAAACTGCCAGGCCAGGAAACCCGCACGGTGCCTTGCAAGTAGCTGGCTTCCCGGGCCAATTGATTTCCTACTGGCATTCCAGTAGAGACTTGCGAACATATGTTTCTTGTCATTCGTAAATTTGCTGACAAGTCTACTGGCATGCCTGTGCACTGGCAAATGTAAACGAGCCATTAAAGCAGCTTGAATTGGACAACGATTTTGGGCATCTTTTCTGACGAGGCGCACTTTCATCTCGGAGGCTACGTTAACAAACAAAATCGCCGCATCTGGGGCTCGGAAAACCCGCACGTTATTGTCGAGAAGCTAATGCATCAACAGAGAGTGACAGTTTGGTGCGGATTGTGGAGAAGTGGCATCACTGGACCATTTTTCTTCGAAAATGAGGCTGGGAACAATGTTTCTGTTAACGGTGAACTTTACAGAGCCATGTTATCCGAATTTTTTTTTACTGAAATTGAAGACATGGATATGGATGACCTCTGGTTCATGCAGGATGGCGCGCCATGCCACAATCGATCTTTTACGCACCAAATTCCCAAATCGTGTTATCAGCCGTCTTGGCGATGTCAATTGGCCGCCTCGGAGCTGCGATTTAACCCCTTTGGTTTTTTTTTCTGGGGAACCGTTAAGGGCCGATGGCAACAATCCAAAAGCGATTCAAGCACTTAAGCCCAGTATCATACAAGCAATCCGTGAGCTACAGCCCGAAACCATCGACATGGTCTTGGAAAATTGGAATGACAGAATGCGCTACTGCGAAGCCAGCCGAGGCAGCCACTTGAATGAAGTTGTGTTTCATCATTAATGGGAGTGTTTGCTCTTACTAATGAAGCCATAATACATGGAAAAAAATTTAATTTTGTTCATTTTATTGCATTTTTAAAAAGAAACTTGTATTTGGCCACCCTGTAAATATGAAAAAAAAATTATTACTTGTGTCCTTTTTCTTGTAAAAAATGTCAATGCCTAAATTAATTCAGTTTTTGTTAGTATTTTTTAATTCTGAATTTTAACGACGAGGTCGCAAAAAAAAAATAGTGGATTTGATTTAAAAAGAGAAAAACAAAGGAATCTATACGGCATATAAAAGAAAGAGAGAGTACGGATTTGTCGCAAAGTAGCGTTTTTTATTTATATAAAAAAAATTAGATTCATACATTTATATGTCTATTGAAACATTTTGATAGATTTGAAAATATTATTACCCTATTTGTGAGAGAAAAAAGAAAACAATTCAGAAAATTTTTAGTAATTATTATAACATATATAACATACATATATAACTAACATACATATAGTTATTCTTGCATACATCAGGATGAATGAGAGAGTAATGTTGGCTTAGAAGATTTGTTTGGACGGAGAGAAATGTTGGGCCGTAGGATATGTTCCGCTCAGAAACAACGTTGGCCCGTTCTTTCCTCTTGAAAGTTTTTTGTTTCAGGAGCCCCCCTCCCCCCCCCCAATATTTGCAAATGTCCTAGCCGAGACTTTAATAAATTACACATCGTCAGCCATCATGTTCACCGTTGCATAAAATGCCGCGGTAAAAGTTTTTTTGCAGGTATTTGGAATGCAACAATGTCCTCTTTATGAGTAAATAAATCGCATAATCGTTCTGTCATTTTTTTTTTTTCAAAAATATCGTGACATTTTATAAATCTTTTACTATTTATTAAAATGGAGTACAATAAGAATAAAAGATATTGCAACATAAATCAACTGTAATTGTCGTAGCTCGGGCAAGAGCCTTGAAGGAGATTTTTTATCGTCCACATGGAATTTCGCTAACAAATCTCTTTCTTATTTAAAAGTAAAGAATATTAAAATGAAATTATCAAGTCAATTATATTCAACCAAACGTGTTTCTTGATCCTCCACCATTCCGACGATGGCTAGTAATTCCTGAGCACGACTTTCCTGATATCCATGGGGTTCGTGGTGCCCTGCCCGAGAAACATATTCCTAGCCCGTCCGATCGTTGGGCATTTGCACAAAATGTGCTTTATGGTCTCAACTTCCTTCATACAAACATGACATCCCGTCTTGTTAGTCAAATTCGTTTTGTTGAATGATGGCCCGTAATGTTTTAATACGAGTAGTATAAAAGTTCCATCAGCTTCTTTGATTGTCGCAGCAACCAGAAGATTTTCCTAGTATCTCTTCAGACATTTTCAGTATCAACATTATCCTCCATGATGCTCACTGTAAAGCTTTAGATCGATAGAGTTGGAAGGTGAACTCTGCCTGTGACCTAGCATATTCTCACTGATTTCTAAGAATTTTTTTTGGATGGGAAAAATTAATTAGAATTCAATCATTTTATTCATATATCGAACAACTTTTGTGCTTTTAAGAATATGAACCTCAATGCAAGCGTAGATAATGGAAATTAAAAGTTTTGCAGGTGTCGGAAAAAATTACTTCAATATTCACCATTTTTTTCATTAATTATGCAAAAAAACATCCTTAAAAATGTGATATCATCCCAAATGTTAATTCACATTCTTCGTAATTTAGTAAGAATCATACTTTCAATTTTCAAAATGATCGATTCATTACTTTTTGAGCTAGACTTACCGCGAATGCGAAAAAAAGTCATTTTGAGAAAAGCTTGTTTGAAAAAGAGAATATAACCGAAATAATACCTTTTGTTGGTGCTTCCAGTACCTTCTATACCGTTATTTGAAAACAAAGAGGCAAAAGTAGGGTTCCGCTACAAGGCTACGTACGTACATAAAGCGACTACCTGAGGTAGTGTTTCGCCGTACCCCCTAGAGTGCGCTCGAGCCTGTAGACTATACCCGATGAGCGCTCGGTTTTATGCTCATAAAATCGTCGAATTTCGTTTTGAAATTTTGGAAGCGTATTCTTGGATTTTTAAGCTCACAATTTATGCAATAAAAAATCGGATTTTTCGAACCTCCTAATATGGTTTCCCCCCTTAATGGTGGCATGATACTAAAGCAGTTCATGAAAATTTTCACCAATCCGGAAGGAAGCTTATACGATAAGAGCGCCCTAATGATTGCCTATAACTTTCTAAGTAATATTTGCGCTGCACCGCGATCTTGTTTCCAGAATCACCTTGGCACAGACAGCAATGGTGTGGATCTCAATTTAAAAAACCCCTGGCCAGCATAACACTTTCAACTTAGGCGCGTGTAACATTGGATGAATAATTGGATTTTTTTTATATTTAATGATTCAACTAACGTAGGCGGAGATAAAAGCAAAATACTAAAACAAGACGAAACAGTATGTTATTTGCCCCATAAGTCTCTCTCAATTTGCCCTAACCCTAACTTTCGAACCCGAAACGCCGGTGGTCAAACATGAGACTGATGCCTCAACACACTGCGCTACCGGTCGGCCCATAAGTACCGTTAGGAAAGTTTCCGCAGGTAGTGCAAATTTGAATTTAAGTTTTCTGGTTAAACCTCGATCGATTTCCAAAATAGTCTCAGAGAGTGTCTGGCATGCACTCTGAAGTCTTTTTTTCATGATGTACCGACCGACGTAAAACCATAGCTCGTCATCGTAAAAGTCATAAACGACTGCTACTCGCAGCGGTAATTCCGACCCGTACTCGCATTGAATCACAAAATGATTTGTGTTTGCATTTTGCTTATTGTACGTACAGCTCGTCATCGCGCGCAGCGTACATGTCCATCGCGCGATTCTGAACAAAATTAAAAACTTTCCCTTTTCCAGCGACGATCGCTTCCGTAGCACGCTGCTGCACAGCATTGCATAGCAAGCAGTGGGAACGACCAGTTACGAATGCGACTACTATATAGGAAAATACTTCTCCCTTCACCGGACTAAGTATAGCTCCGCGGAGCTGATGTTTCAATAAGGCATTGTTTAATTGGCATTCTGGTTGTAAAACAAAAATGAAATATCATTGAAAAAAGTCCTTTTTTTTAAACGCCTAATCTGGTAACCCAACTTACGTATCACTTCATTGCCAATGTCCTTTCATCCAACCAACCAAGAAACTCAATACTATCAAGAGTACTCTAGTGCATTCACCTCATGACACTCCGCCAGCAACATCCAGCCACCATCAGCTAGCCATAATTATTCAACCATAATAGCAATTATCACAATTCTTTACTTCAATCTAACATTTTTCCACATTTTTATGTCGCACCTTTTCATTTATATATTTTACTAGCATTCCAAACGATTATTATTCGTAAAAAAAACTATTGCCTTCATCTGTTTTGAGCATACAGTTGCCACACTCTGGATTCCCCATTGTGACAAAAATTTCTTAATTTATTTTTGGTTATACAAATTAAATCTATGTAGAAATAAAGTTTATTTGATTTTCAATTTCAGCTGCAAAATATTTCGTTTTATCGAGTTTACCGTATACAAATTCATGAAAATTTGGCTGTTTTTTTCGATTCACTGAAGTGACAAGCTAACGAGTGCGAATTATCCAAAAAAATCGAATTATCGAGGTTGGAATTAATGAAAGGAAACCGTATTTCTAAACGCAAAAAAAAAGTGAAAAACATAATCCCAAGCAGAAAAAGTGCTTTCTTGAAGCTACCATTTACAAGTATGAACAGTTGATGTTGGGTCATTGATTTTATGTTGATAGTGAGAATTGGCTACGTTTAACCTCTGGCAGATTTCCTAACCTTTCGGCACTGGCCATTGTTTACCTTACTCCAAACAATCTAGTTCGCTGATTGGCTTTCATTTCGTTGAAAAACCAATCTACAATATGTATGTACCTATATATCAAGTAAACTCAAAACGCCCTTCTCATCTACGCCCTCGGCAGAAGTACCGCGGTCGTCTTAGGCAGTCATGTAGAACAGAGAAGATTAACACCACACAATTACACTAACAATTTGTTATGAACTTTCTCTGAATAAAAGATAAGTGCAAGAAAGCTGTTCCGTTAGCATTTTCACGTTTTGAAATGCAGGCGGCGCAGGTGTCAAAGTTTTCGGGTAGTTTACAGTTTGAGAAGCACATACAACTCATTTCCTGTCAATAAAATATTCGCTTTGTGTAATATATGGAATAGTAAACATACAAAGTGGTTTTGCTGCCTAAAGGAAATTTGTCCGATTGTATCTGTACTAAGGATTTAGATTTCCGCTTTGAGTTGACATTTGAATGTTAAACTAAACTAAGACACACTCCCAGCAAAGACTTGCCCCATTTTCGTCTTTGCTACTCTAATCTGGTCTATAGCGTTCTTTTGCCGCTTATCCTGATCTACTCTGCTCTGTAAAAAAAACAGCTTTCATCTCTGCGTGCGTTCGGTTTCGCTCGTTATCAAATTGAAATTTGTCTCTACCTTAGACACGGCAATAACCATACAAAAAAAAGCAATTCATTCAAGCATCATACTCGTACAAGAATTAATTTAAATAAAAAAAGACAACCTCGTCCAAACATCCTCTGAGCTCATTCTTCATCTAATGAAAATCCGTTTTCTCTCTTATCATAAATTGCAACATCAAAATACACATCCTCCACGTTGTATCTCTTCATCAGGACAACGGTTTGACAGGAAAGTGTGTACGAGTATATTTCAAATATTCATGATAAGCATTCGGCACATCACTCCACTATTCTTCTACTCTATGGGATGTCTCTCATCTTATATGATGTCGACATTGATGGTCGCACAAAAAAAAAGAAGAGTTCAGAGGAAAAAAGTAAAACGATTCATGTGATACATACAAGAGATGAATAAAAAATTCATATGGATGAACCAGGACAAGAGAGGCTTAGAGGCTCTTTCAATAATATTTCCATAATTATATGTAAATAGGGTCTGTACTCATTGTCTACATGGAGTTTGAGAGATCACTCGCTCATATATATGGGGTGGAAGACTCTCCTCATAAGTGAGGTTATTATAGGATGGGTCTTTTGATTTCTTTTTGTTTAAGTAACGAAGGGTTTTATTCAAGGAAGTTGACATGATCCTCAAATTTAAGTCAACCATTTGCTGAATGTATGAGAAGTCGACTGAACTTGGAAATGTCTTTGGTGACTACCACACTAAAAAAATTTTCTTTTACAAAGATTAAAAATATATTTGCAAAAAAAAAAAAAAAAACTTTTATAGTGTAATGGGGTAACTTTTATAAGAGATGTCTTTCATAAAAGTTCTTTTATGATATTTAGCCTTTTCATGTTAAATTTTCAAGAGCATTTTGACAGTCAAAGGAGAAGAAGACTTTTGCATCAGCTGTGCATAGTTTGTTTCCTGTGAAGAAGGTGGCAGACGTGTGATATTTATTATTATTATTAAACAAAATATTAAATTAACAAAGACTCTAGAACTGTACAGAATTTAACTGAAAAGTGTAAACAGGTGTTAAAGGTACGAAAGTCGTAAATTGGCTCGCCCGATCGTACGAAAAGCGTGTTTCCGAAAAAGCTGACGTTCGAAATTTTGCCTGGCGGCCACTCCTACAATATCCGGTGCAACAATAATACATCCAACCTGGTAGCAACCCACCATATCGCTCCATACAGAAAAGTTCGCGCCTTGAGATATGTTCCGATGTCGATGAGAAGTTATGCAACAGTTTGTACTAATTTCGCACTTTGCTGGCAGTTTAACACAGCGGCGAGGCCAAAGACCTTCATTCGAAAATCGGCATCCAACAAGTGCTTGAAGTTACGCTAAAATACCCCGGCCAAAGCCGTTCTTAGATAACAGTGGTGTAGATAGCTTTTAGAGGAGGGAGAAAGAAGTAAATTGAGTAAATATCAAGCCATACACCAATGAGTTAGCGGACAACGTTTTGCAATATAGTCGCGTATTCGAAGTACTCATTAAGAACGAGTAGTTGATGAAATATTCGAAGAGTATCATCTACAAAGTCATCAGCAGGTTTATGGTGATATATTTAAGGTAAGGTCTAAAAAGCTTTCGGTCGATTTGCCTTGTAAACGGTACCACGCGCATATTCGATTGCTTATTGACTAGATAAAGTCACACAGACGCCGAATATTTTTAAGCTTCTCTATTATTTTCTACTGTGAATTCTCACTCATGTAGAATAAAAAAAGCCATGAGATAACCTTAAGGTAGCAGATGGTAACCTTGAGCCTGGAGGCGCAGTCCAAAAAGGTTTTTGTGTCTTGCGACTAACGGTATCATGAGCCTATTCAATTGGATAGTTCGGTTTCATTAACCGACCCCATATTCGGCTTCGAATATTTTCAGGCGTTTTAGGCCAGCATTACATAAATATTTATAACGACACCCCAGCCGATTGCACATTTGGTTTTCATTGATTAGATAAAATAACACCGCCACAAATTGGACGGGAAATGGCTCAGTGTGCTATATCCCACACTCCAACCCCACATCGGGCGCCAATTCTTTTCGGAAATTCCCTACTGTTTTTTCAATGACGTAAAAGGCCATAACATAGCCACGCTTCAGCCATCTGGTTATGTCATCATAGATCAATGGTTGAAAAAAGAAACCACGCCACAGGGAAAATGTCGTGAAATAAAGTGGCCTCGACAAATCGGACTGATAAGGGAGTCAATGGCTTAACTTCAGGTAAAGATTTTGTGTCTTAGTGTCGCAACAGACTGTCGAACTCGAATTCGAGCACGAACCTGGTACAAATGTCCTCTGAATAGCTCCAGACACACACTTCCCATAAACGTGAAGAAAACCGGTCCACTTGTACAATGTTCGAGATCGAGTTCGAGTTCGACAGTGTATGGTGACACTTAGTGTCAATTGATTCTTAGTTTTAAGTTAAAAATCAATAATTGTTTTCAACAACACAAGGACTGGTAAATTTTTAATTTTCTCGAAAAGTCCATCTTTTTCATAACAGTTTTCTATAGCGGTTATGTGAAAATAAATTGCCAGCTTTAATTTTACAGACGATTTTATCCTGTATATGTCTAATATGCATTTTTCCTATTAATTGAATAGCACGCTAGAACAGCTTATCGCAGGTAATTGTTACCCGTTTAAGTCGCAAGGATCGGATGGCATTATTCCAGCGGATATACAAAAAACGATGGACTTAGTGTATCCTTGGATTGAAAGTATATTCAGGGCCTGCTTGGAGCTGGTACACATTCCTCGCACATGGTCGGATGTGAAGGTGGTTTTTATTCCAAAGGTGGGCAGAAGCTCGCACCCACGTCCGAAAGACCTTCGTCCCATAAGCTTAACGTGAACCTTGCTAAAGATGCTGGAGCGTCTTATCGACATATACTTAAGGGACACTATTCCATCACACCTTCTCTTCTCTTCGCAGCATGCCTACTGGAAGGGGAGATTGGTAGACACAGCTTTGCATTCATTAGTAGCATGTATTGAGAAATTTCTAACTTGCAAGGAGTATACCTATACATTGGTGGCTTTCTTGGATTTTGAGGGGCCTTTAACAACGTCAAACTGGCGGCTATTTCGAATGCTCTCTTGAGTTTGGGTGTGGATGGCTCGATCTGTGAGCTTATTAGTCTGATGATAATATCTAGATTCATTAATACCAGTTTGGGTTCATTCAAGAAACGCAGGCAAGTTTATAGGGGCACTCCCCAAGAAGATGTTCCCCCTTCTTTGGAACATGGTGGTTGGCAGGTTGCTTCTGGATTTGGAGGGGGTTGGCTGTGATGTTATTGCGTATGCGGACGATATTTCCATTGGTATCTCGGGAAAGTTTCCCGGGGTTCTTAGTGAAATTCTGCAAAATGCCCTAAATGTTCTACCTCAGTGGGCTTGGCAAGTGGGTGTGGGGGTCACTCCCTCCAAAACAGACCTTGTTCTCTTCACCAGAAGGAACACTTTACCTTCATTGAT
This sequence comes from Chloromyia formosa, assembly GCA_964017055.1. NCBI lineage: Eukaryota > Metazoa > Arthropoda > Insecta > Diptera > Stratiomyidae > Chloromyia > Chloromyia formosa. Next base: position 63,066,455 of record OZ024818.1, read on the forward strand.
ACCACCCTTGCTGGAGGGCACGAGACTAGCCCTTAACGGAGAAGCCAGATTTCTGGGACTTACATATTGTAAATTTGATAGAAAGCTCTCCTGGAAGGCAAATATCGAGGAGCGAGTTGTTAAGGCAACAGCTGCTCTGTACTCTTGCAGGCAGGCTATTGGCTTGAAATGCCTATATTGATATCACTGGTGCTCTAGAGACCACACCAACTGCTGCTCTTGGTGTAATGCTGAATTTGCTTCCCTTGAACATCTTGGCCGAACAATTGGCTGCAATCACGGCCATCCGTCTTCGGGAAACTGGACAGTGGAAAATGACTACTATTGGCCACTCGGCTATAGTGGACAATCTTGATATTCCAGAAGAAACAGATTACACCTCTCCGGTGTGCTCCTTCGACAAAGGCTATACCAGCCTAATACCCTCTCGACAAGAATGGGGCGTAAACAGTACTCCAGAGTGGGACGCTATAAGCTTTTTTACGGATGGCTCGAAAACAGAAGAAGGTGTGACGCTGGTATCTTTTCAGAGGGACTGGATTTTGGCTTGTCACTCCGTTTTCCAGCATTCTGTAGTGTCATCCAGGCGAAGATCACTGCAATTGCCGAAGTTTTGGCTTAGTTGGGCTTATCTGCTAGAACTATTACTATCTATACCAATCAGTCAGGCGGCGATAAAATACCTGGACGCTGCACTTTCTACTCCGAAAACCGTGGTGATGTGCCGCTCTGCTGTCAAGGAACTCAGCGACTTTTTCAACATCACTTTGTACTGGATACCAGGGCATAGTGGTTTCAGCGGTAACTGCCGGGCAGACGAGCTGGCTCTGGTGGGTACCGCCAATGTTGACAAAGAGTATTTTCGCTCTGTCAAAATACCGATGGCAGCTTGTAAGAAGGTGATTAAGACAAACGCACTAAACCGTGCTAATATCAAATGGCTAAATGGAACTACATGCAATGTTACAAGGCAAATTTGGCCGGCCTTTAATCCTAGCTGCTCTTCAGGGCTGCACATGCTGGAGAGAAGGCATCTAAGGAATGTTGTGGGGATCATTACAGGACATTGCTTGATAGGTGAGCATGCCAGGCGTCTACGGCTTCCGTATAATGATCACTGCAGAAGCTGTGGAGACGAGGAGGAGGAGGAGACAATAGCTCACTTCCTGTGCACCTGCCCTGCTCTGGCCGGTAGAAGAAAGGATACTCTAGGTTCCCTTTACTTTCTTGACCTGGATGACTTGAAAGACGTAAGTGCTGGTCATCTACATACATCGCTTTATTGATAAATCCGGATGGTTTGGCGACTAGGCTCTTATGGCGTCGAGGTATCACAACGGATCCATTGGTGGTCTACGAGTATGTGTGCTGTGCTCTACACAGCAGCCTTTTTAACCTAACCTAACTTACAAAGTCGGAGCAGTTATTGTGCACGATGTTTCGTTGTGAGTGTTCGTCTGCGGAACAGCATCGACGTAAAGGTAAATATTACATTTAATTTGTCACTTTAATGGGAACAACAATGTCGCCTTTTTTGCTAAGCGAATAAAAGCATTTTCAATGTCATAAATATATTTTATACCCTTGTTGCGTTATATATGGGACTTAAGTGAACTACAACTGATTGAAGCAATGACTTGAATGTCATTATGGCATTGTTTCTCCATCTTGTTTTCAAACTTTTGGGGAAACAATGACACATTTGCAATTTACTTTCTAATTTAATTCTTTAATAAGGGGTAATTTCGCAAAATAGGTCGATAACATCATTAAATAGGATAATACACATATTAAATAAAAATATGAAAGGTGATAGCCGAGTTTGCTCTGCAATTTGTATCCCATTTTTTACGATAAAAAAATTTAAGAATTTCAAATGCGATTTCCCATTAATTCTTGAATTTGCACTTACGTCAATGTTTCCCCGGATGTGCGATATATTAATCCATGTTTAAGGCCAACTACCTACTATCGCGTCGGCTTACACCTCACTACTGTGGCCAGGTCCAATCAATTTAGAGACAGCAGTCGGATTTAGCAGTAAAGCAATTAAAATGCATTCAAAATCGTATATCTGCATAGTACATGCTGTTGCTTTTCAGTTCAATGCCATGCAGTATCTATGAATATACCCGCATTGAAAGATACAAACAATACAAATCGGTTCAGTAGTTTGGGAGGAGTGAAATGTAATAGGCGTATTTTTTTCTTCCACCCACAATCTACTTATACCTGAACCGAACCAAGCTAAAACAATACTTTCACCAACCATCCACTTATATGTACATTACACGAACCAAGGTATAACAATGCTTCCACCCACAATCCACTTATACTCGTATATATGAACCGATCAACAGCGGATACATGGGGCGACCCGTAGCGCAGTGTGTCGAGGCATCAGTCTCATGTTTGACTACCGGCGTTTCGGATTCGAATCCCGTCCACAACAACGTTCGTGGCCATGGATGTGCAGGAGGTGCATGCTGGCAATTGCATTCCCCGAAAACAGTTTATGCCAACGAAACGTCAACTGAGCCACATGGAACAGTTGACGCACTATGCCCCACAAGGGGTTAGGGCAATAGAGTACAGCGGATACATGAACCGATCCTACTTCCACCCACAATCCGCTTATGAATGAACCGATCCTCAGCGGATGCGTGAACCGAACCGCATAGCTTCTTCCCACTTTTAAGCTTGGAGTCTACGAAAGCTCACAATATTTTCCGCGGATTATACCTAAACTATTTCTCCGATTTTAATAAAATATAGTTAGTGCACACCTCTAAAAGAAAGCCTTTCTAATAGTGTAAAAATCATTAAAATCGGTTCAGTAGTTTGGGAGGAGTCCAGTCACAAATTCTCATACAAAAATTGTTAGCCTATTACTCGTAATACTTAGATTATACAATTAAACGGAAAAGTGCGACAGTGAGTTTGAGCAAGAGGTCAGCAATAAAAGAGAACGCCGTATTGACGTACACAACTAAGGATAAGGTCCCATTCACAAATAATCAGCACGCTTAAATTATTCAAATTCCGCCAGCAACTGTCACGTTTCCATGCATCCTCTCCCATTCCGCCGCAGAGCTAATTCAAACATCACATCTTACAAATAGTAAGACACGAATTAAATTAAATTTGTGCCCTGGCATAAATTAACTGAAATATGCCCGACCATCAAATAAAAATATGACCCAACCAGTGTTAATTCAATTTCATGAAGTTCACATCAAACCACGGCTAACGAACGACGGAGATTTTCGCTGTGCCAGTAAAAGTGTCGAGACCACACGGTGGTGGCACTCTTTCTGTTATCACATTACAAACCGAAATTTAATTTTCATTTCTTCATTGGTCCGGGCATCCACATTTAAAATACTGCTATATCCTTTACACTCTCTGCGCTCAAGGGTCCTTTCTCCGTGTGGCATAAAACTTCACTTGAATAGGTTCTAATTAACGATATACCCTTACTAATTACTTCGAAACTCAAATTGGATAAAAAGTAACTTTGTGGCCAAGGATGCTGTGTAGAATGTCAGGATGAGTTTTTAGCCACAGGTTTATTTAAATTCGTTAATATTCGGCCAACCTGGTCATCATCCTTTTCGGGTACTATTTTGGGACGCTCGCAGGAAAATCAAGAAGGAAGACAAACCACTCAGTTTCGCTACTTAAAATTATCCCAAACAGTGGCACGAAAATTCCAGGACGACTCTGTTTCGCTAAACATAAAACACTAAGGTGCCGTTTAGAAGGTGCGGTTTAAAAAGCGGTTTTGAGCAACGGATGCTCAACACACCGCGGTAGTAACTGCCACGGTTTGTTTAGCGGCAAGATTGCATTTAAATACAATGTGAATTTGGAAACCGCGGTGGCTGCCGGTTATTTGCCTCTATAGGCGGCGGGTACCGCTGCTCTTATTGTTTGTTAAACCGCAGCTTCTGAACGTCACCTTAATCCTGGAGAGCTATCTGACCATGAACTGAGCACATCTATCTAACCATTCGAAAAGCGTTGAATGGCTAGGCAAAATTTTCGGTTGCTCTTGCGATAGAAGTGTATGACAAATATGTAATTGGAAGAGGACCGAATAGCATCTCCCGGTAAGAAAATAAGTATCTGAAAGTACTGTTTGTCCTTGGTATTATGGTGGACTACAAAAAAAAAGAACGTGGAATGCGTAAAAAACATATCAGAATTGGAGGTTTTTTGGAGGACCAGTTTCTTTTTTTTTCTTTTTTGCCTAAATTAGAGTATGGAATGAAAAGTAAAAGTACATTACCTGAAATGAGGCCGTAAATGCTGACAAAACTTCGTAGGCATGTTCCCATGGATGGCCAGATTCGGGACGAAATGGGGTTAGAATATATTGTAGACCGAGTAGTGGAACCAGAAGAAGTGTCGCTCTGTGGAGCAAAATGAAAGAAAAAAAAAAGTTGTTAAAAAATCGGTTAATATTGTTAAGTGGAAGATGTTTGGGTTTCATTTGCGATTCGAGGCAACGAACCAAAAGCTGGGTCGAATTTCATATTCTGAAAATGTAATCAGGAAAGAATTTTCAAGAGAATAAAGCAACATTGAACTGATAAACGGAAAGGACATAAGAGTTTGGGTCCTTTGATTATTCCAACAGTAAAATATTCCATACAGTGTTGTTTCTCGCAACCTGTCACTTATGTGAAATCAAGTAGTCTCCTTCTGCAAAAGAAATCTTAAGGGTAGTGTACGAGTAGACCCGCTAGCCTTTAATTTTTTGCTGACTTTTTCAATTATCATTTCCAAAGAACCAGTGTGGCGGGTTACGCCCCGCACCACAGGGGGAAGACAACATAAACATATGTACATGGCCACGAACAACGTAATGGACAGGATTCGAACCCGAAACGCCGGTAGTCAGACTTGAGACTGATGCCTCTACGCATTGAGCTACCGGTCGACCCATAACATGATGTTTCCACGCCTTATATAACGGCTCCGCAAGGAGCTTTTTGAAAACAATCACAGTTAGGCGGCTTATCAAAAAAAATTCCTTGACCACGGCTTAACTTGCAAATATAATAGAATTCGCCCAATAGATTTTACCTATCAGCCTTATTTCTTGCATTATGAAGTCGCTTGAGCGAATCCTATACAGACACATTCAGCAACTTCCGCATATCTTTCCATTACCAGCATGCCTGCCTACCCCATGGAAAAGTTGAGGAAAAAGGCTCTTCACGAGGTAGTTCGCACAATTGAGCGTCACTTGCACTTCAGACAACATACCCTAGCGGCTTTCATACACAAGGAGGGCGCCTTCAATTATGTCAAAACCGATACCATATTCTAAGCCCTCAACGAGTTGGGTGTCGAAACATGTTTCATTAGTTGGGTAGTAACCGTACTGAAAACAAGAATAATTCAGCGCTACCTCGGTGAAAGCCGGATAGCCAAGCATGTACGCAGAGGGACGCCACAGGATGGGGTCATCTCCCATCTGTTGTGGATTTTAGCAATGAAGGCCCTTCTTAGAAGTTCGGAGAAACCTGGAGCTAAGATTGTCGCGAACGAAGATAAAATTGTAATCCTGATTTCAGGAAAGTTTCTACCCGTGATGAGTGACATCACGATTGGCGTCCTGAAGATTGTCAGCACCTCAGCAGCAGAATGCGGCCTCAGTGTGAATACAAAGAAAGCCGAGCTGGTTCTTTTTAGCACAAAAATAAAAATTGAGGAGTTTGTGCTCCCAGTACTAAATGGACACTCACTGACTCTATCGACTCATGTGAAGTGCGTGGGAGTCATTCTCAGCTCAAAGCTCTCATGGAAACTGAACGTCAAGAAAGCCTATATAGCTCTCTATGCTCGGCTGAGAACTTGCGGCAGGAGTTGCGGAATTCAACTGAGAATATTCTTGTGGCTACACACAGCGGTGGTGCGACCGACGCTCATACACGGAGCGCTGGTCTGATTGCCAGCGCTGCGCAGGAAATATAACAGTGATATGCTGAGCAAGATGAAAAAGGACTGCATGCATCGGAGTAACGGGTGCTATGCGATCACGTCCGAATGAGGCACTAAATGCTATCTTTCACTTACTCCCCCTTGACCTACAAATTAGCTTCAACGCAGCCTGTAGCGCGTTCAGACTTAGGGAGTCTGATAACTGGACAGCGAAACCATATGGACAGTGCAACATACTATCATCCCTTGCGAACTGAGGTGCAGGACATTATAACGGACGGTTCGGTGGGCATCCGAAAATGCCCGTGGGGACGAAGCCTAAGGTAGCATAATGACCGTGAAGGTCGGGCAGTGCTATCTGGCGAAGAGAAAGGCCCCTCGACAAGCTTAGCAGTGACCTATGCTTGTTTGGGAGACGCGGGTGGGGTTTTCGCCGCTCGTCGCCCCTGTTCTTTACGTATTCACAGAAAATTATAGGCCTGGGGAAGACCACCGAGATCACTACTCACCAGGTGCTGCCTTCTATCTGCCGGTGGAAGCAGCACAACTATGCTGCAAAAAGGAAAAAAACAAACTGGGCTTCTGAGCTAGCAGGCAACCGTTGTACAGAAGAAAAAGTTCTGTCTCTGGTTCCTGTTAACCCCTTGTGGAGCATAGGGCTTAGTACTTCATTAATGGCAATTAAAAACAGTATAGGTGATAAAATGCAGCCTTGTCGCACTCCGCTATGCACCTCGAAAGGATCTGATAGCTTACCCTTGTGTATGACGTGACATTGGGCTCCCTGATAGGACTCCTTGGTGATGGAAATTATTTTATCTGGTATGTCTCTTCTAACTTAAGCTTTTCAGATGTATTCCCGGTCAACGTTGTCAAACTCCTTCTCGAAATCGATGAACATGAGATGTAATCAGGATCTCCACTCTGCGGATTGTTCAATAATAATTCGGAGAGTGTTAATGTGGTGGCTACATTAGAAGTCCTCGCAAAAGCCAGCTTGTTCATCATTCAATGTGCGATCAACAGTTCGTTTGATCCGGGAAAAGACAGATTCCATGCTAATTATTGCAATCACGATCGGTGGTCGTGGTCGATCGGTCGCCGCTCTACGATACTAATCTAGAGCTCGGAGTTCAAATTTCGGCGCGATGAAAAACTGCCAGTTACTAATAGAAGTATCACAGTGTTCCGAGTTTGTCAGCATAAAGACGGCGCGGATAAGCTGAGCCATCAGCCAGAAGCTGAGTTAATCTGTTCCTAAACTCTCTTGCGCACTGAGATTAGAGACCATGTAGAGTCGCTAATTAATGGTCTCCTACCGCGCTCCAATCGACCCGCAAATGTTACGTCACACGAAATAAATGAATACTTTGCGACATTCCATCTATCATCAATTGTAGGATTCTCACAAGGTGGTGGTGTATTAGCTCTCTCATGCAAGGCGGTGGAATATGTACGTCTTATAGGCGGGTCTTTAAGCTTTTGGACATTAAAACTTGGCAACATTCGTGCATTTTGCGGGCGCTGGATCGCTGCCGTTTGTAAGCATATTTTTGCGATAACAAGTTGGTGATCGCTGCCAACATCAGCACCTCACTTCGACCTGACGTCCAAAGGACAATTCGTCCATGTCTTGGAAACAGATATATGGTCAATCCATTTTTCTGTTCTGCCATCCGGAGAGGTTGTTACGTGGCAGCGTTTGTGCTCGAACAGGGTACCGCCGATAATGCTTTGACGAAATTTACAAAACTCCACGAACATCTCGCCATTTTTGTTCCTGTTGCCTAGTCCATGTTTGCCCATTAGGTGTTCTAAGCCTACATTGTCGAACCCAACTTTAGCGTTGAGATCCCCCATGATAATTTTTATGTCACCTTTGGGAGCCTTGTCGAAGATGTCGCCAAGCCGTTGATAAAATGGGTACTTAGCTGATTGATCCGCTAGTTCAGTCGGGACGTAGCACTGAATTATTGTGATGTTTCTTACCCTGGATTTTAATCTGGCAGTGATGATACGGTGGGAGATGGGTTTCCAGTCAATTACAATTGCCACTCAAGGTAAAGTATCGTCTTCACTTCCAGAGTAGAGCAGCACTGTTTGGGAGCTTGATGATAAAGTGGTTCCCAATCCAGGCCATCTTGTTTCGCTTAGTCCCAGTATAGCATTATTTCATGCGGTCATTTCCTGTTCGACTTCAGTGAGCCTCGCACTATTGCACTTGCCCCACAACGTTCGAACGTTCCAAAAACCGATCGCGGTCCGTTGTTTGTAGCCAAAACTCATTGCCGTTGAGTCAGTCCGTTGTATCCGAGGCTCGCTTAATGTTTCGAGTGTAAATTAATTTCGGGCGCGCAGGTTACAAGCCTACACACCCTCTCCATTTAGACGCCCTTTACGACAAGCCGGGAGCGCTGTGGTTTATTGTAACCCCCTAGTTATTCGGACATTGCGCGAAGCAGTCCTAGATACCTTTCTGTTTGTCAGGATTGTCCTTTCATGTCAGTTTAAAATTTTTGATATCCTAGTATTGCATTTCTCCATTATTCATGTGCTCAGCAGCTTACAGACTTTATAGTTGAAATACGGCAAAGATTGCAGCGTTGCATCTCTGCTGACCTCAGGATTCTCCGTAACCTGTTGATCATCTGGATGATGGGAGATGCAGTATTTTTTTTTCTTTTCTCTTCGCTATTTTTCTTCTCTACAATGGTTGCCGGCTGGCTTAGGAGCCTATTTCGTTCTTTTTTTCCTTTTTGCACCACACTCTGTCTACAGCTTCTACTTCTTTGCAGGCCTCGAAGTAGAAGCTGCCCTGTAATGAACCATACTCTGGTCTAGTTGTGCTGCTTCCACCGGCAGATCGAAGGCAGCTCCTGATGAGTAGGGATCTGTCGGTACATTCGGACCCTGATGCGAGCGCCAGGTCACCTGCACCATCCACCAACAATTCCATCCTTATTGCCAATTTTTTTTATTCCTAATTTTTGCCTCCCATGTTTGTGTTGTCTTCACCAGGCCTATGCATTTTTATTAATACGTAAGGGACAAGGGCAACGAGCGACGAAAATCCCGTCCACGTCTCCCGAACTGAGCGACAGCAAGCATTCGATGATGGGCCTTATTCTTCGCCACATGGCACGGTTCGACCTTGACGGTCATTGTGCTACCTTAGGTTCCGTTCTTACGGGCATCTTCGGATGCCCACCAAACCGTCCATTACAACATGTTCCCAATGGTTAGTCCGTCGCCGAAACAGAACATCTGAAATACTTCGCCACTGGCTGTCCAACTACCACGGAATGGTTTGCAGAAGATGTGACGTCGAGATATGACCTGATGATTTTCACTGATATGGCTCGATTTTCTCTGAAAACGTCGGAGTTTCTAAGTCACTCCGCGTCCCAGTTTATGCAAGTGCATTTCAGGCAGAAGTGCTGGCAATAAGCGAGGCTTGTCGGATGCTGAAGCACAGCACAGTAGCCTCAAGGGACATAGCCACTTTCTCGGACAACCAAGCGACAACGTCATCTAAAATAATAAAGCAATGCCGTCGGGAGATGAACGACATGGCCAGTATCCACAGAATCACCCTCCTTTGGGTTCCGAGTAGGGGAGCACGCGGCCAGAATTGACATCTCCTAAAATGAATTCTGCCGTAGCTGTAAAAATCACGGGGGAGATACTTTGTTTTCTCAATATAACAGGTTGGATTTAAGGTAACATCCAGGTTAATCCCCCTAACAGACTTCAACCTCAATGGTTTTTCTCTAGCGAGAATTTTTCTGACATCAAAGCCGCACATACCCGCCCTAATTGGGTTTTCTTTTTGTTTTTTCTTAAGATTACAGTCACCCTAACCAAACAAGATATGTACCACAAATATTTTTTCTCGCTTCAATGCTTTCAGATCATCATATTCAATTTTTTGTTATTTCCCAATCGTTGGCGACATACCCTTCCATTCCAAACTTGACTTTAATCTGACTTACCTCACAGCTTGGACAATGGTCCGTGATGGGCCGGTACCTTGCGGTCCAGCCGGTGCCTTCAATTTCAGCAGCAGCACTCGTACAATATTGCACAGGAACAGCAAATTCAAAAGCATCGACGTACAAACGGGCACAATCAGAATAGTCATATAAGGACTTTCATTCATCCAGCACCTGTGAAAAGGAAAGATGAAGAAAAAAGAAAACGAAACGTGACCACAAGACATCCAGTGAGCCATAAAAAAGTCCTCTTCAATTGCACTTACTGTATTGTAGCCTGCTGGTTTGTATCCAATCCACGCGATAGTGAATATATCAGGATAACAATAGCCGGCGAACTCCAACCGAACCCGATCAGCCATTTGACCAGCTTCTGTTCTGAGATGAAGGCCGACACGAGAACGGTGTGCAAGTAAAAGCCCTCGCATAGCATCCAAGCGTAGTTCGTCAGCAAGAAATAGTGCAGAATAATATGCAGGGCGACACAGCCTGGCTGAAAATAGTCCAAACAGTGAGTCCTGAGAGTCGTCACCTATCCTGGCAACAATAAATGTGGATAGGATACGAAAAGAAGAAAAATACCTCATCCGTGATTGTCGGATCACTCAGGACTTTATACCATAGAAGCCACAGTGAATTGTTGGCAGCAAAGGATGCGAACAGATTCATATGAAGCGTTATCCTTGCACATTTCAGCGACCTGGAAAAGACGGAAAATAAAACGAATTCAGATTGAGTACAAGATACCGATACGTTGAGATGAAGAAAGAGAAGTAAGGTTGGTACGACAAGATTCGGAAAATGATTTCGATCTTCTGCAATTTTTCCAATTTACGTTCTGTGGAACCGCCTTCAAAATCATATCCAAACGATACATATCGCCCGAGTAAAATGAATATGTCGAAAGATAATGCAAATGTCGAATGTAATAATATTGGCAAAAAGATGCCATTGAAATGTAATGCAGAGCACTTAATGCAATTTGCATACGGTGGGACAGAGATATTCCAATCAATTATGGAAATTGTTCAGCATCTTTGGGGAAATGCAATAATTTTTGTGTCAATTTGGAGCTGGAAAGAGTAGATTAGTTAGAACTGAATTTGAGGTCCATTCTAAGATGGCACACAAAATATTACGGATTATCAGAGGTCATGACCATGGCCTCAAGCTCTGAGGAGACCACCAATGCAATCTAATACTTCTTCGTGAAAGACAGTTTATGTTTTAGCAAAATGCTAATGTCCACACACAATGGTTTTAATATCACAAGAACGTTCTCGTTTCTGCAAATTCTTCCCACTATCAACTATAGCGCTCCCATTAGATTTACCCGTCTCACGTCTCCGGTCTTTTGACCTGACCATTTCCTTCCGCAAAACTGGTTCCTTTTGTATAGTATAGACCGTATGACCACAATCCGAAACGACCAAACCATTGCATTCAACTTGTAAACAAGAAGCAGCCAATTTTCGGACTTTCCAATTTCAGGCAAAAGGCAAACCAAAAACCGTCGTACTTCCGGAGATCTGACCGAGGAAAGATTTTAATATTCAACATTTATCGGAGCAGTTAAGCGAACACCGGAGTTCAGTAGCTATGTACATAACACACAAGAATGGTATGCTAAAGTTTCCCCCCAACAGACTGCGTTCTGTTGCAATTTCGAGTAAAACAGAAAACGTCTCTCTTATTATGAAAATGGTAATGTGTCCGTAGTGAATAGCGTAAAGGAAGATGAAATGTCTTTTCTTCTATTTGTCCAGAAACTCGTGGAGTTGAACTTATTTCTTGCCAGATCTTTGAGCTCTTATTTGCACGGTTATGAAAACATTTGAATGCAGAGATGGGGCAAATTATAGGTTTTCGGGAGAGGACAAACCACTTACTATACTTTTCTTGATTGAGATGGAAACCTGGCTGGAGGCCTGGCTAACAAGTTGTTGAATAAAAAATTCAATTCAATTAATTTATTGAAATTCATAATTCATATAAAATAATCATTAGATTACAAAGTATTTAATGCTTCTTGTAGTGCTATATTTATTTGTGTAGTTCTATATCTATGTAATTGTACATTGATTCAAAAACCCAATAAAGCAGTCTGAAAGAACACGTCAAGGCGTTTAGACGTATCCATGCAACATGGCGATCCTGCCAGTTAGACTATTTATTTATTTATTGAAGGAAATTACTGAACAGGACATAGTCCCAAAAATACAGTAATGTTTTGTGAGCAAGAAAAATTAGCAAAGAGAAAATTCAGTGTAATACATAAGAATCCAAAATTAAAATTATAGCAAGAGAAAAGAAATACAGTAACGCAAAGGATCGAAATTGAAATTCAATAGAAAAAAAAGTTATATATAATAAAAAAATAGTACAGAATCAAATAATAAGAAAAAATTTTAAAGAAATTACTAAAACAAAACATGCGGAAGCAAATAATTCAAGTAATGAGTAAAATATTGTATAATAATGTTAAAAAAAAAATAAGGTTACAAGGTAATAAGAGAAACGAAAAAAAATAAAGAAATTTGAGAAATTTAAAGATCCGCCGAAGACACTTTATGAAGTAACTTTTTTTAAGGCAAGAAATGAGGTGGATAAAGGACCAAGCTCCAGTTTGTCATAATTATGATTCGAGGCGGATTCTTGTAGACAGCCAGCAAGGCCGTGGGAGGATCGAAAACGGTGGTAGTGCGGGTATTGTAGGAAGGATGCCTAAAAGTAATGTCACCTGAAAACGGTGAGCGTAATGAACCACTACATATTTTGTAGAGGAAACATTCGTCAAGAAAGATACGTCTGCTTTGAAGGGACTGTAACGAATAGTTTGTTGAAGCTGTGCTCAAAAATGAGGACGAAGGTTCGGGCTTGGTCGTTCAGACCAGCCGTGACACCTAAGTGTCAAAACCTCCTCAGAAATGACCCGAGATGACGCGTGCTTGATAGCTAGCTCAGCTATCGGTAGTGTGGGCGGGGTTTTGGTGGGTCATTCTACCTCAACATCGATACAAAAAAAAAAAATACTCACGCGTCGGCCCGAATGCCGAAACTAAACGGGAGTCCCTCAACGGAAATAACAATAAAAATCTGGCCGCGAAAAACCCCCAAGTCCCTGCCTCTAGCACGGGAGCCCTCTGATGGCGATGAGGCTCCGCGCACCCTTCCCTAACCTTGGGTTGGGCCGCGCAATATTGCCCAACCCCCTTAGCGAAATTACTCAGAAGAGACTACCCGACGAGAGCGGAAGAGTGAAGAGCCCTCAGGGGAGCAGGAAGCAAACACTTGATTTTTTTAGAGACGATCCATTGTTCTAATTTATTCTGATTTTTCTAAGGCTTATTGAAGGCATGAATTGTTACAATAATCAATGTACTAATGCTAAAAGCTGCTACCATGGTCCTTATACCCTAATTTCTTAAGTTTAGTAGAATTATTGTTATGCTTAGGTTTCGATTTTTGTGACAATTTACAATTCAGGTATTCGGCCGTCCGCTTATTGGCAACGACAGGCTCTTTACAAACAAAGAACATTCTACCTATATAATATTTCACTCGTCATTAATTGCAGCATCGACAATTATACAATCAGCACTCGGAAACATCACAATCTTATACTCCTATAATCTATTTTGGCACTTGGTGCTAATTAATAATAATACATATGCGTCTCGTATATATATATCTCTCAAAAACAACCCTGTTGTAAAAAACTCCTCACCAAGAAAAACTCCTCAGCCGTAAAAAGGATTGATATGAACACAATACCGCCAAAGTACTCGTAGCTTCGCGCCTCGCTCTAGGGTTGGCATATTGAACGCTGATTGCATTAGTTAATTTCTTTCAAAGCTGATTGGCGGGGAGCTTCGTAGCCTAAAGACTCACCGCCGAACGGATTTAATGACAAAATGACAGTGATAATGACAACGATGTCGCTCTGACAAAATTATGGATAAGTAGTTGCGTGCGGATCATGCTGTAAGCTCTTATGCCAAGTACTATTGGCTTTTCGCCCGGATCTCGGTATAAAGCCCCCGCTTTACAAAAGACTAAAAATGCACTTCAGGCCAGAAGTGATTAATAGACTATTTTCTACTGCGTTCTTCTTCAGATTGTTTAACTTGTTTTGTTTAATGGAAGCTCCCCGCCAAACCGCGTTGAAAGAAATTAACTAATGCAATCAGCGTTCAATATGCCAACCCTAGAGCGAGGCGCGAAGCTACGAGTACTTTGGCGGTATTGTGCTCATATCAATCCTTTTTACGGCTGAGGAGTTTTTCTTGGCGGGGATTTTTTTACAACAGGGTTGTTTTTGAGAGATATCACATCTTTTTGCATAGTAGTACTAGTAATCCAGATGGCGCAACTGTAACCACGTTCGCCTTCTATACATTGGGCTCCGGTTTGATTCCTACTGAATGCGGTAGTCTTCGATAAAAAAGGGGATTTGCATGCCGGACTATGAGTCCACTCAGGTTACCCATTTGTGGTAAATAGTTTTATTGCCAAGAATATCATTTTTCTAGTTCAAAGGACTCAAAGTGCCTTTAACAGTAGTTTACTGCATTCGCCTCATCACCCCCGATAATATAATACTCATCTTGCCTAGATATCGCTTCCTTGCAAAGAATATCATTTTTCCTGCCCAAAGGACTCAAACCACCTTTAACAGTCTACTGCATTCGCCACATCACCTCCAGTCATACCCATCTTGCCTAGACATCGCTTCCCATCTTCCACACATTGAAAAAATCATCTTACATCATAACTCATATCTCCTATGCCATAAATGAAACTACCTAAATCATATACCACACAGCATGTTTTTGTCAAAAATATCCTTTTTCGAATGTCCTTGTTGCCACCGGAAAACTCGAAATGCCATCCGTAGTACTCCTAGGCATTCGCCTCTTCACCCCGGTTCATATGACACCCATATTGCCCATATTTTAATTGACTTTCTTGGATGTCCTTTTCGCCACCGAAGGACTCGAAACGCCATCCGCACTACTCCTGGATATTCGAGTGTCCACCCCGATTCATATGACACCCATATTGCCCATATTTCGCTTCACTGCCAAAAACATCCTTTTTCGAATGTCCTTGTCGCCACCGAAGGATCCGGAATGCCATCTACAGTACTCCTGGACATTCGCCTCTTCACCCCTGTTCATATGACACCCATATTGCCCATTTTTCACTTGACTTTCGTGAATGTCTTTTTCACCACCGAAGGACTCGAAATGACATCTACATTACTCCTGGACACTCACCTCTTCATCCCGATTCATATGAGACCCATATTCCCCATATTTCGTTTCACTGCCAAAAGTATCCTTTTTCGAATATCCTTATCGGCACCGAAGGACTCGAAATGCGATCCATAGTACTCCTAGGCATTCACCTCTTCACCACAATTCATATGACACCCATATTGCCCATTTTTCACTTGACTTCCAAGAATGTTCTTTTCGCCCCAAAGGACTCGAAATGCCATCTACACTACTCCTGGATATTCGGGTGTCCATCCCGATTCATATGACACCTATATTGACCGTATTTCGCTTCACTGTCAAAAATATCCTTTTTCGAATGTCCTTGTTGCCACCGAAAAACTTGGAATGCCATCCATAGTACTCCTGGACATTCGCCTCTTCAGCACGGTTCGCATGACACCTATATTGCCCATTTTTCACTTGACTTTCGTGAATGTCCTTTTCACCACCGAAGGACTCGAAATGCCATCTACACTAATCCTGGACACTCGCCTCTTCATCCCGGTTCATATGAGACCCATATTCCCCATATTTCGCTTCACTCCTTTTTCGAATGTCCTTGCTGCCACGGAAGGACTCTACATCTACAGTACATTCGTCTCTTCCCATCCATTCTCCTCACGTACATATAAAAATCCTTGATTTCATAGACAACCTGCCCAACATACTACATAGTACTATTTTCATACAAAACCCCGACATTGAATAATGAATCAATTGCTCTCGAGTCGCAGTCGCAAATCGCCCAGTCGCTGTCTAGTAAAACACAGCTTAAGATGCAGCCATAAGCATTCAGTGTCAATTTTTTCATGACACACTACACTTTTCATTCATGCACTTGCCACAAACCACGCCAACACACAAAGAACTCGTATGGTTCACCTCCCCCGACGAGCGCAAGTTACACCTTGTGTTACACCCTGTCCCCAAAATCCTACAGTTACATCCTGTCCTTCTATAACAACCAAATTCTCTAAACCCATCAACTTAGTTAATGACATCATGCATGCCCATCCAATGTAATCGTCACTTCCAATAATAATATTTTTGCCATTACCAAAATGCATAAAAATCTAACAATTATCAATCAACACGTTTTGACAATTTCAATTAGCGAAAACGATCTTAATTTCTAAAGAACAAAGCCATCAGCACGTTTTGGCAATTTCAACGTAAAGAATATCAATTGCATACTCATTTAGATCCAGATTAGTATATAAGGGCTAAGCTCCAGTTTATTAAGTTAGTCTTATATTAGCCAGTCGAGAAGTCTGTCTTTGTGTTTTTGAATTTTAATAAAAACTAATTACACTTAACTTGAGTTTCTTCTAAAGATTCCGCGGAAGGAAATTATTTTTTTCCCAGTTAGTGTTTTAGGATTTATAACTGGCGCAGTCGTGCGGATTTTTGTTGGAAAACAACTTAGATCAAGAATCAAATCGCGGATCCACTAAGTACATTGTACAAGGATCAAACGTTAATATTTTAAAGTTGGTGCAGTGAAAGAATTTGAGCGAAGATCAAATTCCACCGTAACAATTCTAAAAACTAAAAATCTAACAATTTTCTTGATTCAAGAAAGGTCATACGAAAAGTATACAAAGACCTAGTACTGAAAAAAGATATAATTAAAAGTGTGTGAAAACCAAATTTATCTTACGACGTAAGAAGGGCTCTACGAAAAGTAGTAAACTTGGTATTGAAATAAGATAAATTAATAGTGCGAAGCTGTTGAATCCAATAAAAGGAACCAGACCACATAAAACACATTGACTAAAGACAAAAACAACGATCATCAAAAATGGCTAATGCTGAAGGAAATTTACCAAACCTCCCCTTGGATTTGTCATTTGAAGACCTCTTGAAGGAAGCTAGAAGACTACCCATCTATAATGGAAACAACAAAGAATATGCCTTAACCTCTTGGATCAGCGAAGCAAACACAATACTGTCATTAACACCACCAGGAGATCATACAGCATACGTATTCCGACTTATACTCAACAGATTACAGGGACATGCACGAAATACGATACAAAAAATACAGGACCCAACGTGGGACAACATCAAACGCATCCTAGTTTCAACATATGGCATCAATGAGAGTTACAGTAGCATAGTAAACCAAATTCATAAGGTAGGTGTAAGTAACATTGAAAATATGTACCACAAATTAAATGGTTTTCTGAATCGGTTAAATATAAAGTTCATACAAGACCCAAACCAACATCTTAACGCTGAGTTTAACCCCGTTCGTAATGAAGGACTTGTACTAAATAAATTTAAAAGTCTGATACCCGAGTATAAAATGTTTTTAATTGAATCGAGAAACATCCAAACATTAGATCAAGCTTACCACCTTCTAAGAGAATTGCAACAAAACACTAACGAATCAAATAATAATGACCACCATCATAATTCACCTAAAAATCATAAACATAATAACCGACATAACACACCAAATAATTACAATAGAAATAGTAATACTAATAATTATAATCATAATCACAGACATAATCAAAATAACTACAATAACAACAACTACAACCATAGAAATAATCAGAATTATCCCAACAATAATTATTATCATAATCGAAACTACGATAACAATCGACAATACCGAAGTAATAACTACCAATATAATAACTACAATCGCAATAGGAATCATAACAATCAAGCTGAACGAATGCAAGTTGATGGTTCTGATAGATCCCGTCAGAGACAGAATCAAAACAATCAAGTTGAGCAAATGGACACAAATTTTCAAATACCTGCCTCGGAAACTATTTACCCTTAATCAATTTAAAAATCGAAGACGAAATCATACCCACATTAATCGATACTGGTGCATCCACTTCAAGTATACATATGAACTGTCTGAAAACTCTAAAAAGAGAAGAATTAGCTAACCCCATCCCCATAATTGGTTTAGGAGGAGCTACCCTTGTAAGATATAAACTTAAAACCAGTATGCCTGAAGAATTCAACCTACCCGAAAATCACAAAATAATGTGGAATATAATGAACTTTGAAAATAAATCTTTCAAAGCAGTAATAGGACAAAATTTATTACGACCACTTAATGCAACCATAAACCTAGGTGAAGGATATCTCGAAGTCAATAATAGAAAGTTAAATTTCACGTATGCTATACCCAGCGAACTTAACTTCCAAAACGAAATTGAGACCCCCAACTCTACAAAAAATGTATTATCTAATGCCTTAAACAGCGAAGAAACAAAAATTGTAGAACGAATCCTCAAAGAATATGAAGATTTGTTTTATAAAGAAGGTAGCAATTTAACATGCACAACACAAACCAAGCATGAAATCGTTACCAAAACAAACAAACCCCTTTATTCTAAGGTATATCGATTTCCACAGGTACACGAACAAGAAGTTGCCACCCAGATTGAGGATATGCTTAAACAGGGAATAATACGACCCTCAACATCCCCATATAATGCACCCATTTGGATAGTACCCAAAAAACTAGATAATTCAGGAAAAACTAAGTGGAGAATTGTTATTGATTATCGAAAGCTAAATGAAGAGACAATCGAAAATAAATTCCCCATTCCGAATATCGATTCTATATTTGATAAATTAGGGAAAGCCCAATACTTTACCACTTTAGACCTTGCCAAGGGATTCCATCAAATTGAAGTTAATGAAAATGACCAATTCAAAACCGCATTTTCAACACCACAAGGCCACTACGAATTTATCCGTATGCCTTTCGGACTAAAAAATGCCCCTGCGACCTTCCAACGCATGATGAATGAAGTCCTTCAAGAATTCATAAACAAAATCTGTGTAGTTTATCTAGACGATATTCTTATCTTTGCAACCTCCCTACAAGAAATGGAAGTTAATACAAGAAAAATCTTACAGGCACTCAGAAAGTTTAGACTGAAAATCCAAATTGATAAATGCAAATTTTTTGCAAAGGAAACTGACTATTTTGGACATATACTCTCAGTAGACGGTATCAAACCCAATCCCCAAAAAATAGATGCAATTAAAAATTTGAAAATACCAGACACTGTAAAGAAAATAAAATCATTTCTTGGAATGACAGGCTATTATAGAAAATTCATAAACAATTACGCCAAAATTGCCTCCCCATTGACTGATGCTCTGAAGAAAAACAATAAAATCAATATTGATGACCCCAAATACATCGCAGCCTTCGAGAAACTGAAAGACCTTATCACAAACTACCCAATACTGAAATATCCAGACTTCAAGCAAAAATTCCTTTTAACAACAGACGCCTCCGATAAAGCCATTGGTGCCGTCCTTTCACAACACGGACATCCTATCTCCTTTGCAAGCAGAACCCTAAATGACCATGAGAGAAATTATTCTACGATAGAAAAAGAGTTATTAGCAATAGTATGGTCCACTCAGTATTTCAGACCATATCTATATGGTGTAAAATTCGATATAAGAACTGACCATAGACCTTTAGTATGGTTAAATAACCTCAAAGAACCGAACAGTAAAAT
This sequence comes from Chloromyia formosa, assembly GCA_964017055.1. Classification (NCBI taxonomy): domain Eukaryota; kingdom Metazoa; phylum Arthropoda; class Insecta; order Diptera; family Stratiomyidae; genus Chloromyia; species Chloromyia formosa. The sequence goes on from OZ024818.1 coordinate 63,086,192, forward strand.
GCAACGATGGAAAATAAAATTAAATGAATACAATTATAACATAGAATATTTAAAAGGAAAAGATAACAAAATAGCAGACTTTCTTAGTAGAATTAATATAGATAATCATGAAATCAATGTCAATTTCGGAAACAATGAAGCAAGAAGCGATATCGTAACTATCCATTCAGCAAATGAGGACCAAAACGATTTTGTACCGATCAGAGATGGAATAGTAAACATCTACGGAACACAAATAATAATAACAAAAAAAAACCAAAACCAATAAAAACAATAAATAAAAGAAGGAAAATCTACATAGACGAATCAGACATTAAGAGCGAGAACTTGATTAAAGACATCTTAAGGCGATATATACCCGAAAAAGGATCTATAGGAATCTATTGTGAACTAACAGACCACCATTGGAACAAAATCCAACTAGCAATAATAGAACTCTATTCAAATAACAGCGACCTCAAATTTGTAAAATGCACACATCATGCAGTCGATCTTTTAAACGAGGAGCAGTGTTTCGAAAAAATCAGCGAGGTACATGAAAAAGGAAACCATCGTGGAATAACAGAAAATTATACTACTACTACTACTTTGCCTTAACCCCTAGCGGGGCATAGCGCGTCAACTACTCCTGCGCGCCATCGTACTCTGTTCTGGGCAATGGGGCGCAACTCCCCAAAAGACTTACCCAGTACCTGACACTCCTTTGCCACAGATCGACGCCATGTGATTCGAGGACCCCCTCTTGGTCGGCCTTGGTTGGAAATGGGGTTCCATTTCATGGCATGCATAGCAATGCAGTTATCACTCTTCCGCAATGTGTGACCTATCCACTGCCATTTTCGCCTGCGTATCAATTCGTCGATTGGCATCTGACCCGTACGCCGACTTAGCTCTTCATTTGATATTGTTTCGGGCCAGAAAATTCTTAAAATTCGACGAAGACATGAGTTGACGAAAACTTGCAGCTTTCTGGTAACTCCTACGGAAACTTTCCATGTACTGCTCCCATACAAAAGCACTGATAGTACCAGGGAGCGAAACAGGCCCAGCTTGGTCTTGATGCTGAGATAACTGCCCTGCCAGATTTTGGACAGCATGCCGTATGCACGTTTAGCCTGGTTGATACGACGAGCGATGTCCTGCTCCGTACCACCATTTTCGGCAACAATGCTACCCAGGTAGACGAAGTTGTCCACCTTCTCCACAGGCTGCCCATTAATATTGATGGCAATAGGTGTCGGATTTCTTTTTCGCAACGGCGGGCTAAGAACCTTGGTCTTGTTGGTATTAATCTTTAGCCCAACCTTGCTTGCCTCCCTCTCGAGATCTAACGCCATTGCGGACAGATCCATGATTTTGTGGGAGAGTAGGCATATGTCGTCAGCGTAGTCAAGATGTTGTAGATAAGATGTCAAAGTCCATTGAATTCCTCTGTCGAGTCCGGATAGGGCTGCATGCAACACATCGCCGATCACAATGAGGAATAGGATCGGTGAGAGGATGCACCCCTGCCGAACTCCACTGCGAATCTCAAAGTCCCCCGACACCTTACCTTTATGCAGAACGCGACATTTCGCGCCGTCATAGGTTGCCTTAATAATAGCCACAAGCTTCTCAGGGATGCCTCTCCTGCGCAAGGCCGCCCATATAGAATCCCGGTTCACACTATCGAAAGCCTTTTCGAAATCGATGAAAAGCAAGTGAAGCGGAGAATCGTATTCAGCGCATTGCTCGATGATAATTCGCAAGGTGTTAATGTGATCGACACAGGAGAATCCGGATCGAAAGCCAGCCTGCTCTTCATCAATTGTGCTTTCTAAGTGGGCCTTTAGTCTTTCCAGGACGATTTTAGCTATTATCTTGGCAACGGCAGGAAGCACACAAATGCCTCTCCAATTATTACAGTCTGTGAGGCTACCCTTCTTTGGAAGTTTGATGATCAAACCTTCCTTCCACTCAGTGGGAAAGGTCTCTGTATTCCACGCTTTATCAACAAGTGGGTGCAGCAAATCGGCAGTTACACTTGGGGCTGCTTGATAAAGTTCGGCAGGGATGCCGTCAAGTCCGGCGGCCTTTCCTCGTTTTAGTGCAATAATTGCAGTGACTATTTCCTCTTTAGTCGGGGCAGTGGACCGTATACGCACATTTTGATGGTTAGCTAAATTATCTATATGAGGGGGAACTTCACCAGAGGTTACACGGTTCAAGACCGCGGCGAAGTGTTCTTTCCACCGCCTCATTTGATCTTCTTCCAAGATAAGTAGCTTTCCATCACTATCTTTCACCGGATGTTGGCAGGAGTTACGACCACCTGTAAACTCCTTGATGACACCGTATACGGCGTTTAAGTTGTTACTTCTAGCGGCTTCTTCTGCTGACGCTAAAAGAGAATTGGCATAAACTCTTTTATCGCGTCGCACACTACGCTGAACTTCTCGAGCTTTCTGACGGTAAAGGAGTTCGATGCTGCTTCGATTGTCGTCTGAGGCTGCAGCCAAACGAACTTTCAGCTCCTTTCTTTCAACAATCCGCTGCCATGAAGCGTCGGACATCCAGGGCTTATTCCGGCAATCCGGGTTTGGGCCAAGGATGGTATTTGCGCTATCAATGTACGCATTTTTTATGGCATCCCAGTTTTCGTTTATGTCACTATCTGGGTGACTAGTTATCTCAGCCGCTTTTTGCGCAAGATGGTCATTATATTGTTGTAAGACAGCTGGATTTTTTAGTCGAGCGGTGTTGAATTTGCGGGGCCTGGATCTTTCGTCGCTGGGGCGGCGCACGGCTGCAATACGCAATCGAACATTAGCGATCATAAGATAATGGTCTCTTCCCATCCCAATATCGGCACCCTTCTTGTTTCGCACGTCCAGGAGGCAACTCTTGAATCTTTTACTAATGGCAAAATGGTCGATTTGATTTTGTGTTCTGCGCCGATCAACAGAGGACCAACTGATTTTGTGGTGGTCCTTATGCTCAAACATAGTACCACCGATGAAGAGACTGTGAAAGTTGCAGAACTCCACAAATCTTTCACCGTTGTCATTACGATCACCAAGACCGTGTCTCCCCATCACATGTCTGAGCCCATAGTTATCAGCGCCAACTTTCGCATTCAAATCACCCATAACCATTATAATGTCACCTTTAGGTGTTCTGCTCTGAACGGCGTTTAGTTCTTCGTAGAAGGAGTCTTTTGCCAAGACATTGTCGGGTTCAGTAGGGGCATAACATTGTATTATTGAGATGTTCCTCATTTTGGTCCGGAACCTGGCGGTCAAGACCCTGTCAGAGACCGGTTCCCAGGATAAGAGACAGTTTCGCGCGGCTCTGGTTAAAAGGAGCCCCACACCTGACTCACGGCGACTACCGGTAGCTTTACCGGAGTACAACATTACAGTGCTGCCCGTTGGAGAGATGAATTCTCCGCTGTTCCACCATCTTATCTCACTAACTCCTAAGATATTTAATTTGTACCTCAGAAATTCACTCTCTAATTGAAGAAATCGTGCGTTCTGGGGACCTTCTGATCCATTGTCCAGGAGAGTACGCACATTCCAGAATCCAATCTTTGTCATTGTACGATAGCTAAAAGTCGTAACCGTTGAGTCAGTCCTTATCCGAGGCATAGTTGACGTTTCGTTAGCATATAAAGATTTCGGATAGTGCAAGTTGCTGGCATACACATCCTGTCCTTTGATTGTCGGTTTTAACGACAGGCCCTCAAAGGGAAAGGCCGTGGTATTTTTTTCACACCCCACACCACAGGGGTACCTCAACCAAATCATCGCACCGCCATCACTGGCGGCTTGACGTTGGTTGGCAATGGTCAGTGACCACTGCCGTTCCAGGGGGCGCCCACGTGGAGGACTATGGAAGAGGAGTTTTTGGAGTTATTTATAAATAATTGTGATATTTGCAATCTAGCTAAATACGACCGTAACCCTGTGAAACCAGAATTCAAGCTTACTGAAACCCCCACAGATATAAACCAAATAGTGCACATTGATATATTCTTCATAGGCAAAAACAGTTCTTTACCGCCATTGATAAATTTTCTAAACATCTTTATACCAAAGAAACCCTTGACAAAAACTCATTAACATTTATAAATCTAATTCGCGAAAGAAACGCTATCCTAGGAAAACCAATCAAAATCATTGCCGATAACGAGTTTAACATGATCAACATTAAAGATTACCTAAGGAAACTCAGACATGAACAGATGTCACAGTTCCTTGATAGAACAAATTCGAGTACTTACTGTAACGCATCCGGAAATGAATATAGTTGAAAAGACTCTAAAAGCTACAGAATATTACAACAATACAATCCATTCAAGCACACAATATAAACCCATAAATACGCTATACGGTCAAAGTAACAAAGAAAAAATTCGAAAAACACTACAAGAAAAGAAACTAAAATGGATAACATATTCCAATAAAAACCGGGAACCACCACAAGATGTACCAACTAATAAAGTATTCATAAGAAATTATGCTAATGAACGACATAAGGAACAACCCAAATACCGCAAGGAACAAATAATCAAGGATAAGGATGATAATATAATATTAATCAAAAATAATAAACCCAAGAATAAAATACACCCCAATAGAATAAAAAGAATAAAGAAATTTTCTTCACAATCAACAAACGACATAATTACTCCCATAAATAACACCCAAGAAGCTATAATCGAAAAAGCCTTAAATGAAGGACCATCGAATGAAGTATTAATTACAAAATTCAATCTTAGTATAACTCGAGACGATATCAACACATTAAAAGACGATTCGTGGCTCAACGACCAAATCATTAACTTTTACATGAATTTAATTGCGGATAGAAGCAGGCAAAATCCGGAGTCCTTACAAAAAGTATATACAATGAACACATTCTTTGCCCCACGTCTTTTACAATTAGGATACCAAGCAGTTAACAGATGGACCAAGAATACAAATATATTCGCATATGACGTAATACTATTCCCCATACATGTCAATAATTCTCATTGGTGTATTGCTATTATAAATTTCAAAGAAAAAACCATCAAATATTATGATTCACTGAGAAACGACAACAATGACATTTTAGACACCCTAGAAAATTATGTAAAAGCAGAGCACCTCAATAAACATAAAACACCACTCGATGTGACTGAATTTATAAAAGAAAACGTTAAAAACACCCCCCTGCAAAATAATGGTAATGATTGTGGAGTATTCAGTTGTATAGTTGCCGAATATATTACTAAGAACAAGAAGCTAGACTTTTCACAAGAAAATATCCCATATTTTAGACAAAGAATGATCATAGAAATTATACAAGGCAAATTACTTTCATAAAATCCCAATGCACTAAAACAATACTATCCTTAAATTTACAGACATTAACAACAACATCCAGACATACCCTACAAGCAATCAATAAAAGCTCAGTAATAACGATAATTTTAGTACTTATATTATTACCTGTTTGTAAAACGGAAATGTCAATAGAGGTAGCACAATCAGATTCAGGAATAATTTTGATAAAAAAGGACCCAGTAAGATTAATTAATGATTATAGAAGAATATACCACCAAAACGACCTAAACCAATACAGACTCGTATTAGAAAATATTTCAAAAGAAGTAGATCTAAATCTTTATACCATTGAAGCAATTAAAACAATCAAAGGAGAATTAAAACTCTTACATTTTGATAAACCCATGGAAAATTCCGATAAACAATCAACAACTTATACATCTACCAAACCTACCACCTATTCCCCTGAGATATCTACGAATATACTATCAAAAACTTGTAAATCAAAATTAGGAAAAACGTCAAGATACATCGAACTGTGTAGGAATGTTAACCAGAAACATAGTAGACACAGAAGAGGATTAATAAATCCAGTAGGAACCGTTTACAAATGGCTTTTTGGAATAATGGACAATGATGACTACGAAGAAATAATGCAACATCTCAAAATAATTGATGCTAACAACCATGCATTGATAGAATCAATGAATAACCAAATACAAATAAATAATGTTTACCAAAATAACTTAAATAAGATAATACTAAATATAAACCAAACTAACAGTCAATACAAAAAATTAACTAACGACATAAATAATACCACAAATTACATTAATAAGATACTGCTAAACATACAATTAAATCGGAACCTGGATTTAATAAAAGATGAACTCGAAAAAATAATAGATAATGTGAATTCAGCAAAAACTGGAATTATGACAAGATCAATACTATCACATGATGAAATAGACACGTACAATCTTTCATTTGAAGAACTAAAAGATATTTCTATTAACGTCCTGATCAAAGATAAGACCATTGTATTTGTTATCAATATACCAGTGCTTACACAACCTTTATTATCATATTATGTAAGAAAAATACCTAATCAAAGATCAGAAACATTAAATATCGACATTAAAAAAGCTGTATTTTATAAAAATTCATATTATAAGTACTCAAAGTACACAAAATCATTAAAACATAAATTAGAATGTAAGAACACTCAATGTATAATCAAAGCAGAAAACCATTCAAATGTAGAAGAAATAGAAAAAGGATTACTTTTACTTACAAACATAAGAGTCACATTAAAACAAAATTGTAATGAAAAACTGTATGAATTAAATGGATCACATGTTATAAGATTTAGCAATTGTGAAATTAAAATCAATAAGAGAACCTTCACAAACGAAGTTAAAGAATTTCAACAAATTTTGATATTGCAACCAATTCAAAACATATCTGGATATAAAATTGAATTAAATTTTGAGCAAATGCAACTAGAAAATATAAAAAACCTTGAAAGAATTGAAGAAGTAAAATATACCTATAATAGAAATACTATAACTTTTGGATCAACCCTATTTGTAATTATAATTCTAACAGTAATAACATTTATCTTGTACTTTTATTGGAAGAATAAAAAATCGTCAATTCATATAAACTTAAACAAACTTACCGAAAACAAAATTGAAATTCCAACACTTAGCATTGTCGAGGACGACAATGATCTTAAGGAAGGGCGAGTTACACCTTGTGTTACACCCTGTCCCCAAAATCCTACAGTTACATCCTGTCCTTCTATAACAACCAAATTCTCTAAACCCATCAACTTAGTTAATGACATCATGCATGCCCATCCAATGTAATCGTCACTTCCAATAATAATATTTTTGCCATTACCAAAATGCATAAAAATCTAACAATTATCAATCAACACGTTTTGACAATTTCAATTAGCGAAAACGATCTTAATTTCTAAAGAACAAAGCCATCAGCACGTTTTGGCAATTTCAACGTAAAGAATATCAATTGCATACTCATTTAGATCCAGATTAGTATATAAGGGCTAAGCTCCAGTTTATTAAGTTAGTCTTATATTAGCCAGTCGAGAAGTCTGTCTTTGTGTTTTTGAATTTTAATAAAAACTAATTACACTTAACTTGAGTTTCTTCTAAAGATTCCGCGGAAGGAAATTATTTTTTTCCCAGTTAGTGTTTTAGGATTTATAACTCGCACGGACTTTTGCATCCGTCGTCGTCTCTACTCACAGAATCAAGTGTTTGCGTCTCTTCCCGTCGGCATGCGATCTCTGCGAGTGATTTTCTGTGTCGAATTCAAATTATCAAAAAGACTTAAGCCAGAAACTCTATTATAAAATTTCACATTTTTGGATGTATCTTTGTATCTACTGCACGGATCAGAGCAAATGATAGCCTATGCACACCCTTGGGACACAGGCAATCCGTGAGAAAAGAAAGCAGACCTGGATACGCTCCCTACGAGGCTGTAGCCCTGTCAAAGAACAACGAGAACAACAAGAACTAAAAATAGCCATTTTCAAATTATCATATCTCGGGTGTTTTTCCTTGTATCGGAATCAAATTTGCAGCACTTCGTAAGATGACCGGAGACAATGACCATACCAAATTTGAGCCCGAACAAGCATCCGGGGCCGGAGCTACAGAGGTCCGAAAACCCGTACTTTTTGTGTCGCGTAAATATAGTCTTGGTCGCTTTTCAATTTTTTTTCCCGATTTTTTCGTTTTTCTTTGGCGGGGCGGGACGCTCCCGCGTCCCTAGATTTATAAGTATAAAAGTAAACGTGGTTTAAAAGATGTAGGTTGTTTCACCTAAAATTCCTTTCTGATTTCCTAAGCCATGGGCCAGTTACTCGTATAATATAATTCAACTCCAAGTTCAATACAAGTGTGTGTTGAACCCTTCTCTACTCTACCTTACGCCCGATCTATAAAAATAATTACAATTCAATTGTGGTTGCTATCCTAATTAAGTATATCTGTACATAATATAGTCACGGTTGCAGTCGCGAACCAGCCCCAGTTTCAGGACAGTGATGGTTTAGCAGAGGTGACAAAGCATAAATGTACTTAAGTGACCCTGCGAAAACTTATAACCGCACTAGTCTATGAATTATTCTCCTTTTTTTGTATAAAAATTTAAGAATGAAACCCTGACTTAACTTACATCCTACATAGGTAGAAATGAGCTTGATTCAGCATTCAAACAAAAACAATCCTCCTACTCTCGATATAGTCTAAATCACCGCCTAATTGCAAATCCGTCTTGCTACGAGTGTCCCCGACGGGTAGGTACAGAAAGACCCGATACGATACTTTCAGGTATTTGTAATAATAGCAATGTTTAGGGAAGGATTGGCTGATGAACAAATATCAAATTGACCAAATTGCAAAACAAAACCAACCAAAAATAAAAACTTTCGGGAGTACAGGCCTTTAATATCGACGCATTCAATTATGCCATTTTCAGTTTGTGTTGAACCGATTTGATATTTGATCATCACCCAATTCTGCCCTTCATCAGTCAATCCTAACGAAACAGACCGGTTCCAAAATCAAGCGAACGGCTTTGCCATTTCGTTTCCAGCCAGGTAGCCGAAGGGTCGTGCTTTATACAAGCCTCTTACCAACAAACAGGTAATATTCGGCATGAATAATTATATTTATTATATTAATACTGCAAGTGAACTAATTTTGGACGGTGATTGGATTTCAATTTTAGCCTAATATCCGCCATATATCAGCCATATGTGCAGATATTCATTATTCATCTGCCAGCATCTGAGCATCCAACCAATCCGCATTTTTAAAACAATAAGAGAAGTTGCAGAAAAAGCGAAAAAAAACTAACAATAAAAACTGATAAAGGTACGTTTCCTAATATTATAAAAACAAGAAACACAAATCTAACAAGTTATAAAGTTGGGGAGTGAAGTGCAGGACCATGTGGCAAGTAAATAACCTTTACAGGCCTAACCTCCACACCATTTAGTGAAAGTGCAGGATTACGCGGTGAATAGAAATCTGGGACTTGATACAAGAACAACCAATGTCAATTTTTGCAAATATTGGAAATGTGAAAACTAAAATTCTCACGAAAATGTCAGTGCCACCATTATAAAAATTATTTTTTTCTGGAAATTCATATTTGGCACTAATAGTTGTCATAACAACGAGTTTTAGGTTGATACCTTTTATTCTTATAGTGTGTAGAGAAACCGATATTTTACCGACAAGGTTGTTTTAGCATTGAATTTTTTGCTAGAAATTTAGACATTGCTTGTTCTTGCACTACGCTACAAATTTCTGACACCTTGGCAAATCACATAATCATAAACTATGGTCCTTTAAGTGCCCAGATGACTAGTGCTTCTTTCGTACTGGCATGGCGGTCCGTTGCTTTCGGTCTTGTTCTTTAAGTTTGCGATATACAAGGATAAAGTGACTGAGAACTACTGAAAACGTGATCCTGCCGAAATTTATGGCGAGTTTTCCCTGTGGGAAGGGTTATCCCTTGCATAATGTACTGTACTGTAAGTCCATGATTGCTGCAGGGGCAGTATTACACTGGCCGGCAATCGACTTACTAACGTCCAATGCCGCATTTTTTCTACTCGGACCGGAGACAGTAACAGCCGCAGGCATATTAGTAGCACGAAACCCACTGCATTCACCCGGAATGTGTCTGCGAATGTAACGAATATGTATTTTAATTGTGGGGGCGACTGTTAAAGCTGGATCGAGTTAATAGCCTGATTTCAATAGGGAAACATATTCGTACTGTTATACTGCTTGATTAATTTTTACGGCACTCTAGACGAAGTTCGATAACTCGAATCTTTTGGTTTTTTTTCTCGTTTTATTCTTGCCGCATTCTGACCATTAGTTCAGCTGAAAATTGTCTACGGTTGATGAATATTCGAGTTATCGAGATTCGACTGCAACATCTTGACAAGGCTTTGAACTCCATGGCTGCGCTCGTCCGCGTTTAAGATTGATCAGAATACGGTCTGATCCTAACCGGAAAATGTTTCTTTTCTTTCAGGTGCCTTATAAGTAAAAATCATTGTTGAAGGCCGAGGTGTCACATCAACTTAATGATTGATGCTATAAACAGACACTGTGGCCATAAATTTTAATGCTCAAACAGACCTCGAATGAATTGAGGGATACGGCACCTCGGCCCAACAAAAATTTTGGCAGTCATTTGTGACCATTATTTTGGCAGTTCAATATCCTGCTGGAACGGAAGACTTCGGGGGATATAAGCTGCACTCGGATGGTGCACTACCCCGCACGTTTTAAGAAAAAGGAAGAAAAGAAAAACACATATAAACCACGTGTCACGATTGAAAGAAAAGAAAAAGAATTATTCTATATCGTTTACCCGAATTATTATTATATTTATTAGTTAATTACTTACATTTATCTATTGCTTGCTCAAAATAACTTTTAATTTTAAGTATTTCAGTTTCTATGAATTAATCACCAGCAGTAACGTGGCTAAAAATTGAAAATGTTGTAAAATTTGCAATACGGACGCATTCCATTTCATATGCGCGTTCTTCATATGAAATCCTATCGGAAAGATATTTATATTAAATCTGTTTGGGTTGGGTATGTGCGCACATAACAATTCCCCTGTAGAGGTGTCTCTTTATTTGGTTTTTCCGGAAATGAAAATTTATACATATATGAAAGGAATTGCACTGAATTAACGCTGGTTTTGAGTAGAATATAAATACATATGTATTCGTATCATGTACGTATTAATTGAAAAGGAAATAAATATGTTTGAATGAATTCTTGATAATTTTCAGCAGTCTTAAACTTTCCTTGACAGTGGAATCAGATATGTGAAGGTTAACAAGCAGGTATTTCGTATCGCTGAGGGTGTTAGAGAAAAAAATAAATAGTCGCACACTTTAACTATGGGTTTAGGTAGGGATGTAAAGCGACCGAATCACACTCCATCCGTGATTCCTAATTTTGGGTATTATTAAAATATGGCGCAGTAATTACTTCATCTGCCTTTAGGTATTGGTAGACATTTAAACTTCGTGTGGTACTTGGTCTCCGTGTTAAGGGCCTGACGTGTGATTTTAATGTAAACGTACCAGTGCAGTAGTGCCAGAGTTCAAGAGACACCCCCCCTCATCTCTCCGAGACTGAGCCAGTATGCAAGCACACGTCATCTGGCAGAAACTACTGTTGGTGTTGGACAATCATTGTCTGGTAGACTTTTTCGGTCCTTATGCCACGCCGACTGAAAGAAACGTTACATTTGGCGCCCAACGTGGGGCTGAAGACTTTGTTCCTCCGGACTTAGTTCCGGAATAAAAGACTGAAAATATTAATACACACTATCTTTCCCCCACAGCCGATTCTCGACTTTTTCTTAAGTTTTTACTTAGCAGTCAGTATGCTTCACGCAATATCGGCCCATCGAGAATCCGGTCTTTCCTTGTTGTTTACGGAGACAACAAGTAAGTTAGAATAACATTTCGCGAGTGGTTGACGATTATGTTGTTTCGTTAGATGCTATTGCATCGAGAAGACGCTTTTGCGTCGTGAGTAAGAGTCATATATGGGGAGTACTGGAATTATCAGCACTGAAGTTTACTATGGTGTATTGAACCTTGCCTCCCATCAGACTTCTTCTCACCTATCTGTGGTGATCGTCAACCTTTCTAAACCCTTCATAATCACCAGCTCCGTCATCTTGTCTGTTACGGTACACCTGTAGGCAGTCTATAAAGTTAAAGAAGAATTGAGAATTGTGAGATCAGGTGTATACACTCGATACTCAACTCGTCCTTTTGATCGCTTTATATTTCTAAATGCCTTGCTGCAGATTCAAGCTTTATGACAGGAATACGTAGTCTGCTTACTTGTTTGCCATGCGTTAGTCTTAAATAAAAAAAAAAAAAAAAAAAAAAAAAAAAAAAAAGAAATCCGGCCCAGATTTCAAAAATCCATCAATACTTGTGCTTATTTTTAACGTTAACGATTTCGTTTTTAACATCTATTACATATATGATTCAACTGTCAAGTAGAAAAAAAGGATATGCTGAAAATACAATTATATCTGAAAGTGTTGATCTTATCTGAATTTTTCGTATCGGATTATCATATTGAAACTATTAATTTGTCTAGTCGCGCGTAAATATTTATCCGCGAACAACTACCGTTCTATTCCACCACAATAACTATAATATTTACTACTTTTGGTTGGTAGATCTTTTAATTCTCCTTATACCGTGCTTATTGACTTTGACTAATGGTATTGCTGAAAGCATTTACTCGCATTTACGTGCTTCCCAACAATTATTTCTTGACGCTCCTGGCGAAAAAGGCTCTTACATTGATTGTTATCTTCTAAGACCTACTCATACTTCATTGAAATTATGGCTTCCCCAGGGAACTTGGGCTTGCCTACTGGGTCCAATCCTAGTAAGTGTGCAATCTGCCAAGATGTATTAAATGAACGAGAAGAAACCTGCTTGACCCCTTGCGAACATGTTTTCCACCGCAAATGTATACAAGCATGGTTAACAAAACAGAAAACATGTCCGGTGTGTCGGCAATCTTGTACCGTCAAAATGCTGAGATTCGGAAGAATAATAGAAGAAGTCAGAACACCTCAAAATCATCCTACTATTGCACAAACCCCTCTTACCAGCTCGCGTATAACGCGCTCACAAGCTCGAATACGAGTCCCTCTAGAGAGGTACAGTAGTACAGTAGCACGTTCGATCGATGTAGATGCTCCGCACGATCGGTTAATTCAAATTGAACAGCAGCTGGCGCGCTTGTCTCTTGAAAGAGATCAATTACAACCATCACGACCAACTCCTTCTAGGAGTGTCCCTGAAACTAGGCCAGAACAGGCAGGTGTTCAACAAGATTTTGCATTTTCTCCTAACGGCGCTACGCACATAGCAGACTTGAGTCAATCGAGGCCAAGCTTCGAAGAAGAACCATTTAGAGACTCGCGACCTTCACGTCTGTCCCCCTCAAGGACGCAACAATCACGAGCTCAAGCAGCCTTTGAAGCACTGGTTAACGAACCGACTCCACCTGTTTCTTACTTACCTTTTCGTGATTCACAAGAACATCGGCCTACATCGCGGAATCAAGCCTATCAGCCGCCACTTCGCCCTATTTCTAATATTTCATCCGACAGGGTGGGAACTATAATGGCCAGCTGGAATACAAAATTTAATGGGGAAGACTATAATATCCCCGTCGACGTGTTCATCTACAAAGTAGAGGCTTTGACAACCCAAACTTTGCGAGGAGACTATACCATTATGTGCCAGCATTTCCATGTCATTGTTACAGGGAAGGCTAGTGATTGGTACTGGCGCTATCATAGAAGCGTCAGAAGCCTCAATTGGCCTAATTTGCGTGAGGCATTGCGTGATAAATTTAGTGACCGTAGATCAGACGCTGATATTCGCCACTTAATTCGTAACCGCTGGCAAAAGCCTGCTGAAACTTTTGACGCTTTCTATGATAGCGTCATGCAGTTAGCAGATCGCTTGTCTCGACCAATGGACGAGTTCGAACTGCTAGAGATCTTGCAGATGAATGTACTCCCTGAGATCAAACGCAGTATCGTACAACTCGACGTTGGAACAATTGCGCAGTTGCGTCGCTGTGCGACACGCGCCGAGAATGTGGAATCGGCAATTCGAAGAATGCGTGCCGTGCGTCCTTCTTTGCGTGAAAATGTCTCTGAACTCGATCACAATCAAGAGTCGATTACCCACGTCCATGCGGGAAATTTAATGGCCTTGGAGGAGGAACATTTAGCTCATGATGTTGCGGAGGTTCGACAGTTAAACTGTTGGAACTGTAAGAAAACAGGACACACTTATGCCGATTGTGCGAATCCACTTAATCGTTTTTGCTTTGGATGTGGGACTCCAGATGTTTACAAGCCACAGTGTCCTCGCTGTTCGCTTCCAAAAAACGTCAATCGCTTGAGGCCTCAGCAACGCCAGAGGACCTCCAGGGAGACACAGTGCGATCTGAATTCTTGCGAAGAGCCTTAAGTGCTGCGAAACTTGACTCGTCATCTTCCCAGACTCAGAAAAACTTACAGGATGTACCCTTTAGCCAGTCTCAAACTGAGCCAGGTGCCCCCGACATTACATTGACCGTTGATATTTCAACCCAAACACCGGATTTGACATTACACTCAGACTTACCTATTCCAGAAGTTCAGACTGGTTCATTGGCTAATTCAATGGCTCCAGATACTATTGAAAATTTCTCTCCTTCATCGAAAATCGACAATGCTGTTAATGACCAAACGAAGCGACTCTTACATCATAGCTTCCTCCCACTACATGAGCGAACAAAAAATTACCTAGCGGTCCGACAGCGCATTTTTGAAACGAGCGAATTGACTGTTTGTCGACGAAAACGTTCCACAGTTCGCTTGCGTAGATTCTGGAAAAACGTTATCTCTTCCAGGAGACGCTTTTGCGACGCAATAATTTCCGATCGCCCCATAGGGGATATAAGGCCTTACGCTAGCGTCGTACTTTTTGACACTCTTGTCAGTGGTTTAGTTGACACAGGAGCATCCTGCAGTGTCATAGCGTCCGATCTAGCTAAGCGTTTCCTTAAGGAGCAACGATATCCTTGGAAAAAAATGAGTATGGGGGTGAGAACAGCAGATGGCACACGACATTTTGCCGTCGGAACAGCTGCCATTGCAGTCACCTTCCGGGGAATTACAAGGACTATCGAGTTTCTTATAATGCCATCCTTAAGCCAAAACTTGTACTTAGGGGTCGATTTTGTGCGCCAGTTCCAGCTTGCACATGACTTATTTATGGATTCCCTATATTCAGCAGCCTTGCCTGCCGAGTTACAAAACAACTCTCCAACAAATCAACATCCTTTAACACCAGCCGAGAGGAACCAACTCAACGCGGTCATTGCTATGTATCCGTCTTTTGCGGATAAGGGTTTGGGACGTACGACGCTTACCACACACGTCATCGACGTCGGAGGCTGTAAGCCTATCAAGCAGAGACATTTTGCTGTCTCTCCCGCCGTCGAGAAGCTCTTATACGCAGAAGTTGACCGGATGCTAGCATTGGGCGTGATTGAGGAGTCCCAAAGTTCCTGGTCTTCACCTGTCACCCTGGTAGTCAAACCAGGGAAAGTTCGCTTATGTTTGGATGCACGAAGAGTCAATGAGGTAACCTTGAAGGACGCTTACCCTTTGCCGCTTATCGATGGGATTCTGAGCCGCCTCCCAAAAGCTAAGTTCATCTCGAGCTTAGATTTGAAAGATGCGTTTTGGCAGATTCCCTTAGATGAAGCGTCAAAGGATAAGACGGCCTTCACTGTTCCCGGCAGGCCGCTGTATCAGTTCGTTACCATGCCTTTTGGTTTGTGTAACGCACCACAAACGATGCAACGGCTTATGGACCGCGTCATCCCAGCACATCTGCGACACTGTGTGTTTGTCTACCTGGATGATTTGCTGTTGATCTCGGCAACCTTCGAAGAACATATAATGCTTCTTCAGGAAGTTGCTTTGTGTATGAGGAAGGCCGGGCTGACACTTAATATTCAGAAGAGCAAATTTGTCATGGAGGAAGTTGGATACCTTGGACACATAATTGGACACGGCACTATTAGAACGGATCCTGGAAAAGTGGAAGCCATCAACGACTTTCCCCAGCCAAAAACAACAAAGCAGCTCCGTCGTTTTCTGGGTATGTGTGGCTGGTACCAGAAATTTGTACCGAATTCCGCCACCCTAGCCGCACCCTTGACTGACATGCTCCGCAAGGCACGCAAATTCGCTTGGACTGAGGAAGGACTTAACGCATTTAAAGCCCTAAAACAAAGTCTAGTTCAGTCCCCACTTTTGCATAGTCCTGACTTTAACCGCCCTTTTGCAATTCAATGTGACGCTTCGCATACCGGTATTGGAGCAGTATTGACACAGACGACCGATGATGGAGCCGAAGTCCCCATCGCGTATATGTCTAAAAAGCTCAATACTGCCCAACAAAATTACACGGTCACAGAGCAGGAATGCTTAGCTGCCGTCACTGGCGTGAAAAAATTCCGGGCATACGTTGAAGGTCAGGAATTTTCAATAGTAACTGACCATGCCTCATTGAAGTGGCTAATGAACCAGCCTGATCTTAACGGACGTCTAGCCAGGTGGGCTTTAAAATTACAGGGATTTCGTTTTACAATCAAACACCGTAAAGGCTCTCTGCATGTGGTGCCAGACACTTTGTCGCGAACACACTCCATTGATGCTTTTTCAACCGAAGACCCGTATAAAAATTCGGTGGAAATCGATCTAGGATCACCGCATTTTGAGTCCCCCAAGTATCGCGAACTTCGGAACAATATCACTAAAAACCAATCAAATCTGCCTGATCTAAAGGTCTCGGACAGATTCATATATAAGCGAAATGAATACGCGTCCGGAGACGAAATAAAAGAGCAACAGGCTTGGAAACTTTGGGTGCCCGAGGAAATGACGTTCGACCTAATAAAACGTGCACATGACCACCCTTTAAGTGCACATGGTGGGATGGCCAAAACCTTACAGCGATTGCGAGTTTTGTTCTTTTGGCCGAATATGGCAAAACACGTTCATGACATCGTGAATTCTTGCGAAGTCTGTAAGCAAACTAAAGCCCCAAATAAACGTCTACGTCCACCCATCCAAAGCCATTTCGACTCCGAGCGGGTATTCC
Source organism: Chloromyia formosa (assembly GCA_964017055.1). Taxonomy (NCBI): domain Eukaryota; kingdom Metazoa; phylum Arthropoda; class Insecta; order Diptera; family Stratiomyidae; genus Chloromyia; species Chloromyia formosa. The sequence goes on from OZ024818.1 coordinate 63,103,295, forward strand.
AACGCTTATATATGGATCTGGTAGGTCCTTACCCAAGATCGAAAAAAGGAAACGTAGGTGCTATCGTGTTGTTGGACCATTTGTCCAAATTTACGTTTATTGAACCTATAAAGTCATTCAAAACCGAATCTCTTACAGAGTGGCTAGAACACAGAATCTTTCACGTATTTGGGGTTCCGGAGTCTATCGTCACAGACAACGGAGTACAATTCCGATCCAAACTATTCAATGATTTATTAGAGAAATACGGCGTCAATCACTGTTATACAGCGATCTACTCTCCTCAGGCGAACGCCTCAGAACGAGTTAATCGGTCGTTAATAGCAGCGATTAGAGCATATATACATCCTAACCAACGTGATTGGGATGCTCGGCTGTTTGAAATTAATTGTTCCTTGCGCTCGTCATACCATACATCTATAAAGGCCTCCCCATATTACACAGTATTTGGTCAATCTATGATCACTCATGGCCAAACATATTCCCTACTACGAAACCTCAACCTGCTTGAGGATTATACTGATGTGCTGAATCCGTCGGATAGACTCAACATTTGCCGTAAACAAGTAAAAGAGAACTTGCATAAAGCTTTCACCAAACAGGCGCACCAATACAATCTGCGTGCAAGGAAAATTGAATTTAAGCCTGGCGAAATAGTATTCCGTAGAAATTTCTCAAAAAGCGATGCAGCCAATCGTTATAACGCTAAGCTAGATATGAAATTCCTCAAAAGCCGTATAACAAAGAAAGTAGGCAACAATCGCTATTTGCTTTCAGACATGAGTGGACGCTCCGTAGGGATATTCCATACCAAAGATATTCATCAGTAGATATCTTCCTTTCAAGGATGCATGTGCGGAAGTACTTCGATTAAATCTGCATATGTAGGTCCAGTTTTTACCGTGGATGGTTGGCTCAGTAACTCTATTACACATGGAAAAGGAAAACCTATAAGTCAAAAAAAAAAGGTTACCTCAGGTCTTTCCTCTCCACTGCTGGGTTCCGAAATACCTGTGTGTAATAATAGCAATGTTTAGGGAAGGATTGGCTGATGAACAAATATCAAATTGACCAAATTGCAAAACAAAACCAACCAAAAATAAAAACTTTCGGGAGTACAGGCCTTTAATATCGACGCATTCAATTATGCCATTTTCAGTTTGTGTTGAACCGATTTGATATTTGATCATCACCCAATTCTGCCCTTCATCAGTCAATCCTAACGAAACAGACCGGTTCCAAAATCAAGCGAACGGCTTTGCCATTTCGTTTCCAGCCAGGTAGCCGAAGGGTCGTGCTTTATACAAGCCTCTTACCAACAAACAGGTAATATTCGGCATGAATAATTATATTTATTATATTAATACTGCAAGTGAACTAATTTTGGACGGTGATTGGATTTCAATTTTAGCCTAATATCCGCCATATATCAGCCATATGTGCAGATATTCATTATTCATCTGCCAGCATCTGAGCATCCAACCAATCCGCATTTTTAAAACAATAAGAGAAGTTGCAGAAAAAGCGAAAAAAAACTAACAATAAAAACTGATAAAGGTACGTTTCCTAATATTATAAAAACAAGAAACACAAATCTAACAAGTTATAAAGTTGGGGAGTGAAGTGCAGGACCATGTGGCAAGTAAATAACCTTTACAGGCCTAACCTCCACACCATTTAGTGAAAGTGCAGGATTACGCGGTGAATAGAAATCTGGGACTTGATACAAGAACAACCAATGTCAATTTTTGCAAATATTGGAAATGTGAAAACTAAAATTCTCACGAAAATGTCAGTGCCACCATTATAAAAATTATTTTTTTCTGGAAATTCATATTTGGCACTAATAGTTGTCATAACAACGAGTTTTAGGTTGATACCTTTTATTCTTATAGTGTGTAGAGAAACCGATATTTTACCGACAAGGTTGTTTTAGCATTGAATTTTTTGCTAGAAATTTAGACATTGCTTGTTCTTGCACTACGCTACAAATTTCTGACACCTTGGCAAATCACATAATCATAAACTATGGTCCTTTAAGTGCCCAGATGACTAGTGCTTCTTTCGTACTGGCATGGCGGTCCGTTGCTTTCGGTCTTGTTCTTTAAGTTTGCGATATACAAGGATAAAGTGACTGAGAACTACTGAAAACGTGATCCTGCCGAAATTTATGGCGAGTTTTCCCTGTGGGAAGGGTTATCCCTTGCATAATGTACTGTACTGTAAGTCCATGATTGCTGCAGGGGCAGTATTACACTGGCCGGCAATCGACTTACTAACGTCCAATGCCGCATTTTTTCTACTCGGACCGGAGACAGTAACAGCCGCAGGCATATTAGTAGCACGAAACCCACTGCATTCACCCGGAATGTGTCGGCGAATGTAACGAATATGTATTTTAATTGTGGGGGCGACTGTTAAAGCTGGATCGAGTTAATAGCCTGATTTCAATAGGGAAACATATTCGTACTGTTATACTGCTTGATTAATTTTTACGGCACTCTAGACGAAGTTCGATAACTCGAATCTTTTGGTTTTTTTTCTCGTTTTATTCTTGCCGCATTCTGACCATTAGTTCAGCTGAAAATTGTCTACGGTTGATGAATATTCGAGTTATCGAGATTCGACTGCAACATCTTGACAAGGCTTTGAACTCCATGGCTGCGCTCGTCCGCGTTTAAGATTGATCAGAATACGGTCTGATCCTAACCGGAAAATGTTTCTTTTCTTTCAGGTGCCTTATAAGTAAAAATCATTGTTGAAGGCCGAGGTGTCACATCAACTTAATGATTGATGCTATAAACAGACACTGTGGCCATAAATTTTAATGCTCAAACAGACCTCGAATGAATTGAGGGATACGGCACCTCGGCCCAACAAAAATTTTGGCAGTCATTTGTGACCATTATTTTGGCAGTTCAATATCCTGCTGGAACGGAAGACTTCGGGGGATATAAGCTGCACTCGGATGGTGCACTACCCCGCACGTTTTAAGAAAAAGGAAGAAAAGAAAAACACATATAAACCACGTGTCACGATTGAAAGAAAAGAAAAAGAATTATTCTATATCGTTTACCCGAATTATTATTATATTTATTAGTTAATTACTTACATTTATCTATTGCTTGCTCAAAATAACTTTTAATTTTAAGTATTTCAGTTTCTATGAATTAATCACCAGCAGTAACGTGGCTAAAAATTGAAAATGTTGTAAAATTTGCAATACGGACGCATTCCATTTCATATGCGCGTTCTTCATATGAAATCCTATCGGAAAGATATTTATATTAAATCTGTTTGGGTTGGGTATGTGCGCACATAACAATTCCCCTGTAGAGGTGTCTCTTTATTTGGTTTTTCCGGAAATGAAAATTTATACATATATGAAAGGAATTGCACTGAATTAACGCTGGTTTTGAGTAGAATATAAATACATATGTATTCGTATCATGTACGTATTAATTGAAAAGGAAATAAATATGTTTGAATGAATTCTTGATAATTTTCAGCAGTCTTAAACTTTCCTTGACAGTGGAATCAGATATGTGAAGGTTAACAAGCAGGTATTTCGTATCGCTGAGGGTGTTAGAGAAAAAAATAAATAGTCGCACACTTTAACTATGGGTTTAGGTAGGGATGTAAAGCGACCGAATCACACTCCATCCGTGATTCCTAATTTTGGGTATTATTAAAATATGGCGCAGTAATTACTTCATCTGCCTTTAGGTATTGGTAGACATTTAAACTTCGTGTGGTACTTGGTCTCCGTGTTAAGGGCCTGACGTGTGATTTTAATGTAAACGTACCAGTGCAGTAGTGCCAGAGTTCAAGAGACACCCCCCCTCATCTCTCCGAGACTGAGCCAGTATGCAAGCACACGTCATCTGGCAGAAACTACTGTTGGTGTTGGACAATCATTGTCTGGTAGACTTTTTCGGTCCTTATGCCACGCCGACTGAAAGAAACGTTACATATTCCTCGACAGTAGTTTCTTCAATATCAAAACGAATTGAAGGACTCGAGTAATCTTGCACTGCTCCACTTTCGGCAGTGCTCCTTATCTTATATACCTCCAAAAAGATGTTTTACCAAATCTTGTCGATAATTTTCAATTTCCCGCATGCTGCAGAGATACCATTGCCTAATCATCTGATTGTGCCAACATGGTTATCCTGTCACCGAAAACAAAGAGGCTCCTGTCGTGTAATAAGTCCTTCGATGTGGTAGCTGCATTGCCACTTGCAGTTCCAGTTTAAAACAAAATACAAAAGGAATGTACGATACCTCTTAGGTGGTACCACTCTGTGGTGCAGCGGATAGTTAACCGAGGCGGGACAGCCCCAATGTGGTGGCGCTCGCTGCCGATGCGACGGCCCAAAGGTTGATGCGAACTGGTTGGGGCACTCGCCCGACGTTTGCCAAACAACTAATGTTGGAGGCGCTGGTGGTTGCCGAAAATTGTTCGCGGCGTTTGCTCTGTGGTGACGGCCCAGATATTGGTGGCGCTCGCCGGTTGAAAAAAATGAGAACACTCGTGGCAGCTGCTCTGTGGCGACGACCCAAAATTTTGGTGGCGCTGGCCGGTTCCCGCAAAAATATACGTGGCGGTGGTACACGCTCTCTCGCTAAAAAAAATTTCAGGAAGCGTTATCTTTTCATTTTGTTTTGTTTTTCTCAGCGACTGTGTGCATGAGCACGTTCTGGTGTATTTATACATACCTGGCTAGCTCTAGCCCGCCACGTTGCAATTCCTCTAGTCGACGGACATTCCGACTCCCGGAAGTCCAATTGGAATTTCGAGAGTCGGAATGTCAATTGCTGAATTCGAAATCCAACATGGCTGCTGCGACTGGTATAATGGTTGCGTTCACCAAACACCGCGCGGAATCGCCCGGAGCGATGTTTTGGTGAACGCCGCCATTATTTGGGTTGGGTTGGTGCAAACAATTGCAAGAGTGTCAGGCGGACAATTTCGCTCGACTCACTTGCAACTAAGTGCACAGCCAGGGACCGGTCGACCAAGTCATTAGGCACTCGTTACAGGACAACAACTTGAGGAAAGTAAGACGTTCAGCATAAGGAGTATAGGGGATGTTAAATAACAAGGAACGGGTAAATTAACGTTGGACGGACTCTAATGCTTCACAGGAGACAGTTGTAGAAGGGGACCATACCGCAGATGCGTATTCCATAATACTGCGAACAAGTGAAATGTACAAGTTCGCTGCAGTGCTTATTGAACGGAAATCTTGGGAACAGCGCAAAACAAAACCCGCTAACTTAGCGGCCCTGTTAATAATGACAACATAATGATCATTAAATTTAAGTTTAGAATCAAAGACTACACCAAGGTCCTTGATAGAGGGAACATACTCAAGCGGACAGTTATTATTATTAATTGTATATGAAAAAAATGAGGTGATTTTAGGGAATAAACCATAGCGGAGCATTTGGATACATTGACAGCAAGGTCATTAGAGCAACACCAGGAATGTAATACATTAATATCCGTTTGCAAGGCAGAACAGTCAGATTGACCTGATATGGAGGAGACAAGCTTACAATCGTCAGCATATATCAAGCAGCGGCAGTCAAATAAAACAGGAAGGTAATTTATAAAAAAAGCAAACAACAAGAATAGAGCCTTGTGGAACACCGGAGCATGGACAGAAAGACGAGGAGACAGAATTTTGAAATATAACGTTAGAGGTACGGTCAAGAATATAAGAAGAAAGCTAGGAGACTAGATAAGGGGGGAAGTTGAAATTTTCCAATTTGTCCAAGTAGAATTTTATGATTAGCTGAGTCAAATGCTTTTGAGAAGTCAGGGTAAATTACAATACATGGACATCCAGGTGGTTTTCAAACGATTTGGCAACATAATTGACAAACTCCACTAAATTGGTCAGAGTAGATTTGTTTTTGCAGAAGCCGTGTTGGTTGGACTGATTAAATGGGCAAAAGAATCATAAATATGGTTATAGACAACACGTTCCAGGAGTTTGGAGCAACAGCAAAGCAGTGAGATAGGTCGGTAGTTGGAAGTAAGTGTTGAGTCTCCATTCATTGGAATGGGAACAATGATGGATGTTTTCCACGGATATGGGAAAACTCCTTCTTGTACGCTTTTATTGAAAAGAATAGAAAGAGGGATTGAAATGGAGCTGTGCGTATGCTTTAAAAAGAAGTTCGGAATACCATCTGGGCCGAGGGAAGAGTTAGCTTTAAGGGTGGAAATGATGATATCAACATACGTCGGTGAAATAAGTGGCAGAGAGGAAAGAAAATCATCCTGCTGGTAAAAATTGTAGGAGGTAAGATGCGTGGAGGGCTGTCGAAATGTACTTGAAAAGTAGGAAGCGAAGAGCTGACAAATTTCTTGAGGTGTTTGCGCGGTAGTATTTTCGTGGCCAAGCAAAGATGGGCGGGATGAAAAAGAAGAACGCATATTATTAACAAAGGACCAGAAAAGTTTTGACAAATTTTTATTGACGCTGTTCTCGATGCTAAGGAGATAAGTAGAGCGTGCGGATTTAATAAGTCGTTTGGTGTGAGACCTAAGTTTTTGGAAGGATAACAGATCGAGAAGCATTTAGAGCCCTTATATCGAGAGCGAGCCCGATTTTTTCTATTAATCATTTTGTTAATCTGTGGAGTCACCCACACCGGGCCCTTGCGGTGATTCGGTTTATAAAAAGGAACAAAAGCATAGATTATGTTGTAGAGAACTGTATAGAATCGACAGATGATTCGCATCTAAGATCTTCAAAGGTACGATTCCAGTTAGTTTCGCACAGTCTCTGGTTAGTGGCTTCGCAATTGGCTTTCCGGAAATTTAACCGGCTAAGGCCCTAACCAGATTGAACGCAGCAGCAGCGGCATCGGCAGCAGCAGCGGTGGCAGCAACAACAACAACAGGTAGATCTGTCGCAATGACACAGTGGCGATGACAGGTCGCTGTGTCATCGCGACAAATCTACTTGGTTAGGGCCTAACATTGACATTCCGCCAAGAAAGGGGAAGACTGATGTTGAGCTCATGCAATAGCGCAAGATGGTATTGATCACACGAAACATAGGCCAAGATAGCACAAGAGGTGGAGAGGGAGGACAAAGGTAGGTTACTAAGAATAAGGTCAATGAAACGATCCATAAAATTGTAAACTAAATTAAACTGTAAAAGATTACAGTAGTTCATGAAAGATGTGAAAGATAAAAGAATTGACGGGGACGAGGCTGTAACTGGAAGACCCGGGGAGTCAGGCCAGCTAAGGCTTGGAGTGTTAAAGTCTCCGCAAACGATTATGAAAGATGCAGGATACAAGATATTGCAGATGTCAGACAGATGCAAAAACAGACTGTCATAGGTAGCTATCAGGGAACCCTATAGAACGTAAACACAAGAAATTAGAAGAAATGTGGAAGAAGAAGTGGCAATTTTGAAAGTGACACAGTCATATGGTTGGTTATCAGTAGTGGATAGTATTGAACATTCGATGTGGTTCCGTACGGCAATTAGGGCACCACCACCGGTTGATTTCCCAAGAAGGTTAAAATTTCGATCACAGCGAAATATATTATAACCCTCGAGGATCTCACCACTATTAAACGAAGAGTTTAATAGTGGAGTAAGGCAGATGACATCATGTAGAGAAGTTAAGGCAGAAATGTTTAAAGTATGCAGCTTTGTGCTTAATCCATCCTTTGGTAATATAAAGAGAGGCTACAGCTTATTTTGGAACTTTGGTGTATTTTTGGCGACGAAAATCCTCTTTGGGTGTGAATTCTTTCATTAGAATCCCAGGAGGCCAAAAGGATTCGTTGAAAGGTAGCAATAAATCGTGCGGAATAGTTATCTTGAACGAAGCGACGACCTTGTTAGGAATATTATCCTTAGTTTGCTTCCTACAAGTAAGAACTGACGGTTCATAACCCAGTTTACTGACGATGTATTGCCTAATTTCGTTTTCCGAGGTGTTGTAAGCAAGTCTAGATATAAACAAGCCAAGACGACGATATTTTTTGATTTTGACGACACACGGATACTTCCAAAAGCTTTGGCAAGGAAAACAACACATCGGGTGCAGATTCCGGCAGGTCATGTAAGTAAATTTGACGGCCGCCCATTTGGCGAACATTTTGGATGGTATACGGAGTGGCTAGCAGTCGGCATTTGGCCACAAACAAATTTGGAGTTCATGTATACAGCTACGTGAAGAGCGCGACTACTGCCCTACGATCGCTTATTCGAAAACTCATACCCGCGAAATTTTGGTGGATCATGCAAATCTAAAATTCAGGATTTCCGAAGACTGCCCCATGCCATATGTTGAATACCGCATGTGATTGCAACAAAAATATGTGCGGGGGCATACGAGCCGTTTACAGTTCCGTTTTATCTTAAACGCGTAGTGGTATTCTTCGTTAATTAGCGGAGATAGCAGCAGCAGCTCGTTCAGCAAAACGGTACATTAATACTGAAAATAAAATCTGTTTGACTGGATCTCTACGCCGCATGTGTCACCGCTAACAACATCTTCGACGCCATCTACTTCATTACAGCAAATTAAATGATCATTGCATTGCAGCCTTCATCTCGGGCTCCACACTCAATTCCTACAGTCGCATTACTGCTGTCAACTCATTGTCATTTATTGAATGTCAGAATTAAATTAAACTCTCCATCGAAGCTGTGTTAATTTAAGAAAAGTGCCAACAAACAAGTGAATTATTTTATTTATTTATTTTTTAACTTATGAAGAAAAGTGAACCTTTAGATTTGGTTGAACAGAGTAGTAGTTTTGACAAGCACGAGACACCGACCCAAACACTAAACATTTCTATAGCCAATATGAACGCGATCGAGTTGTTAAAAGTAGCCAGCGCAGTGGTTAAGCCGTTTGAAGGCGACCTCTTGCAATTAGAATCATTTTTAACGAATGTTAACCTCATAAAATCAATAACGCCCGATAACTTACAACCGTACTTTTTATACCCTAGACTTATAGTATAGGGTATATTGTTTTTGTCACGACGGAAATATGTAACACCTTAAAGGAGGCTCCGGAGGTATAGCAATGCATATATATAAATGATCAGGGTCACCTCCTGATTCGATTTAGCCATGTCTGTCTATCGGTCTGTCTGTCTGTCTGTCCGTCTGTCTGTCCGTTCGCACGATAACTTTCGATAAAATGAAGCTAGAGCCTTTAAATTTTGGTAAAATGCTGGAAGTGTGATCTAGTTGGATGGTATTGAAAATGGGCATGATCAGGCCAAGAGAACGCCTACCTCCCCTACATATGTAAAATACATAAATGTATCTATAACTCCCGATTAAAGAAACATGAAAAGCTCTAGCTTTGGTGGATTACTCATGAGGGTAATCTCATACTCTCCTGGGAAAATAAAACTTATAAGTTGAAAACTAACGGTAATTTTCTTACAAAGAGCCCCGTACTATCCTACTTTTCAGGTTTTTTGTCTATAACTCCTGAACCAATTGACGTAGATACCTGATTTTTGGCGTTTAACCTTGAAGTGAGAAGCTGCTTAAGATTATGTAAGTTGGGCATAATCAGATCAAAGGAACGCCTACCTCCCCTACAAATTTACAAAAATTAAATATTCTTTAATTACGATAACTTTCGGAAAAATGATACTAGCAAGTTGAAAATTTGGTGGAATGTTGCTAATAAGACCTACTTTGGTGGTATTGAAAATGGGCAAGATCCGACTCAAGGAACACCCACCTCCCCTACAAATGAAACTTCAAATAAGCGATAACTTTTGATAGAATGAAGCCAGCAACTTGAAATTTTGGTAAAATGTTGAAAGTGAGATTGAGTTAGTTGGCATTAAAGATGGGTAAGATCCGACCTAAGGAACCCCTACCTCCCCTAGAAATGAAAATAAGCGATAACTTACGACAAAATAAAGCTAGCGACTTGAAATTTTGGTCAAATGTTTGTAGTATGATCCAGTCGACTAATATTGAAAATACGTAAAATCCGACCATCGAAACCCCTACTTCCCCTACAAAAGAAACTTCAAATAAGCGATAACTTTCGATAGAATGAAGCTAGAGACTTGAAATTTTGTTTAAATGTTTGTCGGGGGATCTAATTGGTTGATGGAAATTCTGGGCAAGATCCGACTCAAGGAACCCCCACCTCCCCTACTAGTGAAACTTCAAATAAGCGCTAATTTTCGATAGAATGAAGCTAGCGACTTGAAAAATTGGATAAATATTTTTAGAATGGGTTAGTTAATTGATTTTGAGAATGGTCAAGATCCCACTGAATGAGTGCCAACCTCCCCTATGAACTGGCCATATAAGAGACCCACTTTTAATGCATATGGTCGTTGCCAATTGGGACTTTTGGTATCACCACTAGGTCTGTACAAGTCTAGGGTATGTACGCTTCGGACTCCGGACCGAAGCGAAGCTTCGGCCTGGTTCAAATTCGTTAAGGGACGATTATCGGGAAGAGCTCTTGGATACGTGACAGATGATACTGATTCTGTTGACAGCTTTACTAAAACCCTTAAAAAATATTAAGAAAGAACCATCAGAGGTTATGTCAGCCAGGCTGACAACTATACGCTTCAGTAACAAAAATTTGACAGCTTTTACCGAAGAAATCGATAAAATGGCAGACCAACTTAATCAGTCATTAATTTATGAGGGCATACCCGCCGAGCATGCGAATAGAATGACAATAGGCAAAGTAGTGCCGACGTGGCGGAAGGCAGCGCGCAATGATCTAATAAAATCCTCCAAATTTGAAACCCCTAAAGAGGTATTGTCCAAATTTATAACCGAAGTGGCTGAACAGAGCAAAGGCAAACAATTTCTGGCGATGCAAAGCCGAAAGTTTAGAAGTGATTTCTGGGGAGGTTATCGATATGGTCATCGAGGCGGATTCCGAGGGGGTTATGGTGGCCAATTCCAGGGTAACCAACAGCAACAGTCAAATGACAATCAGGGCGGTCCTTCAACCACTCAAGGCAGAGGTGTTGAACAGTTTAGTGACCGTAGTTGAGGTGTTTATTCGAACGTAAGAACACTCCAGGGAAACGAGGGTACGCCAGCCCGCTGAGCGGCGGAACCCACTGCCTCGGATGAATAATCAAGTCGGTAAAATTTTTCTATTCCCGTAGATGGAATCATTGGAAAGGATTTGATCTAACATCATAAATGTAAGATAAATTATCTCACAATGCTATTCACTATCCGGTAAGAAAGAGAAAATTGAAATCCCTATTAATGATAATAGCTCTAATTATAATTCCCAATATTACATTATCCCCTCTCGCTGCGTAAGTAATTCGATCCTTTGAATTGATTGATGATCATTCTGATTATCAAGTAGTTACTAAGAAAGAAATTTTTCCCGGTCTATTCATCGCCAGTTCAATAATTGATCCACAGAAGTTTTCTTAGAGTCCTCAATACTAATTCCAGGCCAGTAGAATTGTAAAAAGTTTCAAATTGAAAACGGAAAATCTTTCCAATTACGATATTATTACTGTAGAGAATAGTAACCGAAAAGCCAAATTAAAAACAATCGTACATTACCAGATCATTGCCCTGAGGATTTACTTAAACTTTGCGAAAATTACTCCGATATCTTTGCTTTGCCTGATGATAAACACACAGTTAATAATTTTTATAAACAGAAACTAACACTTGCTGATCCTTCACCAGTTTATATAAAAAATTATCGATACCCACATGCACAAAAAGTCGAAATTTCAAATCAAGTTGATGAAATGTTAATCAAACTATTATTGAGCCTAGCTGCTCTAACTATAATTCTCCTATTATCATTGTTCCTAAAAAATCTGTTAATGGCGACAAGAAATATCGACTAGGTGTTGACTTTAGAGTCTTCAATAAAAACTTACCCTTGATAAGTTTCCACTACCTATTGTAGGATAGCCGAAGTCTTGGACAGTTTAGGAAAAACACGTTTTTTTCCATTATGGATCTTTATTCAGGACTCTGGCAGATCCCTCTTGAAGAGAATTCAATGAATTTAACGTCCTTCTCCACAGACCAAGGTAGTTTTCGTTTCAATGTTTTACCATTCGGTCTTAATGTCGCACTTAACTCATTCGCTAGAATGATGTCCATCGCTTTTAGCGGTTTAGAACTGACAACAGCTTTTATTTATCTTGATAAACTCATTGTTACTGGAATTCCCGCAGAACATCATCTTGAAAACTTGGAAAAAGTTTTTAGAATCTGTCGCTCAAAAAATTTAAAACTTAATCCTCAAAAATGTCAATTCATGAAATCCGAAGTTATTTTCCTTGGACATAGATGTACGGATAAAGGAATTCTTCTTGATAATTCTAAATACAAAACTATTTCTGAATATCCGGTGCCAACTGCTAAAAATAGCGTAAAAGGTTCGTCGCATTCTGCAACTATTATAGGAAGTTTATTCCCAATTTTGCTAGCATTGCATCATCTCACGAAAAAAAATCTCAGTTTACTTGGACAGCTGAATGCGAAGAATCTTTTTAGACACTCAAATTAGCATTGATTAATCCTCCTATTTTGTAGTATCCCAATTATTCAAAATAATTTATTCTCACCGTAGATGCCTCTAAGAATGGTTAGGAGCTGTTTTATCCCAAATGAGTGACGATGACGACTATTCTGATTTACCAATTTCTTATGCATCCAAAGGATTTACTACAGGCGAAAAGAATAAGCCGACTATCGAACAGGAACTTCTTGCCATACATTTTAAATAAATAACTGGCGCAACAGTCCAATTTGAACCACGGCCTCGAGATGAGTTTGCATCATCTCATTTTATAGATCGTGACGGTTTTTTTTGTGCAGAGGTATGTGATCAGCAATACGCTCAACCGAGTTATTTACCCCATAATGGGTACTCATTTAACAGCTGAGTGGGCTCATAGTCCGACACGTAAATCCCCGGAATCGAACCGGGGCCCAGTGCGTTGAAGGCGAACGTGCTAACCGTTGCGCCATCTGGACTACTGCCATACATTTTGCTATCAAATATTTTAGACCCTATATCTATGGTACAAAGTTCATCGTACGCTCGGACCACAAACCACTTTATTATTTATTTTTCCTGAAATATCCGCCATCAAAATTAGCTCGAATCAGATTGGATCTTACCGACTATGACTTCATTATTCAACATATTAATGGAAAGATAACGTAGCAGCGAATGCATTATCGAGACTAGATTTCGAAAACATAAAACAAATTCGGAACAATGATCTTCCTAAAATTCCTGCGATTACAAGATTAAAGACTAAAGAATCCACTCAAAAAATTGACGATATAAAAGCACAAGATGTATTAAATAATATAACAGTGAAAAAATTGTCCTTGCTAGAATTTTCAGTACGAAAAAAATGAGGATGATAATGCATAATCATGAAATTAGCTTTATTTTAAGGGGTAGACACCTCATCAAATCACGAACCCTCAACTTGAAACCATCTAATGTAATAGCATTAATTGACATGCTATTTTCTAAGCTGAGCATGATGACGCTCAAGAAGGAGTTCAAGGAAATTAAAATTGATCACAATGATGTCATATTCGAATATATTGACGGAAAAAAATTAAAATACATGGCAAACAAACATTTAAAATCGTGTAAATTCTGGATAATGCAACCGACACTAAACGTCGATTCTGCTTCTTAACGTCTCAAACTCATTGAACATTACCATAATCACATACTAGAAGGAGGTCATATCGATCAAAAGCGTCTATATGAAAAAATTAAAAAGTAATTATATATGGGAGAAGCTTTTCAAGCTGTGGAGCCAAACACCACTAATATCGCTGATTTTTCGGTGGAGGAGGTGATGAAGGTAATGATGCAGATGAAACGCGGAAAGACAGTCGGACCGGACAAAATACCCTTGGAATTTAGGTTGAAGATGAATCATGTCGGGATTAGATTGCTCACTGTTCTTTTCAACAAAATTAAAAGAGGGCAACCGATGCCTGACGCTTTCAGAAAAAGCTTCCTTCTGCCGTTTTATAAGATTTGTTCTTGACTGTGACTCACGCAAGCTCAACAACTATAGGGCAATCAAGTTAACATCTCACACATTGAAGACTTACGAGCGAGTTGTCTGCAATCGATTGAAAGAGGTTGTAAGGTTGGATGACAATCAGTGCGGCTTTGTGGAGGGTCGGTCCACAGTCGATGCTATTCAGTGCATACGTGTTACGATGGAAAAGCATCGTGATGCACGGACGGACTTGCACTTTCTGTTCATCGATTTGGAAAAAGCCTTCGACAGAGTACCTCGTGATCTGATATGGGTGGCCCTAAGAGCACTTAAGGTCCCCGAGGCATATGTCAAGATGATACAAGACATGTATGATGGGGCAACCACTAAAGTTAGATGCACAGCTGGTGAGTCTGAAGAATTTCCGGTTAAAGTCGGAGTTCACCAAGGCAGTGTATTGAGTCTTTTGCTCTTCAACATCATCATGTTCTATTTACTAACACTCATCTCTGACGGCCTGGAAATATCCCTTCTCTTCGCCGATGACATTGTCCTGGGTAGCAAAGACATCGTTGCTTTACAGGCTGCACTGAATAAGTGGTGTAAGATACTGGAGGATCATGGACTGAGGATAAGTATATCAAAGACTGAGTATCTTTGCTGTCCTTTCTCAGATCCAGAGAGACCGATACATACCAGATATCTACATTAAAGGAGAGCAGTTGAAGACCTGTACAAGGTTCAAATACCTGGGCTCGATGGTCAACAAAGAAGCTACCTGCGATGACGACATCAAACATCGCATCAGCGTCGGTTAGATGAAGTGATGAGAAAACTCTGGAGTTTTCTGCGACAAGAAAATGCCGCGAAAGCTTAAGGGCAAGTTGCACAAAACGGTCGTACGTCCCGCACTCATGTATGCATCTGAATGCTGGACTATGTACAAGACATATGAAAGCAAAATGACTGCGACCGAGATGAAAATGCTACGGATGTCAGCCTGTGTGACCCAAAAAGATCATATCAAAAGTACCTACATCCGAGGCAGCTTATTCGTTGAGCAACCGATCACTGAAAAGCTTGAAGATCGTCGTATGGATTGGTATTGCCACGTTCTAAGGCATCCGCCTGAGAACCCTGTCATGAAGGCACTATCAACGAATGTTCCATTTGCTGGACCCAAACCCCGAGGCAGACGGAAACACACATGGATCGATCAGATGAAAAAGCAACAACAACGCGTTAATCTTGGCGATGATACGATCCAAGACCGTGCTGCCTGCAGAAGGAAGCTGAGATTATACCGCCAGAAGTGCCAACACCACAGGCAGAGCAACGTGAAGCCGCAGAGTGGTATGAAAGGGCTAGGAAGAAGAAGAATTATAAATGGGAAAATATGGCAAAAGATGTTGCTAAATCTATCAAAAATTGTAATCATTGCCGAGCTAATAAGCCAAAAGTTAAGAACATTGAAAAATTAATTTTAACTCCAACTCTTGGTAAGCCATTTGATAGTATAATTATAGACCCTTTTCCCACCACTAGCAATCAAGTCAAATATGCAGTCACAGTCATATGCGAAATTTTCAAATACCTAATAATCGTCCCAATACCAAACAAAGAACCGCGAACAATTGCAAAATTTCTTTTAGAGAATTGCATTCTCATTTATCATCATCATCATCGTGGCGCGACAGCCCCACGTGGGGCCTTGGCAGCCTGGATCATTGTCCTCCAATTACCTCGGTGACGTGACCGCGTCCTCCAATTTGGGAGGCCCAGTAGCTGCGCGGCGTCCACACCTACTGAGCTCTCCCAACGAGATCTCGGTCGTCTAGGCAGTCTCGCTTCGTCGCCTCGTTCTGCATTCATTACTCTCTTTGGCATGCGATCATCGTCCATTCTTTGTACATGCCCTGCCCATTGAAGTCGTTGTAGTTTGACGATTTTCGAGACTTGCAGCTCATCGTACAGTTCATACAACTCATGATTGTACCGGATGCGCCATCCATCTCGATCGCAAACAGCCCCGAAAATTCGCCGTAGAACCTTACGTTCAAATGTATCTAGCATGCTTCCGGAGGCTTGAATTAGGGTCCATGCTTCGCAGCCATAGCATACCACTGGTCGTATAATAGTTTTGTACATGCGGAGCTTCGTGTTTCTTTGCATATGCTTCGATTTCATTATGGCGAGAACCGAGAAAAAAGTCTTATTAGCTAACTGTATCCGTCGCTTGATTTCGTCAGTTTCGTTTGCGTCCCTTGATAAGTTGCAACCTAGGTATATGAAGTCGTTCACGAACTCGATGTTGAGGTCCCCCACATTGACGCTCGATTGTGCAGGTGTCCTTGTCGTCGGTTGCATCATTATTTTAGTTTTATCCTCGTTGATACGTAGTGCAACTTCCTTCGCAGCGGTATCGAGCGTATGCTGAAGTTCTTCTGCGTCAGCCAATCTTCGGGACATGATGTTGATGTCGTCGGCGTACGCTATTAATTGTGTCGACTTGATGAGTAGCGTCTTGCTGTTGTCCCAATTCATAGCCCGAATAGCGTATTCTAGTGCTACGTTGAAGAGCGTCGGTACCAGTCCATCGCCATGTTTCAGACCAGTGAGTGTTTCAAATAGATTAGTAACTCTATTATGGATCCTGACTTGTGAGACGAAGTTGGTCATCGTCATATTTGTCAGTAGCACTAATTTGGTCGGTTTTCTAAATTGCAGCATGATGTTGTACAGTACTCCACGATCGATACTGTCGTCTGCTTGCTTGAAGTCAACAAAGATTTGGTATATGTTTACGTTGTATTCCCAGCACTTCTGGAGTATCAGTTTGACCGTAAAGAGCTGATCAGTTGTGGAGTGACCAGGTCTTAAACCGCTTTGATATTCGCCAATGACTCGTTCTGCGTACGGTTTTATTCTATTTTCCAGAATTTTCGTCAAAATTTTATAGGACGTACAAACTAGTGATACGCCCCTGTAATTCTCACACCGCAGTTTATCTTCCTTTTTGTGAATTGGACAGATGATACTTCTGCGCCAATCGTCTAGGATTTCCTCGTCCTCCCATACTCGCAGGAGTAATTGATGTATGGCATTAGCTAGACCCGTTCCACCAAAGTTTAGTAGTTCAGCTGGAATGTCGTCAGCGCCCGGCGCTTTATTTCGTTTTAGTGACCGCAACGCGATATCAACTTCCTCTACTGTCGGGGGTTGTATGGGTGGGCCTAGATCTACAATATCGTCGAGAGCTTCTTGTGTGGGGATGTTAGATGGTAGGCTCAGAAGCTCTTCAAAATAAGAGGCCCATCGTTTGTTAATGCCATCGGTGTCGCTAATGATGTCTCCATCCTTGTCCTTACAAAGGCTAGTCCTGGGTTGGTAGCCGTTCTTAATTGTATTTACTAGTTTGTACGCTTGTCTGGTGTTCCTATTAACTAAGTTTTCGTTTATATTCAGCAACTGCTCGTCAAAGTATTTACGTTTCTTACGTCTAATTATTCTATTCGATATTCACTGTAGCTCGTCATATTTTTCTCTTCTGGCTCTGGTTCCTCGTTGAATCCATTGTCTGTAGGCCTCGTTTTTCACGTCAAGTGAATTTTTGCATTCTTCGTCGAATCAGTCATTTCGCGCTCGCGAAAGTCTATATCCCACGACTTTCTCTGCGACATCCTTGATGGTACCCCTGAGTTCTTCCCAGAACCCATAGATGCCTGTGTTGCTGATGTGATAGGTGATAGTTTTTCCTCAAGGGCGGTAGTATACGCCACCGCTGTAGCATGGCTCAGAAGCTTATCAACCGCAAAGATTTTGGGAGGGCTGATTTTCGATTGGTGCACTGAGGAAATTCTACATCTGTAAGTCGTCTTTACCAAGTGATGATCTGAGTCGCAGTTTGCTCCTCGATAGGAGCAGACATCCATGACACTAGACGCGCATCTCCTGCAAATGAGGACGTGGCCAATTTGGTGGACGGTCAGGAGATTTCCAGGTCTGCTTGTGAATGCGTCGATGCGGGAAACATGTAGAGCTTACGACTAGATTCCTACTGCCGGCGAAGTCGATAAATCGCTGGCCGATGTCTTTATATTTTTCATAGAGACTGTGGCCTCCAGTGGTCCCCCGGTGCCAACTTTCATTTCCGACTTTCGCGTTTAAGTCTCCCAGCAGCAATTTGACGTCGTTTGTTGGAAGTGAGAAGAAGAGAGTCTCGAGGCGCGTGTAGAACTCGCCTTTTACGGCGTCTTCTTTAAAATTTGTATTAAAAAGATGAAAAAAGGATATCCAGCTATTTGGTGAAAAACAGGACATTTTTGATATTTTTTCATAAAAACGGAAGGAGACATGTAAAAAACCGAGCATGTTCACGTAAGAGAGGGGTCTGGTCGCTCTAACGCTAACCTAAGAAATCAGTGGGGCTGTTCATCTGTACTAGCCGTACACACATGACATCGTGAATTTTACTGTGATTTCCTCCGCCAAGCATTGCAAAGGAAATCCTATCAATGAAATTGATTTCTGCCAATCAAGGAAGAGTATTTTTGCTTCACGCGAAGCGATTCTACGTTTTTCGGAGTCAAACTGTGACTGGGTTTGGATTGCCCAAAAGCTAGCGTTATTTACTAGATTGAGTTGCTTTCTATATTGGATACACTACACTGGATCACTGTGATATTGATTGAAATAAGATTCTGTATTAGCTTGGGGTTATCCTCGAGCTTTTACGGAGCAGAGCCCTTTTATTGGTTTAGCATGGCCTCAGCCAAGACCAAGATATATAGTCAGCTAGCAGTAACACTAACTGGACCTCAAAAGACTTATTAGCCTGTTTGTTGCTTCTCGATGATTGGACGTGCATTTTCGTTATTGCTTATAATTGCTGCTGTTCGAATGGTGAATGCTGAGTATGATGTGACTGAGAATCTAGCTTCTTTGAATAATCTGTATGGAAGGCAAATACATATATGTGTATATCTTTAAGTAAGTCACCTCAATTTGTCATGTCTTGTCGATCCAGTTTTGTCAACGGTCAACTTTATTCATTTTTGTGGACTTCAGTTTCGCCAATTTTGACTAGAAATTTGAGCTCAATTCCCTAACTTGTCTTAGCATTCAACATTTCGATGGCAAAACAATGGAAACATTCAGATTTTTTCAACTCATTGAAGTTATAGGCATATTTAGGCATATATTTATTCATATTACGATGTCACACTATTCGCTTTTAATCTTCAAACAAATAATTACATCATATTGCCGAGACCTTGCATATAAACGCACAAATTTACAAATTTTAAGGAAATCGTCATTCTCACAAATATCGGTGCAGAAACACTTACATATTTAAAAATCCACTTGATAGCAAAATCTATAAACCGCCGTTAGACCTTCAACTGGTAATATGTTGACCACACCGGGAAGCAATGATTTTGTCATTCAGCCTGCCTACCCTCAAATTTATAAAATCTGACCCTTTGCTGGAAAAGTTTGCCGATCCTGGGTCTAGAGTATAATAAACCATTTTATGGTCTAGGAGGGTGTAATATATCATTTTGTAGGAAACTTCATGTGATTTTATTCGGCCTTGGGACATTTTTTGTAGAATCCATGAATTCTAAAAAAAATCAAAGAAAACTGAAAAAAAGGACCTTTTACCCCCTATCCTCTGCATTTCTGGACCCCCTATCATCGGGGACTTTTGAGCACATACTCAAGAGACAGTCGCCAATAATTGCGCCGAATTTCAAAACTACACGATTTTTTTTTTCGAATTTTTCGCTTGTAGCCTGTCAAACTGTGTTCCAAATAATATGCGTGTTTTTTAGGGAATTTATCGCGTGCAGGGCAAAATAACACACGCGTTACACCAACAACATTAACCGGGATAGCTTATTTGGGAGGCTGCCCTACATGCTATAACCTCAATAAATTCTACATGCATGACACAACAGATGGCTCTGGTGTCGTGTAGAACGTACAATAATATGTCGATGTTGGCACGCTTGTGTTTCTTTCACTCAGCCAAATTCATTGGTAAACTAATATTACGTCTTGCTCTGAGGGGCCCATGCCTATTATTAAATAATACACAGGATTACTAAAAATATCAATGGAACAAAAAAAAAAGGAAAAAAAGAAAATAAGAATTTGCTGGGGATCGATCCGGCGACCCATTTGGATAGAGTGGCACTTGTAGCTGTCACTGATAAATAACTCCCATGAATGATGTTTGTTAAGTTAGAGCGGTACGCCAAGTTTTTAAATGTCCGCTGTCGCAATAAATAATCAAACTTATATTTCATTCGAATTTGTAATTTATTTCCACCACATATGAGGCACACCACTTGACGTCAGTGTAGACAACTTCACGATTCGGAATTTAACCTGGATGCTGCCCTAGAGCGTTTTTTTGCGCAACCGGGGCAAGGACCCGGACCCTACGCGGTTACGCAAAAAAAACACGCCTAATCAGACTAAATTAGTCGAGGGGATAACTTTTTGGCTGTCAGAAGTGTGAGAAGGTAACTTATTGAACTTAACATCAATCCACACACACTTAGCGCCCAACGTGGGACCATTTTTCAATAAACAACGGGTTGACTTTTTAATGTCTCGCAAAAAAAAACTGTTTTTGCCAAACATACCTATACATACAATACACTTTTGCAAACATATACTACTATATATTAAATATAAGAATCAATGAAATTTTAATGTCGAAAAAATCCTTCGGATTATTTTGTCAACTGCCTAAGAGCCTCCTTTGCCTTCTCGCTAAAGATTTATCCCTAAATTTGCACCATACGTGGAATTGTAATATTGTATGAATACAAGATAAGCTCGTTGTTCCCAGGACATTTATGAAGGCACACGTACCAAAAATGATTACATCGAGATAGGCTTCCTTCAAGTCTCACATGACATCCTTGTCATGTCAGCAAGACATAAGGTCAAAGTTCCTCATCCTAGTTGCAGACGTAGTTGATACAAACAAAATATCGTTTCATTTCATGGCCCAAACGTAGAGCTCCTTGAGCTCCTTGAATGTGTACGATGTTGCGACCTGCGTGAAATTGTTAGTGTTTATATATTGCCTGAATAGACACCCATATGTTGTCATGTGGTCCTTGTCCTACTTTCACCTTATTTCGTATGCATTAATGCAGACTAATTAATAGGTTGCTCGTCACCGTAAGAAGTTACTGTTGTTTACCGGGCTCCTTCCTTGTAGGAATTGTATGAGACCAAATTTCGACAATATTCAACATGATTAAGGATATAATTTATTGTAACTAGGATAAGAGGATTTTGAAATTATTGCAAAAAAAAATCCCTGAAAATTTGTTTTGGTGAATTTTTATACAAATTACGATATTATCGGATTGTGTTTTTTTTTAATGGATATTGAGAGAGCAAAGTCTTACAAGATTAAATGTTAAGATGACTTAAACTGACAGAATAGTTCTAAAGAGCTAATAAATTCTCCCAAATCGTGATCAACGTTACACGAGCTACGAAATGACGGCTCCCCTTTCAAATACAATTGTAGTTGCTGTCTTTAAGAAAAAATATACTTCAGACGAAACTCTGAAATTTCAGCCAGGACTCCGATTAAATGAAATTCTCTACCCTGGCCTTCTTCTTTTAGTCCTGCCTTTTCCAAGCCCTCACATATCACTGTTTCCATGAAAAGCGGACTTTTGTGTCTCGGATCCCATTTTATTGAATCCGTTTTCCATTCCATTCTCCCTTCAAGCTTGAACTAACAATACACTAAATTAAAAAGTCTAAGAATTATTCCATCGTCTACTTGCTATTTTGCTTCATCCGGTCATTGGGCGCGAAAGCCAACATTCCGTTCTCTATTTCAACAGGGCGTGGATGCAGGACTGGCTCAACTTTGGACCGAACAAAACTTGCCAATAGCTGCAGGAGCACTTCAGTTTCTTGGTATTTGCCTGACAGTCGTCAGGCAGTCCTGTCACAAACCCGTCAGTTTCGCAAGAGAACGAGGGAAATTTAAACTGCCGGAAAATTTTGAATAATACTCTACAACAGCCACAATTTGGTCAGTTTTGTGAGTTTAGCACACGATCCTGATGGCAAAGAGAATGAATACCGCGGTGACGGTTGTTTCCAAGAAGCAGCCGAGAATTAATATGATTAAGGAACCAGAAAGAGGATATTATAAGACTGATTGATATACTTGAGCTTACTACGTGCATGGAATTATAATATTGTTTTGTGGTAGTACTTAATGAGAAATATTAGCGTAAAACAGGAAGTCGGCCGAAACGAAAAGTTTGTTAGAATAATAGGTGGTTTTTGTTGAATTATTAAGGGAAATGGCTAGGGGAGCGAAGCATCCCTCAGGCCCTTGGAGACCAGTTTTTTATCTAAAATGTGTAATGAACGCATTTTTTAAATCTCCGCGCGCACCCATCACTTGGCGTCAACTTCATGTTGGATGAGTGATGAGTGACGCGCGTTGACAGCCGTCAAATGGCGAGTTGCCATTCACTCGCCACTAAGACTGGCTGAGCGATCGAGGCCAGGAAAAGAGAAATCGAGGGCCGAATCACCCGCCACCGAGATTGGCCCGAATTTCTTTTTTTTGCGTGCCGACTCCGAAATTAAGAAAAATTCCACTTACCGCGCCGCCAAAAATTCGATTGTTCGGTCGACCATCCGCCGTGTATTGTGGTTGCGAATTGCGAATTGTAAAAATTCCCGAATCAAGATCTCCCATGTGAGAGTTACAGAGGCATTTCACTAGTCTAAACGTACTACAAAATATTGACGAAATATTCTCAAGAATAGAATAAAACCGTGCGCCGAACAAATCTTTGGTGGGTATCAAGGCGGTTTCAGACCTGGTCGCTCCACAACCGATCAGCTTGTTACGGTTAAGCTAATCCTGCAAAATTGCTGGGAAAACAACGTCTTTGTCGACTTTAAGCAAGCATATGACAATATCGACTGTGGTGTTCTGTACAAAATCATGCTGCAATTTGGTATACTATACCAGCAAAACAAGTACGATTAACAAAGATGACGATGACCAACTCCGTTTCAAAGGTCAGGATCCACAACAGGTTGACTGATCCTTTTGGAACATGTACTGGTTTGAAGCAGGGCGATGGATGCCGACGCTCTACAACCTAACTCTTGAATACGCCATTCGGGTAATGGGTATGGACACAAGCGGAACGCTACTACTCAATTCGACACAATTGATAGCGCACGCAGACAACATGAACATCATGTCCCGAAAATTGAACGACACAGAAGAACTTCTGCATACTCTTGACACCGTTGCAAAAGAAGTTGGACCAGGCATTAACGAGGACAAAACAAAAACCAGTCCGAAGCGTATATACCTTAGACTTCTACAGACCTAGTGCTGATACCAAAAGTACCTATTGGTAACGACCATATGCATTAAAAGTGAGTTTCCTATATGACCAGTTTATAGGGGAGGTTGGTGCTCATTCAGAGGATCTTGACCATTCTCAAAACCAACTATTTAATCCACACTAGAATTACTTGTCGAAATTTTCAAGTCACTAGCTTCATTTTATCGAAAGTTAACGCCTATTTGAAGAGTCGCTCGTAGCGAAGGTAGAGGTTTCTTTTATCGGATCTTGCGCATTTTCAATTACAACCAACTTGATTTTAGTACAAATATTAGACCAAAATTTCAAGTAACTAGCTTCATTTTAATTGTTCATTTGTTCAATCAGGTGTTATAGATATATTTAATTATTTTGAATATGTATGGGACGTAGGCGCTTCATTAGCCGGATCACGACCATTTTCAATACCAACCAACTAGATGATACCACGAACATTTGACGAAATTTCAAGCCTCTAGCTTTATTTCATCGAAAGTTATCGTACGAAAGGACAGACAGACAGACAGACGGACAAATATACATGGCTTAATCGAATCAGGAGGTGACACTGATCATACGTATATATATACATATACTGCTATACCTCCGGAGCCTCTTTTAAGGTGTTACATATTTTCGTCGTGACGTAAACATCATCATCATCGTGGCGCGACAGCCCGACGTCGGGCCTTGGCCGCCGTGACGAAAACAGTATACCCTATATTTATAAAGTCTAGGGTATAAAAGCGATGCAATCAAGAAGCAGGTCGCCAATGGAATCGAACGTCAACATAGCATAGCATAGCATCGAATTCATAGACGACTTCACGTACCTGGGTAGCAATCTGTCAAAGGACGCCAGCGAAACTGGCGAAATCAAGCGACGGATACAGCTAGCACATAAGACTTTCTTCTCGGTCCTCCCCATAATGAAATCGAAGCCTGTGCACAGAAACAGGAAGCTTCCGCGTGTACAAAACCATCATACGACCAGTGCTATGATATGGCTGCGAGGCATGGACCTTAACCCAAGCCTCCAAAAACACGCTAAGCACATCCAAACGGAAAGTCCTTCGGCGTATTTCCGGAGCAATTTACGACTGAGATAAATGGCGCATCCGGTACAACCATGAAGTTTCGAAAATCGTTAAACTACAACGTCTTCAATGGGCAGGGCATGTTCAACGAATGAATGATGTTCGCATGCCTAAACAAGTAATGAATGGGCGACGAGTCAACGGAGCGAGACTGCGAGAAAGACCGAGAGCTCGTTGGGAGAGCTCAGTATATTCTGACGCCGAGCAACTACTGGGCTTCCAAGATTGGAGGACGCGGTTACGTGAACGATCCAGGCGGCCAAAGGCCGACGTCGGGCCGTTGCGCCACGATGATGATGATGAAGGCGTCGACTGCAGCCCATTTAGAGAATGTTCGCCAAAACAGAATCTCATGCCACCTGACTAAATCCTAAGTGTCACCGTACACCGTCGAGTTCGAACACGAACCTAGTACAAGCGGACCGGTTTTCTTCACACCTTTGTGAAGTGTATGTGTGTATCAGAGGACATTTGTACCAGGTTCGTGTTCAAGTTCGACAGTGTATGGAGACGCTTAGGTAAACTCTACCCCAACGAATTTTCAATTTAATAACAGCCCAAATTACATTCTTCCCCCAAATAGTTTTCCAATTTTAAACACATTTCCCAACTAAATCTGTCCAGCTTTCTTTCAAACTTAACTAATATCCTGAAAAAAAAAGTGAGATACCATTCGTAACACAAACATGTCTCGGACTTTGATTCGTTTCACGTAATTTCTTCGCTTCCTTTTCGTTTTCGAATAACCCAGTTACGGATGCCGGCCTATCAAAGCAGCAACTTCCAAGAAAACTCCCGTCTTTTATGTCTGTAACCTATTTATACTCTCTATATCGACACAAATGGGATTAGACGAGTGATTTAGCGTTAAGCTCTGTTGAACTTTTTAACTTTTTTGAAAATAGATGGAACTTTAAGAATTTCCCTGCCATTGTGTTGGGGGCTTAGGCTAGGTACTAAGATTAGTTTTTCGTGCGAAATCTCATACCAAAGCTGCCAGAAGTTGCGTTCGCACGAAAAAATTTCACTCTGTCAATACTAAGATATTTGATTCGGAGAAAAAAGTTTTCCACATCATTATGAGCAATTTTCACGCGGAAACAATTAGTTTGCACTTTATTTCGCTTGAAAACCGGTTTTTTAGGTAGAAGGGAGGTTCACGTGGCGTGTAGAGCGCCGCGATAATGTGCTGTATGCAAGTCTACACTTTTTCGTGGGGGAGATAAGATTGTTGGCCGATGAGCTCTGATTGTCGGCAAATCGAACACGAACCCCATCCATTCCGAAAGACGTCACAAGATACCATTCATCTGCCAGAGTCCTTTCATTTTGCTAGCCACATTCATAAACGACACTATACCTGCATTGCTCCAAATTTTCCAAATCCTTTCCACCTGACAATGCAAAAACGTGAATGAATGCCGGTGCATGGCATTTTGGTTAATGGATACGACACACAAAGACCGGAATGTTTCTCTATAAATGAAAAAGTGGAACGACAAAATTGAAGTTATGCATGGTACGAGTATCCCGGTGCAAAGGCCTATATTCAAACGGCTGCAATACGTTGTCCATAAATTTGTAGGTTAGTTCCGTAGCTGAAAACGGTCGGACATTTAACAGACAGTACCTGTCCAACATGCCTGTCTGATTCTAATGGTTATGATGATGCATCAAACAATGGGACTCTTTGGTCCAATTCCATGTGTTTTAGCAGATTCAAGTCCTGGAACGCATTTGTAGATGCAGGTATTGGGAAGGTTTGATTTTGAGGATGATAGAAATGTGTGTCGTTCACAAGGGTAAGCTTTCAGATCCCTTCGAGGTACATAGCGGAGTGAGACAAGGCTGTATTTTGTCACCTATATTGTTTTTGATTGCCATTAACGACGTACTCTGCAGTGCGCTTCGTGAACACCAGAGCAAAGGTATCAGATAGAACCTGTTTGAATACCTTCAACACCTGGATTACGCTGACGATATTTGTCTTCTCTCAAATATATCGGATCATCTAGTCCAAATGACGGATGCCCTGCACCGCGAAAGTGGCAATGCGGGGCTCAAAATCAATGCTGCCAAAACTAAATACTTGAGCTTGAATCCAGGAAGACAGAGCGAAATTTGTGTTTCGGGGCAGACGGTGGAAAAGTGGACAATTTTTGCTACCTCGGAAGCGTAGTTACAGCAGATGGTGGGGCGGATGCTGATGCACAGTCTCGCATTAATAAGGCTCGGGCAGCTTTTTTCAGTTTAACTCCTTTCTGGCAAAACAACAACATCTCCAGACGTACCAAACTCAAGATCTTCGAAACCAATATAAAATCTGTGCTTCTTTATGGCAGTTCAACTTGGAAGGTGACCAGGAAGATAACAACTAGATTGCAAACTTTCGTGAACCAGTGTCTACGGCGCATCCTGCACATACGATGGCCGGAGGTCATTTCTAACGACGATCTCCTGTACATTACTGACCAGGACAGGATAGGCACCTCTATAAAAAGGCGAAAGTGGCAATGGATAGGTCACACACTTCGAAAGGGGCCGGAAAACATTGCAAAACAGGCCCTCGATTGGAACCCACTGGGAACCGATGCAAGTCGCCGCGTTGGACGACCTAGAAACACCTGGAGAAGATCAGTTGAAGACGAGGGTAAGTCATTAGGCCAATCGTGGGGAGAGTTGAAGGCGATGGCGGCAAACAGGACGAGGTGGAAAGTCGGCGTGGTTAATGCCCTATGCCCCACAAGGGGTTGACAGGATCCAGAGAAATGTGTGAGCCGGTAACTAGGTCCAATTTTTACAATTTTGCGTTTTATTGAGGATGACGTAATGGACGAGGACGACGGACCGGAGGACAACATACTCCATTTACTGAACGGGATAAGATCCCAATAATACAGTATTATATGATAAGAAAAAGTAATGAATACATAAAAAAAGGATTTAAAACAGAGAGAGAAAAAAAAATTAAAAAATAGACAAAATCTTAACAGAATTTTCAAAGGTACTCGTATAAGCAAAAAGAAAAACATAAATTAAAATACAAATAGTTAATTCAAACCTAAGTTAGTCATTTAATTCATGTAATGAAACTTTAAGTAACAGTAAGCGTTTAGAAGTATAAAGTGAATTGGGTAAAATACCAAGACCTAGTCTATCATAATTACGCATGGTCCTAGGTAATGGCGACTTCGTATAAGCAGAAAGTTGGGCATTGGGAGGTTCGAAGATGGCTACCGATCGTGTGTTATAAGAAAGGAGACGGAAATCAGTGGCGGATCTAGAAATCGAGCTCGGAAGGGGCCCGACTTTATCTGTTAACTGAAAAACTGAGGGTATATCCACACTTACTTAACCTTAGGACCTCAAGATGGAGATATAAGGACTGCTGTGCTTACCATAGAACATATGAATATATGAATTACCACCACAGACTCATCTCCAGACAATCCTAATCAGTCAACCAGACAGAATTTCCAATTAAACGATGGAGTTCGCCACCATCAACATTAGTTAAGTCATCCAGTTCAGTGAAGAAGTGATCCAGGGTATGTCTTCCTCCTTCTTATGCCAGAGCAGAGGATCAGAGAAGATACAAAATACACTTCTCCTTTCCATCGTTATAACTTCCACTGCAACTCTGATGTGTGGCCTTTACAGTGAAAACAGTGCGACTACAATGAAATCTGGGCCACAGCGGCTTTGTTGAAATTTATGTTTTATCTTTTATCCATCCAGAGTTGAGACCTGCTAATCAAATCAGTTTGGAAGTAGGTGTATATACTATAGGTATATTCCGACGAATTCGAGCAGAATCGCTTGTTTGTATCCTGCATGGTGAGCTCATCCGCTCTACTATTACCAGCGAAACCACTGTGACCCAGAATCTAATACAAAAAATGCTAAAATGCATTGGCCAACATTCTGTCACGGTCTTTGACGTATTCAGCTCCGGTTCGAGAGGCTAAGGCGATATTCAGATTAGCTACATTTTCAGCTCCGACGCAGCCACGCACAATAGCCAAGCATAGTCGATCGTATCGCATGCTGAGCGATGAGTGTGAATCCGCCCATTTGATGCTGTGTATCTCGACTGAAATTTCAAACAGTCGTGCAGCGCGGTGTCGTGTGTGTGAATTTCGCCTTAATGACACAAGAGATAGGTTAGAGCTTCCGTAATTGCCGTAACCTTAGCCTGGAAAACATTGCAATATTCAAAGAGACTGAAAGAGGGATTTAGGTTAATCAGAAAAAACTCTGGTCCATAATCCTCAATCGGTCTTGGAGCCATTTGAATAGATTACTACTGTATTATAAAATAAAATACATAAATTAAAATATGAATTTATTATAATAATTAATAATAATATTTACTAATAAGAAATGTACTTAACCGAAATACATAGTACTACAATCATGCTATTGAAATACAACATTAATAAATGTAACAACAATGTAATAGATGTAAGAGATAAACAACTGTCAATAAACGACTTCACAAATAATACAACTACTGAATTAGGCATCCAATTTACTGCGTAATTACGCTGTAAAATGCTTGTCAAGCGCATATTTGGGTCGGGTTTCTGTCGTATTCGCTGTCATTTGTACAAATCAATTTTGAGTATTTCCTCAAAGACCAAGGTATGTATACCAAACATTTTGGAGGGGGCCCGGGCCCCCCACGGCCTGGATCCGCCACTGACGGAAATTGATGCCTTCAGAGAGTGATGAAAGTAAAAGGCCCCTAGAAATCTTAAAGAGAAAGCATTCGTCGAGATAAATTCTTCTTTTACGCAAAGACAGCATTTCGAGTAAGTTGAAGCGATCAGGATATAGAAGGTATGGTAGTTTAAATTTAAACAATAAGGATATGATGAACTTACGTTGGACGGTTTCTAAGGCTTCAGAGGAAACTGAGGTAGAAGGGGACTAAACGACTGAGGCGTATTCAAGAATACTACGGACAAGTGAAACAAATAGGTTTACACCAGTGCGTAAGGAACGAAAATTGTCCGAGCAACGCAAAACGAATCCAGAATGCTTGGATGCCTTGTTGATAATGAAGGAGTAATGCTCAGTAAATCTTAATTTGGAATCAATGACAACGCCGAGATCATTAAACGAGGAAGTGTATTGTAGCGGGAAGAAATTTTAAATTTAATTTTTAAATAGGTAATTTTATACGGAAACGAAGTTGGAGAAGATTTCAAGGAGTAAATCATGACCGAACATTTGGAGATGCTCAGAATTAGTTTATTTGATATGCACCAAGAATATAAAAATCATCGGTATAAAGCAAGGAAAGACAACTGAGCAGCGATGGGAGATCATTGATAAAAAAAACAGGAAGAGAAGGGGTCCGAGAGTAGAACCCTCAGGGACTCCAGACGACGGATAAAAGGGAGAAGAAAACAGACTTTTGAAAAATACTTGAGAGGAACGGTTGAGGAGGTAGGAGGAGAGCCAAGACACAAGGTGAGGAGGAAACCCAAGACCAAGTAATTTATTCAGTAAAAGTTTGTGATTCACTGTTTCAAAGGCTTTGGAGAAATCGGTATATGTAAATAACATGAACGTCGAGGTGTTTATTGAGAGATTCGGAAACATACTGTAATGAACATGGTGGGCATCCGAAGATGCCCGTGGGGACGGAGCCTAAGGTAGCATAATGACCGTAAAGGTCGGCCGTGGCATCCGGCGAAGAAATAGGCCCCTGAAGAAGCTAAGCAGAGGCCTATGCTTGCTGTAGCTCAGTTCGGGAGATGTAGGCGGGGTTTTCGCCGCTCGTTGCCCCTGTCCTTTACGTATTAACAAAAATTCATAGGCCTGGGGAAGATAACACAAACAGGGGAGGTAAAAATGGGGAATGAAAAAAAAGTCGATAAGGATGGAATGGTTGGCGGACGGATCAGACGCCCAAGTGGTAGAATCTGGGTCCGGGTGTAATGGGACCCTCGGCTTCTGGTTTCGTACCACCAACAGATCACTACTCATCAGGTGCTGCTTCGATCTGCCGGTGGGAGCAGCACTACCAGACCATAATATGGTTCATTACAATAGTCAATGAATTCAACTAAGTTGGTGACAGTAGATTTATTTCTACAGAAACCATGTTTATTGGGACAAATGAGATGTAGTTGAAAACAATCCGATCAAAAAGTTTAGAACTTGAAGATAACAGTGAAATAGGACGATAGTTTGCAGCTAAGTTGGGGTCACCCTTTTTTGGAATAGGAGCAACATAGGATGACTTTCATTGAGTTGGGAAAACACCTTCTTCGATACTCTTACTGAATAAAATGGCAAGAGCAACGGAAAGTGAGCTATATGTTTTCATCGAGAAAAGGTTGGGAATCCCGTCAGGCCCGGAAGAAGAGGTGACATTAAGAGATAAGAGAAGATGATCAACGTAGGAAAAAGCTCACATAAATCTTCATTATATTAGCGGTCAAGTTATGGTGCGAAAGGTTAGATGGGTGAGAGCAGGAAGACCACATATTCCCGACATAAGACCAAAAGAGCTTACTCTCCTTGTTCTTGACACTGTTTTTGATGCTTAAGAAGTATGCAGAGTGGGTACTTTGAATAAGTTTTTTGGTCTTAGATCTGAGAAGACGAAAAGCTAAGAAGTCAGAATAACGCCGAGAATGCTAAAAGCGAGAACGAGCACGATTCTTTCCGCGTATCATTTGATATATTAAGGGTGCAAACCAGACCGGTCCCGTACGTATTTTTGAGGCACGAAGTGGAACGAACTTATAAATAATATTATAGAGGAGGTTGTAAACTGTTTATATAGCAGATTCAAAATTAAGATCAAACAGAATTTTACTCCAGTCGATTTCGTTCAACCTTTGATTGATGGTTAAGTAGTCGGCTTTCCTAAAATCAAGTCGTGCATGAAGATTGCTCAAACAAGAGGTTTGAAAGGGAATGTTGAGGTTATTCACGAGAGCCGGATGGTATGGATCCGTTGGTAAATAGGCAATGGTGGCCCTAGAGGATGACAAACAGGACATAGGTAAATTACTTAGGACAAGGTCTAGAATACGGTGAAATTGAAAGTGAAATGAAATTGCGAATGGTATTAAACTGTAATAGATTGCAGAACTCGATAAGAGATGATAGTGACAAGAAAAGGGATGGCAAAGACGAGAATAATGGAAGACCTGGAGAATCAGGCCAGCGGACATTGGGGAGGTTGAAGTCGCCACAGATAATTATATATGAATCAGTGCGCAATATATGTATTAATAAGGTCGGAGAAGTACTTAAAGAGGCTGTCATAAACTAACTAGGAAGAATTGCAAGGAACATAGATACATGAAATTAGTATAAATAAGGAAGGGGGAATGGAAACAGAAACGGTAACACATTCACAAAGGACAGAGTTCCTGGTAGATATCAACGAACACTCGAAAGAGCTGCGTACGGCAATAAGAACTCCTCCACCATCAGACTTTCCAAGGACATCAAAATTACGATCACAACGAAAAATCTGGTAGCCGTCGTCAAGGTTGGTATATTCAGATCAAGAAGCTTGATCCTTAGCCCGCGAACATTTTGGAAATTCAGAAAAAGTTTCATTTCCGCCTTTTGGATACGCGATGTTGCAGAAAATTTCCATTCGTATATCCATATAGCGTTTTATATTCATTTGGGCAGTATTGTAAGCAAGCCTCGATAAAAATAACTGTTTAGGTGGCGTGCAGATACGCAAATCAAATCTGATTGTAGAGCTAGTGGCTATGTAAAGGAAACATTCCATCAGTTGCATTTAAAGTAAAAGACATCATCGGCGAATGACACCTTTTGTGAGCATGTTTGGCTTGCAGGAAAAATAAAACCAGATTTGATACCTAAATATTCGCTAACACGACTATTATAATCCAAATTATTGACAGTGATGTAATATTTACACCCTAGACTTTATATACCAGATAAAATCATATCCATCATCAAGGAGTCCTATAGCGGAGCCCAAAGTCACGTCTTACACAAGGGTAAGCTTTCAGATCCCTTCGAGGTACATAGCGGAGTGAGACAAGGCTGCATTTTGTCACCTACATATATTGTTTTTGATTGCCATTAACGACGTACTCTGCAGTGCGCTTCGTGAGCACCAGAGCAAAGGTATCAGATGGAACCTGTTTGAATACCTTCAACACCTGGATTACGCTGACGATATTTGTCTTCTCTCGAATATATCGGATCATCTAGTTCAAATGACGGATGCCCTGCACCGCGAAAGTGGCAATGCGGGGCTTAAAATCAATGCTGCCAAAACAAAGTACTTGAGCTTGAATCCAGGAAGACAGAGCGAAATTTGTGTTTCGGGGCAGACGGTGGAAAAGTGAACAATTTCTGCTACCTCGGAAGCGTAGTTACAGCAGATGGTGGAGCGGATGCTGATGTACAGTCTCGCAACAATAAGGCTCGGGCAGATTTTTTCAGTTTAACTCCTTTCTGGGGAAACAACAACATCTCCAGACGTACCAAACTCAGGATCTTCGAAACCAATATAAAATCTGTGCTTCTTTATGGCTGTTCAACTTGGAAGGTGACCAGGAAGATAACAACTAGATTGTAAGCTTTCATGAACCAGTGTCTACGGCGCATCCTGCAGATACGCTGGCCGGAGGTCATTTCTAACGACGACCTCCTGTTCATTACTGGCCAGGACAGGATAGGCACCTCTATAAAAAGGCGAAAGTGGCAATGGATAGGTCACACACTCCGAAAGGGGCCGGGAACCCTCAGGGAACCGATGCCAGTCCCCGCGTTGGACGACCTAGAAACACCTGGAGAAGATCAGTTGAGGTCGAGGGTAAGTCATTAGGCAAATCGTGGAGACAGTTGAAGGCGATGGCGACGAACAGGACGAGGTGGAAAGTCGGCGCGGTTAATGCCCTATGCCCCACAAGGGGTTGACAGGATCCAGAGAGAGACTTTATAAGTATAGGGTATATTGTTTTTGTCACGACGAAAATATGTAACACCTTGAGGGAGGCTCCGGAGGTACAGCAATATATATAAATAAATGATCAGGGTCATCTCCTAACTCGATTTAGCCATGTTTGTCTGTCTGTCTGTCAGTCTGTTTGTATGTCTGTCAGTCTGTCCGTCTGTCTGTCTTTCTGTCTGTCCGTTCGCACGATAACTTTCGATAAAATGAAGCCAGAGCCTTGAAATTTTAGCCAAATGTTGGCAGTATGATCTAGTTAGTTGGTATTGAAACTGGGCATGATCAGGTCAAGAGAACGCCTACCTCCCCTACACATGTAAAATAATTAATGTATCTACAATATAAAGGCGAGAGGCAACAAACGAGATGGCGAAACAACGAACAAATATGTTTGTTAAGCCCTTAAGTGAAATGACGTTTGCCAACAATGGTTTGCGGCTAGGCCTTCAAAATAGTCGTTTGTTACTTGGATGACCTCGTCATTCAATGAAATTCCTTTTTTTTAACTCCCGACTAAATAAACATGAAAACCTCTAGCTTTGGCAGATTGGTTAATCTTATACTCTCCTAGAAAAATAAAATTGATCTGTTGGAAACTAATGGTACTTTTCTTACAAAGAGCCCCCTACTACCCTGCTTTTTAAGTTTTTAGAGTTTTGTAGTAAAAACAAAACCCTTATGAAATCGGTCAAATGTCTGTCCGTCTGTCCGTAGAATATCTCACGAACGGCTGAAGCAACATACAGAAAATTTTGTAGGAATGTGTAGAATTACTATAATTCGCCGGAGAAAGCGATGCGCCGTAATAGGTCAACTTTAAGGGGAGGTCCCCATAGAGGGGAAAAGAAGGTCGAATTTTTTTCCAGGCAAGTGGGGTATCGAAGAAACGTATCGTCGAATATATTACATTTTTGGAATTTTTTTCAAATTTGAAGAAAGGAGAAAAGAGGGAGAGGGGAAATATGTGATCCGAGTTTGTCTCCCCCCCCTTGCATTTCGAGACCATTATACTAAGAAATATGAAAATTTACAGAAAAGCGGCATTTTATTAGCTTAGAAAACCTGGATTAATAGAATTTTGAAATATCATCAGAAAAGGTTAATAATAGTATATTTCTATAGTTGCAGCTTGCACACCCCTGCGCCCCTTAAGCGCACTCGAGGTCAAAAATATTGAAGGTCAATAATAACTAACATCATACGCAATAATATCTCTAAAT
The DNA here is from genome assembly GCA_964017055.1 of Chloromyia formosa. Taxonomy (NCBI): domain Eukaryota; kingdom Metazoa; phylum Arthropoda; class Insecta; order Diptera; family Stratiomyidae; genus Chloromyia; species Chloromyia formosa. The sequence continues at coordinate 63,138,005 of OZ024818.1, forward strand.
TTCATTAAAATCACATAATATTTAATAATAGTACATTCATTTAAATTTTGACATTTTTACACCATCCATACAAAAAATGCATATAACCGGCATCTGCTGCGTACTAGTACTACGAGTACTGCGTACTTGAATATTGTTTTTCATAAAATGAATTGGAGTTAACCATTTCTGAATGGGTAAAGATTGGTGGGATAGGATTGGGAGGGGAGAAAAGTGGAGGGGGGGAGGTTGGCGGGTTGCTGCTTTAAGAAGAGGTCCTCATAGAGGGGAAATGAAGGTCAATATTTTTTTTTCATCTGATATAGGCAAGTGGGGTAGCATGAGAAAGGTACTACCGAGTACATCCCATTTTTGGCGTCTTCATCAAATTTGACGAAAGGGGAAAAGAAGTTGGGGGAAAAATATACCATTTCGAGACCGTTACACTTAGAAATATAAAAACATACAGGAAGATGGCTTTCAACTAGCACAGAAACCAAAAAAAAAATAAGGAATTTTGATATCTTCTCAAAATAGGTTAATAATAGTATATGTATTTATATAGTTACAGTTAGCACACCCCTGCATTTCTCAAACTCATCCGAGGTCGAAAATATTGATGGCCAACGATAATCAACACCATGTACAATAATATCTATAAGTTTCGTAATGATCACGTAATATTTAATAGTAGTACATTCATTTAAATTTGGTATCATTTTGATATCATAAATACAAAAAATGCACATAACAATTCTCTTGTACTACATACTAGTACTACGAGTACAACATACTTGCATATTGTTTCCGTAGAGCGAATTGGAATTAACCATTTTCAAAAGGGTAAATATTGGTGGGAGAGGAGGGAGGAGGGAAGGAGGGGAGGGAAGTAGGTATGCTGGTCGCAGACTCTACTTTCTATAATTATTCAAACAATTTATTTTCAATATAACTACGATAACTTGTAGGGATGGGAGATCGGAGGACGAGGGTTCGTATGGCCGTGCAGGCCTAGACACCAGGTATCGAAGAACCACTCTCCGATAACCACCCGTGACGTGCGCTGGCAGACCAGCTCAGCTGTCGGGAGTAGCGGGGTGGGTGAAACACGGCGGTTATCGGCCTCCTCCATCAACGTACAAAACTAATATCGCACGTCTGCCCGAGGAAGAACTCAAAAAAAAATATAAAACTCAAAAAAACTAAAAACCCGCAATAAATCACAAAACCAACCGAGAAACGCTAATGGTGGTGCCTCTGCACCAAACTCCCAGAAACTCCAAAAACCAACAAAGTCCCGTGCAGGGACATGGGGCTGCACAAGCCAAATTAAAACGCACGAAGGCCAAAAACATATTTATAAATGGGAAAACCGTCCAATCAGGACAGATCCTTTTCCCTCTCAGGTCATTTGAGCCTCAAGATATTTAACGGCTCTATAAGGGCCCCAGATGTAGTGGGCCGGCGCATCTCTACCCTCCCTACCGTGGGTTTCAGGCGCCATGATATGTGAAACCCCCAATTAAAATTCAAACACTAGCGAGAGAGAGGAGGGAGAGGGAAGAAATCGGCGACCTTAGCCCACCATGCTAACAATTTTCCTGCGCATACCTAAAAATTCAGGTGGTATACGCATTTAATTACTTTTTTTTTTTTTTTGTATATTTATTTATTTATAAATTTTATTCAGTTTGTAATTATAAGAAGATAGTATAGACGTTTATAATCTGGTTTTATGGGTATGATAACATAAAACCGAATGTGAAATGTGTGTATGTAATAATCGCGAGAAAAGGAATTGAATGATATGAAACCCACTTAACATTCGATTATGAAAAACGTAAAAAAAAATGTCTTTTCGTTCCATATATGCCTTGCTATCCTTATATAACCATAATTTTGGTCGTAGACACGTTAATATGCCAATGGAATAATCGTATTATTCATTTTGAAATATCGTTAATAAGTCATCAGCTTTTGTTTTAAACTAAGTTTTAATTCAAGAATCAAAGGAATATAAGTAATCAAATCATTGATAGAAAAAAAAATTTATAATAATATTATGTAGTGGAAATCCGGATTTTTCCAACAAATTCGAACTATGATAGGAAGCGTTAACGCTTTAGTTTAGAGCTACGTTGAAAGTGCAACAACCAATACACAAACATAGAAGGAGATGACAAACGCAGTATAAAATCTCGGTAAGGCACAATTATTGGGTGCTTTGGTACACTGCCGAACAAAATTTCGATTTACTGAACATGTAGTTAGAGCAAATATTGTGAACACCCTTTTTAATTTATAATGTTATGCTACGGTGCGTCATTAGAGAGTCTGGTCAAATCCTCAGGGATGTTGGCTGAACGCCCTTACAGTCGAAAAAAAAGATACAAGAGTAACTGAGTTCTATCAAAGCACCCGCCATGTGTTAGGAGCCCTACTCTTATGTACTTCCGGCGATGCAATGAAACCCCTTACTTGGGTGCCCCCTCGCCTTGGGGGGGGCACGGACGTCATAATTCCCACGCGGTTGATCTTAAAGCGGCCTCATCGTTAATCCACTGAGTGAAAGGCTCGTTTTCTCCCTTTTCGCAATTCGCTAATTGCAGACTGGAACTTGGCGGCCTTATGTCGAACGCACTGATTCACCACACACGGGGGGGGGGGGGGGGGGGGGGGGAAAGGTGTTAAATAACCCAAAAGTCCGTCGATTGGAACCGCAAAGAAAAAAAAGAACACGAGTTGCGTCACACACTCCTTTTTACCGGGAAAAATGGGTAACTTTGGCAGAATCGCTTTTGGGTTGCGTGAACAATCGACCACGCGCTACGTAATTAACACTCACGCCCGTGCACGCGATCTGGAATCGTTCAGCACAACCGAAATTCATCCGCTCTTTTCCAACTGAATTTGTGCAACGATCGCTAGAAAACAACGGCACCGCGGTGGACTCTAGAAATCACTCCCGAAATACATGACAACCCGAAATCAGGGCAAATTATCGCACTAAATTTTTTTCCACGGACGGATAGCGAACGACCGACCCAAACCAACCGTTCGCTTCAAGCGCTAATTCGAACTCCCCTCAAAAAATGCACAATGCAATATCACAATGCATTGGCACAACGGATTTCTTTCTCAAACCAGTTTCATTAGACTACCTGCATTGTGCACAGTATCGTTCACATCGCTTGTTATCATAATTTTTGCATCCTGACCATTTCTTATCAGTTATCGCTGACCCGCTGCAGTCGGGTACAGTGACTCGCGAAAGTAAATGGACAGGCGGCAGAAAATTATGACACAATCTGATGCGAGCGAATACTTTCCCGGTACCTACGCAGATGCATAAATGGACACATATATGCATAGATATGTCGATATATCACTGGTATATATCGATATTAAATGCATGTATAAGAATAAGGAAATATGCATATAGATACACCTGCATCTAATAACGTATACTACGCATATAGACAAATGTATGCATGCATGTATCCATCCATGTATCTACATATGTAACGGTGCACATTACAACGCAGGTGAATATTCACTACGGTTATTCGTAGTGAAGATTCAGCTGAATGGTTAACCGGATAGTACACGAATTCGAGAGGCGGTCAAGTCTACTAGGGTCGTAAGTCCTTGGCATGATAAATTCCTATATCTTTGCCGTTCATGTCGGTCAAGGCATAGCAGGATCCTCCTACTGGCTTTTTCACCCGGCATTTAAGGAATTTTGGCCCTAATTTCGCATTGTAGTGTTCGGCTGCACTGCTGGGGGTGAAATTCCGACAGAACACCACATCTCCCGTATTGAACGCAATATGCCTTGCCCTTAAGTTGTAGATTCGGGCATTATTTTGACCAGTCGACTGAATATTGCGTTGAATTTGTTGCCGAACCAAATCTAATTTAACATCCGGTGTTACACCAGCAGTGGGGTCTTCAAGTTGCCAAGCTTTGCGCAACAAGGCATAGGAACTGCCATGTAGCAGCATAGTATGACCGAACACAGAAAAGTAGGGCGAATACCCTATAGTGGAGTGATAAGCCGACCTCAGCGCGCAGTTGATGTTGGACACGTTAACATCCCAGTCCTTTTGATCCGGCTTCACGTAGGCGCGGATAGCTGCCACCAAGGAACGATTTACGCGCTCCGACGCGTTCGCTTGTGGAGAGTACAGAGCGGTGTATAGATGCTTCACGCCATAGCGGGCAAGCAAATCGTTAAAATGGTTAGACCGAAACTGTACCCCGTTGTCGGATACTATCATCTCAGGTACCCCGAAGACGTGAAACACCCGCTTCTCTAGAAATTCTACTATGACAGGGGCGGTGAATTTTTTTATAGGCTCAACAAAGGGAAACCTAGTTAAGCTATCGAGCACGACGATGGCTCCCACATTTCCAGCTTTAGACCGAGGATATGGACCTATCAGGTCGATGTATAAACGTTGAAACGGACGATCAGGAGTTGTAAGTGAACCCATAGGTGGACGTAGGGGTTGATTCGGAGCTTTTGTCGCTTTACAGGTTTCGCATTGTGAAACGAAATCTTTGACTTGCTGGTTCATTTTGGGCCAATAAAACAAGGTACGAAGACGAAAAAGAGTTTTGCCCACGCCGCCATGGGAGCAAAGCGGATGGTCGTGTGCCTTCTTGATTAAAACTCCCGTTAATTCTTTTGGCACCCAAAGTTTCCAGGAAAGCCCCTCCTGAATACTATCCCCAGTCGCGTGTTCCGTACGTCGGTATACGTAATCGTCAATAACTTTTAGGTCGGGCAGGTGTTGTTGTTGCTCCTGTATCCGTTTTATCAACTTGCGATATTCCTCAGACTGAAAATGTGGCGAGTCCAATTCAATATTCAGGCAGGTGTCGTCCTGAACTAAAATTTCTGACACTTCGTTGTCATATACCCGGGATAAGGCGTCTGGCACCAGATTCTCCGATCCCTTGCGATGACGGATGGAAAATTTGAACCCTTGCAGCTTAAGAGCCCATCGAGCTAACCGGCCGTGAAGGTCCTTGAGGGTCATTAACCATTTGAGTGAGGCGTGATCGGTCACAACCTCAAACTCTTGGCCTTCTACATACGCTCGGAACTTTTTAATGGCTGATACTGCTGCAAGGCATTCCTGCTCCGTCACGGTATAATTACGCTGCGCTGTCGTAAGCTTTTGGGACATAAAGGCGATGGGAGCTTCTGCACCGTCGTCCGTCATTTGGATCAGCACTGCCCCAATTCCATCTTGACTAGCGTCGCAATGAATGGAAAAGGGACGCGAAAAGTCGGGGCTGTGTAGAACGGGTGCAGAAGAAAGACTCTCCTTGAGCGCATTAAATGCGTTAAGAGCCTCGTCTGTCCACAAAAACTTACGACCCTTGCGTAACATATCCGTTAAGGGAGCTGTCAAGGCCGAAAAATTGGGAACGAATCTTCGGTACCAGCCGCAAACTCCTAAAAAGCGCCTCAGATGTCGCACAGACTTTGGCAACGGGAAGTTTGAAACGGCGGCTACCTTCTCCGGATCGGTTTTTAAAGTACCGTGGCCGATAATATGCCCTAGATATTTCACTTCCTTCATAAGGAAGTGACTTTTCTCGACGTTTAACGTCAGGCCAGCATCTCTCATACAGGAAGCCACCCGTCGTAGTAGGGTACAATGCTCCTCAAACGTTGCAGAGACGACCAAAAGATCATCCAAATACACAAAAACCTGATGGCGGATATCGGGAGGAATAACCTTATCCATCAGTCTCTGCATCGTTTGAGGGGCATTGCACAACCCAAACGGCATGGTGACAAACTGATAAAGAGGACGACCCGGGACAGTGAACGCGGTTTTATCACGCGAATTCTCGTCAAGCGGAATTTGCCAAAAGGCATCTTTTAAATCTAGGCTGCTTATATATTTGGCCTTTGGCAGCCGACTTAGAATTCCGTCTATCAAAGGTAGCGGATAGGCGTCCTTGACGGTGACCTCATTGACCTTTCTTGCATCTAGACACATTCGGATTTTGCCTGGTTTAACAACCACTGTCACAGGTGACGCCCAACTACTCTGCGACTCTTCGATGACACCCATTTCCAACATCCGATCCAACTCCGCGAACAACATTTTTTCGACCGCTGGTGATACAGCGAAATGTCGCTGTTTGATCGGTTTGCTGTTACCTACATCGATCTGGTGTTTAATGAGGCTGGTCCGACCAAGTCCTTCTTTGGAATAGGAGGGGAAGTTGGAAATGACTGTGCTGAGAATCGCATTTTGTTCGGGTGACAACTGATGTTGGTTGCTATCAACCGTGAGCTCACTGACGAGCGGCGTGAGTGAAGGCGTACTGATGGAAAATAAATCCGATGCCAGGCAGAAGGTACGCACAAAACCTACGCCAAGGTAAAGATTTTGGCTGAGAGACGGGATTATCAAGAGGGTCATGGTTTTCGTTTGACCTTTAAAGGTTACTGGGCCTGTAGTCTGTCCAAGTGTGGAATGAGGAGTTCCATCTGCCGTCGACAACGAGAGATGGAACCGTTTCCAAGGATGTTTGTTTTCCTGAACAAACTTCCGTGCATAATCCGAGGATATGCACGATACGGAGGCCCCAGTATCAATAAGTCCCATGACATCCTCATCAAATACCTTCACCTTAGCGTATGGCCGAAAATCATCATCCGGTTTGTCCACTAGGAAAGCAGAGCAGTGTAGACGTCGTGCGGCTTTTATCTGCTTCCAAAAGCGTCGCCGTCGAAGCGTAGATCGCTTCGGTTTAGCCTCGCAGATAGTCAGCTCTTCAGTTTCAAAGATTCGTTTGCGCGCACGTTCGTACTCCTGCAAGCGAATGTGGTAAGGCTTACACTGCCTTGGACGTGATACGGACCCGGGAGGGATTGGGTCACACTCGAAGTTCTTTTCGGTGTCATCGGCCTGCACCGATTTTGAGACCATCAAACGAATCGGTGGTAGTTGACTACACGCGGAAGGTGTTTCAACATCAAAACGTGGCAAGTTTGAAGCGGGTGTGTCTTTCACGGAAAAAGGGGGTGGGTCAGGTGGTGGCGACCTATCAGGTGTAAGAGACTTGCTCGATGTGAAAGTCACATCAGGTGGAGACAATTCCGGTGTGACGTCAAGTAAAAGGGTTCGACCGGGTGGAACGGACGAATCCGATGTGGTTAGCGACATAGTTGATCGTGTCGCTTGGACAGCAATGTCGGAAAATATGCTCCGATCTGAAAAATTCCGCCTCTTGCTAGGTGGCTGATTGGAATGCAGACAGGGATTTAGGACATCGGCTCCCACTGAGTGCCCGTCGAGGATGTGGAGGTGTTGCGCATCCTCATTGCACCGTTTTTTGGCGTGGTGCATTTTGGGCACTGTGGTTTACATACGTTGGCTGCCCCGCAACCATAGCAGAATATGCGAGGTTCTGCCTTACAGGTGTCATGTCGATGACCTTTCTGTCTGCAATTCCAGCAGATAAGAGGCGTGGATAGCTCAGCTACTCCTGAAAAGTCGAAAGATTCGAACTGCGGCGATTCGAACAAACTTCAAATAAGCGATAACTTTCGATGAAATGAAGCTAGTGACTTGAAATTTTGGTCAAATGTTTGTACTGGGATCTACTTTGTTGTTATTGACAATGCGCAAGATCCAAAAAAGGAAACTTCTACCTCCCCTACATGTGAGACTTCAAATAAGCGATAACTTTCGATAGAATGAAGCTAGTGACTTGAAAAATTCGACAAATATTTGTAGTGTGGGTTAGTTACTTGATTTTGAGAATGGTCAAGATCCTTCTGAATGATCGCCAGCTCCTTTAAACTGGCCATATAGGAAACTCACTTCTAATGCATATGTTCGTTGCCAATTGGTACTTTTGGTATCACCACTAGGTATGTACAAGTCTAGGGTATATACGCTTCGGACTCGTTATCTTTACATCTGTGTCGTAGTGTTTGTAAGATTTTCAGCTGAGTTGTAATGTTTTCTTACATAATACCTTGCTCTCTAAACATATATCCATGTTAAGACTAATAGACGGAAAAGAGCTTAAGTCTGCCGATATGTATTGATAATGATAAAACCGACTGATTAAACTTTCGAAAAACTCAAGCATGTTTTCACAATTTTTTCAAACATACCTACACTTCCACCTCAACATACCCAGCAGGACTCAACTCAATTCAATTTTTTTTTTTTTTCAAAATCAAACGACCCAGAATCAATTTCAATTTGACCTTAAGCACACAAAACGACCGGCATCATATCCTTTGACTTCAACTTTTGGCTTTTAATCTGAACCCTCTGTCAAGCTACATGAAACGATTCTCACTTACCTGAAGTATCCGAGTATGGCCAGAGAAAGCAGGATGGCTATCAACGATATACAATAGCCTGTTTCGTAAATTAAATTCACCTTTTGCCTCCACTAAAACGATAGAAAGTAGAAAATCAGCATTTACACCGTGTCCATATTGAATCCAGAGAATGTGAAACATGAACACACAACAAAGGACAATACCCATCCTGGATTAGTACGAGTATCTCCCGTAATTGTTATTTAATGGACTTACCTCTAAATCGTCTAAATTAACACAAGTCGTGTAATTTGACCAGGTTTTATTGTTGAGTGGGTGCCGAAACCATTCGCCATTTGTCATGCATTCCTTGTGTGCGTATCCTGCAAGGTATGGGAAAAGTTCAATTAATAATAATGCTCGAGAGATACAGTCGAGTATTCTCATTTGCCCTAACCACTAGTGGCGCATTGCGAGTCAACTATTCCATGTGGCTTAGCTGACGTTTCGTTGACATAAACCATTTAACCGCCTATCTGCGACAAATCGGAAGATTTTGTGGCTTATTATTACCACCCGCAGCACAGGGGGAAGACAACAAGACATCCATGATGATGAACGCCGTGAACGGGACTTGAACCCGTAACGACCGTAGTCAGACATGGGACTGACGCCTCTACGCACCGAGCTACCGGACGCCTCCGGTTGTACAGTCGTGTATCGCATGCTCTGTATAATCAACAACTGACAGTCATGACATTGGCTAAGTTCATAACACACAGCGGAATCGCAACATGCTGTGGCAACAGTATCGAAGCAGCATTGCAACACGTTGTTGTGTTCTGAACTGCACTCGCATCTAGTCATCCATCAATTGTCAAATTTCCAGTTCAAAACTGACAACTGTCGAAAAATCGTATGAATAAGATAGCGTGAGTGTCATTTGTGAATTGTCATCATATGCTGGTCCTAGCCAGCGGAGAAATTTTTGCGATGGAGAAAATGAGATTTTTCACAGCATGTTGCGTCCATCAAAAACTCAGTGGAGAGAGTTCATAAAACAAATTGGGAACAGTATGCCAACTGTTGTGTGATATGAACTTAGCCATTATTGAATTAGATTTGTGATTGTAAACGAATTTCAATTTTTCTCTGTTCCAGTACGGAGCGGAAGAAAATTACCAAATAATTGGACAACCTCATATGAGATACAGAAACAGCCCTGGAAGGGCTGGCAATTGGACACGCAGGAAATTTTTAACTAATCAACACACTAGTGTCTGAGCAAGATACTCTGATTTCACCCCCTGTACAGTCTCCATAGGGTCGTAAAAACACTGCAAATTAATAGGATTTCCCAGGACATAAGTTCAGAGCTTGTGCTTGATACGATCATATTTCGAAAACTGCAAACGTTTTACGGTGATTCTGAGTCTGAACAACTCAGCGGAATACGTTATCATAAAATTGAATTCAAGAGGGAAACGACATAGCTCTCGTGTTTTAAATACATGTACATACATATGTATCTGTTCCAATTTAACAAATGTATTTTTTCTCCATAAAATCATCAAATTTGTGTGACATATTAGAAAAAAATCCTGCAACAAGAGACATAAGCGGGATTTTGTAGGGTACTTAAAAATGCTTTTCTCTATCAAGAAATTTCATTTTTAGAGAAAAATGGTATTATGGTTTCTAAATTGAAAAGTATGCAAAATTGGCAGTCTGCGGATGGGGAGAAAGTATATTTAATACATATTTATTGAGAGTGGTTGATGTAGTCCGGATGAATGAGACAATTGGGGATGGATATTTAGTACTGAGCAATACTTACTACGGTATGGTGTGGTATGGTAAGGGGGCTGCCGTACTCTATTACAGCACACTTAGACACTTGTGTTACCTTGGAATTAAATAATTCCATCCATCATCCATTGTTGAACCATCTGGAGCTAATAGCGAGACGCGGGAACCGGCCCATGTTCACATTAGCTAAGTCGCCTAGATCCACATAGGCATATTCGCCAAGAGTCGACATTCTCCTAAAAGCCAATGCTGGCAGGTGCAGAGTAGATTACAGATACTCTCATCATCTATGTCTTCGCACTTTCGCAGAAGTCATGGTGTGGAAGTCGGAGCCTCCTCGCGTATTCACCGATAATACAATGACCAGTAAAAATTCCCACCACTATTCTGATGTGGTGCTTTCTCATCGACAGCAGTTTAGAAGCGCAGTTTTTATTCAATAAGGGCCATAATACTTCGCATTTTGGCAGGTACCTACCACTCAACCATTTCGAGTTAGCCCTGACTATCGTTGTCATAATTAGTTTATGTTTACAACTGGAGAAGGGCATGGCGAAACCCCAACAAATCTGAAGAGTTATATCGTTCAACACCGTTCCGAGCGAGCTCGTCAGTCCTGCAATTACCAGCGAGAGCACTGTGACCTGGTATCCAGCATAGTGTAATGCTATAGGTACTTCCCATCTCCTTAAGGCAAGAGCGACAGTCCGCAACGACCTTCAACGAGAGTAGATAAGATTCATGGGATTTTACTGAAGCTTAGCGGTCAGTATAAATTGTGAAATCTGTTGCTGCTAGCCTTTCGGTCAAGCCACATCACTGCCTCTTTAATCGCGTGGACTTTCCCCCAGAGCACACTACAGTAGTCTGGGAGAAGAATCGAAAGGTTGAGGCTAAGCGCATTGCAGAAGATTCCAGCCCAATCCCCTTATCGGTCTTAGAGCCATCTGAATTGATCATTGTGCATCAGTGCATGTCGGGTCCATTGTTTCCCAATGGCTACGGGAGTGGATTGAGTGTGTATAATTTCTGTCAAACGTAATTTTTAGTGTACAATAGTCCGTTGATGATGGGATGTCTATGTTGCTCAGAATTGATGCTTGACTTGTCTCCCATATGCGGCTCGCCGAATTTGCGGCGACTTGTTCGCCTATAAGAAGAAGATTCATCATAATCTCTAGTGCTGCGGACGGTGTTGAGCAGAGGACCCCACTAATAGCCAAACAAACCGCTCTTTGTACCTTTGTCAATACAGTTAGATTCGAACCTGTACGTAGGGCATTCCACCAAACGATCACCCATGCACCAGTATCGGGCGTAAGACCGATAAATGTAACCAACAGAGTTCCTTCGGTTGCAGACTCCATTTTTTACCTGTAGCCTTCCTGCAACGGTATAGCGCTACGCTATAGCGGTTGCCTTATTGACACGCTCCTGAATGTTCAGCTTCCAATTAAACTTCTTATCCAGTACAAGACCTAAGAAGTTCGCTTTGTCTGTGAAGGTCAGTCTTACTCCTCCCAGAACAGGAGGATCCACGGGAGGATTTCCATGTTTCCTCGTAAATAGAACGAGCTCGGTTTTGCTCAAATTAACGTCGACACCACAGTCGTTAGCCCAGTTAACTAAGACAGAGAGAGCATTCTGCGTTACCTCGCTAAGGGGGCTCGGAAATTTACCTGAGATGGCGATAGAGATATCATCCGCGTAAACACTCACTTTGCAGGCCATCCCCTCCAGGACTTATAGCAATTTGTTGACCGATATGTTCCATAGAGAGTACATCGCCTTGCGGAGTACCCCTGTAGACACTCCTGCGTACAGAGCATACACCCAATTTGGAAGAAGCACCAAGTTAATTAGTCCAACTAGGTTCGGATCCACGTTAAATCCTGAGAGTGGATTCGTAATCGCCTCAGGGTTGACATTAATGAAGGCCCCCTCAATATCTAGAAATGTAACCATAGTATAGTTATTCCTTAAAGATCAGGGATTTCTCAATTTGACTAATGAGTGAGTGTAGACCTATGTCCACTGCTCTACCCTTAGAGTAGGCATATTGCGAAGCCGAGAATAGTTGTTCTGGGACGATGTAAAGCAGGTAGAACTTAATAAGTCTTTCAAACATTCTCATTCGGGCTTGTGAGCGAACATTTTCCTGCTTTAAGGCTGGTACTAACTTCTTCGTGCGAAAATGTTGCACTTATCTCTTCCACGGAAAAATGGTGGTGTAGACTTACATACAGCACATAACCGTGGCGCTCTACACTACACTTGAATTTCCCCTTCTCACTCAAAAGAGAGCGATCAACAATGTAATGATCGGATTGCACACGAAATAAAATGAAAAGTAATTATATTGAAATTGTTGTCCATTTGTTCTTGCAGTTGATTCAATAAATTAAAACCAGGCTTTTTCTTATACTACAAGTTTTTTTTTATTTTTCGGCATACGATCGTTTCGGGAATTAGGCAAGCACTTAAGAAGGAAGCACGTTGCTTTCGAAACGATCCTATGCCGAAAAATAAAAAAAACTTGTAGTATAAGAAAAAGCCTAGTTTAAATTTATTGAAAAGTAATTGTTTTCGCGTGGAAGCTGCCCATAACAGTGTGGAGACTTTTGTCTGTGTATGGGATTTTCGTGGGAAGAGCTGAGTACCGAGAAGAGCGAAAATGTTCGTGCGCACCGGTTTCTGTATGAGATTTCGCACGAAACCCAGAGGTTAGTACCTTCCTTTAAGGATAAAGATCACGTTGACCTCCGTCCATATCAGGGGAATACAGACTAATTGCCGGCATGCTCTGAAGATATATTCCAACCAAGGAACAGGAAGATCCGACATGTGTTTTATGTCTGCCGAGATAATACCATCGGGTCCAGCGGAGTTAAAGAGAGAGAAGAGAGAAGCTGAATAGATAACTTTCTCCCTAGAAAGAATGCGATTGAAGTCAGCCGAATTCCGAGTTCAATTCGATTTCTAATGTGTATGTGTGTTGGGTGACCTCTGATGAACTGAACGGAAAATGATGATCCGGAAAGTGTGTATCAAGTAAGGCTTTTAGTGTCTCTTCGCTGGAGAACTCATCTGACTTTAGAATGTAGCTGGGAATGGATGAGTTAGTTGATAGAATTTTTCGGAGTCTAGACGTTTCGCTCGACTCTTGGATACGATCACAAAAGAGTCTCCGCGAGCTTCGTTTAGCTTTCCTTGGTTCTTTTTTGTATACCCCGAAATGTCGTTTTTACGAATTCCAATCCCATTCCAGGCTGGAACTCTTTGCTGCGTTGAATTTTTGCCTACACACTGTTTCGTAGGCGGACAACTCCCTATAGGCCAGTCAAATTAAGCCAATTTTGGGGCTTTTTAATAATAATGAGGGAAATATCTGGAAATAATTTTAATCCCTTCTATAGATACTGAACACATGGAAACAGAGTTTGCACGGTCGTAGAAGGTGAGCTTAACTTTTGGAGGGCGAAAATCCGAGAAATTTGAGCCCTTTTTTCAAGACTATCATTATAAATCCTAAACGGTGCCTCGGATCGAAAAACCTTGCATGAGTAAATTAAAGACCGTTGAATTCTGCGTTCAATGCACTGCTCAAAGTTGAAATTAAAAGTCGGTTTAGTAGCGTAGTCAAAGTCGACAGTCAGAAAATGACTATTTTCGAGGCTCCCGAGAAAAATCACACTTTTTCACTTTTCAAGCTCACAGATTTTTGCAACGGATCCTCCAAATGGAAAAGCTTGTCTGTAAAAGTTGGGGACAATTTGATTGTAAGCCTAACGTGGCCAATATTTTTTCAATCCGGGCCATTTTTAGACTAGTTATGAGCAAAAATTCAAAAATTAATGCTCATCGATTTATGCCTTCAAAGCTCTATCTCGGTAAGTATAACAGCTAAAAGTTTTATTTTAGTCTCAAATTGTAGATAAATTACTCCAGTTAAATAAAGTTTTACAAAATTTCTTGCGAGACCAGTTTAGGAGATACTGAAAAGAAACAGGACAAGCCAAACAATTAGGCATATTTTCAACATGGTGGCGGGGTCCGTGGTGTTAGGGGGGAAATAGAAAACTCAAATTTTTAAACAATGTACCAACTCAAACAATATATCAAAAATCGAAACTACCCTAATTAAAGCAACCAGTGTTATAACATTTTGACTGACCAAAGTATTTTAACCTTTGCAGAATCATTGACTTTTTTTTAATAAAAACGCAATTACTCAAAAACTATACCCGCTAGCATATTCTATTAAAGAGTGAATCGCAGGTAATATTCTACCCTAAAAACAAAAAATAGCCTGTAGAAATCAGATAAACTCTTTATTAGATATAGCTCGAAAAAATAAGAAGGATATGTAGCCCACTATCAACATTTTGCTGTTTTATCTTATTTTTCTCGAGTTTTCACCTACATATTATACTAATTTTATCAAAAATAAAAACTTCCTGTTTTGTTGTAAACAATTTGTTTTAACATTATATAAGACTAATTTTTAAATTCCGAGTCATTTACAGCCCTTAAATTATAAAAAATAATTTGTTCACACTTTTTTCATTTAATTTTCCAAGGTTATATCTAATTAACAGTTTATCTGATTTCTACAGGCTATTTTCTGTTTTTAGGGTAAGAGTTTACCTGCAAATCACTCTTTACTAGAATATGCTAGCGGGTATAGTTTTTGAGTGATTTCGTTTTTATTTAAAAAAAAGTAGGTGATTCTGCAAAGGTCAAATTACTTTGGTCAGTCAAATCGTTATAACACTGGTTGCTTTAATTAGGGTAGTTTCGATTTTTGATAAATTGTTTGAGTTGGTACATTGCTTAAAAATTCGAGTTTTATATTTCCCCACTAACACCACGGACCCCGCCACCATGTTGAAAATGTGCCTAATTGTTTGGCTTGTCCTGTTTCTTTTCAGTATCTCCTAAACTGGTCTCACAAGAAATCTTGTGAAACTTTATTTAACTGGAGTAATTTATCTACAATTTGAGACTAAAATAAAACTTCTAGCTGTTATACTTACCGAGATAGAGCTTTGAAGGCATAAATCGATGAGCATTCATTTTTGAATTTTTGCTCATAGCTAGTCTAAAAATGGTCCGGATTGAAAAAATATTGGCCACGTTAGGCTCACAATCAAATTGTCCCCAACTTTTACAGGCAAGCTTTTCAATTTGGAGGATCCGTTGCAAAGGTCTGTGAGCTTGAAAAGTGAAAAAGTGTCATTTTTCTCGGGAGCCTCGAAAATAGTCATTTTCTGACTATCGACTTTGACTACGCTACTAAACCGACTTTTAATTTCAACTTTGAGCAGTGCATTGAACGCAGAATTCAACGGTCTTTAATTTACTCATGCAAGGTTTTTCGATCTGAGGCACCGTTTAGGATTTATAAAGTTAATATTAAAAAAAGGGCTCAAATTTCTCGGATTTTCGCCCTCCAAAAGTTAAGCTCACCTTCTACGACCGTGCAAACTCAGTTTTTATGTACTCAGTATCTATAGAAGGGATTAAAATTATTTCCAGATCTTTCCCTAATTATTATTAATAATATTTAATTTGACTGGCCTACTAGACCACCACTCAAGTTTTTGTTTCCCTTTTGGTCTTCTGACGGGACATGATTTTGTCGTAGCTTGGTTCAGCGCATCCGCTAACGTGCGCACCATATTATCCCATCACGCTTATTGCAGGGTTGATCTGGCAAAGGTGGTAGAACTTGCTAAATGGTCTCTCGGGACTTGGGCCAATTTATTCTGTGTCTATTCAGAATAGCCGGATGGGCTGTAGAAGGGCTGTCTAGACTAAATTGAATGTTCCATTGGTCGGAGAAAAAATGTTCCACTGATACCCTCTAGGTACTTGCTCGATGTATAACATCATCAGAGACAAGATAAATATCAAGGACTTCCTGTCTATTCCTTGTGATGTATGTTGGCTCACAACCCACATTGCAAAGAAGCAGGTTTGTTACGATAATATATTCAAATAACAGCTGCCCACGTACGTTCGTATAGATGCTACCCCATACAGCGTGATGGGCATTTGCGTCGCATCCCAGTATGAAACAATTTATTTCGTCTTGGATGCTTCAATGGCTTCCCATAGACGCTCAGACGGGAAAACCCCTATCTGATCGTATGGTAGATATGCTGAAGCTATCCAGAACCGAATACGTGATACTTACAGGCTGACCAGAATTTACTTGATATGATAAGGAGGAATATGAGCAAAAAATTAGGTATTTGGCAGTCCAATTCCACATATCGTGGGCGAAAGTGCAGGCTTAGGCTTCTGGTATGGCCATATTTTAATAATGTTTGTTTGACTAATTTGATTGGATGGGAGTCGGTATCTAATGGAAACAGCGAGTTAAAGATGGATACTCTAAATTATAGTCATCTTTCAGATTAAATTAGAGGAAATCGAAAATGAAAGTGAAGCTCATTTACGGTGGTCTTCTCGCTACTTTTACTCCTTCGTCACTCACAATACTATTACCTCCAAAATCTAAAGCGTGGGTTCTGTTTATCAACTTATCTCAAAATACAAGAGAAAATACACCTACAATGGTAAGCAATAAAAATTCCTAGAACTTCCAAACCGAATAAATACTAAAATTCTAAATCACTGACCCGTTAATAACCGAAAAATTCGAACTACCCCAAAAGAAAATGAATCATTGCAAAAGGACGAGATAGAAATATATACAGTCAGGTAACTTCAAACATGATATTGTATTTGCTCCGCTTTTATCAACTTTCATACGCACAACTTAATGTTGCACAAGATCAAAGCCTAAAAATAGCCGGACGTAAATTCATCAAATGGCCTCAATATCTTATTTATAAGATAAATGTACCCACCTCTCAATAAGTCTTAGCTTAGCGTCGCCTTTCTGCCCCAAATCCTCAAGCCACACGAATTAAGATCCCAACAATAAACGCCATTGTCCTTTATTCTAATCGAAAACTACTCAAACGTAATAAGCGATTACTTACGTGCTGGGTCAAATCCGGTCACGAAATCCGGACAAGGTGCGTATGCTGAAGTGCCCGGTAAAGTGTCTGGCCAACAGGTCCATCCATCGAATGTGCCCGGACAATATGTGCCTAAGGATAAAACACAGAAGAGACAAAGAAAACGAAGATGAAAATGAACAAGACAATCACCACTTCCACCGAGGATACCGGGTCAGGAATGGCCAATTTGTTATTCCTGTCGTGATATATTGTCTGTCCTACCGGCCTCAGCCAGCTGGAAAAACGGTCCTTTCGTCACACACCGTCCATATCAACTCATCTTTTCGCACTACTACACAAATCTTTTCGTTCCTGGCCCGGTGTTCCTCTTGCATTCTTCATAGCGAAATTACTGATTTGTGCGATTGGGACATTTCGACTTACTTACCAGGATCTAAAGTTGACGTGCTACTATTTAACTTCAGCTGACATTCGAGCTCTCGGGGATTCTGGGTGATGGGTTCTGCCGACGTCGTCGTTGTTGTCAATGTGGTTGTTATTGTTGTTGTCGCACTCATTGTAGCGTTAAATGTATGTAGTAGGTTTTTTTTTATTCTTCGCTGAAAGGACAAAGCTAGTATGCAAGGAACCAAGGACCACCAGTCCAGTAGCAATATTGGCAAGATGTCAGCAGCACGAAACAAGGAAGCAGCTTACAAGCTCTGTAAAGAAACAAGCCCAGACAAGGGAATATTATTCACGGGCAGGACACATGCAAGGATTCGTCGTTTGCTCTGCGAATATTTCCAAGTGAAATATTGCTTTTACATGGTGGCGTGAAGATTTATGTGGCATCTGTATTGAATCCTTGGCAAATTTATAGTCGACAGAGTGTTGCCAGATGCAACAATGCAACAATTCTGAGAGGAGTGAAACACGCAATACGGCGATGTGGGGAAGAAATCAGGAAATGTATAATGTTAACTCTTTTCGTGTTTTTGTCGAATTATTCGACATTACATGAGTGCATTTTCAGAAGGCCAAGAAATAATGGTAAATTTGAATTTTGCTTATAACTCTCGCTTTTAATATTTAGAAGAAGACATTTTCTCTTAACAATTATCTTCACAGTAGTCGCTAGACAGTTTTCGTTATTTTTAGGGTTTTGTAGTTAAAACAAAACCCTTATGAAATCTATTATGCATCTGTCTGTCTGTCTGTCCATTAACTATCTCACGAACCGCTGAAGATATATGCATGAAATTTGGTGGAAATATGTAGAAGTATTATAATTCTCTGGAGAAAGCGTTGTTATAAGCCAACTTTAAGGGGGGTCCTCATAGAGGGGAAATGATGGCGGAATTTTTTTTCCTTTGGTATAGGCAAGTGGGGTATGGTAAGAAAGATACCGTTGAGTACATTCCATTTTTGACATTTTCGTTCAATTTGAAGCAAGGAGAAAAGCGAAAAGTGGAAAATATGTGATCAGAGTTTGCCCCCCCCCCCCCCCCTGAATTTCGAGACCGTTATACTTAGAAATATCTAAATTTTCAGGGAAGTGGCATTTCACTAGCATAGAAAGCTAAAAATAATATAATTTCAAAATCTAATCAAAAAAGGTTAATAATAGTGGATTTCTATAGTTGCAGTTAGTACACCCCTGCACCCCCTAAGCACATAGCAGGTAAACAATATTGACGGCCAATGATAACTAACACCATAGGCAATAATATCTCTAAGTTTTATTACAATCACATAATATTTATTAATAGCAAATTCATTTAAAGTTTGGCATCTCGACACTATCCATACGAAAAATACACCTACCGGCCTCATGCATAGGTGCGAGTACTACCTGCATATTGTTTTTCGTAGTGCGAATTGCAGTTATTTAAAACCATTTTTAAAAGAGCAAAGATTGGTTGGGGGCGGTGATTGTAACAATAGTTACTGATAAAACTTCTTTTTTGAAGGTTAAATCTGATAAAATCGGTCAAATATCTGTCATAGAATATCTCACGAACGGGTGAAGCTACACACATTAAATTCGGTGAGAATGTGTAAAATGCTATAATTTGGAAAGGCGATGTGTCGTAATTGGCCAACTTTAAGGGGAGGGGCCACTTTGCAATTCGCAATGTCGTCTTAACATGAATGGTTAAGCATCTCGAAGAGTAGGACAGTTCATCTCTACACACATATCTATCTACTGCACAGCTTCTCGTTTTAAAATTATTACTTTGAAAGGTGGCAGATGGATTTTTTCTTCTTATGAATTGGCATTTTAATTATGGCGTTTTCATTCATCTGAGTGGCACCAAGAAGAGCAAGGGGCGATATTTACATACCAAAATAAGCGTTTGCTACAAAACCATCGGATTGCGGGCGTAGCCTTCTATCTCCCAAAAACAACCCGGTTGTAAAAAAAATCAGGCCAGAAATGATTAATAGACTATTTTCTACTGCGTTCTTCTTCAGATTGTTCAACTTATTTTATTTAATGGAAGCTCCCCGCCAAACCGCGTTGAAAGAAATTATGGTAACTAATGCAATCAGCGTTCAATATGCATACCCTAGAGCGAGGCGCGAAGCTACGAGTATTTTGGCGGTATTGTGTTCATATCAATCCTTTTTATGGCTGAGGAGTTTTTCTTGGCGGGGATTTATTTTACAACAGGGTTGTTTTTGGGAGATATCACATCTTTTTGCATAGTAGTAGTAGTAGTAATCCAGATGGCGCAACGGTAAGCACGTACGCCTTCTATACATTGCGCTCCGGTTTGATTCCTACTGAATGCGGTAGTCTTCGATAAAAAAGGGGATTTACGTGCCGGACTATGAGTCCACTCAGGTTACCCATTTGGGGTAAATAGTTTTCTTGCCAAGAATATCATTTTTCTAGTTCAAAGGACTCAAAGTGCCTCTAACAGTAGTTTACTGCATTCGCCTCATCACCCCCGATAATATAATACTTATCTTGCCTAGATATCGCTTCCTTGCCAAGAACATCTTTTTTCCTGCCCAAAGGACTCAAAATACCTTTAACAGTCTACTGCATTCGCCTCATCACCTCCAGTCATATGATACCCATCTTGCCTAGACATCGCTTCCCATCTTCCACACATTGGAAAAAATCATCTTACATCATAATTCATATCTCATATGCCATAAATGAAACCTAAATCATATACCACACAGCAAGTTTTTTTCTTTCCGGACATCCTAAGATGCAGCCAAAGAGAATTGATAATTCTACAAGAGTTATCACTCCATATAACTTTCCCCTCTGCCAGGAGATTTGTATGTATTGACAAATTGTATAGACTTCACAAGAAAGCTGACTCCGCCTCCAGCGGTAGATTTGTATGTATTGATTCTCTTGTGTATCTATACTGTGTAGTTTATACTATGTTTATACAATTTGTCAATACATACAAATCTCCTGGCAGAGGCGAAACTTCTATGGAGTGATAACTCTTGTGGAATCTATACTATTTGGATGCAGCCATAAACATTCAGTTTCAATTTTTTCATCACACACTTTTCATTCATGCACTTGCCACAAGCAACGCCCACAACCATGAACTCGTATGGTTCTCCTCACCCGACTAGTGCACTCTACTATAAAATTTCACATTTTTGGATGTATCTTTTTATCTACTGCACGGATCAGAGCGAATGATAGCCTATGCACACCCTTGGGACACAGTCAATCCGTGAGAAAAGAAAGCAGACTTCGATATGCTCCCTACCAGGCTGTAGCCCTGTCAAAGAACAACGAGAACAACAAGAACAAGAAAAATTTGAAAAATAGCCATTTTCAAATTATCATATCTCGGGTGTTGTTCCTTGTATCGAAATAAAATTTGCAGCACTTTGTAAGATGACCAGAGACAATGACCATACCAAATTTGAGCCCGAACAAGCGTCCGGCGCCGGAGCTACAGATGTCCGAAAACCCGTACTTGTGTTGCGTAAACATAGTCTTGGTCACTTTTCCATTTATTAATTTTTTTTAATTTTTTTGTTTTTCTTTGGCGGGGCGGGACGCTCCCGCGTCCCTAGATATTCCGGTTTCATTTATATATAAATTTCTTCTTCCTTGCCCTTTCATACCACTCTGCGGCTTCACGTTGCTCTGCCTGTGGTGTTGGCACTTCGCCCATTCTGGCGGTATAATCTCAGCTTCCTTCTGCAGGCAGCTTCGTCTTGGATCGTATCATCGCCGAGATTAATGCGTTGTTGTTGTTTCGTCATCTGATCGATCCATGTGTGTTTTCGTCTGCCTCGGGGTTTGGGTCCAGCAAATGCAATATTCATTGATAGTGCCATCATGACTGGCTTGTCAGGTGGATGCCTTAGAACATGGCAATACCAATCCATACGACGATCTTCGATCCTTTTTGGTCACACCGGCTGACATCCGGAGCATTTTCATCTCGGTCGCAGTGATTTTACTTTCGTATTTCTTATACTTAGTCCAGCACTCAGACGCATACATGAGTGCGGTACGAACGACTGTTTTGTGGAACTTGCCCTTAAGTTTTCGTGGCATCTTCTTGTCGCAGAAAACTTTAGAGATTTCTCGCCACTTCATCCAACTGATGCGATGTTTGATGTCGTCATCGTAGGCAGCTTCCTCGTTGACCATCGAGCCCAGGTAGTTGAACCTTGTACCGGACTTCAACTGCTCTCCTTTAATGTATTGTAGATATCTGGTATCGGTCTCTCTGGATCTGGGAAAGGTCAGCAAAGATACTCAATTTTTGGTGTGCTAATCCTCAGTTCATGATCCTTCAGTATCTTACACCACTTGGCCAGTGCAGCCTGCAAAGCAACGATGTTTTTGCTACCCAGGACAACGTCATCGGCGAAGAGAAGGGATATTTCCAGGTCGTCAGAGATGAGAGTTAATAAATAGAGCATGATGATGTTAATGTTGGTGAAAATAATACATTTTATACATAAAAATAAAATATGTGCAGTGATCGTACAGTTAAATAAAAAATTGTGAGTGTTGGTACGAGTCTAAATAAAGATTTTATTTGAAAAAAAAAGAAATATAAAATTGTAGAATACTATCATGTGGTGATATATTTTAGGTGTCGAATATATTCGACATTGGCCCACAAAGAGTGTTTTTTTTTATATTTAAAATTATTAGGATGTTGCAGAGTACGCGACGTATACTCATACATCGCTTCTTGTGATATTTCGTTGTCAAGTCCAAATGGTGCTAACAAATCAACTCATTCTAGACACGTGATCCAGATCCATTCGCACGAGGTACGAATCAACCGCGAAAAAAACAAAAGTCATGATGCAATCAAGAACAATGGCGCCAGACCAACCGAACATCAACATCGGGGACATCAGTATCGAATTCGTAGACGACTTCATATACCTGGGTAGTAAGCTGTCAAAGGACGCCAATGAAACTGACGAAATCAAGCGACGGATAAAGCTAGCAAGTAAGACTTTCTTATCGCTCCTCCCAATAATGAAGTCGAAGCATGCTCAGAGAAATTCTAAGCTTCGCGTATACAAAACTATCATACGACCTGTGCTATGCTATGGAAACCTTGATCCTTACTCAAGTCTTCGAAAACATGATAAACACATTTGATCGTAAGGTCCTTCGGCGAATTTTCAGAGCAGTTTGCGACCGAAATGGATGGTGCATCCAGTACAACCATGAGCTGTACGAACTGTACGATGTGCTGGAAGTCTCAAGAAACGTCAAACTACTACGTCTACAATGGACAGGACATGTACAACGAATGGACGATGAATGCGTGCCTAAGAAAATATTGAATTGACGACGCGTCCACGGAGCAGCGAGGAAGAACGAGAGCTCGCTAGAAAGACTCAACAGTTGAAGACGCCGAAAAACTGCTGGGCGTCCAAAATTGGAGGACGCGGTCCCTGGACTGAGATAATTGGAGGATGATGATCCAGGCGGCCAAAGCTCGACGTTCACCTATGTGTGAAACCTGAAACGAGTCCGTAACTGCTTTGGAAACTTCAACAAAAATATTAATTAGAAATTTAGTCAAAAATGTAGTATGTACATAGTTGTTGTTGTTGACTTGTAGACTTCGATAGAACTCGTTTTTTTTTCTTTTATCAGCTAATACAGGAAAAGAGATTCACAGAACAATATTTGGCACGTTTAAAGGTGAATGTTGAATATATTCGACACCCTCCAAAAGCCAGGTGGAGATGAATAATTTTCGGATTTTTAGCTCAACTTGAATATTTTTAACACGGAGAGGGTTTCACTTTTACGAGTGGCGGGACAAGAGGGGTGATCCTGCAGGCGGCAACACAAATAAAAGGGTAAGTACCATTTCTATTTCGAGCTTCAAGCTAACTAATTAAATTCCTAGAGAGTCTCTCATTCAACATATAACAATTCCATGCAAAACTTTTGAAACATTTCAATTTGTCCTCTAAAATTCTGGAACAAGAAATAAATTACCTCCAAACGTTCATGATTAAACGAAAGAATCCTTTGTGACACTGCAGACAACCTGATTGAAGCGTGTTTTTTTTTTAAGAAAGATAAAAAGGGATGTTGGAAGAATTTTCACTAGGTTAATGGTTGAAATTTTTAATTATTTGAATATGTTTTGACGCCTAGCAAAAAGGGAGAAAATACAAACGCCTTAATTTTTCTGTGGCCTGGAGTAGCAAGGACATGCTTCGTCAGTCATAAATTACCACGATCTCTTTGTTTTTACCATAAAATTTTTGGAAATATTCGCGACTCTCCTTTATCTCGAGAACTACCGCAAAAGATGATGATTTATGATTTATGATATTTTATGCCTATAAACATTCACAAGATTCAAGAGATTCATGGTCGTTCAGTCAAAAACAACGACCAAACGGCTACATACGATAGTACCAATATATCATCAAATTGACTTTATGAGCTCATCAAAAGCTGTCGTAGGTGTAGGATGTATGCAATCAATATAATGATAACAATCTTGAAGTGGATGAACTCAGTGAATTTGTCATCACCATCGCCTTCATCATAATCATTATCCTCATCATCGCATCAACATCATCACACGTTACCACACGTTGCCGCCGGTGCCATCAAAATTTATGAGATCCATTACGTGTACACACATTCGATGTGAAATTTCATACATTGTTTACACTTGATTGGATCCCAGTCGCAACCCATCCATGCCTTCAGCACTCCCAAACAAGAAATGGGAAGATCTTGAAAATTGTCCGGATTTTCCCATGCCATCGACTATCACTCGGCATGTTATTATCATCAACCATCCTTTTTTCAATTAAAATGACCTCCTCCGTAGATACACTTCACATCTTCCGACCGTCTTAAGTCGACTCGACATTAATCGAATTTTGTGAACATGTCTCAGTATATAACAATCCATTATTCTACAATCAGGTCAGTGCTGAAGAATCGGGCTGGCAAGGGAATGGCAGTAACTAAGAACCATTTGGGGCTTCTATGCAAAAGTCAGAGGTCGTTGTCTTTCAAAAACATAAAAAAAAAATACACTGACTGACTGACTTAACAAGAGCTCATCTACATCCTCCAGAGTTCCTGTTAGCTCTTCAGTATTGTGTTGCGAATAACTGCGCTCCCTTTCATCAGCACCAGAAAATCTTCCGGATTAAGATTATGTAGCTCCATATACTTTTGGTTTTCCTTGGTCGCCTCAAATATACAACATACATAAGTATCAAGACGTATGTACGTCGTTCAATAACAATTGTCTTCGTAGCCTCCTACTTGGGAATTCTGAAGAACAAAATACCATAAGAACAATGTGCAGTTCTAGTGTGATTTTGGCGGCGAAAATAAGAGACAAAATCTTGGAATGATCTCCCACTTGATTAAATGAATTAGCCGGGAGCACTGTTCCTTAACGAATGGCACACAATGCCATTGGACCACTTTAAAGCAATTTTTGCGTTTGAATCTGATTTTGTTGTCATCGTTGACCTTATTATCGTTGAATCGATGCTAGTGACGGCCGTGGCGTAAATATAATATGATAAATATTGTAGTAAAAGTACAGTAACCCTACTGTTTTGGAACAATTATTTTGCCGTTTTAATCTGGTAGGCTCAAGAGTTTAGTGGTGGGGAAATGACCATTTTAGTTCAACAATCGCTTCACATTGGTTTTGACCCTAATCGAGCCGAGTCTCCTCTATGTGCGGCCAATATGTTCATGGGTACTCGAAAAGGCATTTGTTTGCCTCTTTTGCAAGAGGACTTTTCTCTGGTATCCAGAGCTGTCCGTAAAGGTCCAGAGTATTACAGCAATTACACCCAACGTTGGGTTCCACCATAGGCGCCGACTATATGGGGGGGGGGGGGCAAGGCACGTTTTGCCCCCTCAATCCGAATATTGGGGGGGGGGGGCGCCCCTCCAATATTTCTGGCACAAATATCGTTTCACAAGAAAAGCGATCCTTACTCGGCTCCTTGGTTCAAACAATCAAACACGTATTTAGCTATGACAAATAGGGAAGTAAGGAAAGAGTTTCTACGGATATATACAGGGTGGGCCAAATACAAGTTTCTTTTTAAAAATACAATAAAATTAACAAAAATTAATTTTTTTTCCATGTATTATGGCTTCATTAGTAAGAGCAATTCCCATTAATGATAAAACACAACTTCGTTCAAGTGGCTGCGTCGGCTGGCTTCGCAGTAGCGCATTCTGTCATTCCAATTTTCCAAGACCATGTCGATGGTTTCGGGCTGTAGCTCACGGATTGCTTGAATGATATTGGCCTTAAGTGCTTGAATCGTTTCTGGATTGTTGACATAACATTGGTCCTTCACGGTTCCCCAGAAAAAAAGTCCAAAGGGGCCAAATCGCAGCTCCGAGGCGGCCAATTGACATCGCCAAGACGGCTGATAACACGATTTGGGAATTCGGTGCGTAAAAGATCGATTGTGGCATGGCTGTGTGGCATGGCGCGCCATCCTGCATGAACCAGAGGTCGTCCAAATCCATGTCTTCAATTTCAGTAAAAAAACATGGCTCTGTAACGTTCACCGTTAACCGAAACGTTGTTCCCAGCCTCATTTTCGAAGAAAAATGGTCCAATGATGTCACTACTCCACAATCCGCACCAAACTGTCACTCTCTGTAGATGCATTGGCTTCTCGACAATAACCTGCGGGTTTTCCGAGCCCCAGATGCGGCAATTCTGTTTGTTAACGTAGCCTCCGAGATGAAAATGCGCTTCGTCAGAAAAGATTATTTTTCGCCCAAAATCGTTGTCCAAGTCAAGCTGCTCTAAGGCCCAAACTGCGAAGCGATAACGAAGCGGATGGTCGTGCGCCTTCAATTGCTGAGTCAATTGGACCTTGTAAGTGAATAATCCGAGATCTTTGTGCAGAAACCTCCTCAGGCTAGTGCGTGAAATGTTGAGCTGTTGAGATCGATGGCGAGTTGATGTTCGTGGAGTGAGTCTCATACTCTCGGCTACAGTAGCCACATTCTCATCTGTGCGCACCATACGACGACGGGGACCATGAGTGTTGTCCACAAGCATGCCAGTCTCACGAACTTTTTGCACAAACTTGCGTACAGCAGGCGTGGTGGGTGCTTCATTTCGGCTAAAACTTCTTGTCATAAAACGCACTGTTTGAGCTACACAGCACTCACTTTGGAAATAAGTTTTCAATATTTCCTAACGTTGATCAACTGTAAAGCGACTCATTTCGTTCTGCGGAGGTATGATACTGACTTTCTGTCAAGATTTCGAGCGGGAAACAGCTTTCACTGTCAAAATAACCTATGATTTAAAAAGAAACCCCTAGATGGCCCACCCTGTATGTGGTCCTTGGGGATTGTACCATTGAATCTTGTGGTTTATGGTGCGTTTTACTAAGCACCACTCTGCGTCGATTGCAGGAGACGATCAAAAAGATACATACATTTAGTGTTCCGTGCTCTATGGTTAGATCGCTAATCACGAATAACGTGCAACGATCGTGTGCTTAAGAATAACGCACCTTTAAAAATGCTTGACGGCCGTCAATATTCCCGGGCCCTGGGGTATGAGAACCCGTGTGCTATTAGCCCGAACCATAATGGACGAATGAGGTATTAAAACTCGTCGTTCAGTTTGGTTATGATTCTAAGACGTGCACGGTAAAAATATCTGAGTTTGAAATTAATTAAAATAAGATTTAATTCATTATTTTGTGTTATCAAACAAAAAAGCATTATTGCTTCATTTACAAATGTTTGACAGATTGGCTTCATTCTTAAAAACAAATAACAAACGGCATTTTGATACAACGCTGGTGGTGCAAATCATCAGGTCGGGACCGTACAACTTGAGACTTGACGAAGAAATTGGTTCTATCCGTAAATTGGTTCCTCTCAATCGTGAGACCATTTTGATTGACTGTATGAGACTAAACATTCGTATCGATATCAAACCGCTTGAAGACGCCGACTTTCTTAGCTAGTGCTATTTGGCAGTTCTGTTCGTGGACCCATCATCAGTAAATTATTTTACAGTGCAAGAGATACGTTATTTGTTATTTCAGGAATGGGTCAGTTTATTGTGAAGATACCATAACGAAAAAATCACACAACAAGGCAATCCGATAGTCCTTCAAAAGTGTATAAAAAGTGGTGTCCCCCCCCCCCCAATATTTTCTAACAGTCGGCGCCTCTGGGTTCCACCTTCTAGTTTTAGTCATTCTTAGCTGACAAGAACTCGCCGCAGACTAACGTCCGCCCCAATGTTTTGTCACACCACACCAGAACTAGATCATTTCGGAGTGCATTACATACCTTCCGATAAATCGAGTAAAATAGACCTTGAGACTTTGATAGTACTACCAATTTGCCTAACCTCTAGTGGCGCATAGCACGTTAACTATTCCCATGTGGCTTAGTTGACGTTTCGTTAGCATAGACTGATTTCGGACGATGCATGTCGCTAACATGTACCTCCCGCCCATTTAGCCGCATACCTGAGGCATGCCAGGAAAGTTTGTGGTGGCTTATTGTGTTTATCACAATAATACAAATAACCAGGCCGAAGCGAAGAGTATATAGGTATACCCTAGACTTGTACATACCTAGTGGTGATACCAAAAGTACTAATTGGTAAGGACCATATGCCTTAAAAGTGAGTTCAGGTTTCTAGCTTCACTCTATCGAAAGTTATCGCTTATTTGAAGTTTCACTTGTAGGGGAGATAGGGGTTCCTTGGGTCAGATCTTGCTTATCATTGTCACCAACAAATAAGACCATACTACCAACATTTAAACAAAATTTCAAGTCTCTAGCTTCACTCTATCGAAAGTTATCGCTTATTTGAAGTTTCATTTGTAGAGGAAGTAGGGGTTTCGTTGGTCGGATTTTACGTATTTTCAATATTAGCCAACTGCATCCTATTACAAACATTTGGCCAAAATTTTAGGTCGCTAGCATTATTTTGTCGTAAGTTATCGCTTATATTAAGTTTCATTTCTAGGGGAGGTAGGGGTTCCGTAGGTCGGATCTAACGCATCTTGAATACCAACTAGTCCGATCTGACTTTAAACATTTGACAAAAACTTCAAGTCGCTGGCTTGATTCTATCAAAAGTTATCACTTATTTGAAGTTGCATTTGTAGGGGAGGTAGGGGTTGCTTGAGTGGGATCTTGCCCATTTCCAATACCAACCAAGTAGATCTCACTAGCAACATTTTGTCCAATTTTCAACTCGCTAGTGTCATTCTATCGAAAGTTATCGTAATTAAAAGAATATTTAATTTTTTGAAATTTGTAGGGGAGGTAGGCGTTCCTTTAATCCGATCATGCCCAACTTACTATAACTCAAGCAGCTTCTTACCCCAGGGTTACATACCGAAAATCAGGTGTCTACGTCAATTGGTTCAAGATATAGACAAAAAACCCGAAAAGTAGGGTAGTACGGGGCTCTTTGTAGGGAAATTACCGTTAGTTTTCAACTGATCGATTTTATTTTTCCAGGAGAGTAGAAGATTATCCTCTCGAGCAATCCGCCAAAGCAAGAGCTTTTCATGTTTATTTAATCGGGAGTTATAGATGCATTTAATTATTTTACATATATAGGGGAGGTAGGCGTTCTCTTGGCCTGATCATGCCCATTTTCAATACCAGATTATACTTCCAACATTTGACCAAAATTTCAAGGCTCTAGCTTCATTCTATCGAAAGTTATCGTGCGAGCGGACAGACAGACGGACAGGCGGACAGACTGACATGGCTAAATCGAATCAGGAGGTGACCCTGATCATTTATATATTTACATTGCTATACCTCCGGAGCCTCCTTTAAGGTGTTACATATTTCCGTCGTGACAAAAACAATATACCCTAACCCTATACTAAAAGTCTAGGGTATAAATATGGTAAGTTTCGTTCAAATTAATTTACATCACTCTAGGCAGCCTCGGCTGCTCTTCTTCTTCGCCTGGCGAGAGCTGGTGAAGATGCTTTGGTACAGTGGGTTGTTGTTTTTGTAGTAGCGACGCGCTGATATGCGATAAGTGTGTGTCGTAAAGTTGGGTTGTCCATGTTTTCCTCAGTGGCCAGGTGTAGAAACGCAGGTGCTACAATAGGATTATCCCATAGCGCAGTATAGGTGTTAGGCGCGTAGGAGCTGCAGGATAGTTGAAAATGTGCTCAACATCGTCTGGAATGAGGCCACCGGCTGAGCAGGAGCTCTGTACGTCGTTATCAATGCGGGATAGGTACGAGCTCAGACGTGAGCACCAGCCAGAACGAAGTTGGGCGAGTGTGGACCTGGTTGCTCTAGGAAGCCGTAGTTCGTCTGAAGATGTTCATCTGAAGACATAGCATTTGGTTGCGCATTTACTACCATGTTTGGTTTCACGTCCGCGATTGATTGCTCGCGGTCCTTCATATTACGTCTTACATGACGTGGCGGTGGGGTTCTGTCCATGTGTTAGTGGTCACTCCGATAACAGTTAACCAGATACCGCTTCGTTAGAAGTGTGTTGTCGCTTCTTAAGGGCATCATTCTCGTTTCTTTGAGAAGGTGGTCCTGTGACGACATCAGTAGGCAGCCTGTGACAGTTCTAAGAGCTGCATTTTGGCAGGTCTGGACGTTCATCCATTGAGTGTCGCAAAAGTTTTCTCACCAGATAGGAGCCGCACAATTGGCCACAGATCTCCCGATAGACTTGTCGCTAGTAGGGTCTCGTTGTCTTCCCCCCAGGAACTGCCAGCTAGAGCTTTGAGGACTTTGTTCCTACTTCTTATCTTGTCACAAATGGTTGACGCATGGACCGAGGAGGTAGCCATACTGTCAAGGGTGACACCGAGAATTTTAGGGTGGGTAATGGTGGGATAGTTTGACCGTCTACTACAATACCCAATTGTTGCCTTACTTCTTTGGTCCATGTAAAGAGTTTAGCGGAAGGCTTCGGCGCAGACAGAGTGGGATTTTTGCTGACGAAGAAGGTGTTCAGTTAGTCGAGATACCCATTTATCTGTTCGCACATTTGAGTGATGTCGTTTCCGGTTACTAAAATCGTGCAGTCATCAGCATAACTGACAATTTCGAGTTCGCCAGGTGGCGTAGAGAGTCCTGACATACATATAAAGGTTAAACAGGGTGGGAGATACGACTTCTCCTTGGGGGACACCCTGTTAAATTCGTCTTAGTTTAGATTCCCGGATCTAAATTCTGTGTAAGACTGTCTGCCGGTAAGATGGTTGGCGATCCACTTTGTAATTTGCGACTGAAGTGATATACCGCAGCCTTTGACAAGTGTGAAGCCACTAGAATCGTTCGTTGACAAGGACGTGCTTGGCTGGGGCCATTGTGTATTTTTGAAGTAATGACATCCCAAGCCGTCGTGGTGCTGTCCTTCTAAAGCCATGTTGGTGTTCAGTCCGCTGAATGTGAGCCGCAATTATAGGGTGGAGCAGCGCTTCTAGGGTCTTGGCTACAGGAGACAAAAGTGTGATGGGACGGAATGATTCGCCTAGTGTTGGTGTTTTTCTTCTCGGTTTTAGAATAGGGATCACTCTTCCTTTCTTCCAAAATTCGGGAATGATAGACGATTAGATGAAGAGGTTGATTGTGGTAATTATATATTCAATTGCTCGTGTGTCAAGGTGTTTGATCATAATCATCGATACACCGTCTGGTCCAAGGGATTTGATATTCTTCGCTTATTTCATCGCTGCTGCAACTTCTTCAGATGCAAATTGAAGTTCCTGGTCTACTCGACGGTTACGAATGCTAGTAATGATGCGCTTAAGTCTATCAGGAGGTTGATGTTCGATAAACTGTTTATTAAAGTTGATGGTGCATTTTGTTGGGTCGTAAACCGTAATATGCCTTTTGTGTTGGGTTGGGTTTGTTTGTTTGCCCTAACCGTTGACCAGAGCTTATTGACGCCCGTTGTCAAACTGCTGTTGTCGAGGTGAGAGTCCCATTTCCATCTCCTGTCATATGCTCCCTGTTTAAAGATGTCAAAATCCTTGACCCTTGGATCGTCCGGGTTAGTGCTACGTATGCTGTCTCTATCATCTGCAAATCTAGCTGCTGAAGTAAGGAAATTTGGTCGAATTTCGGGTATTCGACCTGCTGGGATGAACTTTTTAATCGCTTTCTGGACTATGTGTCTTACATTTCATTCAGCCGTGAGCACGTCAGTTGGAGCCGGTAAGGCAGCGAACGCCATGTTGGTGTAGGATTTCAAGCCATCCCAATCCGCTTTATTGTGATTGATGAACGTGCTGTGATCAGCAAACTGAGTACTTGATGGCTTGTCCAATTTGAGATGATCCGAGGATAGCGTCAGGACGGGTTCCCATTGTGCATCATTGATAAATCTAGCGCTGCCAATTGAAATATCGGGCGAGCTGGAACATGTTCCAGCGATACGAGTGGGCGTGTCATCCTTAAGTGGACAGAAGTCTGACGCGTCAAGTTGTTCGGTTATGGTGACCCCTCTCCCAGACTCGTATCGCTGGAACATGTTTCACAGATTTTCCTTCTTGCATCGAAGGGGTTGTGGCAGCTCTTGGCCGTGTGACAAGGTTGTTCCAAGTAACATGGGTAGCTCCGGTGCGTAGCACCGGCAGCCGCAGGAACGTAAAGTGGGTCGTTCGTAATTTTGTAAACGGCCTCTCTCTCTCTCTGGTTCCTGTTAACCCCTTGTGGAGCATAAGGCATTAACCACGCCAACTTTGATAAAGTAAGGTATGATACCGAAGCGTGAAGGGTATCATACCTTCTTTGTGACTTATGGTGCATTTGCCACTTTGAAATTAGTAGTAAAACTTGTTTCGATTTCATTGTTCTTATGAGAGGTATATGAAATAGTAGGCCGATTTCAACCAAACTTAAGAATGTGGTTTGGCAGTAATAATATAATTGAATAATATGAGTTTTGGTAAAGATATCTTTAAAAATAAAAAAGTTTTTCTAACACAAACCTGCTTTTGGACGGTCGTCCCTATGACAGCCATATGATAGACCAGTCCAATTTCAACCAAATTCGGGAATGTGATTTGGCTACAGATACTATTGATTAATGTGAAATTTCACAAAGATATCTTTAGAAACAAGAAAGTTTTTCTCACAAAAACTAATTTTTGAACCGATCGTTCCTATGGCAGCTACATATATGACATAGTGGTCTGATTTCATTGGTTGGTTGGGAATAGTTTACATAGAACCGGACAGACGGACAAAGCTTAATCGACTCGTCTTGTCATACCGACCAAGAATATATATGGTTTATATGGTCGGAGATGCTTCCTTCTGTGCGTTGCAAACTACATGACAAAGTTAATATACCCTATCACATCCGTGAAGGGTATAAAAAGGAGACTTTATCAATAGTGCAAACCTGCTTTTGTACAGGGATCAAGTACAGGGAGGCTCAGTCAAGTCAGAGCTGGATTAGACGGTACAAACTTTGACTGGAGCACTTAATAGAGCTGCTTCGGAATCATGCCCGGTGGATAGAATAAAGGGTAAAATTAAACCCGTCTAGTGGACTGCATAAATTTCGAAACTCTATGTATAGCCCGGGGAATAAAGGCATACTGCCTTGCAAAAGGTTCAGTAGTTCTAATTTTTTGATATGTTATATAAGCCGGTCCCGTAGTGAAGAATCCAAATTTCTGACCTCCCACCCCCTGTGCGTTCCCTGCGGTACCCCTAAACCGACAAATTTCCGGCCATTTTTAACTTTATTGCACATATCTTTTTAACTGTGAGTCCTAGCGAAAAACTTTCTACTAAAAAATTATAGAGCACCAAATTTCTTATAAATTTGAAGCATTAAGTTTTTCCATCAAGCTGTTATCTTAAGAATTACGAGCTGTCAAAGTTGAACATTTTTTGTAAAAACTATACGTTTTCGATGGTTTTGTTGGTTTTTTTTTGTTCTATTATCCCGAAAACGGTACGTTTTCATAGAGAAAGTTATCTTGAATAGTATTTAATAATATCTGTATTATTATGGTATAGTTTCAATTAAGCAATAGTTAAGGAAACTTATATTTTCATACGCTTATTTTTGTGGGGTTTTGAAGTCTCAGCTTGTTCCTGGTTGACTTCTTCAACAAGTAGTTCAGTCGGATCATCTTCATAATCATTGATTATTATGTCCGCTTTGTTGCTACAGCTTTGTTCACAACAATTTTTGCAAATTACGGAGCACTTTAGACCGCTCTTTCTGCAACTACAGGCCTTAGTGCAGCCTTTTTTGCACTTACATGAAATGCATTTCAGGATAGATTGAGGAGCTGGATCTCTGGTGGTTTTGATAGGAGCAAGTCCTTGGCTGTCCCTTCCATCCCCAGTCCAGAGGGTTTTTAATTTGGCTCTGCCATATCTGAACTTGGTGATAAGTCCGAAAGATGTGGTATATAGCTGCATCCTGGGTCGGTGGTAGCTTTGAAAGATTCAATTTGTTACCTGTAGCAGACTTCGAGAATAGTTGATATCGCAAAGCTTCTAATGTTTTTGTTGTGTCACCGCCATATAGAGCGAGAAATATATACTCTCCTGCTTCAAAAATGGCCGAAACACTGGCGTTAGGATTTCTGAAGATATTTGCAAATTCATGCAGGATTGGTTTGTTTTCAAAGAAAGTGCAAAACTTGGTTTTACCAAATCCAAACAGGGAGGACGTGGTGTCGCACCCACTCAAAGCGTGAAGAACAAGCAGATTTTGCGATGCTGAGTACTTGTAGGATGCTGTGAAAAATAAAATGTCAGAGGAATCACATCTTCCAGGCTTTCGGAAGTAAATGGGGAGATCTTGAGCCAAAGAAGTCATGAGAACAAGCAAATCAACGTCCTCCATTACCATAACGTTTGCTCAGTAATGACCACGAATGAATTTCACATACCTTTTACAAATTTCATTGAAACTGTCAATCCTATTCCATATGACCTTGTGGAGAAGGAATCTACCGTCTACGACTACAGTTCGATGGGGTAGAAGTTCGGTTGGTTGTGGTAATGGTGAAAATGATGAATAGAGACGATTTTGTACCCTTACGCATACCGTCTTCTGAAAAAAGGGACATTGGATAAGAAGCCAGTTCTTTCTGTATTGAAACTATACCATAATGATGAATTATTAAATACTATTCAATACAACTTTATCTACGGAAAAATACCGTTTTCGGGATAATAGAAACAAAAACCCGATAAAACAATTAAAAACGTATAGTGTTTGTAAAAAATGAGCAATTTTGACAGCTCGTATCTCTTAAGATAGTGGCTTGACGGAAAAACTTAGTCCATCAAAGTTATTGGAAATTTGATGCTCTATAACTTTCTGGTAGGAAGTTTTTCGCTAGGATTCACAATTAAAAAGATATGTGCAATAAAGTTAAAAATGACCGGAAATTTGTCGGTTTTAGGGGTGCCACAGGGAACGCACAGGGGGTGGGAGGTCAGAAACTTGGATTCTTGACTACGGGACTGGTCTATATGTATAATATATCAAAAAATTAGAACTACTGAACATTTTGTAAGGTAAGGTCACATTTTCAGACTCTATTCCCCAGAGTAGTAGGCGATCTTTCGATAAAGTGAAATCCATACGGTAGGAATCGGATTGGGCGTTATATGAAAAGGATCTTAGCGTACTTAAGAAGGAACTACGAAGGGTTAAGCGTAGCTCCTGAAGACTCTGCCAACAGATCGAGGAAGTGGAAGAGGCCTCTAGACTGCGTAAGGTCCTCGCTTCCAAGCCTGTTACTCTCAGCTATAAAATGAAGCAAGATGGACAGCTATAGTTCAGAGACTATTCGTAGTTTTTTAATACCCGCTTACCGGGGAGCACAGCTGACTTTTGCCTGTTGTGACTGGATTTCCATTATACAATACATATGTACTGTAAAGATTTTATGGCCTATCAGAAGCTTTAATGCTTTCAAATCGCCTGGACGTGATGGCATCATTCCAGCCCATTTACAACACACATCTGATATTACATCCCCCTGAATCGAAACAATTTTTAGGGCCTGTCTGGAACTATTCTATATTCCGCGTACATGAACTGAAGCGAATGTGACGTTTATCCCGAAAACGGATAAAAGTTCACACGCACGCCCAAATGATTTTAAACCAATCAGCCTATCATCTAATCTACTGACGGAGTTTGAGATTATGGTTGATATTTTTTACGGAATAGTATTCCACCGCGGCTCTTATTTGCATCCCAACATGCCTATTGCAAAGGTCGGTAGATTTAGCTTTTCACTCCTTAAATACTATAGCTACATTGAAATATCTCTGTTTACAAGGAGTATACTATGGTCGCGTTCCTGGACATGAGGGTGCTTTTAATTACATCAAACTAGAAGCTATCATTGACGCACTTTCTAGTTTCCATGTGAACACGTCTCTCTGTGAGCTCATCAAGAGTTGCTCATACTAGCCTGGGCTCATCATTAGACCGCAGAAGAGTAAGTAGGGGCACTCCGCAAGGCGGCGTTTTAGCCCCCCTTCTTTAGAATCTAGTGATTAACTCACTGCTTCTTGGCCTGGAAGGGCAGGGTTGCAGAATGTTATCCTATGCGGATGATGTTACTATCGCTATTCCAGGTAAGTCCCAAGGTGCCCTTAGTGAGGTACTTGAGCACGCCCTTCATCTACTTACAAGCTGGGACAATTCCTGTGGCTTAAAGGTTAATCCGAGCAAAACTGAACTTGTTCTTTTTACCAGAAGGTGTAAGGTACCCTCTGTCTTGCCTTTACTGTTGGGAGGTACTAGATTGATTTTTTCGGAGACAGCCAAATTTCTTGGACTCATTCTCGACAAAAAAAGCTACTTTTGTTTTGCATTCCTGTAGAAGACCCATAGGTAGAAGCTAGGATTTACAACCAAATGTTGTGCAACGGCTTTATGTTTCTGTAAGACGCCCCATACTCATTCATGGTGTCCTGGTTTGCGGAAAGCTCGACGTATTGGGGCCTATTGCAACTTGCTTGGTAAAGCTAAAAAAATAGCCGGTATCCTCATTAGCGGGGCATTGAGAACTACTCCGTCTGTTGCCTTGGAGGTTTTGCTTAATCTGCTCTCTCTGGATATTATAGGCGAGCCAACTGCTGCAATCACTACTACGCTACGCCTTATATTTTAAATATTCCTGCAGTAACTGATTATTCCACTCCCAAACGTCAGTTCGATAAGAACTTTACAAGCGTTATCCCTAATCGGAAAGTAAGGGAGGACGATGAGTTTCCTACAGATGAATTCAAGGCAGACGGAGAGGTCGGAGCTAGCGTTTATTGCGACTGGTTAAATTTAGGCCTTACTTTCAGTCTACCTGTTCACTGCAGTTTGTTACAGGCGGAGGTCACGGCAATCTCGGAAGCTCTAATCTTCCTGGGACGGCATACCATAACTGCTAGAGACATTCTTATTTACACAAAAAACCAAGCTGCAATCAAATCGCTGGAATCAGTTTTGATAACTTCTAAGACAGTGCCAAATTGTCGATCATCCCTCTCCGAAATGGGGAGATATTTTAACATTGTCCTCTGCAGGGTTCCTAGTCATAGTGGGCTTAGAAGATAACTGTAAGGCTGATGAGCTTGCCAGACTGGGTTTCTCGAACGAGGCGCTATAGCATCATCATCATCATCATCGTGGCGCGACAGCCCGACGTCGGGCCTTGGCCGCCTGGATCATTGTCCTCCAATTATCTCGGTCACGTGACCGCGTCCTCCAATTTTGGGAGCCCAGCAGCTGCGCGGCGTCCACACCTACTGACCTCTCCCAACGAGATCTGGGTCGTCCTCGCAGTCTCGCTCCGTCGACTCGTTCTGCATTCATTACTCTCTTAGGCATGCGATCATCGTCCATTCTTTGTACATGCCCTGTCCATTGAAGTCGTTGTAGTTTGACGATTTTCAAGACTTGCAGCTCATCGTACAGTTCATACAACTCATGGTTGTACCGGATGCGCCACCTATCTCGATCGCAAACAGCCCCGAAAATTCGCCGTAGAACCTTACGTTCAAAAGTGTCTAGCATGTTTTCGGAGGCTTGAGTTAGGGTCCATGCTTCGCAGCCATAGCATAGCACTATAGCTATAGCAGTATGGGAATATCTACCAGCCCATCTATTCATGTAAATTGATTGCTAAATCTGAGGCGTTTAACAGAGCCAATGCTAAATGGATTGATGGGAATGCCTGCCATACTACTAAGTCTCTGTGGCCCAGGCTTGACGTCACTCGATCCGCAAATCAACTGTTGCTAAATTAAAGACATATTAGCTCGATAGTGGGTGTCATTACTGGGCACTGTATTATTAGAGAGCATACCAGGCGACCTCGGTTCACTTACGACGTTTTTTGTAGAAAATGTGGAGATGCGAACGAGGAGGAGTGTAGTTTCTACCTCCTCTGCTCCTGCCCTGCTTTGGCAGTCCATCTACCTAACCTTGTGGTTTATTGTTATGCCCCACACCACAGGGTGAAAGACAACCCAAAACATCCACGGCCACGATGTGGATGGAACTCTTACCATAGCTGACCAGTAGCATGAGGCATCAGACTTACGCCTCAACGCACTGAGCTACCGACTGCCCCAAACGTCAACGAAAATTTAGAATTTGGTGTGTCATTTTGCTGGATTTTAGTGGCGTTAAAGTGTCAGCTCCAATGCTGCGGCTGAGCGACTTGCCTATGCGACTGTGGAAAAAACTGTCATAACGGAGCAATATTCGTTTGTATTTTATGTGGAAGTACAATCGTACAAATATAGCCTGCAGTTGACGATCCCTAAAATTTTAAAATACTCACAAATAGTGCACCGTCATTTTTGCAAAATCAGATTCGCAAGTCGCACAGTCGCGGCCTTGGAACTCACACCTTTAGACTACGGACACCACTATTTCGCATCTTCGATACGATTGCTCTGAAAATTAAGAAGAAGGACAAAGCTCACCTCTGGGAATTCTTCTTTGCACATCTAGGAAAACTGGCGTATGTAGAGATTGGCCGGCTCCATAGACTTGTCAAAAGCTCCGGCTGGTTTTAAGTAATAGATGATAGGGGCAAGATACTCCCTTGGGTAATACAATGGACTCAACTCCGGGTCTAAGTGTGCGTTGGGCATCGGTTGTTTTCTAATGTTTCTCTCAAATAAGAAACCATTCACAAATACGTAAATCTTGCATTTACCTTACTTTCCCTCAGAACTAACTTGATTTTACACACCACTGAACCGTAAATGGCAAATTTCCATGGTAATGACTTATTTGTGTGTTCCATCCAACAGGTCACCGTGAATTCAAGGTCAAGTCAATAAGAATCCAACAAGTAAATAATTTTACTAGAACGTCCCTCGACCTATACTACCTAATCTACTTCCACCAACCCCAACATGGCATGAAACATCTGTCGCCGATTAAGATTCCGACAGCAAAAATAATAATTCACTTCCATATTGCCCTAAAAGAAATCCAACATCGGATAATCAAACGAAAAACTTTCGAGATAAGAGCAACCGACGTGAATGCGTCTTAATTTGTAGGCAGTCATCCTCTTTGAGCTAATGACATGGAACAAGGACTAAGTGGAGCTTATTACAAGCGGCTGACTGGAGATAGAGGAGACTTCTTAAAACACAAATCGCACGACAAAATTGAAAAATTCCACTTGAACTTTCAATTTATTCAGTCTGAGTACTACAGACCTTCTCCAGCCCTTCAGACTCAATTCTGCAAGAAAATTGAATAATGTCCAGTATACTGTATTGAAGCAGAGGCATTTCATCCAGAAGTATGCCAACTGAAATTATCTTCTTATCGCTACAAAAAGCGACCATAACAAAGTTCCAGTCAGCAGAAGGACAGCAAAAAACAGCCGCAACAATGGACAAGGATCCAAGCAAAAAACTTTGACTCGTTTCGTTATGTAAACGATTAAACGTAGGATAGCCAGAGCCTGCCTGGACATTTAGTCAAACAAAAAAACTCTGATTATGTCTTCCGATTATAACGAACTCTTTTTGCGATCCTTTGGGATTTTCAGCCGAGAAGATACTTTTTTTGCGACTGCACAAAAATAGAGTTCATGATTGCATGGATTCTCGAATGTCAACCTAGGGTGACCAACTGTACCGAAATTTCCGGTCCTACCGAAATTTCGACCTCTTGTACAGTGTACCGCAGGATAGCTTCGATATACGGAAATATACCGAAATTTCATCATAAAAATATTTCAATAGTGGTTGGATATTATTATACCATTCACGGATGTGAAAGGGTATATTAACTTTGTCATGAAGCTTGCAACGCACAGAAGGAAGCATCTCCAACCACATCAACTATATATATTCTTGGTCAGTATGATGAGACG
Organism: Chloromyia formosa; assembly: GCA_964017055.1. NCBI lineage: Eukaryota > Metazoa > Arthropoda > Insecta > Diptera > Stratiomyidae > Chloromyia > Chloromyia formosa. The sequence continues at coordinate 63,177,953 of OZ024818.1, forward strand.
AGTCGATTAAGCTTTGTCCGTCTGTCCGTCTGTCTGTCTGTTTCTATGCAAACTAGTTCCTCAGTTTTAAAGCTATCGAGTTGAAATTTTGTTCAAAGCCTTCTTTCTATAGCACGCAGTATACCTACCTAGGTATATGTCGGAACCAACGGAATCGGACCACTAGGTCATATAGCTGCCATAGGAACGACCGGTCCAAAAATTCGTTTTTATGAGAAAAACTTTTTTATTTCTAAAGATATTGTTTTCAAAATTCACAACAATCAATAGTATCTTTAGCGAAATCATATTTCCGAATTTGGTTCAAATCGGACTATGTACTCTATCATATAGCTGTCATCAGGGCCGTCGAGAGGGGGGAGGGGGGGAGGGGGGGGGGGGGCGGAAGGGGCGAAACGCCCGGGCCCGTGTTTTTCTCGGGGGCCCGGAAATTTGAAAAATGAAAAAAAAAACGAATCTACGCACTAAGCAAAGAGGGGAAATGAAAGTCGAAATTTTTCGTTTAGTATAGGCAAGTGGGGTATCGTAAGAAAGGTACCGTCGAGTACATTCCATTTTTGGGATTTCCTTCAAATTCGAAGAAAAGAGGGAGAGGGGAAAATATGTTATCCGAGTTTGTCCCCCCCCCCACCTTGCATTTCGAGAACGTTATATGTACATACTTAGAAATATGAAAATTTACAGAAAAGCGGCATTTTACGGATACTAGTGTAGAAAACTAAAAATAACGGAATTTTGAAATCTTATCAGAAAAGATTAATAATAGTGCATTTCTATATGGGCGGCCTTGCGCAGGAGAGGCATCCCTGAGAAGCTTGTGGCTCTTATTAAGGCAACCTATGACGGCGCGAAATGTCGCGTTTTGCATAAAGGTAAGGTGTCGGGGACTTTGTGATTCGCAGTGGAGTTCGGCAGGGGTGCATCCTCTCACCGATCCTATTCCTCATAGTGATCGGCGACGTGTTGCACGCAGCCCTATCCGGACTCGACAGAGGAATTCAATGGACTTTGACATCTTATCTACAACATCTTGACTACGCTGACGACATATGCCTACTCTCCCACAAAATCATGGATCTGTCCGCAATGGCGTTAGATCTCGAGAGGCAGACAAGCAAGGTTGGGCTAAAGATTAATACCAACAAGACCAAGGTTCTTAGCCCGCCGTTGCGAAAAAGAAATCCGACACCTATTGCCATCAATATTAATGGGCAGCCTGTGGAGAAGGTGGACAACTTCGTCTACCTGGGTAGCATTGTTGCCGAAAATGGTGGTACGGAGCAGGACATCGCTCGTCGTATCAACCAGGCTAAACGCGCATGCGGCATGCTGTCCAAAATCTGGCAGGGCAGTTATCTCAGCATCAAGACCAAGCTGGGCCTGTTTCGCTCCCTGGTACTATCAGTGCTTTTGTATGGGAGAAGTACATGGAAAGTTTCCGTAGGAGTTACCAGAAAACTGCAAGTTTTTGTCAACTCATGTCTTCGCCGAATTTTAAGAATTTGGCCCGAAACAATATCAAATGAAGAGCTAAGTCGGCGTACGGGCAGGCGAAAATGGCAGTGGATAGGTCACACATTGCGGAAGAGTGATAACTGCATTGCTTTGCATGCCATGAAGTGGAACCCCATTTCCAACCAAGGCCGACCAAGAGGGGATCCTCGAATCACATGGCGTCGATCTGTGGCAAAGGAGTGTCAGGCACTGGGTAAGTCTTTTGGGGAGTTGCGTCCCATTGCCCAGAACAGAGTACGATGGCGCGCAGGAGTAGTTGACGCGCTATGCCCCGCTAGGGGTTAAGGCAAAGTAGTAACATTTAATAATAGTATGTAATTCATTTAAATTCTGACATTTTGACACCATCCTTACAAAAAATGCACATAACCGCCCTCTGCTACGTACTAGTACTACGAGGACTGCATACTTGAATATTGTTTATTGTTTTTCGTAAAGCGAATTGGAGTTAACCATTTCTGAAAGGGTAAAGATTGGTGGGATAGCAGTGGCTGGTTGCTGCTTTAAGAGAAGGTCCCCATAGAGGGGAAATGAAGGTCAACATTTTTTTCATCTGGTATAGGCAAGTGGGGTATCATGAGAAAGGTACTACCGTGTACATTCAATTTTTGACGTTTGCATCAAATTTGAAAAAAGGGGAAAAGAGGTAGAAGGGAAAATATGAGATCATAATTTGTACCACCCGCCTTACACTTAGAAATATGAAAACATACAGGAAGGTGGCTTTCAACTAGCACAGAAAACAAAAAAATTATGGAATTTTGATATCTTCTCTAATAGTAGTATATTTCTGTAGTTACGGTTCACACACATTTGCATTTCTCAAACTCCTCCAAGGGCGAAAATATTGATGGCCAACGATAATCAAGAGCATAGGCAATAATATCTCCAAGTTCCGTAATGATCACGTAATATTTAAAAGTAGTACATAACAGGTCTCTTGACTATGTACATGATAGTACTACGAGTACAACATACGAGGGTAAAGTGAAAAGTTCTCGGCCTGACAATGAAAGACTGCGATTTTCAGTTAATAAATGATTTTTTTTTTCACATAATCTCCCTTGACGTCAACACACTTGGTCCAGCGTTTCTGTAACATCAGTAATCTTTCTCGGAAGTGAGAGTCTGGAAGGCTGTGAAAATATTCATCTACGGCCCTCTAAGTTTCTTCATTGGATGGGAAGCGCTTCCCAGACACAAATTCATTCAAGTTTGGGAACAGATGGAAGTCTGAGGGTGCCAAATCAAAAGAATAGGGGGAATGGTCGAGCAAGTCGTACCCCAAATCCCGCAGTTTTCCCATCGCCAACGCACACTTGTGTACAGGTGCGTTGTCCTGGTGAAAGATAATTTTTTTCGTCTTCAAGCCAGGTCTCTTCTCGCGAATTTTGGTATCCAGCTGGTCTTGGAAGTTTGGATTTGGAGTAATATTCGCCTGTAATTTTTCCGTTTTTTTCCAAGGTAATCAGTGAACAGGATCCCTTTCGCTCCCGCCGAACGCTGGTTATGACCTTTCCAGCAGATGCGATCGAATTCGCTTTCTTGGGCGCTAAACCACCGGCTTGCACCCACCGCTTTGACTGCTGTTTCATTTCTGGCGTGCAGTGGTGGACCCAAGTCTCATGCATGGTGACAATCGTCGCACAAAATCGGTCGGATCCCGATTGAATTGGTACAAAGATTGCTGCGAAAATCGTTTGGGCATTTGCTTTTGATCGGCATTTAGCCAATGTGGCACCCATCTTGCGCAGAGCTTACGCATGTATAATTCTGCGTGCGAGATGTTTCGCACCCTTTCTTCTGATATCCTTACTGCCTCGACAATATCACTCACTTTCATTCGCCTATCGTCCAAAACGATATCATGCACTTTTCCGATGGTTTCCGGTGTGGTTGCGGGTTTCGGCCGTCCTTCACGTGGATAGTCTTCGACGGCCGTTCGACCACGTTTATTATACTGTTATATTCTGGGGGATAGCCGAAGCAGACCACTAACGTTTGGGTCCCTTTTCGCCCCCTCCCGGTCATCAGTGGCTTCCAGATGTCGACTGATAGTTGTCGACCTCTTTCTTCATCACTGAGTCCCGTGTTATTGCTAGCATTTGTTTAAGGCTGAGTTCACTCATGGCTTCCACACTTATCGTGTGCTTGCCTGTGATCCTCAACCTCGTGCTAGCCAGTGCAGGACATTCGCGCACAATGTGTGCTGCCGTCTCAGCCTCCTCCAGGCATAGCCTGCAAACGTCAACTTCCCCGATTTTCATCTTGGCCAGATGAGCCTTAAAATTACCATGCCCTGTGACCAAGGCAGTTATCCAGCTTAGGGTACTCCGTTTATAACTAAGTACCTTTCTCGCTTCCCTGCCTAAAGGGCTGGTCATTGCATTCCGAGCTTGTTTGCAAGTGACTAGCTCCTGCCATCTTTGTCGATGCATGGAGTCCATCCACTCCCCAACCTTCGCTCCAATCATGCCGTTCCCCAGAGCAACTCTGGGTTCTGGGCCAATGAAAGTTACCGCAGATCCCTGTTTTGCTAGGGAATCCGCCGCCTCATTTCCTGTTGTACCTATGTGTCCTTTTACCCACATCAGCGTAACCTCATTTTCTGAAGCACACGTGTTGAGCTTCCGGACACACTCTAGTACCAGTTTGGAGTTTATGTTCGTCTGCTGCATGCGTCTGATCACCGATTGGTTGTCCAGTGCAATAAGGATTTTCTTCCCCGCACCTGACCTTCAAGCAGGTGGTCCAACGCATGCAACAAGCCAAGCATCTCTGCCTGGTATACGGGCACATACTCTCCTAGACTAAGCGCACATGCTAGGTTTAGCTCTTCAGAGTAAACCCCCGCCCCCGCTTTACCGTCCATTAAAGAGCCATCAGTAAAAATGCTGATGTCATTGTACATACACTCATTGTGTATCTTTCCATCTGCAATGTGAGTCTTGTGTAGTCTTTCAGCTACCCTACGTCTACTCATGCCTTCTACCGGCATTAGAGTCTCCCTGACCTCATCATGAATAATGTCTAGGATGCTCTTATGACCGCTGCTAGTTCCAAAGCGATGCCACATGGCATCCCTTTCGATGCGTATTGCCGAAAGCGCCGCCGTTTTCTTTATAAATAAGTCCACCGGCGGCAGTCCCAGCAATGCCTCCATTGCTCGCGTTGGTGTGGTGCGCATTGCACCACATATGCTTACGCAAGCTATCCTTTGTACCCCATCCTGCTTCTGCTTTGTAGTATTCTGCATGCCTTTTGGCCACCATACCACTGATGCGTAGGCTAGAATGGGTCTTACCATCATTGTGTAAATCCAGTGTGTCGCTTTAGGTGAAATTCCCCACCTACGAGCACACACTCTCTTACATTGAGGCAAAATCCTTTTCGCTTTTTGGATCTTTTCATCAACGTGAACATTCCAAGTTAGTTTCGCATCTAAGGTAACTCCTAGATGCTTCACTTCCTTGGACACCTTAATTTCCGAACCAAAGAGCCGTAAGGGAGTTATCTCTATGTCTTTCCTCTTACGAGTAAAAATCATAGTGTTTGATTTACTAGCGTTTATGGTTAGCTCTTGCTCATTACACCATTCTTCGGTTACTTTGAGAGCTTGTCCCATGCAACGTAGAATTGTGTCCATGAACTTTCCACTGACCGTAAGTGCCAAGTCATCGGCGTATCCTACAGTGTGTACGCCCATCGAGTCCAGCTTCCAGAGAAGACTGTCCACGGTAATGTTCCACAGTAGAGGTGAAAGAACACCTCCTTGTGGGCATCCTCGGACTACCTTACCCCGTATTCTGTCACATCCACTGCTAAGATTTACCGCCCTTTGCTTAAGCATAGAGTCGATCCACTTAATTATAATATAATCAACCCCCCGCTCAGTCAGGGCGTTCCTTAGTTTAAATTCAGCTGCCCATTTTTTAGCGGTTGACACCGAAGGAACAGAATCCCCGTAAACTTTTGTTAACTTCAGATGAATATCCTTAGGGGTGAATCCATCCAAAACAATAAAAAAATTATGACCGCACAATATCCAAGTTTATCTATTTTAAAGAAAACACGTAAGACGTCTACTGCAAAAATTCGTGTGAACAAACTACTTGAGAGAACAAGTTGAAACTTGTCATACAAACTAATGACACGTGCACCCAAGCAGGGAACAAAAATTTTTGCTGATTGTAACGGTATTTCTGTGTCAGGCCGAGAACTTTTCACCTTACCCGCGTACTTGCGTATTGTTTTTGTAGAGCGACTTGGAGTTAACCATTTTAAAAAGGGTAAAGATTGGTGGGAGAGGAGGGAAAGGGGGGGGGGGGGGTCTTGGTTGGTTGTCTCTCTCTCTCAATTTCCCTAACCCCTTGTGGGGCATAGCGCGTCAACTGTTCCATGTGGCCTAGTTGGTGTTTCGACGGCATAAACTGGCTTCGGGAATGCACTTGCCAACATGTACCTCCTGCACATCCATGGCCAAGTGCTGGGCCATCTTGACGCCATGTTATCGGTACCACATATCGACATTCACTAGTACGGTAATTTTCTTCCCGGAATAATTGTTCACATATATCTCCCTCTACCGCGTTATTGTTCTCCTGGTTTACAGGCATGTCCCAAAAATCGATTAGGCGTTGTTCAATCTCTGCCAATGAGACATGGGCTGACGTAAGTGTTGTGAAGTGATCATTGTTGGTAGCAGGGCCTGACATAATCCATCCCAGTTTGGTGTTTTGGAATTGATATCCGCCAGTGTTTTCCAATCTCTCGTTGAAGATCAGTGGCAAAACGCTTGAGCCCAGTAATATCGGAACGTGAGACGCATGATGGAATGCAGGATTCGTAAGTTGTTTCTTCCCAAGAGTCCACTCGATTTGAGATGGTAGATGAGGTAACCGACTTTTAGTGACCCGTTTTACAACTAAAGCTTTCATTTTTATTAAAGTGTTGTCATTCAGACGAGGTTGATTACAGCTGTTATTTTGTCAGTTGAAATATGTACCTCCTACTCCAAAAACTCCAACGCATGTCCGTTTTTTCTTTAGCTTCAATTTTTGTACTAAGTGCTCAAAAATGTAGCTGCTATGACTTTCCTGGTCGATCAAGCAACGTACTGGAGTAGTATTACCATCTTTTGCCTCAATTTTAGCAATTGCGATAGGCAAGATGCTGGATGTTGAAACTTCAGTTGCGTTTTCGCAAAAGTGTGCAATGACTTCAGGTGTCTTCAATATTGTTGGATGCATTATTGTTAAATGTCCATCCTTACAAAATTCGCATTTTAAAGATTCACGTTTACGACATGGGTTTTTGAAATCACGATGAGAAACGAAACGATGAGACAAACAATATATACAAATTTTGTGGTGCCTTAGTAAAGACTCCATGTGTTCGGCATCTAGAAATTTCTTGCATTTAACTGTAAAATGGTTTTCGGCACAGATGGAACATTTAAAATTTTTGGGTGGAGGATCTTTCTTACTGGTAGAATGTAGTCAAAATCCCTCATCCGGACTCTCCAGGCGGCCTCCGGGATCCCCTTCATCGTGGTCTTGGTGGGGCAGCTTGCAAACGATATCTGCGCTATCTCTCGCAGGGGCATGCCCCCGTCGAAGCTAGAGAACTAGCAATTAGGTATCCGTGCAACGCACCACCCCCGAAAACACAGAGATCGGAAGAGGAAGGCACCCCTGGCTCACTAGGCATTATGGATGCTAGTAAAAAGCAGAGGACGGCACCTGACTCACCCATCTGGCCGTCTCGGACGCAAACCACGGCCAACTCCCTCGTATCAGCTCCGACCTCATCCAACGCAATTTCAACCGACGCCTTACAACGCCCAGGCCCCTCTCTGTTGTCACCACCAGCAGACCGAACTTCATTGTCGACCCTGTCATCGGTACAACCATCAACTTCTGCCGCTGCCATCGAGCCGGCATCTGGCGGAAGATCCGGAGGATCATATGCGAGAGTGGCATCATCTGTAAGGGTAGCGATTCTGGCGTCAGACTATCGTACGACCATGATCTCGTCCGAAAAAATGACTCATATCCTGGATTCTATCATCAGGAGCATCTACACCATTCCGGCTCGCAGCGTAACCCCACAGTTTGGAAGCATTCGCTTCCATCCAGGTTTCCTTTTAGTAGAATGTGACGACATAGAGACCGCTGAGTGGCTTACCAGCATCATCCCCACTCTCCAGCCATGGGAAGGCGCATCATTGTGGGCAGCTACTGGTGGGGACATCCCACGCTCGTCTGTCGCTGCCATCTACTTCCCTAGGTCACACAATCCTTCTGCTGCAGTTGCCAGTGACCTTCTTGGCCGCCAAAATCCCGGGCTGCAAGACAGAGAATGGAGGATCATCAGATCATCTCCACTATTGTATCTATCGACCCTGGGTCAATGGAACTCATCGCGAGACGCAACTTCCAACAGTCGTATCGGTTGGGGAAGATACAGGTTCACCTGAAAAATCGGCACAGTGTGGCCCACCAGACACCTGGCGCCGCAAGGAACCACGGCAACCTGGCTACTACGGGAATAGGGGCTGATGGCATGTTCGTTGTTGGATTAGCACGGATAAATGCCGGTGCGAGCAGTCTACCAGCAGCCGCCGAACGACAACTACTGCATCGCAACACACCTGTTACCAGCACCGGGAATACAACAACAACGTACTCAGTCCTGTGTGTCGCTGCGACACCAATCCCTGCAGAGACAATGATGGAGCTGGACCAAGCTACTGCGAACACTGGATCCGCGTCACCCATCCCTGCGGTTTCAATAATGGAGCTGGACCAACCATCACCCTGCTCCATGGGGATTTTTCTTGGACCTTACTTTATGCAGTTTCTCTCTGTCTGAACGAATATATAACTGGCATGTCTCGGACGAGCCTTCCCTATTGCACCGGTGGCCTCGCCGCCAGCGGACATACGAATCCCACAACGCACAAACTGGCTTGGATACTCTGAGTCGCTGCGGGGTAAGCTCTCTCGCATAGAGAACACAGCTTCTGAGCGGCCGAGCCTTGACAGACTCACCACGAAAATCACCAATTTTTTTTGGAAGCATATGAAGAAAATTGTCTTTTAAAGAACATTAAGGACAACAGGGGGGTTTCGTGGTGGAAAACAGAACTCTCCCGCCTGAGGAAAAGGACTAGAAAGCTGTTCAACAGGGCCAAGCGCACTCTTACAGAATACAGTAAGAAGGTTAGGGATGCCAAACGTCGCAGCTGGATGACTTTCTGCGAGAATGTCAACAACACCAGCAAAGCTGCTAGAATACACCGGGTCTTGGCAAAGAAAAGCCCTAACTTAGTCAGCACACTCAAAAAACCGGACGGTAGCACAACGCAAGACTCCGGGAGTACGGGAAAGCTTCTTTTGGACACACACCTCCCTGGGTGCAGAATTATCGCAGGTGATGAATACGACCTGGACTGCCAAGACATGTCCTACATACAGGGCCGTCGAGAGGGGGGGGGGGGGGGGGGCGGAACGGGCGAAACGCCTCGGGCCCGTGTTTTTCTCGGGGGCCCGAAAATTTGAAAATGGAAAAATAAACGTATCTACGCACTGACCTTTTTTTTTTGCTCCTTCCCCTTTCATCCCACTCTGACGCACTGAGCACCGGTCACCATATATGGGCCCCTCCCAAAAAAATAGAAAAACGTACGCTTTGACCTTTTTTCTCGTTCATTGAGCTACTGGTTGCCAAATAGGGGCCCCAACAAAAGTTGAGTACCGGGCCCGGATTTTCTCTCGACGCCCTGCCTACATAGCATAGCAAGTTATTCTGATTGGTTAACAGCTAGGAGAATTTTTACTCACGATAAAGTGAAATGGGCGATTGGAACATTTGACCCATAAAAATCATTAAGAGCTTACTCCATACCTGGTTAACATCTTTAGAAGCAGCTTCGCGCTGGGCCACATCCCCAATGCCTGGAGATCAGTGAGGGTGGTCTTCATTCCAAAATTGGGCAGCAGACCTATGGCTGATCCTAAATCTTATCGACCTATCAGCCTGACATCGTTCATGCTGAAGAGCATGGAGAAGATCTTCGACGCTCACATCAGGACATCGTTCCTTGTGAATAACCCACTTCACCCTAGACAGTTTGCCTATCAAGCCGGCAAATCAACTGAAACGGCTCTCCACAAGCTCGTTGTCGAAATTGAAGCCGCTATGTCATCCAACGAAACGGCATTGTGTGCGTCTCTTGATATCGAAAGGGCATTTGACAATATCTCTTTTGAATACATTGAAAGTGCCCTTCGGGCGAAAGGAGCCGATCTCACCACCACAGCATGGGTGAAATGTATGCTGTCCTCTAGAAAGGTCATCACTATGACTGGAAACTGTAACCTCTCAGCAAACGTCATGCGTGGATGCCAGCAGAGCGGAGTATTATCACCCCTCCTATGGTGCATCGTAGTTGAAAGTTAAGTTTTCCACACAAGGTTACGCCGACGACTTGGTGATTATGGTCAGGGGCAAAATTGAGGAAGTTCTGCCCGATATCATTCAAGGTGTGCTACGTGTAGTTCAAGAATAGTGCGATAACAGCAGCCTAAGTGTAAATAATTCGAAAGCTGCCATAGTGCCATTCACTAAGAAAAAGAAACTCAGGTGTCCGCTCATATACAACTCTGCTATAAAACTGATGTCAAACTTCAAATATTTGGGTGTTATCCTTGACACTAAGTTATCCTGGGCAGAACACCTTAAAGTGACTTCCGATAAGGCAATTAAAGCTCTGTGGATCTGCAGACAGTATGTCAGCAAGACATGGGGACTAAGCCCCACAGAGTTTTGTGGATCTACAAAGCGATCGTCAGACCTGTAGTAGATTACGGTGCGGTGGTCTGTTGGAGAAGAGCCATTACCTCAGCCAGTAGAACGGCTCTGAATAAAATTCAGAGACTTGCCTGCAATGCCATCACTGGGGCCATACGCTCTTGTCCAACAGCTGCTTTCGAAGTTTTACTCGATCTCCCGCCTATGGATGCACTGTACACATTGAAGCGGAAGCTAGAATGGCAACCGTACGACTCAAGGCCTGTGACATAGGGATCAAGTTGACCCCAAGCCAACAAAGCTGGTTGAAAAGTGACAAGGTACTTAGCATGTCAACTGATTACCTTGTGAGAACTCTTCGCTTCAACCATTCCTTTAAATCAGTCATTTGAAACAGAGAAAGGTGGGCTGATGGCTACAACTCTCTCCGCCACAGCACAATCAAATGGTTCACAGACGGCTCCAAAACGGAAGAGGGTTCCGGCGCAGGCATTGTCGGTCCTGAACACAGACCCTCCATTCCAATGAGTAACATGTCGTCCGTGTTCCAAGCGGAAATATACGCCATGGAAGTTTGTGCTAGACTATGTCAAACCGCCGGCTATTTTAACAGAGACATAGCAGTATTCACCGACAGTCAGGCAGCTATCAAAGCGCTTACTAATATCACTATCAATTCTAAGCTGGTACTGGCTTGTCAGAAGGTCCTCCATAATGTGGGTTCAACGAATAAACTCACGCTTTACTGGGTCCCTGGTCATTCGGGCATCGAGGGAAATGAGCTAGCAGATAGGCTAGCAAACCGAGTCTCCGCCGTCCCCACCTATGGCCCGGAACCGTTTTTCGTGATACCACTCTGCTACTGCAGAAACCACATAAGAGACTGGGAGAGCACACGCGCTTTATCCCAGTGGGAGGCTCTCCCAGGCCTAAGGCAGGCGAAACTGTTTATTTCCGGCCACTAACGCGTTCGGACCTTGGAATTGCTGCGGTTGAGAGCAGGGTCAGAATAATTTGTGGGATTTTAACGGGACACTCGCGGTTCACCTTAAAACCATGCATATTGTGTATGACGCTAGTTCCCGCTTTTGCGAGGTCGACGATGAAACCTCACAGCACATCCTTTGCGAGTGCGAAAGGCTTGCTCAAAGACGTACCGAATGCTTCGGCATAACATTTCCCTTGACCGAGGACATCTCTTCTATTAAACCTTGCCAGATCAGTCAATTTATCGAGAAGAGTCGACTGAACCTTTTCATTTAGCCAGTTTCTCGATAGAAAGAGCAATAGCACAAGAGACCTCAAGGTCGCAGTGCATGTGGTTCCAATACGACCCACGGCCCACCTCCTTTATATATCTACTGGTCGAATTTGACGTCTTCGTTTGATATACAACCGGAACACTTTCATCATTATTCTGGGCGAGAAATGCATTCTCTTTACGTTTGTTGGTTGTTCGAATTAATGTCGTCATTATCGGTTTTAGGGAAATGTTTGTAAATGATGATAGTTTGCGGTAGTATTTTCACAGTAAACGGATCCTTTCATGACGGAAATAACATTAACAATTAAATAAAAAATAAATAACTGGTGCAACAGCCCAATTTGAACCATGGCCTCGAGATGAGTTAGCATCATCTCATTTTCTAGATCGTGACGGTCTTGTGCAGAGGTGTGTGATCAGCAACACGCTCAACCGAGTTATTTACCCCATAAATGGGTACTCATTTAACAGCTGAGTGGGCTCATAGTCCGACACGTAAGTCCCCTTTTTTTTATCGAAAACTACCGCATTCAGTAGGAATCGAACCGGGGCCCAGTGCGTAGAAGACGAACGTGCTAACCGTTGCGCCATCCGAACTACAAAAACATTAACAATTAAGAGCCATATAAATTGTATGGAGTATGGCATCGATGGTTGTCACCATTATCATATCGTTAAGCTCAATATCAATGGTAGCTTTTTTGCTTAGAAATGATTTGTGTTGGTCGGCCTACATCAGACAAAACAAGATCGTTCAGGTCATTACCGGTCACACCTCTTACACTAATTCGATGTACGATGCGGAGGCGTCCGGAGAAACGTACCTCGCGTTAGTGTTCGAAAGCGGCGAACATTTGTTGGAGCCCCTTGGGCGAATTTATATCTCTTGCACTGATAATGGGTTCACGAATTGAATAGCAAAATAAATAAAAATAAATAACTGGCGCAACAGTCCAAATTGAACCATGGCCTCGAGATAAGTGAGCATCATCACATTTTCTAGATTGTGACGGTATGTCTTGTGCAGAGGTGTGTGATCAGCAACACGCTCAACCGAGTTATTTACCCCATAAATGGGTACTCATTTAACAGCTGAGTGGGCCCATAGTCCGACACGTAAATCCCCTTTTTTATCGAAAACTACCGCATTCAGTAGGAATCGAACCGAGGCCCAATGCGTAGAAGGCGAACGTGCTAACCGTTGCGCCATCCGGACTACGAATGGCCCAATAGCCCTAGCTAAAAAAAGTCGACGTCTTAAGGCGGGAAAATATTCGATTTCTTTTCAACAACAAAGTAAAGGAACTAAACTAACGAATTGCTTAGCAAATAGATATTAAATAAATAACTGGCGCAACAGTCCAATTTGAACCATGACCTCGAGATGAGTTAGCATCATCTCATTTTCTAGATCGTAACGGTAAGTCTTGTGCAGAGGTGTGTGATCAGCAACACGCTCAACCGAGTTATTTACCCCATAAATGGGTACTCATTTAACTGCTGAGTGGGCTGATAGTCGGACACGTAAGTCCCCTTTTGTATCGAAAACTACCGCATTCAGTAGGAATCGAACCGGGGCCCAGTGCGTAAGGCGAACGTGCTAACGGTTGCGCCCTCCGGACTATAAATAGATATTGCATATAATATACAATATAATGGAAGCACATCAGTATTGTGCATGTTTTTTTTTCAAACTTTATTTTATTCTGTTAATAAATTTATTCAACGGAGCACAGAAAAAATTCGTCCAAAACTGCGTTAACATCCATTTCAATTTCTCGGCGAAAGTTAAGTGATGCTAATGCAGTTAGTTGATTTTCACTCATCGTAGAACGCAAGTAGTTTTTCAGTCGACGTAGGGCCGTCGAGAGAAAATCTGCGCCTGGGACTCAACTTTTACAGGGCCCTATAATATGATATAATAATGACGGAAGTTATTGCACGCATTTTTTTTCGCGGTTAACAATCTCTTTGATATGATACGAGGTAAAGCTTTCTACGATGAGCGTTTGTCGAGTTACGATAGATTCCCTTCTCGTGTTGAGCATCCCATCCTTGATCTCATCTCCCTCCTGAACATCCCTAAATACTTTACAGACCGGCACTCAGCATTTTCCTACCCTCGTACACCTACATTTCCTGAAGATGAATCAAAAGGAAAAAATGCCTTTCGCGAGTTTCGCATACTCTGCTTTTCATATATCTTTGCCTATGGGACTATGCGGCTATTTTAGTGTGTTAGGAAATCGCCTGTGGTTTTTTTCTCCCCCTCCCAGGATAACGACCACAATTTCCAGCCGGCGCCCTGCACTTTCCTAGAAAACCCCTAGAAAAGAACCCACTAAGAAACCGTGGTCAACTAATTTTTCATACTCAACCACCTTCAGCTCCTAGTCTATAAAATGACTATCAGGGACAATGGCAACGTCAAGTGAAATTGCTTTGAAGCACTTGTATTATACGTTTACACTGTAGCCAAATTATTTCATCTGCGGCGTAATCTGGGTGTGGTGAGTTTAAAATTGTATGTATTTGACAGTTTCAGATTAAATCATCTGGCGCAGATGAAGCAATCTGGTTGTAGTGTTATCGCCATATCGCCAGGTCATCCTTTTTTGGGAATTTGAGCTCGGTAAGAATGCACGTTGAGCGGAAAGGAGCACAGCTGAAAAAATTTGAAGCAAATCGGATGTAGGATAATTGAAGTGGAAGGAAAAACATTTATTCGTACAAAGTCGTCCTTTTTTGACCAGGTCGTCCTTTTTTCGGAGTTTGAGCTGGATATGGATTCAAGTTGAGGGTAAAAAGACAGAACAAAAAAAATTCAGGCAAATCGGACACACGTTAATTTTCATTTCAGGCAAGAGGTCGTCCTTTTTAGGAAAGACCACAGGAAAAAAATTGTAATTGCATTGAGAACATGTGTAAAGTACATGCAACGTAGTGGATATATTTCCTCGAAGGACAACAAAATGTCCTTTATTGTCAGCAGGTCGTCTTTTTTTTGGAATTTGGGCACATGTAAGTTGAGCGTGAAGGATCAAAAGGGAAAAAATTTGAAGCAAATCGTATGTAGGGTTATGGAGATAGAAGGGAAAACATGTATGGGAAAATGGAATTTCCCGAATTCCCCGATTTCGAGGGGAAAATTTCCAATTTGAATGACGTAAGGTTTCAAGTGAAGCGTAAATAAACGGAATGCAAAAAAAATGAAGCAAATCGCATAAAGGATGACGACGCCAACACTGTACATACGTAGACGACTTTCTTTTATATATAAGATGTTTGGTATATTGGAGTCATGGAAAATTTAAATATTCTCAAATCCCCTCCCGTGGGCTTAAGGGATGGGAATCCTCAGTATCGCACAAACATGAACGCTCGCTCTGCGTGCAACAGCGCTTTGATCAGTTTTAAACATAACAAACATTCAGTATTTATCCTCTAGCGAACATTTTTAATACGTAATTGTCTGCAGGTGTTTTCCTTGATTAACTCCTGTTCATAAGAAGGGTCCAAAACATCATATACAGTGGAGAACGGATAAGTGCAAAACGCGTAAGTGCAAAAAAAGCATTAGTGCAAAATATATAAAAGCCGGTTTACTTATTTTGTATAAATTCAAAACGCATAAGTGCAAAACACGCTTGAGTGGAATAGAAATGAGCATAAGCAAATTGCAACGGATGAGTGCAATGGTTTTTCGCATGCGCTAAAGGTCAGTAAAATTAAGTCAATTCTTCAATTCCTTAGCGAAAATAATTATAAAAGATCTGGAAATAATTTGAATCCCTTTTATATATCATACATAGGTAAGCTTAAGTTTTGATTGGTGAGAAAAATTTGAACCGTTTTTCTTAATATTTTCAAACAGTTGCCTTAGATCGAAAAATTCAATGGAACGTAAATTAAGGAGCGTTGAAGCAAAGAAGACTGATATTCTACAAGAGTGATCACTCCAGAGAACTTTTGCCTCTGCCAGTAGATTTGTATGTATTGACCAATAGTATAGGCTACACAAGAAAGCTCACTCCATACAACTTTAGCCTCCGCCGGTAGATTTGTATGTATTGATTATCTTGTGTATCTATACTGTGAAGTCTATACTATTTGTCAATACATACAAATCTACTGGCAGAGGGGAAAGTTCTATGGAGTGATAACTCTTGTAGAATATCAATCCTCTTTGGTTGAAGTATGTGTCCAATGCACTGCTGAAAGTCGAATTTCGGTTCAGCAGTATAATCCAAATCGATAGTCACAAAATGACAATTTTTGAGGCTCTCAGATCTTCGCTTCCTATATGACCAGCTTATAGGGGAGGTTGGCACTCATTCAGGAGGATGTTCTCAGAATCAATTAACTAACCCATTCTACAAATATTTGTCGAATTTGTCGCTAGTTTCATTCTAAAGTTATTACCTATTATTGTCTCACTTGTAGAGGTAGGTTTGCTGTGTCAAATTTTGCGCATTTTTAGTCACAACCAACAAGATCCCAGTACAAACTTAGTGGATGTTCACACTGCGTGCGATGCCGAGCCGAGCCGGGTCGAGCGATGCAATGCGATTACAAGCTTTTAAAGCAAGAAAATGGAAAGTCTTCAATTTTAAATGGAATCACGCTTTGAGTGTACACACTGCGCGCGATGCAATGATGAGCCGAGCGATGGCCCGATGTTTTCACAAACTTCTTTGCTTTTTCGTGCGAGTACCGGCTGCTGATTTTTTGCGATGGAATTTAATGGGCTTTGCGATGGAGTTTATGGGCTTTGCGATGCTTTGCGATGTGAAGCTTTTTGGAGCCAGTATGGTGCAAGTACGAGCTGTAAAGTAATATTTGATGTAAGATCACACTGAAAAAAATGCATGTATGTCTGCTTTTATACCCTAGACTTTTAGGCAACGGCGAGTCGAGTGATTTATACATTCATCGTCCTAAGCCGCCGCGGCTGCCGATTTTTGCGTTTATACACAGCGGTGCGTCGCTGCTCAATCCGCAAGTGAAACCTCTCGTCTGAGGTCGCGAAAGAGATGATGAAATTCACCAACACTGGGCCTTTCTTCATTAATGGGATACACCCAATAGCGACGCCCTTCCATTTTTAGAGCACTGTTTTCAAACAGAAATAAATTTACTGGGTCAAGCACAAACGACATGATGTCGAACCTATTCCTTGAACTAAATTGGTCTCTACTCTCCATCATTGCGTGCAGTGAACATCTCGGATCATCTTTGCATCGCAAGCCATCGCTCGGATCATCTTTGCATCGCAAGCCATCGTTCGGCTCGGCATCGCACGGCGTGCAATGTGAACACTCACCTCATCGCATCGCTCGACCCGGCTCGGCTCGGCATCGCACGCAGTGTGAACATCCACTTAGCTTCATTTTATCGAAAGTTATCGCTTATTTGAAGTTTCATTTGTAGGGCAGGTAGGGGTTCCTTGAATCAGATCTTGCATATCATTGCCACCAACCTAATTGGTTAATGGGCAAGATCATGCTATGAACATTTAAGCAAGATTTCAAATCTCTAGGTTCATTCTATCGAAAGTTATCGCTTATTTGAAGTTTCATTTGTAGGGGAAGTAGGAGTTTGGTTGGTCGGATTTTACGTATTTTCAATATCAGCCAGCTGAATCCCACTACAAACATACAATATAACCAAAATCTCAAGTCGCTAGCTTTATTTTATCGTAAGTTATCGCTTATTTTAAGTTCCAGTTGTAGGGGAGGTAGGGGTTTCTTGGGTCGGATCTGGCCTATCTTTAATGCCACCTAACTCAATCTTACTTTAATCATTTGATCAAAATTTTAAGTTGCTGACTTCATTCTATCAAAATTTATCGCTTATTTGAAGTTTCATTTGTAAGGGAGGTAGGGGTTCCTTTGATCGGATCTTGCCGATTTCCAAAATGAGCCAAGTATATCTTA
The DNA here is from genome assembly GCA_964017055.1 of Chloromyia formosa. Taxonomy (NCBI): domain Eukaryota; kingdom Metazoa; phylum Arthropoda; class Insecta; order Diptera; family Stratiomyidae; genus Chloromyia; species Chloromyia formosa. The sequence continues at coordinate 63,195,482 of OZ024818.1, forward strand.
CTAAGATCATTCTACCAAATTTTTAAATTGCTAGTGTCATTCCATCGAAAGTTATCATAATTAAAAGAATATTTTTTTTTTTTAATTTGTAGGGGAGGTAGGCGTTTCTTTGATCTGATTATGCCCAACTTACTAAAACTCAAGCAGCTTCTCATCTCAGGGTCACATGCCAAAAATCAGGTGTCTACGTCAATTGGTTGAAAATTTATAGACAAAAAACCTGAAAAGTAGGGTAGTACGGGGCTCTTTGTAAGAAAATTACCGTTAGTTTTCAACTGATCGATTTTATTTCTCAAGGAAAGTATAAGATCACCTTTTCAAGCAATCTACCAAAGCTAGAGCTTTTCATGTTTATGTTATCGGGAGTTACAGATACAGTTAAGTATTTTACATATGTAGGGGAGGTAGGCGTTCTTTTGGCCTGATCATGCCCATTTTCAATACCATCCACCTAGATTGTCCTGCCAACATGTGACTAAAATTTCAAGGCTCTGACTTTATTCTATCGAAAGTTATCGTGCGAACGGACAGACAGACGGACAGAAGGACAGGCGGACAGACGAACAGACAGACAGACAGACATGGCTTGATCGAATCAGGAGGTGACCCTGATCATTTATATATATTTTATATATTACATTGCTATACCTCCGGAGCCTCCTTTAAGGTGTTACATATTTCCGTCGTGACAAAAACAATATAACCTATACTAAAAGTCTAGGGTATAAAAAGAAAATATATGGTTAGATCAGCGAGTTGATATCGCCATGAAAGCATAGCTTCCTTAAACGTAGATCAACTACAACAAATTTAGTTTACTTTACTAAATTTGTTGCTGATTCTATGGAAGAGGACATGCAGATTGATGTGGTGTATACCGACTTCTCGAAAGCTTTTGATAAAGTTGATCACAACATATTATGATACTTCACAAATTAGAAAATTTAGGTATAGAGTCAACTTTTCTCAGCTGGATGAGATCTACTTAACTGACAGGACTCAATTGGTGAAGTTAAGCGGCTGTACATCGTGCTCTATGATAAGATGTACATCGGGAGTACCACAAGGAAGTCATTTAGGGCCGACATTCTTTTTAGTCTTTGTAAATGATTTCTTCAAAAATTTTGAATGAAAATTGCTATGAAAATTAGTAACGTAAGCGACTGTCTCGAAATGAAATGCGCTTTAGAGAAATTGCAAAATTGGTGCCGCGATAATAATTTAAATTTAAATGTTAGTAAATGAAAAGTTTTGAGCGCGTTAAGAATAAAAAACCCTCTCTTTTATGAGTACTCCATAGCGGGTAGTGTTCTTAAAAGAGTTTCTGAGATATTCGACTTAGGTGTAATTTTTGATCAGAAGCTTCCATTTCGACCACATACTGATTACATTTTGTCAAAAGAGAAAAGCATGTTAGGGTTTGTTACACGTAACGCCCGTGAATTTAATGATCCTTTTACTTTGAAGATTATATTCTTCATCTGAATCCTTTCTATAATATTCATATCGCACTTATAGAGAGAATTCAACATAATTTTACCCGTTTTGCTATTTACCAAAGTGGCTGGCGTTGTTCCTTATATGGTTTACAAACGTTAGCTTATAGAAGGACTTTCCTTAACGCGATGTTTATAAGAGACTTGATATGCTCTCACATTTCGTGTGAAGATATTAAAAATTACTTTGTAGTTAGAGATGTCTCTCACAATTTGCGGCGTAACAATCTTTTTATTCAGCCTTTTCATAGAATGAGTTATGGTCTTAATGAACCGATTATACGGTCTATTATCCTATATAACAGCTTGGAGGTTATAATTAACTTTCACTCTATTAACAAAGTTAGTTTTAAAAGAGAATATTTTGATAAATTTCCATTCTAATTAAACAATCTGCTAGGGTTCACACTCGATGGATTGATTAGTCACTTACGTTGAGTAAGTAAAGTGATGAAGTCCCGGTATGAAAGCTTCTGTGTTGCATAATAAATTGAAAAAAAAAATTAAAATTATTGTAAAAACAGTTAAAAATTATTTTTTTTTTGCAAATCTGAGAGTTTTAGGGTGACGCGAGCGATAAGTGATAAAGTGAAAAGTGATTTTTTCACCCCGGGCTCCGGAAACTAAAAATATCCCCATTCGCCGCTGAGTGCTGAGGGCAAAAATTGAAAGTTGTCTATCCCAGGCCTGTGAATTCCGTTTAATATATAGGATAGGAGCGACGTGCGGCGACAACCCTGCCCACGTCTCCAAAACTAAGCTGCAGCAAGCAGAGGTCGCTGCTTAGCTTGTTTGGGGGGAGAGCTTACTTTTTCACCAGATGGCATTGTCCGACCTTCAAGGTCATTATAGCCACCTTAGGCTCCATCTCTACAAGCATCTTCGGATGTCCACCAATCCGTCCATTAAAACCCTAGTAGGAGAGCACAAAGAAGATACTTGTGATCGGCGGACTACACGCATCGCGTTTTCCGTTAAATAAGGGGTCAAATCCAAGATCCTGATCTTTCCGAAAAACCTATCCTGCTTCTCGGGAGCTTGTCGGAAGAGGGTAGCACGAGCGCGCAAATGTCATGTTTTAGGTTGATAAGCTACCCCTATCTAGTTTTACACTGAATTAGGTGTCAAATCAAAGGTCTTGATGTCCTCTATCGGAACAACCAATCCTGCCTAGCGAAAGCTTGCCGCTAGTGGGTCAAATTATAAAAATGAGTCTACGCGCGCTTGCCCAAATTACCTCTCCTGCCACCCACTTCCGGCAAGCTTTCGAGAGGGAGGATTAGTTTTAACGAAAGAAGACGTCAAAACCTTTGATTTGACACCTCGTTTAGATAACAGTTTTAGTCCCTGTGTACGAAATGCACTTAAATAAAAAAGTATCTCGTCTTAGAAAAAAAAAACCTTTGTTCTTTTTTTTGCTGATTTTTTCATGAGACCTTCTTTAGATTTAATATTGTGTACTGAAATTAGCTCGGAAAAAGTGTTTATATACATAAAATTTGCTTTAAAAAATACTTGTACCGAAATTCGCTCGATAAATGTTACTCACCCTAGATACCTATACATATCCCCTGACTGCCCATATATGATGAAAGCGAAGGCAAGACATTGTTTTTTAGTCAAGGCCACTCTGGCATATTAAATTGGGATTACATTCAATTTTATCAGAAGGTTTCTTAAAATAAGGGGAAAAAAATTCGTAAAAAAAACATTTTGATAAGTCTGGGAAAATATTGAAAATTTTACATCCCTGCTCTGAATATAATTCCTATTCGATTCGGTCCAGTGGACTGACTCAGCATGAAAAATGAATGTATGTTGCTTTGTATGTGCTACGGTTTTGGTCAACGATTTGTTCATTTATTCATGAATAAAAAAGAAATGCTTTATTTTGCCGGACTAACATCTTCGCCAGCCATTTTATGTCACGGGTATGTCCAGAATGAAATAAATTAAATTCAATTGAACTAATGCATTGAAGAAAGGTAAATGTATATTTTCAACAATTTTCAAAATATACTCCTAATATCAAAGATTAACAGAGTCCAAGAAAGAGTATCTATGCCGAACTTATTGACAAAATTCATTTTGTCGATAAACATGCAGCATGCGGTCCACCGGTAAAATGCTAATGAAATGCAAAGCACCCATATTGTCTGTCAATTATCATGCCGATGTGAAAGTAAACAGATGTTAATTTGGCAAAATGGACGGAAAGATGTGAAAACATTTTCTGGGGGGATTGTCTACTACGAAATAGCTAAAAATGAGAAGACCAATTTTATAAAGACACCGGTTTTAGGATGAATATGTTTTAGGGTGGGTTGCTCTGTTCACTTTTGCAAAATTCAAACGGAATAAACGAAATTGTCCATAAAGAACAGAGTTCCTGGAAATTAATTCGATAGAAGAGAATTTGGAACAAACTCAGCCGCAAATGAATATGCTGAGAGACTGTACTTACATAGAATAGGATTGTGGACGGTAGAATTCCGCCAAGAAAATCGGCTGATTTTCCCATAATTTAAGCTTTGAGATGCGTTTCACATATTATGGATTGGTAATTTAATTTAGGCGCGCTCGGTGGCCGTGATCGTTCGGTCACCGCTCTACGATACTAATCTAGAGCTTGGAGATCAAATCTCGGTGCGATCAAAAACTGCCTAAACTACTAATAGAACTCTCTCAGTGCTCCGGGCTTGTCAGTATGAAGACGGCGCGGATAGGAGGTGCATGCTAGCAACTGCACTTCCGAAAAGTAGATATGCTATTGAAACGTCAACAAGGCATAGAAATGTTAGAGATGTTGATGTGCCCATGCCCCGGGAGGAGTCAAGGCAATTAGAGATTAATGAATTTAATTGACGTATGAAAAAAAAAATAACTGGCGCAACAACCCAAACTGAACCATGGCCCGGAAATGAGTTAGCATCATCTCATTTTTTAGATCGTCACGGTGTTTTGTGCAGAGATGTAACGAGCACATAAGTGTCTATTTTTGAAATTGTACAATTTTCACAAACGTCTTTGATTTCGAATTATGTATTTCATATCATTCACATTTGTGAAAAGTTGTGACAATTTCCAAAGTAAGCATTTATGTGTCAAAAATTAGCCCCTGTAAATAATTTCAGGAATGGGTAAAATCTGTTAAATCATCTGACTGGTGAGGAGACATTTTGGCGGGCAAATGTGAGAAATGGAAGAAACGGGTGAGAAAGAGAGGTTCGGATGAGATACGTCGAAGAGATCGGATGTGGTGAGATAGCGGACGGGAAGTAAAGGAAATTTTTGGCAGGAGAAAGTGTGATTGTTGGTTAACTTTCGAAGTTGGATGGTCCCAATTACAATCCGCGGTAGAAAACCAACCGAAGTACGTAAAGTGTGCTCCGTTGTCAGTTGCCGGCGCCGTAAAAAGATCCCCGGTTCGTATCATCGTCGATTTGTTTTTGGATTTAACCAGCGATGGCTACACACTAAGTTTCGACACAATTGAAGCGTGTTGACCGCATAATGTCTGCCAAAGAAAAGAATAGAATAGGTGGAAGACCGTGACAAAAGTTAAATTTCTGGTTGAAGATGTGTGCAATACGCAGATTAAGAGGTTAATCAAGTTCATCACAGCAGAGCCCTACCGCCGCCATTAATGTTATATTCCCATTGTCACCGTTCTAGTACAGAAACCGTGGTGTCACGTGTGAGAGGTTCTAGAACTGTGAAATTTAGCCCGCGACTTCATAGCGATCGTGCGAAACAATTTTCAACCGTTATGTGCACTTTTGTAGCCTCTCTTCGACATTACCCGTGGTGACACAACCGATAAGTTTGTCGTCTCGCTCCCGCTCCCAATGTCCGAGTTTCCATTTGATGTGTGCGAATCTCGGGCTGGCCTTAAGACTGGTGAATAAAAAGAGTAAGCAAGTTTTCTGGCACAGTGTACGTTGGAAAAAAGTATTCTCAATCGCCCCCGGAAAATTTTACTTTTGTGTTGCTAGCCGCCCTTTGCTAGTCAGAAATTAAGTCTTCCGCCCATACGACGTACGTTATGACATCAGCATCACAGCCGCAACAGCAGCAGCTGCATCGAATTAAAGTTCTTGGCAGTCATCGAGTTTAATGTTTACATACAGTCACCCGTGACCGCTTTTACAATACGTTATTTCCGCTAAGATCTTTTTTATACAGTAGACTTTCCAAGTATAGGGTATATTGTTTTTGTCACGACGAAAATATGTAACACCTTAAAGAAGGCTCCGGAGGTATAGCAATGTATATACATATATAAATGACCACCCCCTGATTCGTTTTAGCCATGTCTGTATGTGTGTCTGTCTGTCATTCTGTCTGTCTGTCTGTCTATCTGTCTGTTTGTCTGTCTGTCTGTCCGTTCGCACGATAACCTTCAAAAGGATGAAGCTAGAGCCCTAAATGTTGGTAGTATAATCTAGTTGGTTTGTAAAATGGGCATAATCAGGTCAAGAGAACTACTTCCCCTGCATATGTAAAATAAATAAATGTATCTGTAACTCCCGATTAAATAAACATGAAAAGTTTTACCTTTGGTACATTGCTCGTGAGGGTAATCTTATACTCTCCTAGAAAAATAAAATCGATCAGTTGAAAACTAACGGTAATTTCCTTACAAACAGCCCCGTACTATCCAACTTTTCACGTTTTTTGTCTATAACTACTGAACCAAACGGCGTAGACACCTGATTTTTGACAACTAACACTGAGGTGAGAAGCTGGTTAAGTTCAAGTAAGTTGGGAATAATCAGATCAAAGGAACGCCTACCTAACCTACAAATTGCAAAAAAATTAAATATTCCTTTAATTACGATAACTTTCGAAAGAATGACACTAGCGAGTTGAAAATTTGGAAGAATGTAAGATTTAGTTAGTTGGTGTTGAAAAGCATCAAAATCCGACAAAAGGAACCCCTACCTCCCCTTCAAATGAAACTTCAACTAAGCGATAACTTTCGACAGAATGCAGCTAGCGACTTGACATATTGTTAAATGTTTGTTTTGTTAAATGTTTGTTGCATGGATCTAATTGATTAGCGGCAATGATGAGTAAGATCCGGCCCAAGGAAACTCCTACCTCCCCTACAAATGAAAATTCAAATAAGCGATAACTTTGGATAAAATGAAGCTAGTGAGCTGAAGTTTTGGTGAAATGTTTGTACTGGGATCTTGTTAATTTTTATTGGAAATTCGTCAGATTCGAAAAAAGGAACCCTTAAGTCCCCTACAAGCGAGACTTCAAAGAAGCAATAACTTTCGATAGAATGAAGCTAGCGACCTGAAAAATTCGACAAATATTTGTAGAATGTGTTAGTTAATTGATTTTGGGAATGGTCAAGATCCTTCTTAATGAGTGCCAACCTCCCCTATAAACTGGTCATATGGGAAACTCACTTTTAATGCATATGGTCGTTGCCAATTGGTACTTTTAGTGCCAGAACTAGGTATATACAAGTCTGGGGTATACACGCTTCGGTCTGCTTTTTTATACCCTGGACCTTATAAGGTATAGCGTATAGGGTATATTGTTTTTGTCACGACGAAAATATGTAACACCTTAAAGAAGGCTCCGGAGGTATAGCAATGTATATACATATATAAATGACCACCCCCTGATTCGTTTTAGCCTTGTCTGTATGTGTGTCTGTCTGTCATTCTGTCTGTCTGTCTGTCTATCTGTCTGTTTGTCTGTCTGTCTGTCTGTCTGTCTGTCTGTCCGTTCGCACGATAACCTTCAAAAGGATGAAGCTAGAGCCCTAAATGTTGGTAGTATAATCTAGTTGGTTTGTAAAATGGGCATAATCAGGTCAAGAGAACGACTACTTCCCCTGCATATGTAAAATAATTAAATGTATCTATAACTCCCCATTAAATAAACATGAAAAGTTTTACCTTTGGTACGTTGCTCGTGAGGGTAATCTTATACTCTCCTAGAAAAATAAAATCGATCAGTTGAAAACTAACGGTAATTTCCTTACAAACAGCCCCGTACTATCCTACTTTTCACGTTTTTTGTCTATAACTACTGAACCAAACGGCGTAGACACCTGATTTTTGACAAGTAACCCTGAGGTGAGAAGCTGCTTAAGTTCAAGTAAGTTGAGCATAATCAGATCAAAGGAACGCCTACCTAACCTACAAATTGCAAACAAATTAAATATTCCTTTAATTACGATAACTTTCGAAAGAATGACACTAGCGAGTTGAAAATTTGGAAGAATGTAAGATTTAGTTAATTGGTGTTGAAAAGCATCAAAATCCGACAAAAGGAACCCCTACCTCCCCTTCAAATGAAACTTCAACTAAGCGATAACTTTCGACAGAATGCAGCTAGCGACTGGACATATTGTTAAATGTTTGTTGCATGGATCTAATTGATTAGCGGCAATGATGAGTAAGATCCGGCCCAAGGAAACTCCTACCTTCCCTACAAATGAAAATTCAAATAAGCGATAACTTTGGATAAAATGAAGCTAGTGACCTGAAGTTTTGGTGAAATGTTTGTACTGGGATCTAGTTAATTTTTATTGGAAATTCGTCAGATTCGAAAAAAGGAACCCTTAAGTCCCCTACAAGCGAGACTTCAAAGAAGCAATAACTTTCGATAGAATGAAGCTAGCGACCTGAAAAATTCGACAAATATTTGTAGAATGTGTTAGTTAATTGATTTTGGGAATGGTCAAGATCCTTCTTAATGAGTGCCAACCTCCCCTATAAACTGGTCATATGGGAAACTCACTTTTAATGCATATGGTCGTTGCCAATTGGTACTTTTAGTGCCAGAACTAGGTATATACAAGTCTGGGGTATACACGCTTCGGTCTGCTTTTTTATACCCTGGACCTTATAAGGTATAGCGTATAGGGTATATTGTTTTTGTCACGACGAAAATATGTAACACCTTAAAGAAGGCTCCGTAGATATGGCAATGTCTATATGTAAATGATCAGCGTCAGCTAAAGATTCAATTAGGCCATGTCTGTCTGTCTGCTAACTGCTAACTTTCAATAGAATGAAACTGGTAGCTTTCGTCAAATGTTCCCAGTATGATCTAGTTGGCAGTTGGTTGATATTGAAAACGGACGTAATTCAGCCAAGAGAGCGCCAGCCTCCCCTACATATTCAAAATAATTAAGTGTATCTATAACTCCCGATAGAATAAACGCGAAAAGCTCTAACTTTGGCAGATTGCTCGAAAGGGTAATTTTACTCTCTTGTAGAAATTAGATTGATCAGTTAGAAAATAACGGTACTTTTCTTAAAAAGAGCCCCGCAATACCCTACTTTTCCGGGTTTTTTTCTATTACTCTTCAACCTACTTTTCTCAGATGAGAAGTTGCTTCAGTTTTAGTAAGATGGGCATAATCAGGCCAAAAGAACGCCTACCTCCCCTGCAAATGTCAAAATATGAAATATCCTTTAACTACCATCACTTTCGACAGGATAAACTAGCGAGTTGAAAATTTAGTTGGATGTTGATAGTAAGATCTAGATAGTTGGCACTGAAAATGGGCAAGATCCGACCAAACAAACCCCTACATCCCCTACAAATGAAACTTAAAATAAGCAATAACTATCGATGGAATTAAGCTAGTGGTTTGAAATTCTGGTCAAATATTTGACGTAGGATTTGGTTGATTTTGAGATTGGGCAAGCTCCTACTGAATGAACGACAACCTCCTCTATTGATGTTAGTTCAAATATACATATATACCATCCAAATGAATGAACTATAAAACCTCTCATTGTCGAAATGGCCAAATAGGAAACTCTCAATTGCCCTAACCCCTTGTGGGGCATAGCGCGTCAATTGTTCCATGTGGCCCAGTTGACGTTTCTCGGCATAAACTAGTTTCGGAGAATGCAGTTGCCAGCATGCACCTCCTGCACATCCATGGCCACGAACGTCGTCGTGGACGGGATTCGAACCCGAAACGCCGGTAGTCAAACATGAGACTGATGCCCCAACACACTGCGCTACCGGTCGCCCCGATAGGAAACTCACTTTTAATGAATAAATGGTCGTTACCAGTTGGTACTTTTTGTATCACCACTAGGTATGTATAGGTTTAGGGTATATTCGCTTCAGTCTGTTTTTTTTCTGTGTTTTTTTCTTTTTTGTAATACATAATTCAGCTTGACTTTTCATTCCTTCTCTAATGGCGGTTTGGCATATTGAAATTGAGCCTTACTATTATAATTTAAACTCTCAATTTTGAAAAACGGAAACATGATTAAGTTTATTGTAAACTTCTTCGTTTTCCTCCAAGGAATAAACCTATCCCTTTTAGGTTGTTTGAGATGAGGTGAAAGGCCTCATCTTGTGGTTCACTAAGGGAGGCCCAACAAATTTCTTAGTTATTGGCCATGCGGCCTCATGGTCGGTGCTATTTTCCATTTACAGCGGGTTAAGAATGCCGGGTTCTACTGGCTACTTCCTTTCTTTCCCAAATATAATCCCCATGTTGCTTTGTATCTCCCTAAGGTACGACATCCCTTTTGATATGTGTGGACAGAGGCAGTGAGCTGTAAAAAACACCGCCCAAATCACCGAACGTGTGCTACAGCATGCTGGTGCTACTACTTAGCTCGCTGAAGAAGCCTCTACTTTCACAGCTGCCAAGCTGGGCAACTGTCATTACCGGACCTTCGCGGTCGCTTTGAGCTCCATTCTCAATGACACTTTCGAGTGACCATCGTCCACTACAGAGGTGTGTGATCAGCAGCACGCTGAACCGAATTATTTAGACCGTAAATGGGTACTCACTTAACAGCAGAGCTGGCTTATAGTCCGACACGCGAAAGCCCTTCTTTATCGAAAACTACTGCATTTAGTAGGAATCGAACCCGAGTCCAGTGCCTAGAAAGCGAACGTGCAAACCTTTGCGCCTTCGGGACTACTAACATGTGAGAACACGGAAACATTTAACGGGCAGTTTATAGCTTGGATAAGCTCATGTCCCTGTTAGTTAACAAGCAGTTTAATCGGACATTGAGCCTTATTCGAGGATAAGAAAGTTGCATCGATGGCTTGCGTCACGTGAAAGGGTCAACGTATCAAATTGCATCTTACAGTCAAATGTCGAAATATATATATATTATATATTATTTAAAACACGCACTGGTCTGAAACAGGGCGATGGACTGGCACCGACGCTCTTCAGCCTAGCACTGGAATACGCTATTCGAGCTATGAATATGGACAACAGTGAGACGCTGCTCATCAAGTCGGCACAATAAGCAGCGTCCGCCGACGACATCAACATCATGTCCCGAAGATTGGCTGACGCAGAAAACTTCTGCATACGCTCGATACCGCTGCTAAAGAAGTTGGACTACGTATCAACAAGTGTAAAACTAAAAAAATGATGCAATCGACGACAAGGACACCTGTACAACCGAGCATCAATGTGGGGGACCTCAACATCGAGTTCGTGAACAACTTCATATACCTGGGTTGCAACTTTTCAAGGGACGCCAACGAAACTGACGAAATCAAGCGACGGATACAGTTAGCTAATGAAACTTTTTTCTCGGTTCTTCCCATAATGAAATCAAAGCATGTGCACAGAAACACGGAGATCCGCGTGTACAAAGCTATTAGACGACCAGTGCTATGCTGTGGCTGCGAATTAGCACAATGGGCCACTCGGCCTCTGTGCTCTGAACTCTTAGGGGCTAACTCAAGCCTCCGGAAACATGCTAGACACATTTGAACGTAAGGTTCTGCGGCGAATTTTTGGGGCTGTTTGCGATCGTGATTGATTGCGCATCCGGTACAACCATGAGTTGTATGAACTGTACGATGAGCTGGAAGTTTCGAAAATCGCCAAACTACGACGACTTCAATGGGCAGGGCATGTACAAAGAATGGACGATGATCGCATGCCAAAACGAGTAATGGACGCAGAATGACTCGGCGAAGCGAGACTGCCTAGACCACCAAGATCTCGTTGGGAGAGCTCAGTCTTTGCGGACGCCGAGCAGCTACTGGGCTTCCAAAATTAGAGGTCGCGGTCAAGTGACCAAGATAATTAGTAAACAACGATCCAGGCGGCCAAGGCATGACGTCGGGTTGTCGCGCCACGATGATGATGATGAAATGTCGAAATATAGTAAATTCAAATTACATACAGCGGTTAGTTCAATGAGTTACTGGGACTTCGGCGTTATGACAACTAGTTGAGTGGTGATTGATATGTGTCATCCCTTCTAGCCCCAATTTTTATAATCCAATATTCTAACAATTAATAGAATTTAAATTATTATTAAATACTTCCTAATTTTTATCTTATGCTTACTGATAGTTGAGGGCAATTCATTTACAGTTTACGCATACTTAGGTTAACAGTACATTGAACTTTACTGCTTGGTTTCTTAAACCTATTAATCAGTTGTTTAATTAGTCTCAATTGACAATTTCCTTCAACCGCATTTCGCAAATTTCTCGGACCTTTGCGAAGGCTGTCCTGTCTCCTCTATCTTATTTTGTATCTATTAATCCCACCAAGCGCTTTATTTTGTAATTGACATCCACCCAAAAATGCTCGTTCGCTCTTGTCTTTAACTACAACCATTTTCCCTAAAATTGAACAAGCTCAACTAAACAGGAAAAAAACAAGAAAAAAGTCCTTGTCAAAGATATAATAAGACATCCCTCATCAAGACCCAAAAGTGTTTTCATTTAATTGTGGCTAGCCTACGGTCGATTGTCTGTCCGTCCTACTCCATTCCCAGAAGTCCTTTCCTCGTAACGTTGAGTTTTGTTTAAAAAATTGTTTTTATCCAGCTCTCTTCTCGGTAGCTGCTCGCAGAAACAGCTCGTCTACAACATCCTGATATATAGTATATCGGCCTGCAACATACTTAGATGAACGAATCTTTGATATATGACGACTCAGTCGAATTTGATCTGGCCCGACGAAGGTCAAGTGTTTGATGGATGTAAAAAGGAAAAGTTGCTGTTGCGAATGAAGGACAACGGGTCACATTGGTGACATTTGCTTGGGACAAGCATAGTCCATACGTAGGATGGACATAAAAAGGCAAATGACTCGACATTAAACGAACATTTAATAGAAGTTGTTCCATTTTTTCCATTCTCTTAGAGGCTCCGTGAGTGAGCCTTATCGCACTTAGTTTTCTGATTTAGTGGTTGCGAGCTGAAGAGAACTAAGGGATCAGGAAATGGCGTGGAAGGGTTTTGACGCAAATGTTGCCTATTTTGCAGGCTATTCGAAATATGCCCGGCGTTTGAACCAAGATCCCCTTTTTTCATTCATTGGTTCAGCTATTCATGTTAAATCGAGCGAGAAAATCTCTTGCTGACGAGCGTGTAGAGCTTTCAAAATTGATATTGTGCAAAGTGTCCGCCACATTCACGGGGGCAATTTAATTAATTACTTAATCAGAAATTTGCTCGTTGGTGCCATGGTAATGAGTTCATTTTGCTGGCGATTTAAAAGCAATGAGGGAGCTACACGCACTCGTACGGTGGTTGGATAGAGTTCAGATACAACCTAGAGTCATGCAAACAATTCTGGGCCAACTAATAATAATTAAAGTTTTAATTCGCACGCGAATGATTTGTTGATGCAAAATGTGAATGAAAACCACGAAAACCACAAGGGAAATCGATTTGGTTGAATTAAATGTGTGAGAGAAATTTTGAATGAAATGACGCAATTTATTAAAATTTAATTGAATAATTTTAGTGTCGAAGTTTGCATAGGTTTTCAACTAAATATTGGCCAGATTTGGACTCAGGTGAATAGTCTTCAGAAGGCCAAACAAATTGGAGGCTTAGAGTTCACACTCCGGCATGATAGTTGCCGATTTAATGATGACTATGACTTCAGACTTGCAATTACCGTTCATTCCATCCTTCGGGTTAGATAATTGAATCTTCATAGCTACCAGTTTAACATATATCCCGCTAAAGATGGTGACGTATCCGTATATTGACAAACACTCTAGCAGTCTAATATATGGTCACTAAATTGTGAAGAAGGTTCATAGCTCCCTTTCATATTGCTAGATCAATTGATTTTCTTACAAGGGTCGACACTTGTAAAAAAAACACAGTCTCTCTCAGAACTATGCCGGCGGCTTCTCTTGATATGCCGCTGAATTTACTCCGCCTGGACATTTTTGCTAAGCAGGTGGCTGCGAAATTAACCGCTCATCTTCGGGAAACTGTGCTGTATCACTCACGGGTCACTTCTCGATCCTTAACAACTTCCTCCAGGGACGGATTATAATCAGCGAAAATATCTATACCACAGAAATTTATCAAGCCAATTTCCTTCAAGGGAGGAGTGGAGGAAGAACCTCTACAGGAGCCAAATGCTGTAAGTTTTTACACCGATGGCTCTAACGATGGACTGAACGTAAGCATATCGGTGTTTCTCCCTGACTTCTGTAGCGTTCTCCAGGCGGCTATCGGCGAGGTTCTTGCCTGGCTAGGGAAAAATGTCATAGCTGCCAGGGATAATGCTGTCTTCACTGATAGCAAATCGGCAATCAGTTCCCTTGAATTTGTTATCACAAACTCGAAAATAGCTGCCGATTTTCGAACCTCCCTCCTGAAGTTGGGGAAATTTTTCAACATCTCCCTATCCTGGATCTCGGCCCATAGTGGCTTTGATGGTAGCGGCAGGGCTGATGAGCTAGCTAAGGAAGGTGCGAATGCAGGTACCAGGCCAAGTCAGTGCCCTTTTGGGCGGTCCTTAGCAGCCTATCGGTGACACCGATAGCATCAACGGACGATGGGCGTCTTATTTTGAAGAGTTCTTAACCCCGCAAACAATATCCCTGAACATGAAGCCATAATCGATGATACTATGATCAATCATCATAACACCAAGCACTCAGCACACAAAAGTAGAAGAAGTTGATATCGCTATAAAATCGCTTAAACCGAATAAATCGCCGGGCACAGACGAGATCCCAGCTGTACTGCTTAAATCTGGTGAAACGAGACTTTTAAACGCCATTCATCAACTGCTTTTGCGAATCTGGCAGGAAGAAGTTATTCCGGAGGATTGGCGGAGGAGCATAATCTGCCCCATACACAAGAAGGGAGATAAACTCCGGTGTGAAAACTATAGACGCCTCTCATTAGTCTGCACATCCTATAAAATACTGACCAAATTCTTGAAAATAGAATAAAGTCTTTTGCTGAGCAGATAATTGAATCAAGGCGATTTCAGGCCTGGCAGTTCAACAACCGACCAACTGTTTACGGTTAAACAAATCCTCCAAAAATTTTGGGAAACTAATGTAAATGTATACCAAATCTTCGTCGATTTCAAGCTGGCATACGGCATTATCGATCGTAACGTACTGTACAACGTCATGCTGCAATTTGGCATACCGGCGTAACTGGTACGATTGACTAAGATGACGATGACCAACTCCGTCTCATAGGTCAGGGTCCAAAACAGGCTGACTGACGCCTCTGAAACACGTACGGCGTTAAAGCAGGGCGACGGACTTGCTCCGACGCTCTTCAACCTGGCACTGGAATATATTTCGTCATCCTCAGGATAAATGTCCACACTAGCGAAACTCTAGTAACCAAGTATACGCAAATCACACCGCAAATAATATTAACATTATGTCTTCCATATCATCTGCAAAATCTTGATACGGCTACAAGGGAAGTCGGACTACGAATCAACGAAGACAAAACTAAAATAATGCTCAAATCAATGCTAATCAACAAAGAGGACGCCACCGAGCATTCCATCGGGGATCTGACCATTGATTACGTAAAATACTTCGACTACCTGCGTGGCAAGGTATCATACGACGCCAGTGAAACGGACGAAATCAAACGACGGATACAACTAGCGAATTAGACATATTTCCCGGTTTTCCCAATAATAAAATCGAAGCATGTGCACAGGAAAACGAAGATCCACATCAATAAAACGATCATCGGACCTATGCTGAGTTAAGGTTGCAAAACATGGATCTTGACCCAAGCCTCCGAAAACCTATTGAACATTTTCGAACGGAGAATCCTTCGTCGAATATTCGGAGCAGCTCAACATCCAAACGGCTGGCGAATCCGGTACAACCATAAGTTGTACAGTCTTTACGATGAGCAGAAGATTTCGAAGATCATCAAACTGCAACGATTACAATGGGCAGGACACGTACATCGCATGGACGAAATTCGAGTTCACAAAGGTAGCATCAGCGGAGCAAGGCTGCAGAAAGATCGAGAGCTCGTTTAGAAGGCTCAGTAGAGGCTGACGTACAACAAGTACTGGGCTTTCGAAACTCGAAGGCGCGGTCACTTGACCGAGACATGAACTCCCACTTATCGTCTAAATTCGGTGCCTTAAGGAGTACCTAGCTCGGGGCTTTAACCTCCCCCTTACGGGATGACATTTCTCTGACCGAAGTCAGAAGGATGACTACTTTGGAACATGAACTTTCCTCAGAACCTTACCATTATAAGCTGCGGCCTAGCTTAGCTGACTTAATGATAACCACAGCCCCCAAGAGTCCAACACCTTGATGGGCCAGTACCTTGGTACTGTGGGCACAACCATCCCCGTGTTTCATTATTTGCTACTAACTTCTCAATAGCCGGAATGATCTCACCGTTCAATATCCTTACGGAATATTTTGCTGATTAAGGAGTGCATTCCGGGCTCAGCTAAAGCCACTATCCCCAAAAGAGTCGAAAGTGCTTCCGTTCCTCTCGTACTAGTAAGCATTCACCTCAGATGGGGATAGTGCTTCTTTTCCCATCACAGGCCGGCGCCATGTTCAGGTACTAGTAAGCCAATTGACTGGGTCCGTGGGATTGTCTACCCCCAAAGCAGTATAGGAATCAGTATCTCTCACTTTCCACTATGTTAGAATCAGAGCTTGGAAAGACTCCAAAGCCGTGTCATCATCAAGTCTAGGAATCGGAACACTGGCAAACACCAGCAACCTTTCCGCTACATGGCACCTATAGAATTGCTTCAATAGGAATCGTTCAAGATATCTTTCAACCTATATAGCCCCTTTTTTGTAGTTCGTTATGCGGGGGCACCACTCCCCAGGTGTTACATAACGACGGAATCTATTACGAGACCATCATGCAAAACCGGTGGCATATAATGACGGAAACCAACTAGCGAGACCGTCAGCCATCCTAACTTCATAACTAAGGTACGTGGGGTCGTCAGTCCCCAAAGGCATGCATAGGGATCAGCGCCAAGGCCCCTTTAACCTATGCAGCACCTCCGTGCGTAGCATCAGGTCCGTGGGTTCGCTACATCCAAAACACCATAAGCCTTTCGACTCAGTGGGTGCCCCTGCGGGGACTTGATCGAGACAATTGGAGGAGATCTATCCAGACGGCCAATGTCAGACGTCGGACCGTCGCGCCACGATGGATGATTAGCAGCCTGTAAAACGCTGGTAAATGATGTCGCGTTGACTACTGCTAATGTCAAATGTATTAATGGGAATACTTGTAATGTTACTGGACAAATTTGTCTTAGGTACGACCCTAAGTGCACTGCGGATCTGCTCGCGCTTAATAAAAGTAAACTGACAACTCTTGTTGGGGTGAGCATGCAAGGAGGCTGGGGCTTCCGCACAGTGATCTGTGTGGGAACTGTGGGGATGAGCAAGAGGGAGAGAGTGTCTTTACCTGCCCTGCGAATGGCATACCCTGGCTGCTAGTAAAAGAAATATCTTGGGCTCTTTTTACTATATTTCAACAATTTGGACCACCTTAGGGCAACCACAGAGTGAAAGCTGACGCTGAGCTAAATGCTTGCGATTTGATTGTGAACACTCAGCAAAGAGAAACGTTCACGTGATACGTGCTCATGGAGCTTTCCCTCCCCATGCTATTTCTAAAGGTTAAGATCACATTCGCAATTGTCCGGTGATTTTCTATATAAAATCCATTCATAACACACAGAAAAATGACTTTAATACACCGGACAATTACGAATGTGATTTTGACCTTTAGTAATAGCATGGGCAGGGAAAGCTTCATGAGTACGTTTCGAGTGAACGTTTCTCTTCGCTGAGTGTTCACAATCAAAACGCCAGCATCCAGCTCGGCATCGGCTTTCAGTCTTTGGTCGCCCTTAGGGATGCTAGCATTAGCTGGCTACGGCGTTTTATTGACAGCTCTGACTGGCTCAATTAACAGATAATACTCGGTTTAATTAGGCAATAGTGGTATCACAACGGACCAAGTGGTGGTCTATGTGAGATGTGTGCATCACGGCGGCCATTCAACCTAACCTAACCTCAGTACTACGTATACCTCATTTTACTGTCCAAAAAATAGGCGTATCTTAAAACCGTACCTATCGGAAAAGATATCTTAAACAATCATACATACGCCCTGTAGCCATCATTGTCGCTCTAGACATTAAATAGCGAAAACTCTTACGAGTGCGTCCATGCCCATGTGCATTCGTCGGTTACTGTGGATAGGAAAGAAGAGGTTATTGATGTTACACTGCTGGCTAGTGGTGTATTGTCTGAACTCATTGTTAACTGACACGTATCGGATGAAGTTTCCCTGTCGGATCATAGACACATAAGGTTCGATATTTTGGGAAAATCGGAAATCCGGTCGACCTCCTTTTGTCCTAGAAAGACTAACTGGAATCAGTTTCGAGAGCGGTTAACTGAAAGAACGAAATGCTGATTAGTTCTATCGGCACAAACCTGGGGAATTGGAGCTGGCGGCTGATCTGCTGAAGATAGCACTGACATGCGAGCCATTAAGTTGGGGCGTAAACTGCCCTGGTGGAATGAAGAACTGGCTAGTAAGCGAGTACAAGAAGGAGGAAGTTCAACGAAGCTAAGCCAAAGGTGTTAATAAGCCGGAGAAATTGCCTAAATCTTTAGACCGATTAGCTTGACCTCCTTCCTAATTAAGACAATGGAAAGACTGCTTGATGTGTATATCAGGCACTTGATAGAACGAATCCTCTATATCGAACGAAGGTCACCTACGCGAAAGGCAAATCAACGGAAAACGCGCTACATAACCTCGCAGGGACGCCCGAAAAATCCCTCAACGATAAGCAAATTGCATTTTGTGCTTTCCTTGACATTGAGGGAGTCTTTGATAACACCGGTTATGACTGTATATCTAGAATTCTGGAGCTTATAGGCATACCGGCTGCTACCACTGCTTGGATTGACGCTAGGCTACGTAGGCGAGAGATACATTCTACACTTGGCGGCACTTTCAAATGCATTAGTGCTGTAAAGGGATGCCCTCCGGGAGGCGTCCTTAATCGTCAACGAGTTGCTATCCAGGCTTGATGAGAACGATTATCGGGCAATCAGATATGCGGACGACATTACCATCACAGTCAAGGGTAAGTTCGAATTTACCGTTGCGGACGTGAAGAAAACGGCCCTTTATATTATTCTATTGTATATATTGTGTTGTGTTTATATTGTGCGCCGTAGTTTGCCTGAACGTAAACCTACATAAAACTGTCGTTGTGCCATTCAAGCGGAAACGGAACTTGGCCTTGAGGCCGGTTTCACAAGAGGGAACGGCACTTGAGTACTCCACAGAAGTTAAATGTCTAGCTACTACGCTAGACTCGAAACTTAGCTGGAACACTCATACGAGTATTGGTAATGTATTAAGCAAGGCCACTCGCTTAATGTGGGTCTGTAGAAATCTCTTTGTAAGGACCCGGAGAGTCACTACAAAGACGATTGAATGGCTGTACGCCTGCAGATAAGCCCTATGGTGACGTACGCTGCACTTATATGGTGGCCTAGGACTCCACAGTCTTCAACCATACTAACGTGCAATAAGCTACAACGTCTTGGTTGCCATCACCGGGGCTTTGCGTACAAGCCCAATGTGTGCCTTAGAGGGCATCATTGAATTAACTTCGCTGCACATCTTTATCCAAGAATCTGCACTTCTGACGTACACATTAGTCACGTCGGTCATATGAGCATTCTGAAACAAGTTCCTGGAATATAGATCTGCTTAAGATCAGATTACTTGACCACGGAGGTTTGCTTCGGCATAAAAAATTTTAGCCCTCATCGCGATGATGATCCTAGGTTTATTTTGTTGTTTACCGATGGGTCTCAAACTGAACAGGGAGTTGGAGATGGGGTCTATGGACCGAACACCAGGATTTCAATCGCAATATGATCCTATCCCAGCGTCTTTCAAGCAAAGATACATGTCATTGAAGTCTGTGCCAGGGAAGTTATAGACAAGAAACTCCGTGGTGCTCACATCGCAACTTTTTCAGATAACCAGGCGGCCATTAAGGCGCTCCACATAAGCTCTCTTCGAAGCTTGTGGAAGAGTGTTATGAACTTCTTCAAATTCAGGGTTTAAATATTCGAATAGTCTAGTGTTGGGGGGCAAAAACTCCTCTTCCATAGTCCTCCGCGTGGGCGCCCTCTGGAACGGCAGTGGCCACTGACCATTGTCAACCAACGTCAAGCCGCCACTGATGGCGGTGCGATGATTTGGTTGAGGTATTCCTGTGGCGTTGGGTGTAAAAAAAATACCACGGCCTTTCCTTTTGAGGACTTGTCGTTAAAACCGACAATCAAAGGACAGGATGTGTATGTCAGCAACTTGCACTATCCGAAATCTTTATATGCTAACGAAACGTCAACTATGCCTCGGATAAGGACTGACTCAACGGTTACGACTTTTGGCTATCGTTCAATGACAAAGATTGGATACTGGAATGTGCGTACTCTCCTGGACAATGGATCAGAAGTCCCCAGAACGCACGATTTCTTCATTTAGAGAGTGAATTTCTGAGGTACAAATTAAATATCTTAGGAGTTAGTGAGATAAGATGGTGGAACAGCGGAGAATTTATCTCTCTAAGGGGCAGCACTGTAATGTTGTACTCCGGTAAAGCTACCGGTAGTCGTCGTGAGTCAGGTGTGGGGCTCCTTTTAACCAGAGCCGCGCGAAACTGTCTCTTATCCTGAGAGCCGGTCTCTGACAGGGTCTTGACCGCCAGATTCCGGACCAAAATGAGGAACATCTCAATAATACAATGTTATGCCCCTACTGAACCCGACAATGTCTTGGCAAAAGACTCCTTCTACGAAGAACTAAACGCCGTTCAGAGCTGAACACCTAAAGGTGACATTATAATGGTTATGGGTGATTTGAATGCGAAAGTTGGCGCTGATAACTATGGGCTCAGACATGTGATGGGGAGACACGGTCTTGGTGATCGTAATGACAACGGTGAAAGATTTGTAGAGTTCTGCAACTTTCACAGTCTCTTCATCGGTGGTACTATGTTTGAGCATAAGGACCACCACAAAATCAGTTGGTCCTCTGTTGATCGGCGCAGAACACAAAATCAGATCGACCATTTTGCCATTAGTAAAAGATTCAAGAGTTGCCTCCTGGACGTGCGAAACAAGAAGGGTGCCGATATTGGGATGGGAAGAGACCATTATCTTATGATCGCTAATGTTCGATTGCGTATTGCAGCCGTGCGCCGCCCCAGCGACGAAAGATCCAGGCCCCGCAAATTCAACACCGCTCGATTAAAAAATCCAGCTGTCTTACAACAATATAATGACCATCTTGCGCAAAAAGCAGCTGAGATAACTAGTCACCCAGATAGTGAGATAAACGAGAACTGGGATGCCATAAAAAATGCGTACATTGATAGCGCAAATACCATCCTTGGCCCAAACCCGGATTGCCGGAATAAGCCCTGGATGTCCGACGCTTCATGGCAGCGGATTGTTGAAAGAAAGGACTTGCAAGTTCGTTTGGCTGCAGCATTAGACGACAATCGAAGCAGCATCGAACTCCCTTACCGTCAGAAAGCTCGAGAAGTTCAGCGTAGTGTGCGACGCGATAAAAGAGTTTATGCCAATTCTCTTTTAGCGTCAGCAGAAGAAGCCGCAAGAAGTAACAACTTAAACGCCGTATACGGTGTCATCAAGGAGTTTACAGGTGGTCGTAACTCCTGCCAACATCCGGTGAAAGATAGTGATGGAAAGCTACTTATCTTGGAAGAAGATCAAATGAGGCGGTGGAAAGAACACTTCGCCGCGGTCTTGAACCGTGTAACCTCTGGTGAAGTTCCCCCTCATATAGATAATTTAGCTAACCATCAAAATGTGCGTATACGGTCCACTGCCCCGACTAAAGAGGAAATAGTCACTGCAATTATTGCACTAAAACGAGGAAAGACCGCCGGACATGACGGCATCCCTGCCGAACTTTATCAAGCAGCGCCAAGCGTAACTGCCGATTTGCTGCACCCACTTGTTGATAAAGCGTGGAATACAGAGACCTTTCCCACTGAGTGGAAGGAAGGTTTGATCATCAAACTTCCAAAGAAGGGTAGCCTCACAGACTGTAATAATTGGAGAGGCATTTGTGTGCTTCCTGCCGTTGCCAAGATAATAGCTAAAATCGTACTGGAAAGACTAAAGGCCCACTTAGAAAGCACAATTGATGAAGAGCAGGCTGGCTTTCGATCCGGATTCCCCTGTGTTGATCACATTAACACCTTGCGAATCATCATCGAGCAATGCGCTGAATACGATTCTCCGCTTCACTTGCTTTTCATCGATTTCGAAAAGGCTTTCGATAGTGTGAACCGGGATTCTATATGGGCGGCCTTGCGCAGGAGAGGCATCCCTGAGAAGCTTGTGGCTATTATTAAGGCAACCTATGACGGCGCGAAATGTCGCGTTCTGCATAAAGGTAAGGTGTCGGGGGACTTTGAGATTCGCAGTGGAGTTCGGCAGGGGTACATCCTCTCACCGATCCTATTCCTCATTGTGATCGGCGATGTAATGCATGCAGCCCTATCCGGACTCGACAGAGGAATTCAATGGACTTTGACATCTTATCTACAACATCTTGACTACGCTGACGACATATGCCTACGAGGCCGTTTCAATAAGTACCCGTGTTAGAAATAAAGACACAATTTTTTCAAAAAAAATGTTTTTTATTTCTCAACGTAGTCCCCTTTTAGAAGGATACACTTCTCCCAACGTTCCGGCCATTTTTTTTAACTCCTCCAAAAAATAGGACTTGTCGAACTCTCCAAAATACGCCTCTGTCTCGGCGATGACTTCCTCGTTTGAGCTAAATTTTTTTCCCGCGAGCCATTTCTTCAGGTTAGGGAACAAGAAAAAGTCGCAGGGAGCCAGATCAGGTGAATACGGGGGATTCATAACGCAATTCGTGCAGTTTGGCGGCGACAACACCAGATAAATGCGCTGGTGCGTTATCGTGATGAAACAACACCTTTTTTTTCGCCAAATGCGGCCGTGTCTCCTTTAATTTTTTGTCGAAGCGGTCCAATAACTCACTGTAGTATTATCCAGTTCGTTCTTCCTTTTTCTAAAAAATCTATGAGGATGACGCCCTTCGCATCCCAAAAAATCGTCGACATGACTTTACATGCCCATGGGACCGTCTTCGCCTTCTTGGGTGCAGATTCACCGGGAGAAATCCATTGTTTTGATTGTTGCTTAGTTTCTGGTGTGTAATAATGAATCCAGGTTTCATCAACGGTGACAACTCGACGCAAAAAGTCCTTCGGATCTCGCTTAAATTGCCCAAAACACTGCTTCGAAGTTAACAGCCGTATCCGCTTGTTCTCCAGCGTGAGCAATCGCGGCACTCATCGAGCCGACATTTTTTTCATCGCCAACTTATCATGTAAAATATTAATTGCCGTTCCGGTTGACACACCTACGGCCTCTGCTACTTCGCGCACTTTCGCTCGTTGATCAGCGAGAATCATATCGTGGACTTTTTCAATGATTTCCTCGGTAACCACGTCTGCCGGGCGTCCTGGTCGCTCCTCATCAAATACGGATGTTCGCCCACATTTAAATTCGTTGAACCAATATCTAACTGTGGTCATATATGGCGACGTGCCCCAAAAACAGCATCCAACTTTGCTTTTATTTCCTCGCATTTTTTCACATCCAAAAACAAAAAGCGAATTACCGAACGATACTGCTCTTTTTCCATCTTAGCGAATATAACGAAACACGTCTCACTCGGATGGCTGCCAAATCGAAACTAACCTATCAATCAGTCTGAAATTAGCGTCGTCTAATAGATGGCAGTACACGATGATAACACTAACTTCACTCAGGAACGTCCTCTGTCTTCAAACATGGGTACTTAATGAACAGCCGTCGTACTCTCCCACAAAATCATGGATCTGTCCGCAATGGCGTTAGATCTCGAGAGGCAGGCAAGCAAGGTTGGGCTAAAGATATTAATCAACAAGACCAAGATTCTTAGCCCGCCGTTGCGAAAAAGAAATCCGACACCTATTGCCTTCAATATTAATGGGCAGCCTGTGGAGAAGGTGTACAACTTCGTCTACCTAGGTAGCATTGTTGCCGAAAATGGTGGTACGGAGCAGGACATCGCTCGCCGTATCAACCAGGCTAAACGCGCATACGGCATGCTGTCTAAAATCTGGCAGAGCAGTTATCTCAGCATCAAGACCAAGCTGGGCCTGTTTCGCTCCCTGGTACTATCAGTGCTTTTGTATGGGAAGTTTCCGTAGGGGTTACCAGAAAACTGCAAGTTTTCGTCAACTCATGTCTTCGTCGAATTTTAAGAATTTTCCGGCCCGAAACAATATCAAATGAAGAGCTTAGTCGGCGTACGGGTCAGATGCCAATCGACGAATTGATACGCAGGCGAAAATGGCAGTGGATAGGTCACATATTGCGGAAGAATGATAACTGCATTGCTTTGCATGCCATGAAGTGAAACCCCATTTCCAACCAAGGCCGACCAAGAGGGGGTCCTCGAGTCACATGGCGTCGATCTGTGGCAAAGGAGTGTCAGGCACTGGGTAAGTCTTTTGGAGAGTTGCGTCCCATTGCCCAGAACAGAGTACGATGGCGCGCAGGAATAGTTGACGCGCTATGCCCCGCTAGGGGTTAAGGCAAAGTAGTAGTAGTCATAGGCGCCGACTATGGGGCGGGGCCCCCCCCCCCCAATATTTCATGCAAACATATAGTTTTGCAAGAAAAGCGATCCTCACTCGACTTCTTCGTTCAAACAATCAAACACGTAGCTATGACAAATAGGGAAGGAAGGAAGGAGCTTCTACGGAGATATATATGGCCCATGAGGATTGTACCATTGAATCCTGTGCTTTAAGTTGCGTTTTGCTAGGCACCACTCTGCGTCGAACACAAGCGACGATCAAAAAGATACATACAAATAGTGTTCCGTGCTCTATGGCTTGATCGCTAATCACGAATAATGTTCAACGATCGTGTGCCTACAGTAACGCACCTTTAACAATGCTTCACAGCCGTCAATCTGCCGGGCCCCGGTTCATGAGAATCCGTGTGATATTAGCTCTAACCATAATGGTCAAATGAGGTATTAAAACTTTTCGTTCAATTTGGTTAAGATTCCACAAGATGCTGTCAAAACTTATTGGATCTTTTGTGCTAATGATCATTATTTTAAAGACGTGGACTGTAACTTTATTTGTGTTTGAATTTAATTAAAATTTAATTCATTATTTCGTGTTATCAAACACAAAAGCATAATGGTTCCATTTACAAATGCTTGAAAAATTGGCTTCATTCTTAAAAACAAACAACAACGGACCTGATTGCATTCCTAACATTTTTCGAAAGAGTTGCATGCAGTCATTATGTCGTCCTTTAACGAACATTTTTTATACATCATAGTCTACAGATGTTTTCCTTGATGAATGGCAGGTCTCTTTTATTACTCCTGTTCATAAGAAGGGCCCGAAACATCATATAGACAATTATAGGAATATTGCCAAATTATCGGCTATCCTGAAGCTTTTTGAATTGATTGCTAAAAAGAAAATAGATGTTTTGATCAGCGAATTGATATCGCCATGTCAACATGGCTTCCTTAAAGGTAGATCAATTACAACAAATTTAGTTTTCTTTACTAAATTTGTTGCTGATTCTATGGAAGAGGGAATGTAGGTTGATGTGGTGTATACCGATTTTTCGAAGGCTTTCGATAAAGTTGATCGCAACATATTACTTCGTAAATTAGAAAATTTGGGTATACAGTCGACGCTCTATGATAAGATGTACATCGGGAGTACCACAAGGAAGTCATTTGGGGCCAATATTCTTTTTAGTCTTTGTAAATGATATCATCCAAAATTTTGAATACGTGCGGGTGTGGCAGTTCGCGGATGATATGAAAATTGCTATGAAAATTGGCAACGTAAGCGACTGTCTCAAAATGCAATGCGATTTAGAGAAATTGCAAGATTGGTGCTGTATTATTTATTAGCTGAATTTATTTAGTACACTGAAAAACAACTAGTATTTAGAATGTTAATAACGTATATTGCAAGTACTAGTACATGGGTTGATGAGGTTGACTCTACTGACTGCCTCTTCTTCTTGTTCTCTTACATATACTACACCTCCCTTCTTAAAGATAACAAGTTTGAATAATAAGTTGATATCATAACATTCGAATTATACATTTCATTTCATAATTACATTTCATAAATATAATTCATAAATACAATTTGCCATTACTTCAAATGTGTTCTTTTGGATTCGATTATTCTATTTTTACTTCGTTGTGCTTAATTATTTTTGATATACGTAAACAATATGTATTCTAATAAATGTTATGCTTATATTAAAATTATTACTTGTATATATGTAAAATACATAAAAATTAAATAGGGCGGACAGATATTTATTTACTTCGATCGGATAACATTAGAGTTTCTACGTATCACGGTACCGTCTTCCAACCTGATCCAGTAAGATCTTGGACTACTATGTGGCTTTATAATTTTACCTTTACACCATCCACTTATTCTATTCCTATATAGCCACACTTCTTCCCCTTCAGTGAAATTATTACGTGGTCTTGTTCCTTTGTCATAATATTTCTTTTGATATCGACTTTTGTTTTTTATATTGACTTGTATATTTGGAACTTCATTAGGTTTGAATAAACTTTCCCTACAAGGTACTAACGATCGGGTCTTTCTATTCATTAACAGTTCCGCTGGAGAAGCATTGATTTCCTTTAAAGGTGTATTTCTGTATTCTAGAAGTGCAAGCCATAATTCGTTGTGACTTTCTTTTGATTTTTTTAATAAATTTTTTGCAATATTAACAGCTTTTCCGCAAAGCCATTTGACTGCGCATATTTAGGACTTGTCGTTATTAATTCAATATCATAAGCTTTACAGAATGCCTTAAATTCGCAAGAATCAAATGGAACATTGTCCGAGACAATGTACCTAGGAATGCCGTGATTTGCAAAAGAAACTTTAAGTTTATTTATTTATACTGTTTGCCGTTTTTTGTCGTACTTGTATAATATCTAAAATATATAGCGCGAATAGAAATCTATGATTACTAGAAATCTTGATTTTGAAAAGTGCATATGTCCATACCAATTTTTTGGAAAGGAAACGATGGCACATTGTGGGAAATCATTGGTTCTTTTATATTAGCTGACCTATATTTCTGACACACATTACAATTCAATATTAAATTTTCAATTTAAATTTTTTTTAACGAATCTGTTAGTAAATGCCCGGTAGATCTACGATAAGCACCCAACCCCAAGTCACTTTTGATGGTACGTGAAATTGTTCTTTGGGGTATTTTCATCTCACGCGATAAAATTTTTTGTTTCCGAAGAGGATTACGGCGAATTCTCTCGCGCACGGCTTTAACCGCTTGAGGTGTTCGAGTAATTCGCGGACGGCCACTTCTTTCACGGTCACTTACTTCAGACGTATCATTAAATCTTTCAATAGCCCGATATACAAACATTCGGCTTATACCAAGGGTATGCAGAGTCTTAAAAATATCACTTGGTTGCATTCCTACTTTATGAAGTGCAATCACAGCAATTCTATTTTCTTTGTCACCCCAATCCATGGTCACTACACTAAAAATTAAACTCAAATGATGACAAATGCATCAAGCACAAGCGTACTATAGCGATTAGCTCAATTTTTAAGAAATGCAATATAACGGATCCTTTCTGCAGGGTTGCCAAACCTTGTAACAATATTTATGGCTAGACTAGGTATACTACAGGTGCCGTGATAATAATTTAAATTCAAATGTTAATAAATGTAAAGTTTTGAGCGCGTTTAAATTAAAAAATCCTCTCTTTTATGACTACTCTATAGCAGGTAGTATTCTTGAAAGAGTCTCTGAGATATCCGACCTTGTTTTTTTTTTGATCAGAAGCTTTCATTTCGACCACATAGATACCGATTACATTTTGTCAAAAGCGGTTCGCACGATAACTTTCGATAGAATGAAGCTAGGGCCTTGAAATTTTGGCCAAATATTAGAAGCATGATCTAGTTGGTTGGTATTGAAAATGGGCGTGGAAAAATAAAATCGATCAGTTGAAAACTAACGGTAATTTTCCTACAAATAGCCCCGTACTACCCTACTTTTCAGGTTTTTTGTCTATAACTCTTGAACCAATTGACGTAGACACCTGATTTTTGGCATGTAACCCTGAGGTGAGAAGCTGTTCGAGTTTTTGTACATTGGGCATAATCAGATCAAAGGAACGCCAACCTCCCCTACAAATTTCAAAAAAATCAAATATTCCTTTAATTACGATACGTTTCGATAGAATGACACTAGCAAGTTATAAATTTGGTAAAATGTTGCTAGTAAGGTCTAATTAGTTGGTATGGAAAATGGGTAAGATCCGACCGAAGGAACCCCTACCTCCCCTACATATGAAACTTCAAATAATCGATAACCTTCGATAGAATGAAGCTAAAGATTTGAAATTTTGCTTAAATGTTCATAGTATGATCTAATTGGTTGGTGGCAATGATGGGCAAGATTTGACCCAAGGAACTCCTACCTCCCCTATAAATGAAACTTCAACTAAGCGATAACTTTCGATAAAATGAAGCTAATGACTTGAAAAACTTGACAAATATTTGTAGAATGGGTTATTTAATTGATTTTGAGGATGGTCAACATCCTCCTGAATGAGTACCAACCTCCCTTATAAACTGTTCATATTGGAAACTCACTTTATCACCACTAGGTTTGTATAAGTGTAGGGTATATACGCTTCGTTTCGGCCTGGTTTTATTCAGCCTTATCATAGAGTGAATTGTGGTCTTCATGAACCGATTACGCGATCTATTATCCTATAACAGCTTAAAGGATATAGTTGATTTTCACTCAATTAACAAACTTAGTTTTAAAAGAGAATATTTTAATAAATTTCCATTCTAATTTAACAATCTGCTAGGGTTCGCACTCGATGGATTGATTAGTCACTTACATACGTTGAGTGAGTAAAGTGATGCAGAGAAGCCCAGTCCCGCGATGAAAGCTTCTGTGATCCACAATAGCCAACAAAAAAAAGAAACGTCAACGTCATTTCCATACAACGCTGATTATTTGCACGGTGGGAACCCTACAACTCGAGACTTGACGAAAAAATTGGTTCCTCTCAATCATCAGACCGTTTTGGTTGACTATACATTCGTAACGATATCAAATATTTACCCGTTTTAAGACGTCGACTTTTTTAGCTAGGACTATTGGGCCGTTCTGTTCGTGGACCTACCATCAGTAAATTTTTTTAAAGTGCAAAATATACGTTAATTGTTATTTCAAAAATGGGTCAGTTTATTGTGAGGATACCAACACAAAAAATCGCAAAAATGTACGAAAAGTTGTTGTGCCCCCCCCCCCCCCCAATATTTTCTAACAGTCGGCGCCTCTGGTAGTAGTAGTATACTGGCATGATCTTCCGGCGTTGCGTCAATCGAAGCAGCTTATAACGCCTTCAAGTTCAATAATGCTACTCGAATGAGTATAAACGATCTAAGGGTTCTTATGGGATACTTATCGGGCCATCACTGGGTGAAATACCACCTGAATAAAATGGGCCTATCTAGGAAACCTAGTGTCGCCCGTGTATGGAGGAAGATGAAACCACTACACACATCTTGTGCGAATGCCCGGCAATTGCGCGGGAAAGGTTTAAGTTTCTGGCACAAGCCACGGTGAGTCTTGCAGTTATCAGGAAAGCTTCCGCAAAAGACATAATGCCATTCGTAAAAATGGTGGAGAGTCTTTTGCAATAATATGGGCTACGGCACAATAGACTTAAATGAACTTACTACTGCGGGTAGCCTAAATTGATGGCACCAGTGCAAAAACCCAATAACTCCACATTTTCTTGGGTTTGCGTTTTTTTATTTAAAAAATAATAAGAAGTCCGAAGCGCATATACCCTAGACTTGTACAGACCTAGCGGTGATACCAAAAGTACCAATTGGTAACGATCATATGCATTAAACGTGAGTTTCATATATGGCCAGTTTATAGGGGAGGTTCGCGTTCATGCAGAAGGATCTTAACCATTCTCAAAATCAACTAACTAGCACACACCACAAAAAAAAAAATGTCGAAGTTTCCAAGTCGCTAGTTTCATTCTATCGAAAGTTATCGCTTATTTGAAGTCTCACAAGTAGGGGAGGTAGAGGTTTCCAAAAATTCCAAGGCACTAGCTTCATTTTGTCGAAAGTCATCTATTATTTTAAGTTTCATTTGCAGGGGAGGTAGGGGCAAAGATTAAACATTACGAAGATACCCTACTTCATACAAATTAAGGATTTAAGCTACCCCTCGCGTTGCCAAAAATTCAAAGGTAAATCGCCTTGAGAGAGATAGAGACGGCAACACTTCAGTGATGACAACTGCTTATAAAGTTTCTTTCTGTGAGTAACGTGCTTTTTAGTTGGCATTACCCGTTTGTGTACGCATATGGGAACCAACACATATGAAACTACTAGTCAGTCGCGTTAATTTGTATGAAGTAGAATATCTTCCTTATGGTTAATCTTTGGTAGGGGTTCCTTCGGTTGGATCTTGCCCATTTTGAAGATCGACTAGCACGATTTTACTATCAAAATCCTATTAAATTTTCCTATCGCTAGCGTCTCTCTATCGAAAGTTATCATACTTACGGGAATATTTAATTTTTTTGAAATTTGTAGGGGAGGTAGGCGTTCCTTTGATCGGATTATGCCCAACTTACTAAAACTCAAGTAGCTTCTCGCTTCAGGGTTACATGCCAAAAATCAGGTGTCTACGTCAATTGGTTCAAGAGTTATAGACAAAAAACTTGGAAAGTAGGGTAGTACAGCGCTCTTTGTAGGAAAATTACCGTTAGTTTTCAACTGATCAATTTAGTTTTCCAGGAGAATATAAGATTACCCTCACGAACAATATACCAAAGCTAGAGCTTTTCACGTTTATTTAGTCGGGAGTTATAGATATATTTAATTATTTGACATATGAAGGGAGGTGGGCGCTCTCTTGGCCTGATCATGCCCATTTTCAATACCAACTAAACCATACTGCCAACATTTGTCCAAAATTTCAAGGCTCTAGCTTCATTCTAAAAAAAGTTATCGTGCGAACGGACAGACAGTCAGATGGACGGACAGACACGCAGACATGGCTAAATCGAATCTGGAGGTGACCCTGATCATTTATATATACATTGCTATACCTCCGGAACCTCCTTTAAGGTGTTGCATATATTCATCATGACAAAAACAATAAACCCTAAACCCCTAAAAGTCTAGAGTATAAAAATCCGCATCGTTTGGTGCAGAAAGCAGATTTCTACCATCATTCTGCGACGATTTACATTAGGTTAGGTTAGGTAAAGGGGCTGCCATGCTACCGCATAGCACACTGAGACCACCTCTGGGTCCGTTGTGATACCGCCAAAGTCACCTACTTAAACCTAGGTAGCAAACCAGCCTGTGCTAGCAATATAGCGATTGAGCTGCATTACACTCATATCTTTTAGGTCCTCCAGCTCCCGGAAAAACCAGGAACCCAGAAATTTCCTCCGCCTCGCGGCCAGGGCCGGACAATGACACAGAAGATGGAGAACGCTCTCCTCCTTATCCACGTCATCACAGCTCCTGCAAAAGTCATTGTGAAGAATACGAAGCCTCCAAGCAAGGTCTCCTATAGGACAGTGCCCCGTAATAACCCCCACGACTCTACCAATGTGTTTCCTGTTCAGTGAAAGCAGTGTGGCGGATCAACTAGGGTCAAGTTTCGGCCAAATCGAGTTTGTTGTTTGGCATGTATCGCCGTTTAACCATCTCATGTTCGCCCTGTCAACCGCGGTGGCCTTGATGACAAGTTTGCACGACGAGGCAGGCATTTTGATATTTACACGGTCCCTCTCAATAACTCCGGTTGTCCCCTCCCGAGCCAGCTCATCCGCCTCGCGGTTGCCTGCGAAGCCACAGTGGCTCGGTATCCAGCAGAGCGTGATGTTGAAAAAACCTCCCATCTCCCTGAGGGCTAAACGACAGTTCGCGATGGTTTTCGATGTGGTCAGGACGGATTCAAGTGATTGAATTGCAGCCTGACTGTCTGTGTAAATAGTAACGTCCCTTGTGGTCACAACATGAGTTCCCAGCCATGTCAGAGCTTCCAGGATTGCCGAAACCTCCGCCTGCAGGACACTACAGAAGTCGGGAAGACGGAATGACAAGTTAATTCCCAATCCCTCCGAATAGATACCAACTCCAACTCCGCCGTCGGTCCTAGAGCCATCCGTGTAGATGACCATGGAGTCGGTGGTCATGAGCGTGTTAACACCCCATAGATCCCTCGATGGAATCAAGCTGGTATGGTTCTGGCCAAAAACGTATTTTGCACATGTATAATCAGTCTCCGCAGGGAGATCTAAGTTGCTCAGTATAGTCGAGTGTCCACACCTCAACGTGCGCCACTGGCCAGTTTCGCGAAGGCGTAAAGCCGTGTTAGCTGCCAGCTGTTCGCCGCAAATATCCAGAGGTAGAAGGCCGAGGACCATGTCCAATCCGGCTGACGGAGTTGTTCTAAAGGCCCCCGTTATAGCCAGTGCCGCTAGCCTTTGTACCTTACTCAGTAGGTTACAGTAGGCCGCTACTCGGAGTGCCGTCCACCACACACTAACTCCGTGCAGTAGTATAGGACGTACGACAGCTGTGTATATCTAATATACAGCTTTAGGTTGCAGGCCCCAGCTCTTACCTATGGCCTTTTTGCACGAGTAGAGGGCAACAGTAGCTTTCTTGGCCCGCTCTTCAATGTTAGGCTTCCACCTTAGTTTCCTGTCAAAAATGAGACCAAGGAACTTAGCTTTGTCGGTGAAGACCAGTTTAATGCCCTCCAGTGTAGGAGGTTCAATAGGAGGAATCGCGTGTCTTCTAGTGAAGAGCAGAAGCTCCGTCTTAACCGGGTTAATTCCGACGCCGCAGAGGTTGAATTATGATGAATGAATTTAATTACTAATGGAGTTATACCCAAGTAAAGCCAAGACATTTCTTGGAATAGTTTGGTTAATGTAGCATAGTTTATATTTGATGGGCAAAAGACCTCTTCCATAGTCCTTCCCGTGGGGGCCCTCTGGAACGGCTAACCAAGCCAACCAAGTTTTGCAGTTCAAAACATTAGGTAGAGGCACATAACGATGATCGTTCTAAATGGCCAATACCACCAGTGCGTCGCAGGAAGTAGGCGAACGATGGACCTGCAACATTGTTGTGAGAACACCAACACGTTACACCCAGCTGAAAGAACATCAAAAGAACGCGCGATCAAAAACACCATTGGAGAGCTACCTCTGCGCAATATAAAAAATAGCACCCGGGGACTCTTCGGACACCTAAGGAAGCAACCCTTCCCCTAAGATTGGGTAAGTGGGCTTGTAACCAGCGTATCCGAAATTCTGTAGCCTAGGGAGGCACGCCTACCTCTAATTGACTGGAAGTCCATCTCCTACTATATCATCACAACCAGATTCAAATTCAAGGTAAGAAACATCACAATAATTCAGTGCTACGCCCCGACTGAACTAGGGGCTCAATCAGTTAAGGACGCCTTTTACGAACGGCTTGGCGACACCTTCGACAAGGCTCCCAAAGGTGACATAAAAATTATCACGGGGATCTCAACGCCAAAGTTGGGTCTGACAATGTAGGCTTAGAGCACCTAATGGGAAATTATTGACTAGGAAAAAAGGAACAAAAATGGCGAGATATTCGGGGAGTTTTGCAACTATCAACTCATTGGCGGTATCCTGTTCAAGCACAAACGCTGCCACTTAACAACCAGGACCTCTCTAGATGGCAGAACAGAAAACCAGATTGACCATATAGCCGTTTCTAAGACATTAAGCAATTGTCTCTTGGACGCCAGATCGAAGCGAGGTGGTGATGTTGGCAATGACCACCAACTTGTTATCGCAAAATTACGCTTACGAGCGGCTGCGATCCAGCGCCCTCAAAATGCACGAATCTTGCCACGTCTTAATGTCCAAAATCTTAAAGATCCATCAATAAGACGTGCATATTCCACCGTCTTGCACGAGAGAGCTATCGCACCACCACCTTGTGAGAATCCTACAATTGATGATAGATGGAACGTCGGTGAGGACACATTTATTACGTGTGGCGTAACATTTGCGGGTCGATTGGAGCGCCGTAGGGAATTTATTAGCGACCCTACATGGTCTCTAATCTCAGCAGCAAGAGAGTAGGAACAGATTAACTCAGCTGCTGACGGCTCAGCCAAAGACCAAATCAAAGTTGAATACCGTTCACTACAGAAAGGCGTGCAAAGAAGCGTAAGACGGGATAAGCAAAATTACATCAACGGAAAAGCGGAGAAGGCAGAGGAAGCTGCCCACCGTGGTGAAGGTGGAACCCTTTTTAAGCTTATCAAGCCATTAACTGGCAAATCTTTTGCACCAGAACATCCAGTGAAAGATAAAGATGAATCTATACTAGTAACCGAAGAACACTAACTGCGGAGATGAAGACAATAATTCATTGAGGTCCTCAACAACAGCTTTGGACTTCCAAATGCATCTCCATTAGTAGCAGAAGATATTCCGCAAATATCCAGAGTTGATACCGGGGCTTAAAATCAACGCTGCCAAGACTAAGTAAAGTAAAAGTAAAGTTTATTGCCAATTCAAGATACAATTCATGTTACAATATACTACCAAAAGTTATGTTGTATGATTTCATTAAAAAATTTCATTTTTATAAATAGTTATTTAAAAAATAGTTACTTAAAAAGTTATTTTATTATTAATTAATTATTAGTTTAAATCATATTTAGAAATGTGCTCGAAAATACTCTTCTTAAAAGAATTATATAATTCAACAGATTGGAGATGTTTTGTGGTAAACTGTTAAAGAGCTTAGGTCCTATGTAATAGGCATGACAAAAAGCGGTTGACGTATTACATCTGGGTTGGAATAAAGCACGCATCGCTTGCCTACGTGTGCTCTGTCCCGTTGTAGTTTCAGTGGGGAATTCTTTTCTATGTGCATATACATATTTCAGAACTTTTAATTTAAATAGTTTAGGAATTGTTAGCACTTTAAGAGCGTCATAACAAAATGTTGTTGGGTAATAAATCGGTTTTTTTTTAAGCAGATCTTAATTAGTTTTTTTATGTAGAAGTATTAAAGGCTGTAGTTTACTTGAAGCTATACCTCCTCAGCTTAGTAGTCCATATTCAACTACCGACTGTACCAAGGCAAGAAAAACCGTCCTAATTTGTGGCAGGGTTAGTATAGGTACATATATACCTTAGCTGTACAAATTTATAAATAACTTTTTTTAAGCGATTGCATTCAGTATCAGGATGTAATGACGCTAGCGCGAAAATATGTCCCTCAATCGGATTCGGATTTCTACAACAACCTGGATTCACGAAGAGGTGCCCAGGAAACTGAAGATTCTGATTATGAAATTTTGGAGTGAAGTATTTCTTGGAACAGCCTCCTGTTTCCAAATTTGCGGAGCAAAACAACAACTCCAAAACCTCTCATTTATTTATTTTTTCATATAAGAAATACTATCATTTATTATATTCATGAATAAAATGTATTGTTTTGAGTTACTCTAATTGTAAGAGAAACAATTTTGATTTTTATTATTTATTTTATATTTTTATTATTTATTTATTTTTTATTAATTTTTTTTTTTTTTGAGTGGTGGAATGGAGTTATTGTGTTTCTGCACTGACGCATTCAATTTTTCGGCATCTATTAGGCATAAGTACAATGTTTTTTTTCAATGAACGATCAGGATGAGTCAAACTGAGCTGCAGATGCGATGTTTATTATTATTGGAGACTCAGTATTCTGGAAAACCTAGATACACTAATTCAAACGCAGTCGATTACTGTGTGTGCTTGAGAATGGAGACCTAACGGCCGCAGATACGTATCTGCAATGCATATTCAAGGCAGATGTACCATAAATTAACAACAAATATTCGTCTAATTTCATTCCGAACAATTATAGGCGTCATCTTTCAAACATTAATCCTTGTAGAAAATACCATTTATTATATTTCGTCTTTATCTCAAATCAAATCATCGTTGAAAGGACAGCTGTTCTCCTAATTGAAACACAACCATACTCGTAGATTTATGACATCACAAGTACTAATGACACAAATCACAATGCTACAGAACAAATTCCACAAGCCTCGAAGCAAATTGAAACTTTGATGGAAATGAGTGTCCTTACCCATATCCGCTAGCAGGCAGACTGGCTGACAAGACAT
Source organism: Chloromyia formosa (assembly GCA_964017055.1). Lineage (NCBI taxonomy): Eukaryota > Metazoa > Arthropoda > Insecta > Diptera > Stratiomyidae > Chloromyia > Chloromyia formosa. The sequence goes on from OZ024818.1 coordinate 63,231,654, forward strand.
TTGCCTCTAGGGCATCCTCATATACAAACAGTTTGGTTGTGGTGTCTTTTCGGAGTATTTACTCTGCGGTCGCAATGAAAACACTAGATTTCCGCAAGGACTACACCAGCCGGACACTCATCGGTCAATAGAGAAGAATGGAAGATAATCGGTTGGCAAAGTCCGTCGTATTTGTTCATCATCGCCTTTGTCTCGGCGGTGATGAAATCGTTACCGAAATCGGTAAATGGAAATTACAGTGAAAGTGACATAATTGATACTATAAATATCACACCTCGGTACGTCCTGAATCTGTGGATCCCTTTCGTCCTTGTTTTCACCGGACACGTTTGAAGGGTGGATACATAAAAACAAATTGACTTGGCCAAACGATTGTAATAAGTCAAGACTTCGTGCGCGTCGATATTGTCTGGCGGTCTTATTAAGTTGACAAATCGACCGAGAAAGGACATCATGAATGACGTGTAACAAATAGACAGGCGGATTAATTATTTTTTGTTTGTGTTTTATTTGGTGCGGCGTAATTATTTAAGATTCAATATTATCGTCGAAACTCATTGGGTCGTCTAATTGGACCCGCAATGAAGAAATGATGGGCATGGATCTTCCGTTGTCGTATTGGTCTCAACTGTATTTTTGCTTTATTCTGAGCTGAAATTATTGTAGCCAAGTGCCAACAATACTCAACAATTTCACGGTACATTTAACGAGACATTGACATATTACTGAAGTGTTGTTTGGTTTTATGACAGATATTTTTCATCAATTTTTGGTTTCGGGATGATTGGCACACATTAAAGAAGCATTTAATCATTTAGTTTTAGTTAATTTGAAATAGATACTGCCTAAAATCAGATCAGTTTACAAACAATTAGTTTTGTTTTATGGGATCCTTTTCAGTGGAGAAACATATTATTTATGATAGCGCTCGTACACTACGAAAATCTACACTGGAGTGTCGTTTTTATTGAAAGAATATCTTACACACAGTAGCCTACCGACTTCACAAAGCCCTGTCATGACGGCACCTTATCCCTATCAATGAGTCCTTCACTGGGGTGACACTGAGTTTTTCCACTAACAGTGGTACTCCATCTGCACTAGTCACGGTATGATCCGCTAATTTTGCGAATCGAATCGGACCTGATCCGGTACAATGCGAAAACCTAGGTTGGTGGACCTACCCCATGTTTGTGAAATGGAATGGATTAATCCGATTCACATTTGCATTTCCAATGCAGCCAATCTTTATTTTAGAAAAGTATTTTGAATTGTTTACGCTCAACGGTCGTCAGAAAGTGATAGTTGCGTCTGCCAACTTCCCATCTGACAATGTTGTGATTCCTCCACTCGAGGTCCAGCAGCTCGTTGACTCCTGTCGACGTACTTATGTACCAACATTATGTAATCGATTGCGATGCGAACGCCCACCAGACGGTGTGGAGTAGCAACGATAGTGGTAAGCGCTTTCTTGACTATTTTATGTGTAAACATTTGAATGCCCTGAACAGGGGGTGCAAGCCTACCTTTATCACGGCGGCAAGGACAGAGGTACTCGACATTACCCTTGCTAGCGGTTTCTTATCCAGGTTCGTTGCAAACTTGCACGAGTCGGACGAGGTGTCTCTTTCAGATTATAGACGCATCAGGTTCGACATCTAAAGACAATCTGACATTCGCTTGGATACTTTTTGTCCAGATAAAACTAACTGGACTTAATTCCATTAACTAGTCAGCTCAAAAGCGGAACTACTGGTCAGTCCCATCAAAACTCCAAGAGAAACTGAGCTTGCAGCTAATGAGCTCAATGAAATTTTAAGTTCCTCCTACAGAGAAGTAAATTTTCACGTACGGTCGAGTCGGGGCGTAAAGTACCCTGGTGGAACGAGGATTTGGCCCGAGCCAAGCTTAGAAGAATGTTCAACAAAGCCACGTGCTTTAATAGGTGGGACGAGTACAGAGCTGCTCTCACCGAGTACAACAAACTAATTAGGCTTTGCCAACGAGAATGCTGGAAAAGACATTGTGAAAGTACTAAGCCGCTAACGGAAGCGGCGCGCCTTCACAAAGCTCTATCCCAAGATTCAGCAAACGAAGTCGGCCTTCAATTGAGACCAGACGGTTCGTATACTGAAGACCCAGAAGAAACATTAAAGCTGCTGCTTCATACCCATTTCCCAGGGTTCATACTCTCTGAAGGTGATCTCTGCTCAACTGCGGGGCCCCAACGGCTTCCCCAAAGCTGGGCACGCAATTCATCGGGAGTCATCTTTGACATGAACAAAGTACAATGGGCGATAGAGTCCTTTGAGCCGTTCAAAGCTCCCGTAGTGGAGATCATAATAACTCCGCTAATCGAACTTTTTAGGGCAAGTTACATCCTTAGCTAGATACCATAACCTTGGAGGAAAGTTAATGTGGTCTTCATACCCAAAACGGGTAATAGGCCGCAACATATGCCCAAATCCTATAGACCGATTAGCCTTACTTCCTTCTTCCTTAAAACCATGGAAAAGCTGCTTGATTTGTATATTATATCAGGCACAAGATCGAACTGTCGAGCCCCTACATCGTATGCAATTCGCGTACACAAAGGGCAAGTCAACATTGACCACCTTGCAATCGAAAAGTCCATCAGTGATAAGGAAATCGCGTCGTGTGCCTTTTTTTCGACATTGAGGGGGCTTTCGATAATACCGGCTACGAATGCGTTTTCAGAGCACTGGAACTCAGGGACATTCCACCCGTTACCATTGCATGTATAGATGTCATGCTCCGTGGACGGGATATTCACTCAAATCTAGGCAGTACATCCATTTGCGTGAATGCCATAAGCGGTTGTCCACAAGGTGGCGTTCTGTCACCCGTTTTGTTGTCCCTTGTCGTAGACGAGCTGATATCCATGCTTAATGACCACGGTTATCTTACAATCGGATACGCGGATGATTTAACTATCATAGTCAGGGGCAAATTCGAATCTACATACTATCACGGAGGTGACGGGATCGGCATTTGACATAGTTCTAGACTGTTGTGTTACTGTGGGCTTACATGTAAACCCACAGAAAACTGTGTTGTACGGTTCACGCGAAAACAAACTAAACATTGGTTCCAATTTGGTTAGGCTGCACGAACTTAGAATATTCCACTGAAGTCAAATATCTCGGAGTAACACTGGACTCGATATGGTGTCTTGTAACTAAAGATACCAAGTCGCTATTCAGATTTACTGACTAGATAAAATCACAACGACCTTACATTGGGCGCCAAACATTTTCGGGCTATTACAACCATTTTGCGAATATTTTCTACTGTAAACTTTCACTAAAGTAAGATAAAGGTAGCTTAACGTAGCCATACTTCTTCGGACTGATGAGCGATTTAGTTGAACAGGAAGCCAATAAAGTTAAGGCCGAAACAAGATACACCAAAATTGCGATTTGAGAGAAGTTAGGTCAGAAGTTTCCTGGCACGTTAGCTAAGCAAATCATACCACACAAAAAAAAAAAAAAGACTAAAAAATAAAATTTCCATATGCTCTTGTTATACCCTAGACTTTTAGTATAGTTATATCCTAGACTTTTAATATAGGGTATTTTTTTTCTGTCACGACGAAAATATGTAACACCTTAAATAAGGTTCCGGAGGCATAGCAATGTATATATACAGGGTGTCAAAAACCCCAACGTCAGCCCGGAAACCGGTGATAGGCCAAGTGGTGGCAGTTATCAGAAAAGTATTAAAAAAAGTCTGCGTCAATTATTTTTAACTGATTTTTGAAGAAAAAATCAGTTATTAGACCCTCCCTCGCAAAATGTTGTGGACACGATTACAGTCGAACGGAAGTCGTAAGCGAAATGAAACTTTTCCAGTTGATAGATGTCAGTAGGGAGCAGTGGCGTGGTGTGATAATTCAACTAGGGGAAGCAATTGGTTTTAAAAATTTACTATTATTATGCTTTCCACAAATTTACTGCGTATTAATTGAACCCCTCTCGTTAGCTACTTTTAACATTTCTAATATAAAAGCACCCAGGAATCACGAACGGGGACGTGAGAGTAGGTATACTGTATTTTATCAGCATTTTAATTCCTATGCTACCAATATATAATAATTTACTTTTAAATAAATAATTGTAAAAATTATATGTTGGTAGACTTATCAAAAAAGCAAAGCTGTAACTATAAGTATATAAATAAAGCATATTCGAATTATTAGAACTACTATAACAATAACAACAATAGCAAAAAAATTGCAAAATAAATATCCATACACTCATAAAGAAAGTAATCATGTTCAGCGAATCAAAATTTGAATAATAAAAACAATAACAATACAATAAAAATTTAAAATAATTCAACTATTTACTATTTAAAAAATCACAGTTAGTGAGTAAAATAAAATAATAATAATTGGGCAATAAATATATTACAAGTCAAAATAAATAATAAGATCCGTACATACTGTTATTTGTAATTTAATTCTATTCGTCTTTCTTTTTTTGCGAATTCATCTATAATATCTGTATAAAAACTTTGCTCACACAAACATGATTTAAGGAAAACCTTTTCAATTGACATTATTGCCAAGTCGCTAAGCCGTTGTTCGCCTGTACAATTTCTAAGATACGTTTTAATCCTTTTTAAGCAAGAAAAACTGCGCTCTGCGGACGCACTGGTTACTGGTAATGTTAAAACTAAACATATTAATTTATAAAATTGTGTGAAGCTATCTTTTAATTTGTTATTAATGAAATAGTTAAAAATACCTTGAAAAGATTTTCCCTGCAAATCAGAATCAGAATAAAGGACAATGAGTTCAGTCTTTAATGAAATATGGTCAAATATATCAGCATAAGTTTTAGTTAAATTTAGTAAAAGATTGTCCGGAAATGTTTTCAAATATTGGTTAAATTTAGAAGAATCTAATAGGTTTAAAAATGTGAAACTTGCTAAGGATGAAAATCTTGAATTTATTTCTGCGGTAATATTATCTATAATTTCGACATAAATACGTGTAAAGAATAGTTCAACATTTTCATTACTGTCAACAAGGCACCTGGCTTTTTCCGGTGTTGTGGAGTTTCGCAAATAGATGTGGTTTGGGTCCAAATTTCCGTGAAACTATTTCTTAACGATTGAAGTTGATTTTCAAAATCTGTAATTTTTTGAATGCAGTACATTATATCAGTTTGTTTACTTTGAAATATATCGAAAAGTACGTCGGTTTGTGGAAAAATTTTAGAAAAAACATTGAGCAGGAAAACAAACTGAAAATCTGTAAGTAAAACAAGAAGTCCCCTTGCGCTATTAATGGTCTCGCCATCCCACTTTCCACTCTCATTTTCAATGATATATTCAAAGAGTTCTTTTAATTGATCTAAATTATCAAAAATGGTTAAAACTAATCGACCATTAAAAGTCCAACGTGTTGGAGCTAATTTTGGAAGCCTTTTTTTGAGGAATAAATCTAGTGCAACTGTTCTCTTTGTTGAATGATTAAAAAATGTTGAAAAACAAGTAATAGATTGAAAAAAAATTCGACATTCGCGTATTTTATCGCATGATTTAGATAAAACTAAATTTAACCGATGAGCGAAGCAATGAATATATATTGCTTTTTTATACACATCCTTTACACGTGTTTGTAATCCAGTTATTTTACCAGACATTACCGAAGCCCCGTCATAGTTTTGACAAATAAGTTTGTTACCGCAATTGAATTTTTGAACAACATCTAAAACATGGTCAAATAAACGCGACGCAGTCTGATCATCAGAAATATCTGTAAAAGTTATGAAAGTTTCTTTAACCTCACCGGAAGGAGTAATGTAACGAAAGGTTGTTGAGAGTTGAGAACGACATGAAACATCGGTTGTTTCATCTAATATTATTGCTATAAATTTAGTTTGCTGAATTTCATTATAAATCTGTTTTAATAAAATTTTAGAAATGCTACTAATGAGATCGTTTTGAATATAATTTGATATTCCGGAAAAAACAGTCGCTTGCTCCAAGTGAGCTCGCAAGTCCGGATTATATTTAGCTAAAAGATTTAAAAGATCAACGTAATTTCCCCTATTGCAAGAATTCACATTTTCATTGTGACCACGAAATGCCTGTTCTTGACATCCTAAATGGCACACAACGTCAATTAGCATTTTTAGTATATCTCGATTTTTCGAAACTTTCTCATTGTGCAATATTATTGAAGATCTATGTTGGCTACTTAATAATTCTTCAATTCAAGGACCGGAACCGAACTTGGAAAGAAGAAGTACTGACTTTAAATAATCAACGCTTTTCGTACCATGCCTGTCCACAGCTTTATGTAAATTATTTAAGTCACAAAACCCGGTAGTTCGCCAAACATTTGAATCATTTGAAAATAACAAGCATGGCCAAAAAATAATTTTTGCTTGGTCTTACAACCGGTAATCCATTCCGTATCTTCATAAATCTTAGCAGTAAAATGCCTAGTACATCTTTTTGTTTTAGAAACAATTTCCAAAATCGGTTTCGGTCGACCCTTTTCGATAATGTCTTTTTTTTCTGCGAAAGATCGAGATCCAAAAGACAATCGAAAAAGATCATCAACAACACAATATTGATCCATGCTACTTTAAAAACAAATCAAAACACTATAAGCAATTATAAGCACCTAGACCGATTAAAAAACCCCTTCACCTTTTCACCAACAAAAAGCACACAAATCGCACTACACTAAAGCACTACACTAGAGCAAATGAGTTTTAAATTTAACGGCTCATTCAATTCCTTGTGACGTCAATGACTTGAGGCAGTATAACCATCTCCCACTTATTTTTTCTTGGAATTTTCCGTTAAATGGTTTTCGATTAGATATAAGTTATTGAAATATGCATAAATATCCCTATAATTGAGTTCGTCTCTTACTAATACTCGTATACACTAATAATTCTATGCGAAATCACTTCTTCTCGAATTTACCAATAATAATTTTTAACCATGAAGCCATTATATTTCAAATCGAAACTTTTTCCACAATTCAATTCCTATCCTACTCTGGTAACCCTTGTGAAACTCATATAGCACATCACATACGCATTGCAACACAGCAAATATTTTCAGTCCACAAGAAAATACGAACAATGAGGAAATGGGAAGAAAAGTTCCCCAGCGTCCATGCGCCAGCAGCTCCGCTGCAGGCAAGAATTTCCTCTACTACATGTGAGGGGAACTTGGAAGCAAATTCCTGAGTGCTTCCAACCTACCGTGTACGTGAATTTTTTTTTATCGCGACACAGTAGGTTTACTGGGGAAAAAAATAAACGCTCATAGATGCAAATTTTGATATGCTTCCATGTGTCTTCTTCTTGGTGTGGTGTGGTGGTTTTCGCGGTGTTACCAATTCGGCTGTGTAAGATATTCGCGATTAGTTTCTTTGGAACTTTTATTTACATAGACTGTGCCGAAGAGTTTTTTTCGCGACTTTTTTGCGCGATTCAGAAAAAATTATTTAGAAAATTTTCCACCAATCGCCAAATATAAGGGAAGCAATGCTTCCCTTGCTTCCATGGACGCCACGCCACTGGTAGGGAGCCGGCTGCTATTGAAATCCAGCAGTATCGATCAACCGGTTAAAAAGTTACAACTATATAACGGCAAAATTATCTAAGCCTAATAACTCCATAACGAAAAAAGCTAGCTAGACCAAACTTGTCTAGTACGTAGACGACAATAAAGACTAGCCTATTATGGAATTTCAGTAAACATCCATCAAGCGGTTAAAAAGTTACAGCTAAATAACGGCATAGTTTTATAAACAAAATAACTACGTAACGGAAAAAGCTAACTAAGCGAAACTAATCCAGTTGGTGGATGTTACAGAGGACTGGGCTCTTATCTAATTTCAGAGAAACGCATCAAACGGTTCAAAAGTTACAGCTATATAACGGCTAAATTTTCTAAGCAAAATAACTCTATAACATAAAAAGCTAGCTAGGTGAAACTTTTCTAATTGGTGGGCGATCGTCAGAACTGTGCTCCTATTTAATTTCAGCATCATCAATGAGTCAGTTCCAGAGTTACAGCTATATAACCGTAAAAGTTTGAAAACACAATTCATTTATAACGGAAAAACCTAGTTGAACGAAACTTGTCCAGTAGGTGAAAGTTAGTGAGGAATAGCTTCCGGTGGAGTTTCAGGAAAATCCACAGTACAGTCGCTAGGTTACAATAACAGAAAGATGGCGCATTTTGTCCAGATTCCAAAATGGTACGACACTTCCTACATTATCTCTTAATTGAGGCGAAAAGAAGTAATAATCTCATTTAGGCAAAAGTGTAATTTATTGAACAAAAAAATCAATTTACAATTAAACGTTAGCACTTCAATTAACAACAATGTTCAAAATCTGGACAAAATGCGCCATCTTTTACAGTTACTTGCCAAAACCGCGTGGTATATTTTTTTTACAGTGCAGTCAGTTGAAGTTGGGATAAGTGATAATTTTGAGTACAAAATTGGGGAAAAAAGTCATATTTTATTTAGAACCAATACAGTAATTTTTTACTTTTAGATTGCGATTTATGGAACAGTTAGTCAGGGTTGCTTCATAAAAAAAATATATGAAAAAAAAATGAAAATTTTTAATAACAGTACTTAAAAAATCATCACAGGGTATGAATTTTTCCAATTATTTTTTAAATGTCTATAAGTCAAAAAATAATTGACGGAGACTTTTTTTAATACTTTTCTGATAACTGCCACCACTTGGCCTATCACCGGTTTCCGGATTGACGTTGGGGTTTGGGACACCCTGTATATTTATAAATGATCAGGGTCACCTCCTGATTCGATTTAGCCATGTCCGTCTGTCTGTCTGTCTGTCTGTTCGTCTGTCTGTCTGTCTGTCCGTCTGTCTGTCTGGCCGTCTGTCTGTCCGTTCGCACGATAACTTTCGATAGAACGAAGCTAGACCCTTGAAATTCTAGGCAAATGTTGCAAGTATAATCTAATTGGTTGGTATTGAAAATGGGCACGATCAGGCCGAGAGAACGCCTGCCTCCCCCATATATGTAAAATAATTAATATATTTATAACTCCCGATTAAATAAACTTGAAAAGTTCTAGCTTTGGCAAATTGCTCGTGAGGGTAATCTTAAATGTACTCTCCTGGAAAAATAAAATCGATCACTTGAAAACTAACGGTAATTTTCTTACAAAGAGCCCCGGACTACCCTACTTTTCAGGTTTTCTGTCTATAACTCTTGAACCAATTGACGTAGACATCTGATTTTTGGCATGTAATCCTGAGGTAAGAAGCTGCTTGAGTTTAAGTAAGTTGGGCATAATCAGATCAAATTAACGCCTACCCCCCCTACAAAATTCAAAAAAATTAAATATTATTTTAATTACGTTAACTTTCGATAGAATGACACTAGCGAGTTGAAAATTTAGTAGAATGTTGGTAAAAAGATCTAGTTAGTTACTATTGAAAACGGGTAAGATCCGATCCACGGAACCTCTACCTCCCCTACAAATGAAACTTCAAATAAGCGATAACGTTTGATTGAATGAAGCCAGCGACCTGAAATTTTGGTCAAATGTTTGAAGAGAGATTGAGTTAGCTGGCAATAAAGATGGGTTGTATCCGACTTAAGGAACCCCTACCTCCGCTAAAACTTAAAAAAACATAAAATAAGCGATAACTAACGACAAAATAAAGCTAGCGACTTGAAATTTTGGCCAAATGTTTGCAGCAGGATCCAGTTGGCTAATATTGAAAATAAGTAAAATTCGACCAACGAAACCCCTACTTCCCCTACAAATGAAACTTCAAATAAGCGATAACTTTCGATAGAGTGGAGCTAGAGACTTGAAAAATTCGACAAATATTTGTAGAATGGGTTAGTTCATTGATTTTGAGAATGGTCAAGGTCCTCCTGAATGAGTGCCAGCCTCCCCTATAAACTGGCCGTACAGGAAACTCACTTTTAATGCATATGGTCGTTGCCAATTGGTATTTCCGGTATCACCACTAGGTCTGTACAAGTCTAGGGTATATACGTTTCGCACTCGGCCGGTCTTTTCTGTTTCATTTGCTACTGTGCAGGTCCCGCTGCGTCCTACCAGGCCCGGCTCATCATTTATTTCAGAGATGTACAACTGGAAAAGAATGCGTGGCTAACGCCTCTCAATTCGAAGTGGCAACCGATTCTGAGTTTATATTTGAGTCCTCCGTCTAGACGGGGAGAGGGTGGCAGGGCCGTCGAGAAGGAAGGACACGGAATGGGTGAAACACCCCGAACCCGTGGTTTTAAAGGGGACCGGAAATTAAAAAAAAGTCTCGAATCACACGTTCCTAAAGAATTAGTTGAAACGCTAAGCTATTTGACCTTGCAAAATATGATAGAGAAATGCCGTCTAGTATTATTGTTGGTGGTTTCCATACATTCATTTTAAGAGATGGAGCCATCTTGGACCCCGAGGCAGAGCGGCTGTGCAGGCGAAAAACTGAAAAATTTCAGCCTGTTTTTAACTGATTTTTGAAGAAAACATCAGTTATTCGACCCTCCCTCGATAACTAGTTTCGACCCAGGAGTTGGTTTTCTTTACGTTTCATGACCCCAGGAATCGATTGGCATCATTAGATTTTTTTAGTGTCCTTTATATATATATATATATATATATATATATATATATATATATGTATATATATATCCGCAAAATGTTGTGGACACGATAACAGCCGAACGGAAGTCGTTAGCGAAGTGAAACTTTTCCAGTTGATAGATGCCAGTGGGGAGCCGGCTGCTGTTGAAATCCAGCTGTATCGATAAAGCGGTTAAAAAGTTACAGCTATATAACCGCAAAAGTATCTAAGCCTAATAACTCCATAACGGAAAAAGCTATCTGAACCGAACTTGTCCAGTAGGTAGATGTCTATAAGTACTAGCCTATTATTGAGTTTTAGCAAACTTCCATCAAGCAGTTAAAAAGTTTTACTTATATAACGGCGTAATTTTATAAACCAAATAACTTTATAACGGAAACAGCTAGCTCATCGAAACTTCTTCAGCTGGTAGAAACTAATGTGGACTACTTTTCAACCGAATTCCAGCAAAACCCGCCAAATGGTTAAAAAATATACCGCTATAAAACTGCAAAATTTTGAAGACAAAATTACTCTATAACGGAAACGGTAAACTAAACGAAATTGGAATGGAAGTAAATGAGGAAGAGGTATTTTACTGATTTTAAAAAATCCATCAAATTGTTTCAATGTTAGAGTATATATCAGCAAAAATATGTAAGCAATGCAACACTCGTAACTAAAAAGCTTGCCAAGCGAAACTTATCGATAGTGGAAAAAAAGTCCCTATTTACGCACAATTTCAAGAAAATTTTTCGATCATTTAGAAATTTACAGCTTTTAAAATTTGTGTAACTCAATTATCAGCATAAGTCTATATCATTTTATTATTGTCGGTTATTTCACCCAAACAAGCTATCGGTGGGTTGATCTCTATGACGTCATCGAGAAATGTCGACATACTCGCACATCTGTATATTCAAGTTTTATTGCTTTCAACAGCGATTTTAGTAACTGTATGTGTCCTTCAGTCGAGTAACAAAGTCGAGCGGTCTTCATATAATATAATTAGTACATTTAAGAATCCTTCATCAACAACAGTAAATACTAGTGTCGCTAAGTAAATGTTGCGCGTATTTCGAGACAGTCCTGTCAAATTTCATTTACATTTTCTACAGGATTCACCAGAAGGCAATGACACATATATGTTTCACTATGTGCCGTCTTTGAGGAAACATCTTCCAGACATACTAGCCGATTTAACCTTCCTTTCAGCCAGTTGATTATTTTTTGTAGAGACTTGGTTACTACCAACCGATAACGTTGACATCGCTAACAATAATTTGATTTATAAATACAACTTCTTACTAGGCGAAAAGCTTTTAGCATTTCTTTATATTGCAACTCAACAAAGGAACAATTTCAGGTTTGCTTCGAATATAATGGCAAGAGCAAGTCTACGAATTTCGTTTCAATAACCTGAAACGAATTTGGTATATGCATATGCTATAAGTTACCTAGTACTTCTTATAGTCAAGTAAAAGTAAATTTATAGAAATGCTTCATTTTGTAAGCTCTCTGAGGTCAAAGTTAATTGTTCTAGGCGAACTCAACATAGATTTTTTCGCCAAGCCAAATCATACATTCTTTAGAGAATTACAAAGTTTCGGTGTCCGGTATGGTATGCCAGAGGGATTTTTAACAAATAGTTCCACAAAGATTAATGTTAAATTTTGTAACTTCAGTGAGAATGTTCAATTTCATTTTTATGAATCCTATTTCAGCCATCACTAGCCAATAGCTTGTGTATTCATTAACGGAAATGAGATGGAGCAATGCGCCATTGATAATTCGGCAATCATGCCACCTTTGAATAGTCAAAATTTACAAACAAGAAGAACCGCATATTATGTTCCTACAGGCTTTGAAATCGGAGACGGTGTACCTTGTTATGCAAATACCGTATGCAAGATGCTACTAAACAATAGAACCATATATAAATGTAGTCAATGTCCCCAAGCGGATAATATATTGAATGTAAAATGTTTATTGACGACAAATTATGTTATTTGTTTTTCATTCCATGAAAGTTTACCTGGATTACTTCCCGAGAATTACGGAATATGGTAGGGGGTTATTGTATGCAGCAGTAATAGCAAGACACACATGAGTTTCTTTTGGCTATCATTATCGGATCACTCGTCCTCAAAGAAAACTTTAACTTTAACATACTATGCGATGTTTTCGCTGTTTTGCTGGAACGACAACTACCGAGCTTGCCTTATGGTTGTCCATTAAAATCCATAAGGATACATATGGTTTGGACTCATTCGATGAACTGATCAGCCAATTCTGCAACTGATGCCCGATTCCTGATTCGCAGTGTGATAGCGTTTCGTAATCGGAGAAAGAAAGCGACATTCTCAAATATTGTTAGATTTCCCAATATATGTATATAATGATTGTCCAAGTCATTCCATTGGGACAACAAATTGGCAATATTATCCGCAAATGTAAGGTAAGCTTTAAAAGTAAAATTTTAAGAATGATATTCGCTTTTTTTCGATTCCATATAAAGTAAACTCTTTAATTTGTCATTTCAGAGAAACATTAAATTCAATTTCAAAATTGTATGTGGTAAGCGGCAAATCACAAGGAAATTAAAATTTACAACAAGCGATTGCCTAATGTAATTAAGGATCCCACTATTTTCATTTTACATAAACTTAGAGATAATTCAGAGTAAATACACATCAAAAATCTGTTTCTCTGGCTTCACTGCGCCAGGTGTCTTTTTAATATTCTCCTCATAATTTGTAAACGGTGCCTCGGATCGAAAAACTTAGTTGGATTTAAATTAAAGAACGTCAAATTTTACATCCAATGCATTGCTCAAAGTTGGAATTCGGCTGTATAGTCAAAACCAATAGTCGAAAAACGTCACCTTTTGGGGCTTTGGAGGAAAATCACACTATCTCGCTCAAGCTTACATATCTCTGAAACCGATGCTACAAATGGAAAGCTCATTGGACAAAAGATGAAGATATTTATATTTCAAGTTTAACTGGCACAATACTTTTCAAATCGGCCCGGTTTTAGTGTAGTTGTGAGCGAAAATGCAGAAATGATTTTTTAGCGATTTGAGCCTTAATAACTTTATCTCGATAAATATACCAGCTAAAAGTTTTGGTTTATCCCCAATTCGTAGATATTTTAACCTTGTTTATAAAAGTTTTGTCAGATTAATTTAATTAATCAAATAATTAGTTAATTAAATGATTCAATTTCTTCCATAACTCCAAAGTTCAAGAAACTTTAATGACACTTTTGGTTGGTTCCTTATGTATTTGGTCATATTGAGTCGAATGAAATCAACTGCAATTCCGAACGATCATTAGCTCAAAGGATATTCACATATATCGAGATTTTGCTGTTAATTAAAAAAGACTTTTAATAAAAAAGTTGTTTAATTAACATCAAGTTTAAAATAATTTTTTTTACAAAACTTTTATAAACAAGGTTAAAATATCTACGAATTGAGGATAAACCAAAACTTTCAGCTGTTATATTTATCTAGCTATTAAGGCTCAAATCGCTAAAAATCATTTCTGCATTTTCGTTCACAACTACACTAAAAACGGGCCAATTTGAAAAGTATGGGGTTAGTTAAACTTGAAATAGAAATGTCTTCAACTTTTGTCTAATAAGTTTTTCCATTTGTAGCATCGGTTTCCGAGATAAGTGTGCTTGAAAAGCAAAATAGTGTGATTTTCCTCCAAAGCCTCTAATGTGACGTTTTCCGACTATCGGTTTTGACTATACTACTAAACCGAATTCCAACTTTATGCAATGCATTGGACGTAGATTTTGGCGCTCTTTAATTTAAATTCAATTAAGTTTTTCGATCCGAGGCACCGTTTACAAATTATGAGGAGAATATTTAAAAAAAGGGCTCAAATTTTTCGGTTTTTCGCCCGCGCAGCCGCTCTGCCGCGGGGTCCAAGATGGCTCCATCTTTTAAAATGAATGTATGGGGACCACCAACAATAATACTAAACGGCATTTCTCTATCATATTTTGCAAGGTGGCGTCCATTTATGTCGCTTAGCGTCCCAACTAAATGGAAGAAGGGTAATTATTCTGAACTACAAAAAACGACAGTTTTGAGAGGGAGCGCATAATATTAAGCATGAAAATTTGTTTCTTGTACGATTTTCCATTTCCTACTTTCTGTTCTCAATTTTTAATTTGTATGGGTGTAAGACTAGGGTCCCTACTCGATCTGGGCTCTATGCTTGGTCTGACTACTGGCATAGCAACACTGATCTAGGTCGGTGCAAATATGAGGGCCAGGTTGTAATGGGACTTGGTGGGCATCCGAAGATGCCCGTGGGGACGGAGTCGCATAGTTGACCCTGGAGGTCGGGCTGTGCCATCTGGCGAAGAAAAGGGCTGTTCAACGAGCTAAGCCTATGCTTGCTGTAACTCAGTTCGAGAGACGTGGGCGGAGTTTTGGCCGCTCGTTGCCCCTGTCCTTTACGTGACGAAAATTTATAGGCCTGGGGAAAGCAAAACAAACAAGGGAGGTAAAAATGAGGAATAAAAAGTGAGGCGGCTCACTTGCCCTCGTGATCGCATCGTGGTCCAGGTGTAATCAGACCTCCGGCCTCTGGTTTCGTACCACAGATCATTACTTATCAGATGCTGCCATCGACCTGCCTGTGGAAGCAGCACTACCAGACCAGAATATGATTCATTACAAGGCCTGGGTGTAAGTTGGGTAGACTGGCACATGGTTACATACTATGCAAATTGCATACCCTATGATGGATAAAAAAAAACATTTGGTTATTGTAAAATTTGAACCCGCCACGGCGACAGACTCTCTATTCATCGAGCTACAACAGCTGCCTTCATTAGAAGATAAGTGGGCAAATATCAAAGCCCTTGTTGACTACTTCGGTGAAAAATGTAAAAAAAACTAATCGGCTAATTGATGATTTTAGCAATAAATACTCGTATATTTTCAACGAGGGCGAGTAATTCAGCAAAGGTACATAAGCGCAACAAGTGGGCATGTATGTGTATGTCTACAAAAAATATCTTTGGATAATTATGCTTCCCCATATTGAAAAAAGGGGTCGAACGATGCGATGGTTTATAGTTAGCAGGGTATCTCCACAGAATACAACCACCCTTCCTCAACCAATGAACTAAAAACCAGTGTTCTTGGTGGCCTACTGTTAAAAATTGTATATTGTGGCCAAGCTTCAATTCCGTCCAAATGCCATTTAATCCCAAATCCGAGAAGAAGAAGAAAAAGAAACATTCTCATAACACGTTGAAAATTTAATGAAACAAAAACACCGAAATATAAAATTAATTAAACTTTCAAATTGTCTACTCTGACATTGATAAGTTGATTAAACATCGCGCCAACAGGCACGCTGCTGTATGTATGCACTTCGTCTCTGTGTTTACGTCAAGTCAAATTTTAAATTTAAATATTTCAAAAATAAACAAATCATGAATAAATCCGTGTGACGTACCAGATTATCTATGCAGACACATACCATGTCAGTTGTTGGGCGAAACTTTATTTGTTCTACTTATTAACTAAGAGAGCAGCTGGTAATCGTCGGTGTTGTATGACAAATTATTCAATGAATGTTACATAGATGCGTGTCAATATTGTGTTAGCATTTTTTAAGTAAATAGTTTTAGTGGAGGTACGCGAAATTTGTCAATGACTTTAATCGGACTGAACATTTCAGACAGAGTATGTAAAAACTTTCACTATCGCGCTGCACTTTACCAGGCAGATGGAAAAATTCCAAAGTAAATCTTTCCGATTAATCACATATAAACGCATAGATATCTTTTTTAAGAATGAAGTGGAGTGGGTTCTAAAGCATCGATCTCGATTTCGAACCAGGAACAGGAACAGAATTCAGTACATTTGTGACATAATTCTGTTCCTGTCTCTATAGCGACAAAAATAACAACAGAATCGTCGACGAAAATGTTTGTTTTGATGATGCACCAGAAACAATACATGAATGCATTATTTCTGTTCTGTCACCAAAACAACCATTTTTCTTCGACGATTCTGTCGTTATTTTAGTGGCTATAGGGCAGGGTATATCTATGCTATAAGGACAGGAACAGGATTATGTCGTAAATGTACTGGATTCTGGTCCTGTACCTAATTCTGGTTCTGGTGTATGCGAAATCGCGGCTTAAGTCGTAATGACTTAAATATCCACTACCACAAAAATGATCAGCATTAAGCCGACCTTGAAAATTGGGTTTAACGTGAAGACTAGGCGTTCGTTGTATTCAATTCAATTGGTTTGCCCCATTAAGTCCTTTCTGGTATAATCTGCGTGATATGTTTCATTTTAAACAACTTCCTACACCACTTGTGCGACCGGTAGTTCAGTGCGTAGAGGCGTCAGTCTCATGTCTGACTACAGTCGTTACGGATTCATGTCCCGTCCACGGCATTCGTGGCCATGTGTGTTTGTGTTGTCTTCCCCTGTGGTGCGGGGCGTAATAATAAGCCACACCCTCTCCCGACTTGTCCCAGGTAGGCGGCTAAATGGAAGCAGGAGGTGCATGCTGGCAACGTGCATCGTCCGAAACTGGCTTATGCCAAAGAAACGTCAGCTAAGTCACATAGAATAGTTGACGTGCCCAACTAGGGGCTAGGGCAAATGAAACCCGGCCCGGAGTCCGAAGCGTATATACCCTAGACTTGTACAGACCTAGTGGTGATACCTAAAGTACCAATTGGCAACGACCATATGCATTAAAAGTTGGTCTCCTATATGGCCAATTCATAGGGAAGGTTGGCACTCATTGAGTGGGATCTTGACCATTTTAAAAATCAATTAACTAGCCTATTCTAAAAATATTTGTCGAATTTTTCAAGTCGCTAGCTTCATTCTATCGAAAGTTATTGCTTATTTGAAGTTTCGCTTGCAGGGGAGTTAGGGGTTCCTTGGGTCGGATCTTGCCCATCATTGCCACCAACCAATTAGATCATGCTACAAGCATTTAAACAAAATTCCAAGTCTCTAGCTTCACTCGAAAGTTATCGCTTATTTGAAGTTTCATTTGTAGGGGAGGTAGGGGTTTTGTTGGTCGGATTTTACGTATTTTCAATATTAGTCAACTGGATCCAACTACAAACATTTGACCATATTTCAAGTCGCTGGCTTCATTCTATCAAAAGTTATCGCCTATTTGAAGTTTCATTTGTAGGGGAGGTAGGGGTTCCTTGGGTCGGATCTTGCCCAATACCAACCAAGTAGGTCTTACTAGCAATATTCCACCAAATTTTCAACTTGCTAGTATCATTCTATCGAAAGTTATCGTAATTAAAGGAATATTCATTTTTTTTAAATTTGTAAGGGAGGTATGCGTTCCTTTGATCTGATTATGCCCAACTTATAGAACCTTAAGCAGCTTCTCACCTCAAGATCACATGCCAAAAATCAGGTGTCTACGTCAATTGGTTCAAGAGTTATAGACAAAAAACCTGAAAAGTAGGGTAGTACGGGGATCTTTGTAAGAAAAGTACCGTTAGTTTCCAACTGACCGATTTTATAGTATAAAATTACCCTCGTGAGTAATTTACCAAAGCTAGAGCTTTTCATGTTTATTTAATCGGGAGTTATAAATACATTTAAGTATTTTACATACATATGTAGGGAAGGTAGGCGTTCTCTTGCTCTGATCATGCCCATTTTCAATACCAACCAACTTGATCACACTGCCAACATTTGACTTAAATTTCAAGGCTCTAGCTTCATTCTATCGAAAGTTATCGTTCGAATGGACAGACAGACGAACAGACAGACAGACAGACAGTCGGAGAGACAGACAGACAGACAGACATGGCTAAATTGGATCAGGAGGTGACCCTGATCATTTATATATATACATTGCTATACCTCCGGAGCCTCCTTTAAGGTGTTGCATATTTCCGTCGTGACAAAAACAATATACCCTATACTATGTATAAGTCTAGGGTATAAAAATATTTAGGAACAGCAATCATAATCACATCTCTTCAGATTCTATTCTAATCCAAAATGCACTGTAATAGCGAACAGATCGCTCAATGTATGGCTGTCTTAATATGACACATCAACAGCAACCGCTTGGTTTGCACCCCGATTAGCAGAGATAATGATGTTTGCAACGCACAGAAGGAAGCATCTCCGACCATATAAACTTTATATATTCTTGGTCGGTATGATGAGACGAGTCGATTAAGTTTTGTCCGTCTGTCTGTCTGTCCGTCTGTACGTCTGTCTGTCAGTTTCTATGCAAACTAGTCCCTCAGTTTTAAAGCTATCGAGCTGAAATTTTGTACAGAGCCTTCTTTTTATTGCACGCAGTATATATGTCGGAACCAACGGAATCGGACTACTACGTCATATAGCTGCCATAGGAACGACCGGTCCAAAAATTAGTCTTGGTGAGAAAAACTTTTTTATTTCTAAAGATATCGTTTTCAGACTTCACACTAATCAATAGTATTTTAGCTAAATCATTTTTGAAATCGGACCACTACGTCATATAGCCGCCCTAGGAACGACCGGTCCAAAAGCAAGTTTTTGTAAAAAAAAAATTTTTTTTCTGTCTGAAGATACTATATCTTTACGAAATTGCATATTATTCAACCGTATTGACTGCTAAGCCACGTTCCTAAATTTGGTTGAAATCGGCCCACTATTCCATATACCTCTTATAGGAACAGTGGACTCGGAACAAGTTTTACTACTACTCGTAACTTCAAAAAGCAAATGTACCAGAAAACACAACGAAGGTATGATACCCTTATATCATCATACCTTCGTACCTTGTTTTTATTTTTTTTCTATTTCGTTCGAGAGTCATGTTGCTATCCGGGCTCCGTGCCGTGCGAAAAAAAAACGTTTTTTTACTTCTGAGACGCTGAGAAACGAGATGCGTGCCGTGATTGATTGGTTGTCGTCGTAATTAAGCGATTCCGTGAATCTGAGATTCGGTGGTTTGTAGAGTGAAACGAGTTTTAGAACCGATAGATCTCCCGGAATAAGAAAAAATTTAAGATAGTAGCAGTTCCGACAAAAATCTTATCAACGAAGACAGAATCCATCAGACGTTTAGAAACTACCGCCACCTAAAATTCACAAGATGCCGGCAGGAGTTGGTACCCAAGTCTACACTGCACCAACAAGAAGAAAAGGCCGGTGCCCCGCCACGGGCCTGGGGCACCCCAGGTATTAGGTGATGGGCTATATTTGTGTTAAGCCCATGCATACTATAATAGACAGAACATTTAAATTGAATTCGATTTGCTGTTTTCGATAACGATGCATGCAGTAGGTGTGTATGTGCGCTTAGATTTAGATCGATGGAGTGTCACATTAAACGGTTTTAATTTTTTTACAGACTTCTCCATTCGTGCTACCGAACAACGCATATCTTCGGGATTTAAATCATTCCAACGAAAAAATAAGATCGAAAATACACTCGGTTCGCATTTTTAAATCTTACCAGACATCATCAGTTACGCAACGCCAATAGAAAAATGTGGCCAAGCTGAGTCGAATGCCTTGATGATATGTTCAATTTTGGCAAAAATTAATACCTCCGCCGGTGATTATGCTACTTTTTAGCTAGGATGAAAATTGCTTATTTTCTTCATCGTCCAACTTTGCGGAATTGCCGTCCAACTTTGCGGAATTGCTTGCCGCCGATTTATGATATCATATCACGTTAAAGCTGTTCTGCGCACCAGGTTTGACATTTCGTTTGTAGACCAGTTCGTATGATTTGTACGGATTTTGAATGAAGTAACGTTTCCTTCCGATTTGAAAAGCCACGACTACTTAAACCAAGGACTTGCGCGTTTAGCATGTGTGTTTCAATATGATGAGAGCTTTTGCGTATTTCGCCGATTAAATCGAAATTACAAGGAGACGTAGTGGTGGAATAACGAAGCTAAAGAAGCAGTGCAGTCCAAATCGAACGCATTCAAGGCTTGGACAACGTGCAAGACAGGCAGTGAAGCCGAGCAGGTTCAACTTCGGGAGAAATATGATAAACACCGGAAGGAAGTAAAGCGAAAGGTGGCTCAAGCAAAGGCGATTGCATCCAAAAAGTTCTATCAGGAACTAGAAGATCTGACGGCGGATAAGAGATCGTCATTGCAAGAGAAACCTAAAGACAATGCCAGGATTTATAAGGTCGCAGCCCAGAGGAGAAGAAACGCTCGAGAGATTCAGGCGCCAAAGTACGTTGAAGACTCACAAGGAGTGCTACTTTTTGAAGACACCGCCATCTGTAGAAGAATGCGTGAGTACTTTGACGAACTTCTGAAGGAAGAATTTCCGCGAGAAGCTTTTCAAGCTGTGGAGCCAAAACACAACTGCTATCGCTGAGTTTTCAGTGGAGGAGGTGATGAAGGCAATGATGCAGATGAAACGCGGAAAGGCAGTCGGACCGGACAAAATACCCTTGGAATTTTGGTTGAAGACGAATCATGTCGGGCTTAGATGGCTCACTGTTCTTTTCAACAAAATTAAAAGAGGGCAACCGATGTCTGACGCTTTCAGAAAAAGCTTCTTTCTCCCGTTTTATAAGAACAAGGATGACTCACGCAAGCTCAACAACTATAGGGCAATCAAGTTAACATCTCACACATTGAAGACTTACGAGCGGGTTGTCTGCAATCGATTGAAAGAGATTGTTAAGTTGGATGACAATCAATGCGGCTTTGTGGAGGGTCGGTCTACAGTCGATGCTATTCAGTGCATATGTGTTACGATGGAAACGCATCGTGATGCACGGACTGACTTGCACTTTGTGTTCATCGATCCGGAAAAAGCCTTCGACAGAGTTCCTCGTGATCTGATATGGGTGGCCCTAAGAGCAGTTAAGGTCCCCGAGGCATATGTCAAGATAATACAAGACATGTATGATAAGGCAACCACTAAAGTTAGATGCACAGCTGGTTAGTCTGAAGAATTTTCAGTTAAAGTCGTAGCTCACCAAGGCAGTGTATTGAGTCCTTTGCTCTTCAACATCATCATGCTCTATTTACTAACACTCGTCTCTGACGGCCTGGAAATATCCCTTCTCTTCGCCGATGACATTGTCCTGGGTAGCAAAGACATCGTTGCTTTGCAGACTGCACTGACCAAGTGGTGTAAGATACTGGAGGATAATGGACTAAGGGTTAGCATACCAAAGACTGAGTATCTTTGCTGTCCTTTCTCAGATCCAGAGAGACCGATATCAGATATCTACATTAAAGGAGAGCAGCTGAAGTCCTGTAAAAGGTTTAAGTACCTGGGCTCGATGGTAAACAAGGAAGCTACCTGCGATGATGACATCAAACATCGCATCAGTATCGGTTGGATGAAATGGCGAGAAAACTCTGAAGTTTTCTGCGACAAGAAGATGCCGCGAAAGCTTAAGGGCAAGTTGTACAAAAGGGTCGTACGTCCCGCACTCATGTATGCGTCTGAGTGCTGGACTATGTACAAGACATACGAAAGTAAAATGACTGCGACTGAGATGAAAATGCTACGGATGTCAGCCGGTGTGACCAAAACGAATCGTATCAAAAGTACCCACATCCGAGGCAGCTTGTTTGTTGAGCAACCGATCACTGAAAAGCTCGAAGATCGTCGTATGGATTGGTATTGCCACGTTCTAAGGCGTCGGCCTGAGAACCCTGTCATGAAAGCAATATCAATGAATGTTCCATTTGTTGGACCCAAACGCCGAGGCAGACGGAAACATACGTGGATCGATCAGATGAAAAAGCAACAACAACGCGATAATCTTCGCGATGATACGATCCAAGACGGAGCTGCCTGCAGAAGGAAGCTGAGATTATACTGCCAGAATGGACTAAGTGCCAACACCATATTAAGAGCAACGCGAAGACGCAGAGTGGTATGAAAGGGCAAGGAAGAAGAACGTAATCATGGTATTTTCATCTATATATTTTGTTTTTTCTCGGATCTATAATTTTGGCCCTGGAATCTCCTTTTAATTCCAAATCTTGCGTTTATAAAACATAGTGATCCCTAGTTGAATTGTCTAGCATCGACAGTCTATTACATGTGACCTATTTTGACAAGCTTGACTGAATTTGTTGGGAACAGCGAACGGTATACAGAAGAAAAATAAATACCATCCCTATTTGGCGATCAGTTATACAAAGCAAATCAAATTATTTATCAATTTTGATTCCAGATGTGAAGCTTCGGTATCTCGGTTAAATCTTTTTCCGGCTTAGACTTTTACTTTACTTACTTATTTCGGTCGAAATTTCTATCCGAAATATACACCGATCTGTTGTAATACAATATTAAAAAAAATACTTCTAATATATTACCTATTACTATTACCAATATTAACTATAATTATTGAAAATATCTTATCGTTCAGAGTTCATCCTAGTTTAACAAAAACTTTATATTTGCATTTTTTTTTCTTGGCACGAGAAATTCCATGGATGGGATTGGGTTAAGACATGCAGATCCACACCACAGTGGCTTCAGCCGAATGCCACCGTAGGCTCACGATCACCTGGAAGAGGAAGGGATATGTTCTGATTGGACGGTCCTCTTTGTTTTTATATCTTCGGCATCCGTGCCAATAGTCTGACTGATGCAGTCCTGTCTCTTCCCGGGTCTTTGTTATTGTTTTGGGAGTTGGTGTGCATTCACCCCATATACCTCGTTAGTTCTTTGTTTTTTTGTGGTGGTTTTTTTTTTTTTTTTTTTATAACGGGCCGACGCAGATACCGATAAAAGATGGAGGTCACTGCTGCCGTTACTCAAAACCCACCCCGCAACTCCCGACCACTGGGCTGGTCTGCGAGCGTGCGTCACCAGGCAGTTAGTGTAGAAGAATTTCAGACATTTTTGGTGCCTTTGGGCCTTAACGGCCATCATCCACTCCTCGTCCTCCGTATTCCATTACAGCACCCATAATATGGGCTATTCAAATAATGAAAATTTTCAAGCACCTAATATTTCAGACTCTCAAAAAATAATAATTTTCAACATCAAAAAGAATCCGCAAAACTACAAACAACCAGCCTCACACCCACTTCGCTTTGATCACGCCATTCCCAATCATCGATTAAAGGTCACCAGTGCAAAATTATTTTTTAGCATTTGAAGCGTCTCATACCAAATAATCAGTTTTCGATTAAAAAAAATTCAACAATTTTAAAGTGAAAATACACATGCAAATATAACAATATTATTGGAGTGGCGAAAATTCGATGGAACAGCCATTCCATTATCTCTGGACGGATGACCATACATAAACGGCTGGA
Source organism: Chloromyia formosa (assembly GCA_964017055.1). Lineage (NCBI taxonomy): Eukaryota > Metazoa > Arthropoda > Insecta > Diptera > Stratiomyidae > Chloromyia > Chloromyia formosa. Next base: position 63,255,588 of record OZ024818.1, read on the forward strand.
AAATGCATAAAAATGGCAACGAAATTCAATTCGTTTACGTAATTGAAGTGACGACATCGACAGCGTCCTAAAAGGATGCTTTTGAAAATGGCCAGTTCACATTCTCAGCATATACCATCCCGTCAGTCTCGTGTCCACTGTACATATAGTATCTACGAGTATCTTGTGCGAGAAAAACATCGTTTATTTATTCAGAATATTCATTGAACGTATACAGATACAACAGCCAAACCGACATATTGGCAGCAAAATAACGATTTTATCGATCAATAAACAAATTCAATACATTGTTGGCCTCACACCCCAGGACCAGACCACCCCCAACCCTGTCTGCAATTTGTTCTAGTCGACTGTGTCTAATTTGAACTTCGCCTAACAGATATTTAAATTTATTTTCCAATAAATGTTTAAACAGCAATATAAATCATGAAATTGTTCTGGGGAATGTTTGAAAATGATTAACGCTAACGTATCTTTTATCTAAAATCTCATTTGTCTGGATAGGATGATCTGCGGTGTGATAGATACGAACAGTACATATTTGTTTATCCGTCGCGAGTCATGCAATTAATTAGTGTCGCTCAATATTGTTTCCTTTTTTTCATTTGAATTTTATTTTGAAGAAACGGGAAAGCTAAAAATAAAAAAAAAAAGTGTTTAATCAATGGGGTGGGTGGAGAGCATATATTCTAGAAACTAAAAAATAATAATCTAGCCGAAGGTATCATACCTTCAATTTTCCCTATAACGCTAGATTCTTATATTAAATGAAACGGGAAAATAGAGGGCTACGCCCGCAATCCGAGGGTTTTGTAGTGTCCTATGCCAATAGGAGATGAACTGTCCTACTCTTGGAGATTCTTAACCATTCATGTTCAGACGATATTCCAAATTGCAAGTTTGCATAAAAAATATTTAAAATAAATTGTTTGAATAATTATAGAAAGTACAGTCAGCGACCAGCATACCTCCCCCCCCCCCCTCTACCCTCCTCTCCAACCAATCATTCCCCTTTTGAAAATGGTTAACCCCAATTCGCTCTACGGAAAACAATATGCAAGTATGTTGTACTCCTAGTACTAGTATGTAGTACAAGAGACCTGTTATGTGCATTTTTTGTATGGATGATATCAAAATGACCAAATCTAAATGAATGTACTACTATTAAATATTACGTGATTATTACGAAATTTGGAGATATTATTTCACATGGTGTTGATTATCGTCGGCCATCAATATTTTCGACTTCGGATGAGTTTGAGAAATGCAGGGGTGTGATAACTGTGACTATAGAAATATACTATTATTAACCTATTTTGAGAATATATCAAAATTCCATAATTTTTTTGTTTCCTGTGCTAGTTGAAAGCCATCTTCCTGCATGTTTTCATATTTCTAAGTGTAACGGTCTCGAAATGGTAAGGGGGTGGGACAATTATGATGTCATATTTTCCCCTCTACCTCTTTTCCCCTTTCTTCAAATTTGATGAAAAAAATGGAATGTACTCGGTAGTACCTTTCTCATGATACCCCACTTGCCCATATCAGATGAAAAAAAATGTTGACCTTAATTGCCCCTCTATGGGGGCCTCCACTTAAAGCAGCAACCCACCTACCTCCCCCCTTAAACTTCTCTCGCCTACCACTCCTATACCACCAATCTCCACCCTTTGAGAAATGGTTAACTCCAATTCACTTTTCGAAAAACAATAAACAATATTCAAGTATGCAGTATTAGTACTCGTATGTAGCCGGTTATGTGCATTTTTCGTATGGATGGTATCAAAATGTCAAATTTAAAAGAATGTATTTACTATTATTAAATATTATGCGATTGTAATGAAACTTAAAGGTATTATTGCCAATGATGTTGGCTATCATTGGCCATCAATATTTTTGACCTCGGGTGCGCTTAAGGGGTGCAGGGGTGGGGTAACTGCAACTATAGAAATGTGCTATTAGTAACCTTTTCTGATGAAATTTCAAAATTCTATTAATCTAGGTTTTCTACGCTAGTGAAATGCCGCGTTTCTGTAAATTTTCATATTTCTAAGTATAACGGTCTCGAAATGCAAGGGGGAGGGACAAACTCGGATGACATATTTCCCCTCTCTCTCTTTTCCCGTTTCTTCAAATTTGAAAAAATTCCAAAAATGGAATGTACGCGACGGTACATTTCCTATGATACCCCACTTGCCTGTACCAAACAAAAAAAATCGACCTTCATTTCCCCTCTATGCAGACTCCCCTTAAAGTTGACCTATTACAACAATTCGGCGAATTATAGTAATTCTACACATTCCTACAAAATTTCATGTATGTAGCTTCAGCCGTTCGTGAGATATTCCATGGACAGACAGACATTTGACCGATTTTATAACGGTTTTGTTTTTACTATTTTACAAAACCCTAAAAAACACCGTGTGCGACAAATTCGATCCATTCTGCATTCTGCTGCTTTCAAATTAGCAGTAAAGTTTGTTCCGATTCCATTGTTTCTTTGGGAGGTGTCTAAAATAGTAATCCGATTTCAACCAAATTGAGGTATATGGTTTGGCGACAGTTATGTTTAATTTCTTTGAAACCCGGTAAAGATACATTTAGAAATAAAAAAGTTTTTCTAACAAAAACTTGCAATTGAATCGGTTGTTCCTATGACAGCTATATGATATAGTACTCCAATTTCAACCGAATTCCAGAGCGTGGTTGGCAACAGATACGATTGAATAATATGTCATTTGGTAAAGATATCTGTAATGAACCGACCAGAATCGTTCTGCTTCCAAATCTATATATCGTATGCATTCAGGATGAGCTAGGACAAATAGAGGGGCAAAAATCCCTCTTCCATAGTCCTTTTCCTTGGCGCCCCTTGGAACGGAAGTGGTTATTGACCATTGCTTACCAACTCAAACCGCCAGTAATGGCGGTGCGATGATTTGGTTGAGGTAAACATTCCCCCTGTGGTGTCCTTTGATTGCCTGTCGTTGAAACCGACAAACAAAGGACAGGATGTGTACATATGCATGTCAGCAACCTGCACTATCCATAATCTTCTACATGCTAAGGAAACATCAACTATGCCTCGGATAAGGACTGACTCAAAGGTTACGACTATTGGCTGTCGTACAATGGCAAAGACTGGATTCTCGAATATGCGTACTTTCGTCCCCTAAACGCACGATTTCTTCAATTAGAGAGTACCTAAATTTCTGCGGTATAAATTAAACATCATAGGAGTTAGCAAGGTAAGGTGGTGGAACAGCGGAGAATTCACCTCTCTAACGGAGAGCACGGTAATGTTGCACTCCGTTAGAGCTATCGATAGAGGTTGTGAGTCAGGTGTGGGGTTTCTTTTAACCAGAGCCGCCCGGAACTGTCTCCGACAGAATCATGACCGCCAGTTGTCGGACCAATATAAGGAACATCTCAATAACACAATGTTATGCTCCAACTAAACGCGACAATGTCTTGGCGAAAGATTGCTTCTACGAGCAACTAAACGCCGTTCAGAGCAGACTACCTAAATGTGACATTTTAATTGTTATGGGGATTTGAAAGCAGAAGTTGGCGCTGATAACTAACTGTGGGCTAAGACATGTGGTGAGGAGATACGGTCTTGGTGATCGTAACGAGAACGGTGAAAGATTTGTAGAGTTCTGCAACTTTCACAGTCTCTTCATTACTCAATCGCCCTTACCCTTTGTGGGGGACAGCGTGTCAACTGTTCAATGTGGCCTAGTTATTGTTTGTTACTGTTGTTAGTTTCGGAGAATACAGTTGCCAGCATGCACCTACTACTCTCTTATTTTTAGATGCCTACCTGCGACAAGTCGGGCGATGCTGTGACTTATTATTACGTCCCGCACCACTGCAGGAAAACAACACAAACATCCATGGCCAGGAACGTCGTCGTGGAAGGGATTCGAATCCGAATCCGAAACCGCTAGTCAGACGTATCCGACTTAACTCAACGCACTGAGCTACCGCCCCCCTTCGTTCGTGGTACTATGTTTGAGCATCAGGACCCCCACAGAATGTGTTGGTCCTCTGTTGATCGGCGTTGAACACAAAATCAGATCGACCACTTTGCCATTAGTTAAAAATTTAAGAATTGCCTCTTCGACGTGCGAAACAAGAAGGGTGCCGATTATTGGGATGGGAAATCTTACGATCGCTAATGTTAGATTGCGAATTGCAGCCGTGCGCCGTCCTAGCGATGAAAGATGCAGGCGCCGCAAATTCAACACCGCTCGACTAAAAAATTCAGCTGTCTTACAACAATATAACGACCACCTTGCGCAAAAATCAGCTGAGATAGCTAATCACCCAGATAGTGACATAAATGAAAGCTGGCAGCCATTAAAACGCGTTCATTGATACATTGATAGAGCAAATACCATCCTGCCAACCTGCCGGTGAAGCATATTGATGGAAAGTTACTTATCTTGGAGGAATATCAAATAAGGCGATGGAAGGAACACTCGCAGCGGTCTTAAACCGTTTAACCTCTGGTGAAGTTCCCCCTCATATAGATAATTTAGCTAATAATCAAAATCTGCGTATACGGTCGGTCCACTGCCCCGATTAAAGAGGAAATAGTCGCTGCAATTATTGCACTAAATCGAGGAAAGGCCTCCAGACTCGATGATATTCCTGCCGAACTTAATCAAGCAGCGTCAAGCGTAACTACCGATTTGCTGCACCCACTTATCGATAATGCGTGGAATACAGAGACCTTTCCCACTGATTGAAAGGAAGGTTTGATCATCAAACTTCCGAAGAAGGGTTGCTTCGCAGACTGCAATAATTGGAGAGGCATTTGTGTGCTTCCTCCCGTTGCCAAGATTATAGCTAAAAACGTCCTGCAAATTCAAAAGGCACACTTAGAACGCACAATTGATCAAAAGCAGACTGGCTTTCAATCCGGATTCTCCTGTTTCGATACGCTAACACCTTCCGAATCATCATCGAGCAATGCAAGAACGATTCTCCGCCTTACTTGCTTTTCATTGATTTCGAGAAGGGTTTTGATAGTGTGAACCGGAATTCTATATGGGCGGCCTTGCGCAGGAGAGGCATCCCTGAGAAGCTTGTGGCTTTTATTAAGGCATATTATGATAGCACGAAATGTCGCGTTCTGCATAAAGGTAAGGTGTCGGTTCGCGATATGGAGTTCGGCTGAGGTGCATCCTCTCACTGATCCTATTCCTCATAGTGACCGGCGATGTTTTACATGCACCCCTATCCGGTCTAGATAGAGGAATTCAATGGATATTCGCATCTTATCTATACAACATCTTCTCTACGCTGAGGACAAATGCCCACTCTCCCACAAAATCATGGATCTGTCCGCAATGGGGTTAGATCTTGAGAGGGAGCCAAGCAAGGTTGGGGTAAAGATTAATACCAACAAGACCAAAGTTTGTAATGAATGACTTTTTCAATCCGAATAGACGGATTGTCAATTGTCAAATTTTTTTTCCTAAAATGCTTGTCACATGACAATTCGAATTCTCAATCAGAGATTTTCCAAGAACGACAACTCTGCCATTATTATAACACTGCGGGTCGTTGATATTTACAAACAGTAGTCTTATCGATTTCCTTTGAAAATGCACTGTTTGATCGGATGTCATCGATCTTTCCTTGTGACACAATAGACGAGCAGGTAGCGACACTCATTCGTCGCTCAAATATCCAACTCGAGTTTTATGCGAACGAAGAATTGCGTAGCATAAAATTTGATTGGCGAGAAAATTTCGGTCGATGCCTGTGCTCTATCGTGGGTCGCGACATGCCGAGAGAGCGGTCACTCGGGAGTTCAATTTCACCCGCCGGCGGAGCCACTTCGGCGCTGAGCGGTTATTGATTTTAAGCGCGTATTCAAGGCAGAAGATTTCTATCCGCCGGCGGCGCCGCGTCGCGTTAACGACGTGAATCCGTTTCCTAAGAACCATCTACGTGAGCATTTCATTTTTATCCGTCGCGAAAAGATTTCGACGCTATTGCCGCGGCGAGAGGACTGGCCTTTGATTCGTCATCCCAGCCAGGAGCGATTTTGGAACTGATTGGGCTTGCCGTCTTCGGAAATATCGACACCATCGCCGCGAGCTTTTTGTTTGTATTTTTGTTTCCCTAACTCGGACCGCTACTATTGAAAGGAGTTGCCGTAAACGTCGCAGCATTATTCCCGGGACAGGTATTTGATAGTTTGTCTTAGAATCCTAGCCGCCATTATAAGCGTTAGTGAAGTGCCGTGGTCAACCGTCATCCGCCGTGCAAAAACCGTGTTTCGAAGATCAACCAAAACGCACTGTGGAAAGGCTAAATATACCGTAAATGTAAAAACATGTATATGAGGTCTATCGCCCGAGAGATTCGTTGTCAACAATTTGGACAGCCGTAACAGCAATAATCAGTGAAACAGTTGCCCTTACAGTGGTCGCGATATAGTCACATGCAGTACTCACATTCAAAATTTGCAAAACAAATGTTCGTCTAAAACAGTGTTGCTGCGGTGTTTTTTTTTTGTTTTTTTTTTTTATTATTTTAACTTCCAGTGCACTTATTCTGAAATGGCTATTGCGGATATAAGGTAAGTCATATCAGGTATGTATTTATTTGTAATTACTATTTTTTTCTATTAAGCATTTCTTTTTTTTTGCTTTAACAGTTTCTAACTATTGGCAGTTTCTTTCTTTTCTTTTTTTATTATATTTGCTTAAAATTTGATTTAATATAATGTATATGGAGGATTGAACCTGTCTCTTTCCTTTAAAAGAATCACCCTGTCCTATTTTAAGGTTTTCTTAGGTTCGATGAGGTGAAAACCTCGTATTTCTGGTTTGCTTTAGGGAGGTATCAAATTTTTGGCCGCGGTACCTCATAAGAAGGGAGGGTTTCGAGGCCAGAGTCCGTCCCAGCTGGACCAGGAGTCGTGTCGAGGTATATGAACCGGTCGACGGCCATTGCCTTTATGTAGTTTCTTTTTCTTTTTTTCTTTGATATTTTTTTAAGGTCGTGGGACCTTTGTACCTATTGGTATGTTTGTTGATCCTTAGGCACGAAAATATTTTCAGAATGAGAGGGCAATAACCTCACCCACATCTCCCGTTACGGAGCTACAGCAAGCTCGTGCCACCTCCCATCCCGCTGAGGAATTTTCGCCAAATACCGTCGCCGGACCTTCACGGTCAGTTCGGCAAACCTTAGCTCTGTCCCCATGAACACTTTGGTGTCCCTCAACACCTGTCCATTACAAGTTCTAAGCCCACCATTGGCAAAAAGAAACCCGACCCATATTGCCATCAATATTAATGGGCAGCCTGTCGAGAAGGTGAACAACTTCGCTTACCTGGGTAGCATCTTTGCCGAAAATGGTGGTACACAGCAGGACATCGCACGTCGAATCAACCAGGCTAAATGCGCACACGGCATGCTGTCCAAAATCTGGTAGAGCAATTATCTCAACATCAAGACCGAACTGGGCCTGTTTCGATATCTGGTACTGTCTGTGCTTTTGTATGGAAGCAGTACATGGAAAGTTTCCGTAAGAGTTTCCAGAAAGCAACAAGTTTTCGTCAACTCATGTCGAATTCTAAGAATTTTCCGGACCGAAACAAGATCAAATGAAGAGCTAAATCGGCGAACGGGTCAGATGTCAATCGACGGATTAATACGTAGGCGAAAATGGCTGTGGATAGGTCATACATTGCAGAAGAATGGTAACTGCATTGGTCTGCCTGCCGTGAAATGGAACCTCATTTCCAACCAAGGCCGACCCAGAGGGGGTCCTAAAATCACATGTGGCAAAGGAGTGTAGGGTACTGGGTTAGAGGATTGGAATCTGAAGCTCGACACCCTCCCCTCAAATGTTGTTACGTGGTACACAGATGGATCTACAATAAAACCGAAGATGGTACAGGGGCGGGCGTCGTAGGTCCGTCTCACAAGATATCCATTCCAATGGGAAAGTACACCACGGTATTTCAGGCGGAAGTTCACGCAATCGAGACTTGTGCGAACACATGCTTACCAGCTGGATACCAAGGCAGGAATATTGCAATCTTCACTGACAGCCAGGTGGCGATCAAAGCACTAAGTAACTTCACCGTCTCGTCGAAAGTGGTGCTTAGTGGTCGTGAAGCCTTGTAGAGATTAGGCTCCGTAAATAAGGTTACCATTTACTGGGTCCCCGGACACGCCGGTATCCCAGGAAACGAAACAGCGGACGAGTTGGCCAGGGGAGCATCTGCAACCCCACTCGTCGGTTCGGAGCCATATTGTGGAATTCCTTTGTGTAGTGTAAGACGGCACATCAGGGAATGGGAACACTCATTAACCATCGCGCACTGGGACAATACCCCTGGTCTTAGACAGGCCAAGCTGTTTATAGCTGGCCACTCACGCAACCGTACCCACGAACAGCTGAGACTACGCAGAAACCGCGTTAGAATTATTTGTGGGCTCCTTACGGGTCACTTTACCCTGAGGGGTCATCTGCATAGAATGGGAATTGTCTCTGACCCAAGCTGTCGCTTCTGTGAGAGCGAAGATGAGACTTCCCAGCACATTCTCTGTGACTGTGATGCACTTCATCTCCGCCGCTTGAAGTGCTTCGGCGATGCATTCCCTGAAGCGGAAAATATTGCCTCACTAACACTCGAACAGCTGAGCAGATTTGTTGGGATGATTGGTCTCGAGAATTAGTCAGATCACTAATCTGCATAGACTCCAGGGTGTAGCACAATAGACTTCCGGGTCGCAGTGCTTGTTGGCCCTCTGGGCCAACTGCCCTCCATCTAATCTTATCTAATCTGGGTAAGTCTTTTGGGGAGTTGCGCCCCATTGCCCAGAACCGAGTACGATGGCGCGCATGAGTAGTTGACGCATTTTGCCACACTGGAGATCAAGGCAAAGTAGTATCATCATCAAATAACCGATAGCAGTACAGAGAACAAAACGGATGACGTCGGAGTCCTGGAAATTTTCGAGCACCCTGATGCATGGTCTATTGGGTTGAATGAAGTCCGTTCTCTCATTTATTGGGAAAGCGGTCGTTATCGACATTAAACATAAACAAACCGAAGATTAGGAAATTCTCTACGAATCGATCACAAAAAATGCAACAAATTGGGAGCGGTGCATAAAGAACAGTGTTCCGTGATGAATTGAATAACGAAATTGTATAGCGTTCAAGAAAGTGCGAGATTTCAAAGATACAGATATTAAGCTTTTACAAAAATTGGATCATGAAAATATCATAAAGTTCAAAGGAGTCTGCACCTAGGCGGCGGTATTTTGCATTAAAATGGAGTTTGTCCCTACGGACCTTACAAAATATCCTGAAGGAAGAGGACGTCGTCTTGCCATCGCGTCTCGTCTTTTGGGCGAAACAAATAGCGCTTGGCATGCAATACCTGAAAAGCTCCAAGAGACTCATCGGTGGCAATGAAATAGTTAAAATCAGTGATTTCGGTACACTCCGCGAATGGAACGAGATAAGTACGGAAATGAGCTTTGCCGGTACCAGTCTCGTGGATGACCCCCGAAGTAATTCGACACGAAAAATCCACCGAATAGGTCGACATTTGGTCATACGGTATTGTTCTGCGGGAGATGTTGACCTGTATGACTCCCTACAAAGGTGTGCAATTGTCAGCCGCAATTTGGGGTGTGGGCAACAATTCATTACAATTATCGATATCCTCAACCTGTCCGGCCGGCTTTAAACTGTTAGTGCAGCTATGCTGAAGTATTAAGTCACGTAACCCTCCATCGTTTAGTATTATTCTCAATCATCTTGAAAAAGCTGGACCCGAAAGTGAAGAGGAATTCTTCGCAACTCAACGATAATGGAAACAAGAGATTTGATTGCATATGAATCAGATCACCCAAAATGGTACAAGTATTCATAAGTGTGAACAGAATTTGATAAAGAGACGTCAAGCTGAATGGCATCATGGTCCTGGGCGTATTGTAACAGACGGTCTGGTGGGCATCCGAAGATGCCCATGGGGACGGAGCCTAAGGTAGCATAATTGACCGTGAAGGTCGGGCCGTGCCATCTGGCGAAAAAAAAGGCCCCTCAACGAGCTAAGCAGCGGCCTATGCTTGCTGTAGCTCAGTTCGGGAGATGTGGGCGGGGTTTTCGCCGCTCGTTGCCCCTGTCCTTTATGTATTGACAAAAATTCATAGGCCTGGAGAAGACAACACAAACAGGGGAGGTAAAAATGGGGAATGAAAAAAAATAGTCGGTAAGGATGGATTGGTTAGCGGACGGATCAGACGCCCAAGCGGTCGAATCTGGGTCCGGGTGTAATGGGACCCTCGGCCTCTGGTTTCGTACCACCAACAGATCACTACTCATCAGGTGCTGCTTCGATCTGCCGGTGGGAGCAGCACTACCAGACCATAATATGGTTCATTACAGGTGGTTCATTACAAAACGATGGAACTTTTTTTTTAAGAGCTTCTGAGCCTACCATCTGTAACGGACGGTTTGGTGGGCATCCGAAGATGCCCGTGGTGACGGAGCCTTAGGTAGCATAACGACCGTGAAGGTCGGGCCGTGCCATCTGGCAAAGAAAAAGGCCCCTCAACGAGCTAAGCAGCGGCCTATGCTTGCTGTAGCTCAGTTCGGGAGATGTGGGCGGGGTTTTCGCCGCTCGTTGCCCCTGTCCTTTACGTATTAACAAAAATTCATAGGCCTGGGGAAGACAACTAAAACAGGGAAGGTAAAAATGGGGAATAAAAAAAAAAACGATAAGGATGGAATGGTTGGCGGACGGATCAGACGCCCATGCGATCGCACCTGGTTCCGGGTGTAATGGGATCCTCGGCCTCTGGTTTCGTACCACCAACAGATCACTACTCATCAGATGCTGCTTCGATCTGCCGGTGGGAGCAGCACTACCAGACCATAATATGGTTCATTACAGGTGGTTCATTACAGTATGTATGAACAGAAATTAGATAAGACGAACAAAATGTATAGGGAGCTGGCCCAATGCAAGGCACAGCTGAAGGAAAATGATATTTTTTTAAGAATAATTTACCTCTCGAAGGGAGCCCAAATCGTGTTTGCCGGTTTCGACCGCTGTTGCGAATCGCGTCTCATCATTAAGCCACTGGTGCTAAGCCAGAGCAATTGCTTGAATTTTATATCGGCAAGTAGCAAGTAGAATGCTATTTGCATTCGAAAGGGAATTCGCGCCAATGTCGTGTTGGTCGGCCTATATAAAGCGATTCAACATCTGACTTGGTCGTTCCCAGTCACGCCTCTCCCACTGGTGCGATGTGCGAAGCAGAGGCGTCTGATGAGACGCGCTTCGTACCAGCGGTCGAAACCGGTGAACACGATTTGGGTTCCCTTCGAGGGGCTAATTATTCTTTAAAAAAAAATCTGAAGCGTGTAGTGCCACTCTGGTTAGATAAGGGCGGCGGTGCCAACAACTTTGCATGATGTTGATGGCTGTTGTTCGGCAAAAAACAAATTTTTTGAGAAATAAATTGCTGAACGAGAGAAAAAACTGCCAGGATACAAGAATGGGCAGCACTTATTATACTAATCACTATCGACGTAGAGGTAACCATTCGGCAGGTATTGTATTACCGGACTATCAATCATAAGCACCAAGTCCCGAAAGCACTCCAGGTGGCCCCGAAAGGCCACCCTATACGCTCAAATAGACGGTTTGTCACAACCCAAGACAGTTCTTGTTCCACAAAAGCTGAAAAAACATAGACATTGGCGTGTGGGCTCGGGGTCGTTCGCATTGCTCAAAGCGAGTCCAAATCGTGAACGACGCTATCATAGCGAACCGGAAAATCGGAAAGTGAAATTGGTTGATAATAAACCAATTCTATGGACATTAGTGAAACGGATGCGAGCCCGTTCACGCGAACTATCTCTAAGCCTTAATGGTGCTGCTATTGCGGCACTTCACCACCAACTGAATCACGTGAAAGGTGAAGTCGTAAAACAGATTGCCGAACCTCAATGTCAACAGTCATGTCCATCTAGCCCGAATGGAAATTCCAATTCGATGACCACCAGCGACATTACGTACCAGGACGCATGTTCATCAAGTCGCGATTAGTTCCTGGATGCCGCCATGAACAGTAACGAATGGTTCGATTTTCGGGACTGTAGTAATGACGTCAATTTATAATGTTTGGGTCGTAAAGTGAGCGAGCTAATAACGAAGCAATCAACGACTATTATCGGCGAGAATGAAAATGATAAGGAGATCGTGGTGAGCGATATATTATTTTCGCCGAGTGGAAAGAGGGTCTTTTTCTTCGCTAGATGGCACTGCCCGACCTATACGGTCGCTATACTACCTTAGGCTCCATCGCCAAGGGCATCTTCGGTTGCCCACTCACCGGCCCACTACATATCTTTAGAAACAAAAAAGTTTTATTAACAAACACAAACTTTTTGACTGATAATTTTTGCGGTAGCTATATGACGTAGTGCTCCGATTCCGTTGGTTCTGACATATATGTACATATACAGCGTGTAATATAAAGAAGTTTTTATACAAAATTTCAGCTCGATAGCTTTAAAAATGTGTAATGGACAGGTGTTGGCGGACATCAAAGTGTCCATGGGGACGGAGTGAAGGTCTGCCGAACTGACCGCGAAGGTCCGGCAATGTCAGCTGGCGAAGACTCCTCAGCGGGATAGGTGGCGGCAGGAGCTTGCTGTAGCTCAGTGACGGGAGATGTGGGCGGGTTTTTTGCCTTCTTGCTGCCCCGTACCATTAGCATTCTAAAATATCTCGTGCCTAAGGACAACACCACACGCAAAGGTACCGGAGGTCCCACGAAATTTAAAAAAACATGGCAAAAGAAAAAAAAGAAAGAAACTACGTAAAGGCAATGGCCGTCGACCGGCTCATGTACCTCGACGCGACTGCTGGGTCCAGATGGAGCGGACTCTGGTCTCTATACCAACCCCACCAATGAGGCACCTTGGCCAAGTTACCGGTACCTCCCTAGTCAATCGCAAAGAAATGAAACTTAGAGGAATTTACCTCATTTCACTAACGACAACCTGAAAAGGGGTATGAATGGAATTCCGTAAAGGAAACACCGGGGACGACTTCAATATCTGAGGCGCCACATTTTAATGATGGGTTTCAATCAAATTTTGTCTGAAATTAACGAATCTGAAGTCCTTTTCAGCGAACTCATAACCGTTTTGGAGATATTTACCTTTAAAGTTGGAACTTTTGTATGGGAAAATCCAGTGCTAGAATTGTTTATATCCGTAGAATAAATTTCCGCTTTAAGTAGTCCGAAACCTACTATGATACATCACCATTTAATTTTTTATATTTTCAGGCTACTCGTATTTTAGATTTAGCGTGAATGAGGCGCCGATGAAATTTGGCGCCCCAGATATCGAAGTCGTGCCAAACGCCGGGATTCAACATATATGTACGCTTTGCTTTGCGAGCCCGACGCATACCACCACTTCGCATTGCGAACTTGATTGCACGCTAAACTTAATTTTGTTGTTGTAGCGGGCACTTGTACAAACGAATCCGGACACTGCCGATATATGCATATGTATGAGCCGACTCGAGATTAAGGAAAACCCGTAATAGCGTCAATATCTTAAAAAAATCGACGTAAGTATGTATTTGCATGATAACGTCATTGAATCGATGCGATTTAAATTAAACAATTTTTTTTTATTTTGTATTATTTTTTATTAGGGTAATTCCAATTTTAACTCGCTGGAGTGTACAAGCGATTCAGTATTGGCCGATGATATGAAAAATACGATACGAATCGTAATATTTCAACAGTAATATGTCTGGTTAATATTGTATCCAGACAAGTACATATTTCCCAATGTTGTTGAGGTGTCGGAGACGCAGTCGAGATTAAAATTCCGCTTCATAGATGGTATAAAGTCGGAATTGCTCTTGATGTCAATGTTGCGTTCGACACCTTAATGCTTAAAATCTCTTTTTTTCTTTCTGACATTTCAAAAGTTTCTCCAGCATGCCGATAGATCCTACCACTAAAGCAGCATTTTATCAATTTGCCTAAAAAAACAGCACTGGCGATGCTACTGCCGCTGCTGCTGCTCCAATGTAAGGCCCGAACCAAATTGAACGCAGAAAGCAGCAGCAAGACAGCGAACAATAACAACATGCAGATCTGCTGATCTGATTTCATGCTGCCAGAGCGACAGCGGCGAAATCAGATCTGCATGTTGTTGTTATTGTTCACTGCCGCTGCTGCTGCTGCTTTCTGCGTTCAATCTGGTTCGGGCCTAATTCGGCAAATGCGTGCATTCTAATTAGCCTAGACACAGGCGATGCCGCTGCTGCTGCTGATGCCGGTATTGAAATTCCAGCATGAGTTATAGATCCTGCGCCTGCGCCGTCATCCCAACGAAAATCAGCGGCTGTTAATCGACACGATTGCAGCGCTTCCTGTCAATGATGCGGTGGTAATAGCAACATTTATTGGATGGGGGCTTGGCTAAAGCTTACAACGACCGGCGCGGCGAGCGGTACAATGACCTCGTTTATGCCGCGGAACTATCTTCAAGAATTAAGTAATTCGAGCTAACTCACGACGACATAAAAATGTCGTGTTAGCTAGTTTTGGTACTCAGTTTAGCTCCACTTGCGAGGCAGAACTGGACTGAAAAATTGGGACTAGATGGTGTTGTTGTCTTCGCTAATGGTGTTGTTGGTGAAAATTATATTTTATGTTATATAAATACCTCATCCTTTCCTGAAACTCTGTATTCATTGCATCCTTTGATTGCAGTGAAATAAACGCGTTTTTATTGGGAGGCTATTGCCTCTTGACATTTCCCAAACCAAAGTCACAAACCAACAACTGACATCTTTGATATTTAGTACTTCTCCGTATGGTCGATATAAACACACCACGAACAAGTACTAGCACTAAAACGATTTCGTTAGATCGCCTTTTACTTCCACGGCATAAACGTGGCCAATGAGGCCAATCTTTGACAGCATTTATTGGATGGGATTTAGGATAAAGCTTGGTTAGAATATACAATAAGCTTTCAAATGAAAATTTATCACATGGGCGCTGAGATCTCCAAACAGATTTTAAAGCATTTCTACTTCCGTCCCGAGCTTTGTCGACATACTCCTCAAAGACGTTATCACGTCAAAAAAAAACGGTTAGAATTAAAATCCAAATGGGCAAACTAACTCGTCGCGGCAATCGCCTCGACTTATGCCGACTTTAATAGCAACACGGGAATCACGCGAAACTTTTATATTTCTAAAGATATCGTTTTCAAATTTCACACTAATCAATAGTATTTTTAGATAAATCACACTCCCGAATTGTGGTGAAATCGGACTATTACGTCATATAGCTGCCATAGGAACGACTGGTCCAAAAATTCGTCTTTGCGAGAAAAACTTTTTTATTTCTAAAGATATCGTTTTTAAATTTCACAATGGTCAATAGTATCTTTAGCCAAATCACATTTCCGAATTTGGTTGAAATCAGATTACTCTATCATATAGCTGTCATAGGAACGACCGTTCCAAAAGCAAGTTTTTATCAGAAAAACTTTTTTTATTTCTGAAGATATCTTTACCACATTGCATATTATTCAATCATATTGACTGTTAAGCCACGTTCCTAAATTTGGTTGAAATCGGCCCACTACATATTTCATATACCTCTCATGGGAACAGTGAAATAGGAACAAGTTTTACTGCTAATTTCAAAGTGGCAAATGTACCATAGAACACAACGAAGCTACGATACCCTTCACACGAAGCGTGAAAGGTATCATACCTTCGGCACGCTAGCCAAAGGCTAGCTTTTCTTTAAATCTTGGACATTTTTCATTTTTTTTTTTTTGAATTTTCGTTTGCATAATGTACAAATTTTATTTAAGGAATCCAATCTCTATTTTCTTGTGGTCAAATAGTACTCAGATTATTCCGCTCTGGTTTCTTAATTTCTGGCAGTTATGGACCTATATATGTATGAAAATAACTTAACTCGAAAATTTACCTTCTTCGCTAAAAATTCCGTTCTTAATTTTTAATGCGTAGCAGCCTTGTCAGATTTTCAAATCGAAATATTTTGAATGCGAAATGAAAGATAATTTATTTGTTAATTGTTTTTTGTTATTTTGTTTTGGTGATATCACAAGAGGAATGGTGAGATGGGCTGTATGAAGAGAGCACGATACTATTTAAAGTTGAAAGGTGTTCATTTTGAACCCCTTTTATAAAATAAAATAAACAAGAAACACACAAAATTAGATTGTCATCCATTTCCCATTCAAATAATTTATTACTAATACTCTTCAAGGCTGTTGTACGTTGAAAATTGAAATATTTAATGAAAAACTGAAATTTTCGACACAAACGAATTTCTCTCACGGACCTGGAGCTGCCAGAAAGTATTAATTTAAGGCAAAATGATCTGGGAGGGGGCACACCTTTTCCATAGTCCTCCGCGTGGGCGCCCCCTGGTAACGGCAGTGTATCAAATCGCTGACGGCCAATGTCTTAGCAATAAGACAGTTTGGAAAAAGGCAGATAGCTGTAGCCTGAATGGCTGACCAACACCTAAGCGTCTCAGGTTTAGTAGGATGGAATGACTTGCGTAGTTAGACCTGCAACATAGATAGTTGTGTGAACTCCAGCACGTTTATTAAACCATCTGAAGCAGCTATCTTCCGAGCCCATCCCCTGAATGGGATTAAGCGACGTGCTGTGACAACTCGTCCTTGCAAAAACCACTCCATGTCAAGAAACCTGGAACAAAAGCCTCGGAATGGACGGATCAACAACGACGACCACGCAAACGACTAAAGGATTATTCTTTCGGATCCTGGAATGTACGCTCCCTGAACAAACCGGGGGCCGAAAAGGCCCTCCTTCAACAGGTCGAAAAGTACAAACTGAGCATTACTGCAGTCCAGGAAACAAATGGGCTTGGCAGCGAGATTAATGACAAGAAATCGCATAAAATTTTTACAAGTGGCAAACCATCGGACCGCAAGGAGTTTGGAGTAGCATTTATAGGGAACAATCACCTCAAACCGCACATTACTGACTTCAAACCCATAAATGAGCGGCTATGTGCGATTCTTATTAAGACTCGATTCTTCAATCTCTGGCTCATCAATGCGCAATGGAAGACTTTAACGCGAAAGTCGGAAATGAAAGTTGGCACTGTGGGACCACTGGAGGCCACAGTCTCCATGAAGAATGTAACGACAACGGCCAGCAACTTATCGACTTCGCCTGCAGCAGGAATCTAATCGTAAGCTCTACGTGTTTCCCGCATCGACGCATTCACAAGCAGACCTGGAAATTTGCAGACGCACATACCGTCTACCAAATTGACCACGTCCTCATTTGCAGGAGATGGGCGTCTAATGTGATGGATGTCCGCTCCTACCGAGGAGCAAACTGCGACTCAGATCATAACTTGGTGAAGACGATCTAGAGATGTAGAATTTCCTCAGTGCACCAATCAAGAATCAGCCCTCCCAAAATCTTTGCGGTTGATAAGCTTTCGAGCGATGCTACAGCGGTGGCGTATACTACCGCCCTTGAGGAAAAACTATCACCTATGCTACAGAACATCAGCAACACAGGCGTCCATGGGTTCTGGGAAGAACTCAAGGGTACCATCAAGGATGTCGCAGAGAAGGTCATGGGATATAAAGCCCGGCGAGCGCGAAATGACTGGTTCGACGAAGAATGCAAAAATTCACTTGACGCGAAAGACGAGGCCTACAGACAATGGATTCAACGAGGAACCAGAGCCAGAAGAGAAAAATACTCGTATGACGAGCTACGGCGAATATCGAATAGAATAATTAGACGTATGAAACGTAAATAGTTTGACGAGCAGTTGCTGAATATAAACGAAAACTTAGCTAATAGGAACACCAGACAAGCGTACAAACTAGTAAATACAATTAAGAACGGCTACCAACCCAGGACTAGCCTTTGTAAGGACAAGGATGGAAACTTCATCAGCGACACCGATGGCATTAACAAACGATGGGCCTCTTATTTTGAAGAGCTTTTAAACCGACCTTCTAACATCCCCACACAAGAAGCTCTCGACGATAATGTAAATCTAGGCCCACCCATACAACCCCCGACAGTAGAGGAAGTTGATCTCGCGTTGTGGTCACTAAAACGAATTAAAGCGCCGGGCGCTGACGAGATTCCAACTGAACTGCTAAAATTCGGTGGAAGGAGTCTAGTTGATGCCATACATCAATTACTCCTTCGAGTATGGGAGGACGAGGTGATCCCAGACGATTGGCGCAGAAGCATCATCTGTCCAATTCATAAAAAGGGAGATAAACTGCGGTATGAGAATTACAAGGGCATCTCACTAGTTTGTACGTCATATAAAATTTTGACGAAAATTCTGGAAAATATAATAAAACCGTACGCAGAACGAATCATTGGCGAATATCAAAGCGGTTTCAGACCTGGTCGCTCCACAACCGATCAGCTCTTCACAGTCAAACTGATACTACAGAAGTGCTGGGAATACAACTTAAACGTATACCGAATCTTTGTCGACTTCAAGCAGGCGTACGACAGTATCGATCGCGGAGTACTGTACAACATCAATCATGCTGCAATTTGGTATACAGGCCAAATTAGTGCGACTGACAAAGATGACGATGACCAACTCCGTCTCACAAGTTAGGATCCAGAATAGACTTACTGATCTATTTGAAACACGCACTGGTCTGAAACAGGGCGATGGACTGGCACTTTTAACCTAGCACTGGAATACGCTATTCGGGCTATGAATATGGACAACAGCAAGACGCTACTTATCAAGTCGACACAATTAGCAGCGTACGCCGACGACATCAACATCATGTCCCCAAGATTGGCCGACGCAGAAGAACTTCTGCATACGCTCGATACCGCTGCGAAAGAAGTTGGACTACGTATTAACGAGGGTAAAACTAAAATAATGATGAAATCGGTGACAAGGACACCTGCACAACCGAGCACAATGTGGGGGCCCTCAACATCGAGTTCGTGAACAACTTCATTTACCTTGGTTGCAATTTGTCAAGGGACGCAAACGAAACTGACGAAATCAAGCGACGGATACAGGTAGCTAATAAGACTTTTTTCTCGGTTCTCCCCATAATGAAATCGAAGCATGTGCACAGAAACACGAAGCTCCGCGTGTACAAAACCATTATACGATCAGTGCTATGCTATGGCTGCGAAGCATGGACCCTAACTCAAGCCTCCGAAAACATGCTACAATAGATACATTTGAACGTAAGGTTCTACGGCGAATTTTCGGGGCTGTTTGCGATCGAGACGGATGGCGCATCCGGTACAACCATGAGTTGTATGAAATGTACGATGAGCTGCAAGTCTCGAAAATCGTCAAACTACAACGACTACAATGGGCAGGGCATGTACATAGAATGGACGATGATCGTATGCCTAAGTGGATGTTCACACTGCGTGCGATGCCGAGCCGAGCCGGGTCGAGCGATGCAATGCGATTACAAGCTTTTAAAGCAAGAAAATGGAAAGTCTGCAATTTTAAATGGAATCACGCTTTGAGTGTACACACTGCGCGCGATGCAATGATGAGCCGAGCGATGGCCCGATGTTTTCACAAACTTCTTTGCTTTTTCGTGCGAGTACCGGCTGCTGATTTTTTGCGATGGAATTTAATGGGCTTTGCGATGGAGTTTATGGGCTTTGCGATGTGAAGCTTTTTGGAGCCAGTATGGTGCAAGTACGAGCTGTAAAGTAATATTTGATGTAAGATCACACTGAAAAAAATGCATGTATGTCTGCTTTTATACCCTAGACTTTTAGGCGCGGCGGTGTGGCAGTGTATACATGGAAATTATGAGGGTCATCTCCTGATTCGATTTAGCCATATCTGTCTGTCTGTCTTCCGTTTGCACGATAACTTTCGATAGAATGAATTTAGAAACTTGAAATTTTGGTCAAATGTTTGTAGCATGATCTAGTTAGTTGGTCTTGAAAATGGGCAAGATCCGACCGAAGGAACCCCTACAGATGAAATTTCAAATGAGCGATAACTTTCGATAGAATGAAGCTAGCGACTTGAAATTTGGTTCAAATATTTGGATTTAGATTTAGTTGGTTGGTATTGAAAATGGCCAAGCTCCGTCCCAAGCAACCCCTACGTCCCCTACAAATGAAACTTCAAATGAGCGATAACTTTCGATACAATGATGCTAGCGACTTGCAAAATGCGACAAATATTTATAGTGTGGGTTGGTTAGTTGATTTTGAGAATGGGCATGACCCTATTGAATGAACGGCAACCTTCGCTATAAACGTTAGTTCAAATGTAAATATCCAAAATTCGAACGGATGAACGATGAAACTTTTCATTGGATCCACGCCCACAGCTCAAACTGACCATATCGAAAATTCACTTTTAATGCAATGGCCGTTGCCAGTTGGAAGTTTTGGTATCACAACTAGGTCTGTACAAGTCTAGGGTTTATACGCTTTGGACTCCGGTTTTGATTCAGTATGGCTCAAATGAAAGGTTATTACCACCGTAATAAGGTCGCGTTTAGAAGGCGTGGTTTCACAAGCGGTTTGAGCAGCGGACACCGCTGCGTATAAAGGCATAGAACAGAAGCGGCGGTTTATATATTTAGTGCCGGTGCACATGGACGTCCAAATGACGCCTGACGCTGCGTCACTTTCAATCGGTTAGGAGAAATACATTACGGGCAATGAAGCGATGCACATGGCCGCAGATAGCTATCTGGGATGAAGCTGGTTTCTGCTCCTATCTGCGTCATTTCACGCGTGCGCATATCAATTTTTAATAAGCCGGCCCACATACATTCGAACCCGAAACACGGACACGGTCACAATGTCTGATTTGTTTGATGTTTCTTAAACCATTCGCTTGAGGATCACTTTTAAGTGCAAATTAATTAATTGTTAATCGCGACTACTACAATTGACAGTTAATTTTGAAAAAAATAGTGGGGATGGATGCTCCTCGGCCCGGATGGGGGTTTGTAAGGGGGGTGAAAACGGTGTTAAAAATGCGATGTTCTTTATATTTTAGAAGTTATGGCCAAAAAACAGTTTATTTAAAACTAAACTAACATAAATTGTAAATTCAGGTTCGCTATTATGTGGCCCGGCTTATATAACACAGAGTGACGCTGTGTCCTATCGCATCATCGGTTTATACATTTATCGTCCTAAAGCCGCCGCGGCTGCCGATTTTTGCGTTTATACACAGCGGTGCGCCGCTGCTCAATCCGCTTGTGAAACCTCTCGTCTGAGGTCGAGGAAGAGATGATGAAATTCACCAACACTGGGCCTTTCTTCATTAATGGGATGCACCCAATGGCGACGCCCTTCCATTTTAAGAGCACTGTTTTGAAACAGAAATAAATTTACTGGGTCAAGCACAAACGACATGACGTCGAAAAGATTCTATTCGTTGAACTAAATTGGTCTCTACTCTCCATCATTGCGTGCAGTGAACATCTCGGATCATCTTTGCATCGCAAGCCATCGCTCGGATCATCTTTGCATCGCAAGCCATCGTTCGGCTCGGCATCGCACGGCGTGCAATGTGAACACCCACCACATCGCATCGCTCGACCCGGCTCGGCTCGGCTCGGCATCGCACGCAGTGTGAACGTCCACTAAGTGGATGTTCACACTGCGTGCGATGCCGAGCCGAGCCGGGTCGAGCGATGCAATGCGATTACAAGCTTTTAAAGCAAGAAAATGGAAAGTCTTCAATTTTAAATGGAATCACGCTTTGAGTGTACACACTGCGCGCGATGCAATGACGAGCCGAGCGATGGCCCGATGTTTTCACAAACTTCTTTGCTTTTTCGTGCGAGTACCGGCTGCTGATTTTTTGCGATGGAATTTAATGGGCTTTGCGATGGAGTTAATGGGCTTTGCGATGCTTTGCGATGTGAAGCTTTTTGGAGCCAGTATGGTGCAAGTACGAGCTGTAAAGTAATATTTGATGTAAGATCACACTGAAAAAAATGCATGTATGTCTGCTTTTATACCCTAGACTTTTAGGCGAGGCGGTGTGGCAGTGTATACATGGAAATTATGAGGATCATCTCCTAATTCGATTTAGCCATATCTGTCTGTCTGTCTGTCCGTTTGCACGATAACTTTCGATAGAATGAAGTTAGAAACTTGAAATTTTGGTCAAATGTTTGTAGCATGATCTAGTTGGTTGGTATTGAAAATGGGCAAGATCCGACCGAAGGAACCCCTACAGATGAAATTTCAAATGAGCGATAACTTTCGATAGAATGAAGCTAGCGACTTGAAATTTGGTTCAAATATTTGGATTTAGATTTAGTTGGTTGGTATTGGAAATGGCCAAGCTCCGTCCCCTACAAATGAAACTTCAAATGAGCGATAACTTTCGATACAATGATGCTAGCGACTTGCAAAATGCGACAAATATTTATAGTGTGGGTTGGTTAGTTGATTTTGAGAATGGGCAAGATCCTATTGAATGAACGGCAACCTTTACTGTAAACGTGTAACGAGCTGTGGACGGGGTGCGACCCGAAACGCCAACAATCCGCGATGAGAACGATGCCGCAAACCACTGCGCTACTGTTCGCCCAGAAATCACTCCACTGACCATTGTCAACCGGTCGCGCGCATGAACGCGGCCAGTTTCATGTACAATAGTTCCGCTACTACAGGAAACCGCACATGCACCATAGACCGATGGTGGACAGATCGGTAATAGTACTATCCCCACACTGTACGTCTGGTAATCTGCGAACAACTTCACGCCTGCACAGCACAAACCCCCCCCCCCCCCCCCCCCCTTCGCGGGTCGATCCAATGTTAATACGTGTGGTGCGTGTTTCACTGCGTAGACGCAAATATGTCGGCAATAACTCGATATTCGAATTTTTACATCCACTCGTTGCCTATGTCCTATCGGGTCAACATATATCTATGACAGGCACACACCAATGCATTTGCGACAGCGACGATGGCCGTGAGCAGCGAAGATGGCAGAGCAATGTGGATACGTGAGTGGGAGAGAGACAATTGTAGCGACGGACAACTTGTTCCGGGACATTTCCCGTGGAAAGATCCGCTCGGATAAGCGACACTCTCTCTTCGACGAAGGCATACGAGTACTGGCCATCTCTGTTGCTCGCGGGCAAACGGGCTAATCGTGGAAGTCTTCCAGACGGCGAGATAGGGAGTACGAGCTGAGGAGCCGTTGAACGCGGTTGGGTCGTGTGGGGAGATTTCGGGCGCGCGAAAAAGATTCTTTGGCATAGCAAATGGGTCGGTGGTGAGAGTGATTAACGAGATCACGGGTGCACGGATTAATTAATATCATTAATACATCCTGATCGTAATCGTGTCAAAAAAATAAAGAAACTCCTAGGTTGCAAAGGACAGAATCGTCGATTAATACGGGAGTTTCCGGCGAGACGCGGCGGGGTGTCAGAGTGCAAGGCGTGCGGTGATGTTGCAGTTTTACCGTTTTTGCATGTGACAAATTCGTGCGGGCGCTGATCGATACCGGGGAAGATTTTCTGAAAAGAAGAAGTGCGAGAGAGAGACGGGTATCGGTGGCCGTAGCCCAGAGCAGCGAGTTTCAAGCAGGAGCGGAGTTGACGTGACGTCGTTCGAGATTGGTGTACGAGAACGGGTTTTATGAGAAGGTGAACGGAAGATCGACCTCTTGGAGTGCTCTACACGGTGTCAGTGGAAGTGCAAAACAATCTTTAGTCGAAGAAATCGAATCGGATGGAAATTCGAATTCGATCGTCCGCAATTGATGGTTGGTTGATGAGGTCGCTGCACGTGTCTCGTAGCATGTTACCGACCCGTTTTTGAGTGATCCGGATCTCGTTCGGTGTACGTTGCGCCTGTCCGGAGTTGCTTGCTATCGTCGCCCGTTCGTTGATGCTTGGAGTGTCGATGGTGGACCTTTACATGCGCGTGCCTCTCCCAGCCCCCCCATAAAGGTTTCTGTATGGTGTATCGCGTCCAGGTCACCCGCTCGAAAGTATCGAGAAGATATGCTACCACGATATCTGAGTTACGACGTCATCATCCGAAGTACACACTCGACCCGACTCCGCCGGATTTCCCACTCCCCTACAAAGAAGTGCTCTTGTTTGTTTGCATATCCGAAGCCCTTGAAGTTTTGTGCCATTTTCTTTGAAAGTCCACAAGTGGTGCAGGAAGTTACCCCTTTTTTTTTTGGTATGAATATGAGAATTGTCCCCAGTCGGTGGTGTCTCAGTGTCATTTCTCCCTGAATCTGTTATGCCCGTACGCCTGTCGTCTGCTGGTTTTGCAGGCCAGAGTGGTGTTAACATGGCGTTTAGCGAAACGAAGCATATCCATCGCAACCTGAATCGCGCCAATAGTGAAATGGAATAACGCGAACACGCAATAAAAAAAAAATGAAATACAAGTAAGAAGAACCGATAATGCTAGATGCTAGCTTCCGTAGATTGTGTTTCACCTGAATTTGAGACCGAATAATAGAAAAAAAAATGAAAAATACAATTTCAAAGAAAATCAAAACAATATACATATTATTTTACATTAATTAATGAATTTCAACGTACATCCTAAAATAAGAATATCTTGTGTAGTTGCGTATTTTGATTTTATAGTTAGAATAAGTTCCGCATGATTAAGATTTATATATTTGTGCATTGTTCTCCTAGAGAAAAAAAAAAAACGATATCGTTTTCTTGACATTCAATTTTTGCCTAGTTATGTCCAAAGTTTGAAAATTTCAACCAAGAAAAACAGAAAAAAAAAATTATTAAAAATGTCAATGAATTTTAATGACGTTCTTAACATGTAAATATAAAGTAATCAATAATGTAAAATTAGTATCGGAGAGAAAAGAAAAAAAAAGAAGAAGAAAAAGAATAAATATGAGGTCCAGATAAAAAAGAATCTTTTTGCTTCCTGACCCCCTTCCTGGGCCCTCACTTCGCTTTCTCGTTTTGCTCTTGGTTCGCTTAGGGGGCTAGGAACTTAAGCGCGGCCTAGCCCAATGGAGGGGAGGGAGCGCGGAGCCCCTAAAACATCAAGGGGCTCCCGAGTTCGTCGGGGGACTTAGTCATCTCTTGTCGGTCGTACGCGTTTTCAGGTTTTTTTTTTTGGCTCGTCTGCTCAGGCACCCGGGCACGCGCGTGATTTTTATTTTGTAACGCTGCGAGGCAGGTGTGACCATACAACCCCACCCCGACTACCGATAGCTGAGCTAGCTATCCAGCACGCGCGAACTGGTCACATCTGAGGAAGTCTTGGCACTTAGGTGTCACGCGCGGTCTGCACGACCACAGTGTGACTTCCGTCCTCATGTATGCTTCGGCCTACCAGGCAGAAACGTTACAAACGTTAGTTCAAATGTAAATATCCAAAATTCGAATGGATGAACGATGAAACTTTTCATTGAATCCACGCCCACAGCTCAAACTGACCATATGGCAAATTCACTTTTAATGCATATGGCCGTTGCCAGTTGGAAGTTTTGGTATCACAACTAGGTCTGTACAAGTCTAGGGTATATACGCTTTGGACTCCGGTTTTGATTCAGTATGGCTCAAATGAAAGGTTATTATCACCGTAATAAGGTCGCGTTTAGAAAGCGTGGTTTCACAAGCGGTTTGAATTCAAATGCAATCTCGCCGCTCCACAAACCGCGGCGGTGGCCGCAACGGCGAGTCGAGCGGTTTATACATTCATCGTCCTAAAGCCGCCGCGGCTGCCGATTTTTGCGTTTATACACAGCGGTGCGCCGCTGCTCAATCCGCTTGTGAAACCTCTCGTCTGAGGTCGCGGAAGAGATGATGAAATTCACCAACACTGGGCCTTTCTTCATTAATGGGGTGCACCCAATGGCGACGCTCTTCCATTTTTAGAGCACTTTTTTGAAACAGAAATAAATTTACTGGGTCAAGCATACAAACGACATGATGTCGAACAGATTCTATTCCTTGAACTAAATTGGTCTCTACTCTCCATCATTGCGTGCAGTGAACATCCCGGATCATCTTTGCATCGCAAGCCATCGCTCGGATCATCTTTGCATCGCAAGCCATCGCTCGGATCATCTTTGCATCGCAAGCCATCGTTCGGCTCGGCATCGCACGGCGTGCAATGTGAACACCCACCACATCGCATCGCTCGACCCGGTTCGGCTCGGCTCGGCATCGCACGCAGTGTGAACGTCCACTAAGAGAGTAATGAGTGCAGAACGAGTCGACGGAGCGAGACTGTGAGGACGACCCAGATCTCGTTGGGAGAGCTCAGTAGGTGTGGACGCCGCGCAGCTACTGGGCTTCCAAAATCGGAGGACGCGATCACGTGACCGAGATAATTGGAGGACAAGATCCAGGCGGTCAAGGCCCGACGTCGGGCTGCCGCGCCACTATGATGATGATGAAAATGATCTGAGTACGATTCGCCCATAAGAAAGCGGAGATTTGAGTTTTTTTAATAAACCTTGTACATTATCCATTCGAAAATTCGGGAAAAATTATAAAATGCAAGACTTAAAATAAAACCATCATTTTTAGTTAATGGAGGTGCAACCAACAACCTTTTACTGTGAATTTTATGAAATTAGTTTCAAAAGTGAGGGTAAAGTATTAGCTGGAACTGTTTGAGAGTTGTGCCTTGCGTACTTCTTGAGCTATTGCGTTTTTAGCAATGCAAAATGGGCGTAGTGTTCGACTTTGCAGCGCACAAAAAGCCTTTTTCCCAAAGGGCTATAACTTCCAGGAATTAAAAAATAGGACAAAATGATGTTAACAGGATTTTATTAATATTAAATAAGGAATTTATTTTTAAAAGCAGACAAGTACATTATGCACGGAAAAATTTAAGAAAAGGAAAAAATATTTTTTTTTTTGGAGCAAAACAATAATTTTGAATTTACAATAAATATGTTTAATAATTAGGGTTATGAAATTGCATGGAGAATCACGTGGCAGTGCGTTTATCGAACAATATCCGGACACCCTGTATAGTTTATATGGCCAAAGATGCTTCTTTCTATGCAAACTTCATGAAACGTTAATATATCGCATCACATTCGTGAAGGGCATAATAGAAACAAAATAAAGAATCAACCGGAAGCAATTGTACGAGTATTTGTTTTTTCTGTTCCACATCATAGCCGATCAGCCCCCTTTAGTAGTAACGTGGCTACTCGGCCTCCTTCCGACCCAACCGTGGGAGAAATCTAAAAAAAGACTGGTATACTTATAAGAAAAGCGATTGCAGCCGATAGGCTGTCCGCGTGTTATTTGCCATAATTCCATCAGCATTACTTTTGAACTTTTCACTATTTTCTGCAAATTGCCAAATAAAAGATAAATTGTGGGCAATAAAAAAGTTGTATAGTACTGCGCCTTATAGATTTGCTGTAGAAAAATGTATCATAAATTTTATTTTTATGATGTAAACAAAAGTAAGATAAGGCGGATTAGCACGTTTCTCGCTATCTTAAATGAGATTTTAAAATTTTATCACTCTAATATTAGTGTCATCTTTAGTTGATAATTTTGAATTTTCAGCAATGTTTGAAGTGCTATTTTTAAGTACGAATTAAAAGGAGAAAGTGGCTAGTATTATTACTAAATAGAATAATTTCATAACTGTAAACAAAAAAAAGGCGTATTCGTGAAATATGTATGTTATCAGAATTTGCACTTATTGGATGACTGAATAAAATTGAATTTTCTGTAGACTTTTTTATAAAAATTAAAACAAGACTAGTACGCAGTAACGTAAAGATCTAGATAGGAAAACAAAACCATTAGTCACTCACTTCTGCGATCTCTGAATTGGACTACTTCGAAATATCAAAATGAAAAATCTAAAACTAAGAAAAAAAAGTATAAAAGAAAAGACTCCTCCTGTTCCTGTGTATAAAACGAGATCGAAGCTTTGCATCGGTCCCGAGTCGTGTATACTGTAGACCAGTCAGTATAGACCAAGTGGTGACAAGAAAACTATACAAATAGGCAACGATACAACATGCATTAAACGTGTGGTTTCTGTATGGTCATTTCAAACAGAAGTTAGCCGATGAAGCTACTATGAAGGAACCTTTATAGGGAAGGTAGGCGTCATTTAGAGTCGAGTGACCCCTTTTTACAACAACTTTACATAGGAAGTAAGCATTCGTTTTGTCGGATCTGGTTCATTCTCAAAATCAACTAATTAACTGAAATAACAAACATTTGATCGAAATTTCAAGTTTCTAGCCCCATTCTGAGGAAAGCTAATATATAGTATATTTCAGATAACATTTGTAGGAGGAGGTAGGCATTCCTTTGGTAAGCTTATGCCCATTTTCTATATCAACCAACTAGATTCTTTTACAAACATTTGGTCAAGTTGCTAGCTTCATTCTTTCTAAAGTTATCAAATATTTGAACTTAACTACAAATATTTGACCAAAATTTCATTCGCTAGCCTCATTCATGTGAACGGACAGTGTCTGTCCCTTATACTCGTATGTACGTATTATATAATATACATTTCTATACCTCCGGAGCCTACTTAAGGTGTTATCATATTTGCATCGGAACAAAAACAATATACCTTATACCTTCATAAGGTCTATAAATAAAATGTGAAATCCATATTAATAGAAAATAACTAGAAGCACAATTTTGTGTTATCCTTTCAAATCTGACTATACGTACACTATGGAATCGCAAACTACAGTATCTCCTTCCAGAGCTTAAATATTTTGGTGACCATGAACCATGACACATACCATTATTCAACAATTTAGAATTTTGTAAATTTAAGTGATGGCTAATCGTTTGGATTTAGACCGATGCATCAAGCACTTTTATATAAAACTAGAGGCTAACCAATTGTTTTGTGCTATCACATAAAATATCTATTTGTGCTAAGCATTTGCTTCAGGGAAATTATCGGTCTTTTAGCTGTTTGTAACATAAACTAGGTGCCAGCCACATTGTATTCAAGTGTTGTATTTTCGGTTTGTTTGTACCAGAGGCTTGCAGTGGGCAGGAACAAAACGTTAACTGATCAATCTCCGATGGATTATTTCAGGTTTTATTCAGTTTGCAATATTTACGGGTAGTCAAATCACCTTTGTTTTGAAATATACACAGCCGGCGCTTTTTTTAATAACTTTTCTTTAGAGCTATAAATGCTCCTTCTAAATGATGCCACTGAATGGTTTTTCTAATATACCTATATTGGTTCTAAAATGCCCCGGAATTGCTGACTTGGGTTAATTCTGCATATCAACTTAGTATGCGTATGTAGCTAAGCTTCGCAACGCACCAAGCATTTTTGTTACCTGTTGCTAACTTGGTGAAATTAAATAGAAGAAATTTGAGAAAAAATATTTGTCCTGTGAGGGGTTCGAACCTCAAGCGACAGTGTTGCGAATACAAACAAAAAGGCATGGCATCTTAAGTTTATATGCAGAATGATAATATTTCACCAATTCTAAACCATATTGCAAAATCCGTTCAGGTTGTCGACGTAAGGAATTATTTTTAATTTCACTGATAGTTAGATATATCTAAAGCTGCGTTTAGGTTGAGCGAAACCAGGAAAATTACTCGAAGCTCCTTCGAGGCCAGCCTCGTCCTTCCCGCTCACAATACGCGCAACACACACGAGAGAGAGCATACCATAGCGTCGTGTTCATTAATTGTGCCTCCTAGTGCTACTTCCGCACTTGCCATCACTAGCATGTAGTTCGAGCCACCCGGAAGATGAGTCTTTCCCCATGAAAACAGGGTTGTCATTCTGGGGTGTGCAACATCAATTTTTATTTATTTATTTTTTGGGTTCAGATTAGTACTCAGCGACCCAAAATTACCAGCCAGCCGGATCAGACAAGTGTTTTCCCATGAAAACAGGGTTGTCATTATGGGGTCGGCAACCCTGATTTTTTTTTATTCTTTTTTATTTCCGATTCGGAATCAGCGACCCAAAATTACCTTGTAGTTCAAGCCAACCAGATCGGACGTGTATTTGCCCATGAAAACCGGGTTGCCATTCTGGAGTGGGCAACTCTATTTTTTTTTTTTTTTTTTTGACGTCAGATTCTTAATCAAAGTTACCTTGTAGTTCGCGCCAGCCGGATCGGACGAGTAGTTCCCTATGAGAAAAAAATCGCTATTCTGGGGTAGGCAAACATAAATAATCAAATAAATTATAAGTCGACGCTTCCATCCTCATCTGAGACATCCTCACGCAAAGTTCACATTAGGTGAAATCGGAGACTGAGTCTCTTATAGTTGCGCGCAAGGAACTCACAGGCAGCTAACGGGTGCGTCACACCGCAAGTTCCTCGCACGAGATTAGTTTCAAATGAGGAACACGTTCACACTACGCGCAATTTTCCATTCCGAACCAGTTGCGCGAGTGGTTTCACTAAATTTAAACACACCTTACTGCATAGCTTGATTTCACCGATTATTCGTCAGATTGTACTGCATCCCTATACAGCTTTTCCAATTCTCATTGGCATAAGTTTGGATGGTTTCCGTTCGCTGAGGCCAAACATTGGCTGCATTGATGTTTGTGTACATAATAGGTAAGTCCCATAGCCATGATAGAATAACTGTCTCATCTCCATCCTTCGAGGAATTTAGATCATCGACCAGCTAAACGAGTACGTTGCCTTTAAATTGGGACGGTAAGCGACATATATGGACGCAACCTTACAAAATACGAAGCAAAAATATTGGTGGGACCCATACTTTCAATTTAAGAGATAGAGCCAACTTTGACCACGCGGCAGAGCGACTGTGCAGGCGAAAAAGTGAATAATTTGATCCCCTTTTTTAATATTCTCCTCATCATTTTTAAGCGGTACCTCTCGATAAAAAAAAACTAAATTGGAAGTAAATCAAAGAGCGTCAAATTCTGCGCCGAAAACACAGCTCAAAGCCCAATTTGGGTTCAGTAGTATAATCAAAATTGACAGTCAAAAAACGTCAATTTTTGAGGCTTGAGAGAAAAATTACACTTATCACTTTTCAAGCTCATGGATCTTTGAAACAGATGCTCTAAATGAAAAACTCATAAAATAAAAGTTGACGATAATTCTATTTTCAGTCTAACGTGCCAAATACTTTTCAAATCGGCTCGTTTCTAGAGTAGCTGTGAACGAAAATTCTGAAATGCTTGTTTAGCGATTTCAGCCTTAATAGCTCTATCTCGGTAAGTATTGTATAATAGTTAGATACATACATATTTATAACGCTTTATTTAATCTCAATATAGCTGCTCGTAAGCGTTACGACACGAAGAGTCAGACAAAAATATCAGATTACTTTAAAAAATAGTTAACATATGTATCCAAACAATCATCTTGTATTAAACTGCTTGTCTCGTACGAAGTGTTTTATTGACCTTTTCATCGCAGTTAGTTGTTACCACGGATTAACCGAAATTTTCGTTATCCGAAATGACACCAGCCCCTTTGCTTCGGTTGATCGGGGCTCTACTGTATTTGTTATTCGCTGCTTAAGGCACATTGGACATTTCTAGGATGGAAGCATATCATTAGCGTAGCGACGTTAAATATGCAGGATATTGATATCCTTAGGGAAAAGCCAAATAAAGGTTAATAAAGGTTGATTTGCTACCCTCTGCATCTCCCGTAAGTGAACTTAAGACAAAAGCATTACTTAAGGTTATTAAGTATAACGGCATCAATTTTACAAAGCATGAGATACCTATGGCTCAAATTCTTATAACAATGGTTGCATTAATTAGCGTAGTTTCGAATTTTTGATATGTTATATGATTCATAGGCCAGTAAAATTAATTTTTAATACTAAAGATTACGGAAAGATCTGGAAATATTTGTAATCCCTTCTCTAGTTACGGAATACATGGAGAATGAGTTTGCACGGTCGCAGAAGGTGAGCTTAACTTTTAGTGGGCGAAAATCGAAAAAACTTTTATAAGTAAATTAAGGAGCGTCTGTTCTAAGGGTAGGATAATACCTGCGATTCAGTCTTTACTAGAATATACTACCTGGTATAGTTTTGGAGCTATTGCGTTTTTATTAAAAAAAAAAGTCATAGATTTTGGAAAGGTTAAATTACTTTAATCAGTCAAATTGTTATAATACTGGTTGCTTTAATTAGGATAGTTTCGATTTTTGACATATTATTTGAGTTGGCCGTGATCGTTGGGTCACCGCTCTACGATACTAATCTAGAGCTCGGAGATCAAATCTCGGTGCGATCAAAACCTGCCTGTGAGTACTAATAGAACTCTCACAGTGCTCCGAGCTTGTCAGTATAAAGACGGCGCGGATAGGACGTGCATGCAAGCAACTGCATTTCCGAAAAAGTAGATATGCTATTGAAACGTCAACAAGGCATAGAAATGCTGTAGATTTTGACGCGCCCATGCACCAAGGCCGACCAAGAGGGGTCCTAAAATCACATGGCGTCGATCTGTGGCAAAGGAGTGTAGGGCACTGGCTAAGTATTTCGGGTAGTTGCGCCCCATTGCCCAGAACAGGTTACGATGGTGCGCAGGACTAGTTGACGCGCGATGCCCCACTAGGCGTAAAGCCAAAGTAGTATGCCATCTGTAAACAAGCTTGCCGTATGAAATTATATTTTTTGCGTGAAGGGTATCATACCTTCGTTGTGAGTTATGGTACATTTACCACTTTGAAATTAGTCCTAAAACTGTTCCTATGAGAGGTATATGAAATAGTGGGCGGATTTTAACCAAATTTAGGAACGTAGTTTGGCAAAATTATTGAATAATATGAAATTTTGCAAAGATATCTTCAGAAATTAAAACAAACAAAAACTTGCTTTTGGAACGGTGGTTCCTATGACAGCTATACAATATAGTAGATTACAACCAAATTCGGGAATGTGATTTAAAATAAATACTATTTATTAGTGTGAAATTTGAAAAAGATATCTTTAGAAATAAAAAGGTTATTCTCACAAACACGAATTTTTGGGCCGGTCGTTCGTTCGTTCCAGCTATATGACGTAGTGGTCCGATTCCATTGGTTTCGACATTTTTCAGCGTGCAACAGAAAGAAGGCTTTGTACAAAATTTCAGCTCGATAGCTTAAAAACTGAGGACTAGTTTGCATAGAAACAGACAGACAGATGGACGAAGCTTAATTGACTCGTCTCATCATACTGATCAAGAATATATATAGTTTATATGATCGGAAATGCTTCCTTCTGTTCGTTGTAAAATTCTTGACAAAGTTAATACACCCTACCGCATAAGTGAAGGGTATAAAAATCAGTGAACTGTTTGGCTATAAGCATTGCGCATTAAAATTTTCTCTGAAAATAAATAGTAATAATGGCTAAGTTCATATCACACAGCGGAATCGCAACATGCTGTGGCAACAGTATCGAAACAGCATTGCAACACGTTGTTGTGTTCTGAACTGCACTCGCATCTAGCCATCCATCAATTGTCAAATTTCCAGTTCAAAATTGACAACTGTTGAAAAATCGTGTGAATATGACAGCGCGAGTGTCATTTCAGGATTGTCATCATATGCTGGTCCTAGCCAGCGGAGAAATTTTTGTGATGGAGAAAATGACATTTTTCACAGCATGTTGCGTCTATCAAAAACTCAGTGCAGAGAGTTCATAAAACAAATTGGCAACAGTATGCCAACTGTTGTATGATATGAACTTAGCCAATAATATTGTAATAGTAATAATAATAGTCTTGACTGTGATGTCGGAGAGAACAGACGTCAATTTGGAAGCCGGCTGTTCTAAAGTTTTTATTGACTTACATATATTAAATCGAGTTTAAGTAGCGGAGTGCTCCTGATTACGTTTCAACTATACTTTTAGATTTATCGTCATTAAGGAGACTACCGTAGTCGAAGCAGTTGCTATCATCAACAATAAACAAATTAAATTAGGTGGTCGATAACTTATGCCACATTCACATAAACTAACTACCGCTAGGGCGCAGGCAAACATTGCGAGACACAAACTGTCACAGTTACTGGAGGAAAAAATTGCAGCGGCGATTGAAAGGTCATCCGACCAATTATCTAGGCTTTTGGATGAAAAATTAACCAAACTGGCGTCAAAAGAGGATGTGTCTCTGATTGCTTGCTACTGAGGCAAGCTCCCTCAAGCAGGAAAATAAGCAGATACATTCTGAACTAGGAGTACTGCGCCAAAGATGTGACAGCCTTGGTGCTTCGGTAAGAAGGGTGGAAATTCAGGCTCTGAAAAGAAACATCATTGCTCATATCTCCAATAGGTCTGTAAGCACCGCGCCGCTGGCAAGTGCCAAGCAAGTTATCGAATCGATTATTGGTAGGAAGATCGAGATTTGCGCGGCTAGAATTTTAAGCGGTACGCCGAAGTCACTAATGAACTGGGTGGAGATGCGCACGAAGGAGTTGATGTTGGAAGTTTTAAAAAGTGCGGGCAGCGCCTTAAGAAACTCTGGAATCCACTTGCAAAGGGATCTGCCGCGATCAGTCAGGCTGTTGCGCAACCAGCTTTTTAGCTGGCTGAGCGCAATCAAGAAAGTTTGCCGCTGACGTCAAAATCAGAGGGTATAAGCTTCCTTTCGAGGAGCGTATTTTCCAGCTTGAGGAGGGCAAGCTGGTATGCCATGAAGTTGATGCGGCAATCATACTAAGCCAACTATGTCCGGGATTTACACCACCAAATCAACAACCGCAAAAGAGGGAATATCGAGGTTGGCGGCGATTACTGCAGTTCAAAGTGGTTCGAGAAATGATGCAGACACCATTCAAACTCCAAGCAGAACTGTATCATCAGGAGAATGTATAGTATCAACAAGTCTGCAGAGGCACACAAAAATTCAGTTTTATAAGTTACAACGTATCAAGATTCAAGAACAAATTATTGTACCCTGATTTCTCCGCTTTTTTGAATGGACATGAATTATTTATACTGATTGAAACGTTTGTTATTGAAAATCAGTCGACAGGCTTTGAAAAATACTTCACGCAACACATTCTTCACTGGATCCCGACAACTCGCGTTAGCGATCGCGGTAGAGCCTCTGGTGATATTCTTCTAGGCATAAAAAAAGAACTGTTTATGAATACGATTTGTAACTGTTAACTCAAACATTATCGTAAACTTTAGCCCCGAGCCAGGCGTAATTCTACTAATCGTGCCGGTTTACCTGATACAATACAATACAATAGTTTAATTGATAATATCTCCGAAGAAAATACTAAAATAACATTCTGTGATGAACCATTATTGACTGAACAATTTAGTAATATATCTCACGTATATCTAAGGACGTGAAATTCAACGCTCAAGGCCGGAAACTGATCGAACTATGTCAAGAGAATGGGATGTGTATTTTGAAGGGATGCTCTTCCTTGGACGGGCATGGCGAATTCACCTATATTGGACCACAAGGATCGTCAGTTGTCGATTTAGCGGCAGCTTCTGGAGACAGGACCAGATGCCTAAATAATTTTGAAGTTATTTCTAAGCACTTTTCGGAGCATTTGCCCATTAAACTTTATGCTAGCTATACATACTCAAATGACCGTCAACCTTCTTCGCTTCTTCCTAAATTGCGTTGGTGCAACGGGGCAGCACTATATAGGGAAATTGTTGACACTCGCCTTGAAGCATGAGAAATCGAATCTACTTTGGCCGAAACTCAAAATAGTGATGTTGAAAACACCTACGCGCGAATGAATGCAGTTGTGAAGAGCGCCGGCGAATTCATACAAAGTGTTAAACCCCTCACCAGAAAACAGCCTTGGATTGATCAACAGTGTTCTCGAGCAAGGCGTCGATCTATGACCTACTTAAACCTATTCCGAAAGTTCAACGTAAATCTCTTCAAGGATTGTTATATAGAAGCCAATAAAAATTATAAGAAACTATGCCAATTGAAGTCGAAAACGTACTGGAAGGAGAAAGCGATTGCTCTTAGTGGTGTGTGTGATGGTAAATTTTTTTGGAGATGCACGAAAGAAATAAAAGGTCCAGAAAATGTACGATGCAAGGCGAACATGAACGATTTGTATGCACATTTCAGCGGATACCTGCCACCGCTTCAAACTTCACTGACATAAAGCTACGCTTTAAATAATATATCAGTTGACCTTCTACGTAGATGCTGAAATAACGGACGATGACATTATCAGGGTGTTGGTAAGAACTCAAAATCGTAAAGCGCCAGGAGAAGATAGGATCCCAAATGATTTTTAGAAATATGGCCCTAAGAAATTAGTCCCAGTATTAGCAGAATTTTTCAACACGATTTTAGAAGAAGGCAAAGTTCCAAATGCTTTCAAGCACTCAATAATATTTTCTTTGCTTAAAAAGGGACCCTAGAGTAGCTGAGAACTACCGTGGAATAAGTTTCATCAATACGATGTGTAAGCTGTTAACAGGAATGATTTTACACCGACTGGAACTATATTGCAACGAGAAAGGCATTTTAACTGAATGTCAAGCCGGATTTCGGGATTATCAACCGAACACCACATATTCAATTTGTTTAACATAGTAAAATACTTCCGAAAGAGAAGCAAAAAAGTCTACGCCGTATTCATCGATTTTTGATAAGCATTTGACAATATCAATCGGCGGGCACTTATATAGGTATATAAGCTCAGTCTCTTACGATCGAATATTTTCTCCTCCCTCACTGTTCCCCTTTCTGCAAATTTAAAGTAAATGCCAAAAATAGAATGTACTCAACATTACCTTTCTCCCAACACCCACACTTGCCTATACCAGGCGATAAACAAAATTTGACCTTAATTTCCCCTCTACGGGGACCCCCCCCCCCCTTAAAGTTGAGCTATCACGACGCATCGCTTTCTCCAGAGAATTATAGTATTTCTAAATACATATTTCCACCAAATTTCTACAGTTCGTGAGATATTTCATGGATAGACAAACAGACAGACGGACGCATGATCGATTTCATAAGGGTTTTGTTTCACTTCAAAATCCTAAAAATGGGCCAATTTGAAAAGTACTGAACACGTTGAACTGGGAATCGAAATATCTTCAACTTTTGAATGATGAGGTTTTTCATTTAGAGCATCCGTTTCAGAGATATGTACATATATAGTCTAGCCATAAATACTGTTACAAACTTTTTGAAGCACTGTTCAATAAAAGAGGTGTTATATTGTATGTTAAGAAATCATTGTTTATTTATTAAATGCATTGTCAACAACGGAAATTGCAACAAGTTATTCGAAGTGATTGCCTTTTGCCTTTACACAAGCCTTTAATCGAGCTGGCCACTTATCTATGGAAGCACGCACGACTTCAATCGGAAAGTTGGCGACTGCATGTGTAAGAGACTTCTTTAAGGATTCGATATTAGAATGTCTTTTAGAGCACGTCATTTGCTCTAAGATAGACCATAATTCGTAATCCAGCGGATTCAGGTCTGGGCTAGAGGAAGGCCAATCTTCAGCTTTAATAAAATCTGGAACATTTTCTTCAAGCCATTTTTGGGTTGACTTCGCCTTATGACCTGGTGCAGAATCTTGCTGCAAACTCCAAGGCTGATTTTTGAATAATGACGTGCTGAGAGGTTTCACTACACTTTCAAGGACACTTTCTTGATAAATTTTGGCAGATGTTTTGACGCCCTTCTCACAAAAATGCAACGTTGTCACCCCGTTGTAGCTAACACCCCGCCAAACCATTACTGAGGCTGGATGATGACCTCTTTGAACCTTTTGGGCAACTTGAGAAGCTTCTCTGGCACTGCGAGCATAAACCCTATCGTTTTGTTTATTAAATGTTTCTTCGACAGTAAAAATTTTTTCGTCCGTAAACAAAATTTTACGGTGTTCTTGGTTTGCGTACCGGCAAAGTAATCGTTTTGATTTTTCCACTCTATTTTTTTTAACGAATCTGTTAGTAAATGCCCGGTAGATCTACGATAAGCACCCAACCCCAAGTCACTTTTGATGATACGTGAAATTGTTCTTTGGGGTATTTTCATCTCACGCGATAAAATTTTTTGTTTCTGAAGAGGATTACGGCGAATTCCCTCGCGCACGGCTTTAACCGCTTGAGGTGTTCGAGTAGTTCGCGGACGGCCACTTCTTTCACGGCCACTTTCTCCAGACGTATCAATAAATCTTTCAATAGCCCGATATACAAACATTCGGCTTATACCAAGGGTATGCAGAGTCTTAAAAATATCACTTGGTTGCATTCCTACTTTATGAAGTGCAATCACATCAATTCTATTTTCTTTGTCACCCCAATCCATGTTCACTACACTAAAAACTAAACTCAAATGATGACAAATGCATCAAGCACAAGCGTACTATACCGATTAGCTCAATTTTTAAGAAATGCAATATAACGGTTCCTTTTTGCAGGGTTGCCAAACCTTGTAACAATATTTATGGCTAGACTAGGTATGTATATAGGTATATAAACATAATTCCGACTTCGAGCAATGCATTCGATGTAAAATTTTACACTCTTTAATTTATATCCTATAAACTTTTTCGAGCCGAGGCGCTGTTTAGAAATTATGAGCAGAATATTAAAAAAGGGCTCAAATTTGTCGGTTTTTCGCCTACACAGCCGCTCTGCTGCGGGGTCCCAGGTGGCTCCATCTCTTAGAATGAATGTTTGCGGACCAATAACAAGCGTACCAAACAGCATTTCTTTATCGTATTTTGCAAAATTAAATCGCTTCCTGTCCCAACTATTTTGGAGAAAGCTGCCAAAGGAATGTTTTTTTTAGATCTGGCTACTGTCACCCGATTGGTAGCCCAGATATCAGCGACTCTTATGCAGGTTCCGCCTCTCAAGTTGCATATTATCGATGGTGTAGGCTTCAGAGAATACTACAAAGGTCGTAGTCTCCTTGATTGTCCAACCAGTTGTAAATAATTTTCATGATGACACGCTTAATACCATGAAAACACGCAGATATTCTTCCATCAAATCCTTTTTCATTGCAAGGATGTTTATCTTAGCAATTAGCCAAAAACGTATATAGTTATTCACCTCAAATGGTTATATCTTACACACATTTATCTTCACTGGCATTAGAGAAAACAAAGCATCTTCAACGAAATCCTCATCATTATTTTATCATAATCCTTAATGCGAAGTAAAGTAATAAACGCCATATAGACAATACACACACATACTCGTATAGTTTCAGGATGCAGCAACCATTATTCCCTATCTCATCCTGAAATCGTTCGAAACTCATCTGTCATCTTTCAGTCTTCTGTTCCCTTATATCTGCGTAGCGTAGTCAACCGAAAATCTAACACTTCATTTCTTCGGTGGCAATGAAAGATTAGCTTCATTAGTTGGGATTTTTCCCAGGACAATAAAGGTGCTACCAACTCAAATTACGGAAATATACATGTTGGCAATTTTCCTGAATAGAAGCATCTAAATCAAGATAACTCCCGCCTCATAAATTATTCAGGAAGTTGGTGGAGTTCATATGCTGTAGTAACAGGATGGAAGCGATATAAGGACGGGATATAAAGTCAGTGTGTTACATTTCCGAGTGAAGGGTTGGTATTTTTAAATTTTCACTACACTGCTCTCCACACCATGACTCTATGACTTCCGATACGTCATCCAACAACACGGAGCAGCCAAGTAACCTTCCCCATTTCCTCGACAAATTAAGTGGATTCATCATAAAAAGGAAGGGAGTGAGGGAGTAGGCAGCAGGCCAACCTATCTACCCACATCCGCTGAAACAATACACTACACAACTGAACTGTAAGTAAATGCTGAAGCATAAGAGGACTTACTGTCGGGACAATTAAGTTTTGTAGACTGTAATTGCTCTTAGTCTGACACGTAGCATTTTAATTATCATAAAGATTTTCAGTCCGTTCCAGGAGCACTAGCGAGAGTAGCTTCATTTCATATATTGTTGTATTGTGTGCCACATCTGCGGAACGTTATTCTGCTTCAGTTTTTTGCTGTTATACTATTAGTGACTAGCGAATTGGCAATGAAACAGTCGCCCTGCGAAATTATGTCTTATTCAGTTAGAGCTTTTAAATTTAGGGTAATATGATTATGCTGGACTGTTGGATTTTTTGTTGTAAAGACGAGTTGGGAATGTTGAAAGCGCTACAGTTTTTACAATGCACGAGTCGCCTTAATCCATTATGCAAGTGATGCTCAGTGCTCGAGATATTGTTCGAGTATAGAACAACAGAGTACTTCAACATTTGGAGGATTCTAGTTGAATTAGAAATTGAGTACCACGCTAATTCTCTATCAATTTTTTGTCGCGGAATGAGGAGAGCAACTTCTCCGAATCCAGAGCAGATCAATTTTTAGGAAAACGTTTGTTTCCCCCAACCTACGCTCTACATTTCAAACCAGTAAATCTTATTCGCCACTTATCTCTGAATTAATGAACATTCCATTGCCTGGAGATTGTTGAGTAATATTTATTATTTTTATTATTTTTATACCCTAGACTTATAGTATAGGGTATATTGTTTTTGTCACGACGGAAATATGTAACACCTTAAAGGAGGCTCCGGAGGTATAGCAATGTATATATATAAATGATCAGGGTCACCTCCTGATTCGATTTAGCCATGTCTGTCTGTCCGTCTGTCTGTCCGTTCGCACGATAACTTTCGATAAAATGAAGCTAGAGCCTTGAAATTTTGGTCAAATGTTGGAAGTGTGATCTAGTTGGATGGTATTGAAAATGGGCATGATCAAGCCAAGAGAACGCCTACCTCCCCTACATATGTAAAATACATAAATGTATCTATAACTCCCGATTAAAGAAACATGAAAAGCTCTAGCTTTGGTAGATTACTCATTGAGGGTAATCTCATACTCTCCTGGGAAAATAAAACTGATAAATTGAAAACTAACGGTAATTTTCTTACAAAGAACCCCGTACTACCCTACTTAGCAGGTTTTTTGTCTATAACTCCTGAACCAATTGACGTAGACACCTGATTTTTGGCGTGTAACCTTGAAGTGAGAAGCTGCTTAAGATTATGTAAGTTGGGCATAATCAGATCAAAGGAACGCCTACCTCCCCTACAAATTTCCAAAAATTAAATATTCCCTTAATTACGATAACTTTCGAAAAAATGATACTAGCAAGTTGAAAATTTGAAAAAATGTTGCTAATAAGACCTACTTTGTTGGTATTGAAAATGTGCAAGATCCGACCCAAGGAACCCCCACCTCCCCTACAAATGAAACTTCAAATAAGCGATAACTTTTGATAGAATGAAGCCAGCAACTTGAAATTTTGGTAAAATGTTAAAAGTAAGATTATTGTTAGTTGGCATTAAAGATGAGTAAGATCCGACCTAAGGAACCCCTACCTCCCCTAGAAATGAAACTTAAAATAAGCGATAACTTACGACAAAATAAAGCTAGCGACTTGAAATTTTGGTCAAATGTTTGTAGTATGATCCAGTTGACTAATATTGAAAATACGTAAAATCCGACCATCGAAACCCCTACTTCCCCTACAAAAGAAACTTCAAATAAGCGATAACTTTCGATAGAATGAAGCTAGAGACTTGAAATTTTGTTTAAATGTTTGTAGGGGGATCTTATTGGTTGATGGAAATGCTGGGCAAGATCCGACTCAAGGAACCCCCACCTCCCCTACAAGTGAAACTTGAAATAAGCGTTAATTTTCGATAGAATGAAGCTAGCGACTTGAAAAATTGGATAAATATTTGTAGAATGGGTTAGTTAATTGATTTTGAGAATGGTCAAGATCCCACTGAATGAGTGCCAACCTCCCCTATGAACTGGCCATATAGGAGACCCACTTTTAATGCATATGGTCGTTGCCAATTGGGACTTTTGGTATCACCACTAGGTCTGTACAAGTCTAGGGTATATACGCTTCGGCCTGGTTAATTCTTTATTTTGCACTCACTGCAAAACACGACAACTGCAGCCCCTGTTGCGGTAAAAGTTTTTCCCTGATAGCAAAAGTTTTCCTGGCTGCATCTGGCACCATAGTGTGGATAACAAGCAGGACATACTCTGAAAGAGTGCAGTATAGATATTTCTTAATTTTTAACTAGTTATAATGACCTCGTCAGTGAAGAAAGCATTTATCATGGCATTTAATTTTCACATAGTTTCCAAGTCGGGAAAGAAGTACGGATTGCGGTTATACCGTTCCTGTAATCTGAGAATGATTCCATTGTTAATCAGCAAGTGGATTGTCGAATTATAGTGAAAGTTATTCATCGCAGATTCAGTTTTTGGTGGTAATAAGTACAGGCTTAAGAGAGTAAATTTGTTCAAGCTGAATTTAGTGCACATAATTGTTTGATTGGTGGGAAAAAGACATTTTCCATTGTCCTTCACGTGGGCGCCCCTGGTAACGGCAGTGAGTCAAACCGCTGACGGCTAAGTCTTGTTACGACAAGCCTTCACGGCACATTTAATTAATAAAAAACCAGGCCGAAGCGGTTCGAAGTCCGGAGTCCGAAGCGTATATACCCTAGACTTGTACAGACCTAGTAGTGATACCAAAAGTACCAATTGGCAGCGACCATATGCATTAAAAGTGAGTTTCCTATACGGCCAGCTTATAGAGGAGGTTGTCACTCATTCAGGAGAATCTTGACCATTCTCAAAATCAATTAACTAACCCACTCTACAAATATTTGTCGAATTTTTCAAGTCGCTAGCTTCATTCTATCGAAAGTTATTGCTTATTTGAAGTTCCACTTGTAGGAGGGGTAGGGGTTCCTTGGTTCGGATCTTGCCCATCATTGCCACCAACCAATTAGATCATGCTACAAACATTAAAAAAAAAAAATTTCAAGTCTCTAGCTTCACTCTATCGAAAGTTATCGCTTATTTCAAGTTTCATTTGTAGGGGAAGTAGTGGTTTCCTTGGTCGGATTTAACGTATTTTCAACATTAGCCAACTGGGTCCTACTACAAACATTTGACCAAAATTTCAAATCGCTAGCTTTATTTTGTCGGAAGTTATCGCTTATTTTAAGTTTCATTTCTAGGGGAGGTGGGGGCTCCTTAGGTCGGATCTAACCCATATTTAATGCCAGCTAATCCGATCTCGCTTTAAATATTTCACCAAAATTTCAAATCGCTGGGTTCATTCTATCAAAAGTTATCGCATATTTGAAGTTTCATTTGTAGGGGAGGCAGGGGTTCCTATGGTCGGATCTTACCCATTTTCAATAACAACTAACCAGATTTTACTACCAGCATTCTACCAACTACTCAACTCGCTAGTACCATTCTATCTAAAGTTATCGTAATTAAAGTAATACTTAATTTTTTGAATTTTGTAGGGGAGGTAGGCGTTCCTTTAATCTGATTATGCCCAACTTACTACAACTCAAGCAGCTTCTTACCTCAAGGTGACATGCCAAAAATCAGGTGTCTAAGTCAATTGGTTCAAGAGTTATAGACAAAAAACCTGGAAAGTAGGATAGTACGGGGCTCTTTGTAAGAAAATTACCGTTAGTTTTCAACTGATCGATTTTATTTAAGATTATCCTCTCGAGCAATCTGCCAAAGCTAGAGCTTCTCATGTTTATTTAATCGGGAGTTATAAATAAATTTAACTATTTTACATATGTAGGGGAGGTGGGCGTTCTCTTGGCCTGATCACGCCCATTTTCAATACCAATCAACTAGATCATACTTCCAATATTTGACCAAAATTTCAAGCCTCAAGCTTCATTTCATCGGAAGTTATCGTGCGAACGGATAAACAGACGGACAGACAGACAGACGGACAGACAGACAGACGGACAGACAGAGACAGACAGACAGACATGGCTCAATCGAATCAGGAGATGACCCTGATCCTTTATATATGTACATTGCTATACCTCTGGAGCTTCCTTTAAGGTGTTACATATTTCCGTCCTGACAAAAACATTATACCCTATACTAAAAGTCTAGGGTATAAAAAAACACATTTTTTTTTTTTCAATTTTCCGTGCACACTGATCTATAGACAAGCGTTGTGCTTGTTTTTTGTCTAGATACGGAGGGATTTTATTTTCGTGTATACGATGAAAACTGTCCAATTTGGTCGTCGCGGACGACGCCTTTTTTTTTTGGTTGTTTATTGGCGGCGTGGCTGAGGGCTGTTGAAGGTTGATACCGGGAGTTGAGGTGGTGAACAGATTTCATGCCGGTTGGGTTTTGTTTCATTGAACAAGTGTCGGTCCCGCGAAATAGAAATTTAGAGTTTTGTTTTATAATTATTGGCGAAGCGGAAAACTGCATTGAAATCGCTGATTGAAGCGCGAGTTTTTGGGAGAAGAAAACTCGATTTTTTTTTGTGATGAATTATTTCCTGGATAGGAAATTGTAAATGGAATCTCCCTAAAATCTCCCAAAAACAACTCTGTTGCAAAAAAAAAATCCGGTCAAAAAAAAATCATCAGCCGCAAAAAGGATTGATTTGAACATAATTCCGCCAAAGTACTCAT
Source organism: Chloromyia formosa (assembly GCA_964017055.1). Taxonomy (NCBI): domain Eukaryota; kingdom Metazoa; phylum Arthropoda; class Insecta; order Diptera; family Stratiomyidae; genus Chloromyia; species Chloromyia formosa. Next base: position 63,300,126 of record OZ024818.1, read on the forward strand.
AGCATTAAGCCTCACTCTAGGGTATGCGTATTGAACCCTGATTAAATTAGTTAATTTCTTTTAACGCTGATTTGCGGGGAGACGACAATGACCATATCAAATTTGAGCCCGAACAATCACCCGGGGCCTGAGTTACAGAGGTCTGAAAACCCGTACTTGTTATGTCGTGTAAACATAGTCTTGGTCACTTTCCCAATTTTTTTTATTCGATTTTTCTTTTTTCTTTCTCGGGCGAGACGCTCCCGCGTCCCTAGATATTCGATTTTCTTGTTATTTTATAGTTATTTTCGGGAACAATGTGAAATATGTAAATAAAAAAAAAAAGTTAAATTTATAAACTATATAAAGTAAAACAAAAATAAAAACAAATCAGTCAAGTCACCGTTTCTTAATTTCGGAGTGCTTGTCGTCGTTCATTTCGCCCCAATAATTCCGATTGGCGTTTTGGAAGTCACATTTTTTTCTCGATAATAGAGCGCATTATTGATAATCGATTTTTTTATGTAAAATAAAAAAATTGAAGAACAATTTAGAAAGTAAGGTACGTAGGTCCATAATATATTTGTTGTTATATAAATTTAGACTGACAGACGTACTTATGGACTAGGACGATTCGTGAAATATGTAAACGATCAGGAACTCACCTGAAAAGAAAAACGAGAAAAGAGAATATAAAATTTATGTTTGCAATTACCATAAAAGAAAAAAAATAAGAGAAAAAGAAATATATTAAGATATTTAGATGTAAATCGAGAAGAAAAGGGCAACATTTTTTTGCCATAAAATGTTATACATATATGTATATACATATTACTTATATATATAGTATATAAATATATATATATATATTTTTTTTTAAATAAATATATTGTGTTTTTTGTTTACCAAAAAAAAATGTGAGTGGTAGGAACGTCAGAGGGGGGCATCACCTAGGAGCAGGAGAGGAAGTGTTTTTTTTTTCAACTTAAAATTTGCTTATGTCATAAATTGTTTATCACTAATATACCTTCCATTAGTGTTTCTACGCCTAAGTAACTGAGCTCACCGGGTCAAAAATTTAAAAAAATTGTAAAAACGTTTTGCGATTTCTTATCATTGATCTCGCTGCCAAGGCAATTTGTTTCCTGGACCTGTACTTTTCGAAATGCTGAAGGAGAGCCTTCACTGCCCCCGACCGATCACTAATTTTATTTGTCGCAAATCTTGTCGCGGGATCAGAACAGGATAATTAAAAAAAAATTAATAATTTTGTTTAATCGCAACAGTCTTAACAATAAGACAGTTTGGAAAAAGATAAGATAGCTGTAGCCTGAATGGCTGACCAACATCTAAGACTCTCAGGTTTACTAGAATGGAATGATTTGTGTAGTTGGGACTGCAACATGGTTGCGTGAACTGCAACACGTTTATTAAACTATCTGAAGCAGCTATCTTCGAGACCACCTCCTGAGTAGGGTTAAGCGATGTACTAACAACTCGTCCTTGCAAAAACCACTCCACGACAAAAAACCTGGAACAAAAGCCTCGGATTGGACAGATAAACAACGACCACCACGCAAAGGACTAACGGACTATTTTTACCGAACCTGGAATGTACGCTCCCTGGACAGTGAAGGCTCTCCTTCAGCAGGTCGAAAAGTACAGGTCCAGGAAACAAATTGGCTTGGCAGCGAGATCAATGATAAGAAATCGGAAAAAATTTTTGCAAGTGGAAAACCATCGGGCAACAAGAAGTTTGGAGTAGCATTTATAGTGAACAATCACCTCAAGCCGAACATTTCTGACTTCAAACTCATAAATAAACGGCTGTGTGAGATTCGCATTAAGACACGATTCTTGATTTTCTGGCTCATCAAGGTGCATGCCTCCATTGAAGTTAAAGATCAGCAAAAGACGAGTTCTACGCCTGCCTTGAGACTCTCTTCGACTCATTTCCAACAAACGGACTGTAACGAAAACGGCCAGCAACTTATCGACTTCACCTGCAACATGATTCTGGCCGTAAGCTCTACTTGTTTTTGGAAATCTCCAGACGCACGTACCGTTTGATCTAGGCACACCCATACAACCCCCGACAGTAGAGGAAATTGAGCATGCGCTGCGCTCACTAAAACGAAATGAAGCGCCGGGCGCTGACGAGATTCCAGCTGAACTGCCAAGATTCGGTGGAACGGGTCTAGTTAATGTCATACATTAATTACTCCTGCGACTATTGGAGGACGAGGTGATACCAGACGATTGGCGCAGAAACATCATTAGTACAATTCACAACCAGGCGGAGTCCGAAGCGTGTATACCCTAGACTTGTACAGACCTAGTGGGGATACCAAAAGTACCGATTGGCAACGACCATATGCATTAAAAGTAAGTTTCCTCTATGGCCAGTTTATAGGGGAGGTTGGCATACATTCATGAGGATCTTGGCCATTCTAAATATCAATTAACTAACCCATTCTACAAATATTTGTCGAATTTTTCAAGTCGCTAGCTTAATTCTATCGAAAGTTATTGCTTATTTGAAGTCTCACTTGTAGGGGTGGTAGAAGTTCCTTGGATCAGATCTTGCCCATCATAGCCACCAACCAATTAGATCACCCTACAAACATTAAAAAAAGATTTCAGGTGTCTAGCTTTACTCTATCGAAAGTTATCACGTATTTGAAGTTTTATTTGTAGGGGAAGCAGGGGTTTCATTGGTCGGATTTTACGTATTTTCAGTATTAGCCAACTGGATCCTACTACAAATATTTGACCAAAATTTCAAGTCGCTAGATTAATTTTGTCGTAAGTTATCGCTTATTTAAAATTTCATTTCTAGGGGAGGTAGGGGCTCCTTAGGTCGGATCTAACCCATCCTTAATGCCAACTAAATCAATCTCAGTTCAAACATTCGACCAAAATTTCAAGTCGCTGGCTTCATTCTCTCAAAAGTTATCGCTTATTTGAAGTTTCATCTGTAGGGTGGGTAGGGGTTCCTTAGGTCGGATCTTGCCCATTTTCAATACCAACTAACAGGATGCTACTACCAACGTGCTGCCAAATTTTCAACTCGTTAGTGTAATTCTATCAAAAGTTATCGTAATTAAAGTAATATCTAATTTTTTGAATTTTGTAGGGGAGGTAGGCGTTCCTTTTATCTGATTATACCCAACTTACTGAAACCCAAGCAGCTTTTCACCTCAGGGTCACATACCAAAAATCAGATGTCTACGTCAATTTGTTCAAGAGTTATGGACAAAAAACCTGAAAAGTAGGGTAGTACGGGGCTCTTTGTAAGAAAATTGCCGTTGGTTTTCAACTGATCGATTTTATTTTTCCAAGAGAGTATAAGATCACTCTCGCGAGCAATCTACCAAAGCTAGAGCTTTTCATGTTTATTTAATCGGGAGTTATGGATACATTTAAGTATTTTACATATGTAGGGGAGGCAGGCGTTCTCTTGGCCTGATCATGCCCATTTTCAATACCAACCAACTAGATCATACTTCCAACATCTGACCAAAATTTCAAGGCTCTAGCTTCATTCTATCGAAAGTTATCGTGCGAACGGACAGACGGACAGACAGACAGACAGACAGACAGACAGACAGACAGACATGGCTAAATCGAATCAGGAGGTGACCCTGATCATTTATATATATACATTGCTATACCTCCGGAGCCTCCTTTAGGGTGTTACATATTTCCGTCGTGACAAAAACAATATACCCTATACTAAAAGTCTAGGGTATAAAAAGGGAAATAAACTGCAGTGTGAGAATTACAGAGGCATATCACTAGTCTGTACGTCCTATAAAATATTGACGAAGATTCGGGAAAACAGAATAAAACCGTACGCAGAAGAACCTTTACGGTCAAACTGGTACTTCAGAAGTGCTGGGACCAAAACTTTGTCGATTTGAAGCAAGCATACGACAGTATCGATCGTGGTATACTGTAAAACATCATGCTGCAATTTGGTATATCGACAAAATTAGTGCAAATGGCATCCTCCCAAGTCAGGATCCATAGTTGACTTACCGATCTTTTTGAAACACGCATTGGTCTGAAGCAGGGCGATTGACTGGCGCCGATGATCTTCAACCTACATAGCACTGGAATACGCTATTCGGGATATGAATATGGACACCAGCGAGACGCTATTCATCAAGTCGATACAATTAGCAGCGTACGCCGACGATATCAACATCATAAAGAAAAAAGATTGGCCGACGCAGATGAACTTCTGGATACACTCGACACCGCTGCAAAAGAATTTAGACTACATATCAACGAGGGTAAAACTAAAATAATGATACAATCGAGGACAAGGACGCCAGCACATTCGAGCATCAATGTGGGAGACCTCAACATCGAGTTCGGGAACTACTTCATATAGCTGGGCTACAACTTGTCAAAGGATGCGAACGAAACTGACAAAATCAAGCGACGGATACAGCTAGCTAATAAGATTTTTTCCTCGGTTCTCCCCATAGTGAAATCGAAGCATGTGCACAGAAACACGAAGCTCTGCGTGTACATAATGCCGGCACCACATTTTGCGGGATTCGCCGAATCACGAGCAAAAGTTCGCCAATTGGCGAGCATCATGTACCTAACCACACTACTTGCAACTCGGCGAATCCCATGAAAATGATCGTACAAGATGCTCGCCAATTGGCGAACTTTTGCTTGTGACTCGGCGAATCCCGCATAATGCGGTGCCGGCATAAGGCATTATGAAGTACCTCACTTAGGTAGGACTCCCGGAAACTTACCGGAACTAGCAATGCCAACATCGTCAGCATAGGCAGTCACATGGCACCCAATTTCATCCAGTTTCTAAAGCAGCCTATTGACCGCTAAGTTCCAAAGAAGAGGAGACAATATCCCGCCTTGAGGGGAGTTATTACAGACACCTTTACTGACAGACGACGTTCCCAAAGTAGTGCGAAGATCCGGAATGTGAGCAGCAGGCCAATGAGTATACAGAGCGATTCATGATACACACTAACCCTGGTATAAATATTGTAATTTAGAATAGATAATTATATATTAATAGATTATAGCTAGGCACTGTCTTTTGGACCGTAGTTTATTAGACTGTCAAAAGATCATACACCCTCCTAATAAAGGACAGTTTATCTTCTGCAGGAATTAACCTGAAATGTGCGGAGCTGATTGTAGCGTGTCCGAGGAATAACATCTTTTAACGCGCGATAGCGGGACATTCGCACAAGATGGGTATGGCTGTTTCCACGTCCTCCAGGCAGAGACGGCATTTAGTATCGCTGGACAGACCCATCTTGTTTGCGTGATATCTGACCAGATAAGTACCCCACTAGAAGTCCTAGATGGGCCCTAGTAATTTAACTAGTACCCCTATATTTCAAGGGCATTATCAGCTCCTTCAATTGATGCTGCCCTAGGAGGCTATTTCAGTACTGCTAACGTAATAGTGCAGACCAATCACTGATTCCGAATGTGCCCATAGATAGTCCTAAGCCATGAAAACGATGGGATAATCCTTGTCTAGCAACTCCATCCACAGCCTCGTTCCCCTCAATACCCTAGTGGTCTGACAGCCAACACAAAAAAAATTGGTGTTTGGTTGCCAACAATTGGAGAACTTCTTAACACTCCTTTACCATCGAATGTTGTTGCTAAATTAGTTCCTCTGGTTCTGCAGTTCTTTAAAAAACAAAATTTATTTGTAAAATTAGTGAAGTGTAAAGGACACAACATTTTTTTATTGGAAACGAAAAACACCTTCATCAGTTTCGAAGAGCCCCTATATGAGGAGAGCGCCTTTATGGCTGCCTGGCTGTATGAGTAGATAGCAATGAAAGCGCCGCGAAGTCCTTTTTACAAGATTACCCTGACGCACACCTCAATGGCGTGGATCTCAGCTTGAGTGGCGCTGGACGAGATTTCCATTGCGATTGAAATCCTGGTGTTTGGTCGAAGGATACCTGCCAACACCCTGTTCTGTTTTATACCCATCGGTAAACCACTTAATACATCTAGGGTCTGGACAGGGGGTGCCATTTTTCCATTCAGTGCGATCATTGATGAAGGCTGAACATTTTCTACCGAAGAAAACCTCCGTGATCATGTAATCTGATCTACAGCAGACCTGCATCGGAAGTTAGACGAATTCTGGTAGCATGTTGCGGAGTAAGTCCAATGAACGCCTCCAGGGATGGCGTTGGGCTAGTGCAGTGATACATACCTTAAGCAAGACGTTCTGCTAAAGTGCAATAAGCTATTATTGCACTTTAGCAAAACAGATGATTGTTGGGTTTTCGGCCACCACATAAGTGCAGCGTACGCCCCCATGGGCCGCACTAGCGGCATGTAAAAATTAACTAACTAATTAACTAAACCACTTACTTAGAAAAAAAAATTTTTAAATTTTTAACTTCGGAATTGCAATAAGAAGAATAATAAGAATAAGAATGAAAGTGATGCTACAAATAAAATCATACGAACAACTACCATCCCTGATCAAAGCATAGCATTTATTTATCCTATTCGAAACAGGAAAAAATGAAACGTGGCAACTCAATTAAAACCAGGTTTTACATCATCATCATATCTGCAACTGTTTATCAAAGGCATTCAATCTTGCATGCTTTCTCAGCAATTCTACAGGTAATATTCACATTCCACATAGTCTACCGATAAAAATTGATTTGGAATTAGTTAATAACGTTTTCCATTAGTCGTACAACTCACCCCACTCCTTTTTTCCCACCACGCAAGGAAATCAGTTCAAGCGAAAGTTAATTAATTTTCTGACTGAAATGTTTCAGCCATTCTTTGATTTTAGCCATTCCCTTGGAGGAAATCTTGAGGAACTTGGGAGAGGAGGGTGGTTTGCTGATAATTTACTAAAAAGAAATATAAATTAATAATTTTCTTCAGCATATCTTTTGCTTTTTGCTCTCTTCATGAATCTGATCAAAGAATGGAAATACTAATTTTGATGTAGACATGGTAGAAATGTATGTGAGCTGCTGCGTAAACGAGGAAAAATTAGCTCCAGGCTGGAGCAGGAGGGTAGTAATTTCATTTGTTACTAAAGACACGAATTAATTTATTTTATGTCAAAGATACTGGTGCTGGCAGAAATTTGGAGAAATAAAAAACTAAGTATGGTCTACTAATTTAACGTGCACTGTAGCTTTCGGCGGTTAGGCCAGAGAGCGCGAACACCCATCATGTAAATAGCAACTTCTTTAGCAGTCTAAATACCTATAACACATGTTAATTACCTAGACCCCTCCAGGGGCATGGGCGCGTCAACATCTCTAGCATTTTTATGCCTTGTTGAAGTTTCCATAGTACTCGTACATTTACTTTTCGGAAGTGCAGTTGCTAGCAAGCACCTCCTATCCGCGCCGTCTTTATACTGACAAGCTAAGAGCAGTGTGAGAGTTCTACTAGTACCCGCAGGCAGTTTTTTGATAGATATTTGAACTTCGAGTATAGTTTCATAGAGTAGTGACCGAACGACCACGGCCACCGAGCGCGACACACATGACGCACGCGAATTATCATTTCCATTCGAAAGATAATCTGATTTCATGAGTGTCCTTGCGAATGATCGATTCGTGAACTGCAAATCGCAGGGTAAACATAATTCCTTCTTTACGTATGCAGTGCTACGTAGCACACAAATTGTCATTGAGTTGCTAAGCGACAAAAATAATGGCTGTGTCTTTTTCAACAATCCACATGAGAGCAGAACACCAATTGCACGCGTTACACTAACAAAATTGTTCTGGATAGAGCTGTTTGTTAGTGTTATGTGTGCCATTGTTGTTCTGCACTTGATCTGGACCACAGACGTAAAAAAGAAGAGGATTGGAACATAGCTCATAAATACACGTAGAAACAACAACAAAAAGTGGGTCAATTCGGTGGGTAGTTAGTTGTCAATTATAAAAAGTGGGTTGCTAAATATCAAATATTGAAATATTTTCCGATTTTCATTTCGATTGATCGAAATTTCAATTTTTCTTGTAATAGAGTGCCATTTAAATGCAACTCGTCGTGTAAATTAAGGGAAACTGTGTCCAAAAAGATATTCATTAAATAAAACACCTTGAAAAGTTACCCCAAAATTTTTCGTATGTTCCAGTTCTGATATTCCCTAGTCTCAGATCTGGACTGCCAAAAAAAAACGCAGCTAATACTCACTCGTTGCTATGCAATAAAAAAATGAAGGGTATAAATATTCACTCGTTGCTAAGCGATATATTCGTTGCTAAACGGTATAATCGTTGCTAAGTGATATAAACAATATTTATTCGTAAACTTTAGTGCAAGTCGATTTCGCAGTGACAGTTGGAATGACATTCATATTGATGTGTGTATGTCCGTTTCGTCATTGCCAGCAATTAATCATTCACAATTAATCATTCGGCTGCTCGCATATTGCATCGCGTTAGCGTATTTTGTGCCCACTGGTTGCGTATTAAGCTTCGCGTACACGCGAACGCTGGGCCAAACACGGAACATTGAAAAATTGCAGTGAAAAACACCAACAACAAAAGGATGCCTTTCTGTTCTTTGGCCAAATTTAATTCACGAGCATTTGAGTCTTTATCATAAAAGATGGGATGATGGCTTAGCGTTCACTTGTAAACAAAGCGTTAGCTTTGTTCGGGTAAGACACACTTCAATTTACTACCCTGCTAAGCCGTGCAGTCCCTGAAAATGCATATTAGTCATACTGGATACCCCGTTTCTTCTGCTTAAAGTCGACAATTATTTTAGTTCGCCAATTTCTTCATTTTCGGTAAAGTACTACCAAAATAAGCAATTTATTAACCAGTGCCGATCTGTCACAACAGAAAACTATTATATATAACCGCTGCCCCGCGACAATTGTGGAGTCACTGTCAGATTTTACCTTGCCAAATAACACGAAATGTGTAATCGACTGGCCATGCGATACATTTAGTCACACAACACAAATACACACTTCTTTTAAGACCTTAAGATTCCTGTTTTTATTTTTTACAGTAGAAAATTGTGGAAAAATCCTGTAAAATATTTGGCGCCCGAAGTGGGGTCGGCGTGATTTTGGCTAGTCACAAAAAACAAAACCCCGAGGCTTTATAGATTCAGGCTCCCTTAATACACCTTATGACCATAAGATGCCTTAAGTTACCCTAAGGTTTTTATACCATTCACGGATGTGATACGGTATATTAACTTTGTCATGAAGTTTGCAACGCACAGAAGGAATCTCCGACCATATAAACTATATTATATTCTTGGTCAGTATGACGAGACGAGTCGATTAAGCTTTGTCCGTCTGTCCGTCAGTCTGTCTGTTTCTATGCAAACTAGTCCCTCAGTTTTGAAGCTATCAAGCTGAAATTTTTTACAAACCCTTCTTTTTATGACACGCTGTATATATGTCAGAACCAATGGAACCGGACCACTACGTCATATAGCTGCCATAGGAACGACCGGTCCAAAAATTCGTCTTTGTGAGAAAACCTTTTTTATTTCTATAGATATCATTTTCAAATTCCACACTAACCAATAGTATCTTCAGTCTAGTCACATTCCCGAATTTGCTTGAAATCGGACCATTGCGTCATATAGCTGCCATAGGTACGACCGGTCCAAAAATTCGTCTTTGTGGGAAAAACTTTTTTATTTCTAAAGATATTGTTTTTAAATTTCACAATAATCAACAGTATTTTTAGTGAAATCACATTCCCGAATTTGGTTGAAATCGGACTACTCTATCATATAGCTGTCATAGGAACGACCATTTTCATTTCTGAAAATATCTTTACAAAATTGCATATTATTGAATCATATTGACGGCAAAGCCACGTTCCTAAATTTAGTTCAAATCGGCCCACTATTGCATACACCTCTTATAGGAACAGTGAAATCGGAACAAGTTTTACTACTAATTTCAAAGTGACCAATGTACCACAATCGAATTGGTACCTTAGTGGCGAGACTTAAAAGCTGAAACCTTTTTCGAACTTACCTAATGATTGGGAAGAATTTTGTAGTAAAAACAAAACCCATATAAAATCGGTCTACTACAATGTCCATTTGTCTGTCCTATAAAATATCTTCATCATCAATCTTGGAAGCCCAGTAGCTGCTCGGCGTCCACATATACTGAGCTCTCCCAACGAGATCTCGGTCGTCTAGGCAGTCTCGCTCCGTCAACTCGTTTTGCATTCATCACTCTCTTTGACATGCGATCATCGTCCATTCGTTAGACAGGCAGAGCAACTAGTGATATGCTCCTGCAGTTCTCACACCGCAGTTTATCTCCCTTTTTGTGGATTGGACAGATTATGCTTCTGCGCCAATCAACTGGAATCTCCTCGTCCTACCATACTCGAAGGAGTAATTGATGTATGGCATTAGCTAGACCCGTTCCACCGAATTTTAACAGTTCAGCTGGAATCTCGTCGGCGCCCGGCGCTTTATTTCGTTTTAGTGACCGCAACACGAGGCCAACTTCCTCTATTGTCGGGGGTTGTATGGGTGGGCCTAGATCAACAATATCATCGAGAGCTTCTTGTGTGGAGATGTTAGATGGTAGGTTCAGAAGCTCTGCAAAATAAGAGGCCCATCGTTTGTAAATGCCATCGGTGTCGCTGATGATGTTTCCATCCTCTTCCTTACAAAGGCTAGTCCTGGGTTGGTAGCCGTTCTTCTTGTATTTACTAGTTTGTACGCTTGTCTGGTGTTCCTATTAGCTAAGTTATCGTTTATATTCAGCAACTGCTCGTCAAACTATTTACGTTTCTCACGTCTAATTATTCCATTCGATATTCACCGTAGCTCGTCATATTTTTCTCTTCTGGCTCTGGTTCCTCGTTGAATCCATTGCCTGTAGGCCTCGTTTTTCGCGTCAAGTGAATTTTTGCATTCTTCGTCAAACCAGTCATTTCGCCCTCGCCGGGCTTTATATCCCACGACCTTCTCTGCGACATCCCTGATGGTACTCTTGAGTTCTTCCCAGAACCCATGGACGCCTGTGTTGCTGATGTTGTGTAGCATAAGCGATAGTCTTTCCTGAAGGGCGGTAGTATATGCGACCGCCGTAGTATCACTCAGAAGCTTATCAACCGCAAAGATTATGGAAGGGCTGATTCTCGATTGGTGCACTGAGGAAATTCTATGTACATCTGTAGGTCGTCTTCACCAAGTGATGATCTGAGTCGCAGTGTGCTCCTCGGTAGGAGTGAACATCCATCACATTAGACGCCCATCTCCTGCAAATGAGGACGTGATCAATTTGGTAGACGGTGTGTGCGTCTGGAAATTTCCAGGTCTGCTTGTGAATGCGTCAATGCGGGAAACACGTAGAGCTTACGATTAGATTCCTGCTGCAGGCGAAGTCGATAAGTTGCTGGCTGTTGTCGTTGCATTCTCCATGGAGACTGTGGCCTCCAGTGGTCCCCCGGTGCCAACTTTCATTTCCGATTTTCGCGTTAAAGTCTTCCAGCAGCAATTTGACGTCGTTTGTTGGAAGTGAGTCGAAGAGAGTTTCAAGGCGGGCGTAGAACTCGTCTTTTACTGCGTCTTCCTTAACTTCAGTGGGGGCATGCACATTGATGAGCCAGAGATTGAAGAACCGAGTCTTAATGCGAATCGCATAGCCGTTCATTTATGGGTTTGAAGTCAGTAATGTTCGGCGTGAGGTGATTGTTTACTATAAATGCTACTCCAAACTCCTTGCGGCCCGATGGTTTGCAACTTGCAATTATTGTGTGTCATTGATCACGCTGCCAAGCCAATTTGTTTCCTGGACTGCAGTAATGCTCAGTTTGTACTTTTCGACCTTTTGAAGGAGGGCTTTCTCGACCGCCGGTTAGTTCTGGGAGCGTACGTTCCAGGATCCGATAGAATAATCCTTTAGTCGTTTGAGTGGTCGTCGTTGTTGATTTGTCTAATCCGAGGCTTTTGTTCCACGTTTCTTGACGTGGAGTGGTTTCTACAAGGACGAGTTGTCAGCAGGGGGTGATAATAACTATAATTATTCGTACACTCTCCTTTTTCGAAACGCAAGCTTACAATTTGCAATTTCGTCTTAACATAAATGGCTAAACATCTCTCGGAGTATGACAGTTCATCTCCTATTGACATCCGACACAACAGAGTCCTTGAATTGCAGGCGACACCCTTTACTTTCCGGTTTCATTTAAAATGTAAAGAATTTTATAATTAGGCAGGTGATTTTGCCCCACTACATAATGACACCCTGTTAAAATGCACAGTGTGCGCCTATGGTGGAGCAGGATCTGTTTCTAATGAAAGTTGCTTGTGGTCTTTCGAATTTTACAATGCCAATAAATCAATGTTGCTTCTCCCGCCACTCCTCCATGACAAAAATTAGTCGACTCCTGCACTGTTTGACGTACTACAGGTCGTTCCTTCGGTAAATTTGGCCTCTATAACTCATCAATGTTTTTTAAGCTTCTGTCATCAACACACCGATAGCGTTATGTGGATAGCCACGGGTTTGAGTCCGGTCTGCCACTGGTCTGTAGCGAAAGCAGAAAGCAGCAGCAGCTGCATCATCAACAACAGTGGCGAAGGCAAATCTGCCGCTGTTGCTGCTGTGTTCAATCTACGTCACTTAAGGGAAATGCACGCTTTCTAACTTGCCATTTCGTTGGCGCTGCATTCTGCGCTCAATCTCATTCGAGCATAAGACATCACCTCCGATTCTTACTTTCAATTACTAAATCTAAGCAGAGTCTCCTTGTTTTTTTTTTCACAAAATGCTTTAAGTGGTTTTTTGCTGTGTCGCATAGTCTCATGTAGTATACTATTTTGCTAAGCCCCCTTTGTGGGACGTAACAAAGTCTAGTTGACATTTCGTTACAATATAAAAAGAATTCGGATGAGGCATGTTGCTGGCATACACATTCTGTGCATTTACTCACCTTCTACGGCAAGCTGGAAAAGGTGTGGGCATAAATCGTAGGAAAAGTGACCTATTACGCCCACACCACACGGCCGGCGTAGTTAAACATTAAAAATTAATCAATCCAATTTATTTTAAGAGGACTTTTAATGGACATTAATAAAAAAAAAGACAAAACAAAAATAAATTACCGTTCAATATACATCACCACGTGACAAATTAGTCGTTAATTTGTCCGTAATTGCGAGGAGCCTGAATAAAAAACAAACTAGCCTTCGGCTTCGCGTGAAGGGTATCATACTTTCGTTGTGACTTATGGTGCATTTGCCACTTTGAAATTAGTAGCAATACTTGTTCCGATTTCACTGTTCCTTTAAGAGGTATATGAAACAGTAGGCCGATTTCAATCAAAAATGATTTGGCAGTCAATATACTTGAATATTATGAAATTTGGTAAAGACATCTTCAGAAATAAAAAAGTTTTTCTAACAAAAACTTACTTTTGGAACGGTCGTTTCTATGACAACTATATGATAGAGTAGTCCGATTTCAACCAAATTCAGGAATATGATTTGACTAAAGATAATATTGATTAGTATGAAATTTGAAAAAAGAAATCTTTAGAAATAAGAAAGTTTTTCTCATAAAGATAATTTTGGGACCGGTCTTTCCTATGGCAGTTATATGACGTAGTGGTCCGATTCCGTTGGTTTCGACATATTTACAGCGTGCAGTAGAAAGAAGGCTTTGTACAAAATTTCAGCTCGACAGCTTTACAACTGACGGACTAGTTTGCATAGAACCAGACGGACAGACAGACAGACGGACAAAGCTTAATCGACTCGTCTCACCATACTGACCAAGAATATACATATGGTCGGAGATGCTTCCTTCTGTGCGTTGCAAACTTCATGACAAAGTTAATATACCCTATCACATCCTTGAAGGGTATAACAAGCTAGCCTTCTGCTAGCTTGCCGAAGGTATAGTACCCTTCACGCTTCGCGTTGTGTTTTGTGGTACATTTGCCTTTTTGAAATTAGTAGTAAAACTGTTTTGTGGTACATTTGCCTTTTTGAAATTAGTAGTAAAACTGGTTCCGATTTCACTGCTCCTATAAGAGGTATATGAAATAGTGGGCCGATTTCAAACAAATTTAGGAACGTGGCTTAGCAGTCAATACGGTTGAATAATATGCAATTTCGTAAAGATATCTTCAGAAATAAAAAAGTTTTTCTGACAAAAGCTTGCTTTTGGGATGGTCGTTCCTATGACAGCTATATGAAGTAGTAGTCTGATTTCAACCAAATTCAGGAAAGTGATTTAACTAAAAATACTATTGATTAGTGTGAAGTCTGAAAACGATATCTTTAGAAATAAAAAAGTTTTTCTCACAAAGACGAATTTTTGGACCGGTCGTTCCTATGGCAGCTATATGACGTAGTGGTCAGATTTCAACCAAATTCGTAGATGTGATTTAACAATAGATATTATTGATTTATCCGAAGTTTGAAAAAGATATCTGCAGAAATAAAAAAAAATTTCTCACACAGACGAATTTTTGGACCGGTCGTACTTATGGTAGCTATATGACGTAGTTGTCCGATTCCGTTGGTTCCGACATATATACTGCGTGCAATAGAAAGAAGGCTCTGTACAAAATTTCAGCTCGATAGCTTTAAAACTGAGGGACTAGTTTGCATAGAAACAGACAGACTGACGGACAGACGGACAGACAGACAGACGGACAAAGCTTAATCGACTCGTCTCATCATACCGACCAAGAATATACATATGGTCGGAGATGCTTCCTTCTGTGCGTTGCAAACTTCATGACAAAGTTAATATACTCGTACCCTTTCACATCCGTGAAGGGTATAATGAACACACCGCATTCGTATTTATTGCCATAATAGCTGCATTTTTTTTTTTTGTATAGAGCAGAGTAGAGTAGGATAAGCGGCAAAAAAATCATCGAGAACAAATTAGAGTAGCGAAGACGAAAACGAGGCTTGTGTCTTTGTTAGTAGTGTGTGTAGTTTAGCATTCAAACATCAACTCAAATTTCAAGAGGAAACTTAAATCCTTAGTGTTGTCTTGGAAAACAACTCTCCTGATTCTTATCGCGGTTGGTCCAGCTTTAAGGCCCGGCCACACAGCCGTCGGTCTGTCGCAACGGGCAGCGACACAGCGGTCGTCGCGACGGTCTGTGATATGGGGATGTCACATAGAACGCGATATTTTTGTATGTGCGGTCTGCAAGTTGTCAATTTTCTCGAATATGAGTTCGGATGAAGAACAACTTCTTCTGCAATTCGCGTTGCGAAAAACCAAAACCAAAAGGAAAAGACAAAGTTGGGTGCACGAAATAAATAAGAAAAGAGGTGAATTAGAGGAATACCATCGTTTATGCCTCGAACTCAAGTCGCACGAAGATCGGTTTTATAAGTATTTTCGTATGTAATTGTTTTTCGTCTCCTGAATCATATAAAAAAGTAAATTCATATTACGTTTACACTATCCCCAGATTACTTCATCTGCGCCGGCTGACTTCATCTGAAACTGTCATATACATACAATTTTAAACTCACCACGCCCAGATTACGCTGCAGATGAAGTAATCTGGGGATAGTGTAAACGTAATATTACGCACAGTTTCAATAAAAATTTCTGTATCTGACATTTTTAAATACGAGTAGACCGAGACGGTCGCGCGGTCAATCTGTAATTTTGTACAAGCAGGCTGCTTGTCGTCGCGACAAATTCCGACCGAAAGCGGCAGACTGCGTTCTGTGTGACAAAGACGATGCAACATTGTATTGTACTTTACAACTAGACCGCCAGACCGATTCGGTCAGATATCGCTGCCCATCGCGACAGACCGAGGGCTGTGTGGCCGGGCCTTAAGAGGTATGCTAATAGCGCTAAGTTGGTTCACTCGACTGTGGAGTGCCTGCGCTTGCATCGATCGCAAATTAGAAAATTAAAAGCATATGGCCATTTTCACAATGTCTGGTGAAAGTTTATCCTATAGATAAACGCCAAACGGCACCTTTCATCCAGTTAAAAATTAATCGGACGATAATTTCAAACAGCTGATATGAGCTGCTGAGATTTTAACAGCTACAACTGTTTAAGTTTGCACATTCAAATGAGACAATTGGGCTGGTCACAAAGAACAGAGTTCTGGAAATTCATTCAATGGAAGAGGATTTGAAACCAACTTAGCCGCAAATTATTGCTGGGAGACGGTACAGACGTAGAAAGAATAGAACAGGCGGCAGAATTCCGCCAAGAAAATAAGCTGATTTTCCACTGAATTAGCTGAGCTTTCTACTGCATAATCGTATTTTGAGCGTTGCATACGCTAAGGTTTAATTTAGTGCTCCGGATAGCTAATTGTCAGTTTAGCCAGAGATTGAGAAAACTGGCCATAGTCACCATTTTCAAGCAAGTTGCCTAAAGATTACAAATTTCGAGGAACCCGAATAATTTTAATACAATACTGAATGGTTGTCGAATATTTTTTCCGCAAACAAGTTACCTTGAAATTAATATTAATTAGGTCGCTTATCCCTGAAACATTTATGATTAATAATAGCACATTGGGACATTCCTCGAAAATTTCCGTATCCGACGTCAAAGCGTCAACTCCATGGAGAGCCAACTCTTCTCCTATACACCTGCATTGGTATCGACATTTTCATTTCTTCTTCCCCAAAACCTAATATCCTTTCCATTACAGCATCTGTCACTCATAACAAGTCCCCTTGAATAAGAAGTCTTCACATACCTACATCTAGGTTCATATATAATGTCGAGACCATTCTGCGAAAGGATATACGTAAACACCGTATTTATGTGTGTCGTATTTACGAGATGTCGTGCGCTTTCTTACGGAATGACAGGATAAATTAGGACCATGATTGAAAATGTCAGGAGCGTATCACTCAAAATAACTGCGAACCGTACAAATTGTATCTTATTATGTTCATCAAATTGTAAATTGGCATTGCACGTCACAGACCGACCTGTTGCTACTTGCAGATCATTCATTTTGACGTGTACGAATTGTCTGAGATCGTTAGGAACGAATAAAGAAATTTTGCCAGTACATAAGTAAGGTCGAAAGTTTCTATTGACTCGCAGGTGATTGTTCTTTAGTCGGGAAAAATTACGAATTATTTGAAATGTAATTACCTGAAATTAAATGTTATACGCTTCGTCGAAATGTCTGCAGCTAATTTCGGAGCTTTAGAGTTACAAGTCACAAATTTATACTTATGGCTTATGCACACTACAGGAGATTTGGCAAAATCTCGAAATTAAAGCAAATCTACCCCCAAATCTCCCAAATTTATTATACATTTATTCAGTTTTACTGATCTAGATTTGGAAGAAGATTTAAAACAAATCCCATCCCAAATCTCGTATTTTCTCCTGAATTTGCATTTCACCACATTTCGCCACAATGGGTGGGTTCCTGCGAACGGATCAGGATTTGACATTTCTCGAATTCTGCTCCATATGCTTTCCCCTCCGGTAAAATGTGTATAGACAACAGGCAATTTCCGGATCCGAAAATGTTCCCCTTCGGATCTGAATACTTTTCAACACATCGCTTAACCCGATTCAAGGGGTGGCCTCGGAGAAAGCTCCTTCAGATTGTTTAATAAACATGCTATACAACTACATATATATATGTATACTATGTATATTACCACGCTCGGTGGCGGTCGTGGTCGTTCGGTTACCGCTCTACGATACTAATCTAGGGCACGGAGTTCAAATCTCGGCTCGACCAAAAACTGCCTGTGGGTACTAGTAGAACTCTCACAGTGCTCCAAGCTTGTGAGTATAAAGACGGCGCGGATAGGAGGTGCATGCTAGCAACTGTACTTCCGAAAAGCAGATATGCTATTGAAACGTCAATAAGGCATAGAAATGCTAGAGATGTCCTACTAAACCTAAGACTCTTAGGTGATGGTCTTATCTTGTCTTTTTCCAAACTCTGTTATCGATAAGACTTAGCCGTCAGCGGTTTGATCCACTGCCGTTAGCAGGACTGAAATGGGTTTCACTAATAGTGAAACTTCATTTAAAATAGTATTTGTTGGATTTCAACTAATTTATAAAAATAAAATTCATAAAGGACTATTTGTTAAATGAGTTACGAGTTTATGTGTACAGCCCACGTTCAATCGTGTGCTGTCAAAATTTTTCAATAAAAGCAATGCAAAGTAACTTTTAATTTATAGCATTCTGAGTCGAAACTGGACTCGTTATATACCTATCCTTATGAGAACTGGAATCCCCACTGAGGAATTATCGTGAATGGCAACTCTGGTTTTTTTTTCAACCGTCCGGTTGTCGCTCATTGAACTGCTAGCAGCTTTATACAACTGAGAACCACTTAACAAAAATAACATGTTGTAGTGGGCCTTCTTTTCGAACCCTATTTATAAAACCGGCAACTCCGCAGAAAGTGTCGTGTAGTGGACATTTTTTTCGAGCCCTATTTACAAAAGCGGCAACTCCGCATAAAGCATTTGTATAGACAGAGTGTACATATCAATCTCGCTCTTTCTTTTCATTTCCAATTTTATGACTTCAAAATAAATTTCATCATCGGGTCTGAGTATGTGAGTTAACACCACCGGCTGGAAACAACCAACATGCGCCGCATCGTCAGCAATTTTCCCCGTGGGAGACAACCTGCACGACTAGCAACACATCGTTTACCTGGAATACCAAAAAGTGCAACACAGGCAGAATTCATCCATATAAATTAAGTAAACGAATTGTAAACTTCAGTTGTAATTATATCAGCGAACAAATAATAATAAAATTGTATTTTTTTTGAACAACTCGGTTGTTAATTAGTTAACTGGCGCCCAACGTGGGGCTGTTCAAGTCGCGTTACATAGTTGCGTTCGAGTCAAGTGCGGGAACATTATACTTTTCGACAACCACGCGATCGGTGAAAATCAAGTACCGCGATCGAACCCAAAAGTGGTGATTTACCCTGCATTACCAGTCAACGCGATCAGGCCAATCAAGGTCCCAAGTAGCCCAGGACAACCAGGCCAGGACAAAAAGGAAGTACCGAGATAGCCAACCGAAACAGCCCCAGTACGAACTTACCACCCGGATACATGGAAGCGGTCATACTTAAAAGCAAAATTGTTGCAATCGCACAGTAAGTCTTCCACTGTTTTAAATTAAAAAAAGGGAGTCCTTCTTAAGGTTAGATTCTTTTATGAAGTGAAAATTACGAAAGATTCAAATCAGATTAAATAGAAAATAGCAAGTGAAAATTACGAAAGATTCAAATCAGAAAATAGCAAGTGAAAATTACGAAAGATTCAAATCAGATTAAATAGAAAATAGCAAGTGAAAATTACGAAAGATTCAAATTAAATTAAATGGAAAATAGCATTCGAGAATCGACAGAACCTTCTTCGATCACCCAAAATTTTAGTTTTTCTACTTATAAGTGCCCTCGGTCGATACATCCTTCAAGTTTTTCAAGTAGGTACCGCAGTATTTAACCGGTTTAAAACGTTGCACGATCGTTGCACTTGTGGTTCAAAGTTGTGTGAGTTATTCTCAAACCTATTCGGCCGGAATATCGAACCCGAACAACCTTATACGACCTGCTCGGTTGGAGGTTCCTCCCGCTGCCGACAATAATCCACCCCCTGCACAACAACCAGTATTTAATATGGAGGAAATGAGGCAAACTATTGCACAAATAGTCGCAACAACGTTGCAATCACAGGGTAGGGAAATATTCAGTGCACTGATGAACCCTGCATCAGATGCTAACAACGATGTGGACGTACCAATCAACGTCAACATCGATCACGGCCTATCCGATATGGATTGAATACCAGAGGTAGTAAAGAGCCTCCGTGATTTTTCGGGAAATCCAGGGGAATTTAGTTCCTGGAAAAAATCGGTAGACCGTATCCTAAAGGTATACGACCATCTAAAAGGAACTCCGAAATACTACGGTATGTTATCGGTAATCCGCAATAAGATCGTTGGCCATGCCGACATAGCCCTCGAATCGTATAATACACCCCTTAATTGGGAGAAGATCGCTAAGTGCCTAACGCTGCACTATGGGGATAAACGCGATCTAGGAACTCTGGAGTACCAGATGACAACGCTGGTACAAGGCACAAATACTATCCCCGAATTTTATCAGGCGGTCTATCAACACTTGTCACTGATCCTTGGGAAGCTTGGGTCAATGGACCTAAGCCAAGAGTCACTTAGCATCATGACGCAAGCATACCGAGACAAGGCACTTGATACTTTCGTGCGAGGCCTCAGGGGAGATCTCCCTAGATTATTAAGCATTCGGGAACCGGCGGATCTACCACAGGCCCTACATCTGTGCCTAAAACTACAAAACATCGATTACAGAGCTCAGCATGCCTACAATTCCCAAGTTCGAACAGGTAAACCACATATTCAGCGGCCTCCTCCAGTACCTCAGCGAGCAATGAGGAGTAACCCACACCCACCGGCTCCAATACCAGCTCCCAGACATCAGTTCCATCCACAATTGGTGAATAACCCGCAAGCCCCTCAAGCTCCTCGATTCTATTACCAACAACCACCTGTCTTTCCTCCAAAAGCTCAACCACTTCCTCCTTGACCCCAGCGAGCAGAGCCAATGGACGTGGACCAATCCTTACGGACAGCAAACTACATAAATAGACCACGTATTGACAGGACCTACGGAGAGAAACGACTGACCTCCTTCCAAGGACATAATCCCAACAAACAGCGACGCACTCAGAACTTTAACATTCAACCTGAAATACGCAGCGATACTCTGTACCATAACAGTGTGGACAACGATGAGGACTTGCGTGAATACCTAATGGCAGAAGATACTGTGCCATTCCCACCACACGACGACCAGACAGGCAACAATGACGAATCAAATGTGGCTCCTGAACCACAACAACTGGACGAGACTTCGGACGAGAACGAATACTTGGACGATATATATTTTAGGCTAAAACGCTCTTCACTTCCCTATTTTCAATATAAAACCGGAAGGGGAGAGCTACTAAAATTCCTGATTGACACCGGATCAAATCACAACTATATCCAACCTCGACACATAAGACGACCTCTTCCAAATACTATAGACTTCCATGCAAATTCAGTAGCAGGAAGCATCAAAATTACTCACCATTCATTTATCCAACCTTTTGGCCCCTCTGTGCAACCACTGAAAATTTTTATATTGCCTAGCCTTATAGCATTCGATGGCATAATTGGCAACGACACGCTAAAGAGATTAAACGCTGTTATTCATGCGAAAGCCAATTATATGACAATCGACCCTTGCATACACATCCCTCTAAAACAACACGTATCAGAAACCATTAATAATCTTAACGTTAGGACAGCCCATCTAGATTCGGAAACTTCTCAAAAACTTATAAAACTTATGAATGAATTCCCAAACCTTCTTACCGACCCAGACGAAAGTCTCACATTCACAACAAGGGTAAAAGGGGAAATTCGTACCAACTCAAATGACCCGGTATATTCAAAGTCTTACACTTATCCAATGGCCCTAAAGGACGAAATTGAAAAACAAATAGCTAAATTACTCGCTGATGTAATAATAAGACCCTCAAGATCACCATACAATTCACCGGTATGGATCGTCCCGAAAAAGGAAGACGCTTCCGGCGAAAAAAAATATAGGATGGTAGTTGACTACCGTAAATTGAATTCCATTACTATCCCCGATAGATATCCCATACCTGACGTTAACGAAGTTCTCGCCAATTTAGGCAAAAATGGGGTTTTCTCCATACTCGATCTCAAGAGCGGATTTCATCAGATCCCTCTTAAGGCGTCGGATATAGAAAAAACAGCATTTTCCATCAATAACGGGAAATTTGAATACATCCGATTACCATTTGGGCTGCGAAATGCTCCTTCTATATTCCAACGGGCCCTAGACGACATCCTGCGGGATGAAATAGGGAAAAGCTGCTATATCTACATAGATGATATAATCATCTTTGCGAGAGACAAGACGGAACATCTTCAAAACCTCAGAAGGATATTCGGCATTTTAGAAGCCGCCAATCTAAAAATCCAACTCGACAAGTGCGAGTTCCTGCACGAAGAAATAGAATTTTTAGGGTACATTGTTGGTAAAAGTGGCATCAAAACCAACCCCAAGAAAGTGAAGGCAATTAGTGACTTTCCGCCTCCCAAGACACTAAAGGACTTGCGATCGTTCTTGGGTATGTCGTGATTCTATAGACGGTTTATTCGCGACTATGCCAAAATTGCGAAACCGCTGACATCCCTTTTGAGAGGAGAGGATGGACATGTGTCCAAACATCTCTCTAAAAATAAAATTATTCACCTGAACGATACTGCAATGGATGCTTTCCACGAAATAAAAAACTGTTTAATCTCGAATGAAGTAATCTTGGCCCATCCTGACTTTGAGAAACCATTCGAGCTCACAACCGATGCGTCAAACTACGGCATCGGAGCCGTGCTTTCTCAAAATAACAAACCGATCACCTTCCTGTCAAGGACACTCTCGAAGACAGAGGAGGACTATGCCGCAAACGAGAAGGAGATGCTGGCGATTATATGGTCCCTGAACTCCTTGAGAGGTTATCTTTACGGATCACGTCGGGTTGTAATCTACACCGACCATCAACCCCTAACATATGCCTTAAGCAACAAAAACACAAACAGCAAAATGAAACGATGGAAGGCCACCCTTGAAGAATACAACTATGAATTAAAGTATAAAGCGGGTAAGGCAAACGTAGTTGCCGATTCCCTATCGAGACCCCCACAAGTAAATTCATTAACACCTACCGAACATAGCGACGATAGTTCGTCTCACAATCTTATCCCTACCGTTGAAATCCCGATAAACCTTTTCCGAAACCAACTTCTGCTGAAAATTGGCCAAGAAGATAGTTATCAGCTAATCCACCCCTTCGACAAACACTCTAGGCATATTTTTATCAGAGAAAGTTATTCAAGACCCGCTATAATATCCATATTCAAACGATATTTGAATCCCGATATAATCAACGGACTTTTGACTGACGAAACAGCCATGGGAATAATTCAAGAAATCTACCCACAATATTTTCGTAACTACAAAATTAGATACACCCAGAAACTAGTTGAAGATGTCACTAGCGAAGTAGAGCAGGAAGAAAAAATCCTTACAGTACATCGACGGGCTCACCGCAATGCGGAAGAAAACCGTCTCCAACTTCTCGAAAACTTTTATTTCCCACGTACATATGTCTTCAAAAATCAAAAATTTGCTTAAAAGGTGTACAACTTGTAAACTCAGCAAATATGAAAGACATCCTAACAAGCCACTGTTACATCCAACCCCAATACCAGCATATCCAGGACACACGGTCCATATAGATATCTTCAATACCGAAAAGAAACTTGTTCTTACTGCAGTTGATAAACTCACTAAGTTCGCAAGGGCTACAATCATACCTTCAAGGTCTGTTGCAGACATCAAAGAACCTCTATTAGATATCCTGTACTTCTTTTTGTGCCTGACGTCGTTGTTCTCGACAATGAAGGAGCACTAACATCCGTTTCACTTACATCAATGATGGAAGATGACCTTCAAATAAAAACTTATAGGACCCCGGCTTACAAAAGCGAAGCCAATGGACAGATTGAGCGCTTTCACTCCACCTTAGTTGAGATAATGAGATGTCTAAAAAAGGACGGTCCACCTCGCTCTTTTCAAGAACTCCTGGATAGAGCAGTGAATGAGTATAACCACACCATACACTCTACAACTGGTCGAAAACCAGTCGAGTCATATCTTGGAAGAATACCTAATGTCAGTCCTGAGGAACTTGAAAAGGTTCGTTTAAGTAA
Organism: Chloromyia formosa; assembly: GCA_964017055.1. NCBI lineage: Eukaryota > Metazoa > Arthropoda > Insecta > Diptera > Stratiomyidae > Chloromyia > Chloromyia formosa. The sequence goes on from OZ024818.1 coordinate 63,323,965, forward strand.
TATCGAAAAACTAAAAAATAAACAGGAAAAGGACTTAAAATTTCATAATAGAAATAGACAACCAGCAAAAAACTACGAAGTAGGGCAAGTAGTATCTGTCCGGCAAAATAAACGATTGGGGTCAAAGTTATCATCACGATATCGACAAGAAACAGTTAGGGAAAATAAAAATACCACAATACTAACCGAGTCTGGAAAAGTGATTCACAAAGACAGAATAAAAAACTAATTTTTCCTTTTCTAGATGTCTTCCCCACCTTGTGCACGCAAATATTCAGATTTTGGACTTCTCGAACTCCCACATAGCCACCTTTAACATCGGACAAGCAAAGCTACGCGACGGAAACTTTAAACTGATACATACCATTGACCTAGAACAATACGCAAGACTAACTGACGACATGAACTCCCTACTCAACCTTTCCACAACCCAACACCATCCTGTTTCACGATTCTTAAACCACGAATTGCAACAGATAAGGAATATGCTCAATAACCTGCAACCGCGTCGGATAAAAAGATCTATCGACTCCATTGGCACTGCATGGAAATGGTTGGCAGGCACCCCAGATCACGAAGATTTTGTCACAATCAAACAAAAAATTTCAAACGTTTTAGAAAACAATAATAAGCAGGTTGGGGGGGGGGGGGGGCAAAAACTCCTCTTCCATAGTCCTCCGCGTGGGCGCCCCCTGGAACGGCAGTGGTCACTGACCATTGCTAACCAACGTCAAGCCGCCAGTGATGGCGGTGCGATGATTTGGTTGAGGTACCCCTGTGGTGTGGGGTGTGAAAAAAATACCACGGCCTTTCCCTTTGAGGGCCTGTCGTTAAAACCGACAATCAAAGGACAGGATGTGTATGCCAGCAACTTGCACTATCCGAAATCTTTATATGCTAACGAAACGTCAACTATGCCTCGGATAAGGACTGACTCAACGGTTACGACTTTTAGCTATCGTACAATGACAAAGATTGGATTCTGGAATGTGCGTACTCTCCTGGACAATGGATCAGAAGGTCCCCAGAACGCACGATTTCTTCAATTAGAGAGTGAATTTCTGAGGTACAAATTAAATATCTTAGGAGTTAGTGAGATAAGATGGTGGAACAGCGGAGAATTTATCTCTCCAACGGGCAGCACTGTAATGTTGTACTCCGGTAAAGCTACCGGTAGTCGTCGTGAGTCAGGTGTGGGGCTCCTTTTAACCAGAGTCGCGCGAAACTGTCTCTTATCCTGGGAACCGGTCTCTGACAGGGTCTTGACCGCCAGGTTCCGAACCAAAATGAGAAACATCTCAATAATACAATGTTATGCCCCTACTGAACCCGACAATGTCTTGGCAAAAGACTCCTTCTACGAAGAACTAAACGCCGTTCAGAGCAGAATACCTAAAGGTGACATTATAATGGTTATGGGTGATTTGAATGCGAAAGTTGGCGCTGATAACTATGGGCTCAGACATGTGATGGGGAGACACGGTCTTGGTGATCGTAATGACAACGGTGAAAGATTTGTAGAGTTCTGCAACTTTCACAGTCTCTTCATCGGTGGTACTATGTTTGAGCATAAGGACCACCACAAAATCAGTTGGTCCTCTGTTGATCGGCGCAGAACACAAAATCAGATCGACCATTTTGCCATTAGTAAAAGATTCAAGAGTTGCCTCCTGGACGTGCGAAACAAGAAGGGTGCCGATATTGGGATGGGAAGAGACCATTATCTTATGATCGCTAATGTTCGATTGCGTATTGCAGCCGTGCGCCGCCCCAGCGACGAAAGATCCAGGCCCCGCAAATTCAACACCGCTCGACTAAAAAATCCAGCTGTCTTACAACAATATAATGACCATCTTGCGCAAAAAGCGGCTGAGATAACTAGTCACCCAGATAGTGACATAAACGAAAACTGGGATGCCATAAAAAATGCGTACATTGATAGCGCAAATACCATCCTTGGCCCAAACCCGGATTGCCGGAATAAGCCCTGGATGTCCGACGCTTCATGGCAGCGGATTGTTGAAAGAAAGGAGCTGAAAGTTCGTTTGGCTGCAGCATCAGACGACAATCGAAGCAGCATCGAACTCCTTTACCGTCAGAAAGCTCGAGAAGTTCAGCGTAGTGTGCGACGCGATAAAAGAGTTTATGCCAATTCTCTTTTAGCGTCAGCAGAAGAAGCCGCTAGAAGTAACAACTTAAACGCCGTATACGGTGTCATCAAGGAGTTTACAGGTGGTCGTAACTCCTGCCAACATCCGGTGAAAGATAGTGATGGAAAGCTACTTATCTTGGAAGAAGATCAAATGAGGCGGTGGAAAGAACACTTCGCCGCGGTCTTGAACCGTGTAACCTCTGGTGAAGTTCCCCTCATATAGATAATTTAGCTAACCATCAAAATGTGCGTATACGGTCCACTGCCCCGACTAAAGAGGAAATAGTCACTGCAATTATTGCACTAAAACGAGGAAAGGCCGCCGGACTTGACGGCATCCCTGCCGAACTTTATCAAGCAGCGCCAAGCGTAACTGCCGATTTGCTGCACCCACTTGTTGATAAAGCGTGGAATACAGAGACCTTTCCCACTGAGTGGAAGGAAGGTTTGATCATCAAACTTCCAAAGAAGGGTAGCCTCACAGACTGTAATAATTGGAGAGGCATTTGTGTGCTTCCTGCCGTTGCCAAGATAATAGCTAAAATCGTCCTGAAAGGACTAAAGGTCCACTTAGAAAGCACAATTGATGAAGAGCAGGCTGGCTTTCGATCCGGATTCTCCTGTGTCGATCACATTAACACCTTGCGAATCATCATCGAGCAATGCGCTGAATACGATTCTCCGCTTCACTTGCTTTTCATCGATTTCGAAAAGGCTTTCGATAGTGTGAACCGGGATTCTATATGGGCGGCCTTGCGCAGGAGAGGCATCCCTGAGAAGCTTGTGGCTATTATTAAGGCAACCTATGACGGCGCGAAATGTCGCGTTCTGCATAAAGGTAAGGTGTCGGGGGACTTTGAGATTCGCAGTGGAGTTCGGCAGGGGTGCATCCTCTCACCGATCCTATTCCTCATTGTAATCGGCGATGTGTTGCATGCAGCCCTATCCGGACTCGACAGAGGAATTCAATGGACTTTGACATCTTATCTACAACATCTTGACTACGCTGACGACATATGCCTACTCTCCCACAAAATCATGGATCTGTCCGCAATGGCGTTAGATCTCGAGAGGGAGGCAAGCAAGGTTGGGCTAAAGATTAATACCAACAAAACCAAGGTTCTTAGCCCGCCGTTGCGAAAAAGAAATCCGACACCTATTGCCATCAATATTAATGGGCAGCCTGTGGAGAAGGTGGACAACTTCGTCTACCTGGGTAGCATTGTTGCCGAAAATGGTGGTACGGAGCAGGACATCGCTCGTCGTATCAACCAGGCTAAACGCGCATACGGCATGCTGTCCAAAATCTGGCAGGGCAGTTATCTCAGCATCAAGACCAAGCTGGGCCTGTTTCGCTCCCTGGTACTATCAGTGCTTTTGTATGGGAGCAGTACATGGAAAGTTTCCGTAGGAGTTACCAGAAAGCTGCAAGTTTTCGTCAACTCATGTCTTCGTCGAATTTTAAGAATTTTCTGGCCCGAAACAATATCAAATGAAGAGCTAAGTCGGCGTACGGGTCAGATGCCAATCGACGAATTGATACGCAGGCGAAAATGGCAGTGGATAGGTCACACATTGCGGAAGAGTGATAACTGCATTGCTATGCATGCCATGAAATGGAACCCCATTTCCAACCAAGGCCGACCAAGAGGGGGTCCTCGAATCACATGGCGTCGATCTGTGGCAAAGGAGTGTCAGGTACTGGGTAAGTCTTTTGGGGAGTTGCGCCCCATTGCCCAGAACAGAGTACGATGGCGCGCAGGAGTAGTTGACGCGCTATGCCCCGCTAGGGGTTAAGGCAAAGTAGTAGGTTGTTATAAACAGATTATATAACGAAAGATTAAATAATATTACAAAAATAACGAATACAATTCAGGAAATGATAAAAGCAAATAATGATGTAAAAAATAGCCTTGTTTTAGATCTCCAGTATAGATTAAAAATTGTAAAGGAAGAACTCACCAATGTCATATATGCAACTCATTGGGCCAAAGCTGGCAACGTGAATTCAATCATACTTTCCAAAAATGAAGTAAATCTTGCTACAAAATTATTAGACAAAGAATCATTGCCATACACAACAGTGGAAGAAATTTTAGATTTTTCGGAAATCAAAATTATTTCAAACAATTCATGTATTTTGTATATAATTAACATTCCAATAACAACAAAGGAATTGTATCAAACCTTACTTATCCGATCAATCAGAAAACAGAAAACTATGTACAACATACCATTCGAAAAAATTCTTGTAAACGAAGATAAAATTTATGCACTAAAAAACGACTGTAAAAACGTGAATAATCTTCTAATCTGTAACCAAAATAATGTAGTAGATATCAGCGAGACGCAGTGTATCCCACATCTCCTAAAAAGTTTAAATGCCACGTGTCAAATCACCAGCGGGCGAAATTCAGTTCCAATCGAAGAAATATCACCCGGAATATTATTCTTGAACCAGTATTCAGGCATCTTGGAAGTCGAAGGCTCGTTACACAATTTGAATGGAACCTTTGTCATCAAGTTCCACAACACCACCATTACGATCGATGGCAAGCAATTCATCTCGAGGGAAGCAACGACCTTTGAAGTTTTACCCGCTATTTTACAACCATCATTGGCAATCAATCTCCAGCAAAATCTTCTAACTGAGCCTGGTTTGGACGAAATCTCCATCTACAACACTAAGAGGCTAGAAGACTTGGAAGCCGAAAATACCATCCATCGAGTTGCATCCTACGGGTCACTTACCGCAATTTCCGCTTTGGGCACCATCTATATCCTTTGGAAATGCTACAACAAAAACGGTAATAAAAAAATCATAACGATGAATTCATACATTACAGACTCGACGCCAAAAGAGCAAACTATATCGGTTCCCGATCATCCTACGAGAACACGTACATCCAGAACCTCGTCATCATCGGATCCCGATCGCCCCACGAAAACACTTACATCTAGCACCCCCACACTACGGTTCAACGACCTACCATATTTCTAGTCGATTGAGGACAATCGAATTTAAGAAGCGGCGAGTTAACACCACCGGCTGGAAACAACCAACATGCGCCGCATCGTCAGCAATTTTCCCCGTGGGAAACAACCTGCACGACTAGCAACACATCGTTTACCTGGAATACCAAAAAGTGCAACACAGGCAGAATTCATCCATATAAATTAAGTAAACGTATTGTAAACTTCAGTTGTAATTAAAATATATCAGCGAACAAATAATAATAAAATTGTATTTTTTTTTTAACAACTCGGTTGTTAATTAGTTAACTTGTGCACTGGTTGAGACGTGTAAGGATACGTGAAATTAGACGGGGAAATGATCGTGAGAGCGGGTGTATGCGAAGTGGCGAGAGCCGAGGAGTGTGTGTGTCAACAGGAATTGAGGAGATAGTGTGTGGTCGGCGTGGCGGGTTGATCAGTGTCGTGTGGTCTAGGTTTCTGGGGAGATGCGAGTGGGATGATGTTTTGAATGGCGTCGCGGGAAAGAAGTTTTGATTTTTTTTTTGCTATGTGGGAAGGAGAGAGAGGGAGATTTTAGTTTGGGATCGAGATCGAGGAGTCGATGATTGATTTCGGTCCGATGCGGACGTGTCTTTTTTTAGGTTAGGAAGTTCATGAAGTGGGATTTCCCCGTAGAACAGAAAAAACGTCTGTGCCGGTGTGTTCTCACGTTGGCAACAAAACACAAAATCAACAGAAAACATTCAAAAATCGTTAGCCAAAAGGCTTCTAGGTTGTGGCCATGGACAAACCAAAGATTAAACATTACTAAGATACCTCCCTTAGTACGATTTAATTTTTAGAACGGGATGCACTCATGTTTAATCTTTGCCAATAATTCAAAGGTAAACTCCCTTAAAAGAGATAGAGACGAAAACACTAACACTTCAGTAATGGCAACTGCCTATAAAGTTTCAATGTGTGAGTAACATGCTTGTTATTTGGCATTACCCCTTCGTGTGCGCATACGAGAACCAACACGTATGCAACTACTAGTCAGTCGCGTTAATTTGTATGAAGTAGGATATCTTAATTATGGTTAATCTTTGGCAAAACGTCCCAAACGGAAAAAGGGAAGAGAGCAGGCAGCAGCTAGTGTTGCGTAGGAAGTGACCTATCAGTATTGCTTGTGGTCCGTCGGTCATAGCCGAAAAAATCGTCTTCGCACGTGACAATCGGTCGTGTAAATCATCTTAGCGTACAAGGGCCCCATTTGCCTGCAGATAGACGGAAAAAAATCATTTTCCACCGGCGCGACTGAAGCGTAAGTAATGGCGGCGTAAGCAAGACATAGTCGGTGGTGGCCGAAAGTACTTTTGGCTAGGGTCGCTGAACACACCATGTCGTCTCGTCATCGTCGCCGTCTCTCGAATTTCAAGTGAAAGTGAATTCACGCGAGTTTCCACTACACAGCCCTGTGAAAGTTGCGATTCGTGCCGTGACGGCGAAATATCCTGGAAGAAAGGATTCAGCCTCCACATAGAATCTACTCAAGACTCCTTGTCCGATCCGGTCTGTCACAAGGATCACTTTGTGGCTTCCCCGAAGTCCCCGTGTGCATTGTTTTGCCTTCCGCCGTTGGGAATAGTTTAGGGGAGAAAAATGAGAATAAACCATATTATTGGTGAAAGTAATTTGATTCATTCAAACAAAAAAAAAAAACCAGACCGAAGCCTAGACTTGTACAGACCTAGTGGTAATACCAAAAGTACCAACTGGCAAAGACCATATGCATTAAAAGTGAGTCATATATAGCCAGTTTATAGGGGAGGTTGGCGATCATTCAGAAGGATCTTGACCATTCTCAAAATCAACTAACTAACACACACTACAAATATTTGTCAAATTTTTCAAGTGGCTAGCCTCATTCTATTTAAAGTTATCGCTTATTTAAAGTCTCACATGTAGGGGAAGTAGAGGTTTCCTTTTTCGGATCTTAAGCATATTCAATAACAACCAACTAGATTTCAGTATACAAACATTTGACCAAAATTTCAAGTCACTAGCCCCATTTTATCGAAAGTTATCACTTATTTGAGGTTTCATTTTTAGGGGAAGTGGGGGTTTCGTTCGTTGGATCTTACGTTTTTCAATACTAGCCAAGTGGATCCTACTACAAACATCTGACCAAAATTCCAAGTCACTAGCTTCATTTTATCTAAAGTTATTTCTTATTCCAAGTTTCATTTATAGGGGAGGCAAGGGTTCCTTACGTCGGATCTGGCTCATCTTTAATACAAACTAACTAAATTCCACTTTAAATATTTGACCAAAATTTCAAGTAGATGGCTTCATTCTATCAAAAGTTATCCCTTATTTGAAGCTTCATTTGTAGGGGAGGTACGGGTTCCTTGCATTAGATCTTACCTATTTTCAATATTAACTAACTAAATCTTATTAACAACATTGTACCAAATTTTCAACCCGCTAGCGTCATTCTATCGAAAGTAATTAAAAGAATATTTGATTTTTTGAAATTAGTAGGGGAGGTAGGCCTTTCCTTTGATCTGATTATACTCAACTTACTGAAACTCAAGCAGCTTCTCAAGTTAGGCTTACATGCCAAAAATTTGGTGTCTACGTCAATTGGTTCAAAAGTTATAGACAAAAAACCTGAAAAGTAGGGTAGTAGGGAGCTCTTTGTAAGAAAATTACCGTTAGTTTTCAACTGATCGATTTTATTTTTCTAGGAGAGTATGAGATTACCCTTACAAACAATCTAACAAAGCTAAAACTATCGTGTTTATTTAATCGGGAGTTATAGATACATCTAATAATTTTACAGATGCAGGGAAGGTAGGCGTTTTTTTGGCCTGATCATGTCCATTTTTAATACCAACCAACTACACTTGCGAGCAAAAATACTGAATCAAACCGAAAGCACGTGTATTTGTATGTATTTTTTTTAAAAGTACGTTATGTATCCCTACAAAAACAAGAAGCTGAGAGGATAATAACTCCAAACGGAGTCAAAAGTGCTATAAACCCTTTTGCACCATTTAAAACGGCTGGAATGGACGGAATATTCCCGGCACTATTACAGTGGGGCATGGGCGCTCTACTAGATAGGATCCGGAATATATTCGTCGCCTGTCTTTCAGCAGGCTATATCCCGAAGGCATGGAGGGAGGCTAAGGTGGTCTTCCTGCCTAAACCGGGAAAGAAAGACTATTACAGAGGCAAAGTCCTTCAGGCCGGTTAGCCTTACATCATTCCTGTTGAAAACAATGGAAAAAGTGTTGGTGGACTACCTGGAGAACACCACGCTAATGTATAGTCCTCTGAGTAAGTGCCAACATGCTTATAGAGCAGGCTGATCTACGGAAACCGCTCTACACGAACTTGTTAGAGTTGCAGAGAGAGAGATTAATAATGGCGGGATCGCTATGTCTACTTTTATGGATATAGAGGGTGCTTTTGATAAAATCTCCTTTACCAAACTAAGGAACGCCCTGACTGAGCGGGGGGTTGATTATATTATAATTAAGTGGATCGACTCTATGCTTAAGCAGAGGGCGGTAAATCTTAGCAGTGGATATGAAAGAATACGGGGTAAGGTAGTCCGAGGATGCCCACAAGGAGGTGTTTATTCGCCTCTACTGTGGAACATCACCGTGGACAGTCTTCTCTGGAAGCTGGACTCGATGGGCGTACACACTGTAGGATACGCCGATGACTTGGCACTCACGGTCAGTGGAAAGTTCATGGACACAATTCTAGGTTGCATGGGACAAGCTCTCAAAGTAACCGAAGAATGGTGTAATGAGCAAGAGCTAACCATAAACGCTAGTAAATCAAACACTATGATTTTTACTCGTAAGAGGAAAGACATAGAGATAACTCCCTTACGGCTCTTTGGTTCGGAAATTAAGGTGTCCAAGGAAGTGAAGCATCTAGGAGTTACCTTAGATGCGAAACTAACTTGGAATGTTCACGTTGATGAAAAGATCCAAAAAGCGAAAAGGATTTTGCATCAATGTAAGAGAGTGTGTGCTCGTAGGTGGGGAATTTCACCTAAAGCGACACACTGGATTTACACAATGATGGTAAGACCCATTCTAGCCTACGCATCAGTGGTATGGTGGCCAAAAGGCATGCAGAATACTACAAAGCAGAAGCTGGATGGGGTACAAAGGATAGCTTGTGTAAGCATATGTGGTGCAATGCGCACCACACCAACGCGAGCAATGGAGGCATTGCTGGGACTGCCCCCGTTGGACTTATTTATAAAGAAAACGGTGGCGCTTTCGGCAATACGCTTGGAAAGGGATGCCATATGGGATCGCTTTGGAACTAGCAGCGGTCATAAGAGCATCCTAGACATTATTCATGATGAGGTCAGGGAGACTCTAATGCCGGAAGGAAGGCATGAGTAGACGTAGGGTAGTTGAAAGACTACACAAGACTCACATTGCAGATGGAAACATACACAATGAGTGTATGTATAGGTACAATGACATCAGCATTTTTACTGATGGCTCTTTAATGGACAGTAAAGCGGGGGCGGGAGTTTACTCTGAAGAGCTAAACCTAGCATGTGCGCTTAGTCTAGGAGAGTATGTGCCCGTATACCAGGCAGAGATGCTTGGTTTGTTGCATGCGTTGGACCACCTGCTTGAAGGTCAGGTGCGGGGGAAGAAAATCCTTATTGCACTGGACAACCAATCGGTGATCAGACGCATGCAGCAGACGAACATAAACTCTAAACTGGTACTAGAGTGTGTCCGGAAGCTCAACACGTGTGCCTCAGAAAATGAGGTTACGCTGATGTGGGTAAAAGGACACATAGGTACAACAGGAAATGAGGCGGCGGATGCCCTAGCAAAACAGGGATCTGCAGCAACTTTCATTGGCCCAGAACCCAGAGTTGCTCTGGGGAACGGCATGATTGGAGCGAAGGTTGGGGAGTGGATGGACTCCATGCATCAACAAAGATGGCAGGAGCTAGTCACTTGCAAACAAGCTCGGAGTGCAATGACCAGCCCTTTAGGCAGGGAAACGAGAAAGGTACTCAGTTATAAACGGAGTACCCTAAGCTGGATAACTGCCTTGGTCACAGGGCATGGTAATTTTAAGGCTCATCTGGCCAAGATGAAAATCGGGGAAGATGACGTTTGCAGGCTATGCCTGGAGGAGGCCGAGACGGCAGCACACATTGTGTGTGAATGTCCAGCACTGGCTAGCACGAGGTTGAGGATCACAGGCAAGCACACGATAAGTGTGGAAGCCATGAGTGAACTCAGCCTTAAACAAATGCTAGCAATAACGTGGGACTCAGTGATGAAGAAAGAGATCGACAACTATCAGTCGACATCTGGAAGCCACTGATGACCGGGAGGGGGCGAAAAGGGACCCTAACGTTAGTGGTCTGCTTTGGCTATCCCCCAGATTATAATAATAAGCGTTTTCTTGGCCTGCTCATACCCAATTTCAATAAAATAAATAAATAAATAAATTGCACAACAGTCCAATTTGAACCATGCCCTCGTGATGAGTTAGCATCATCTCATTTTCTAGGTAGTGACGGTCTTGTGCAGAAGTGTGTGATCAGCAACACGCTCAATCGAGTTATTTACCCCATAAATGGGTACTCATTTAACAGCTAAGTAGGTTCATAGTCCGACACGTAAATCCCTTTTTATCGAAAACTACCGCATTCAGTAGGAATCGAACCGGGGCCCAGTGCGTAGAAGGCGAACGTGCTAACCGTTGCGCCATTCGGACTACAATACCAACCAACTAAATCATACTGCTAACATTTGACCAAAATTGTAAAGCTCTAGCCTCATTCTGTCGAAAGTTATCGTGCGAACGGAGATACAGACGGACAGACAGACAGGCATGCCTAAATCAAATCAGGAGGTGACCCTGATCATTTATAACATTGATATCCCTCCGGAGCCTCCTTTAAAGTGTTACATATTTTCGTCGTGACAAAAACAATATACCCTATAATAAAATTTTGCGAAGAATAGTGCGTATAACTTTCGAAAACGAATTGTTCCATGGTGTAGATTCTCACCTGGAAGAAAAGGAGAAAAAAATATACAAATTAGTGATGCGTGGATTTTCGATTATCTACAACACATAGGTATTATTGTGTAAAATAAGTTTATCTGGGCCATTGATTTTGATTATCTAATTTGGGTGCACGTAAAGAAATATATAGTTTCGTTGTGAATTTAAATCTTAAATCATATAAAGTAAAATAAATTAAAACAATAATTATGTGTAAGCCCAGGAAAAAAAATCATTTGGGTGCGAATGATAAAGATTTCGTATGAACGAGAATTCCACTTTATTGGATGTTATTTGTTTTTGATACTACATGAAGGTATGTTAGCTTATGTATTTTTTTTTAATATGTAGAATAATTTTTTCAAATGAAACCTGAAGAAACCTGTAAATCAGAAACAAAAATATTAGTAAAAAGTTCCCTTGTAAATGCGCATAGGAGGGGAAAGAGAAGTAAAATCTATAAGAAAAACAATTTTGGCAATTGTGTGCGTTTCCATTTATTACATTATACGTTATGTTTCTTGCTTTTGAGTTTAATTAAATGTTGAAAATATGAAAGTATTCTTTTAAATTGAGTAAGAAAATCCAGGTCCTTATTTGTTTTTTTAGGAGCATGCAAATTTGGTATTTATCTTTGGGGATCCCTATAATTTACTGTTTTTTCTTTGGGACCCATAGGCTGGGTGGGTACCTCAGGGCGCTGACATTTAGTCCTGAGATAGACGAGCCATAGCATCAGGCTCTGGCATGACCACTTGCTTAACATCAAATCCCTGGACACGATGATTGAGGAGTTGAATGGTAACGGAGGAAGTGGGACTTCATTTCCAGACTTTAGTGCTTCATGGTTGCTATTTTTCTTTGGGAGTGACGTTCCTCGTCTTGTGGGTTCAATGTTTCTATCTTGTCCTGGGGAGACATTGTTTGTTTTGGTTTTAATCACTATGACATTTAAGTGGCATGAGGCATGACTCTTTGAATGTTAATGGACTGGAGCATTAGATACTCGTGAAACCCACCCCACATCTCCCAGCTCAGAGTTAGCCCAAGCAAGCTTGTGTCAATGGGTTATCTGATGTAAGTTTGGCACTTCGTTGTCACAAGTGACCTTCATGGTCAAACCTCCCAGCTCGTCTCCAATGACCGTTCATTACAATGTTATGAAAATCTCTGCCTGTGATCTGGGAGATGATGACGGTGATCGCATGCCTAAGAGAGTAATGAATGCAGAACGAGTCGACGGAGCGAGACTGCGAGGACGACCGAGATCTCGTTGGGAGAGCTCAGTAGGTGTGGACGCCGCGCAGCTGCTGAGCTCCCAAAATTGGAGGACGCGGTCACGTGACCGAGATAATTGGAGGACAATGATCCAGGCGGCCAAGGCCCGACGTCGGGCTGTCGCGCCACGATGATGATGATGATTTGGGAGATAACGAGCCGTCGCTGTGGTCATTTGCGGTCGACTTTTCAATCAAGAGCCAGAATATATTAAAAATAAAAAACAGTCTTATATTCGATAAGTGAGAGGATATTCGAGTGCTATTATTGTTGGTTAATAATACATTAAAGGCCCTGTTCGTTTTTGCAAATTCCAGTGAAAACAATGAAACTGGCCATATAGAACAGAGTTCCTAGCAATTTATTCGAAAGTGGACAATTTGGAGCAAACTCGGCCGCAAATGAGTATGCTAATACCGTAGACGCACGTAGACGACCATTCTGAATTATCTCCGATTTCTTAATTATCTCTAGTTAATCGACATTAATTTTTCACTTATCCGACGAGATAGTGACCAGTGGGAAACGAAGGCAGAGCTGCCTCGGTACTGATTCCAGAATCAATCAAAAACAGTGACTAAGCGAAAGCACTGGGGCATCTGGTGCGCGAGGAAAAATTTCGAGTAGTCTGAAAATGCTGCTCACCTGAAACTATGCTCACGCGAAGATTTCACGGTGTTAAGGTGCGTTTAAATTTAGCCAAACGACTCAAGCAACTGGTTCTCGAGGGAAAATTGCGCGTAGTGTAAACGTGTTCCACACCCGAAACTAATCCTGCGCGAGGAACTCGTGATGTGACGCACCCGGTGGCTCGCTATGAGTTCCCCGCGCGCAACTACCCGAGACTCTGTCTCCGATTTTGCCTAATGTGAACGTTGCACGAATATGTTTCAGGTGAAGATGGGAGCGTTGATTAATGATTTGCTTGATTACTTATATTGCCCACCCCAGAATGACAACCCTGTTTTCATGGGGAAATACTCGTCCGATCCGGCTGGCTCAACTTACAAGGGAACTTTGTGTCAATGATTCCGAATCTTAAGTCAGAAAAAGGAGGTTGCCCATGCCCACCCCAGAGTATCAGCCCTGTTTTCATGGGAAAATAATACGAGATAAGTATTTCCCCATGAGAACAGGGTTGCCATTCTGGAGTGGGCGACCCCAATTTTTTTTTTTGACGTCAGGGCATGTACTATTTCATGGTGCCTCTCGATTTGATACATATCGCTTATTTTACACCACATTCGGCCACCACAAAGCGGATTTGGTTCACAAATCGTACTTGTGTTTCTGTCGAGGCACATACCACTATCGAATAGTTCCAACTCTTCGGTCTACCAAAAAGGCGGAGGTATGGATCTAAAGACCTGGATCAATGCCATCTGCACTCATAGTAACACGTTCCTTATTGCAAACGCTTCCGAATAACGAACTGATTGGTTTCTTCAATTCCAACTATAGTATTGGACGATTGAAGAGTCTTCCCTCAGTTTATTACGTAAAAGTGTTTTGTGAAATTGAGTTCCACCACTTAACACACTGCGCTACACAGAAGAGTAAGTATTATCATTCTATGGCCAGTAAATACGAGTACTTACAATAAATAACGCGACATAGACAACATGCATCTACTTTACACCTTCCAGGGCAGTAGTCAATCATTAATCTTTGATGTCTCGTTTTCCCGCTGGGTGACAGCAGAAATCTTTTGAGCTTTAAAATTAAAATAATTGAATTTGAGCACGTGTGTCACCATGGAAATCTAGATTAGCTTCTATGGTGTGTCTAGGACATAGGAAACCGTACTGATATATAGAATAGAATTGTGGACGGTAAAATTCCACGAAAGTCAGCTTATCTTGCCATAAATTGAGGTTTGATATGCGTTCAACATATTTCGAATTGGGCATTTAACCGACATATGAGAAAATGGAAATATTTAAAGGGCAGTTTATAGCTTGAATAAGCTCATGTCCCTGTTAGTTAACAAACAGTTTAACAGGATATTGAGAAAACGGGACTAATTGGCTCAAATTTAAACGCAATTGCCCTTTTTGGTGCTGACGTACACCTTCGTATGTATCGAAGCGCTCAATTCGAGCTTATTTTGATGCGTTTATGCTTTTTCGTGACGAAACATAGTTCACAGTCGTACGAGTTTTTCTACACTTCCCTCCAATGGGACACATTCAAGTTAAAAATTCCACTCAAAAATGTGTAAATATTCACCTCTTGCGAGAGATATCTACAAAGCATCTCCTCGAAATTTCATATCCTTAAATAAGGCTACGTAATTAAAGATATATACATATTAAATATATATATCTATAATGCAAATTCACCGAATATCTATCACTAAACTCTTGTATCCTTTTCCAGTATAGCACTTTTACCGACTAAGTTTAACCCTACAACATCCGGAAATAAACAAAATTATGGGAGATAATTAACGCCCAAGCACAAACTCGCAAATTTCAGAGTCCTTTCCCAACGCTTTGCTTCTCTTTTGCAGTAGGATATTATGTTTTAGAATGTGAATTTACGCAAAACTAGAAGACTCGCATAATATAAACATTTTAGATTGTGCCCACCATGGCCCTATAAGGCGACATTGTTCGAAGCATCTAAAATGAAGTCCAAGCACTCCTTCGGGGAAATATGAGTGTGTGTTTTAAATAATAAACGCACCATTATTTTTGCACCTCCGTAAGCATAATAAACATTTGCAGGATACAGGATATACTCTCGCCCCCTCTCCTACTAACAAATGGATCCCTGTAAGTACATGAAAACGAAAATAATTTTATTCATGAGAGAGAGGAGTTTTCCGGGGGAAGGAGGAGGGTGCCTACATGATAATATCAATAAATTATCTGAAGAAGAATTTACCTTTGAAATAACAAAATAAGGGATAGAGATGATCGTAAACACAACATTTATTATTTTATGTACCGTGGGGGGTGTCTTTTCAGTTCGATGCGACCGACAGAATTCACAGTGACCTTGTCCTTGTTCGTAGAAAAGGCAACTTGTTGAATAGTATTGAATTTTTGATCTGGGGGTTGTTAGGTGTTTAGTGCTTTCCTGCAAAGAAATCATTAGAATGGTGTGTACTCAAGCTGAGGTCAATACTCGTAAGGGTTGAAATTGGGTTCGGTAACAAGGAATCTTTTGATTTTAATATTGATCGTTATGCGTAAAGAGTACTTTTCTCTTCGTTGGTATTCGACTAGTAAGGGTCGTTTATTCATTGAAAAGAGTTTTTTAGACACTCGCCAGACCATTGGCCTAATTGCTCACTTTTCAGCTGTTACTTTTACTATTACTTATAAATATGACCGACTAGTTTCTTCGTTAAAGAAGTAGATCTTTTAGTGCGCATCCTAGAAAAAATTATGCCTTTGAATTGACGTCGAGTCCATTATGTCCATCCGTGGGTCCTATGTCCGTTAAGTCCTATAATGTTTCTTATGTTCAGAGGATTGCTCCCATCACCTCCATCCAGAAAACACCCATATTTGCTAGGTTTGAGTTCTTTTTCTATTCACGATCAAAAGGGACCTTTTGTATTGACGCGCGTCCTCAGCAGCTTTAAAACGTTAGCGAATGGTAATGGTAAATGTATAGTTAGTGTGTCGATAGCACTAACAATTGGTGACCCCGACGACTCGTAAGCCGCAAACCATAATCCGCAATCCAGAACCTGATCAAATGCAACCCGATCAACTGCAGCCCCGTAAACAACCTCAACTAAATAATATCGAAATTCTATTAACAGTCGCAACCCTGATATCGGTGTCGGATTAAGACAGCAGTCCTCTCTCTGGAACAATTCGGAACACAGAACGCAACACAATCAGCAGTATCAAACAAACTCGGAAGTGTTGTACTTTCTTTGGACTTCTATTCGAACAATTAATCTCCGTGCTTCTAATTTTGGAGACAGCAAAATTTAACTATTTATTGTCCAGGGGTGATTCTGGGGCAATTAAGGTTATTGGTGATTTAGTGGGCAATCCTTCATCGGAACAGCCTTACACAGTGTTGAGGGATGCATTGATATCTCGTCTGTCTTTGAGTGAGGCAACAAAGTTAAGCCAACTTTTCGTAAGTATTTCATTGGGTGATAAATTATTGCCTTTACAATTTTTCAGTGAATTCGCTGGAGAACAAGCGAAGACCTTCTAAAGACTCTGTGGCTTCAACGTCTTCCTGACAATATCCGAGCTATTATTGGTTGTAATCCTTCCTGTTCATTTCAAGACTTATTAACCAGTGCAGATAAAGTTAACGAATTATTTACGCTACCTTCTGTTTTCAGTTTCGTTAATGAGAATTATTCGATGAGAAAAGAATGAAATGAGCTTAAGGAACTACTCAGACGGGGATACTCAAATCCCCGAGCGACTGGGCAAACCGGTCGCTAAGAGATCTGGCATGTGTAATCACACGATGGCACTCACACGGAGATATTCCAGTCACGGATACTCGCCACCTGCGCAACCGGTGGCTAGGAAATTCGACATGCTAGTCTCCAAGCCATGTAGTTGCCCAGTCATCTGGTTGTGCGTGTCGCTTGAGTGAAGTGGCCATTGTGCATGGCTGTTGCTTGATGATCCGCGCGGGGATCTTGTGTGTAGTACATGTTGAGATGTTGATTTGATAGCGATAAAGGTTGACGTTGTGGACGGCAAGAAAAATATGGTTTTCGGATTGCTTATGGATGTGCGGGGTCGATTTGCTTGGGGTATTATCGTTGTGGTAGATGAAACCGACAAACAAAGGACAGAATGCGTATGCCAGCAACCTACACTTTCCGAAATTTTCTGTATGCTAACAAAACGTCAATTATGCCTTGAATAAGGACTGACTCAACCGTTACGACTTTCGGCTATCGTACAATGACAAAGATTGGATTCTGAAATGAGCACAATGGATCAGAAGGTCCCCAGAATGCACGATGTCTTCAATTAGAGCGGAATAAATTAAACATCTTAGAAGTTAATGAGATAATATTTTACGTAGATTGTCTTTTAAGTTTTGCATATAGGGCCGCATTAAAACAGTATATAGTTTTTAAAGACTGTTTTTCAAAGTATTTTCCACAAAGAATAATGCACTTTTGCATGCGCTCGAACCAACTCTGGTAGCAGTTATTATACTCGTTTTTTGGTACAGTCAAAAAGTTTTTGAAGGCGTCAACTGCTCCTTCTGGCAACTGGAACCTCTGACAATGCAGTCTGTTCTTAATTTTTGGAAAGGTAAAGAAATCGTTGGGGCTTAGGTAGGGACTGTACGGAGGATGGTCTCACAATTCAACCTTTTGTTGCTTTAAAAATTCAATTGTCTTGCGAGCTGTATGCGAACGTACATTGTCTTGGTGGATTATGATTCGTCGTTCGGGGTTGGGTTTTCGAAGATCAGCGATGATTTCTGGCAAACAAATGGTTGTATACCAATCAGCAGTAACTGTTTTTTGATCTGACAGAGGAATTGTTGCCACATGATCTGCTTTTGAGACAAATGTCGCGACCATCTTTTTGGAGACACTTCGAGAACGGATGACTTTTATCAGCTTTTCTTCATTTTTGAACACCCAAACAGACGACTGGCGTTTATTTTCGGGTTCATAAGAGTAAATTCACGATTCATCTCCACTGACGATGCTGCACACGATGTTAGAGTTTCCTGTGTTGAAGCAGTCTAGAGTTTTTTTGACACCAATTGACCCTAGCTGCTTTCTGTGCTTCGATCAATATCAATATCAATTTTTATTGTAAACACAATTCTTCGTGAAAAATTTGTTGAATTGGAGTCTTTAAAATCCCCAATGATGCCTCAATCTCGCGATATGTCACATGTCGATCTTCTGTGATGAGCTTGCGCATAGCATCGACGTTTTCTTGCGTGTCGGCTCTTTTTGATGCACCTGCCCTTGGATCGTCGATAAGACTCACTCGTCCACGTTTGAATTCTGCGTACCAACAATAAATAGTTGACTGGTGTGGTGCTTCATTGGCGAAAACAGAAACCAACTCGGCGAGGCATTCTTTTTGAAATAATTGTCTTCGAAAGTTGTATAAAATTACTCCGCGAATTTTTTCCGGGTTTAATTCCATTATTCGGACTACTCGACGACTTTGACAATTCGCTGTAACACTATATCTATCACACTAACACTTTGGATTTAGGTTAACTAAGGATGCAGGTTAATATTTTGTAGTGCCATCTGATTTGTGGCAACCTCAATGTTCCTGTATGCAAAACTTAAAAGGAGCCCTCGTATGGTGGAACAGCAGGTAGCAATTTAATGTTATACTCCAGTAGAACTACGGGTAATGGTCGTAAGTCAGGTATAGGGCTCCTTTTAACCAGAGCTTCACGAAATTCACTCTTATCCTGTGATCCGGTCTCCGACAAAATCATGCTGGTGGTTCCGGAAAAAATGAGGAACATCTCAATAATACAATGTTATGCTTCAATTGAACCCGGCAATGTCTTGGCGAAAGACCCTTTCTACGAACAACTAAACGCCGTTCAGATCAGAACACCTAACGGTGAAATTACAATGGTTACGGGTGATTTGAATGCAAAAGTTGGCGCTGATAACTATAGGCTCAGACATGTGATGAGGAGACACTGTCTAGGTGATCGTAGCGACAACAGTGAAAGATTTCAATACCTCTGCAACTTTCACAGTCTCCTCATCGGTGGTAGAGAATTGTAGTTTAACCATTTCTGAAAGGGTAAAGATTAGTGGGAGAGGAGGAGGGGGGGGGTAGGCTGACTCTACATTCTCTAATTATTCAGACAAGTTTTATTTTTATGTTTTTTAGGCAAGTTTTTAAATTGCAATGTCATCTTAATATGAATGGTTAAGTAACTCGAAGAGTAGGACAGTTCATTTCATGTACATGTACATCTACAGTACAGCTTCGCGTTTTAAAATTATTACTTTGAGAGGTGAGAGATGGAGTATTTTTTTCTCGACCTCTTTGGGAAAAAGAGGTTCCATCGCATAGCGCGTCCAGCAATGCAATTATTGCTCTTACGCAACGTGTGACCTATCCACTGCCACTTCCGAGTGCGAATCAATTCGTCGATAGGCATCTGACCCGTGCGCCGACTAAGTTCTTCATTTGAAATTGTTTCGGTCAAGAAAATTCTTAAGATTCAACGAAGACAGGAATTGACGAAAGCCTGCAATTTTCTGGTTACTGTTGCGGTTACTTTCCATGTGCTGCTCCCATACAGTAGCACAGACAGAACCAGGCAGCGGAACAGGACCAGTTTGGTCTTAACACTGAGATAACTTCTTTGCCAGATTTTGGACAACATGCCGAAATCGCATTTAGCCTGGTTGACGCGACGAGCGATATCCTCAGTGCCACCATAAACGGCAACAATGCTGCCTAGATAGACAAATTCGACCACCTGTTACACAGGCTGAGCATTAATATTAATGGGATGGCCAACCTTGCTTACCTCCCTCTCCAGATCCAAAGCCATTTCGCCCAGATCGATGATTTTGTGGGCGAGTAGGCATATATCGTCAGCGTAATCCAGGTGTTGTAAGTGAGACATCAAGGTGCATTGAACTCCATGGCATCCCGCGGGAGAAGCTGCATGCAATACATCACCAATCACTAAGAGGAATATGATCGGTGAGAGGATGCAACCCTGCCGAACTCCGCTTTGAATTTCAAAGACCCCCCACACCTTACCCTTATGGAAAACGCAACATCTCGCGCCAATGTAAGCTGCCTTAATAATAGCCACAAGCTTCTCAGGGATACCTCTCCTGCGCAAAGCAGCCCAGATACAATCTCGGTTCACACTTTCGAAAGCCTTCTCGAAATCAATGAAGAGCAAGTGCAACGGAGATCTATACTCGACGCATTGTTCGATTACAATCCTCAGGGTGTTTATATGGTCGACATAGGAGAAAACGGATCGAAAACTAGCCTGCTCTTCATCGATTTTGTTTTCTAAGCAGAACTTCAGCCTATCCAAGATTATTCAAGCTATTATTTTGGCAACCGACAATTATTGCATCCTAAGGCTGCCCTTCTTCGGAAGTTTAATTATCAAACCTTCCTTCTACTCAGTGGGAAAAGTTTCTGCGTCCCGCGCTTTACCAATAAGTGGATGCAATAACTCGGCTGTGATTCTTGGCGCTGTTTGGTAAAGTTCGACAGGAATGCCGTCGAGTTCAGCAGCCTTGCCTCGCTTTAGTGCAATAATGGCATTGGCTATTTCCTCTTTAGTAGGAGCAACTGGCCGTTTGATTGCATTTTGATGGCCAGCTAAGTTATCTATATGAGGGGGAACTTCACGAAATGTTCTTCTGATCTTCTTCTAAGCTGAGTAGCTTTCCATTACAATCTTTCACCGGATGTTGATAGGAGCTACGACCACCTTTACACTTTTGGTTGACACTGTATACGGTGATTTTTAGGTTGGAAATAAAACTGGTTAAAACACCTAATTTTTAATTGGCAAAAAAAAAATATTTTTTTTTTTTATTTTTTGTTTTTTTTTTTTTTTATACCCTTCACGGATGTGATAGGCTATATTAACTTTGTCATGAAGTTTTCAACGCACAGAAGAAAGCATCTCCGACCATATAAACTACAATATATATATTCTTGGTCAGTATGATGAGACGAGTCGATTAAGCTTTGTCCGTCTGTCTGTCTGTCAGTTTCTATGCAAACTAATCCCTCAGTTTTAAAGCTATCAAGCTAAAATTTTGTACAGAGCCTTGTTTCTATTGCACGCAGTATGTATTGTATTGTATGTATGTATGTAGGAACCAATGGAATCGGACCACTACATCATATAGCTGCCAAAGGAACGACCGGTCCAAAAATTCGTCTTTGTGAGAAAAACTTTTTTATTTCTGAATATATATTTTTTAAATTTTACGAAAATCAATAGTATCTACAGTCAAATCAAATTTTTGAATTAGGTTGAAATTGGACTACTTTATCGTATAGCTGTCATAGGAACGATCGATCCAAAAGCAAGTTTTTATTAGAAAAACTTTTTGAATTACGATGATATCTTTACCAAATTTCATATTAATTAATCGTATTGACTACCAAACCAATTTCCTAAATTTTGTTGAAATCGGCCTACTATTTCATATACCTCTCATAGGAACAATGAAATCGGAACAAGTTTTACTACTAATTTCAAAGTGATAAATGTACCATAACTCAGGCAAGGCTAGCTTTTTTTTTATTATTATTATTTATTACACGACTAGTCATGTTGCTGAAGATGGGCGGAAGACTGCCCGAAATGCATCCAAATAAATTTTGTTTTGCAAATTCAAAATTCGGTGTTTTAAACAGTTTTATTTCGGCATAAAATAACAATACGGAATTTGCGCATCGTTTCTCTTAAACTACAAACTGTATACGGTGTTTAGGTCATTATTTCTTGCCCATTCCTCTCCCGTGGCGAAGAGAGAATTTGCATACTCTCTTTTGTCACGACCCACACTACGCTGGACTTCTCGAGCCTTCATGCGGTACAGGACCTCGGTGGTTTTACGATTGCCGATTGTCGTTGTTGAAAGACGAACCCTCAGCTCCCTCTGTTCGACAATCGGCTGCCATGTAGCGTCGGACATCCAAGGCTTGGTCCGGCAAGCCGGGTTCCGGCCAAGGATGATTTCTGCGCTGTCTATGTATGCATTTTTTATGGCTTCACAGTGCCTATTTAGGTCACTAGCCTGGTGAGTGTATACCTCAGCTGCCTTCAGCGCAAGATGGTCGTTAAACTGTTGTGCTACAGCTGAATACTTTAGTCTGGTGGTGTCATCATGAGATGATGATCTCTTCGCATTCCAACGTTGGATGAATGGTCGATTTGATTTTCAGTTCTATGCCGATCAACATGGCACTTGCCGATTGTCGTTGTTGAAAGACGAACCCTCAGCTCCCTCTGTTCGACAATCCGCTGCCATGTAGCGTCGGACATCCAAGGCTTGGTCCGGCAAGCCGGGTTCCGGCCAAGGATGATTTCTGCGCTGTCTATGTATGCATTTTTTATAGCTTCACAGTGCCTATTTAGGTCACTAGCCTGGTGAGTGTATACCTCAGCTGCCTTCAGCGCAAGATGGTCGTTAAACTGTTGTGCTACAGCTGAATACTTTAGTCTGGTGGTGTCATCATGAGATGATGATCTCTTGGCATTCCAACGTCGGATGAATGATTTGATTTTCAGTTCTATGCCGATCAACATGGCACTTCTTGTGTTCAAACATAGTGCCTCCGATGAAGAGACGGTGAAAGTTGCAGAAGTCTACAAACCTGCCACCGTTGTCTTTGCGGTCGCCTCCCCACCACGTGCCTCAGTCCATCGTTGTGGGCACCAACCTTAGTATTCAAACCTCCCATTACCATTACAATGTCGGCCGTAGGTGTATTACTCTGGACGGCGTTAAGTTGTTCGTAGAAGGAGTCCTTCGCCTCGACGCTGTCTGGTTTAGTTGGAGCATAGTACTTTATTATTGTAATGTAATGATTCTCATTTTGGTCCGAAACCTGGAGGTCATAATTCTATCTGAGACCGGTTCCCAGCTTTTGAGGCAACTACGTGCAGCTCTTGTTACCCCCGATTCTCGGACACTCCCAGAAACTTTTCCGGAATACAAGATCACACTGCTACGTGTTGGAGAAATGTACTCTCCTTTATTCCACCATCTAATTTCGCTAAGTCCTAGGATGTTCAGTTTGTACCGCTGAAGTTCGCTCTTAAGTTGTATTATCCAAGAAAGTACGCACATTCCAGAAACCAATCTTAGTCATTGTACGATAGCCAAAAGTCGTAACCGTTGAATCAGTCCATTTCGGATGTGCACGTTGCTGGTACAAACATCCTATCCCTTTAGTCGCCTTTTACTACAAGCCGGGAAAACTGTGGCCTTTTCTAACCCCACACCACAGGAGAATGATCATATAATGGATAAGACATTTAATTGTGGTATTTTTATCTATCTGAGTGGAACCAAGAAGAGCAAGAAGCTGACATTTACATACCAAAATAAGCGCTTGTTGCAAAACCCTCGGATTGCGGGCGTAGCCCTCTAAATTCCGGTTTCATTTGATTTGAAGGAGGAAATCGAAACATTCGATTCTGAGGGAAACTTTACTCCTTTTCTCCGTTATTTCGAAAGGCAGGGCTGAGGTAAATTTATACTCACATTTCAAAATTATATTTTTCTCAACATTAATGCAAATTCTTTTTTTTGAAGGTTGAACCTAAAAACTTAAGTGTTTTAGAAAAACAACAAGAACCACCAGCGCTGCAATGGAATTTTGGGAAGAATCATTGGAAAAAATTGAAATTTTTTCAAATTGGTTAAAAAACATTAGAGACGAGGAGTTTCACAAATATCGGAATTTTCTTCGGATGATTGAAAGCGGAGGCACAACCACGACCAATAGGAAGAAAGAAAGCGTTGATAAGGATTCCAAAATCAACGAGGCTTACAAAATGCTGGCCGAAAATAGCATTTCACATCTACCATTCCTCAATCGAATGGTTTATCCGAAAAATTACATATGCTTTGAACTGGAGCTCGGGGATGATATTTTCAAAGAGAATACTAATCAATCTGAAATTGACAATATCGATGATTGTGACGAGGAGGTCGAGGATATCAGACCCGAACCAAATTTTTAGTGTGTTATTTGTGTAGAAAATCGTCAAACTACAACGACTTCAATGGGCAGGGCATGTACAAAGAATGGACGATGATCGCATGCCTAAGAGAGTAATGAATGCAGAACGAGTCGACGGAGCGAGACTGCGAGGACGACCGAGATCTCGTTGGGAGAGCTCAGTAGGTGTGGACGCCGCGCAGCTGCTGGGCTCCCAAAATTGGAGGACGCGGTCACGTGACCGAGATAATTGGAGGACAATGATCCAGGCGGCCAAGGCCCGACGTCGGGCTGTCGCGCCACGATGATGATGATGATTTGTGTAGACGCACGCTGTAATTGACTTTTCTTGCCATGCAAGCATTTAAAAGTGTGTGACGAATGTTACATTAAAATTTTGGCGCAAAGCTTGCAGGAAAACGAGGCAAATGTGTATTGTCCTTGCTGTCGGCAATCGGTTGAGGACACCATTAAAGTCTTTCGGTAAAAAAACTAATAAAATAAATTTCATTTTCTCCGTACTAAAAAAAAAGTCAATGTAATTCCGTGAAGCTATTGTTACGTTGCATTAATAATATAATATTTGCACATTCTAAAGCGGAAATTCACTATGGACATACCTTAAGAGCATCACCGCTTTAGGCATTACGAACCGGCATTTTTTAAAGTGGAGCTGTTATTACGCGATGCAGAGACGCTATGTCCGTACTGCCTAAAGCGGAAATTCTTTACAAATCGATGTCCGCTTTAGGAATACGAACCTAACTACGTTACACGGCATCAAGTATATTTTCGCTATCGAACGAAGCGTGTTGTATAATCATGGAATACAATTTTGGGGTGATATTTCTTAATTTTTTTGGGGGATAATTCATATGAAATATCGTCCAAAATTTGAGGGAATATGTCATTTTTTGGGGTGAAAATTCATCGTTTTCAGAGAATTATGTCACGATAATAGTATTTATCACCCCAAAATCATCTTTTTTTTGGTGCGATAATTCACAGCGCCGATTTAAACACAACAGGATGTTCTGCTAGCTCAGTCGAGAGTCGGAATAACCGTGCCAGGCTTAGAGTCGCTCAAGGAATCCACATACAAAATGTAGTTGAGAAAATACAAATGCAACAACTTTTGCCCGTCTAATATATGAAAATGGGACGGGCCGAAAAATAAGCATCTGCATCTACCCAAATTAAAAAAAATCCTCCTGAATGATATGTACATTATATGAAAAAAAATAATCGCCACCATAATTCCCAAATGCAATTAACTTTAATCGGATGGCGCAACGGTTAGCACGTTCGCTTTCTACGCACTGGGCCCCGGTTCGATTCCTACTGAATGCGGTAGTTTTCGATAAAAAAAGGGGATTTACGTGGCGGACTATGAGCCCAATCAGTTGTTAAATGAGTACCCATTTATGGGGTAAATAACTCGGTTGAGCGTGCTGCTGATCACACACCTCTGCACAAGACCGTCACGATCTAGAAAATGAGATACTTATCGCAACTCAACTTCAAATCCTTTCACATACAAACAATGCATGCATGCATGCTGTCAATACTCCAACATTTTTCCCATCATTTTTACCCGTTGCTTTACAGGAGACAGTACATAAAAAATTGACAATCAAATTGCCCTTTATGAATTCTATTGGTTTTGCATAATATCTTAAGGATAACTGACGCAAATATTTGCGAGTTTGAGTTTCATTGAAACAACCAAACCCA
This sequence comes from Chloromyia formosa, assembly GCA_964017055.1. NCBI lineage: Eukaryota > Metazoa > Arthropoda > Insecta > Diptera > Stratiomyidae > Chloromyia > Chloromyia formosa. The sequence goes on from OZ024818.1 coordinate 63,349,837, forward strand.
CCTATCCACATCGGCAGCACGAAATCCTTGCGAACAGTCCATGCATTAAAAATAAACTCTCAATGCTTCATGACTTTTCGAAGGAATTGTCTGATTTCTTATTCAATTGAGTGGGTGAAACGTTTCTCGTCAGTATGGAATTGGTGAGTTGGTAAACTCAGTGGTTATCGTTGCTGTCAGTCGTAGGAGTAGACGGAAAACGATATACCTTTTATGTGTAATATTGCCAGCCACCAGATAGGGAGGTTGTTGGTATCCTAGGAAAATACATTGTTCTAGAAATAACTTCAGGACTACAATAACTGACTGTTTAGTCAGAAAGTCATCGCGTCATCCAAGACTTTTTCGTTCCGAGGGTTAACTCGAGCGACCACGCTTCCGCGCTTTACAACTTGCATTCAAAGTATAGGCCTTATATTAACAACTGTTTCCTGTACAGGAGTCCGGCGTCCGACACAAAAATATCAAAATGTGGTTTGCTTAATTTTCGCGAGAAATGATGTGGGTGGCTTCGGCCGGGGTAAGGTCGATTCAGGCCTCATATTTAATTAATTGAATTCAGTTCATCCCTGTATATCCAATACCTATAAATAAGCTGAAATTGTTCTCAACATTGTTGAATAAACTGTTTTCATTTCATCCAGCAGTAATGGCTCCATTTGCGGTCAAGATACATTAGTCAGAGAACGAGGGCGCACTGTGGTTATAGTTGATCCACTTTGCTTGGTGTCTCCTTGTGTCTGTGGCTTTGATGGGTTTTTCCAATTTTCTGGATACATTCATATTTATAGCAAATTCTATGTATGACCTTTTGGTTTTTATGATATGTATTGGAAGTTTTCCGATACGAAGTGTGTCGCAACAATCCATTATGACTTGCCAAAAAGATATGATTGAGTGGTGTCCATGTGAAGACAAATGACTATGGGCCAGTGCCGGTTGCGTAAATATCCCTTGTGGCTGAATATGTTATTATAATCAATTTGGGAAAATATAAATGGCTAATGGATAAATGGCCAAAGAGATTGGTTTCTCTTGATTCTTTTTTTCAAAAATATATATTGTAAAAATATTGGAAATTACATTACATAATTTCATCCGGCAATTCGTCAGTTTCATTCGGAAAACTGTTAATTTCATTCGGAAAAGCATTAACCCCATTCGGAAAGTCATTTTTTGAAATGGAAATGATGACGTTGTCAACCCTTTGTTAATTCTATGGTTTCTAGTGAATCCGAATTCTCCACCGACAGGCAAAAAATAAATTGGTTCTCCAACGAGCTGAGCCACCGATCCGCCAAGTTTTGAAGTAATCGTCTTGACCAGAAATTAGCGGAAACCAAGTTACCAAATACATGAAAAACTTGTTCAAATATGCACTATAGGTGTGTTTTTCTTGAACATCTATCCGGTGCAGGCTAAGTTATCCCCATACATTATAACAACAACTTAACCCTGTACGGGCCAGTGGGGTGGATAACCTGCGCCCGGTAGATTGTACAATTGTACCAGAAAACGCGCCCATAGGTGTTATTGTCGTTAATATTTATTTATTATTATTATTACATAACAGGAATAAATTCCAAAAATTCGTAATGTGAACAATTAAAAAAAAAAAAAAAAAGTTTAATAGGAAAAATAATATTAAAAAAAAAGAAAAAAAAAAGAAAAAAAACCTTACAAAAAGAAGAAAAAAAGGTGAAAAGCAAAATAACATAAAAAGCTAGAACTTATATAAATACTCGTACAAAATAAGAAATACAATAGTAATACAAATGAAAAAGAAAATGTAACTTAGAACTATGTAGGCGGAAAAGCGGAAGACAAGAAATAGTAATTCAAAATTAAAAAGAGGCCGTAAAGATTTACAATAAGGCCAATTAATCATTTATTTCAGAAGAATCAAGTTTAAGCATCAAAGTACGTTTGAAGGTATAAAAAGAAGAGGATATAGAACCAAGCTCCAAACTATCAAAGTTTCTCTTAGATCTCTGGAGTTTAGAGTTGATAAAAACAGAAAGTGTGGAATGAGGAGGATAAAAAACTGCCATCAAACGCATGTTGTGGGAAGGAATCTTAAACTTAATGTCAGCTAAGAGACAAGAATTTAACAATCCATTACACAACTTGAAAAGAAAACATTGATCTAGGTATGTTCTTCTTTTACGTAGTGGCGATAAATTTAAAAAGCGAAGGCAATTGGTGCGAAGCTCCGACGCAGTCCATTCAATTTCCACATTTTATATTTTCTCGTCACTACTATATAATATTTAGGCGGCCATAATTGCTTATCGCTAAAGTCAATATTAAAAACCAAGCACACCACTCTAATTGGCATGATATGACATTTAAGAGGTTAACCTGGATGGCTGCCCTCGATCACTTTTTTGCTCCACGAGTTAACTTACCCTAACCCGTTGTTCAAAAAACCTAATATTATATATTATATATATATTCGCCAGTACCATAAATCTTTTTCCTGTCAACTCAGTGCTTCATAAATAGACCCGAAGCTTTTCCCGTTAGCAGCGTTTGAATCGGCTAGAAAATTATACTTAAAAAAAACTGAAATGGAACTGAAAATCCCATTTCACTTCGCTTTAATAAATCCGGTCAAGGCTGATAGTAGAAGGTGTGAAAAAAAATTCGGGGACATACTATATATAAACAGGAGCTGTGCACTGTCCTGTATGTGTGAATTGAAAACTTTTCTCATCAAAATACGCCAAAAAAGTTTCGACTTTTTGGGGTTCTTCTGCGAAAGTTTTGGCTCTTTGAGCAGGATATTCTTGATGAGGAGAAAGTTGTGGAAGGATGAACGAATCATGCGAAATACAATAGAAAAAGAAACTTATCGCAATTAAAATAGTTGACAATGGTAAATTTGTCAGAATACCAATTACTCTTATGTATTGATGTTGGCTTTTGTTGGGATAAGCTGATCACCCACTGATACGTTCAGTTGCAATTTGACTTCTTTGGTCCAGGAGGTGAAAAGCGTGGCTAAAAACCTCGGAGCAGATATGTGCAAGTTCTTATTAACGAAGAAGATTTTGAGCTGATAATTTGAAGTCCTTCGGAGCTTTGACACACAGAGGTTAAACAGGGTGGGTGATAGAACTCCTCCTTGCGGAACGCCCTCTTCTGAGCTTGGACTTCTAAACTCTGTGAACTACCGTCTGTTTGCCACCAAGGTAGTTTGCGATCCATTCAGTAAATTGAATTGGAAGCGAAGTACAGCAGATGTCCGATAGTATTGACGAATGGTTGATAATATCAAAAGCTTTTGATAAGCCAAGGGTCACCATGTCCATGTCATCGAACACATGGACCGGATTGGTTAAGGCCATTGTTGATTTTCGATGATATGGCATCCAAAGCCGCCGGGGTGCTGTCCATACGCCTGAAGCCGTATTGATGGCCAGCTAATTCAAAATGGATCGTAAGCCTAGCAACCGGTCAAAGTAGCGTAACAGGTCCATATGATTCGCTTTGGGTTGCTTTTATCCCGGATTTTAGCATAGGGCCCACCTTTCCTTTCTTCCACACTTCGGGAATTACTGACGTCGCGACTGATAAATTAAGGATGGACGTCAGATACTCTAACGCGGGCAATTCAAAATTATTGAGCATAACCATGGCTAATCCATAGGGACCTAATGCTTTAGAGTTCTTGGCCTTCCGGATGGTACCTGCTACTTCGTCAGAAGAGAATGGGTACGTTTAGGCGATGGTTTCATTACGGATTTTTCTACGCATTTTACGCTTAGATTCGTCAGCTGGCAAGTGTTGGAGAAATTCTTTATTAAAGAGACAAGCGCATTATGTAGGGTCACTAATTAAATTGTGGCCAAATTAGTCAGCAACATTCCCTCGTTGGCCAGTGGGATTAGTGCGGGCCCTGACAGTCGTCCAAAGTCTACTGATGCCCGATTTCAAGTCACAGCTGTTAAGGTGTTCATTACATTTGCCCTTCTATGCTCGGTGACTCGACTATATATTTCGGCGTTGAGCTCCCAACCTGGGTTGCTGTTGCAAATTCTGTCCCTTTCGTCTGCCAATATTGCAGCAGATGTTGGAAAATTGGGTGGAACTTCAGGGATTCAAGCTACCGGTATGAATTTCGCTGCTGCTTTCACAACAACTCGTCTAAAATTCTTATCAGCTACGCAAACATCAGACAGTGTTGGTAGGGCAGTCAAAGCTACATTAGTGTAATTCCGAGAGTAGAGCCAGTCAGCTTTGTTTGAGTCGGTGAAGATTCGGTGGTTTCATTCCTGAACGTTTGTTGGACGAGCGAGTTTGAATAAGATCTGAAGTTGGTCGGACGAAAGCGTCAGAACGGATTCGCATTGAACTGGTATTAATGAGGCAAGCACTTGATATGGGGATATCTGAAGAGCTGAAACAACATCCCGTTAAGCTGATGGGAGTATCTCCGTTTAGAGAGCAGAAGTCTGATGTGTCGAGCTGCTCCGCTATTGTAATGCCACGGGAGTCATTGCTCAGGATTGAATGCCACAACTCATGGTGGCGGTAAAGTTACTTATCACAAGACTATACTAGCTAGTTAGGAAAGGACTGTTGTATCCGACAAGCTGGGGTACCGAGCAAGAAAGAAAATGGGTCCTGTTTCTACACGTATTAGCGGTGAGGGAAGGGCTTCATTTCCTATGATGAGATAGTCCAGATCAGTTTCTGAGGTAGCACTAATCGTTGCAACAATTACATTTGATTGAGGTGGCATTATTATGTGTTGGTTTACTGCAAACGCAGCATATCCAAGGACCAGGGTTTGATTCAATTCCGGGGCGAGCGAGGAGTGTTGAGAGCAGCTGCGGCAAAACGTATAAAAAAAAAAACAAGTTTGTAATGTACAAGATACACACATGTTTCTTCTTGCGTCGAGGAAGTATGGAAGCCCGTGGCCACTGAAGATCGGGTCGTTTAGGTGACTAGAACCGGCTGCCGTAGGATTTTTATTTTCGAATTGTATGCCATTTTCGTAAATTTTTCGCGTCAGCTATCCCCAACAGTTTTCCATAATGTTTTAATGTGTTTTTAGATATTAGACCGACCAGGCGCTAGACCACGCGTTAGACCAACCATTAGAACACGCATCACACCTGCCATTAGACCACGCACTAGACCGCCCATAAGAAAACGCATTAAACCACCCATTAGACCACACATCAGACCAGCCATTAGACGACGCATTAGACCTCCCATTAGACCACGCATTAGGCGACCCATTAGACCACGCATAAGACTAGTCATTAGACCACGCTTTAGACCGCCCATTAGACCACCACGACGCATCAGACCAATCATCAGATCACGTATCGGAGCAGCTATTCGCTTTAGTCACAACGAGGAGACTTCGTAGATATTGAATCTATCTATCTAAATCCATATCCATCCATTTCCCTTATTGAACACCATGCGCTCGTAATTCAAGGCGCGTTTGGTGTACTGCAATACAACTTTCAGATGCATAGGTAGTTTCGCGTAAATTGGGACGAAGTTCTAAATTGTTGCTATCGACTTACGGTTTGAGTAATCAAGTTAAGTTTAGCGTGGAAGTGATTGTCTTTTCGCTTGGTCTAATGCGTCGTCTAATGGGCGTTCAAATGCGTGGTCTAATGGGTGGTCTAATGGGCGGTCTAATGCTTGGTCTATTGGCTGGCCAGATGCGTGGTTTATTGCGTGGTCTAATGGGTGGTCTAAGGCTGGTCTAATGGACGGTCTAATGCGTGGTTTAATGGCTGGTCTGATGCATGGTCCAGTGGGCGGTCTAATGGGTGGTCTAATGCGTGGTCTAATAGCCGGTCTAATGCGTGCTTTAATAGGTGGTCTAATGTGTAGCATAACGCGGGTAGCTGGTCTAGCGTCTAAAAACAGCCTAAGACTGGGAAGTGAGAGGGCCATGTCATCACATAGAATTTATTAATGCATCAGCACAATTTTAATGAAACATAACTGTTATTATTCAATGTTCTAATTTTTTTCTCCAAAGTTATGAGGAACAAAGCAGACTGTCATAACGGATACTGGGTTAGTTGCATGATAGGTTCAATGCTTGCTCTTGGTGTACTAGAATGAAGTTTGTTTTTAATATTTTTCAAAGAGGGAAATGAACAACAAAGCAGACTGTCATTCATAACGGATACTGGGTTTTGCTCTCTTATGTAAGGAAGTGGAAATTTTGAGTTACACAATTCTCGAAACGGCTGTCCCTATTCAACTGACGGGGAGTGTATTAGCTTATAAGCAAATCCATACTTCTATGTCCCAAACACAACTGATTAACTATCCCCCTATCCCATTATTGTCAGACAAACAAGTCTTATGGACGGCGCGACAAGGCTTCATCGTATCACTTTCATCATCAATAAACAACTCGTCCTTGATGCTCTTCGTCTTTCTAAAAATATTCAGGTCAGTGCGTATACGGTCGATATCGGACAGGGATGTGGTGTAACAAATAGCATGTAATACGAGTATCATCCAAGAACATCGTTTAAGTAAATACGTGAAATCATCGGAATTCGATAAAAAAAAACATATTTTTATGACAAATGGAAGGTGCAATCATCTAAAGTGCCAATGATGTACGTGTCCCTGGACGTGAACGGACACTAAAAAACGTCTAGAAATGAAGTCATAATGGACAATGTAAGACGGCAAACTATCTACTACGTACTTTCTCCAACACGCCCAAAAAAAGTCCTTGATCCTGCTCCGAATAAAGAATTTAATTTCTGCCAATTTTGGCGTTCTGAGTTTCTCCACTTTAGAGCACTTAAGGGATTTTCTCAGTACGCACCAAAAAAATAGCAACCTTACAAGTTTCTTACCTGAGGCCATCGGCAGAAGTCCATGTCACCTTCGTACGGGGGACGTTGTTGAAGAAACGACAAACACGAGAACCTCCTCGTCGTTCAACATCTTGGTAAGGTCTTGCTAAAGGGCGTGCTAAATGTTCACGTCAATATTTGAGTTGACTGAACCCATGCCGAAGGACGATTGAGGCACGACCTTAAACAAGCTTTATATGACCGAAGCATGTCACCGAGCCATTTCAAGCAATTTTGGAGGACGAACTCGTAAAGTAAATTCGTTTTATGTGAAGTTGTGCTCCTTTTTTTGCAGTAACAAACCGAATTAGATGAAAAGATGAAAGCAAACGTCCGAACTGGAAACGACTGATATGAGGACTTAAGACACCAGCTAATGGTTGTGATGTGTCCTTTTTCTTAATGTGGCTGTTGGTGTTTCCAACTTATATAAAACGCTTCTTTTTAGTTTTACATTATCAAAAACATTTTATTAATACAGACCACTTCACAGGTGCCAGGTTACAAAGCGACTGCTATTGCACTTACTGTTTTATCATTCTACACTAAAACTAGTTTCTTGCTACCTGTATGTGCAATAGTAGTAATAAGAGTCATGAGATATGTAACCTCACCCTCGTTTAAGACACAATTCTCCTGAATTGGATTAGGTCTCAAGGAATCTCTTCTTTTTTTTTTTTTTTTTTTTTTTTTTTTTTTTTTGGCTATTCAAGTTTGTAAATTATTTAATGCAGCAATGTAGTTAACATTTTATAAACATTTAAGATTTCTACCACATATTTTTTTTTTTTTCAAAATTTAGTTATACTGAAAACTTGTAATTTTGGCTAGACTTATCACTAAAATTTATGATGATTTATTTTTTTTGTTGTTCTTGTTTCGTTTATAAATATTCCTTTTTTTCTTTAAATCAAAACATTTTCATTATACCCTATTTTCCGATTGAATTCAAATATGAGTTCAAATTTTATTTAATAAAAAAAATATAACTTTCGGGTATTCTACAATTGTGTCTTAATTTATTGTAATAAAGATTTTCAGCATAATCATAGGTTTTTTTTTTTTTTTTTTTTTTTTTTTTTTTTTTTTTTTTTTTTTTTTTTTTTTAATTGAAAGTACATATTGGTTGCCCATAATTATTTCTAATTTATTTGATGTCGGAATCGATGGTATCAATCTGATATTTGCAAATTTACGATTTTTTTATATAATAAGATTTTCTTTGGCTCTTTTATTGGTTAGTGTTTGCAGAAATACTAGTATCGGAAAAATTAATTTGATCACCAGCAAAAGCTCGCGGTCGTTTTATATTGGTGGGATGTTCTCTTTGTCTTCGTTTAATCCGATACCTCGGCTCATTTTTGTATCTATTTCTCCTATAGTTTTTCACAGGAATCACTTCTCTATGCTCCTCATAGCTTTCCCTATTCTTATTAAGTTTTCCCATATTCAATTCTTTTTTATTTTTCGCTAATTCGGCTAACTTATTTGGATCGGCTTGAACTGCTTGATTTGGTGACATTTCAATCGTTGAATGATAGCGGTTATTGTAATTACCTACTGCCCTGTGAATTCTTTGAATTACAGTCAAATCTAAATTTCTCATTGAAACCAATTTTTCCTGTAACGTACTATGAAATCTGTTTATGTCGCTGTTCCCTGTGTGGGTGTTAGGGGTTGTTAAATGTAATTCTACCTCATTCTGTCTCAAAAAGTCTTGAAAATTTAAAGAACTAAATTCATTTTCTGCAACTATTTTCTTTGGTTTTCCAAATTTTGAAAAATGTTCTTCTACTGTTTCAATTTTTTTCGTCCAATGTCGAGTAGCTAAGTGGTAAACGTATGCCTTTTTTGTGAGTTTATCAATAAAAGTTAGAAAAGGTTGTTTGTCGAAAAAATAAATATCCATATGTAAGATTTCGTTAGGCTCTTTTGGGGTTTCACTCATTTTATACTGGGGTTTGATGGGTTTTCTCTCATATTTGGTTTCTAAACACATTTTACAATTATTAATAACTTTGGTGATTTCTTTAATTAAACCAGGGTAATAGATTATATTTTTAAGGCTATGGTACGTTTCGACAATTCCACTATGGAGGCTTTCTTTAATATGGTACAATGATATCTGTTTGTGAGCTTCTTCTAAAGTCTTAATTTCCTTGGCTCTAAGAGTGGCTTTAATAAATTTGTACTTATCATCATTTCCAAATAATTGAATAAGTAATTGTTGAATTATATTATACTGTGAGTAAGAAAGTTCTGTGTAAATACCAGTTTTTCCTGGTGTGATATATCTTCGAAGAAGATGTGTCCAGTATTCTTGATTTCTAGTCATGTCGATGTATATTATTTTGCGGTTATGAAGGATTTCCATTTCAACATCTACATCATATGTCAATATAAGTTGTGTTTTAAATTTATTAACAATGGTTTCGAGTATGGGTATATGGTCAAGTTGCTGGTCATCTTGTGAATGTATTGTTGCGTTATCTGAAATGGCTTCTACCGAATGATTGTCACTACCTTTTTCAGTATGATCGTTTTCAGGAATCCTACTTAAAAAGTCCGCAACTTTATTCTGTTTACCTTTTAAGTATTCAATATCAAATTGGTATTCCTGCAGTTTAAGTATCCAACGTTGATTTCGTTGGTTAAACTCCTTACCAGTATATTTTTTATTGAGATATTTAATTGGTAGATGGTCAGTTACGATTTTAAATCGGTTACCCCAGAGATAGGGTCTGAAATAGCCTACAGCCCAGACAATGGCGAGGAATTCTTTATCAGTGACAGGGTATTTTTGTTCGTGTTCATTTAGGGATCTAGAAGCGTAACACACGGGTTGGTCGGCTTGTGTTAACACTGCACCTATCGCATAGTTGCTTGCATCCGTATATAAGATGAACGGTTTCTTGAAATCTGGAAATTTTAGGATAGGGTGTTTAATTATACTTGTTTTTAAGGTCTCGAATGCCTGAATATATTCAGGGTCATTCATGTTTATCGTTTTCCCCTTTTTTAAATATTTCAACATAGGCCCAGCTATCTTAGCATAATCCTTAACGAATTTGCGATAGTAGCCAGTTACACCCAGAAATCCCTTAAGTTGTTTGCTAGTATGAGGTAATGGATACTCTTGGACACATTTGATTTTATTGGGATTCGGTTTAATTCCCTCCGAGGTTAAAACGTGTCCCAAAAATTCAGTATCCTTCTTCAAAAACGAACACTTGTCAAATTGGATTTTGAGGTTGTGTTCTGCTAATTTTTCGAAAACTGAATTTAGTGATTGAATATGCTCTGAAAGACTTGTCGAGAACACCAGTATGTCGTCCAAATAAACGACGCATATTTTATTTATGTAATCGCGGAGAATATTATTCATGAGGCGTTGAAAAGTTGCCGGGGCGTTTTTTAACCCAAAAGGCATTCTCAAATATTCATACAATCCGCAAGGAGTCACAAAAGCTGTCTTCGAAATATCATTGGGATGGACTTTGATTTGGTGGTACCCTTTTGCCAGATCTATAAGCGTAAAGTACTGGGCTCTTCCAAGCTTATCCAGGATACTCTCTATATTCGGCAAAGGGAATCTATCGTCTATTGTTATATCATTGAGCTTCCTGTAGTCAATGCAAAGACGATATTTCGGTTTCCCCGAATTGTCAAGTTTTTTGGCGACTAAGATACATGGAAATGCATATTTACTGTTTGACTTTCTTATAATTCCGTGATCTTCCATTTGGCGAACTTGTCTTCGAATCTCCTCTTCCTGTTGAGGGGGAAGTCTATAAAGTTTACCATGGATGGCTTGATCGGTGGTGGTTTTAATTTCATGGCAAATTGAATTCGTATTAGTTAATTCGTCGCCCTCTTTATAGATTAATTTTTTAAACTTATTTAGAAGATGTCTTACCACTCTTTCTTCTTCTGAATTCAAATGGCTTAAATCGATTTCTTTGTCATTAGAGGTAAGTTCAAGACATTCGATATCAATTGGAGTTTCGGAAGAATATATGGGGATTTGACTTCCATTGTTCAATATAAGTTTTTTATTATCAAAGTCAATGGTTTTACAAATTTTGCTCAGCAAATCCATGCCGAGAAGTATATCGTATGGTCTGTTTCCTAGATTACGGGCGTACCAACGAGTAGCTCCTTTAGAATCATAATTAAATTCTGCGGGTATACTAGTAATCACACGGTCAACTATTTCTACAGTAGTATGATTTATCGTCTGCAGATTTAATTTAACTTTTTCGAAAATTTTGAATTTAGTGCAATTTACACTTGAGGAATTAATGATGCTCATGGTCGAGCCAGTGTCGATTAGACATTTATACATTTGGTTGTCTATTGTTATGTTGACAAATATTTTACTTCCGAGGCTCATACAAGAAAAAACTCGGGTTCGATGCTGTGAACTTCTTCATTGCTCGTAGATTCATTATTTATTTGGCCAATTTCCATTGGTTCAGGTCTTGATTGAAAGTTCCTGGGTTGACCAGATGAATTGGGAAAATAACTGTTTACCCTATGTTGGTTAGAATTTCGAACATTACTCCTAAGTTGTCCGGAATTATTATTATTAGAGTTAGAGTTGTTGAATTGGGGAGGATTTTGGCGAAAGTTAGGTCGATTATGAATGTCAGCAGGAGGGAAATTTGAATTTCGACTAATACTATTTAAGAAGTTTGAGTTGTTACGGGAATTATCATTGCTGTTATTGTTGTTACGTGAATTATTATTATTGCTGTTATTGTTGTTACGTGAATTATTATTATTGCTGGTATGTCCGTTTTGTCGATTGTATCTTTTTTCACTTCTATCTAAATTGGTATCATCGAATCCAACATAGGAATATAAAATAGTTTTAATTTCGTGAATACTAAATATATCTCTAATTTCTCTTGCTAAGTTACCGGTTACAATTTCTTTAATTCTATTTACTAGTAGGCAATAAAAGGTAGTTTTGGTATCTTGTTTATTATTTTCAAAAATTACGAAGGAATTAATTTCTTTAATTAAATGTTCAATTTGGCTATTTAATTCAAGAATTGAACTTACTTTTAGGTTGTTTATTTTTGAAGAGATATCTTTGTAGCTAATGCAGGGACGAAAATGTTGGATCAAGAGGGTTTTAGCTTCATTCCAATCAGCGGGTTCGTTGTTCAACAGCAACTCTTTCGCTGGTCCAATAATTTTTGCGTTACGGATCACTTCCCAGAGATGAATCCTTAAAGGCGCGTCAACATCTCCCATTTGAATGTCGACAACCGATAAAAACTGGGCAAGCTCCTGACTTTTGCCATCGAACTCCTTTATATGTTGCACCTCCTTCAATAAGCGAGATCCGATACTGGCTGGCGGATTAGAAGGTCTGACTAACCCTTCAAGGGCGTTGATGAGCCTTTCAGCAATATCGAGATCCATTCTAGCTTAATTAAATATCTGTTGAGAAGATAACGTCTACAATTTGGTTAAGGAAATGCAGTAAATGCGATTAATTCAATTAATCCACTAATTTTATAGCACGTGTTGTTCACAGTTATACTCCGGTAAAGCTGATAATCTTACTGATTTGCAGTAGTTATCACCCGAAATGAACGCTCGAAATTCTATATGTGATAATCTTACTGATTTATAGTAGTTATCACACAGTTGTAGATTCGTTTGTTAAATTTCTTCAATTTGAAGAAATCCTACCGACTGCGCCACTTATATAAAACGCTTCTTTTTAGTTTTACATTATCAAAAACATTTTATTAATACAGACCACTTCACAGGTGCCAGGTTACAAAGCGACTGCTATTGCACTTACTGTTTTATCATTCTACACTAAAACTAGTTTCTTGCTACCTGTATGTGCAATAGTAGTAATAAGAGTCATGAGATATGTAACCTAAGTTAGTTTGAAAGCGACTGATAACATTTTTAATGCCCCCGGGTGGCAAATTCGCCTCATTTCTACAACATGGACTGGCAAGTGAAACATTTTCTGGTTTGATATACTGGGACCAAAATCCGATTTCAGCCATTCCAAAGTTGCGTCCCATTTTGCATGTCATTAGTGTGCGGCTTCCGTTCGGTTAACTTTTGTCCAAGTTACAAACTGGGCACTGCACGACGACTATAGGATAGGATAGGCAGATCGTAAAATGGTACCCCACACAAACACACAATTTTATTGCACCAGCGCTATGTAAGAGACAATGAACTGATAGGGTTGGTGTGGGGAACCGAGATCTAATAGTGTTCAACTATGAAAAGACTGTCGCGATTGAAGCAGTGGGGTAGATAGGTTTCATCGGGGGGAGGGGATATGTTGTCGGTACTATTTATATACCCTTCACGGATGTGATAGGGTATATTAACTTTGTCATGAAGTTTGCAACGCACAGAAGGAAGTATCTCCGACCATATACACTACATATATATATATTCTTGGTCGGTATGATGAGACGAGTCGATTAAGCTTTATCCGTCTGTCCGTCTGTCTGTTCGGTTCTATGTAAACTACTCCCTCAGTTTTAAAGCTATCAAGCTGACATTTTGTTCTATGTAAACTAGTCCCTCAGTTTTAAGGCCATCAAGCTGACATTTTGTACAAAGCCTTCTTTCTATTGCACGTTGTAAATATGTCGGAACCAACGAAATCAGACCACTACGTCATATAGCTGCCACAGGAACGACCGGTCCAAAAATTAGTCTTTGTGAGAAAAACTTTTTTATTTCTACAGCTTTCTGTCTCAAATTTCGCACTAATCAATAAAATCTAGTCAAATCATAATTCTGAATCTGGTTGAAATTGGACTACTCTATCATATAGCTGTCATAGGAACGACCGTTCCAAAAGCAGGTTTTTGTTAGGAAAACTTTTTTATTTCTGAAGATATCTTTACCAAATTTCATATTATTCCATCGCATTGACTGCTAAATCACGTCCCTAAATTTGGTTGAAATTGGCTCACTATTTCATATACTTCTCATAGGAACAGTGCAATCGGAACAAGTTTTACTACTAATTTCAAAGCGGCAAATGCACCATAAGTCACAACGAAGGTATGATACCCTTCACGCGAAGCGTGGCAAGCTTCTTTTTTAATATGTGCTTGGGGAAAAATTTGAACCCTTCGCCTTTTGAGTGAAAATTGACGGAAAGACCTACCGCACAGATATCCTTTCGGATGAAAATTTAGTAAATATTAAACAACCTACAAATGAGTTTGCTGATTACATTTTTCAATAAAAGAACGAGTATGCATTTGTGTGCATTTAAAGAGGGTGTTATTATGAGGGGCGCGAGATATTCTTCCTAACTGAACAATACGCCACATTTTAAAAACTAACGGTAGCATGCGCCTATTGAGTTGTTCACTTCAATTTCAATCACTACCTAAAATAACACTAACCTCACGTTGGGCGCTGACCATATTTAATCCTTTTCGTCCAATTTTCGACAATTTCCCACTACGGATTTTTATTGGCCTGGTATGAAAAAACGTTGAGGTAACTTTAAGGTATATTAAGATAACATGATGTTAAGGTGCAAAAAGGTTTCGATGTTTGTGTCTTACGACTAACCATGCGGCTATTTTGATTGCCCATCTCAGTTTCATTGACTTCACATCATATCACGGCTATTTCATATTGGATGCCAAATATTTACTTTTTTTATCGACCATTTTCTACGGTAAATTTTCACTGATTTAGAATTAAAAATAGCCTTAAGGTAGCCTTAAGATAGCCTTCAAGTAGCTTATGTCTTATGGTAAGACCTAAACTTTTGTCACAAGAAATAGGCAGGAGGTCCTTGACATTCATTTATGAGACCTGTAACATTTCAAATTTGATTCGGAACTGGCATGTCTCGGATGAGCCGTCCCTGTCTGATCACAGGCACATTCGATTTGACATTGCCGCCGTGGACCAAGTCCACACCGGCAGAAGGGTTCTGCAGCACACTGATTGGGATGGATACTCAGTCTCTCTGCGTGATAAACTTAACACGGTGGAAAATAGGGTCTCCGGGTGGCTCAGCCTAGAAACCCTAGTAGCTATTGTATCGACAGCAATCATATCCTCATATGAGGAAAACTGTCCCTTGAGAGGTTGTTCTGACTCCAGGGGCGTTCAATGGTGAAACTCAGAACTGGCCGCACTACGCAAAAAGTCTAGAAGACTCTTTAATAAATCGAAGCGTGAGTTGGAACAGTACCAGGTCACGCTCACACTCTGCAATAAAGGGGTCCAGGGCCGTGCGAAGGGGGGCGGCCGCCCCGGGCGTCATTAGCAAGGAGCGCCTAAAACGAGTTAGATATTTGGAAATTTCAATAGCATATCCGTATTTCGAAGAGACAATTGTACAAATTGATATAATGGGGTGGTTGGGAGGGCCGGTAGCTCAGTGCGTAGAGGCGTTATGTCTAACTACGGTTGTTACGGGTTCAAGTCCCGTCCTCGACGTGGCGTTCGTGGCCATGGATGTTTGTGTTGTCTACTCCTGGGGTGTGGGGCGTAATAATATGCCGCAACATATCCCGACTTGTCCTAGGTTGTTATTTCACATACATGTGCTTAACAATTTTGCACAAATTTCTAAACGCAATTTTTGTTCAAAATTATATGTGCGAAAATTTTTACAAAAATTAAAAAACAACATACGCAACAGACGAATTTTTAACCAAGGGCTCGAAATTAGCATCATCTCAACAACATGCTGAACCGAGTTATTTTACCTCAAATGGGTAATCATTCAACAACAGAGTGGGCTCATAATCCGAAATGAAAAAAACTACTTCCTTTAGTAATTCGAAACAGAACGCAGTGCATAGATGCCGAACCGCGAACGTGCTAACAGTTAAGTCATCCGGACTACATATGGCTTGCTGCAGTAGAAGATATTGCAAACTGATCATCTAATTTAAAGGCTGGTATTGTGGCGACCGGAAGCCCAGTGCATAGAGGCAGTCTCATGTCTCACTATGGTACGGTGCAGGTTTAAGTGCCGTCCATGACGTTCGTGAGTGTTTATTATTATTTATGAGATATTTGATATAAACATTAATAAATAATTTATAATACAAAACAAAACAAAAAATAATATTATATTCTTCTATTTGTATATGGAGCGCCATATTAAATTTTCGCCCCGGGCGCCAAATTTCCTGCGCACGGCTCTGAAGGGGTCCGGAAGGCAAAGCAACGTAGTTGGTCTAAATTCTGCGAAGGTGCCGAAAAGACCAACTCTGCTGCCGGACTCCATCATTAGCTAAAAAAGGCACCAATCAGGTCAACACTCTAAGGAGGTAAGATGGTAGTATCACAGAGGATACTGAGAGCATTGGGAAATTGCTTCTGGAAACCCATTTCCCTGAGTCTTTTACCGTAAAGGAACACTTAAGATACTCTGACGACGTGAGAGAGTGCTATGAAGCATGCCGTTCAGACTGGAGTATTGCCAGAGATATCTTCACACATAATAAGGTGAGCTAGGCCATTGAATCTTTTGGCCCATATTAATCTTCTAGAATGGTTTTATTATAGAAACAGATAGAATTACTAATCCATTATCTTCTGAGTATATTCAGAGGAAGCCTTGGTTTTGGGTATATCCCAGACTCATGGAGTTCAGTTAAAGTAGCCTTCATCCCAAAAAACGTCCCAAAGATGACCCTAAATCATATAGGCCGATTAGCTTAACCTCCTTCATGCTGAAGACCATGAAGAAAATCCTGGAGATCCACATTCCTCACGACATTTCCGCAGCACCCTTAGCAGTTTGCATACCAGTCAGTGTTATCTTACACCTTCACGCAGTATCAGACAAAGTCATCAGCTCTATGGATCTGCAGGCAGTCTTTTTTATGTTGATACCAAAGCTTAGGGAAAACCCTTTGATGCCAGAGCACAGCATTGGACATAAGGGATTAAGGTAGTGGGAGATGGGTTGAGTTTGTATAAGGTGACGGTGTACATTCCGTTTAAATTTTTGCATGTCATAGCTGCAGGGGAAAATAAAAGATGGTAGATTGTTCCACATTCGTGTTGTTCTGGATACGAACGAGTCATAGAATTTGGCGGTGCGACTGCTACTGAGTTCTAGAAGATGAGCATGGGCACGACTTGCTAGTCGGGTGTTACGTAAAGGAAAAGCACGCTCAGGAATGGGGTTGGATTTCATCAGAGCAACGGCGGTTATAGTAGCGATAGAAGAGCGAGAGACGGCCGCACTTCGCCGGTTCGATTTGAAATGTTATGGCTTCATCGTCAATAAGCTTGAAGGCTTTTATGACCCTTGTAAATTTGAGCCAGATCAGATGGTGTAAAATATCTTTTACAGCGATTCAGAAAATCCAAACACTCCATTGCATTGTTTGCAGCGCAGAAGATTTGGTCGGACCAATTTAGTTTACTGGAGATGCTAATACCTATAGTACTCGTATGTTCAGTGTGGGCGAATCAGGAATGCTGACCCCATCGACAAGAATGGGTTGGGCGGCAGATGAAGCACATTGCTTATTGGAAAGTAGACAACATTGACTTTTGAGGTATTAAACTCTACTCGATTCGCTTTCCCCGAGCTATAATTTTCGAAATGTGTTCATTTAGTGAGTCAGACATGCGATCTCTGTTGCTAGATGTTGAACTTTGAAAAATTGAGAGAGCTTTGAGAGTACTTTAAATACTTCCCTAGTGCGGAAATGCTAAGGTCTCTGGTGTGAATCACGTAAGGGTATGGCGAGTGGACTTTGAGTAGTGGGTAGTAGGCAAGAGTTTTCAACAAAGGTTTCGACCAACAGGTTGGCCTTGTCTTGCGGTTCACTATATATTTTGCCACCATATAACAGTGGGGGAATAGAAGAGGAGGTGGAGTTATTCTTCACAGATTTGACAAGTAACCAGAAACCTTTGCTACCTTTCCATTTGTGGGCAAGACATGGGGAACAAGCCCTCGTATAATTCGCTGGATCTATAAGTCTATTGTTAGACCAATAATTGAAAATGGAGCTGTTGTTTGGTGGAAAAAATCAGCCATCAAGGGAGGTAAAATAATTTTGGGTAAGATTCAGAGACTAGCATATCTCGCAGTAACGGGAGCTATCCGCAGCTGCCCCACTGTAGCTCTTGAAGCACTACTCAACGTTCCGCAGCTCCACATTCATCTAAAGGCGAAGGTTAAAATAGCTGTGGCCAGACTGAAAGCATGCTAGAACTCCCTCAAACTTATCCCAGAGCAAAGCAAGTAGGTAAATGAGCACATTGTTGTGGATGTGCCATCAGACCATCTAGCTAGAGAGCTACGCTTCACTCTTCCATTTTCAACCACTATCTAGAGTAGAGAGGATTGGGGTTCAAGGCTCAACACCCTCCCCACTAGCAGTGTTAAGTGGTATACAGAGGGATCCAAAACTGAAAAGGGTACAAGAGCGGGTGTTGCAGGACCGTCCCTCCAGATATATATTCCTATGGGAAAGTATGCGACGGTATTCCAGACTGAGGTTCACGCAATTGAATCCTGCGCGAACGTATGTCTTGCAGCCGGATACCCAGATAAGACCATTGCAATCTTCACAGATAGCCAGCCGGCTATCAAAGCGCTAATCAACTAACGTCTCATTCTTTTCGAAATTAGTTCTTAGTTGTCGAGAAGCATTGCAAACATAAGGTTCGGAGAATAAAGTTAACGTTTCTTGGGTCCCTGGACACTCCCGTCTTCCAGGAAACGAGACAGCCGATGAGTTGACGAGGAAAGCTTCTGCAACCCTACTTATCGGCCCAAAGCCGTACTGCGGTGTCTTCCTGAGTAGTGTAAAACAGCAAATTAGGGATTGGGAGCACCGAGTAACCACTGCGCATTTGGACAAAACCGCTGGTCTCAGACAGGCCAAACTGCTTATAGCTGGTCACTTACGCAACATAACCCTCGAGCTGTTAAAATTACGCAGGAACCGGGTAAGAATTATTTGTGGGCTCCTCACGGGACATTTTACCTTGAGGGGTCATCTTTATAGGATGGGAATTGTCTCTGACTCAAACTGTCGCTTCTGTGAGAGTGAGGACGAGACATTCCAGCACATTCTTTGTGATTGTGAACCTCTTTGTGTCCGCCGCTTAAAATGCTTTGGCAACGCATTCCCTGAAGCGGGGCTGATTGACTCACTAAAAATCGATCAGCTAAGTAGATTCGTGGGAATGAATCAATGAATGGGAACAATGCCCTAAGCGTCGACTTTCAAAAGTGCAGATATTTCGATGCAAAATACACCTTTTTAAGTACTAAGCTCAAATATTCCGAGCGATTTTCAGTCATGTTAGAACTAATTCCGGGGAGTTGACCCCCTTAATCCCCCCTTATCTACACCACTGGATTGGAGGATGATAGGTGGTCGGGCTGGAAATGGGGTGCGTGATTCCGCGTAATTTAACTTCAATCCACATGATTTTATAGTGGACATGGATGACTTTAATTATGTGGCATGTCGTGGTTGAGAAAAGTTGGGGCCTGATAGTTAACCCAGTGGTTGATTGCTTTCCGAAAGGGAAAGGTCGATCGATATTTCGGGTGTTATTTAAATGATATAAGATTTCTTGTAATTGGAAGGGATAGTAGTTAATTATATGTTGACGGGCTCAGTTCTATCTGAACCAATTTTGTTGACTAAGTTTTTTTGTGAAGGACATTTTGGGTAGACCATAATATTGTATTGTCAGGGGAATAATTCATTAGGGGCGACCGGTAGCTCAGTGCGTAGAGGCACCAGTCCCATGTCCTCCCACCGGCGTTTCGGGTTCGAATCCCGTCCACGACGACGACGACGTGGCCATCGATGTTTGTATTGTCTTCCCCCTGTTGTGCGGGGCATAATAATAAGCCACATCATCTCCCAACTTGTCACAGGTAGGCGTCTAAATGGGGGAGCAGGAGGTGCATCCTGGCAACCGCATTCTCCGAAACTAGTTTATGCCAACGAAACGTCAACTGGGCCACAAGGAACAGTTTACGCGCTATGCCCCACAAAGGGTTAGGGCAATTAAGTATATGAGGTTAGGTTCGGAATGTGGTTCACAGAGTACATCCTTCGTGTTTCACACCATTGCACTGATTCTGATAGTGAATATCCTTGTTTAATAGTCGTCCATAAAGCTCAGTAGTGAGATGCATAAAAATGTCTTCTCCAGTAGGGACTTTCGCTTTTTCTTGTAATTTCAATAGATTAATTTTGGTTTATGACTTGGAACTATAACTTTAGCCTGGTTCAGGTGTGAACTTTTGTATGCTCTGGAACTTAGGCTGTAGGTGGGTACT
The DNA here is from genome assembly GCA_964017055.1 of Chloromyia formosa. NCBI lineage: Eukaryota > Metazoa > Arthropoda > Insecta > Diptera > Stratiomyidae > Chloromyia > Chloromyia formosa. Next base: position 63,370,003 of record OZ024818.1, read on the forward strand.
TATTGTTTCCTCTCCGTGTACCTACAGAAATTTCTTGATGCGTGAGTGATTATACTCCACATTTACATGCGTTCCATGAGAACAAGAAGCCATATGCTTCAGACAGATGTTTTGTTGACTTGAACTAAAATACGACTTTTAGATTATGCTAATTCTATTGAATTTAACAGAAAAAAAAAGAATTTATAAACAACAACAACTAATCTACTATACATTGTGTATGTACATGGGCACATATGTTGTGTGTACAACTTACGTATAATGTAGACTCACACGAGAGTAAATATTATGTACACAACGTACAGACACGCTGCACTCGTACTTACGGCTCGCGGCCTTTGATCCATAAAAGTAAAAGTATCTAACCGAGTTGTGAGCGGGCTGCGTTTGTCATTACACATATTCATTTTTTCTGGCTCTAAAGTACGGTTTACATGAGTCGAGTAACTACATAGTAGAGTAGAGTACTTTCCACTCTACCGACTGTACTGATGGTATAGTAAAGTTACTCTACCACCGTGCTAGTCGCTCCAACTCTACCGTTTACCAGTCGGTAGAGTGAGCTCTACTCTACTACAAACGTTTACACGAGTAGAGTAGAATAAATGAATTCTACTCTACCACTCTGCTCTACTATTTACTCGACTCATGTAAACCGTACTTAAAGATTAACGCTCTCTGTACGCCTCTGTACGGGGCAAGTCAACAAGATAATAACCTCAGCCTCACTAGATTCTTTCTATTAAAAAAATATGTGACTTTTTTTCCTATTTGAGTTCTAAGTATGTACTAGATTGAATAGCATGAAACAGTGTGGAGTGTATATCTACAGGCAAAGATTTTCAGATGTTCTTATTGCATGACAGGACACCATACGATTAGTGTATTGCAGTTGCGATAAATGCTGCAGAGTGCAAATACTTAGTGCGGTGGATCTTTTATTTTTGTTGACTTACGAACGCGCAATCAATCTTTTGCCACCCATGATTGGAGCACGTATCTTTCTCTGTTTGGTGCATTCAAATTGCATTTAAAGTGCAGCAAGTGTGGCATTTTCTAGAAAAATAATAGTATACAAAGTCGTTAGTTTTAATATTTTTTGTACCTTAGTGGGACAAAATGCAGTCATTGGCATTCCTGATTCAAAACTGGCTTGAGAACTATGCGTGTGACACTGTTATGATATGACTATTTGTCGGTAACTTATAGAATCATGCACAAAGATACTTTAGGCGAATTGAAATATGTACATATGTATTATGAATTGAAACGTGCTCTTTCAATTCTTCCGAAGAAACGATTATTTTTATGTATAGTATATACTAAGGGACCTTGTCCACTGATGCAGCGCTACTGCAACCCAACGTGTTTGCGACGGTTGTACGAAAGTTGCGTTGCATGTTCTTCGTCTATTGACACAACTCTTTTGAGACTTGTGTTATGATAAAATGAAATCACTAGTGTATACAGAAATTTCGCTCGTGTACCCATATGTGAAATGTTGCGTTTTGGGTGAGAGGATGATTGAGGACGGCCAATGGTGTAGAAATGTACAATATCTTTTTTTGGCAATGTATCTTTTTTTGGCAATGTATAGTATCTTTTTTATCATGTTTGCGATTTGTGGCTGTGAAATGCAGAATTTTTGTATGTATGTACGTGGGGGGAGCGTATGAAAGAGAAAAGGACTTTTCGGCAATTAAGTTAAATACAGGCAATACGGATTTTCTTGAGTTTCAGGTCCTTCGGTGAGGGAAAAGGATATTCCTGGTAATTAAGGGGAAGATGGGTGTCATATGAATCGGAATGATAAGGCGAATGCTCTGGACTATGCATGGATATTCCGTGTAATTAAGGGGAATATGGGCAAGATAGGTATCTGTTATGTATATTTCTCCAATTTATTGTGAACACACTTATAGATAATACCACATTGTGAACACACGCATAAATATACTTCAATTGTCAAACCAGTTTCCGGCATCTGTGCATTAAATAACTTGACTTGAACGAAAGCAGTCTATTTTATACAATCCCGCTCCATTTACCGCATCCTTTACATACGATAGACATTAAACTGGCGCAGTCGGTACTTCGACAAGTATTTTGACAAAATAACAAGTTATTTCGTGAGTATAGCGCGTACATTTGCGTGTTTTTCGACAATCATCAAACAAGGAAGACATGGTAAGAAGTTTACAGTCACTAGTGGAAACCATGCGGAGCAGTAGTGAACAGCGCAACAATAATTCGGTGAAAAGCATTCCAGGGATAATGTTCGACAAATACGATGAGACAATGGAGGATTTTGAAACGTATTGTGACCGGCTCTCCGCGTTCTTTGAAATACAAAATGTGCCTCCCGAGAAACGTGTCAAATGCTTTGTGTCTCTAATCGGACCCCGTTTGTTTCAATTAATTACAAATTTAATCTACCCGGATAAATACGATTCTAAAACGTACGAGCAATTACAGACATTGCTTAAAGATCATTTAAACCGCAAGCCGCTAGTCATACCCGCCCGACATGCCTTGTTAAATCGGAAACAAATGGAGGGTGAAACAGTTCTTCAATATTCCACACAACTAAGGAAATTGGCAGCCCCTTGTAAATACCCAGAAACAATGCTCAATACAATTTTACGAGATGTTTTTGTAAGTGGACTCCGTTGCCTTAACATTCTTGATCGCCTTTTCGAAGAAGACGACATTTCGCTGGAGAAAACATTATCTTTAGGCTCTAGCACAGGCTATTGAAAAAGCAACGTTTGGTGCCAGCGAGATTCTTGATAGCAGCAAACCTGCCAGAAACGTAAACAAACTTTCGTTCGGCTCTAAAAATTATAAATCGAACAAGAAGCAGGCAAAAGGGCAAGGCAACACAGCGAAAACAGGCCAGTCATCCAAACAGATAATATGCCTAAAATGTGGCAAAGAATCCCATATAGCTAATAGTTGTACAGCTAGGAATTTGAAGTGCAAGTTTTGCAAGAAATCTGGACATGTTTACGATGTTTGCTTTGCACGGAAGCGCAAGCAAGTGAACGAAGTCCAAAGTAAAACTATAATTCGTGTGAGCCGGAAATTTTGCCCATCTTTAGCATATATTCTAAAGAGTGCCCGCCACTTTTAGTTAATTTGCACATCAATGGTAAACCAATTTCCATGGAAGTCGATACTTGGAGTGCCGTTAGCATAGTTGGGCGCAATACATTCGGTTCAATTTTGAATTTGTCAGAACAAATTCTGCAGCCCACAAACGTTATTTTCAAAACGTACGACCAAAATACAATCAAACCATTAGGCATGCTCACGACTCAAGTTTCCTACCAAAATAATAAAAAGTCTTTGCAATTGTACGTAGTCAAAGGCAACAATTCTTCGATTCTGGGCCGAGAATGGCTAAATGAGTTGAGCATTCTTCCAAGTCTGACGGTGAAAAAAATTGAAGTGCAACCTACATTACAAGAAATTCGCAGAAAGTACGGATTTTTATTTACCGATACGGTTGGACCAGTGAAGAATTACATTTACGACGTACAACTAAAGGAAAATGCTACACCAATCTTTCGTAGGGCAAGACAAGTTCCATTCGCCTTACAAAAATGCGTTGAAGATGAAATACATCGACTCGAAAAGGAAGGGATCATCACCAAAACAAGCACTTCTGATTGGGCTACGCCTGTTGTCCCGGTGGTGAAACCGAATAATAGCATTCGTCTCTGCGCGGATTACAGCGTTTCTGTGAATCAGCAAATCCAAGTACCTCAACACCCATTCCCAGAATTTGAGGAAGTTCTTATGAAATTGCAAGGCGGACAGAAGTTTTCGACGATCGATGTAAAAACTGCGTTTTTACATATTCCTGTTACAGAGAAAACGTCACAGATCATGACAATTAATGCACATCTCGGACTTTACAAGGTTAATAGGCTGATGTATGGGATCAGCTCAGCTCCAGCGATCTGGTAGAAATACATCGAGGGAGTGATCGAAGATATTCCGGGAACCGAAGTTGTCCATGATGACATTATAGTAACAGGAGCTACTGAAAACGAGCATTTAGAAAATCTGAATACACTATTTACAAGACTTTCTCAACACGGCATTCGTTTTAATGCAGATAAATGCAAGTACATGCAACAAGAAGTGAAATATCTGGGATACATCATCAACAAAGATGGAATACAAAAGACAAACGAAATGGTAGACGCGATCATCAATTGCAAACGACCTTCGAATGCGCAGGAGATCCGCTCATTTATGGGAATGGTGAGTTTCTATTCGAAATTTTGCCCGAATTTAGCAACAATGTCCAGCCCACTTTATGAACTCACACGTTCTTCGAATATTTTTAAATGGACCACACAACATGAGCAAAGCTTTCGTGACATTAAGGAAAAAATTACTTCGAAAAGACTACTAGTGCACTACAATCCCAATTTACAGTTGATACTATCCGTGGATGCATCACCTACAGGACTCGGAGCGGTGCTTTCACACTTAATCGATCAACAGGAGCGACCAATCATGTTTGCTTCACGTACTCTATCGCCTGCTGAACAAAATTACGCACAGATAGGTAAGGAAGCTCTTGCGATATACTGGGGAGTTTCGAAATTTTGCATGAATCTGGGTGACAAGGCGAATGCTCTGAAGTACTGTTCATAGCATTTTGGGTCCTTTTATTAGGAAAAAGGATATTACCGGTTATGAAGGGGAATATGGGCAAGATGGGTGTCATATGAATCGGGGCGATGAGGCGAATGCTCTGGCGTACTGGTCATTGCATTTTGAGTCCTTTTGTTAGGAAAAAGGATATTCCTGGTAATTAAGCGGAATATAGGCAAGATAGGTATCACATGAATGGGAGTGATAAATTCGCCTTATACTCCAAGTCAGGGGGTTTGTTATGGGTTATGCGTAAATAAACACAGTGGCAATTCATTGAATGAAGATTCGCAATCGTGTCGTGTAATCCACACTATAAAAGGTGTTTGCATTTCACTCAGGGACATATTCCGATTTAGGTCGGAATGCAAGCCCCCTGACTTGGTCGAGCTCCTTCCCCCATGGATTTAAGGCACCTACTGAAGAATGATCCATGGTGTGGACGAAACCAAGTGACCAGGGAAAAATTGGCTTTAAGCCGATTATTTTTGTGTGGTAGTGGAGAGTGAGTTTGAGTCATTTTTGACTTAAACTCGCAATGACCCACTCCACTTTTATTCTTAACAAGTACGAGATACGCTTATGCGTAAATAAAAACAGTAAAAAAAGTTTGGTATTATTGTTGGTGGGCCACATACATTCATTTCAAGAGATGAAGCCACCTTGGACCCCGCGGCAGAGCGCCTGTGCGGGAGAAAAACCGAAAAATTTGAGCGCTTTTTTAATTTTGTCCTCATCATTTGTAAACGATGCCTCGGATCGAAAAACTTAATAGAATTTAAATTAAAGAGCGTCGAATTCTACATCCAATGCATTGCTCAAAGTTGAAATTTGGTTTAGTAGTATAGTTAAAACCGATAGTCGAAAAACGTCACTTTGAGGCTTTGGAGGAAAATCACCCTATTTCGCTTTTCAAGCTCACATATCGCTGAAACCGATGCTACAAATGGAAAAACTTATTTAACAAAAGTTGAAGACATTTTTATTTCAAGTTTAACTAGCCCAATACTTTTCAAATCGGCCCGCGTTTAGTGTAGTTGTGAGCGAAAATGCATAAATGATTTTTTAGCAATTTGAGCCTTAATAGCTATATCTCGATAAATATAACAGCTAGAAGTTTTGGTTTAGCCTCAATTCGTAGATATTTTAACCTTGTTTATAAAAGTTTTGCTAAAAAAAGCGGAACATAATGGTTTTAGCCTTTTTAGGAGAATTCTCTCTATTAAATTAGGGAGAATTTTTTTAATTCCTTAATTTCCGGCATTTTCGCGTTAGGTAGTCTATTCCCGCTTTAGTTGGTAAGAACCTAGAACCCATCCGGGGGGATTCGTCGGTCCTAAAGCGGAAATTTCCTGAGTTTTGTGAAAATTCTCCCTAATTTAATAGAGAGAATTCTCCGAAAAAGGCTAAAACCATTATGTTCCAAAAAAGCTTTTTATTTCAAACTTATGTAATAAAAAAGTCTTTTTTAATTAATAACAAAATCTGGAAAAATGTGAATATCTTTTGAACTAATGATCTTACGGAATTACAGTTGATTTTATTCGACTCAGAATGACCAAGTACATTATGAGTTAACCTAAAAGTGGAATAAAAACTTTTTATTTTCAACTTATTTAATAACAAAAAATATTTATCTAAAAAAAATCTGAAGAAATGTGAATATCTTTTGAACTAATGGTTGCATGGCATTGCCTTTAGTTTAATTCGACTCAGAATGACCAAATACACAAGGAAACAGCCTAAAACTGGCATTAACGCTTTTTATTTTTAACTTACTTAACAAAAAAGCTCATTTAACAAATAAAACAATCTTGAAAAATGTGAATATCTGATCGTATGAAATTGTAGTTGGTTTCATTCGACTCAGAATAACCAAATACATTAAGAATCAACCTAAAACTGGCATAAAAACTAATAAAAGAATCCGGATAAATGTGAAAATTTTTTGAACTAGAAGTCGTATGGAATTGCGGTTGATTTCGTTCGACTCAAAATTACCAAATACATTAGGAACCAACCTAAAATGTCATCTAAGTTGCTTGAACTTTGAAATTATGGAAGAAATTAAATCATTTAATTGACTAATTATTTAATTAATTAAATTAATCTGATAAACAACTTAGCAAAACTTTTATAAACAAGTTTAAAATATCTACAAATTGAGGCTAAGCCAAAACTTTTAGCTGTTATATTTATCGAGATAGAGCTATTAAGGCTCAAATCGCTAAAAAAAAACATTTCTACATTTTCGCTCACAACTATACTAAAATCGGGCCAATTTGAAAAGTATTGGGCTAGTTAAACTTGAAATAGAAATATCTTCAGCTTTTCTCTAAAAAGTTTTTCCATTTGTAGCATCGGTTTCAGAGCTTAAAAAGCGATATAATGTGATTTTCCTCCAAAGCCTCGAAAGGTGAAGTTTCTCGACTATCGGTTTTGACAATACTGCTAAACCGAATTCCAACTTTGAGCAATGCGTTGGATGTAGAACTTGATGCTCTTTAATTTAAATTCTACTAGGTTTTTAGATCCGAGGCACCATTTACAAACTATGAGAAGAATATTAAAAAAGGGCTCTTTTTTCTGTTTTTCGTCCGCACAGGCGCTCTGCCTCGGGGTCCAAAATGGCTCCATCTCTTAAAATGAATATATGGGAACAAACAACAATAATACCAAACGGCATTTCTCTATGATATTTTGCAAGGTCAAATCGCTTACCGTCCCAACTAATACACGGCATTGCCTTTTCGTCAACAAAGCCTCAAAATGCTTTTAAATATAGTACAGAGCACCCGCCTTATCACCTCGATTCATATGACACCCATATTGCCTATAGTTTACACCATTCCCAAAAAAGTCCCTTCTCTAACTAAGTGACTCAAAGCGTCATCAAAAATAATTTTGGATTCGACCAGAGGAAAATAAGGATTTTGGACGTTCGTGAATGTCCACCATAAAATTGAAACTATTTGTGCACAACTAGTGGGCTCTGCAAACTATCCCGGAAATGAATTATCAACTGAAATTGCAACATTAGGGGCTGCGGGCGCAAAATAGTGAGTTGTTGTGAGCACTTTACATTGGACATATGCTTTTTCCTCACTTCTTTTAGTACCACGTCAAATTAATAAAAACCAATTTAAATGTCCTTTGATTTATTTTAACAAATCCCACACCATCATAATTGTGGTGCGACAGTCCGTCGTTAGACCTTCATCGTCTGGATAGTTCTCCTCCAATTGTCTCGGTCAAGTGATAGCGTGTTCAAATTTCCAAAATCAATTTGCCATAACCACTTTTGGGGCATAGCGGGTCAACTGTCTCATGTGGCCCGGTTGACGTTTCGTAGGAATAAACTAGTTTCGGAGAAATCTGAATTTATCTACAGTTTTATTCTAATCTTGATGAAACTTTGTATATCTGACCTTAAACGCTAGAGGAAGGTGAGTGTCTACATAGGTTTAAAAAAAACACCCTCATCCCTCCTCTCACCCCTAAAAGTAAATCTGCGAATTTATTTGCAGTTTTATTCTGATCTTGGTGAAACCTTGTATATTAGACCTTCAAGGCTAGGTTACTGTGTAAGTAGGTTTAAAAAAAACACCCCCGTCCCCCTTCGCACGCCTAAAAGTAAATCTGCGAATTTATTTACAGATCTAATATAAGTATAAAATTTCATCAAAAACGGAATAAAACTACAGATAAATTTGCAGATTTCCTTTCCGAAATTCTATGTAGACAGTCACCTTCCCCCAGCCATGAAGGTTAAATATACAAAGTTTCATCTAGGTCAGAATAACACTGTGGATAAATTCGCTGATTTCCTTTTAGGGGTAAGAAGGAAGATGAGGGTGGTTTTTGAACACCTATGTGGACACTCACCTTCCTCTAGCGTTTAAGGTCTAATATACAAGGTTTCATCATAATGAAAACAACTGCAGATACACTTGCAAATTTCCTTCTAGGGGTGAGAAGGGCGTTGGGGGTAGTTTTCCTAAGGCCGATGAAGAAAATCACCTTCCCCTTGCCTGGAAGGTCTCATATACAAAATTTCATCGAGATCGGAATAAAACTGTAGATAAATTCGCAGATTTCCTTTTAGGGTTGGGAAGAGGGATGAAGGATGAGGGTAGTTTTTTAAAATCCTATGTGAATATTAACCTTTCCCTAGTTGTGGAGGTCAAATTCTCAAAATTTCACGAAAATCGGAAAAACTGTAGATTTGTAAGCGAATTCTCTTTAAAAAGTATCTGATTTCATACCAAATTCACTGAAAGCCTTGGAAATTAGAACTGTGACGTCATGCGCAGAGAGAGCGAAAAAGTTGCACACGTCTTTGCGTAACCTTCTATTCTTGAATCCTGAACATGGATGATGGTCCATTCAGCGCAAAACAGGATTTTTTTGCACCAAAGAAATTAATTTCTCGTTATCGAACTCCATATTGACATGAACCAGGTGCGACAGTGTACAAATCAAAACAAACTCCCGACCCACGCACACAATTCTGTCCGACGAGGGCAAACAATCCCACGTATGGGTGACGTCTGCGTGGGCTAGATTCAATACAACACAACAGTGAAGCACAAAATGACCCGTGCGTGGCTTAGGTCTGGGTTGTGCGTGGGTTTGGCGAATATGCGCCAGGCCGTAAACTAACATTAGAACAGCCATTAGACCACGCATTAGACCAGGCGCTACGTGATATGTGGTCTAATGGCTGGTCCGATAGATGGTCTAAGTGGACTAATGCGTGCTCTAAGGCGGCTGGTTGGTCTAATGTGTGAAAAGCCCTTCATATTTGGATTGCAGTGGATGTAAGAACTTTCATCGAGAACCCAACAATTAGTTATTCGACTCAACACATATCATTCAAATGCTGCCAACCTAAATACAATTTAAGATTTAATAATTCAATTAACGTGCACGAAACCACCATAGCTCAGTGTACATATAATATCTTAAGCTTATTTTATAACTCTTAATAACTCGTACTCCTCCTTTAAGCTGCCTGCAACTGCATGAGCTCCTCCGTCATCTAAATCTTCCGCATTTCGAATACACTACTGATGAAAAGATACCACCCATATATGAGTACTCCGTATAAGATGCATCCGTCTTCCGCCCATACTTTTTCGTAGTTTCGTCCGTTCGTATCAAAAACTTTGAAACAAGGACTTCAGACTCAAGTCATATACATATATATCTTTTAGTGTACAGAGCAGCACATATTAACGTCATAAAGTATTTCATGAGAATTTATCTAATATTGCGGAATTCTTCGTTTAACAAAAACCGAGGAAGTTTTCTTGTGAAAGTGTATATTTTATTGGACATGTTTTTGGATTATTCGTACTGATCCAAGCTCCTCGGTTCTATGCTACTATAAGTAGTAAGTAGAAGTAGAAGGATAATACTCCTGGTATACTTTCACTATATCGAAGCTATGCATTATTAGCATCCTAAAATATTCACTGAAGTTTGATGGTGAAGAAAAGAACACTATTTACGCTTTAATGGATTTTTGGGATTTTCATTTTTTCAGAAGAAGGTAGCTGGAAAACTGTTTGAATGGGCTTATCTGAAATCTTGTAGAATAGCTAAACTGTTGAAAATTGGGTTTGTTTAGGATGAAATTGCAGGAAGGAGAATCACCGTTGTTTGGTTGACTTTTGAATTCGTTGTGTAGAATGGTGCATTGAACAAAGCATTGCTAAAACTATAGTGTAAATATATGTATATAGAGAGATAAAAACATCCGGGGCATCTAAAAAAAACTAAATTGCTTCTTTTGTATCAGTATTTGTGCTTTCTAACTAAAAAAGAAACATGTTGTAGTCAATATGTCATGGAATCAAAACAGTTCTTACTCAGAAGATGTATAGTTTTGAAATCTGAACTTAACCTCTTTTCGAAATAGACGACTCATTTTTCCTCAGTGTACGAGTATACCTATACATATTTCATCACATCTTTCCTGCAAAATCGTTTTGTTGTCGATGAATTTATTGTTTCTGATTTGTCAGAAGAAATTAAAATCAACTATCCAGTAAGAATCAACGACTGCAAACTTCCATGCCATTCATTTCACTATTAGCCCTGATCCTTAAATTACAAGAACCCACATTGGGCGCTGAATGTAGTTAATGTCAATCCATCCTTTCATTGGAGGAAACAGTGGCGGATCTAGGAATCGAGTTCGGACGGAGGGGACCCAAGTTTGTTTGTTACCTGGAGAGTGTAATGAACGAAAGTTTGATGCGTGGCCGGTACGTTTTGTTCAAAATATTTGTTTTGGTTTTTTTTCAAAATAAATATAATTGAGAAAAATTGTTCTAAACTTTAAATTTAGCGGTCGCGCACACCTTAAGGGGCGGTCTTCACAATCCTCTGTCACACAGACATACTCCTGGATTGTGGAAAGGAAAGATTTTTGACAGGAGGCGATGATGGGCGATTTGAGGAGTTGAGTTTTTACGGCGGTCAAGAATAAGTTTTTTTTTTGTCGTTTGGGCGGCGGAGCCACAGTGCTTCGTAATCCCCGGGGAATTCCATTCTTGGCCGTGATCGTTTCGTGTATTACATAGCTGTTCAGTGTTTTTATCTGGTTTCTGTACCTCAATTCTCCAATTTATTGTGTAAGTCTTTGTTTAAATAGGACAGTATATTTTTGTTGCAGGGTAGAAATTAGTCATGAGCGATAAAGGCATGTGAGACATTATATGAAGAATGATGCTTGAATGTGTTTGAAAGGCTTATCAACTTGACTGATCGCGATGTTGGGCATGGGCATTGAGTCTTCAGTTGATCGTTGCCTGTGATTGTGTAATGAAGTGTGAAAAAAAAAAACAGTAACATAACTGACAGAAGTTTGTGAATGTATGAGCACTGAAAAAGTGAGTATCACTGAGCTTATCTGGGTAGTTAGTTTTACTTATTGTTCTCGTTTTACTTGTTACGTTATATTTATGTGTTGTTCGCGAATACAACGATTAATCATTCAGTGCGTCTTTGCGATCGGGTTTTATTCGGAGCTGATTAAGTCCTCTGCTTGTAGTTTTGTCGTGAATATTCCTACATTTGTTTCTGTGTTGAGGTTTCGTTATATCCCTCAATACTGTAAAGTGTTAATTTGTACAAAGTTTTGCTGGTTGTACTAAGCGGGTGTTTTGTGCGCCGTGTATTTTCCCTTAACACCATTGCACGTTTGTCAACCTGAAGGGCATTGAGTTCGGGACGGACACATTGTGCGCTATTTCCCCTTGTGTCATTGTACGTTCGGCTTAATTGGCTCACGGTAGTCGGAGCGGAATGACTTCTACTTGCTGACTCTTGGAGTACCTGTAGTTGTCGTTCATTGCACGCTCGTCTCCGTATTTTTGTGATACACATTATGACCATCAAGTACTGAGCAGAGACATTGTGAGCAATTTCCCATTGAATCATTGAACGCTCGGCTTGGTGAAGACGGTTGGTCGGGGCGGGATGACTCGTGCGTTATTTTCCCTTGTCATCCATTGTACGCTCGTCCCCGTGAGGTTTAACGATTCCGTTTTGAATTGAAGTTTAATGTTTAGAATTACCATAATGTTTATATTTTATTCTTACGGTAAAGCTGGCTAACCAGATCGCTCACAGTTTGTTTTCTATTTATTACAGACTCACGACAAGAGCTCGAATCCGGAGGTCACCTTATTTTAGATAAAAAAAAATAATAAATAAATAAAAAAAAAATAAATGTATGTGTATTAAATTCTGCCTTACAATTGGCGAAATATGTCGAAAAGGGACGCAAATATGAATAAGCCCATAGCCAATAACAACAACGGTCTTGGAAAGAGTTTGGTTTTGAGACTGTTGCCGAGAAGGCGGTTTTTCGCAACGGACCCGCTTTGTGGCTCTGTGTTTGTGTTGTTGGCGTCCTAGAGTGATAGTTTCCGTGTTTGTGAATGCAAATTTGATTGGCTTCGCGTAATTTGTGTCGCATTTTGATCATCGTTGAAGCATTTTTTATGTGCATATTTTTGAAAGTCTGCAAAAACTAAGCCCAGGTTTTTTTTGTCGAGTGATTAAGATCCAGAGTGAGCACGAACGGCAAATTACCATAACAACAACCACCGTGAGTGGATTCTGGTGTCGCAAATAGGAGTGACGTCATCCTATTCTGGTGTCAGGCATATTTTGTGTCGGGATTTGCGATTTGGTGTAATGGAGGTGCGGTAATGAACGTTTCCGTCATGGAATTTTTGCTGCGAGTGAATAGTCTCGGCGGGTGAAGGTTCCAATCTTTTGAGTCGCCCGGGAGAAAAAAAATTAAATGAGCTAAGTATGTTTATGTCGTGACTGTGTTTTGAATGAATTTATTTATGCACATATTTTTTTATTCACATATTTATTTATTTATTTGTATGAAAGTGGTGTGAATGTTTGTTTGGTTGTAGCTACGAGTGTGAATATGGTACGATCATGTGAATGTGAGAGATGTGTGAGTGACTGTTTTTTTTTGTTACTTTTGTCGGTAGAATGTTCGATATACTTATGCTGTGTGAATGTATTAGTTATATCAAGGTTTATTCATGTATTTATTTTGGGCGTTTATTTATTTGCCTGTTCCTGCTCGTGCTAATGCACGCCGGGTCCGAATTTTGGATTGTAATAAATAAGAAAGTGACAGAGATGTCACAGTGTGGAATTATCGTATTGGATGAGGCAATGCATTCGTGCAGGAGAGACCAAAAATCCACTGTCTTAACACCCTCTTCTCTAAGTTAAAAATAAATATGCAAGCCAACACAACGCGCCGAGCTGTTAGCGAGGAATATTACGGAGTTTGGCTACTATTGTTCTAATATATGCCAAAATGACACAGGTGCGTATAAATCGTGCTTTTCATGAATTTAGACAATGTTTTTGCAGAAATCTTGTCTGTTCGTATCTGTCTGCAGTGGTATTATTGTTCAGGCTGGGAACTTATTAACTTCGATTTTCCACGCGTGGCCAAGACTTATCGGTAGGCTTTGCAAATTCGCATTGAATTAGCAAAACATTTACTAGTAGATTTCTGTGTCGTGGTAACAAGTCGCGGCACTATGACACAGGAACGCCAGCTTTAGTCATCATGGCATTTAGGGAGGCCCCTAAACTTTCAAGTAGCGGCCATGGGACCTCATGGTAGGGGGGGCAAGGACGGCAGAGGGTCTAATAAGACCTGGATCCAGCTACGTGCACGAGGGCACCTGAGCCGTCCGGCAATCATTCCCTCCTTACCGCCTTTTATTTTTACTCTCCAATTTTTGTTTGTCCCTTTGTTTGTGTTGTCTACCCCAGGCCTATGAATTTTATTAATACGTAGAGGACGGGGTAACGCGCGGTGAAAACCCCACCCACGTCTCCCGAACTGAGCTACAGCAAGCATAGGCCGCTGCTTAGCTCGATTGTGGCCTATTTCTTCCCCAGATGGCACTACCCAACCTTCGCGGTTCTCATACAACCTTAAGCTCCATCCGCACGGGCATCTCCGGATGCCCACCAAACCGTGCATTAAAAGAGCTTAAGATATGTTCATACTTATTCAGCATTTGGTCCTCAAGAGGCATATGTCTATTGAAAGTGCGAACGCATTCCTTATTCGAGAGAAGGGCAATATCGAATGTACAAACCCATTAACTCAGGTTAGGTTAGGAATTTAACACCATCAACAATTTTCCAAGTAAACGTCAGCTAAAAGAAATGGAATAGTTAACACGAGATGCCCCACTAGGGGTTAGGGCAAATGAGTAAGTCATCCAATTCGGTGAAAAATGGGATCCAAGAAATATCTTCCTCTTTCTCGCCAGAGCAGAAAAGGTGCAAAGATAAAAAAAAAATATACTCCTCCTCCACTTTCCCTTATCACCGTAGCTTCTACAGCAGTCGCTACAGGGAATACGAAGTATCATAACCTGCTCCCCAACTTTGGTCCAGCTATGACTCCGCGGCTCGGATCTGTTGCCTTTACACCGACAACAGTGGTGCAAATACAATAGAATACAATCTGGGCCACAACGGCTTTGATAAGAGGCTTATTTAACCATTTATTCATCCAGAGTTGGTCCTGCTAGTCGTTAGTTTGGAAGTAGATGTAAGTGTATCGATGTTTTGACGAATTTGTCAATTAGTCGGATTTCAATCCTGATTTGAGAGGTTTAATTACATCTTATCTGCTAGTGTGGCCATTCGCCTTTGTGAAACAAGTCACTGGACCACATCCACCGCCGGGCACTCGGCCATTCTGAACAGCTTGGACGTTCCTGAAACCACGGACTATACCGTATCGAAACTTGAGTTTGAAAGGAATTTCGACTGTTGTCTGATCCCCTCTCGTGAGGAGTGGGCGGCTAGCACCGCTCAAGTATTTGATGCCATAAGCATCTATACCGGCGGCTCCAAGAGCGATGATGGTGTCGGGGCTGGTGTTTATTCGGAGAAGTTGAACATCAGACTGACCTTCCTCTTCTCTAAATACTGCAGTGCGTTTCAGGTGGAGGTAACGGCTATCTACGAAGCTATATCATGGCTGAGGCGTAATGTAATTTCGGCTAGTGATATAATAATTTATACAAATAGTCAATCGGTGATTAAATCGCTTGATTTTACTGTGACTCACTCGAAGATACTTGCAGAATGTCGTACCTTAAATCTACTGATGGGAAGCTCTCTCAACATTACTCTTTATTGAATTCCTGGTCACAGTGGCTTTGACGGCAATTGTAGGGCTGATGCACTGGATCGCGAGGGTACTACTAGTGAGGTCAGTGGTAGTTTTCGAAACGTTGGCATGCCTCTGGCAACTTGCAAATTGGCCTTAAAGGCTGAGGCGACGACGAGGGCTAACACCAGATGGAGTACCGGTAACACATGTCGCGTAGCCAAGCAAATATCCTAGTCGCTCTTTGGGGTTACTTTCGCTGGGTAGAAAGCGAATCAGCAGTATCGTGGGGGTTATCACTGGCCACTGCCTTATTGGAGAGCATGCCAGGCGACTTCGAATACCATACAATGATTACTGTAGAAGCTGTGGGGACGAGGATGAGGAGGAGTGTTCATTTCATTTGCTCTGCACCTGCCCTGCTCTTGCAGGTAGTAGGAAACACACCCTTGGCTCTTATTACTTCACCGATCTGGACGACTTGAAGGAGGTGAGTGCGGGTCAGATTCAAAGGTTCATTGTTCGCTCCCGATGGTTCGCGTATTAAGTACTGGCCGGAAGGGCTCTCTGTTAAGTCCATTTTAGTGGCATCACAACGGACCCAGTGATGGTCTATGTGTGCTCCGTTTGTCGGAGCAGCCCCTATAACCTACCTACCTATCTACCTATCTGCTTGTAAAAGTTGCAATATCCTTAGCTCGACATCCAGATCAGAGCTTCCGTAATCGCCGTAACCTTGGTTTGGAAAACGTCGCAGCATTTAGAGATACCTATTAAACTAGGCAACAGAAGCGCGTTCTCTTCCCATTGACTGCGTGCTTTTATCAGGCTATGACAAAATGCTTGTCAAGCGCATATTTAGCAGAGGTGTAGCCAGTCGTTGCCGGAATATTTGGGTCGAGTATCTTTTGTAAATAAATAAATAAATTGCCACTTTTTTTGCCATTTTTCATGTTGTCCTCTGGAGGCCGTCGGACTGCCACTGCCCCCCTCCCTGAGCTCTTCATTTGATTCGATTAACTAGCAGAAATCAGTGGGCAATGTGATGAATCTGGTCGTTATGTC
Organism: Chloromyia formosa; assembly: GCA_964017055.1. Taxonomy (NCBI): domain Eukaryota; kingdom Metazoa; phylum Arthropoda; class Insecta; order Diptera; family Stratiomyidae; genus Chloromyia; species Chloromyia formosa. Next base: position 63,386,429 of record OZ024818.1, read on the forward strand.
AACTGCGATTTGCCCGTTACCAATGTCCTACAATTGCTTCAATTCTGTTACGAAAACACTCGCATGTTGGTCGTCAATCGGAGTATCTTCACATGCGGCCACAAATTGGATGATTTCAAGCACGCGTTTAGTTCGTCAACTGCAGTTGATCGCAGAATAACTGGATGCGTCTGACGGAAATCAGCGGACAACATGGCTCCACCAAAAATATTTTGATTCCACGAAGATCTTTCAACCTTCTGTCCAGCGCCTCCAGTGACCTCATGTGGGACATCGTGCATTCGTCCCAAACGATCAATTTGCATCTATGTAGAATCTTCGCCATTGCACTCTTTGACGATGTTACTAGTTGGTGTCTCGTTGATTTGCATGTTCAGTGGCAATTTCAATGCAGAATGTGCAGTTCGTCCGCCTTCTAAAAAAGTCGCTGTTATTCCAGATAAAGCCAATGCCAGGGCAATTTCATGCTGCGATCGAATCCACGCCAAAGCAATGAAATTAAGAACGTCATTACAGTCCCTCCGGGAGCATCTAGGAAATAAATGCCAGCAGTTCCATTGTTCACAGCTTCCATCAAAGAGTCGTACGCAGTATTTTACCGTTACCAGGGGGCACGGCGCCCAAGTGGAGGACTATGGAAAATGTCTTTTGCTATCCATGAGATTAATTTAAGAGATTTTAATCTGAAAGATTCCTAAACGGTTCATGTGTATTGGGACCTTCGGCCTCTGGTTTCGTACCACCGACAGATCATTACTCATCAGGTACTGCCATCGATCTGCCGGTGGAAGCCGCACTACCAGACTATAATATGCTTCACTACATCTAGTAGTGCTGCTTCCACCCGCAGATCGATGGCAGCACCTGATGAGTTATGATCTGTCGGTGGTACGAAACCACAGGCCGAGAGTCCCATTACACCAGGACCCCGATGCGAGCGTGAGAGCAAGTGAGCCGTCCGCCAACCATTCCATCCCTATCGCCTCATTTTTTTATTCCCCATTTTCATCTCCCCTGTTTTTGTTGTCTTCCCCAGGCCTATGAATTTTTGTTAATACTACGTACAGGACAGGGGCAACCAACGGCAAAAAAACCCCGCCCACGTCTCCTGAACTGAGCTACAGCAAGCATATGCCGCTGCTTAGCTCGTTGAGGGGCCTCTTACTGCGCCAGATGACACGGCCCGATCTTCACGGTCATTATTCTTCCTTAGGCTCCGTCTGCAAGGGCACCTTCGGATGTTCACCTAACCGTCATTACATGTATGCCCGTAAACTTGATCACTCTTTCGAGTTCGAATCACTGAGCCTAACTACGGTCGTCATATGACGATTTAGGAGTAATCGCTTAATTTGCTTATTACATATTTCTCATGATCATGTCAAACCTTAATGGTTTTTTTGTGAACGTGATCTTTCAAAGATCCATCAATATTTTACAGCATCATAAGCAATAATAACCAAATTAAACGAGTGATCACAGGGTGTCAAATGATCATATTGTAGTTAGACCCATTTTTAGGATTTTAAAAATTGACACTATTGGTGAATTCGTGAATCGTGTGTTGGACTCATCAAGTCACCATCTGAAGACACCCCATGGACTCATACCATGTTGAAGTCCGTTGAGTAGTTGCCAAAATGTGTACGGTTCTCCTAATAAACATCCTAATATCGGGAACAGAATACGTCCAAATACGCTAAAGAAACCCCTCTGATTGCCAAACAAACATCTCTAACAATTTCCGCCCTCGATGACCTCACTTTTTGTGTGTATGTGTGTTGATACAACCGCCACCCGCCCATCAATTGAAATCACAACAATTTCGCATAATTCGCGGCCAATTTCTTTGAATTTCAAATGTGTACGCTTTTTAGTGTTGATATGGAAATCTTTTGCTAATTTTATCCGTATCTGAAATCGCTATGATGGTTTTGGTGGTCTGGATATTGTTGGACATATAAACAGAATTTTATATACTACGGCAAACCATACCCGTAGGGGGTAATGAAATCGACAGAATTACGGAGAGTTATTGAAGTCAGAGATAACTACAATACGAAAAGATAAAATATCTGGTTTGAACTTTTGGGTCGGAAATTTACATATACGAGTTTACTGAATAACTGAAGTCAGATGTCAGTAGATACAGACAAAAGGCATTGTCGAATTTCCTTAATCTGGTTTTTGTATCTATCCGTCCATGCATTTATGAGTCAAATACGATGACACGAGTGGTTTATATTTAATAAGATTTGTTGCAGAACTGCTTCGCGGACATGGTATTATATTGTAGTAAAAACTTTCCTCTCAGTAAACCCGATTTTTTCATGTCCACATCTATTGACTGTAAAATTCGAGTAGATATGTATGTACTTGATAGTAAACATGTATGGATATTTGGAAAATATGGGTGTTTTGAAGTACTTCCGATTATTTATTTTGGTCAGGAAGTTTTCTGTTTCAGATTAGAATCAGTTGATAAGCTCAAGAATATCGAGACGCAATAATCGTAAAATGTCTTAATCTGATCACTCACGAAGGAGTCATTTAGACGATTCAAAACTGATGAGTCCCTAACGACGGAACTGCGCTGCCCCATTGCCGAGACTCTAGACAGACCAGCATTTCGTCAGTATTCTTCCGTTGTTGCGCCGGTAGTTTGCCAATTTTACAGTTTTCTGGGGAGTGTTTTTGACAAATTTAATTCGGATATCGTGCACAGGCGGTACCGATCGTAAACCGAGCCACACCGAGTCATCAACAGCTCCCCATATACGGCGAGTTTCGGCTCAGCTCGAGTCCATTTTTATACCCTAGACTTTTAGTATAGGGTATATTGTTTTTGTCACGACGAAAATATGTAACACCTTAAAGGAGGCTCCGGAGGTATAGCAATGTATATATAAATGATCAGGGTCACCTCCAGATTCGATTTAGCCATGTCTGTCTGTCTGACTGTCTGTCCGTCTGTCTGTCTGTCGGTTCGCACGATAAATCTCGATAGAATGGAGCTAGAGCCTTGAAATTGGTCAGATGTTGGAAGTATGATCTAGTTGGTTGGTATTGAAAATGGGCATGATCAGGCCCAGAGAACGCTTACCTCCCCTACACATGTAAAATAATTAAATGTATTTATAACTCCCGATTAAATAAACATGAAAAGCTCTAGCTTTGGTAGATTGCTCGTGAGGGTAATCTTACACTCCCCTGGAAAAATAAAATTGATCAGTTGAAAACTAACGGTACTTTTTTTTACACAGAGCCCCGTACTTCCCTACTTTTCAGGTTTTTTGTACATAACTCTTGAACCAATTGACGTAGACACATGATTTTTGGCATGTAACCCTGACGTAAGAAGCTGCTTGGATTTTAGTAAGTTGGGCATAATCAGATCAAAGAAACGCCTACCTCCCCTACAAAATTAAGAAAATTAAATATTATTTTAGTTACGATAACTTTCGATAGAATAACACTAGCGAGTTGAAAATTTGGCAGAATGTTGGTAGTAAAATCTTGTTAGTTTCATTGAAAATGGGTAAAATCCGACCCAAGGAACCCCTACCTTCCCTACAAATGAAACTTCAAATAAGCGATAACTTTCGATAGAATGAAGCCAGCGACTTGAAATTTTGGTCAAATGTTTGAAGTGAGATTGAGTTATTTGGCATTAAAATGGGTTAGATCCGACCTAAGGAACCCCTACTTCTACTAGAAATGAAATTATAAATAAGCGATAACTTACGACAAAATAAATCTAGCGGCTTGAAATTTTGGTCAACTGTTTGTAGTATTTTAGGATCCAGTTGGCTAATACTGAAAATACGTAAAATCCGACCAATGAAACCTCTGCTTCCCCTACAAATGAATCTTCAAATAAGCGATAACTTTCGATAGAGTGAAGCTAGAACCCGACATTGGTTTTTTAAATGTTTTTAGGATGACGTAATTGGTTGGTGGCAATGATGGGCAAGATCGGATCCAAGGAACCTCTACCACCCCTACAAGTGAAATTTCAAATAAGCGAGAACTTTAAATAAAATTAAGCTAGTGACTTGAAATTTTGGTCAAATATTTGTACTGGGATCTAGTTGGTTGTTATTAAAAATGCGCAAGATTTACCAAACGAAACCTCTACCTCCCCTACAAGTGAGACTTCAAATAAGCAATAACTTTCGATAGAATGAAGCTAGCGACTTGGAAATTCGGCAAATATTTGTAGAATGGGTTAGTTAATGGATTTTTAGAATGGCCAAGATCCTCCTGAATGTGTGCCAACCTCACCTTTAAACTGGCCATATAGGAAACTCACTTTTAATGCATATGGTCGTTGCCAATTGGTACTTTTGGTATCACTACTAGGGCTGCACAAGTCTAGGGTATATAAGCTTCGGATCACTCATTTATGTGTAGCTCTAAACTTTATCCTAAGCCGCCTACTTTCCCAAGTCGGCGTTCAGAGTGCGAACTGAAGCTTAAGAATATCCAGCTTTTCGCTCGGCTTCAAGCAATTGATCGAGCCGAGCCTGCAGCTAAGATTGCTGATGCAGAAAATGGTGTATACGAGATGATCGCTGATGCTGATACGAAAAGATGGTAAATGTGAGATGATTTGATTTAGTACTGATCACCATTTTGGCTTCACGCTTCGGAATCAGCTTCCAGCTCGGACCGACTTTGATTTTACTTTGGTATGTTATGTTATGTACATATGTACGCGCGTCTTTGTTTTAAAATATACGAGTGGGACTTTCAAGCATGTTTTAGCTAAGCGCACCTTCCCGCTTAGATTTTATACTGAACGCGACATCAGTATGCATCAGAGTTTTCTGTGGCAGTCGCTGTTAAATGGAGTTAGGGAAGAGGCAATAATGTAGAAACGTAGTAATTTAAATATTTTTACAAAAGGCGAAACAGTAAAGCGAGTTAAAAACCGACTCATTTAGAACGAACTGGTGTTTAAATGAAAGTATCTACACTGCATGCGAATGCGAATGCGTAGAGCATGCTTTGTCGAATGATTTCATCACTATAATTAACGATATAATACTGGGATATTAATAAAACCTGCGTCGATATCTTCTGCAAAACATATTCCACGCCTTCGATAGTCATGAGACATATCCAGGTACCGATATATCTGCATGCACTGTAGATACTCGTCATCAGTTCACCGATGATGAACTACCAGGTAAGAGGATACGAGGACTAAGCTGTAGACTACTTTCATCCTAAAGCTAGATCCGATTGTGTCTTTTGATAGTGTGTTTGTGATCGCCAACCATAGTAGATTTCGGGGTGTGCATTTTTAAAGAACGGATCGAACGACACCTGTTCTGCATAACATTCAAGTTATGAAGAACTGGACGTACGAAACCGGTGGTACATGAAGTGAATGTGATGAGAATCGGGGAGAACTTCATTGGTTTTGTGATTATACGAAAATTCCATTCAACTTTATGGAGTATGAGGTCGAGGAGGGTGAATTTTGGCAGCACGATGATTTTCAGGATGGCACCCAGCAATAAAATATATCCACGTCAAAGAAAAAAAAAACAGAAAAAAAAACAAAAAAAAATAGAAAAAAAATGTGAAAGAAGTGATGTTGAGATCGAAGTTTTGTTGGACTTATCTGAGTTCCTGTGCTTCTCTAGGTGACAGTGGTAGGGTTAGAGCTAGTGGTGAAGGGAAGTGATGTTGACGATGATAGGAATTTCTCGAACTCACAAACTATTGTAGTTTTAAAGTGAACGATGTTTCACGCTCTACTTGAAACTTATTTGTGTACTTACGTCATACCATTTCGCAAAGTCGACTAAACCTTCTATCTCCGCAAACAAACATTCGCTCCACTGCCGATTGGTTTCCTTGTCTTTTTTTAAATTTTCTTTCACTAGATTTAGATGTTGTCATGGAATATGATTAATTTTTCATTATACATTACACAAACTTCAATAACTTCCTGTTCATCAGCGAATTGATTTTTTTTCAGTTATCTATCTGTTTACTTTAGCCAATCCGGGTAAATACTAAATTTTAGGAAATTATGAGCATGTTCCGATGGCTTGTCTTTCTGTCACGATGTTTTCGGTTGATTGAAATGTGTTGATGAAATCAGGAATATCTAACCATAGTGGCATTACACAATTTTTGGGTTATCGATATTAGCGGGTTTTTTTTTTTGTACAGAGCAAAATAGTGTAGGTTAAGCGGCAAAAAAACGATTGAGAGCAAATTGGGTTAGTGAACACAAAAACGGGCATGTCTCTGCTGGGAGTGTGTCTTGGTTTAGTTAGAATGCAAATATCAACTCAAATTTCAAAAGAAAACTTAAATCCTTAGTACACCTACAATCGGAAAAATTTCCTTTTTTGTATATTTACAATTCCAAATAATTACACAAAACGAACATTTGATTGACAAGAAATGATCTTTATGTGCTTTCCAAACTGTAAGCTGTTCGAAAACTTCAACACCTGTGCCGCATGCATTTTAAAACGCAGACACCTTAACGGAGCAGCATTCTTGCACTGATGTTTTATTCAGAGCAGCTCAGATGAAATTGTTTGTGTAACTGTGTGTTCTTAAACTGCTCTACTCTATATACCTGTTAGAAAAAACGCGCCTGTTATATGGTAAGTAATTACAAAATTTTTCGACTTTTTTTTTCAAATGTAATGTTGTAGTTATTGTAAGCTAGGACGGGGTATATTCGAGCAAAAAGTCATAATGAAAATTTTCTACTACAGTAGAGTGTCAACAGTCCGGATTAATTGGGACCGGACCCCTTCCGGATTATCGAACTGTCCGGATCTTAGAAATGCACTATAAAAGAGCTGGTAGACGTCCTTAATCTTGCTAAAATCGTTCAAATTCAATCTGTTGTTTATATAAGTGGAGCAGATGAATTAAAGCATTCATCTATTTATTATTATTAATTTATCGCGCTCGGTGGCCGTATTCGTTCAGTCACCGCTCCACGATCTAGTCTAGGGAATGGAAGTTCGATCCTCGACGCGAAAAAAAAATTGTCTGTGGGTACTAATAGAACTGCACTCCGAGAGATGAGAGATGCTTGCATGCTAGCAACTACACGTCCAAAAAGTAGATACGCTATCGAAACATCACCAAACCATAGAGATGCTGGAGTTGTTGATCCGCCTATCCCCCTGGACGGGTCAAGGTAATTAACATACATGTATTTATTACGTGTTTTAACTAGATAAACAATAATTCTGTGCTGAGTGCACAGACTGTCTTATTTCATTTACTTTTGTGCCAGAATCAATGGTCCGGACTTTCGCCGTACAAATTATCGAAGGTCTACTGTATCGAATTTTTTTTTATATATTTATATATTTTATTTATGTACCCAAGACCTTATAAGGTATACTCATTTGCCCTAACCCCTAGTGGGGCATAGCACGTCAATTATTCCATGTGGCTTAGCTGACGTTTCGTTGGCATACACCAGTTTCAGACGATGCACGTTGCCAGCATGCACCTCCAGCTTCACCATTTAGTCGCCTACCTGCGACAAGTCAGCAGATTTTGTGGCTTGTTATTACGTCCCGCACCACAGGAGAAGATAACACACACATCCATGGCCACGAACGCCGTGGACGGGACTTGAACCCGTAACAGCCGTAGTCAAACATGAGACTGGTGTTTCAACGCTACCGGTCGCCCCAAGCTATAAGGTATAGATAATATGTTTTTGTCACGACGAAAATATGCAACACCTTAAAGAAGGAGGCTCAGTAGGTATGGCAATCTGTATAACGCTCTCTCACCATCGGGACCAACAATTTTGTCCGGTTATGGGGAGTGTCCGCTTAAGAGAACGCCAACATTTATTTCAAGGCAACCTTCATTTTGTTTAAATCAAGTAACGAAAACAGAACCGGTAGTCAAATTTAAAAATTTTAATCATACGCTGATCCAAGGATTGGCACTCACTGGTTGTATGTTAGGTTTTTGTAGCGACTTTACCCCTACAAAATCTATCAAAAGCCGACAAACCCAATTCATATCATCGAATTTGTCCGCTAGACACTGCGTGTGTGCTGGAATGAATATTTTTTAGCAGACTAGCTGCTGTCGCTGTCGCATAATCTGCCTCATACACAAGAAGGGGGGACTTCGGTGTGAAAACTATAGAGACATCTCATTAGTCTGTACGTCCTATAAAATACTGACCGAAATTCAGGAAAATAGAATAAAGCCTTTTGCTGAGCAGATAATTGGCCAGTAGCAAGGCGGCTTCAGGCGTGGCCATTTAACAACCGACAACAAGTTAAACAAATCCTCCAAAAATATTGGGAATTTAACGTCGAATTCGATTTCAAGCAAGCATACGATAGTATCGATCGTAACGTACTGTACAACGTCATGCTGCAATTTGGTATACCGACAAAACGGGTACGATTGACTAAGATGACGATGACCAACTTCGTCTTACAGGTCAGGGTCCAAAACAGGCTGCATGATACCGTTGAAACACATACGGGGTTAAATCAGGGTGACGGGCTGGCTCCGAAGCTCTTCAACCTGGCACTGGAATATGTACGTCATCCGGAGGATGAATGTCGAGACTAGCACAACTCTAGTAACCAAGTGAACACAAATCACAGCGTATGCATACGATATTAACATCATGTCTCGCAGGCTGGCCTACGCCAAAGAACATCTGCTAAATCTTGATGCGGCTGCAAGCGAAGTCGGACTACAAATCAACGAAGACAAAACTAAATTAATGCTCCAACCCCGATAGAGGACGCCACCTACACCGAGCATTACCACCGGGGATCTGACCATTAATTACGTAAAACACTTCGACTACCTGAGTAGCAAACTATCACACGACGCCAGTGAAACAGACGAAATCAAACGACGGATACAACTCGCGAATAAGGCATATTTCTCGGTTCTCCAAATAAAACGATTAAAATCGAAGCACGTGCGCAGGAAAATGAAGCTCCGCATCTACAAAACGGTCATCCGACCTGTACTGTGTTACGGTTGCGAAACTTGGATCTTAACCCAACCCTCCGAAAACCTATGGAACATTTTCGAACGGAGGATCCTTCGACAAATATTCAGAGCAGTTCAAATGGCTGGCGAATCCTGTACAACCATGAGTTGTACAGTCTTTACGAAGGTTTCGAAGATCATCAAACTGCAAAGCTTACAATGGGCAGGATACGTACATCGCATGGATGAAAGTCGAGTCTCCGAGAAAGTTCTAGAAGGTAGCATCAGCGGAGCTAGGCTGCCGGGAAGACCAAGTGCTCGCTGGGAAGGCTCAATGAAGGATGACGCACAACAACTACTGGGCTGTCGAAACTGGAAGACGGTGTCACTCGACCGAGACAATTGGACAAGATTTATCCTGACGGCCAAGGTCCGACGTCGGACCGTCGCACCACGATGATGATGAAGTTGCTGTCGTAGAGGAAAAGGAGGCCTGTAGAACCGACAGTTGGTTTTTCGAAAAGTGCTCTCCACAGCCGATGCAATCATGATAGTGACAGACCTAGGGAAACAGGCACTACGCGGCAAATGTTAAGCGGTTATGACACTGGACGTGAAGAATGCTTTCAATTCTGGATGATAATGATAATGAGCAAAGGACCAAGAGAGTACAATGAACAGCAGGTGTTCCACAAGAATCCGTACTCGGCCCTTTGTTGTGAAACATCATGTACAACGACATATTGGATTCGCCAGTGCCTAAATAAGTAACGATAGTCGGGTTTGCAAATGGTATAGCTGTGGTCGTGGTAGCTAATAATCCGTCATACGGATTTGTACGCCAACGAGGCAATCACAAGTATCGCGTTGTGGTTAAAAAAAGCGGAAACTTATTTTCTGGATGTTTGATGCACTCGGTAGTCGTGAGGTCGCGGCTTACAATGCTGCATTTAGAGCAGGGGTTCAGTCCCCGCCGCGTTAATAAAAAAACATGTGTGGATATTATTAGAACACCCACAGCTTTCTAAGCTTATCAGTAAAAGACGGCTCGGATAGGAGATACATGCTAACAATTGTACCATCCGAAGTTTATATGCTATCAAAACGTCAACAAGGCATAGCTATGCAAGAGATGTTGACGCGCCCGTTCCCCTGGAGATAGATGTCATTAAAATCTATCTTCAGGGGAACGACGGAAACATTGATAATAGCGACTGGGTCGTAGCCCTCATTCGTCCTCATTGTATTTTCATTCGGCTGTATCACATTTACATTTTTTTTTCCTATAATATTTTGATATTCCATTCCTTTCATATTTCAAAGTCACGACGACACCGTGTAAAACCTCGCCCATTTCTCTGCTGCCAGTACAATTCACAAAGGTGCTTGAAAATATCCATTATTTATATGTATACATGTCAGAAAAACATATGTCGCACAACCAAACGATAAATATATACGAATAGTATGCAGTAGTATCCGTACCATATACGAGTAGATATAGTTAATCAATGACACTCAAGAATGTGTGTTTCAAATCGAAAACCCCTTCACGTAGTACTAAATCGCGAAGTGCCACTTGAATTTATCAGTAATTAAGTGTGCTCCCGATTAATTATTTGTACAATGATTGCGGGATATAAGTGAGGGTGATAGAACCCTTTAACTTAGCCAAGGTGCTAGTAAAGCTAAAGCCCACTGACTGCCTGTCGTCAGATGCTCTTCGAGAACTGTAAACGTATGCAGAAAGGCTGTCGACAGAAAGGCTAAACATATTCCTACAAGGATTATGTGGGTGCCCGGCCACAGTGGTGTCGCAGGCAACGAGAAAGCGAACTAGTGAGGAGAGGTTCGACAGCAGTGAACAACCCACCGGCACCTATATCAGGGTCGCTTGCGGACATCACAAATGAAATAGATGGAATTATATGGACTAAACTACAATCTGACTGGACAAACAGAAACAGGTCTACTCACAAGACACTGCCTTCAGTGGTGGATTCAAAGGGGGACCATGGGGTCGTGCCTTCTCCAAAATTTTTGGTACTTAGAGCTTGGTCTTCCAATATTCGAGAAAATACTCCAAAATGATTTATAAAAATCACAGTGAATACTGAAGATACTCGACAAGAGTGGATTCCTTTGCGCTACGCGTTCCTCTTCGATTTGCTTTCTGAAGCTCACGGTGTTGGCATTGGCACACACATCGTCTGAACGAAGACTTGTGAGCAGGAATATACCGCCAAGTGGAGTGCTTTCTCCCTTTCTCAAGAACTTTGTTGTGAATAGACTGCTATAAAACCTGAAAGTATCGAGCAGCAGGGTGTGTGTGCTTACGAATTTGACATTTCTCTTACCGTAACTAGTAAATATCCTGATGTTCTTAGTGAGGTATTGTAGAATGCCTTCTCACAACAAACCATTTGGGCTAATAACTATGGGGTAGAAGTTAATCCGAACAAAGCACAGCGTGTATATAGGATACTTCCAGTCGAGCCTCTTCTGATCCATGGGACTAGCCCAGTTTTTGCTGAGAAGGTAGCTGTTTTACTTATGCTTGAGGCAGTTTTTTAGTGGACTTCTACAGAGGTTAAACGTAGCTTCCTGGGAAAGGTGCATAGGTTGACGTAAATTGCTTTTTGTAGCGCACTTAGAACAACTACCTCTTCTCATTTGGTTATTTAACCTGCTACATCTTGACATTTTTGGTGAATACACGGCTGTAAATACGATCATTCGGCCCCACGACACTGGTCAGTGGCTTACTTAAGGTTCTACTATAGATACGCTGCTATTCTAAATAACTATACTCCGACAGGGGCTGATCAAATACGCGCTTGACACTGTTGCTTAACTCATTGGAAATCTATGTAGATGGCTCCAAGAATAATGAAAGATTAGAGGTCGGAGTTTTCTGTGATAAAGTTAACTTAAATCTCTTTTTCATCTTCCTGAATTCAAATTAAATTTATTCCACTTATTATAACATGTTTTACAGAATTTACACTACATTTGGAATTACTATCCACAATGGCGAATGCCAGAGCGTGGAGAAGGAGTTTACCTAATAGTTCAATACGACTTCAGTTATGTGATTGGTATTTACATGATTTAATTATATGATTTTAATTTACATTATTTTTGTACAATTGCAGTACATACATAAATACTTATGAGCGCTATGGAAACTGCGAGTTAACAGATATATATATTTTTAATTTACGGTTGTATTGTTTCATATTTGCGGTTGTTTTAATGTCGTTTGGGAGTTTATTATAGGCATTGATTCCTATATATGACCAGTGTCTCATAGCTTGTGTAGTTTGTTTTCTAGGTAAGTACAGACGTCTATTCGTTTCTGATCTGGTTCCAGAGCCATGAGAGGTTACATATAGCACATGCCTTAGCTTATGTACCCGCCTAAGGATTGTCAGTTTATATTTGTCAGTCAATTTTTGGATTGAAAGTGTCTGATACAATATGTGGACAGAATCGTCTCTTCTTTTCCCAAGTATTGCTCTTCTTATATCATTTTGTGCAATGATTGCAGGTCTTAGAATTGACGTATAAGCTCCTCCCCATGATAACATACCATAGGTAAGGATTGATTGGGCTAGTGCGTAATAAACCATTTTTATCGCGTCAATATTTAGAATTCGCCTGAGCCTTGCAAATACATAGGTAAGGCGGATAAGTCGTTTTGTAAGTATATTTATATGTTCTCTCCACTTAATATGTTGGTCAAACTGAACACCAAGATATCTAAAGGAATTTACTTTTTCTATTATGTTATTGCATTGACATCCAAAATTTGTATGACAATTGACATCATGCATTTTGATTGTATTATTATCAGGTGGTTGCCCGTTTTCGTATATTGAATACGTCATATATTTAGTTTTTTTAATATTTAGGGATAACTTATTTTTATTAATCCAATTCTGAACTGTAGCTAGACCACGTTCTGCTGTTTCGTAACATTGTGACCAGGTAGGGGCTGAAAATAGCAGAACAGCGTCATCTGCGAATAAAAAGGACTCACGACATATAACATTCTCAAGAGTAGGTAAATCATTTATAAATATTAGAAATAAAACTGGTCCAAGTACAGTTCCCTGTGGGATCCCATATTGTGTACATATAAGACTACTAATCATGTAGTCACCTAGTCTTACTTGTTGTTTTCTTTTCTTCTTCTTCCTTCTCTTGCCTTGATCCCTCCAGGGGCATGGGCGCGTCAACATCTCTTGCATTTCTATGCCTTGTTGACGTTTCAATAGCATATCTACTTTTCGGAAGTGCAGTTGCTAGCTGATAGGAGGTGCATCTATCCGCGCCGTCTTTATACTGACAAGCTCGGAGCACTGTGAGAGTTCTACCAGTACTCACAGGCAGTTTTTGATCACGCCGAGATTTGATCTCCGAGCTCTAGATTAGTATCGCAGAGCGGTGACCGAACGATCACGGCCACCGAGCGCGACAAAGTTTCCAGTTTGCGTATAAGTAAAGTATGCGACACCGTATCAACGGCTTTAGCTAAATCTAGGAATATACTTATCGGCTTTAAGCCTTTATAAATAAATAAAAAACTGGCGCAACAGTCCAATTTGAACCACGGCCTCGAGATGAGTAAGCATCATCTCATTTTCTAGATCGTGACGGTTTTTGTGCAGAGGTATGTGATCAGCAATACACTCAACCGAGTTATTTACCCCATAATGGGTACTCATTAAACAGCTGAGTGGGCTCATAGTCCGACACGTAAATCCCCGGAATCGAACCGGTGCCCAGTGCGTTGAAGGCGAACGTGCTAACCGTTGCGCCATCCGGACTACAGCCTTTATCCAGAGAGCTATATATTTCCGATGCAATTGCATCGACCGCATCATGTGTACCCACTCCTGTCTGAAAGCCAAATTGTCTTAAAGATATGATGTTATTATTTTCAAGGAAGAGAATACTTGATTCTTTACTATCTTTTCAAACACCTTAGATATGTTTGATAACAGTGATATTGGTCGGTAATTTTCTATTAATGTTTTGTCACCGCTTTTATATATGGGGGTTATTATGGAGATTTTCAAAGATTCCGGAAATTTTCCCGTTCGTAGACTTAAGTTTACAATATGAGTCAATGGCGTCAATATGTATTGTGTTATTTGCTTAATAATTTTTACAGTGACCTGGACTAGAGTCCCAACCTGGACTAGAGTTTCCACGTAATTCTCTTATAGCATCAATAATATCCGTTTCTGATATGGCTGCAAAGTGGTACATGGATGCGCCACCTGGATCATGAGTTAATCGGAACTCTTCTCCAATATCTAGAAATCGGTCAGCCATCCTCTCCCCTATAATGCAAAAGTGTTGATTGAGTTGGCACATTTTAATGGATCTTCATTTACGTGCACAAGCTCGTCTTTAACTTTGATTGCCTTTATATTGTCTTGTTTCTTTTTGGTGTTAATTACAGATGTTGTTATATGTCTCCCAAACTTTTTGCGTGTTGTGTCCTGCGTTAGATATTTTTTGTCTGTAGTATTCGTCTTTTGTTTTCGTCACTAAATATCTGAACATATTTTTATATCTGATAAAATATTGTCTAAGTTTTTGCTTAGTTGGGTTATTTGTCACTAATTTGTATAATTTGTCTTTTTTCCTGAGAGAAGTCATCAAGCCACGGGTCATCCATGGTTTAACGTTCTTTAGTTTGTGAGTGATTTTAGAATTTGTTATAATAGTCGCCTTCTCTATATTAAGTTTCAGCCTAGAAATGAATTTTAGTGTTGCCGAATTTACTTCCATACAAGAATTGATATCTGTCTAGTCCTCATTTTGTATTAATTCTTCAAGTTTTCTGGAATCAATTTTTTTTTATTATGCGATAGCTTGCACCTGGTTCTATATTAGTCTCTTTACATTGGCTTAAGAAAAAAGATATTGATCGGTGATCTGTAATATAAATATCTAGTATAACAGCCCTTAACTGGTTCTAATTAGGAATGTTTGAGAATACGTGGTCTATACATGATGCTGTATGCTCAGTTTCTGTAGCCTTCAAAAGAGGGTCCATTCTTGTAGGAATGTTGATCCTAGGAATAAAGCCTATTCTTCCCATCAATCCCGAGTGTCTGTCTCCTGTCTCCTTCCTCTTTACCTCACTAATTTCGATATTTTTATCGCCAATAAATATAGTATTACTTAACAGATATTTTTCAATTTCTGTTAGGAATTCCTCACAATAACCTGATGGAGATCTATATAAAGCTACTAAATCGAAGTTATTGTTTTTAGTTTTTACGTCAATTTTCATAAAATTATAGTTTATTAAGTTGTGTTCTTCCACTTTGACACTGGAGACGAGATCTTTTTTGATATAAACTATGAGACCACTGTTTTGGTTATATGTAATTGTCATTAGTGTAAAATAGTTCATAATTATCCATTGAATATAACTCGACAATTGGTAGCTCTCTACAACCCAGCCAACATTCTCCCAATACTATAATGTCATATTTAACTTGCAGTTTCACTAACATCAACTGAAATTCATCGAAATTTTTGCTAACACTTATTATGTTCATATAAATACAGGATAAATCCTCGTTGGAAGCAATTAAGTTATTAGGATCCGCTACATATTCGCATGAGTATTCAAAATGATCTATTTCTTCAGAAATATCCATAAGAGTAATATAGAAAAAACAAGCTAGCCTTCGTTCTGTTTTGTGGTACATTTGCCTTTTTGAAATTAGTAGTAAAGCTTTTTCCGATTTCACTGTTCCTATAAGAGGTATATGAAATAGTGGGCCGATTTCAACCAATACCGATTGAATAATATGCAATTTTGTAAAGTTATCTTCAGAAATAAAAAAAGTTTTTCTGACAAAAACTTACTTTTGGGACGGTCTTTCCTATGACAGCTATATGATAGAGTAGTCCGATTTTAACCAAATTAAGAAATATGATTTCACTAAAGACACTATTGATTATTGCGAATTTTGAAAACTATTTCTTTAGAAATAAAAAAGTTTTTCTCACAAAGACGAATTTTTGGACCGGTCGTTCCTATGGTAGCTATATGACGTGGTGGTCCGATTTCAACCAAATTCGGGAATGTGATTTATATAAAAATACTATTGATTAATGTAATATCTGAAAACGATATCTTTTGAAATAAAAAAGTTTTTCTCACAAAGACGAATTTTTGGACCAGTCGTTCCTATAGCAGCCATATGACGTAGTAGTCCGATTTCAACCAAATTTGTGAATGTGATTTAGCTATAGATACTATTGATTCCTGTGAAATTTGAAAAAGATATCTTTAGAAATGCAATAAAAAGAAGGCTTTGTACAAAATTTCAGCTTGATAGCTTCAAAACTGAGGGACTACTTTGCATAGAAACAGACGGACAGACGGACAAAGTTTAATCGACTCGTCTCATCATACTGACCAAGAATATATATAGTTTATATGGTCGGAGATGCTTCCTTCTGTGCGTTGCAAACTTCATGACAAAGTTAATATACCCTATCACATCCGTGAAGGGTATAAAAAGACAAAAAATTTACAAAGTTCTAGTTCTTGTGTATACGTACTCAATTAACTAACGATAACAGATCTTCCTTGTGTTTGATTAGTACCGGTCTGCCGACTTCGCTTTTCTTCACACAATTTTTTCCGTCCTTTGTCCAGATATATTTACATTCCTTCGGTTTCAGTAAAGTTTTCGTCTCACGCAATAGTAATGCGGTAGAGGGTATTAGGTGTTCGCTGATATACGTATATATTCGTCCATTTTGAATACTGCAATGTTTTCCAAGGCCAAGGTTACCTACGCCTTTTTCTTTTTCTTTTTTTTTGTGATTCTGGGTCACATTAGTTCCGCTGTTAACTGCAGAGCAAATGAGTTCGCCAGGCAGGGTACAACAAGCGATACTGCACAACTTCGTCAGAATATTTAAACACTAATCGCTGGCTCCGAACTAACTATAAAGTTTAAGGCGATTAGCTGTTGATAGATAAATGGTAAAACGTATGTTTTAACATAGCCGTTGTGGCGCTGATTGAATTCTAGTCGCACCGCTAAACTATTGTCGCTAAAATAGGCAAACACATCAGAGCTATGCCAAACACGCTAACATGGTAGAAGCAGCAGTGACGAGGAAAAAGATGACATTTCTTGAATTCCACTTCCTCACGGAATTTGATGACTAAGGTTATGTTGATTGTGGGAAACCCCATATTTATACTCTAGATGAAATCTGAGAGTATTATAAGTTTGCCACAAAGTTTGTAACGCTAAGAAATAAGGCTCGCAGAAAAAAATGAATGATACAGAAGTTCATATTATCACTCGAATATCTCAAAACCGGATGTCCGTCTGTCCGTCTGTCCGTCCGTCCGTCCGTGACCTCTCTAGCTCGAGAACGCGTTGAGCTATGAAGTTCAAATTTTGCACACGTTATTTTTGACAAAAAATGAAGGCTAAGTTCGTGAACGGGCTAAATCGCTCCACCCCTTCTACCCCCTCCCATACAAAATGACACATTTTTGAAAATTTACAATAATCAGATTTTCTCAGAAACTATAAAACATATTGCTTTGAAATTTTTAATATATCACTTTTATGATAATTGTAACCTATGTTATAAAACTTATTGTAATCCTCACCCTCCTTCTACCCCCTCCCATACAAACTGCACTATTTCATGAAATACGTTAAGCCAATTTACTCAGTACGTATACAATTTATCGGGCTGAAATTTTGTACTTAACACTTAATTAACAATATCAGTTAGATTCAAAAAAAGTAATCGATTACCCTTACTCCGTCTACCCCCTCCCATACAAAATGACACATTTTTGATAATTTACAATAATCAGATTTTCTCAGAAACTATAAAACATATTGCTTTGAAATTTTTAATATATCACTTTTATGATAATTGTAACCTACATTATAAAATTTATTGTAATCCTCACCCTCCTTCTACCCCCTCCCATACAAACTGCACTATTTCATGAAATACGTCTTAACGTCTTAACGACTTACGTCTTACGTCTTAACGATGCATCCGAGATTGCAACCAAAATTATTTATTGGCTTTAACCAGGTTCAAATTCATCTAGAGTATTACATGATTGGGGTTTACCCCAATCGTAGTTCTTTTATGTTTTTATAGGAACTTCAGTCTTGTTCAATGAGTGGATGATGAGTGGCTGCTGGTAACAGAATGAACCCCATTGTAATCCCTTCATGATTTTGTACGTATTGTACAGGGTGGCGCAAAAGAAACGAAGGAGTTTGAATAGTCTATAATTCCGTTATTTTTGAATCAATCGAATTTCTTTTTTTTCTTAGTATACTTCATAAATGGGAAATTTTGTTAATTTAAACGTGAAAAAAAAAATCGCGTAAGTGGTACCTATTCTCAGCTTTGCAAATTGCGACGTTTTCATGCTTTTTTTCAAGATTTCAGGAGGTCTCGCCCGAATCTCTTCTCGAATATTATTGTTTAGTTGGGGAATGGTCTGTGCCTGATGCATATGCCATACACATACTCCAGACCATACTCCAACTAAAAAAGATACAAAGTATCTACACTGCATGCAGATACATCGGAACATGGATATGTCTATGACTACCGACTGCGTGGAACCTGTTGTGTTGAAGATATCGACGTAAGTTTTATAAAGATCCCAGTATAGTTATACTGGATGAAATCATTCGAATAAACACGTCCCACGCTTTCGGTAGGCATAAGACATATCCATGTACCCATGTATCTGGTGGCAGTGTAGATACTCGTCATAAATTCTGCTTTGCTTTGTCCTGTCCGCTTGGGCTCCTTTCTCTCGCGGGATCGTTTCGTTTTCGTTTGCATCGCGTGTGTGCAATATTCACCTCCTCTCGTGAACCCTGTTCCATCTACCCGTTCGGTATAGTTTGCAGACTGCAGCCTATCGACATTTCTCTGAGTACGTTTCTGCTAATCGCAATCACGCTTCCCACCATCTTTTCCCAATCGGACGTGTATTGTGTTTGTGTATCTATTGCAAAATCGCTCCCACACTATCCGCCTCATCCCGCCCCTTTAATCAACAGTCCGGGTCCGGCACACACAATCCGTTTCTCAAGTAACGCGTGCGACTCTATGCGATTGTATCCGGCAAACAGAAAGGGAAACTAACAAAAGTAAACAAACTATGTAATGTACACACTCTTAAATTGCGTCTGCGCATGTCCAAATGTTAGTCGAACTGACTACTTGCTACTTTTTCTGGGACCCTATTCAATCAGATATGTAGTACAACGCGCGCTATTTTATTTGTTTGGATTCCAGCCATTTTGAACAGTTTGGAATTTTTGCGGAAGGGGGGCATTTGATCTTCTGCAGACCTCTGAATGTACATCATAACATATAACATCCTGCGACGAATATTTCTTTATTTCGGGACTTGAGAGATTCTAACTCGCCTAGTATAAATCCGCCATTTTGTTCTATTTGCTTATTGCACGTGTGGTGGGGGCCCACATTGTGGACCAGTCAGACCTCAAATCGCCGCCATTGCAAATGCACAAACGCAGTCGCTGGATCACCCGATTTGGCTTGAATGAACTTCATCCGCTCTCGCTCATCTTCGGGGGGCGGGAACTATGTACACTCTCTCAAATTGCGTCTGCGCATGTCCAAATGTTAGTCGAACTGACTACTTGCTACCTTTTCTGGGACCCTAGTGATTCAGATAGTACAACACGGGCTATTTTATTAAATGATGAATGGGAATTGGCGGAAATTGAAGGTCATTGAAAGTCCGCCCGTTCACCCGTACACTATGTTATTTCTTGCCGTCCACGACGTCAACCTTTATCGCTATCAAATCAACATCCCAACATGTACACACAGGATCCCCGCAAGCGCACCGCCCGCGCGGATCTACAAGCAACAGCCATGTACAATGACCACTTCACTCAAACGACATGCACAACCAGAAAAGAAAAATTTTCAATGGGCTTGTTTCCTCTTCTGACCCCCGAGTAGAAAAACAGACATTTTGTGTGACGGACAGATTTTTAGGATGACCCCCAGCTATAAGACATATCCATGTCAAAATAATATTCGAGAAGAAATTTTAGCAATACCTCCTGAAATCTTGAAAAAAATCATGGGAAATGTTTTAGAAAGAGCGCGCGCGACAGTGTAAAGTTGAGAATGGGCACCACTTACGCGATTTTTTTTTCACGTTTAAATTAACAAAATTTCCCATTTATGAAGTATACTAAGAAAAAAAAGAAATTCGATTGATTCAAAAATAACGGAATTCTAGACTATTCAAACTCCTTCGTTTCTTTTGCGCCACCCTGTACATATATCATTGCATGTTTGTCTCCAACAAGGAGTACGTTCACGCTTTCAATATACGCATGCCACTTTCAATGCCGAAAGTTTAATAAATGTGGACATGCCCTTAGCTCCCCAGGTAACAAATAAAGTCGGGCCCCCACCGGACTCGATTTCTAGATTCGCCTTTCACTGCCTTACTACATCTCACGCGAGAAGATTTCCAATAAGAAAATTGGAAGCGCTTCTGCTGGAAGCAATATTGAAGCGCTTACTCACTATTCTCAAATGTGCTTCTGGGGAAGCGCTTCGGTAGAACGAAAATCAGAACATTGTAGAAGCATCCCTTCTAATGCGCACGCGAGCTTGGGAAATTTTGAACTGCTTACTCCCTATTCGCAATTGTGCTCCTGGGGATGCGCTTCATGATCTTTCTAGAATTTTGAAACAACCTTAATAAAGCAACGCAATTCTAGAAAAGAATTTGCAGGCAGAATTTCACAATTTAAGTTGTACCTATAGAAGAGTGTCCGTCATTCATTTTGTGAAAAAAAGAGTGAAGTGCAAGTGTTTTTGTTTTTAATTATGTAATATTTTGTGATATTTTTGTTTTATGTAATGAATTTAATAATTTTATAAAGAATTCCACATTTATGTTTATGTAGGTCTTAAAGATATACAAATAACAATATCTGAGCAATTGAAACAACATGTCTTTTCTTTTTTTAATATATTTGCAAAGTGCTCTGCTGTAATTCGCCGGCAAACTATAATGATGTTGCAGTGCCTGCGCTTCCCACTCACTTCTCTAAAAGAGCTTCCAACTTACTTTTATAGAAGCGCTTCCCACTCATTTCTCTACAAGCGCTTACAATTAACTTCTCTTGAAGCGCTTCCCGCTCACTTCTATAGAAGCGCTTACAACTAACTTCTCTAGAAGCGCTTACTGGCTACTTCCTTAGAAGCGCTTCAGAAGCGCATCTCTAGAAGTACTTGCCGCCGCGGACATGCAATGTTAAAAAGTACATGGGCAGGAATGGAGATGGAATCGCTTTTGTGCTTCTCTCGGTGCGCTCTTTCAGCCCTTCAGAAGCGCTCTTTTCCTATTGGGTTGGGACTGACCTCCAGCAATTTATACAGAAGATACGAGATGTAAGAGACAATATCGAACCTACTTTGTGTGAGTGCCCAGTTCTAAATTAGAAATGCCTCAACATCTTAGGTGCTTACAGCTTTCAAGAGCTAGCAGAAGTGGCAAGTGTCGTCTCGTTTAATCAACTGATTCCATTTAGCTGCTGGCAGCTCTAATTAACCAGCAGAGGGTGATAAATGGGCCAGAACTGGAGGTCTAATGCGAGCTGCGCTAGCGGCAACCCACTTACTTGACCTAACGTACCCTAGAATACACTTAGCAGATACACAAAAGAACGCGCCTATTGTTGTAGGCAACCTCAGTTTAAAGATAACATGTTTGATTTTAAATATTCTTTATCGGAAATTACGCTCTTCTTAAAATTACAGTATAAGACAAATGTATTTTTTACGGTAGAAAAAAATAACAAATTCCCAGCGGCTACAATCCTCCTTCACGATTGCATGAAATATTCAATTGGCAACCAGTCGGAGTGAAAACGGATACTGACAGGTTGATATTTCGACCGTTTTCAACAGGTCTTCCCATCGAACCGATAAGTATCAATTTAAAATACTTTGGGAATATTTCATTCAATTGATGTGGTTCGATGGAGTACAGGGAGTAAAAAATTTAGATTTTCGCGGAATTTGTTGACTCTAAGATAATTCCTGAAGGTTTCTGGAATGGGGATACATTAAAATGTTGCTGAGAAAGGACGAGAAATAATAAGAGCAGTACATAAAGTTAGGGGAAGCTCACCGAAAAACAGGTCCGTACAGTGTTCAGCAGAAATCCACTTAAATTTAATCCCAGAGCGGGTTTTTATTTAGGCAGTACTTGCCAACGCTTTTGAAGCTATTATTATTGTATTGCACGATATATTCGAACTGTTTCTTCTTCTTCCTTGCCGTTTTATACCACTCTGTGGCTTCGTATTGCTCTGCCTGTGGTGTTGGCACTTTGCCCATTCTGGCGGTATAATCTCAGCTTCCTTCTGCAGGCTGCTCGGTCTTGGATCGTATCAACGCCGAGATTTATGCATTGCTGAGCCGGACGCCCTATAACATGGCAATACCAATCCATACAATGATCTTCGAGCTTTTCAAAGATCGGTTGCCCAACAACAGAGAAGAGGGATAGAAAGAAGGATAATCACAGTCTTTGTACATTAAATTCCCTGAAGCAATTCCACCTCATTCCGTCTTCTGAAAAGTAAACAGAGAGACGCCCTTTACCCCGGAACATCCGCCTGGCTCACATAGTAGAAGAACCAAGCCAAAACAATGCTGCCAAACAATTGCTTCGTTTCTCTCGGGTGATTTCATTTCCTTCTTTCTCTCTTTTCCCTGCTCAACAAACAAGCCGCCTCCGATGTCGGTACTTTTAATGCGATCCTTTTTGGTCACACCTGCTGTAATCTGTAACATCTTCATCTCGGCGGTAGTCATTTTACTCTCGTATATCTTGTACATAGTCCGGCATTCAGACGCATACATGAATGCGAGACGTACGTCCGTTTTGTACAACTTGCCCTTAAGCTTTCATGGCATCTTGTTGTCGCAGAAAACTCGCCACTTCATCCAACCGACACCGATACGATGTTTAGTGTCATTATCGCAGGTAGCTTCTTTGTTGACCAACGAGCCTAGGTAGTTGGACTTTGTACAAGGCTTCAGCCGCTCTCCTTTAATAAAGATATCTGGTATCGGTCTCTCTGGACCTGAAAAAGGACTACAAAGATACTCAGTCTTTGGTATACTAATCCTCAGTCCATGATCCTTCAGTATCTAAAACCACTTGGTCAGTGCACTTTGCAAGGGTATAATGTCTTTGCTACCCAGGACAACGTCATCGGCGAAGAGTAGGAATAGTACCGGGACGTCAGCGATAAGTGTTAAATAAAAAATGATTACGTTGAAGAGCAAGGGACTCAGCACACTGCCTTGGTGAACTCCGACTTTAACCGGAAATTTCTCGGACTCGGCAGCTGTGCCTTTAACGTTAGTAGTTACATGTCTTGTATCATTTCGACATATGTCTCGGCGACCTTAAGTGCTTTCAGGGCCACCCATACCAGATCACGAGGATCTCTGTCGAAGGCTTTTCCACATCGATAACGACCAAGTGCAAGTCCTTGCATCACGATGCTTTTCCATGGTAATACGCATGCACCGAATAGCATCGGCTGTGCACTGCCCTCCACAAAACCGCATTGATTGTCATCCAACCGTACAATCTCTTTCAATCGATTGCAGACAACTCGCTTGTAGATCTTCAATGGGTGAGATTTTAACTTGATTGCCCTATAATTGTTGAGCTTGCGTGAGTCGTGTTCTTATAAAACAGGAGAAGGAAACTTTTCTGTAAGCGCCAGGCATCGGTTCCCCTTTTTTAATTTTGGTGAAAAGAACAGTGAAAATTCTACGGGTATTGTGTTCGGTCCGACTGCCTTTCCCCGTTTAATCTGCGGCATTGCCTTCATCACCTCCTCCACTGAAAATCAGTGATATCACTGGTGGTTGGCTCCACAACTTGAAATGCTTCTCGATGAAATTCTTCGTTCAAGAGTTCGTCAAATTACTCACGCATCCTGCAACAGATTGATGAGTCTTCAACCAGCAGCACTTCTGACGAATTTTCAACGTACTTTGGCGCATGAATCTCTCGAGTGTTTTTTCTGCCTTAGGCTGCGTCCTTATAAATTCTGGTATTGTCTTTAGGCTTCACTTGCAATGACGATCTCTTATCCGCAGCCTGACCTCCACTTCTTGAGAGAACTTCTCAGCTGCCAACGCCTTTGCTTGAGCTATTTGTACTGCCTAAATCGTAAATCTAGCATATGCCCAGCTTGAAATGAATTTCTGCTGCTCTCAAACCTTTTATCGTCTTCTGAATTTACAAGGCGATCGTTAGACCCATGCTAGAATATGGTGCGGTTGTATGGTGCAAGAGAGCCTATACTGGCAGGTCTACCCTAGGTAAAATTCAGAGGCTTGCTTGTCTCATGTCCATCGAAGTCATTCACTCCTGCCCTTCTGCGCCGCTAGAGTTACCGCTAGATCTTCCACCATGGCATGTAGATGTGATAGCACATGCAAAGCCGATGATCCTCAGATTGAAGGCTTGCGATGCCCTCACTAAGCTAAATCCGAAACAGGAAAGTCGGCTCAGTGAGAGCTCCATAACCAGTATGCCATCCGACCATCTGGTGAAAGAACTATCTAGCAACAAGCTTTGCAACACTACAAATAGAGAAAACTGGTTAGAGGAACATTCCAGACACTATCAAGTGGTTCACGGATGAATCAAAGACGGCTAATGGAACAGGTGGCGGAATAGTGGGCCCTAACCAGGGTATTTTTATTCCTATGGGTAGGTTCGCCACAGTATTCCAGACAGAAGTACATGCCATCCAGTCATGTGCGGAGCTCTTCCTGAAAGCAGAATTCCGTGGCAAGAATATAGCTATATATACTGACAACCAGGCAGCCATACTAGCGTTAAGCAACTGGTCTGACTCGTCCAAACTAGTACGTAGCTGCCAGAATACATTACAAAAAGCTGGCTCCTCGAACATGATAACGTTATACTGGGTTCCTGGCTACGTCAGCATTTCTGGGAATAAACAGGCTGATGAGCTGGCTGGGATGGCCTCGGACACGCCTTTTGTGGACCAAAGCCCTTTTGCGGGATTCCGCTAAGTTCCGTTAGTAAATGTATCAGAGACTGGGACCATACTGAGGCCACCGTCTTCTATCTGGACTATCTTCCAGGCCTGAAGCAAGCCTAGATGTTAATATCTAAGTTACTCGCGCAACAGGTCATATAAACTTTTAAAAATAAATCGTAACAGGGTACGAAGCATTTGTGACCTTCAAACTGGACATTCTTGCTTAAGAGGTCACTTAAAAATCATGAGTATACTATTGGACGTTGTTGAAGAAACCACATCTTGTGAATTGGACTAATTAAGGAAAGCATCCATCAAACAAAAATTACCTAAAATTAGAATTAATAATTAATCAAATTAATAAAATTGTTATTAGTATTTTTTTTTCAAAGAAAAAAAAAAAAAAGAAACGTTTGAATTGTTACCGCGCTTTGAATTTTAGTATAAACAGTCGTCAGATTTATTTACATGGGACACTGGAATGTCTCCAACTATATAGTACTGTTATCATAGAATTGTTAAAACGGTCTGTCAAACTTAAATTTTTGCGATTTCATTTTCTGGTTCGAGAAGTCTTGGAAGTCACAAGTGGTGGCTTTTAAATAAATAAGTAAATTATAAGAATTAAGTGAATTTTATTCAAAGTAAAAAATCGACATTGCGTTTACAGCGGATATTGGGATAACCATCATTTGTGGATATTTGGATTTGGTAAGATATATGTAAATTGGACCACGAGATTTGGCGTGTGAGAAAACATTGGTCCGTCGAGCCGGATTCTGCGTGTGCCAATTTACAAATTTAAATTGAATTGAGTGTCAATTGAATTGTGTGGGCTAACATTTTACTAATGTGTGTAACTCTTCGGGTAAAGTAGAGAACACCCGATTTGAATTAACACACTATTAAATTCGAAATATTTGGAAATTTCTAAGAATTGTGTGCAAGCAAACCGGTGAATTCATAGTGCAACGCCAGATACATTACCTTGATCAGGGTTGACCGTTAGTGCGAACGGTAAAGTTGTAGGGCAGCGCAGGATACGGTAGCTTGATCCGTGCAGATTTATTTGAAATTATCTGAAATTTGTATTGAAAGAAAAATTTATCGTTACAACCAAATCGATTTTCCAATTTGAGTATTTCAAAAACTATATTCTGTCCCAAATGGAAAAATTAGTGGCACTGCAAACACAAAGATTTAATCAATTGAAAAATTTAACAGCTAACTATTCCAAGGAGGGAAAAAAGAAAACAAAATATAGCGTCGAAAAGCGGTTTGGAACCGCAGAAAATCTGTACTTTGGGGCCAAAGATACCCATAATGATATTCTCAAATTATGGTCAGGGGAAGAAATTGATTATTTAAAGAATGATATTTTCGGTGAGTTCGAGGAGAAATATTTGAACTTTGCAAATGAAATGCAAGAGTTTTTAGAATCCATAGTTCCGAGAATTCCGGAGGGAATTAACAATGAGTGTGTTTCCAATCCCGGAGTTAAGCTCCCGAGAATTGAGTTGCCCCAATTCCATGGTGAATACGAAAACTGGGTGTCGTTTAGAGACCTATTCAGTTCATTAATGAAAGGTCAGAGTTTATCAGAAGTGCAAAAAATGCACTATTTGAAATCGTGTGTGTTGGGGGAGGCTGGAACATTGCTTAAACCATACAGCGTTACCGCCGCTAATTATAAACTTGCTTGGCAAGCCTTGATTGATCGCTATGAGAATAAACGCGCATTGTTGAGTGCACAGTTTAAGAAATTATTAGACCAATCAACTATAAGTGAGTCAGCAGTTGGAATTCGCAAACTGTTGGATACTACTCTGGAAGCGGTCAAAGCAATAGAGACGCTTTCAATTGACGACGTATGGAATGCTTTGTTAGTGCATATCATAACGCAAAGGATGCCCATGGAAACCCGGCAGCTGTGGGAGCAACAAATTGCGACCAACAGTAACTTGCCTACGTTTGATAAAACGAAATTCTTTTTAGAAAATCGTTTTCGAGCGTTAGAGGCGGTAACACCACCGAAAACAAAACAAACAGGTTCGAAAATTCAAGCACATGTGGCACAAAGCCAAATTTGCGTCTTATGTAATAAAAGGGAACATAATATTAGGCAATGCCCGATGTTTGCAAACTTTACTTTTGAAGAGCGATTTGCGATAGCGAAAAAGAATGGTCTTTGTATAAATTGCTTAACAAAAGGCCATGTAACGGCGCAATGTACCAGTAAGGTATCATGTGCCAAATGTGGACGACGGCATCATGGTCTATTACACAAGGAAGAATCACAGATGGCTGGTATTGGTACTTCCTACACCCCTTCGAACGTCAATGTGGCAAGCCAACAAATCAACGCATACAATGGAGTCCAAAACACGGAGATCATCTTAGCAACAGCATTAGTATGTATGAAATCGAGTAGAGGCAATTCGACTGTTGTCCGGGCCCTTATTGACCAAGGTTCACAGGCAAGCTTCATCTCGGAAAAGGCGGCAAACCAATTGGGGTTAGAAAGAGCCTTCGCGGATGTGTGTATCTCTGGAATCGGGCAATCTGACGGTGTGCGATCACGTGGAAAGGTAGCATGCCAAATTTATATTTCGGCTAACGCCCGTATACCCATTGAAATGTTTGTGCTGAAGAAAATTACAAGTTCATTGCCTGTCAATGATTTTGATATCGCGAATTTTCAACATTTAAAAAATATTCGTTTGGCGGATCCCAACTTTAACAAAACTGCGAAAATTGATGTTTTGTTGGGAGCCGATATTGTTTCCAAAATCCTTTTGCCAGGGATACTTAAAGGTTCTAGCGGTCCGATAGCGCAGAACACATCGCTAGGTTGGATTATCTCAGGAGAGATAATAACTTCGAATCCAACAACAATTCAGAGTTTTGTGACTAATAAGTTAGAATCCGAAGATGGCATTAGTAAACAGCTACGACTTTTTTGGGAAGTCGAGGAAGTCCCAGCACAAAGAGCACGTACGATGGAGGAAGAACTTTGTGAAAGATTCTATCTACAACATACAACTCGTAGGGACGATGGACGATTCATCACAAGACTGCCATTCAAAGACGACAACTACAAGTATAAACTGGGTTTTTCAAGACAAATAGCGATAAATAGTTTGTTAGCTTTAGAAAGGAGATTGGCAAAGGACCCCGTATTAGCAGCCGAATATGGAAAGTGTATTGAGGAGTATTGGAAATTGGGCCATATGTTTCCTGCCAAGGATACAGTCGACGTTATACAGGACAACGATGGACGAGAAGTTTGTGTTGCGAATTATCTACCCCACCACGCAGTAGTCAAAGATAGTTCCACGACAAAGGTGCGAGTAGTGTTCGATGCAGCGAGAAAAACGACGTCAGGATTCTCCTTAAACGACGTTTTGATGACAGGACCATGTATTCTGAACGGGTTATTGGAAGTTTTGTTGAGATGGAGGCTCTTCACAACGGTTTTCGTTGCCGATATTGAAAAAATGTACAGACAAATACAAATCCACTCAGATGACGCAAACTACCAACGAATCGTATGGAGAGATGCAGAAAATGTAATAAGGGACTACTGTTTAAAGACAGTGACATTTGGTACCACCTGCGCTCCGTATTTAGCAATTAGGACACTCCAAAAAGCAGCTGAGGAAGTAGCAGAGTCGAATCCAGCAGCATATACGTCAATAATGCAGGATTTTTACATGGATGATTACTTATCAGGAGGGAATTCCATAGAAGAAGCAGTGCATAAACAAACAGCAGTTAGAAACGTACTTAATGCGGCTGGCCTCAAACTTCGAAAATGGATAGCTAACGATAATAGAGTTTTGCAGAATATTGCAATGGAGGATCAAGACGAACATACTATATTAGCTTTAGATTGGGACAACGGTTTCAAAACACTGGGAGTTGTTTGGCATCCCTCATGTGATAGTTTCAGCTACAAAATCAAATCGGAATCGGACTGCCTAGTATGCACTAAAAGATCGTTGTTATCGGAGATAGCGCGATTGTTTGACCCTATGGGATGGTTGGCACCAGTCATTATTCGAGGAAAAATTTTAATGCAAGCACTATGGCTAAGCGGAACGGACTGGGATAGTACTTTACCAGTCGAAATCAGCAATGAATGGAATAGTTTACGAAAGGATTTGGTACATATCGAAAGTTTACGAGTTCCACGACTTGCTAAAGTTGAAGGAAGCGAAGAAATTGAATTACATGGATTTTGTGATGCGTCGAATAGAGCTTATGCGGCAGCTGTCTATTTGGTATCGCTATCAAGAACTCGAGCGCAATCGTCGTTGATCATGGCCAAAACAAAGGTTGCTCCAATACGACCAATTACAATACCAAGACTAGAATTATGTGGAGCGGTTTTATTGGCTAAATTGCTAAAGCAAATAAAGCTGGCACTAAATCTTCAGTTCGTCGATACTTATCTCTGGACAGACTCGACTATAGTCCTATCATGGTTGAAAGGTCATCCTAGCAAATGGTCTGTTTACGTTGCTAATCGAACAGCAGAAATACACACGGAAGCTAAAGACGCTATTTGGCAATATGTTCCAAGTGCAGATAATCCTGCGGACATAGCTACGAGAGGTATAAATCCCCAAAATTTATTGAGATATTCACTATGGTGGAACGGTCCCGAATGGTTGACCCAATGGAGAATCCGCGGTCCGAGACAAATGGAAATTCCTCTAATAGAACTTGAATCTCGTAAGACTAGGCCGGAAGTGATTGTCAATACTTGTCGCTTGACCACGTGCAATTACATGCTGGAGAAATTCTCCACCTTGAATAAGCTGATTCGAGTGACGGCATATTGTCATAGATTTGCTGCACTGACCCGGAAAATAAAGGTGGAATCTAAAAATTTGTCCACCAACGAATTAAAAAGGTCCCTATTGTTCTGGGTAAAATATACCCAAGGAATGGCATTTTCCACAGAAATATCTGCTTTAGAAGGAATGAAAACACTCGAAAAGGGAAGCAAGATATTAAATCTGAACCCGCAGTTACACGAAGGGATATTGAGAGTTGGTGGACGCTTAGAAAACGCACTTATAAATTTCGATAGGAAGCATCCAATTATCCTGCCCAAACATAGTCGCTTAACTACATTGATAATAGGACAATACCATTTATCAACATTGCACGGGGGAACACAATTGACATTGAATTTATTACGTACTAAATATTGGATCGTTAATGGAAAACAAGTTGTTAGTCAATACATTCATCGATGCGTTACATGTTTTCGTCATAAGGCTACAGTTCGATCTCAACTTATGGGAAATTTGCCTAGTCCACGAGTGAACATATCAAGACCTTTCACCCACACGGGTGTGGATTATTGTGGGCCAGTGTACGTAAAAAATGGAAAAGGAAGAGGA
The DNA here is from genome assembly GCA_964017055.1 of Chloromyia formosa. NCBI lineage: Eukaryota > Metazoa > Arthropoda > Insecta > Diptera > Stratiomyidae > Chloromyia > Chloromyia formosa. The sequence continues at coordinate 63,416,967 of OZ024818.1, forward strand.
ACTAAAACCACCAAGGGCTATATCGCTATATTTATTTGCCTGGCCATAAAGGCAATTCATATTGAACTAGTGGGGGACTTAACGACAGAGTCCTTTTTGGCAGCCTTGAAACGATTTGTAAGTCGACGAGGATTTTGCAAGCATTTGTACAGTGATGGAGCCACAAACTTCGTTGGCGCTAATTCGGAATTACAAAAAGTGGTGAAAAGGAACCATAATGTAGCAGAAGGCTTAGCATCGAATGATATTACTTGGCATTTCAACCCACCAGCTGCACCACATTTCGGAGGCTTATGGGAGGCGGGAGTCAAGTCGATCAAACACCATTTGAGGAGGATTGTTGGTGAAGTTACTATGACCTATGAAGAATTAAACACAGTGCTCACACAGATTGAAGCGTGCTTGAATTCTAGGCCGCTGTGCCCACTGTCGGAGGACCCAAATGACCTATCCGCATTGACACCTGGACATTTTTTAATTGGCGACGTCCCATTAGCCGTTCCGGAAGATCGATTATTGGACTTGAATGTTCATCATTTAAATCGTTGGCAATTGACACAACGTACCATACAACATTTTTGGAAACAATGGAGTTCAGAGCATATATCACGTCTACAACAGAGACCAAAATGGCTCCAAACTATACCGAATGTACGCGAAGGGGATCTAGTACTCGTCAGAGATGACAGATACCCATCATACCAATGGCCATTAGGAAGAATAACGAAAACTATAGCTGGAACCGATGGCAGAGTTCGCGTCGTAACCGTTCAAACACAAAATGCATCGTACCAAAGACCGATTACGAAGATTGCTCCACTACCCATTAGCGACAATTACGATGACCAAGAAACATCAATCGTGCAGTCTACTCCCCCAGCATTAGATACCCAAATCAATTGACCATAGACCCCAAACAAACGCCGATTAACACATTGAAAACACAAAAGATTGCACATGGAACACATATACGATTACATATTGAACAAACCCTTGAACTCACATTTGAACACTTATCGATCACTCGTATCGAATCTATTGAAACAGTGAACCACATTAGAATGCACACACATTAGAGCACACACGCATTAGAACACACACATATTAGAACACACATTTGAGCATAAATCACATATTAGAAAGCATACCACACATACACACATACACATCAAATCCAATATCCTCGTATGACTCACCTAGAAATCTTTACGAAGCGAGTTAGACGCGCTATAACGTCTGTTGTTCCCGTATCAGAAGGTAGTCGGCACGGTGTAAATACCGTCGATAACTTTTTTGTTAAGATGCAGTAAAAATTTTCCCGATTTGGACGAGACGAATCAACAAAGAAGCTGAAACTACAGATCATATTCTATATTGGATTAGAAAATTGACTAATAACTATATTTGCAGAAATTCAGAAGTTGGATCATTTTACTATTCTGTGAATAAATCCTCCATAGAATCCTGGACTCTGTTCCATCGCCCAGCGGGGGCAGTATGTTGAAGAAACCACATCTTGTGAATTGGACTAATTAAGGAAAGCATCCATCAAACAAAAATTACCTAAAATTAGAATTAATAATTAATCAAATTAATAAAATTGTTATTAGTATTTTTTTTTCAAAGAAAAAAAAAAAAAAGAAACGTTTGAATTGTTACCGCGCTTTGAATTTTAGTATAAACAGTCGTCAGATTTATTTACATGGGACACTGGAATGTCTCCAACTATATAGTACTGTTATCATAGAATTGTTAAAACGGTCTGTCAAACTTAAATTTTTGCGATTTCATTTTCTGGTTCGAGAAGTCTTGGAAGTCACAAGTGGTGGCTTTTAAATAAATAAGTAAATTATAAGAATTAAGTGAATTTTATTCAAAGTAAAAAATCGACATTGCGTTTACAGCGGATATTGGGATAACCATCATTTGTGGATATTTGGATTTGGTAAGATATATGTAAATTGGACCACGAGATTTGGCGTGTGAGAAAACAGACGTTAACTGTCGTTTCTGCGAGGGCGATGATGAAACGTCACTGCACGTTCTTTGTGAATGTGAGGTATTGGCCAACGTCACCAAGTACACCTTGAAATCGCCTTTCCTGAAGCAGATGACATTCGATCCCGCTCACCCTTTTAAGCAAATGCATAAGCGCGATCCAACTTGATCGACAGGCCTAGGACTGTTGCCAGACCTGGGGCTATAACACAATAGACCGATAGGCCTCAGTGCCAGTGGGCCTTTTGGCGCCCACATCCCCTCTCTCAATCGAATTTAATCTAATTTCTGCTTGTGCCATCATTCAGCAATCATATGCATCCTTTTATGGTCAATATACAAATACATATATCGATGGCCACAGGGAAGAAGTAGGTACATATGTCGAAAAAGTAAAGAAAATAAAACCGGAATATAGAGGGCTACGCCCGCAATCCGTAGGATTTGTAGCAAGCGCTTATTTTGGTTTGTAAATATCGGCTCCTGGCTTTTCTTGGTACCACTCAGATAGATAAAAACACCATAATTAAAATGTCTTACCCATAATATAGTAGCTTACATGCTAATTCTCTTGTTCCCCTTTCTTCAAATTAAAGAATACACCAAAAATGGAATGTACTCAACATTACCCTTCCAACGACCCCCCCCCCTCCAATACCAGTCGATTTGATGTTAATTTCGCCTCTACATGGAGTTGGCCAATTACGACACATCGCTTTCTCCAGCGAATTATAGCATGTCTACACATTCTTATCGGATTTGTGTGTAAGTAACTTCAGTCGTTCGTCAGATATTCAATGGACAGACATTTGTCCGATTTTATAAGAGTTTTATTTTTACTACCAAACCCTAAAAAGAGATAATAAATTATAAATAATTATTATTAGAATCACCACCAGCCGGGAATGCAAGGAGGGTGGGACAAATTATGATCACCTATTTCCCCCTCTCCCTCTTTTCTCCTTTCATCAAATTTGATGAAAATGCCAAAAATTGAATGTACTCGATGGTAACTTTCTCATGATACCCCACTTGCCTACGCCAGATGAAAAAACAATTTGACCTTCATTTCCCCTCGATGGGACCTCCCTTTAAAGTTAGCCTATTAGGACGCATCGCTTTCTCCGGCGAATTATAATAATTCTACACATTCCGACAAAATTTCATGTATGTAGCTTCAGCCGTTCGTGATATATTCTATGGACAGACGGACAGACATTTTACCGATTTCAAAAGCGTTTTGTCTTAACTACAAAACCCTAAAAAATAGAGGTGCAATTTTAAAGTTGATGTCTTCATACCAAAATCCTACATTGGTTCCAAATTTTCCATTTTTGGTAGAGGTGATTCTACGAGTATTTAGCCAGTAAAAACAAAAAGATTAATTTTCCCTACACCGTTCAAAACTCTTCGATTAAGCCACAGGATTCTTGGAACGATTGGACAATTTGCTTTTCCTCCTATTTTCATATTAATACATACTTTCGATTAACCAATAACCTTATCTCAATGGGTCAATGTGTCAATGGCTGTCACCTAATCCTACCATCCATAATTGGAAATATATTCAACCGCCATAAAGAATCTTCTAATATGGACCTAATAAAAGACCCACCCCATCCAAAAATGTACTCAGCCAACTGATTTTCTCTGAACTAAACCTATATAACAAAGGAGTACGCTCTCAGCCCTTGTCTATATTCCATGACTTAATATCTGTATCTACAAGTACGAGTATGCCTCTCAGATACATATTTGAATTATGTCATAGATAAAGCGGTAAATGCCTATTATTACCACAGGTGGTGTAGCTGAGAGTCAAAATACGTCGTAATAGACATCCTGAATCCGACAGTGTCCATATATTATTAATAGAAATTAGAACACGTAATGTAGACCAATGATCTGAAACAAAAGGCGAAAGCGAAAGGAAAATTCTGTATCAGATCTTCCAGGTGTTGAATATGAAATTGTTATGAAGTGAGTGTGTGCTAAACGGCTAAAAAAACATGGAATGTTGAAAATTAGAATTCAAATCTTAAAATGGAAGGATACGGACAGTGGTCCAATAAAAATTTATGTGTATTTTTGAAAAATTAATTTAAATGTGACCTCTATGAAATATTCCCAGCCCAGGATTAAAATCGTCATCCTTCAATACGAGTACAAGTAAATACAATATTTGATATACTATATAATATAAAGCAGAATTCCACTTACCCTTATTGCAAATGCGTATGAACACTTCCTCGGCCGCCTTGACTCTAATCCGTTCCGGCGTCAATGGATGTAGTTCATGTCAGATCCAAACATCCAACATAACACTATACCCGGAACCGCACTCAACATTTCCAATTGCACATTTTCACAAATGTATTCCAAACCCCCGTCACAACACACTCCTCGAATGCAACTATCCCACAACAATTGCAAATACCACGAATACGACTTGCACAGCACTTCTTCAGCAACTGATTGCTTCTTCTTCTACTACTTCTAGAGAGGGACTACTATTGCCACTTGAGATACAGCGCCCAAGGGATGGACTCGGGATAGGTAATACTCACCTCTCCCGGCAAAACAAGAGTCCTTCCCACAGACCGAACTAGACACGAGAAACACTTAGCGTGTGGGCACAACCCCCATGAGAACCTCGAACAAACCTCTCAAGGCATTCGAATATTTTGGACCATCGAGATTCTTTTATTTTCGGGAATGATTAGCCACGACACTCAACACTACTTTTGTCGGCAGGACATTCGACGGTGATTTTTTGATGACCCTTTGCACTTCAGCACGCCTGAAGCCCACATAGGTAACAGGTATGCATTAAAAGCGACCGGGCTGGCAAGAAACTTGTGTGAAATTAAACCCGAAAACGGTTATAACCGACTTGACGGATACCGTGCTACGAATGGATAAGCGCCTCGAAATTCTGCACACCTTCAGACCATTTGGAGGCTGAACGACAACTGGCTTTACTAGCGAAATCTTTCACCGAATTTCCCAATCTTTTGGTGCGAACAAGTTGGCAAAGTGGATATGTGATGAAGCCGGTGGGAGAGTGATACGGCCGATAGCTGGATGGAAAAGCTTTTTCGAATCAACAGCTCGCAACAAGAGCAAGTATGTAGTAGCTTTTCAAGTGAATAGTAGGTTGGATCATGCGCCCACTAGAGTCTCCTCCAGTTTTGGTACGATGATGTAGTATCTGATGCAATTTTAGCTTGTAGAGTAGTAGAGTATATGAAGGAAAATCCTAAGATATACAGTTGTGCAATTCGACGTGTTGGATGCATTTTTGGTACAATTTTTTTTTACAGAATGGGGGCCTCATGACACTCAGACTTCGAAGGTTCACCTTATGTACTCGTATCTAACAGAATCCAGTGGCTTGCAGACCGTTTACATGTATGCAGGGACTGAAGTTAATCTAAGGTGTAGCTGCAAATGCAAAGGTAAAGGATGTCTATTGACCTTTTTCTTCAAGTAAGCTATGATATCCGAATATTTGCTTCAGATTCTTATTTTTATCAATAATCTAAAAATTTAAGAAAATTCTAAATAAAGTTTCCTTATTAGTGGTCCCGCAAGCTAGTCTTTTAACTGGTGAACACTTAACACCATACCGATTACAGATTGGTTTCATTATGCTCATCCGTCTCCAGAGACGTTGATCTTAGGTGAGTTCATTTCTAAATGAAAACCCTAGAAATTCTTCGATAGCCAGATATCTAGTACTGAAGATTTTAATTTTAATGAGATTGCGCTGAGAGGTCTGACTGCCAAGGTCCAAGGTTGAACTGCCGTTCCACGATGATCCTGAAGAGATCAGAGCTGAATTCCTTATGGCTTTTTAGCGTAATGTTCCTCTGAAAACTAAAACAAAAACCAGACCGAAGCGTTTATACCCTAGACTTGTACAGACCTAGTGGTGATGCCAAAAGTACCAATTGGCAACGACCAGATGCATTAAAAGTGAGTTTTTTTATATGGCCAGTTTACAGGGGAGTTCGGCACTCATTCAGGAGGATCTTGACCATTCTCAAAATCAATTAACTAACCCATTCTACAAATATTTGTCGAATTTTTCATGCCGCCAGCTTCATTCTATCGAAAGTTATTGCTTATTTGAAGTATCACTTTCAGGGAAGGTAGAGGTTTCTTTTGTCGAATCTTGCGCATTTTTAATAACAACCAAATAGATCTTAGTACAAATATTTGACCAAAATTTCAAATCACCATAATTTCCCCTCTATGGAGACCCTGAAGTTGAAGCTGGTTTATAACTATGATTCGATTCCTCTAGTGAGCAGGTAGGTTTTAATATTGCTGCCAAATTTCTTGCATATTATATTATAGTTGCAAGTTATCACAGTGAAAAATATTTTTTTTTCCGTAAAATTTCTTTTTGAACCACTGTGCGGCGCCGCGGCGCCGGCCGGCGTCGTGTCTACAACCAATTCAAAATAGTCTTATTCTTATCCCTAAATATTTTTATGTTTTTCTATCTATGTGGTGTTCAGGGATCATTATGTATACCGTGGTACTAAGAAAATACGAAGTTAACTTCAAGTACAGGGTGGCGCAAAACTACCGTTATGGTTTGAATGTTTAATAACTTTTTTATTTAATGGTTAATTATTATAATTTTTTTTTGTTATACAGTATATTAATGGGAAATAATTTTGGCTTAAGTATGAAAAATTATATCCCGCAAGTGGTGGCCATTTTCGGCTTCGCACATTCGTGCTCTTTCCAGTACTTTTTGTAAAATTTCGGGTGTTATGGCTCGAATTTCATTGCGAATGTTTTGTTTTAGCTCTGGTATGGTCGCTGGCTTATTAACGTATACCCTTTCTTTCAAATAACCCCAAAGAAAACAGTCTGGCGCTGTTAAATCCGGTGAACGTGGGGGCCAATTGAAATCGCTACTGCGCGAAATAATGCGTTCGCCAAAGAGGTCCCGTAACAGAGCCATTGTATCCCTTGCAGTGTGGGCTGTGGCTCCATCTTGTTGGAACCACAACTGTGGATGGTTTTCTACAGCTGGCCTCAAAAAATTGTCCAGCATCGTTCGATATTCAGCACCATTAACCGTAACTGCGGCGCCATGTGCATTTTCAAAGAAATATGGACCAATGATCCTTTCAGACGATACGCCGCACCAAACAGTACACTTAAGTGGGTGTAATTGTTGCTGATGAACTGTTCTTGGTTTTTCCGTAGCTCATATCCTGCAATTTTGCTTGTTTACGAAACCATTCAATTGGAAATGGGCTTCATCGCTTATTATCAAATTGTGAATGAAATAGCGATTTTCTTCTGCTTTTTGTCGGAACGAAATGGCATAATCAAGCCGTTGTTGATAGTCTATCGGCTTCAATTCTTGCACAAGCTGAACCTTATATGGGAACATGTGCAATGTAGCCAAAATCCTCTGAAGGGACCTCCGCGATAGCCCCAGTTGTGCCGAACGTCTTCTTGTCGATGTTTCTCCACTGTCCTGCACACTATCCACAACACGTTGGATATTTTCTTCCGTATGGGCCGTACGAGGTCTTCCGGTACATGGAATGTGTCCTACTGTACCATACTGTTGAAAATTTGCAACCAGTCGGTTTATTGTTGGTGCTGAAGGTCCAGTACGCACATTAAAAAAACGACGATAAGCACGCTGCGTCAAAACAATTGACCGTTGATTTTCAAAATAAAATTCAACAATTTTTGATCGCTGCTGTGTTGTGTACTGTTCCATTTCAAATTCCCGAAGTTTTCTTAACAAAATTCTGAAATAAAAATAAAACATAAAAGAACTACGATTGGGGTAAACCCCAATCATGCAATACTCTAGATGAATTTGAACCTGGTTAAAGCCAATAAATAATTTTGGTTGCAATCTCGGATGCATCGTATACGTACTGAGTAAATAGGCTTAACGTATTTCATGAAATAGTGCAGTTTGTATGGGAGGGGGTAGAAGGAGGGTGAGGATTACAATAAATTTTATAATGTAGGTTACAATTATCATAAAAGTGATATATTAAAAATTTCAAAGCAAGATGTTTTATAGTTTCTGAGAAAATCTGATTATTGTAAATTATCAAAAATGTGTCATTTTGTATGGGAGGGGGTAGACGGAGTAAGGGTAATCGATTACTTTTTTTGAATCTAACTGATATTGTTAATTAAGTGTTAAGTACAAAATTTCAGCCCGATAAATTGTATAGGTAATGAGTAAATTGGCTTAACGTATTTCATGAAATAGTGCAGTTTGTATGGGAGGGGGTAGAAGGAGGGTGAGGATTACAATAAATTTTATAATGTAGGTTACAATTATCATAAAAGTGATATATTAAAAATTTCAAAGCAAGATGTTTTATAGTTTCTGAGAAAATCTGATTATTGTAAATTATCAAAAATGTGTCATTTTGTATGGGAGGGGGTAGATGGAGTAAGGGTAATCGATTACTTTTTTTGAATCTAACTGATATTGTTAATTAAGTGTTAAGTACAAAATTTCAGCCCGATAAATTGTATAGGTAATGAGTAAATTGGCTTAACGTATTTCATGAAATAGTGCAGTTTGTATGGGAGGGGGTAGAAGGAGGGTGAGGATTACAATAAATTTTATAATGTAGGTTGCAATTATCATAAAAGTGATATATTCAAAATTTCAAAGCAAGATGTTTTATAGTTTCTGAGAAAATCTGATTATTGTAAATTATCAAAAATGTGTCATTTTGTATGGGAGGGGGTAGACGGAGTAAGGGTAATCGATTAAATTTTTTTGAATCTAACTGATATTGTTAATTAAATGTTAAGTACAAAATTTCAGCCCGATAAATTGTATACGTACTGAGTAAATTGGCTTAACGTATTTCATGAAATAGTGCAGTTTGTATGGGAGGGGGTAGAAGGAGGGTGAGGATTACAATAAGTTTTATAACATAGGTTACAATTATCATAAAAGTGATATATTAAAAATTTCAAAGCAATATGTTTCATAGTTTCTGAGAAAATCTGATTATTGTAAATTATCAAAAATGTTTCATTTTGTATGGGAGGGGGTAGACGGAGTAAGGGTAATCGATTAATTTTTTTGAATCTAACTGATATTGTTAATTAAATGTTAAGTACAAAATTTCAGCCCGATAAATTGTATACGTACTGAGTAAATTGGCTTAACGTATTTCATGAAATAGTGCAGTTTGTATGGGAGGGGGTAGAAGGAGGGTGAGGATTACAATAAGTTTTATAACATAGGTTACAATTATCATAAAAGTGATATATTAAAAATTTCAAAGCAATATGTTTTATAGTTTCTGAGAAAATCTGATTATTGTAAATTTTCAAAAATGTGTCATTTTGTATGGGAGGGGGTAGAAGGGGTGGAGCGATTTAGCCCGTTCACGAACTTAGCCTTCATTTTTTGTCAAAAATAACGTGTGCGAAATTTGAACTTCATAGCTCAACGCGTTCTCGAGCTAGAGAGGTCACGGACGGACGGACGGACAGACGGACAGACGGACAGACGGACAGACGGACATCCGGTTTTGAGATATTAGAGTGATAATATGAACTTCGGTATCATTCATTTTTTTCTGCGAGCCTTATTTCTTAGCGTTACAAACTTTGTGGCAAACTTATAATACTCTCAGATTTCATCTAGAGTATAAAAATAAAAATTAAATTAAAAAGCTATTAAGCATTTGAACCATAACGGTAGTTTTGCGCCACCCTGTTAGGTATAATAGTATCTGAAAAAAAAAATATTTTTTTTTTTTGTTTATAGGAAATATTTTATATATATAAAAATTATTATGTACATAAAAATCATCTCCGTATGTGACGTGCAGGTTTTCTAGAGAAAGCGACTTAAAAATTGGAAAATTTCTTCGAGAAATACAAAATCATGGGTTTTGTGATATACATCCTACTATCTTACTTCCTACTAATATGATAAATGTGAAAGTTTGTGAGGATGTTTGTTATCCTTTCACGCAAAAACTACCGAACGGATTTTGATGAAACATTACAGTATTTTGGTTGGAATGACACATTGGCTATTACTTATAAATATATTGAGTAAATGAATATTGAGTAAATTGGCCAAATTATAGCATTAGTAGGATAGGATTCCGGTGTGCGTGTGTTCAAAATTCTTCCCCTCCTAAACTTACTAACTAACACTTTAGACGAAGTAGTACGCAGGTTGCCTTTTATATTTCGGGATTGGACAACCCTAGTGTTGCAATCTGGCAACTGACAGCTCTATCGTAAAGTTTGACATTTTTGAGGTTATACGTACTCAGAACGTTTTGACATACGAGCGCTATTTGTGTTTTTTACAGTAACTTAAAAGATTAATCTCGGCCAAATAATGGAATTCAATCGTGAACATTTTCGTGCGATTATTTTTTACAACTTTCGACGTGGATTAACTCAGCAACAGTGCATGGATGAACTGAATTCAATTTTTGACGATGAAGCTCCATCAAGGACCAGTGTTTATCTATGGTATGGTGAATTCAATCGAGGTCGTAGTTCACTCCAAGACGAATTTCGTGAAGGTCGTCCAAAATCAATTGTTCTTCTGGAAACCATTGATGCTGTGCGCGAACTGATATTGCAAGATCGTCATGTGACCTATCGTGAGATTGAGACAACCTTAGGCATTAGTGGGACCAGCATACATTCAATATTGCATGAACATTTGACTGTCAAACAAATTTGTTCGCGTTGGATCCCACACAATTTGTTAATCGCTCAAAAAAGGCTCGTGTCGATTGGTCGAAAGAAATGATCAAAAAATACGATCGCGGTGCTTCGAAACACGTCTATGACATCGTGACAGGTGATGAATCGTGGATTTACGCGTATGAGCCCGAAAGTAAACAGCAGTCGGCTGTATGGGTGTCTCAAGATGAGCCAAACCCAACAAAAGTTGTTCGCGCACGAAGCACTTCCAAGCAAATGGTCGCCTGTTTTTTCGGAAAAACTGGACATGTCGCAACCGTACCACTAGAACAACGCAGAACAGTCAATTCTGAGTGGTACACAACCATTTGTTTGCCAGTTGTCTTCCAAGAAATCAGGAAAACCAACCGCCGAAGACGGATCACTCTTCACCACGACAGTGCGAGCTCTCACACATCAGCTCAAACAACTGCATTTTTGAGCGCTCAAAACATAGATTTGATGGGTCATCCGCCGTATAGTCCTGACTTGGCACCGAATGACTTCTTTTTATTCCCGTACGTAAAAAACAAACTGAGAGGTCAACGTTTTTCAACACCTGAAGAATCGGTTGCTGCGTTCAGAATGCATGTTTTGGAGACACCTCAATCAGAGTGGCAAAAGTGCTTTGACAATTGGTTCAAACGCATGCAAAAGTGTATAGATCTTCATGGGGAATATTTCGAAAAACAATAAAGCGATTTTCAATGATTAATATTTGTTTTTGTTCTCTAATCCCGAAATATAAAAGGCAACCCTCGTATATCGCGAAGCGGACAACGTGAGCGTAGCGAACATTAGATATGAGAGCGAGCGAAGCGAGCTCTTACAGCTAGTTGGCCAATAAGAGAAATCGGTTTGCAGGTATTTTAATTAGTTTTAATTCGTGATACACTGAATGTCTGTAAGAACAAAAGCTACCTCGAAAATGGTAAAACAAATTGAGTTTGTGTAAATCCAGTGATCCCAGGGCGAACATTGTTCATGCCAGAGCTTGACGGTTTCCGGGGCGAGCGGTATGAGGCAGTCCAAGTGCACTGCAGAGAAGCTGAGGGTTTGTAATGAACATTCGAGGTCAATAATTCTATTGAACAACGGGAGGATCGGAGCGCCAAACTCCTCAGCAAATCAAAGGGCGGCATGTGCTGGAGCGGTGTTCAGTCTTGGTGAAGATTAGGGTGGTTCTTCCTGATTGCTGCTACCTTGTCCTATTTCATTCATACAACATCACATGCCTAAGCCTGAAAAACAACGAAAATAAGAGAACGAAAAAATAATCTACCAATACGTAGAAAGGTAAGGTAGAGACCCGCGACGACTACATGCACTTGGGTGGGCTCAGATGTTATGAGTCTCGATTAATTGTCCCCTCCATCATCCAACAAGTCTTCCCTAATTTGTGATGACTCAGCCAATATCAAGTCACATTACTCTTTCTTCCGGCTTGACTGGGGAAAAGGAGCTCCTCAGGAAAAACTCGAACGGGTTCACTTTACTATAATACGAGTGTTCATTACATTTATTTTTAAGATTGCTGTAAAAATACTAATTGGTACGGTTTCAAATACACAAAAGGAAATTCACATTTCTGTATTGAAGATCTAGAGACGCGGGAGCGTCCCGCCCGCCAAAGAAAAACGAAAAAATCGAAAAAAAAAAAAATTCGGAAAAGTGACCAAGACTATGTTTACGCGACACAACAAGTACGGGTTTTCGGACCTCTGGCTTCAGATGATTGTGGGGGCTCAAATTTAGTATGACCATTCTCTCCGGTCGTCTTACGAAGTGTTGCAAATTTGACGAAAAGCAACCGGGATATGACAGTTTGAAAATCGCTATTTTTCAAATTATTCTTGTTCTTGTTGATCTCGTTGATCTTGTTGTTCCTTGACAGGTTTATCGGGGGTCATCTTTGACATGGACAAAGTAAAATGGGCGATAGAATCCTTTGAGCCATTTAAAGCTCCCGGTGTAGACGGCATCTTCCCCGCTCTGTTACAAACCAGCTTGGAGATCATAATAACTCCGCTAATCGAACTTGTTAGGGCAAGTTACACCCTAGGCTACATACCACAACCTTGGAGGAAAGTAAATGTGGTCTTCATACCCAAAGCGGGCAATAAGCGGAACATATGCCCAAATCCTATAGACCGATTAGCCTTACTTCCTTCTTCCTTAAAACCATGGAAAAGTTGCTTGATTTGCATATCAGGCACAAGATGGAACTGTCAATTCCCCTACATCGTATGCAATTCGCGTACACGAAGGGTAAGTCAACAGTAACCGCCTTCCATAGCCTTGTCAGTACAATCGAAAAGTCCCTCAGTGAAAAGGAAATCGCGTTGTGCGCGTTTCTTGACATTGAGGAGGCTTTCGATAATACTGGCTACGAGTGCATTTCCAGAGCACTGGAACTCAGGGACATCCCGCCCGCTACCATTGCATGGATAGACGCCATGCTCCGTGGACGGGATATTTACTCAACTCTAGGCAGTACATCCATTTGCGTGAATGCCGTAAAGGGTTGTCCACAAGGTGGCGTTCTGTCACCCCTTTTGTGGTCCCTTGTCGTAGACGAACTGATTTCCATGCTTAATGAGCGCGGTTATCTTACTATCGGATACGCGGATGATTTAACTATCATAGTCAGGGGCAAATTCGAATCTACCATCACTGAGGTGATGAGGTCGGCCCTTGACATAGTTCTACGCTGGTGTGTGGCTGTGGGCATACATGTAAACCCACAGAAAACTGTCGTTGTGCCGTTCACACGAAAACCAAATATAACTTTGGATCCAATTTCGTTAGGCGGCACGACCTTAGATTATTCCACTGAAGTTAAATGGCTCGGGGTAACTCTAGACTCGAAACTCACCTGGAATACTCACATAGATAATGTACTTGGCAAAGCCAGATGCACAATGTGGGCTTGCAGAAGTTTCTTTGGACGGACATGGGGGCTCACCCCAAAGATAATTGAGTGGTTATACACCATGCTGGTGCGGCCTATGGTGACCTACGCAGCGCTTGTGTGGTGGCCGAAAACTCAGCAATCTTCTGTCTTACTGAAGTGCAATAAGCTTCAACGCCTTGCCTGCTTTGGCATCACTGGAGCTATGCGCACTTGTCCTACGCCAGCCCTGGAGGCGATTATTGGACTAACTCCGTTGCATATATTCATTCAAGAATCAGCAGCTCTAAATGCTCTCAGACTTCGTCTAACTTCCGACGTGCGTAGTGAAGAAAGCGGTCACATGAGCATTCTGAATCAAATTCCTGACGTGCAGATCTGCTTGAGATCAGATTACATGATCACGGAGGTTTGCTTCGGCAGAAAATATTCAGCCCTCATCCCTAACCGCTCTGAATGGGTAAATGGCACACCCTGTCCAGACCCTAGATGTATCAAGTGGTTCACCGATGGGTCTAAAACAGAACAGGGTGTTGGTGCAGGTGTCTTTGGACCCAACACCAGGATTTCGATCGCAATGGGAGTCTCGCCCAGCGTTTTTCAAGCTGAGATCCACGCCATTGAGGTCTGCGCCAGGGTAATCTTGGAAACTGGACTTCGCGGCGCTCACATTGCTATCTACTCAGACAGCCAAGCAGCTATAAAAGCGCTCTCCTCATCTAAGGTCTCTTCAAAACTGGTGAAGGAGTGTTACAATCTCCTTAAACTGTTTGCAACCAATAACCGAGTCTTCTTGTGTTGGGTGCCAGGCCACCAGGGCATTGAGGGGAACGAGGCTGCGGATGAACTTGCTAGACAAGGATCATCCAGTCGTTTTCATGGACCTGAGCCTTACTGTGGTTTTGGATTGGCTTCGGCCAAACTGCGGATCACAGATTGGTTTGCACGATTGCGTCAACAGTACTGGAATAACCTTCCAGGGCTTCGTCAATCAAAGGAGCTAATAATGCCCTTCAGTCAAAAGGGTACTACTCAAATGAGTAGAACCCACCTAAGACTCCTAGTGGGGTACTTATCTGGCCATCACTTGGTCAGATATCACCTGAACAAGATGGGTCTGTCAATCGAGACTGAATGCCGTCTTTGTCTGGAGGACGTGGAAACGACCAAGCCCATTTTGTGCGAATGTCCCGCCATCGCGCGTTTTAGGATGTCACTCCTCGGGCAGGATACTATCAGCACTGCAGAATTCAGGTTGATTCCTGCTAAAGACTTACTGCCCTTTATTAGAAGGGTGGACGGTCTTTTGGATTAATGAGCTACGGCACAATAGATCTTTATGGTCGCAGTGCCTTCCTGCTGGGAAAGTAGCTCGAATCTTATATCTATCTATCCTTGACAGGGCTACAGCCTCGTAGGGAGCGTATTGAAGTCTGGTTTCTTTTCTCACGGATTGACTGTGTCCCAAGGGTGTGCCTTTTCTTTCATTTGCTCTGAACCGTGCAGTAGATAAAAAGATACATCCAAAAATGTGAAAAAAATATAGAGTTTCTCGCTTTCTCGAAGTCTTTATAATGATTTCAATGGAAAAAATTAGTTTTTTTTAATGATTTTAAAGAAAAAATCTTCCAGGTGGTCCGTGGTTCAACTTAATTTGGTACATAGCTTCCTTTGGTTATTATAAGTAACACACGGTTATATTTTGGTGGTACTGGAGACGTGCGTCAGGACAAAAGGACTCTCCTAATCATGAAATTAAACAAAACCCCAAGCTGGTAGGTATGGGTATATTCTGAATCGTGGTAATGAGACCAATGCACTGGAGTTGTGTTAAAGAAATTTTGAGTCCTTCGGTTAGGACTGATGGCATATTTTACGTCTTTTGAAGAGGAAAAAGGACATTCTTTTAAAAGAAGTGATATCAAGGGATTATGGGTATCACATGTCTGGGGGAGCTGAGGCGAACGCAGTAGACTACTGTTGCAGGCATTTTGAGTCCTTTGGGGAGGAAAAAAGATGTCCTTCGCAAGGAATCGATATGTATGCAAGATGAGTATTAAAAATGGAGGCGATTAGACGAATGTAGTAGACTACTGTTGAAGGCATTTTAAGCCCTTTGGACTGGAAAAATGGTATTCCTAGCAATGAAGCGATATCTAGACAGGATGAGTATCATACAACTAGGGATCGTAGTGTGAATGTACTAGAGTACTATTTATGGTGTTTGAGTCCTTTACTTAGGAAAAGAGCATCTTCTTAAGCATGAAATTAAACAGAAACCAAATCTAGAAAAGATTAGTTTCGACTTAAGGATATAAATAACTCAACGGACCGAAACACGTAATTTCGTCGAAGGTAACTCATAGTGATGCCAGAGGCATAAGTATTTACTCAGTGATGTCCACCTAAATTATTAGTTCCTTGGGGTATCACTTTTCAAAGCAAATCATGTACAACTTAAAAGCAAATGGATGAAAGTGAAATGTATTTACATGGGACTGGGCTAAAGTGCCGATGAATTCATCGCTCTTTTATACGCAAAAAATTTCAGTTTTTGAAATAAGGTTCTGTAAAGAGAATCTTTGGAGTTAAAATTTGGTATTTATTGCAGCAAATTGTTTCGGGTGTTGTTCTATGTATTAAAAACCACTCGCTGGTAATCAGTAGTACACAACGATAAGTTTTAAGTATTCTAAAGCAGTTTTGGAATTCATATCCGGGTTCTTCCTCCATCAAATGCAAAAAGATGTGATATCTCCCAAAAACAATTCTGTTGTAAAAAAATTCCCGCCAAAAAAACTCATCAGCCGCAAAAAGGATTTATTATATAAAAACATAACTCCGCCAAAGTACTCGTAGCTTTGCGCCTCGCTCTAGGGTATGCATATTGAACTCTGATTAAATTAATTTATTTATTTTAACGCTGTTTGGCGGGGAGCTTGCTTAAAATAAAAACAGATAAATAGGAAGATCTGAAGAACATGGAATAGTTTTATTTAATTGGAAAATTAAGTTAATTAAACAAAGCTGGTAAATAAAACGGAAAATGGAATTGGTTAAAGAGAAGAACGGAGCAGAAATTATGTATTAACCTGTCCTTTTCTTTTGTGCAGCAGAGATCAGTACAGAACAACAAATCATAAGCATTACACTAACAACCGGCTCAATCCAGAGCAATTTTATAAGTGTCTCGCTTGCAATTCCTGTTGTGCTCTGATCTGTGCTGCGCACACAATACTGATATTGTCCATTGATCACTTCTGATCTGAAGTGCATCTCTAATCCTTTATAAGGCACGTAGCTTTTTAAAGGAAACCGGGCGAGTAGACAGCACTTGGCATCAGAGCTTAAGCTCACAAAGCTCCCCGCCAATCAGCGTTAAAGTGAATTAATTAATTTAATCAGGGTTAAATATGCATACCCTAGAGCGAGGTGCAAAGCTACGAGTACTTTGGCGGAGTTATGTTTTATATGAATCCTTTTTGCGGCTGAAGAGTTTTTTTTTGGCGGGAAATTTTTTACAACAGAATTGTTTTTGGGAGATAATAATATCGCGAACAAATTCAAACGTTATGATTGGCCAAACAAAAATAAGTTTATGAGTAAAAAATCAGTTAACTATACAAATTTATTATGAAATAGACTCACCCCAAGATGTAGTCTGGAACGGCCGTTGCTCACTTTCCTGAGTTCGATGGTGTAAACCTAAAATTATTTAATCCAATTTTTCATCCTTTCTGAATGGCCAATAATTACTGGTCAATCTGTCTGTCTGGCCGTTCGCACGATAACTTTTGATAGAGTGAAGCCAGAACCTTGAAATTTTGACAAAATTTTGGCAGTACGATCTAGTTGGTTGGTATTGAAAATGGCCGTGATCAGGGCAAGAAAACGAATGCCTTCCCACATATGCAAATTAATAAAATGTATCTATAACCTCTGATTAAATAAACATGAAAAGCTCTAGCTTCGGTAGATTGCTCGTGGGGGCAATTTATACTCTCCTGGGAAAATAAAACTGACCAGTTAAAAACTAACGGTAATTTTCTTACAAAGAGCCCCGTACTACCCTACTTTTCAGGTTTTTTGTCTATAGCTCCTGAACCAATTGACATAGACACCTGAATTTTGGCATGCAACCCTGAAGTGAGAAGCTGCTTGAGTTTTAGTAAGTTGAGCATAATCAGATCCAAGGAACGTCTACCTCCCCTACAAAATTCAAAAAATCAAATATTATTTTAATTATGATAACTTTCGATAGAATGACACTAGCGAGTTGAAAATTTGGTAGAATGTTGGTAGTAAGATCTAATTGGTATTGAAAAAAGGCAAGATCCGACCCAACCTCTACCTCCTCTACAAATGAAACTTCAGATAAGCGATAAATTTTGATAGAATGAAGCCAGCGACTTGAAATTTTGGTCAAATGTTTGAAGTGAGATTGAGTTAGTTGGTGTTAAAGATGGGTTAGATCCGAACTAACGAACCCCTACTTTCCCTCGAGATGAAACTTAAAATAAGCGATAACTTTTGACAAAATGAAGCTAGTGACTTGAAATTGAATTGGTTGTTATTAAAAATGCGCAAGGTTCGACAAACGAAACCTCTACCTCCGCTACAAATGAGACTTCAAATACGAAACAACTTTCAATACTTTCAATAGAATGAAGCTAGCGACTTGAAAAATTCGACAAATATTCGTAGAATGGGTTAGTTAATTTTGAGAATAGTCAAGATCCTCCTGAATGAGTGCTAACCTCCCCTATAAACTGGCCATATACAGGCTATTTTTGTTTTTTTTCTTCGTTGATGCGTAGCCCAGCTTCTATTGCTGCGGTGTGAAGAGTATGCAGAAGTTCTTCTGCGTTGGTCAATTTTCGGGACATGATGTTGGTGTCGTCTGCGTACGCTATCAATTGTGTCGATTTTATGAGTAGCGTTCCTTATTTGTTCGTATCCACTACCCGAATGGCGCACTCAATTGCTAGGTTGAAGAGCGTCGTCGCCGGTCCATCGCCCTGCTTCAAACAGATCGGTTGACTGATCTGTTCTGCATCCTGACCTGTGAGACGAAGTTGGTCATCGTCATCTTTCCTAGTCGTATTAGTTTTGCTAGTATACCAAATTGTAGCATGATGTTGTACAATGATGATAGATGTTGTCGTATGCTTGCTTAAAGTCGGCAAAAATTTTGGTACACGTCAGCGTTGCGACCAGATCTGAAACAGCCTTTATACTTGCCAATGTTTCGTTCGGCGTACGGTTTTATTCTATTCTCCAGTATTTTCGTCAAGATTTTGTAGGACGTACAGACTAGTGAAATGCCTCTGTAATTCTCACACCGCAATGTATCTCCCTTTTTGTGAATGGAACAGATGATGCTCCTGCGCCAATCGCCTGGGATCACCTCGTCCTCCCAGATTCGCGAAAGAAGCTGGTGTATGGCATTTAATATACCCGGACTTTAGCAGCTCAGCTGGAGTCTCGTCAGCGCCCGGCGCTTTATTTGGTTTCATAGACCGCAAGGTGACATCAACTTCGTTTACTGTCGAAGGTTGTGCAGTGGGGTCATTATCAATAATACTGCCACCGCTTTGGGCTTCCTGTATGGGGACGTTATATGTTGGATTCAGAAGCTCTTCAAAATAGGACGCCCACCGTTGATTGATGCTATTGGTGTCACTGGTGATATTTCCATCCTTGTCCTTACAGAAGCTTGTCCTGGGTTGATAGCCCTTCTTAATTGCATTTGCTAGTCTATACGCTGGTCTAGTGTTTCTATTAACTAGGTTATCATTAATGTTCAGCAACTGGCCGTCTAAGCATTTCCGTTTTGCCGTAGCTCATCTCATTTTTCTTTTTTTGCTCAATTTGCAAGTTGGAAATATTGTCTGTAGGTTTCGTTCCTTGCATCAAGTGATTTTCTGCATTCTTCGTCAAACCAGACATTTCGCGCTCGACGGACTTTGTATCCCACGACCTTCTCTGCGAATTCCTTGATGGTACCTTTAAGTTCTTCCCAGAACCCGTGTACCACTGTGTTGCTGATTTCGTGTAGCATAGGGGATAGTTTTTCATCAAGGGCGACTCTATATACCTGCGCCGCAGCATACTATAGCTTAAAACTGTGTCAACCGCAAAGATTTGAAAGGGCTGATTCTCGATTGGTGCACTGAAGAAATTTTGCATCGATAGGTTGTCTTCACCAAGTGATGGTCTGAGTCGCAGTTTGCTCCTCGATAGGATTGGACATCCAATACACTGGACGCCAATCGCCAAATGAGGACATGATCAATTTGGTTGACGGTAGGTGCGTCTGGAGATTCTCAAGTCTGTTTATGAATGCGTCGATCAGGAAAGCATGTGGAGCTCATGATAAGATGAATACTGCAGGCGAAGCCAACTAATCGTTTATCATTGTATTCCTCATGTCGGCTATATCCTGCAGTGGTTCCCCGGTGCCAACTTTCATTTCCAACGTTCGCATCTCCCAACAGCATTCTGACTTCGTTTGTTGGAGTTGAGCATTGTCTCCAGGCAGGCAGGCATAAAATTCGTCTTTCACTGCATCTTCCTTAACTTCAGTCGAGGCGTGCACGTTGGTGGGCCAAAGGTTGAAAATACGTGCGTGCGTGCGAATCGCACACAACCTTTCATTAATAGGTTTGAACTCAACACATTGCGACTTGAGCTGCTTGCTCACCATGAATGCAACTCCAAACTCCTTGTGGCCCAATGGTTTGCCGGTTTTGAAAACTGTTTGGAAATTCATGTCTATCTCGCTGCCAATCCAATTTGTTTTCTAGACTGCAGGGATGCTGAGTTAATAGCTCTCGACCTAATAGGTCGAATCTATTGAAGGAAGGCCTTCACGGCTCCAGGATCCGAAAGAATGGTCCGTTAAATGTTTGCATGGTCGTCGTTGATGATCCGTCCAATCCGAGGCTTTTATTGCAGGTTTCTTGACATGGAACATTTTTACAAAGATGGGTTGTCTGGAAAGAATGGAACCAAGTATCACGAAAAATTCCAATTTCACTGAAAAATAGTTCGCACTTGCACATTGCAAGAGCATTGAATACATATAATAAAATAACGTTTTGACGAAAAACATCGCTTTAAACTATTTATGTATATTTTTTTTTATATCGTTACTTCAAAAACACTATTAATTTACGGGTCAGATGAAAACCAGAGGCGGGATGGATTTGAGACGTGGGCTGGAGTCTGCCGACCCCTGGTTTAGACGACCAATATATAAATTGCACATCAAGTTAAGCTATTGAAAGAGTCGCCATTAAAATTCACTTATAGTACAACAGTATCCAAATCCAAGAATGTAATTAACGGGGCACCGAAATTAGACATGCTGAAAGTGGCCATACGAAATAATCTATATGGATACTTACGTCTTAAACAGAATGTGTCGGAAAATAAACAAAATATGGTAAGCCATGTATGGACAATATAGGTTTCAAATCAAAATAAAACATGCGAAAAAAAACCGAAAATAGCCAATCAGTGTCCAAATCGAACGAAGCGAGCGTCCATCGTTGTGCGATAAAGAAAGTTGTGATTCCTCATGCGCGGAGGAAGCGTAGCTAACGTAGCCCACACAAGAGACGGTTGTTCATGTTTGTCCGATACTGAGGGTTGTGATCCCTTAAGCACGCAACCCACATAAAGGACTGTTGACTCACAATCATAGTCCACACAAGAGACCGTTGCGCCCAGAGCGAGCGTTTATGTTTTTGCGATACTGAAGGTTGTGTCTCCAAACTGATGGCTGAAATAATCTTGAACCAAATCAAACGAACAGTTGACCGCACATTGAACGATGAACATCAACACCCTCGGAATTATTATTGAACAATCCGCAGAGTGGAGATCCCCATTACTTTTCATGTTCATCGATTTCGAGAAGGCGTTTGACAGCGTTGACCGGGAATATATCTGAGAGAGGCATACCAGATAAAATAATTTCTATCATCAAGGAGTCCTACCAGGGAGCCCAATGTCACGTGCTACACAAGGGTGAGCTATCAAATTTTTCGAGGTGCATAGCGGAATGAGACAAGGCTGCATTTTGCCACCTGTACTGTTTTTAATTGCCATTAATGATGTACTAAGCGGCGCGCTTCATGAACACCAGAACAAACGTATAAGATGGAAGTTGTTAAAATACCTTCAACACCTAGTCTATGCCGCCGATATTTGTCTTCTATCAAATAATTCGGATGAAGTCCGATGATCTGTATTGCGAAAGCCGTAATGCGGGGCTGAAAATCAACGCTGTCAAGACTGAGTACTTGAGCTTGGATCCAGGAAGGCAAAGTGGAATTTGTGTTTCGTGACTGGCAGTTGAGAAAGTTGACAATTTTTGCTACCTCGGAAGTGTAATTACAGCAGATGATGGAGCGGATGCCGATGTGCAATCTCGCATCAACAAGGCTCGAGCAGCTTTTTTCAGTGTGACTCCTTTCTGGCAAATAAACAACATTTCCAGACGCACCAAAATCCGGATCTTGGAAACCAACGTAAAATCAGTGCTTTTATATGGCTTTTCAACTTGGATGGTGACCAGTGAAATAATAACTAGATTGCAAACTTTTGTAAACCAGTGTCCATGGCGCATGCTACAGATACGGTGGCCGGAGGTCATTTCTAACGACGACTTCCTTACTATTACTGGTCTGAACAGGATAGACACTTCCATTAAAAGGCGAAAGTGGCCATGGATAGGTCGCACTCTGCGAAAAGGGCCGAACAACATTGCTCAACAGGCCCTCGATTGGAACCCTCAGGGAACCAACGCAAGTCGCCGTGTTGGGCGATAAAATAACACCTTGAGAAGATCAGTAAAGAGAGAGGGTGCCTCAATAGGCAAGTCGTGGAGTGAGCTGAAAGCTATGGCAATGAAGGGGATGAGGTGAAAGGAAAGTAGGCGTTGTTAATGCCCTATGGCCCACAAGGGGTTAACAGAACCAGCGCAGAGCGAGCATAGCGAGCATAGCGAGCGGAGCCCACACAGGCGATTGTTGATTATCAATCAACCCTCAGTACCGCACAAAGTGTGCATGGATAATTTCGGTTTGGAACTAGCTTCACTAGCTCTACCTTACTCTAGGGGGTTGCCACCCCTGGTATATAGCCCTAGGTCGGTCGTTTGACCTCAGCGTCCGATTCGCCCTAGCATATCTGCACCCAGCATTTTCTTTTTGTCTGTGCACAATTTCGGTTTCAAATCGAAACAAAGTATTTGGAGGAAGACAGAAATAGCCATTTTCATACTGACTTTCGTTTTTAAACGGACTCAGCCGAAATTGCCCATTAATGGCTAATTTCCAAATGGCTAATTTCATGGTGGCGTAAGTACCTTAACAAAATATTAAATCCATACCTCTAATTAAAACCTGGTATACATACTCATGTACATTGCTTTTAGCAACAGCCTTTCATTAGCCGCCAGCGGTCAAGTGCAATCATCAAGTTTTGCAACTATCAAATATGTATGCACATATACCTATATATTCATATACATATGTACCTGGTTCCGACTAAAAGATATACGAGTACTTATCCAGCGACTGTTTCTCGTTTAAGACTCAGCTTCCAATTTTTCGACCGGTTACCTCAGCTACAGCTGAGCCGACTACACATCTTGTTAACTAGGTCGGATATCGCTGAGGTCACAAGTCGTAGGCAGCCAGTAATCTTCGTTTAAATATGAATTTCAGGAATTTTTTTCTTTGCAGGTGCAAAAACTGTTTGCCACAAGATATTGAGACCTTTGAATATATAGCCATGGAATGAGCTTGTCCTGTATGTCTCCATAGAAACAGTGGCTCCAAAATCTGGGTACTAAGTCGACAGTCAGCTAACTCAGTAGACTTACGAAATTCAAATATTGACAATAATTGACGTTTGTTTATGCACAATTCGACATTGTGGTCAACATTATGTCAATATCGAAACGCCAACTGAGTAGGCTGATTGTCGATAATTTGACAAAAATTGACATTTGTTTATGCACAATTCTACAGAACAGTCAACATTTGTCAGTATTAAACGCCAACTGAGTAGGCTGACTGTCGACTTATTCACCAGATATTGGAGCCAGTGATAAACGGGATATGCTCATTCCATGTACTGTATGTTCTAAGATTGAGACCCAATGCCTATTTGCGTTTTTTCATGCCTTGCAATTCCTATCTAAAGTAAAAAACATGCTTGCCATCTAGCTTGCCGAAGGTATGATACCCTTCACGCGAAGCAATACCTCCATCCCTTCATTCTGATTTATGGTGGTCTTGCTACTTTGAATTTAGTAGTAAAACTTGTTTCGATTTCACTGTTCCTAGGAGAACCAAATAGTGTGTCGATTTAAACAAAATTTTAAAATATGGTTTGGCGGTAAATATGATTGAATTATATGTTTGGTAAATATAGTATATCTTTAGAAATAACAAAGTTTTTCTAACAAAAATTTACTTTTGAAACGGTCGCTCCCATGAAATTTCATAACCAAGTTAAAATACTCTACCACATTCGTCAAAGGTATAATAATCACTAATCAGATAGAAAACACACGACGCTGCAGTGTCATCCTTGCATTCAGTGAGCCATCTATGTAGTTGCTACAACGGCAAGCAAAAGCGCAAGTGGGCATCGGGTCTAAATCAAGTCGATAATTCGCAGTAACTCGAAATCAATATTATCGGATCAAATCAATCGAATAAATGCCATTAGCGTTTAAGTGCTCAAAATGCCTCCGGTAAAGAAAGGGCCTCATTCTACTTTTTGTGTTGATGGACCTGACCTGCCCCTACATGCAAATTACTTTCTTTTTCCAAATCTACAACCTGTTCCCAATGAATTAATTTTTTAATGTTCATACTATGATATGCTTTCGGCTAAATACACATAAAGTATCTTTCCATTCACCTTGAAACCTACATCTTTTTTTGGGTGCCGCCATGATGGCTCAAAATATTTTGCAGTAGTTTTCTGGTAACGTCATCAACAGTGTATGATAGATGTACCCCGAAGCAGATTCAACTATTTTTCTAGGGGGATAGTTGTAATAAGGTCATGGTAAAAAAATATTTGATGATGTTATCTTATAAATAATATGAGAGTAAATGTAAACGAACTGATAATGTAAGTAAGAATAAGTACTTACACTAAAACCTTAAGTGAAACAACAAACAAGGGAAATTATTTGTATTTTGGACCGAAAAAATTACTCTTATCGTAGGTATTTGAAAGTGGATTTTACAGCGATGAGTCACAGAAGAGTAGAACTGCAATTGGTTCCTGAAACCAGAATTCGGACTATGTGTGCTTGCACACTAGTTCAGTTCAGCGGGGTGTCCGGTTGCTCAGTGCGTTGAAGCGTCAGTCTGATGTTTCATGCTACCGGTCAGCTACGGGTTTGAATCCTACAATATTTCCTGACTTGTCGCAGCTATGCGATTAAATAAGCAAGAGGTACATGCTAGCAAAATGCATCGTCCCAAGCCAGTTTATGCTAACGAAACGTCAACTAAGCCACATGGGAATAGTTGACGCGTTATTTGAGGTGCATACTAGCAACTGCATCATCCGTAAAATATTTGCTATCGAAACGGTAACAAGGCATAGTACTGCAAGAGATGTTGACTCACCCATGTCCCTGGGGCATAGGCCATAGGGGTTAAGGCTATTAACAACAGTTCAACTCTCGGGAGTAATGCAGCTGTTGGACTCCTTCATAAGCGAACAAATTAACTCTCCGACGCTCGCAATATATCTGTCAGATACATGGTGATTGTTGCTGCGCGACATTTCATCAATTTTCCACACTTGAACGTGGGCTTCTTGGCAGCTTCATTACTTGGGTAGATGATAAGTTTTGTGCACTATCTGAGCGATAAGTTGCGACCAGTTATGTAACTTATGCTAAGCTTAAAAAAAAATCAGCAAATGTATTTTTTTTTATTTTGGTGATAAGCAATGTTATTCCTCCGATTCGAATTAAAACTGAATTTGATTCTTTGTTTGTTCCTAGAATTTATAGTTCTTTTTGCAGATGATATCACCATCATCATCGTGGCGCGACAGCCTGATGTCAGGCATTGGCTGCCTGGATCCTTGCCCTCCAATTATCTCGGTCAAGTGACCGCGTTCTCCAATTTTGGAAGCCCAGTAGCTGCTCGGCGTCTGCATATACTGAGCTCTCCCAACGAGCTCTCGGTCGTCTTCGCAGTCTCGCTCCGTCGACTCGTTCTGCGTTCATTACTCTTGCGCTCATCGTCCATTCGTTGTACATGTCCTGCCCATTGAAGTCGTTGTAGTTTGACTATTCGCGAAACATACAGCTCATCGTACAGTTCTACAACTCATGGTTGTACCAGATGCGTCATCCATCTCGATCGCAAACAGCCACACAAATTCGCCGCAGAGCCATACTTTCAAATGCGGCTAGCATGTTTCCGGAGGCATGAGTTAGGGTCCATGCTTCGCAGCCGTAGCATAGCACTGGTCGTAAAATAAAATGGTTTTGTACACGCGGAGCTTCGTGTTTTTGTGCACATGCTTCGACTTCATTATGGGGAGGGGAGAACTGAGAAAAAAGCCTACTACTACTACTAATTGTGTCGACTTGATGAGTAGCCTCTCGCTGGTGTTATCCCGAATAGCGTATTTCAGCGCCATGTTGAAGAACGTCGCCGCCGGTTCATCGCCTTGTTTCAGAACAGTGCGTATTTCAAATAGGTCAATAAGTCTATTATGAATTCTGGCCTGTGAGATGGAGTTGGTTATCATCATTTTTGTCAGTCGCACTAATTTTGCCGGTATACCAAATTGCAGCATGATGTTGAACAGTACTCCACGATCGATACTGTCGTATGCCTGCTTGAAGTCGGCAAAGATTTGGTATACGTTTACGTTGTATTCCCAGCACTTATTGAATATCAGTTTGACCGTAAAGAGCTGATCGGCTGTGTGCCTAGCGACCAGGTCTGATATTCGCCAATGATTCGTTCTGCGTAAGGTTTTATTTTATTTTCCAGAATTTTCATCAAAATTATGTTGGACGTGCAGACTATTATTATGCCCCTGTAATTCTCACATCGCAGTTTATTTCCTTTTTTGTGAATTGGACAAATGATGCTTCTGCGCCAATCGTCTGGGATCACCTCGTCCTCCAATAGTCGCAGGAGTAATTGATGTATGGCATCAACCAGAACCGTTCCACCGAGTTTTGTTCAGTTCAGATGGAATCTCTTTATGCAAGCCATAGACGCTCGTACCAATCCGTCGGATTGGTCGCAAGTCAACCACTGATACGCGAACCGTATTCATACAATTTTACTCAAGAAAAGTAGTCAAACAAGTTATTCTCTATCGCCGCGACACGCTCCGCATAAGTTGTAACGATTCGTGGATATTGGTGATGTTCCTCATCCGGTAGGTTGCAACATTGGAAATCTGTTGACCGAATCATAGTCACAGCCAAACAAATCCCAACGCCGGCATACCAAATGAGGCGACGAGTATCCACTCTGCTTGCTAACGTATAATCGGGGGAATATTCGACACAATGTGCAGGAAGGGCTTTTCAAAACTTAAGAAATAATCTACAAATAGCAAATCATTACCTCTTACAAGCAGCGTCACAAGTCCGCAAATTGTCCTGCCAAAGTACTCGTATGTCTGGAGTACAACTGATACCACGCATATTCCAAGTGTGCGATGAGACACAGTCTGCTACCAATCCCTGGTCTTCTCGAATTTCTCCCAGCCGCGGCACAATTATCGTTGAAAACACGGCAACTAAACATAAACACGGCCACTAGAACCACTTAATAACACAGTCGTGACATTTCACATTGTCAAATTGAACACCCAAATGTCAAAGAGTTGGGGGAATGTAAAATTTTCCCATCTTTAATTTGAGGGTGTTCAATGCCATTATGCGGTTTTACACAACATATAGCCAGGTTGGGGAACTTAATGAATCTTCAAGGGCGTTTCCGGTTAGGGGTTCAAGTGAACTCGAAACGCAGTGACGTGTGGAAGCAGTGGAAAATTGCTGGAAGAGGTATCGGCGAAAATCGGAATACTCAAATTCCCTGGTGAGAATTAGAAGTTCTACTGTGTTAGCCAAGATAATTATTAGTGTTTTCCTTTAGTGATTTGCGCTCCATGGTCGAGCCGAAATCAAACAGCAGGAAGAGTGGTAACCTAAAATCCTCTTAAGTAAATTCCTCAATGAGGATTATCACAAGGCGTATAAAATAAGTGGACCGTCGAAGAAAAGAAGGTATCGGCGAAAATCGGAATACTCAAATTCCCTGGTGAGGATCATAAAATTAATTGTTTAAACAAAAAAAATAGTGATACGTGATTTTTTTTGTGATTTGCGCTTTTAGTACGCTGCGCTGGTAGCGTAGGTGAAAGAGGAGGAGAGGCGGGCGTAACCATAACCCCAAAAAACCAGTGTAGTAAGGGTTAATACGTCGCTGGATGCCCTCGTCGCTCTCTGACCCTGCCGTATTGCGTGGGCCCCATCCAACACGGATGAGCTGGATCCACCGCAATTCCTCGGTCACTACAGCCATCGGAATTATCGGCCACTTTGTGCCGTCCAAGCGTGACAGCCAGCGCCGCTTCCAACCAAAAAAGGCAACCAAGCAATAACAGAAAGAAAAAACGGAAAAAAAATTATTGCCGCGCTCTATATGTGTTAATGTGTTATCGTAAATAAGTGTGTTATGTTGAGAGCAAAATGTGTCCAAATTTCCACGCCACTTAGGCGATAACATGTTTTATGTATATATTTTATATATTGTTAGGTTAAGTTAGGTTAAGTTACATAGTCGCGTAAAGATGCTACTATCCGTATATTCTAAGCGGATCATTAATTTGCCAACGTCGTGGGATCTCCAGTAGCGGCCGCCACCGGACTCCTCCCAGCGTCAATATAGTAACCGTGAGTAGAGAAAAAAAAAAGAGAAAAATTTTTAAACCAAAATTATAACCAAAAACTCTAAATATTATATATTGTATTATGAAATTTGCCCATATTTATTCTCCCAAATGATGCTGTCCTAAAGTTTTCCATAAGATGTCGTGCCTATGTCTTCCCAAATCGCCCCAATAGCACCTTATGTCTTTTGGTGAAGTTATTGTGAGGTGATGACGTAAACGTCTCCACCCACTGCCGCGTTCCTCGCCATGACTCCTTAAGGAGATAAATTGTCACAGGTATCTGCGTCGGAACGAGCTTTGTCAATGAATGACGTACTCCGTACTCATCGGCGGATGCCACCTCCGCATTGTGCCATACTCGAAGAGACCACCGAGTATCGGTCTTCGGATCGTTCCATACGTCTTGCGTTTTCTCCGATAGGGGAAAATTCCCAGTTTTTTGGCACCTGATTTCATAGAATGTAGTAGGGAAAAAAGTCAGCGAAGATCCGACCCATTGCCGAAATTCCTCCCGAACTGAGCTGCCCACCAGCAGGTGCCACTGTCGGTCTGACTTTATCCCGGATTCCTCCCTTACCAAGGGGGTTGCTACAAAGTGTACAGCGACAGCCCGCGCGACTACCTTTTCTGATCCCATATTGTAGTTGTTGTTTGGGTTAGCTCTGAGTTCGTGTCGAGCTCGATGCTCAACACTTCGAGCCCAGACCCGACCCAACAACAATTTCAATGTAGAGTCCGACCGGTATTTGAATAGGTGAATTGTTGTGAATGAACGATTACGGTGTGTGTCAAAATACAGTATGGTCTGCTTATTGACGAATTTTTCAATGCAGAATTTATAGACACGATATTATATACGTATACATGCACGTACATATGTGAGTATTATAGAAGTCTCGTTGTTATTAAGATTGGGTAGATCTTCACCGTCTCCTTAATCAAAGTTGAACAGGTGCAATAATAATTACAGCCTGCAGGTAAATAGGAATTATGTAATTATACTGATAATCGTTGGAATATAATTTGTTGGTTGGCTACTACTACGAATATTTGACGAATTCCTTCGATCTGATTATGGCCAACTTACTAAAACCCAAGCAGATTCTCACCTCAGGATTACATGCCAAAAATCAGATGTCTACCTCAATTGGTTCAAGAGTTATAGTCAAAAAAAAAACTTTGAAAAGTAGGGCAGTACGGAGCTCTTTGTAAAAAAATTACCGTTAGCTTAACTTAACGATTTCGTTTTACCAGAAAAGTATAAGATTACCCTCACGAGCAATCTACCAAAGTTAGAGCTTTTCATGTTTATTTAATCGGGAGTTATAAATACATTAATTATTTTACATATGTACGGGAGGCAGGCGTTATCTTGACCTGATCACGCCCATTTTCAATAGCAACCAACTAAGATCATACTGCCAACATTTAACCAAAATTTCAAGTTTCTAGCTTCATTCTATCGGAAGTTTTCGTGCGAACGGACAGACAGACAGACGGACAGACAGATAGACAGACGGACAGACATAGCTCAATCGAATCAGGAGATGACATTTATATATTATATATACATTGACATACCTCCGGAGCCTCCTTTAAGTTGTTACATATTTTCGTCGTGACAAAAACAATATACTCTATAATACTATAAGTCTAGGGTATACAAATGTTAAACTTTTCAAATATTTGTTTTTATTTACTCAACATTTCAGTTGATATAATTTCCAATTGTCGAAATGCAGTTTTCATTGAGTGCGTTCAGAAGGTGGCAAAAGAGCAGAAACCGCTCGCGAGCAGCTCCGGAGCTGCTCGGTTTGGAGTCTGCACCTGCTGAACGCTACTTCACCAGCTGACAAATCGACCAGCTGAAAGCTGACGATGACAATTTTAGACGTCAAGTGCCGAAAAGTGGAAAATACATGAATCCCACGCTGTCCATTACAAAAATCACGAACAACGAAGAAACAGATTCAAAAGCACCCGAAAACCAAAGAACTAGAAGCCGAAAACGGCGAAAACAACACAACCAATTTGATAACTGTCAAAACTCGAAACTCGCAACATGAGCGTGAGGTTGAAAAAGAAGAAGAAGAACCTGAGCGCTGATCAGTGAGCAGAAATATTTCTTGCTCGGTGAAATTTGATCATGCTCACCCGAGCAGAAGTTGCTCAGTCACTTCCGAACCCGCTCGTTCTGAACATGTTCGCTGAGCGGAAGTTGCTTAGTTCCTTCTGAACGCACACATTATTACGCCGCTTATTATTGTATTTATTAGTCTAAGTGGCATGTACTATATCTATCAGATATATTGCGAGTTATCTCGTTGCAATTCCTACTGCGAGTGTCGGAGGGTTCAACGTATAGTAACCTGTTGTCACTAAGATAATATGTACATAATCGACTTTATAATACCGTAGACTTATAGTATAGGGTATATTGTTTTTGTCACGACGAAAATATGTAACACCTTAAAGGAGGCTCCGGAGGTATAGCAATGCATATATATAAATGATCAGGGTCACCTCCTGATTCGATTTAGCCATATCTGTCTGTCTGTCTGTCCGTCTTTCTGTCTGCCGTTCGCACGATAACTTCCGATAGAATGCAGCTAGAAACCAGAAATTTTGGTTAAATGTTGGCAGTATGATCTAGTTGGTTGATATTGATCAGGTCAAGACAACGCCTGCCTCCCGTACATATGTAAAATAATTAATGTATTTATAACTCCCGATTAAATAAACATGAAAAGCTCTAGCTTTGGTAGATTGCTCGCGAGGGTAATCTTATACTTTTCTGGAAAAACAAAATCGTTCAGTTGGAAACTAACGGTAATTTTTTTACAAAGAGCTCCGTACTGCCCTACTTTTCAGGTTGTTTTGACTATAACTCTTGAACCAATTGAGGTAGACATCTGGTTTTTGGCATGTAACCCTGAGGTGAGAAGCTGCTTGGGCTTTAGTAAGTTGGCCATAATCAGAACGAAGGAACGCCTACCTCCCCTAAAAAATTCAAAAAATTAAATATTACTTTAATTTCGATAACTTTCAATAGAATGGCACTAGCAAGTTAAAAATTTGGCAAAACGTTGGTAGTTTGATGAGGTTAATTCTTATTAAAAATGGGCAATATCCGACCCAGGAAACCTCTACCTCCCCTGCAAATGAAGCTTCAAATAAGCGATAACTTTTGACAGAATGAAGCCAGCGACTTGAAATTTTGGTCAAATGTTTGAAGTGCGATTGAGTTAGTCAGTACTAAAGATGGGTTAGATCCGATCTAAGGAACCCCTACCTCCCTTAGAAGTGAAACTTAAAATAAGCGATAACTTACGACAAAATAAAGCTAGCGACTTGAAATTTGTTTAAATGTATGTAGGGTGATTTATTTGGTTGGTGGCAATGATGGGCAAGATCCGACCCAAGGAACCCCTACCTCTCCTGCAAGTGAAACTTTAAATAAGCGATAACTCTAGACAAAATGAAGCTAGTGACTTGAAGTTTTGGAAAAATTTTTGTACTGGGATCTAGTTGGTTGTTGTTAAAAACGCGCAGGATTCGACAAAGGAAGCCTCTACCTCCCCTACAAGTGAAACTTCAAATAAGCAATAACTTTCGATAGAATGAAGCTAGCGGCTTGAAAAATTCAACAAATATTTGTAGAATGAGTTAGTTAATTGAATTTGAGAATGGTCAAGATCCTCCTGAATGAGCGCCAACCTCCCCTATAAACTGGCCATATAGGAAACCCACTTTGCATATGGTCGTTGCCAATTGGTACTTTTGGTATCACCACTAGGTCTGTACAAGTCTAGGGTATATAAGCTTCGGTTTATTTTGTTTTGTATTACAAATTATTTATTAATGTTTTATATCAAATATCTCAAATAAATCCCTAATTCCAACTAGTACCTTACCCTAATTTTAGAAATTTATCCCATGGAAATCAGAGGAATAGCTTGTTGGTCTTACCACTATAAAATGCGATTTTTTTTTCATTTAAAATTTAGCATTTTATAACTTTTTCTCCAAATTGCGTTTATATAATGTTTAATTTCAAATATTTGATCCAAATTTTCTGAACGATTTTCACTCATAGGCGCGCAGCCGCCAGAAATTTGGATAGAATGATCTAAACACACGTTGACTATATTAAAATATTGTATATTCAATTTTTATACCTTTCACGGATGTGATATATATATTATACTAGCCGAGGGCTAGCTTGCTTAAATAAACTTATAAGAAAAACTTTTTTATTTCTGATGATATCTTTACCAAATTTCACATTATTTAATGAAATTGACTACTAAACTATGTTCCAAAATTTGGTTGAAATCGGCCTACTATTTCATATACCTTTCATAGGAACAATGGAATCGGAACAAGTTTTACTACTAATTTCAGTAGCCGACGGCTAGCGTGTTTAAATAAAACTTGTACATGAAAAGCCGGTAGCCAAACATGAGACTGATGCCTCAACACACTGCGCTACCGGTCGCCCCCAAAAAAACATAAATACATGGGGGGCAAAAATTCCTCTTCCATAGTCCTCCGCGTGGGCACCCCCTAGAACGGCAGTGGTTACTGTCCATTGCTAACCAACGTCAAGCCACCAGTGATGGTGGTGCGATGATTTGATTGAGGTAAATCTTCACCCTGTGGTGCGGGGTGTAAAACTCATACCACGGCCTTTCCCTTTGAGGGCCTGTCGTTAAAACCGACAATCAAAGGACAGGATGTGATGCCAGCAACTTGCACTATCCAAAATCTTTATATGCTAACGAAACGTCAACTATGCCTCGGATAAGAGTTTCGGCTATCGTACAATGACAAAGATTGGATTCTGGAATGTGCGTACTCTCCTGGACAATGGATCAGAAGGTCCCCAGAACGCACGATTTCTTTAATTAGAGAGTGAATTTCTGAGGTACAAATAAAACATCTTAGGAGTTAGTGAGATAAGATGGTGGAACAGCGGAGAATTTATCTCTCCAACGGGCAGCACTGTAATGTTGTACTCCGGTAAAGCTACCGATAGTCGTCGTGAGTCAGGTGTGGGGCTCCTTTTAACCAGAGCCGCATGAAACTGTCTCTTGTCCTGGGAGCCGGTCTCTGACAGAATCCTGACCGCCAGGTTCCGGACCAAAATGAGGAACATCTCAATAATACAATGTTATGCCCCAACTGAACCCGACAATGTCTTGGCAAAAGACTCCTTCTACGAAGAACTAAACGCCGTTCAGAGCAGAACACCTAAAGGTGACATTATAATGGTTATGGGTGATTTGAATGCGAAAGTTGGCGCTGATAACTATGAGCTCAGACATGTGATGGGGAGACACGGTCTTGGTGATCGTAATGACAACGGTGAAAGATTTGTAGAGTTCTGCAACTTTCACAGTCTCCTCATCGGTGGTACTATGTTTGAGCATAAGGACCACCACATAGTCAGTTGGTCTTCTGTTGATCGGCGCAGAACACAAAATCAAATCGACCACTTTGACATCAGGAAAAGATTTAAGAGTTGCCTCCTGGATGTGTGAAACAAGAAGGGCGCCGATATTGGGATGGGAAGAGACCATTATCTTATGATCGCTAATGTTCGATTGCGTATTGCAGCCGTGCGCCGCCCCAGCGACGAAAGATCCAGGCCCCGCAAATTCAACACCGCTCGACTAAAAAATCCAGCTGTCTTACAACAATATAATGACCATCTTGCGCAGAAAGCGGCTGAGATAACTAGTCACCCAGATAGTGACATAAACGAAAACTGGGATGCCATAAAAAATGCGTACATTGATAGCGCAAATACCATCCTTGGCCCAAACCCGGATTGCCGGAATAAGCCCTGGATGTCCGACGCTTCATGGCAGCGGATTGTTGAAAGAAAGGAGCTGAAAGTTCGTTTGGCTGCAGCATCAGACGACAATCGAAGCAGCATCGAACTCCTTTACCGTCAGAAAGCTCGAGAAGTTCAGCGTAGTGTGCGACGCGATAAAAGTGTTTATGCCAATTCTCTTTTAGCCTCAGCAGAAGAAGCCGCAATAAGTAACAACTTAAATGCTGTATACGGTGTGTCATCAAGGAGTTTACAGTTGGTCGTAACTCCTGCCAACATCCGGTGAAGGATAGTGATAGGAAGCTACTTATCTTGAAAGAAGATCAAATGAGGAGGTGGAAGGAACATTTCGCCGCGGTTTTGAATCGTGTAACCTCTGGTGAAGTTCTCCCTCATATAGATAATTTAGCTAACCATCAAAATGTGCGTATACGGTCCACTGCCCCGACTAAAGAGAAAATAGTCACTGCAATTATTTCACTAAAACGAGGAAAGGCCGCCGGACTTGCCGGTATCCCTGCCGAACTTTATCAAGCAGCGCCAAGCGTAACTGCCGATTTGCTGCACCCACTTGTTGATAAAGCGTGGAATACAGAAGCCTTTCCGACTGAGTGGAAGGAAGGTTTGATCATCAAACTTCCAAAGAAGGGTAGCCTCACAGACTGTAATAATTGGAGAGGCATTTGTGCGCTTCCTGCCGTTGCCAAGATAATAGCTAAAATAGTCCTGGAAATACTAAAGGCCCACTTAGAAAGCGCAATTGATGAAGAGCAGACTGGTTTGCGACCCGGATTCTCCTGTGTCGATCAAATTAACACTCTGCGAATCATCATCGAACAATGCGCTTCACTTGCTTTTCATCGATTTCGAAAAGGCTTTCGATAGTGATAACTGTATTGCTTTGCATGCCATGAAATGGAACCCCATTTCCAACCAAGGCCGACCAAGAGGGGGTCCTCGAATCTCATGGCCTCGATCTGTGGCAAAGGAGTCTCAGGCACTGGGTAAGTCTTTTGGGGAGTTGCGCCCCATCGCCCAGAACAGAATACGATGGCGCACAGGAGTAGTTGGCGTGCTATGCCCTACTAGGGGTTAAGGCAAAGTTGTAGTAGTAGTAGAATAAGTCAGAGTAGCGAAGATGAAAACGGATCATGTCCTTGCTTGTGAGTGTGTTTTGGTTTAGTTAGCGTTCAAACGTAAACTCAAATTTCAAGAGGATATTTAAATCCTTAGTACATACCCAGTCAGACAAGAATCGAAACTTGATCGATCCTGGATCGAAGACTGTCTACTAAGGAATCGATGACTTTTTCGAGGACACGTCGGAGACATTTGTATGGGCATGGCATGGCTTTTGCGATACCGAAAATAATTACAGGAACCGATCCAAAATCGATGATTGTAGTCGATTTAGAATCGATGACTGGAGTCAAGGTAGAATCGATACTGAGATCGAATTGTGATCGATGATTGTAGTCAACGTGGAGTCGAATCAGGATCGATGACTGGAATCGAATCAGAAAGAAGACAACACAAACATCCATGACCACGAACGTCGTCGTGGACGGGACTCGAACCCGAAACGCCGCTAATTAGACATGAAACTGATGCCTCTAAGCACTGAGCTACCGGTCGCCCCTACTTAACAGATTAGAATTCCTGCACTAACCTTCTATCCAGAGCAACTCAGACTCAGATCAAGTTGTCAATATGATTGCGTAGTATACGACGTTCTAACGCACACAAAAGTCTGTTTTCTTACATTCAAATGGCTAAACTGCCAGAAAATAAATAAAAAGATACAAAGTATCTACACTGCATGCAGATACATCGGAACATGGATATGTCTGTGACTACCGACTGCGTGGAACCTGTTGTGTTGAAGATATCGACGTAAGTTTTGTAAAGATCCCAGTATAGTTATACTGGATGAAATCATTCGAATAAACACGTCCCACGCTTTCGGTAGGCATAAGACATATCCATGTACCCATGTATCTGGTGGCAGTGTAGATACTCGTCATAAATTCTGCTTTGCTTTGCCCTGTCCGCTTGGGCTCCTTTCTCTCGCGGGATCGTTTCGTTTTCGTTTGCATCGCGTGTGTGCAATATTCACCTCCTCTCGTGAACCCTGTTCCATCTACCCGTTCGGTATAGTTTGCAGACTGCAGCCTATCGACATTTCTCTGAGTACGTTTCTGCTAATCGCAATCACGCTTCCCACCATCTTTTCCCAATCGGACGTGTATTGTGTTTGTGTATCTATTGCAAAATCGCTCCCACACTATCCGTCTCATCCCGCCCCTTTACTCGTAATCAACCGTCCGGGTCCGGCACACACAATTTCTCAAGGAACGCGTGCGACTCTATGCGATTGTGTCCGGTAAACAGAAAGGGAAACTAACAAAAGTAAACAAAACATTCCAACACACGCACAAAGAGAATGCACAAGAAAAATTTTGGAATTTTTGCAGAAGGGGGCATTTGATCTTCTGCAGACCTCTGAATGTACATCATAACATATAACATCCTGCGACGAATATTTCTTTATTTCGCGACTTGAGAGATTCTAACTCGCCTGTTTATTGCACGTGTGGTGGGGGCCCACATTGTGGACCAGTCAGACCTCAAATCGCCGCCATTGCAAATGCACAAACGCAGTCGCTGGATCACCCGATTTGGCTCGAATGAACTTCATCCGCTCTCGCTCATATTCGGGGGGCGGGAACTATGTAGACTCTCTCAAATTGCGTCTGTGCATGTCCAAAATGTTAGTCGAACTGACTACTTGCTACCTTTTCTGGGACCCTAGTGATTCAGATAGTACAACTCGGGCTATTTTATTAAATGATGAATGGGAATTGGCGGAAATTGAAGGTCATTGAAAGTCCGCCCGTTCACCCGTACACTATGTTATTTCTTGCCGTCCACAACGTCAACCTTTATCGCTATCAAATCAACATCCCAACATGTACACACAGGATCCCCGCAAGCGCACCGCCCGCGCGGATCTACAAGCCAGTGGCGTGGCGTGATAATTCAACTAGGGGAAGCAATTGGTATTAAAAATTTACTATTATTATGCTTTCCACAAATTTACTGCGTATTAATTGAACCCCTCTCGTTAGCTACTTTTAACATTTCTAATATAAAAGCACCCAGGAATCACGAACGGGGACGTGAGAGTAGGTATACTGTATTTTATCAGCATTTTAATTCCCATGCTACCAATATATAATAATTTACTTTTAAATAAATAATTGTAAAAATTATATGTTGGTAGACTTATCAAAAAAGCAAAGCTGTAACTATAAGTATATAAATAAAGCATATTCGAATTATTAGAACTACTATAACAATAACAACAATAGCAAAAAAATTGCAAAATAAATATCCATACACTCATAAAGAAAGTAATCATGTTCAGCGAATCAAAATTTGAATAATAAAAACAATAACAATACAATAAAAATTAAAAATAATTCAACTATTTACTATTTAAAAAATCACAGTTAGTGAGTAAAATAAAATAATAATAATTGGGCAATAAATATATTACAATTCAAAATAAATAATAAGATCCGTACATACTATTATTTGTAATTTAATTCTATTCGTCTTTCTTTTTTTGCGAATTCATCTATAATATCTGTATAAAAACTTTGCTCACACAAACATGATTTAAGGAAAACCTTTTCAATTGACATTATTGCCAAGTCGCTAAGCCGTTGTTCGCCTGTACAATTTCTAAGAT
Source organism: Chloromyia formosa (assembly GCA_964017055.1). Taxonomy (NCBI): domain Eukaryota; kingdom Metazoa; phylum Arthropoda; class Insecta; order Diptera; family Stratiomyidae; genus Chloromyia; species Chloromyia formosa. The sequence continues at coordinate 63,455,184 of OZ024818.1, forward strand.
ACGTTTTAATCCTTTTTAAGCAAGAAAAACTGCGCTCTGCGGACGCACTGGTTACTGGTAATGTTAAAACTAAACATATTAATTTATAAAATTGTGTGAAGCTATCTTTTAATTTGTTATTAATGAAATAGTTAAAAATACCTTGAAAAGATTTTCCCTGCAAATCAGAATCAGAATAAAGCACAATGAGTTCAGTCTTTAATGAAATATGGTCAAATATATCAGCATAAGTTTTAGTTATTTTAAATTTAGTAAAAGATTGTCCGGAAATGTTTTCAAATATTGGTTAAATTTAGAAGAATCTAATAGGTTTAAAAATGTGAAACTTGCTTAGGATGAAAATCTTGAATTTATTTCTGCGGTAATATTATCTATAATTTCGACATAAATACGTGTAAAGAATAGTTCAACATTTTCATTACTGTCAACAAGGCACCTGGCTTTTTTCCGGCGTTGTGGAGTTTCGCAAATAGATGTGGTTTGGGTCCAAATTTCCGTGAAACTATTTCTTAACGATTGAAGTTGATTTTCAAAATCTGTAATTTTTTGAATGCAGTACATTATATCAGTTTGTTTACTTTGAAATATATCGAAAAGTACGTCGGTTTGTGGAAAAATTTTAGAAAAAACATTGAGCAGGAAAACAAACTGAAAATCTGTAAGTAAAACAAGAAGTCCCCTTGCGCTATTAACGGTCTCGCCATCCCACTTTCCACTCTCATTTTCAATGATATATTCAAAGAGTTCTTTTAATTGATCTAAATTATCAAAAATGGTTAAAACTAATCGACCATTAAAAGTCCAACGTGTTGGAGCTAATTTTGGAAGCCTTCTTTTGAGGAATAAATCTAGTGCAACTGTTCTCTTTGTTGAATGATTAAAAAATGTTGAAAAACAAGTAATAGATTGAAAAAAAATTCGACATTCGCGTATTTTATCGCATGATTTAGATAAAACTAAATTTAACCGATGAGCGAAGCAATGAATATATATTGCGTTTTTATACACATCCTTTACACGTGTTTGTAATCCAGTTATTTTACCAGACATTACCGAAGCCCCGTCATAGCTTTGACAAATAAGTTTGTTACCGCAATTGAATTTTTGAACAACATCTAAAACATGGTCAAATAAACGCGACGCAGTCTGATCATCAGAAATATCTGTAAAAGTTATGAAAGTTTCTTTAACCTCACCGGAAGGAGTAATGTAACGAAAGGTTGTTGAGAGTTGAGAACGACATGAAACATCGGTTGTTTCATCTAATATTATTGCTATAAATTTAGTTTGCTGAATTTCATTATAAATCTGTTTTAATAAAATTTTAGAAATGCTACTAATGAGATCGTTTTGAATATAATTTGATATTCCGGAAAAAACAGTCGCTTGCTCCAAGTGAGCTCGCAAGTCCGGATTATATTTAGCTAAAAGATTTAAAAGTTCAACGTAATTTCCCCTATTGCAAGAATTCACATTTTCATTGTGACCACGAAATGCCTGTTTTTGACATCCTAAATGGCACACAACGTCAATTAGCATTTTTAGTATATCTCGATTTTTCGAAACTTTCTCATTGTGCAATATTATTGAAGATCTATGTTGGCTACTTAATAATTCTTCAATTCTAGGACCGGAACCGAACTTGGAAAGAAGAAGTACTGACTTTAAATGATCAACGCTTTTCGTACCATGCCTGTCCACAGCTTTATGTAAATTATTTAAGTCACAAAACCCGGTAGTTCGCCAAACATTTGAATCATTTGAAAATAACAAGCATGGCCAACAAAATAATTTTTGCTTGGTCTTACAACCGGTAATCCATTCCGTATCTTCATAAATCTTAGCAGTAAAATGCCTAGTACATCTTTTTGTTTTAGAAACAATTTCCAAAATCGGTTTCGGTCGACCCTTTTCGATAATGTCTTTTTTTTCTGCGAAAGATCGAGATCCAAAAGACAATCGAAAAAGATCATCAACAACACAATATTGATCCATGCTACTTTAAAAACAAATCAAAACACTATAAGCAATTATAAGCACCTAGACCGATTAAAAAACCCCTTCACCTTTTCACCAACAAAAAGCACACAAATCGCACTACACTAAAGCACTACACTAGAGCAAATGAGTTTTAAATTTAACGGCTCATTCAATTCCTTGTGACGTCAATGACTTGAGGCAGTATAACCATCTCCCACTTATTTTTTCTTGGAATTTTCCGTTAAATGGTTTTCGATTAGATATAAGTTATTGAAATATGCATAAATATCCCTATAATTGAGTTCGTCTCTTACTAATACTCGTATACACTGATAATTCTATGCGAAATCACTTCTTCTCGAATTTACCAATAATAATTTTTAACCATGAAGCCATTATATTTCAAATCGAAACTTTTTCCACAATTCAATTCCTATCCTACTCTGGTAACCCTTGTGAAACTCATATAGCACATCACATACGCATTGCAACACAGCAAATATTTTCAGTCCACAAGAAAATACGAACAAAGAGGAAATGGGAAGAAAAGTTCCCCAGCGTCCATGCGCCAGCAGCTCCGCTGCAGGCAAGAATTTCCTCTACTACATGTGAGGGGAACTTGGAAGCAAATTCCTGAGTGCTTCCAACCTACCGTGTACGTGAATTTTTTTTTATCGCGACACAGTAGGTTTACTGGGGAAAAAAATAAACGCTCATAGATACAAATTTTGATATGCTTCCATGTGTCTTCTTCTTGGTGTGGTGTGGTGGTTTTCGCGGTGTTACCAATTCGGCTGTGTAAGATATTCGCGATTAGTTTCTTTGGAACTTTTATTTACATAGACTGTGCCGAAGAGTTTTTTTCGCGACTTTTTCGCGCGATTCAGAAAAAATTATTTAGAAAATTTTCCACCAATCGCCAAATATAAGGGAAGCAATGCTTCCCTTGCTTCCATGGACGCCACGCCACTGCTACAAGCAACAGCCATGCACAATGACCACTTCACTCAAACGACATGCACAACCAGAAAAGAAAATTTTTCAATGGGATTGTTTCCTCTTCTGACCCCCAAGTTGAAAAACAGACATTTCGTGTGACGGACAGATTTTTAGGATGACCCCCAGCTATAAGACATATCCATGTCAAAAACCGGCTGAAGCTTGGCTTCGGCCTAGAGTCCGAAGCGTATATACCCTAGACTTCTACAGACCTAGTGGTGATGCCATAAGTACCTATTGGTAACGACCATATACATTAAAAGTGAGTTTTCTGTATGTTTATAGGGGAGGTGCTTTCCTCTGTGCATTGCAAACTTCATGACAAAGTTAATATACCCTATCACATCCGTGAAGGGTATAAAAGTGGTGGTAGAAAAAAAAAATTCCTGGACAAAGCAAACATTTTGATTTTACAAATTTATAACAGCTAAACCGCTCGTTTGAATTCCACCAAATAAATTTTTGATTTTAGAACGCCGTATTGGCTGTGATTGACGTTTTATTTGAACATTCTAGCTATCGCAGTTTTCCAGATATTGTGTTTTTATAATAGTAATGTGAGGTATACAATTTTTTATAATAAAATGTAAATGCTCATATCAGGTAAGGGGCTAAGAATTCGAGAAAATGTTCCGGAATGTTTTTTGCTGGAAATTATCTGCGAAATCACATAGCGGTGCATTTATGCGCCAATTTCCGGACACCCTGCATATCAACCCCAAATATATTTTAGTATCCACAGGAAGTTTTTGATTGCGCCGAGATTTGAACTCCGAGCTCTACATTAGTATCGTAGAATGGTGACCGAACGACCACGGCCACCGAGCGCGACACAAAGTGTCGTGGAATCCACTCAGGAATTTCAAACTGGTTGACCGGTGTAAAATTTGGCGTCTCAAAGTGCACAAGATTTCACGGCACTTTTCATTCCACGGTGATCTGTGTAGCAGATAGTGTGATGTCGTGCAAAACTCTGACCAAATTTAAAAGAAAAAAAAAATGTGTTTAGAAATTTGAACAAAATTGTTGCGTACATGTATATTCTGTGAAACACATATGCACTCACACACACACTCATAAAATGTGCGTCCTTTGTAAAGGGTTATCCATTTCGTGTTTCGGAAAGTAAAGCCCTGCCATTCGACATCTGTCAAATGTCAGTGTATTCCAAACTGGTATTGGTTTAGTTGAAGGTTTGCCATTTTACAAGATGGAACGTTTTACGACTGAACAACGCGTTAAAATTATTAAATTATTCTACCAAAATGGTGAATCTGCGGTGGCCACGTTTCGTGCATTACGCGCAGATTATGGTCGACATAATCGTCCCAATGAGCGCACAATTGCCTACACAGTGAAAAAATTTGAAGAAACTGGATTGGTGACAGACATTTCTACACCTCTGCATCATCGTTTTGCTCGTTCGACCGAAAACATCGCCGCTGTGAGTGAAAGTGTGGCCGAAGACCCGAATTTGTCGATTCCGCGCCGATCCCAGCATTTAGGCCTATCTTACGGTACATTGTGGCGCATTTTGCATTTGGACCTTCATCTCCATCCTTATAAAGTCCAGCTCACGTAAGAATTAAAGCCGGCTGATCACAGATTGCGTCATGAGTACCCAGATTGGGTCCTCCAACAGCAGGCCACCGATGCCGATTTTTCGGAGAAAATCTTCTTTAGCGATGAGGCCCATTTTGCGCTCGGCGGTTATGCAAACAAACAAAATTATCGCATCTGGGGCAGTGAGTAACCGCAAGTGACCGCTGAGAAACCGTTGTACCCGCAAAAAGTGACTGTTTGGTGTGCATTGTGGGCCGGCGGCGTCATTGGGCCGTTTTTCTTCGAAAACGATGAAGGAGCCGCCGTTACAGTCAATGGCCAGCGCTATGGCGCCATGATTCATGACTTTTTTTGGTCGGAAATTGATATGGATCTCGACAATATGTGGTTTCAACAAGACGGGGCCACATGCCACACCACGCGAAAAAATTTGGCTTTATTGCGCGAGAAATTCCCAGGACGCGTAATTTCGAGATTCGGCGATGTGGCTTGGCCAGCAAGGTCTTGTGATTTAACGCCGTTAGATTTCTTTTTGTGGGGCAATGCAAAGGACCGTGTTTATGCGAACAATCACACGACGATTGGTCAATTGAAGGACAAAATCCGTCGAGTTATAGCCGAGTTATTGCCCGAAATATGTGAAAAGGTAATCGAAAATTACCTCAAAAGGATCGAGTCCTGCAAGCGGTCCCGTGGGGAACATTTGACAGATATTGTATTCCACGTATAATGGCATAATCCAAACTTTATTATGAAATAAAAATTCCATCGAAATTCAAATATTTACTGTGTTTAATTTAAGTTTACTTTCCGAAAGAGAAAATGGATAACCCTGTACTTTCGAAAAAAAAATGGCAAATATCTTTTACTCGAAGGACACCAGAATATCCTTTATTGTCTGCAGGTCGTCCTTTTTTTTTGACTTTGGGCTCAGTGAACATGTAAGTTGAGCGTGAAGGATTAAAAGGGAAAAAATTTGAAGGAAATCGTATGTAGGGTTAGGGAGATAGAAGGGAAAACATATCTCCATACAAAATGTATTGGAAAATTGAATTTCCCGAATTTCCCAATTTCCCGGGAAAATTTCCAATTTTTAATGATTTAAGGTTTCAAGTGGAGCGTAAAAAACCGATTTCAAAAAATTTGAAGCAAATCGGATAAAGGATAACGACGCCAACACTGTACATACGTAGACAACTTTCTCTTATATAAGTAGAAAATTAAATACGTAATATCCTTATTTTACGTTATTTATGATAATTAAAACGAGGAAGAATAGGTATCAGATGCATGATAATTTCAAAAAGGGTGTTATGACGACGTGTTAGATGTCATCTCGCGGCCATTGGATCAATTTTTACAAATGTCCCATCTGAAATGCACTATGGAAATTCCCAAATATCAAACTCGATTTCGGTGCCGCTGCGCACGGCCCTGCCTCCACTCGTCACACATAAACTGCCGGCACAAATTGCTGCAACGCAGCTCCGCCGACAAATTCTACTTTCCGGCAGCTATCTCCAAACCGATCTCCCGTTTAAAAAATCCAGTCCTCCTCCGATCAAAATTTCAACTCTTCACCATTCACTTTTGTGTGTGTGTGTCAGAGGATTGTGGAGACCGCAACTTAAGGTATGCGCTACCGATAAATTTAAAATTTAAGACAATTATTCACAATTACATTTATTTTGGAAAAACCAAAGCAAATATTTTTGTGAAAAATATTTTGGACAAAACGTACCGGTCACGCTTTACAATTTGGTTCACCACAAAACGTGGGCGGAGTTTTCGCCGCTCGTTGCCCTTGCCCTTTGCGTATTAATAAAAATCCATAGGCCTAGGGAAGACAACACAAACATGTGCGCTCGCAACGGGGTCCTGGTGTAATGGAACCCTCGGCCTCTGGTTTCGTAACACCGACAAATCCTTATTCATCAGGTACTGCTTTCGATCTGCCGGTGGAAGCAACACTACCAGACCACAATATGGCTCATTACAAACATCATTCAAGGAATTTCCTTAGCAAATGCAATTTTCGCAAACCGAAACCGGTGAAACGAAATTAGTAACAAGATACAAAATTCGCTTTCTAACAAATATTTCCTCCTCAGTCGAATTTCGAAACTCCTCAGGGGCCTTCACGACCATCACAAGGACATTTCTTCATTCCTCCTGGTCATATTAGATCCTGGCTTGATTCTATCATCCTATTATACGGAGTGCATGCAGCAAACAGAAATGTTATTTCATGGTAAATTTCTTGGAGTGGATACGACTCCGAACCGTTCATAGCATGCAAGCGATCCGGATTCGGATGGTTTGATGAAAATCGCAAGAGATGCTACTATAAAGGATACTATCCATGAGGACAAAATTTAACAGAATATCTAGCGTCAAGCGGAATAATGTAATTTACGAATGGTTGCTGTGGTTGTTGGCATGAAGGTCGTTCTCAAAGCCTGTATGGTCATTCGATGTTAAGCTTAGAGTGCATCCTCTCCCCCACAACCACCCCCCCCCCCCACATTTCCAGCAATTAAAAAGTTTAGAACAAGTCGCCAGTCGTTTATGAGATGCGATTAACGCTTAATGAGAAATATAAATCATTTGGCTACACTAATGTCCCTTTTTTGTGAGTTAACCATGCGATTAAGCGAATTGACCAACTTTTAAAAGCGAAGCAGTAGTTTTTCTTTATGAGAGTACCGCTTTGGATTTTGAAATTGGTAAATGGGGCTTTGAATTGCCTTGATGTCATGTCAATTCTTGATCTATTGGAATTTGTTTTGTGTAGACATCGAACATGTAGAAAAAAACGGAGAATCATTTGTATGGACCAATCAACTTAACCCATTCCCTGCTAGTGTGCCATATGGCATCACTTTGACTTGTTTCGTTTAATGGCTTGTGGAGTGTGTGTGTGTGTGTGCGCATTTTGTTACATATTTCACTGAATTCTTAAGTGGAAGGATGTATCTTCCAAATCGTATATGGGTTATGCTAGTATTCCTATAGGAGTCGAACCTAGCGGACCACACATTTGAGCATATTTTGAAAAATGAAAAAAAAAAAGTGAAATTATGTCGCACCGGAAAATGTAAGTTCATTTTCTCCATACTTTAAGAAGTTTTTTGCCTCGAACCTTTAAATATTCTAAAAGTGCAATATTTAGTAGCATCAATTGCATGAAATCAAAAAAAAAAGTTTGTATGAGAAAATTTTCGTTTTAAATTTGCTGATGCCATCGCAGGTTCACATTATAGGCGACATTTTCGTGATCTTTGAAATTTACGTGTTATCTTTTCCTATTTGCAACATGAAATTACACGCGGCGGTGGATTATTTGGAGAGTCTGATTGCCGATGAAGGCATTGAAGACGAAGAACCATCCGCAATTTTCATTCAACCCCCAGATGCTGAAGATGACTCAGCCGAAGACGATTGTGACGAGAACGAAGGCGGTAAGATCATCGATTCGCATCATAACCAACTACAACAAGTGGTTGAAGTGGAATTCGTTAGTCGATCGGACGACAATGAAAACCTCTACGAGGTTGGCGCAGAGAACCCACACACAGATCCACTCACGGAAATGAAGAAGAGGGCCATTTATCTACTCCGACAACGCCATGTGCTTATATTGGTTGTTATGGTCCAAAAATAGATGTCCTGACTGAAGTGCCAACATTGAAGCAGAAACACAAGTGGACATCTGCTAAATGCCACGGCACGAAGTCGATTTTCCCAGATCCGTGTTATTTGGACTGTTCAGCAATAGCTCATGAGCTATTTGAAAGATTTTTCGATGACGAAATTTTGAAAATGATCTGCGCTGAAAGTAATAATTATCTAACAAAAACAACCCTGTTGTAAAAAAATTCCCACCAAGAAAAACTCCTCAGCCGTAAAAAGGATTGATATGAACACAATACCGCCAAAGTACTCGTAGCTTCGCGCCTCGCTCTAGGGTATGCATATTGAACGCTGATTGCATTAATTAATTTCTTTTAACGCGGTTTGACGGGGAGCTTCCATTAAATAAAATAAGTTGAACAATCTGAAGAGGAACGCAGTAGAAAATAGTCTATTAATCACTTCTGGCCTGAAGTGCATTTTTAGTCTTTTGTAAGGCGGGGGCTTTATAACGAGATCCGGGCGAGAAGCCAATAATACATACTTGGCATAAGAGCTTACAGCATGATCCGCACACAACTACTTATCCGTAATTTTGTCAGAGCGACATCGTTATCATTATCACTGTCATTTTGTCATTAAATCCGTTCGGCGGTGAATCTTTAGGCTACGAAGCTCCCCGCCAATCAACTTTGAAAGAAATTAACTAATGCAATCACCGTTCAATATGCATACCGTAGAGCGAGGCGCGAAGCTACGAGTACTTTGGCGGTATTGTGTTGATATCAATCTTTTTACGGCTGAGGAGTTTTTCTTGGCGGGGATTTTTTTACAACAGGGTTGTTTTTGGGAGATATCACATCTTTTTGCATAGTAGTAATAGTAATCCAGATGGCGCAACGGTAAGCACGTTTGCCTTCTATACATTTGGCTCCGGTTTGATTCCTACTGAATGCGTTAATCTTTGATAAAAAAGGGGATTTACGTGCCGGACTATGAGTCCACTCAGGTTACTCATTTGGGGTAAATAGTTTTCTTGCCAAAAATATCATTTTTCTAGTTCAAAGAACTCAAAGTGCCTTTAACAGTAGCTTACTGCATTCGCCTCATCACCCCCGATAATATATTTTAACACATACTTATCTTGCCTAGATATCGCTTCCTTAGGTTAGGTTAGGTTAAGGGGCTGCCGTGCTACACACAGCACACTTAGGCCTCCGAAGGCCCGTTGTGACACCACCCGGAAAAGAAAAACCGTCTCCTTAAGAGGGCTGCGTATCAAAACCAGCCCGTGCTACTGATATAGCGATTTAACCGGAAGGCGCATATATTCTTAAGGTCATCCAAATCATGGAAGATCCGCGAGCCCAGAAAGTAGCCCCTCCTAGCAGCCAAGGCCGGACAATGATAGAGAAAGTGGAGGATGGTCCCCTCCTCCTCCTCATCTCCACAACTCCTGCAGAAATCATAATGGGGGATGTTAAGCCTCCTGGCATTCTCCCCGATTGCGCAGTGTCCGGTAATAACTCCAACAACTCTGCCAATGTGCCTCCTAGCGGGGTGGCAGAGCGGCTGGAATCTAATATCGGCCAAATCGACCTTGTCGTATTGCATGTTGCCCCGTTGAGCCATCTTGTATTGGCCCTGTTGACAGCAGTGGCCTTAATCGCCGATTTACACTTAGCAAAAGGCATTGCTTTATCCTCCAATCTTACGTCAAACCCCCCAGTTCTGCCCTCCCGAGCCAGATCATTCACCGCGCAGTTTCCCTCGAAACCACTATGGCTCGGTATCCAACACAGGGTGATGTTAAAAAAGCCACCCACCTCTTCCAGAGCTGCGCGGCAGTTCTTAACGGTTTTAGAAGTCATCGAGACGGACTCGAGTGAGCGAATAGCCGCTTGACTGTCCGTGTAAATAACGATGTCTCTCGCAGTGATGACAGGACTGCTAAGACGAGACAAGGCTAACGATATCTCCGAGATTTCCGCCTGTAGGATACTGCAGAAATCAGGAAGACGAGCTGACAGGGTGATTCCCAGGTCTTCGGAAAATATACCAACCCCGACCCCTTCGTCGGTCTTGGAGCCATCCGTGTAGATTGCCATAAGATCCGAGGTCGAGGGCATATCTCCCATTCACTGGCTCCTCGTCGGAATCACACTAGTGAAGTTTCTGCCAAAATGGTAACCAGGGGGTGTATAGTCCGTCTCCGTAGGGAGATTCAGGTCGCTCAGTATAGTGGAGTGCCCCTTATTTAGCGCCCGGTACTGTCCCGCCTTGCGAAGGCGCAGAGCCGTGTTAGCCGCCAGTTGTACTCCCTGAATATCCAGCGGGAGCAAGCCGAGTATCATATCTAGTCCGGCTGACGGGGTGGTCGTAAAAGCCCCCGTGATGGCCATCGTGGCCAGCCTTTGCACCTTCTCTAACAGACCACAGTAGGCCGCCGTTCTAAGTGCTGTCCACCATACACAGATACCGTACAACAATATGGGACGTACGAAAGCTGTGTATATCCAGTGTACCGCTTTCGGCTGAAGGCCCGCTTCCTTACCAAGAACATCCTTTTTCTTGCCCCAAGTACTCAAAATACCTTTAACAGTCTACTGCATTCGCCTCATCACCTCCAGTCATGTGATACCCATCTTGCCTAGACATCGCTTCCCATCTTCCACACTTTGGAAAAAATCATCTTACAACATAATTCATATCTCACATGCCATAAATGAAACTACCTAATTCATTTACCACACAGCATGTTTTTTTCTTTGCGGACATCCTAAGATGCAGCCATAAACATTCAGTTTCAATTTTTCCATGACACACTTTTCATTCATGCACTTGCCACAAGCCACGCCCACAACCATGAACTCGTATGGTTCTCCTCACCCGACGAGCGCACGGACTTTTGCATCCGTCGTCGTCACTACTCACATAATCAACTGTTTGCGTCTCTCCCCGTCGGCATGCGATCTCTGCGAGTGATTTCCTGTGTCGCGTTCAAAATATCAAAAAGACTTAAGCGAGAAACTCTACTATAAAATTTCACATTTTTGTATGTATCTTTTTATCTACTGCACGGATCAGAGCAAATGATAGCCTATGTACACCCTTGGGACACAGGCAATCCGTGAGAAAAGAAAGCAGACCTCGATACGTTCCCTACGAGGCTGTAGCCCTGTCAAAGGGCAACGAGAACAACAAGAACAAGAAAAATTTGAAAAATAGCCATTTTCAAATTATCATATCTCGGGTGTTTTTCCTTGTATCGGAATCAAATTTGCAGCACTTCGTAAGATAACCAGAAACAAAACCTTACCAAATTTGAGCCCGAACAAGCATCCGGGGCCGGAGCTAGAGAGGTCCGAAAACCCGTACTTGTTGTGTCGCGTAAACATAGTCTTGATCACTTTTCCATTTTTTTTTCTTTGATTTTTTTCGTTTTTCTTTGGCGGGGCGGGATGCTCCCGCGTCCCTAGATAAAATCATGAAAATTATTTATTTATACATACGTACGTACGTACGTACTTTGTTTTTTTTTTTTTCATTTTCCAAATTTATTTTTAACCATTTATTCGCATTTTTAATTTAAACAAAAAAAAAGTAAATATAGAAAAATGTTATTTCTATATGTTATTTAGTTTATCTTTTCACTGGTCTTGAATAATAAAATAAGTGATATTCATTACCTAAGCTTTATTTATTTATTTATTTCTAGGCGTTTTCCTTAGTACATAAGATTATAAGGCGAACCTGCGATGATGCCATATGGCATCACTCATTTACAGGTAGGTAGTCAAAATGAAATTTCATCCGAATTTTTAATTTATTTTCACGACATGTGAGGCGCACCACTTGACGTCAGTGTTGACAACTTCACGATTTGGAATTTAACCTGGATGCTGTCCTAGAGCAATTTTTTTGCGCAACCAGGGCAGGGACCCTACACGGTTACGCAAAAAAACACGCCTATAGTTTCTAGCATACCATGCAAAACTTGTAAAGACAACAATAAAAACATATCGTATTATGGATCAACTACGAGACAATTGGCCACACGACTCACAAAACACAAAAACAAAAATAGAATGTCCCTAAACATAAATACTAAACTAGTACAACACCAAATAAATGACCAACATATTATAGATTTTGACAATGCTATAATAATAGACAAACAAAATAATAAGCACAAACTATTAACCAAATAAGCTTGCTACATCAACCAAAATTTCACAAATTCCTGTAATTCAAAAAAGTAAATTCGAAAACACCATTAACAAATACAATACAGCATTAACGACATACAAAAAAAAATAGCGCTAGAATTATGCCAAAAACATATGTATAGGTATAGTGTCAAAAAATCAAAACGTATGTCATCAATATGTACACAAACACAAAGTTGTTAAAAAAACATAGATAATTGTAAGTTGAATCGTAATTGTTAAGTAATCTGCATTACCGATTAATTGTAAAAACTACTGCAATATTATAATTAAATTTCAGTGTTATATTGACCTGAGGATGCCTAATAAATGGGCGAAACGTCGTCACAGATACGAAAACTTACCTGTTTTTTAATTACTTGCTGGAAATTGACAAATATCACCAACAATCGAAATTGACCAGTGAACAACCAAACAAACAACAATAACAATGATTGTTTTCTATGTTGATTTCAGGTATTGTTCCAGACGCTGGCTGCAGACTCTAATGGGATGATAGTTCATTCAGATAAGTAGAGTTTTCAATGTTTCGAAATTGTTTTTGTCGAGAGTGATACTTTGCTGTCCATTTCAGGCGTCGACCCAACGTTGATCCAACCAGGAAGCAGCCTGCGAGCTCTTGTGGGAGGGACACATCGTGAGTGAATTGTGCAAAGTGTTGTGTTGTGCTGTGAAACTCCCTTAATCCGTCCAAACACTGGTCTGAAACAGGGCGATGGACTGGCACCGGTGGAAGGAGTCTAGTTGATGCCATACATCAATTACTCCTGCGAATCATTGGCGAATATCAAAGCGGTTTCAGACCTGGTCGCTCCACAACCGATCAGCTCTTCTCAATCAAACTGATACTCCAGAAGTGCTGGGAATACAACGTAAACGTATACCAAATCTTTGTCGACTTCAAGCAGGCATACGACAGTATCGATCGTGGAGTACTGTACAACATAATGCTGCAATTTGGTATACCGGCCAAATTAGTGCGACTGACTAAGATGACGATGACCAACTCCATCTCACAAGTCAGGATACATAATAGACTTACTGATCTATTTGAAACACGCACTGGTTTGAAACAGGGCGATGGACTGGCACCGACGCTATTCAACCTAGCACTGGAATACGTTATTCGGGCCATGAATATGGACAACAGCAAGACGCTACTCATCAAGTCAACACAATTAGCAGCGTACGCCGACGACATCAACATCATGTCCCGAAGATTGGCCGACGCAGAAGAACTTCTGCATACGCTCGATACCGCTGCAAAGGAAGTTGGATTACGTATTAACGAGGGTAAAAGTCGATCGCATCATTGATCGACGACAAGGACACCTGCACAACCTAAAATAGCATCAATGTGGGGGACCTCAACATCGAGTTCGTGAACAACTTCATATACCTGGGTTGCAACTTGTCAAGGGACGCCAACGAAACTGACGAAATCAAGCGACGGATACAGTTAGCTAAGAAGACTTTTTTCTCGGTTCTCCCCATAATGAAATCGAAACATATGCACAGAAACACGAAGCTCCGCGTGTACAAAACCATTATAAAATACGACCAGTGCTATGCTATGGCTGCGAAGCGTGAACCCTAACTCAAGCCTCCGAAAACATGCTAGACACTTTCGAACGTAAGGCTCTACGGCGAATTTTCGGGGCTGTTTGCGATCGCGATGGACGGCGCATCCGGTACAATCATGAGTTGTATGAACTGTACGATGAGCTGGAAGTTTCGAAACTCGTCAAACTATTATACAACGACTTCAATGGGCAGGGCATGTACAAAGAATGGACGACAATCGCATGCCAAAGAGAGTAATGAACGCAGAACTAGTCGACGCACGGAGCGAGACCTAAGCGATCGAGATCTCGTTGGGAGAGCTCAGTATATGTGGACGTCCAACAGCTACTGGGCTTCCAAGATTGGAGGACGTGGTCACGTGACCGAGATAATTGGAGAACAACGATGCAGGCAGCCAAGGCCCGACTTCGGGTTGTCACACCACGATGATGAGGATGAAACTGTAGATGCATTGGAGTTATCTGGGCTTCAAATATCATCGATTAGGATTTCTATTCCCGTATCCTAACAATGTCAAGCGTGCTTGCCGTGTCCAAGTCTATATAGCAGTCAGCTAGCAAATCAATTGCACATGCTTGCCGTCCAAGAAAGTTAGATTAGCGTTTCAATTACATATGCATGCAAGATCACTAGTATCTGAATCCAGGAATCAAAATGTCAATATTCAAAAGTTTCTAGAAAAAAAAATGCATGGAACTTATACTAATTGGATTGGTGAGACTTCATTTGAGTGGTCTCCCTTCCCCGGGTAATACGCCATTGGTAAGGGGATACGAGGACTAGACTACTTTTACCCTAAAGCTTAACCTTTCAATTTCATTCAACGTCAATCAATTTTTTCCCCTGCAAAGACGCTGCAAAGTAGGCTATTTCCCCACGGGGTGAACATTTCAGAGCTTTGTGCTTGTATTTACACCTTTGAGAAACTCACTGTTGCTCTTGGGGAAATAAATATTCGGAGATCGTCGTCGAAAATATTCATAATAAACTATGCACAAAGATTACACATTACAAAGATACTGCACTTCATACAAATTATTTTAGGATATTTGGATGTTACGAAAACGATGACGGACGTCATAGAAATCGAAAACTGACCCTACTCAAGTACACAGTCTTGATTCGAATGGTATTCGATTCAGGACACTGCTACAACTGTCTGTGTTAAAAGGCAAAACCAAACCGTTGCCAACATTGCACCGAAAATGAGAATCGGAAACTTGGGCATGCGAATCAACTTGTTGAGTCGCGTATGTAGATTCAACCGCCGACGCGTCAAGTTTCATTGTGCTCTTCTTCTTTCAACCTGTCTTTTTCAACTGGAACCTATGGAAGTATCAGTGATGCTAAAGACGAATGAATGCTTCGGCATCGCCGAGTACGTAGCGATTAAAGCTGGTCACCTCAGTAGATTTATCGAAAAGAGCAGGTTGAGTCAACAGATCGACCCCGGCTCTCTAGGATCAAGGCAATAACTTAATAGACTGATTGTTGAAGTGTTTGTGGCTCTTCTTTGGAACAGGCCCATTTGTCATATAATTTAATCTAATCTACATTCCCCAGATAGGAATCAAAAGAGAAATTATGATTCGAAAATTTAGCATTTTACTCAATTTACGTGAAGTATACATATGTTTTGGAACCTAACTAACAAATTGTAAATTGTATTTTCAATTTTTCGAAATCGCTAAATTTTGTTCTACAGCTTCTTTAAAATCGTAAAACCGTATTAGATGGTTAAATTCGTACAAAATACAATAGAACGCACTATCTGGCACCGCTGCCATATATGAAATATCGTTCGGATCAACATTGTACAAATGACTTGACTACGGTCATTTATTCGCGGATTTAATAGCGTCGGCCGGCAGTTTTCATATTTTGAATTTTCAACATTTTGGGCGGCTGGGCAATTAATCCAGTCATTAGGAGCTCAGAAGAGCTTCGAGGAAACAAATTGTGGTGGTAATTTGAAAACGGCTACTAATACGTAAAAATGAAACAAGTAAAAGTTGTTGAGGATGAAATTCTCCATTCAGAAAGCACCTAATCTTTTTAATTCGGTAAAAAAAAATCACGGCAAATGTGTGGATACAGTATTTTGAGATGGTCAGCTTGGTTAAGCAACTAATTGAAGCTGAAAAAAGTAGCAAATGGGAACTCCAACTTCAAATCATTCATCAAATGCTCCCTTATTTCCATACCAGTGGCCATAATTTATATGCCAAATGCGCCCACTTGTATCTTCAGGATATGCATTCTTTGAGAACCACGATGCCTCCTGAGTCCTGAAGATTACGAACGCTTTACTACTCAAGGGGGTTTTACTATTCGCACAAATGATAAACTGCGGTGTGGCACATGGTCCGATATGGCCATTGAGCAGTCACTTATGAAAACTATGAAGACCAATGGTGGTCTCAGTCGTGGCCGAGGAGTGGGTGAAGGCGTTTTGATTAAATGGACTCAAGGGATGGCAGCAATGCAACATGTGTGTGAGGAATTGGAAGTTTTCAGTGGGGTGGAATTTGCAAGTTCTGAACAACATGTAGACAGTAGAGACTCAAGCGAGACAAGATTAACCAAGGAAAGCTTATGGATTGGTTTTATGAACATCTCCCTTTCCCAGAAACATCAGACATGAAATCAATAAGTACTGGTATTGTCGGAGATGAAAGGATAGACTGCCACTTGGCTAAAGAGGTGGGCGTGCAAGGAATAAACCGCATAGTTGGAGACGATTTTCGGGCAGTCAAATTCAAAAGAGATTATCGAGTGAAGCCTCTTGCATTGATGAACAGTGCAATCTAAATCCACGGAAAGACTGTGGTTGTAAATTCTGACACGCTATTTCATCGAATCGCCGTTGCAAAACAGTCAAATATTGAGTTGGTAGAGTTCCTGACACACGAACTGTTTCCCTGCTCTCAGGCTCTTTTTGACATTAATGGAATGAGAAAATGTACAAAATCGAGCTTGTACAATGCTTTTGAACCAAATCAACAACAATGGAACTTGAGCAGCATAAAATATGTCATTGATGGAGGGTGCCTGTTGCACCGGGTGAAGTGCCATCAAGGGCAGTCATATGCGGAAATCTGTGAAACTTACGTGAGGTACGTGAGGTCCAACTAGGGATCAACCGCCGTTTTAGTTTTTGACGGCAACCCTGACGAAGTTGCTGACATCAGTACGAAACACATGGAACATCTGAGAAGATCAACCAAGAATCAATCTGTACAAGTAACTTTCACCGAACTGATGGTGCCCACAGTTGCCCAACACACTTTCCTGACAAACTCTTCTAACAAAAAGCGCCTGATCACAATGCTCATGGAGAAATTCACATAGTTCCAAATAGAGTTCGAGTAAGCAAAGGAAGACGCAGATACCTTCATAAACACGACAGCTCTCTACTTGGCACCATCAAATGAATCCGTCACAGTGGTGGGGGAGGACGTCGATCTTTTGGTCATTCTGATTGGTATTTGTCCCCAAAGCGTACAAAACGCTTTATTCCTGAAACCGGCAAAAGGGAATGTGCCGCAAACCCTGTACGCTCCTCATCTAGCAATTGAGAACACAATATCTCAAAACATATCATTGCACATGCGATGAGTGGTTGCGACACCACCAGTGCGCTGTTCAACCAGGGGAAGATTAAATTTCTCAACGTCCTCCGGAGAAATCCGCATTTGGTAGCCGTCATAGAAGTTTTTCAACATCCCCAGGCAGCTCGTTCGAGTATAGCCACGGAAGGAGACTTGTTGAAGGCGCTATACGGGCAAAAAGAAGCCACCTCATTGAATCTGCTGAGACATAAAAACTATGTGACGTCCTCCTTCAAGGCGCGATTCAACATCGCCTCACTTCCGCCAACCGAGGATGCAGCTCAGCAACCTTCAATGAGGATATACCACCAAGTCCAGAAGTGGCTTGGCTATGACAAAAGCCCCGAAGAATGCGGGTGGAAAATCACTAAAAGTGAACTCCTGCCTGTAACAACCAACGAGGAATGCCGCACCAGATGCCCTATTGCGCATAATTTCTTGTAAATGCAAGAAGGCATGTGTAGGACACTGTGGCTGCAAAAAGGCAGGTGTACATTGCTCCCCGCTTTGTGCCAACTGTGAGGGCAAGTGTGAGAATGTGGACCTCTCTCCAACTTTTACATGTTACCAAATTTAATGTTTAGATACTCATTCGACGCAGAATTTTATGCTCTATAATTTATCCTATGCACTTTTTCGCTAAGATGCATGGTTTTCAAGTTATAAGAAAAAAAAAATAAAAAAAGTACCGAAATTTCGATTTTTTTTGAGATTTTGACCATGTTCCGCAAAAAAAATGTTGGTGGGAAGCTCCGCATTCGTATTCAGCGCCCAAAAAAATAAAAATTAAAGAAAAAAATCCTCCACCAGAATTTGTATCCCCAAATCACGCAATGGCTGGACTAAATGGAATTTCGGTTTGCTTTTCTGTTGCACTTCGATAAGTATCCCGAATAAAATTCCATTCGAAACAAGAGTAAGACTATATTCCCAATTTTCAAAATGGAGTACTTGGCGTGGTGTTTGCAACAGAATTTGGATCTGTTTTCTTGCATTGATACTTCACTGTGCGGCTAAAGATACTTCTGTTAAAAGTGGCCCACTTTCCTAAAAAGGTTGCCGACTCCTGTTCTAAATAGTTCACGGATTCAAATGCGTCATAAAATCATCTCACGAGATATTATATTCCTTGAATGCAATCAAAAGAGAATTTTGTCAACAGCACATATCACCATGTATCCTACGTGCTTGAATATTTAAATCCGCAAAAAAATGCAAAATTGCATCGCAATTCGAAGCAACTACTACCTTGTATCCGTATCTTTCAACAAATATATGTACATGTTTGCCTGGTGACTTGTTTACACAACAATCTAGTGCTCCATTGCCGTACAGTTCCATGTCTGTTAAAATAAATTGCAGCCACAAATCGTAAACATCTGATGTATCTGAAATATTGTAGTTTTCCAAGTGAAGTACATTTTTCGCGAATCTCTTTGCCTTGATAGTCGCCAAAATAAATAAATATAATAAATGTGCATTTATTTAAGTAATAAGTAGTGCATGGACGAATCAACGACCGTATCGGATGGACGTGTAGTATCTAAACAATCAACTGCATCACTGTCACTGGGACGATACAAGTCAAGATACACGTAACATAGTATTTATTAGCTTTAGAAGTAAGGTGAAATATAGGAAATTCCCGTCGGAGAATCGTTGTTCAAAGATACGATTCATCATCATATAGTAGTTAGTACGGTAAAATAATCCATATTCTAGCTCCAGCTGGAAAAAATTAATCTAAGGCCAATAGAATAGACAAAGAGGCACTACGGCCATTGGAGGTCTATTGTGCCATAGCCTTTAATATTATTACAAAAGACTTTCCACCTCTCTTACGAAGGCTAGTAAGTCTTTTGCAGCAGATTTCCTGATATCAGCAGAGATTTGTGACGATCCGCTCGAGTAGCGCTAACCTAGCTCGCGCAATCGCTGGGCATTCACATAAAAAGTGATACGTGGCCTCAATGTCGTCCAAACAAAGGCGACACTCCGTCCCTCTGGATAAGCCCATCTTATTTAAATGAGATCTAGCCCAGTAATGGCCCGATAGGCAGCCAATAATTAACTTCAAGTCAGCTCTACTCATGTGTGTAGTATAGACGAAGGGTCTCATTAACTCCTTTGATTGCCGCCGCCCTAGAAGGTCATCCCAATTGTGCTGTCGTAGCCTGTCAGACCATTCAGCGAGGCTTAGGCCACAATATGGTTCCGGTCCGATAAAATTAGACCTTGATCCTTGCCTGGCAAGGTCATCCGCCGATTCGTTGCCTTCAAGGCCTTCATGACCTGGCACCCAATACAAAAGGACTTGGTTGTCAGTCGCCGGACATTGAAGAAGTTCAATCTTTCACCAGCCTTGAATAGAGCTTGTATGAAGAGAGAGTCTTTATGGCTGCCTGGCTATCTGTACAATGTGCAATGTGAGCGCCTCTAAGTTTTTCCTCCAGGGTAATCCTGGCGCAGACCTCTATGGCATGAATCTCAGCTTGAAAAACGCTTGGCCAGGCATCCATAGCTATTGAAATCCTGGCGTTGGGCCCACAGACGCCAGCACCAACTCCCTGTACAGTCTTAGACCCATCGGTGTACCACACGATACATCCGGAGTCTGCGAAGGGATTGCCATTTTCCCATACCGTGCCGTCTGGGATGAGGGCTAAGAATTTATTGCCGAAACATAATTCCGTGGTCATATAATCTGATCTGTGTGCCAGGAATTTGATTCAAAATACTCATGTGACCATTATCACTAATCCAAACTTCAGAAGATAGCTTTATCCTAAGATTTAAAGCAGCTGGTTTTTTAATGAATATGTGCAGCGGGGTGAAGCCAATAATCGCCTCCAAAGCAGGCGTAGGGCATGTACTCATAGCACCAGTTATCCCAAGACAAGCGTTGAAGCTTGTGGACTTTCAGTATGACTGAGTTTTTTTGAGCCTTAGGCCACCATGCTAACGCAGCCGCACCAACATACACTTCATCGCACCAGTTCAAGACCACATCAAGGGCGGCCTCCATCACTTCAGAGACGGTGGATTCAAACCTGCCCCTGACCACAATGGTAATGTCATCTGCGGATCCGATTCCATAGTATCCACGCAAATCTAGCCTGGACAGCAGTTCGTCTCCAACCAATGACCACAATAGAAGTGAGAAGACCCCTCCTTGTGGACAGCCTTTAATAGCTCTCACGTTTATCGTAGTGCTGCTAATCGTTGAGTAGATCTCTCGCCCACATAGCATAGCACCTATCCATGTGATCCTGGCAGATGATATACCCCTGAGCTCTAGGGCTCGAGATATGCAGTCATAGCCGGTGTTATCAAAAGTACCCTCAATGTCAAGGAAAGCACATAATGCGATTTCTTTGTAATTAAAAGATTTCTCGATGGCCCCTAGAAGATTGTGTAGGGCGGTCACTAAGGATTTGCCCTTTGAAAAGGTGAATTGTGCTCGGTGCAGAGGAGTGGAACAGTCCATCATGCGTCTGATATGAACGTCGAGCAGCCTCTCGATGATTTTAAGGAGGAATGAAGTTAAGCTAATCGGTATGTAGGATTGAGGTAAATGCCCCGCTTTGTTATCATTTTTGGGTATAAACACAACGTTAACTTTCCTTCATAGTCGCGGTATGTACCCTAAAGTGTAACTTGCACTGAGAAGACAAATTAGCGGAGTGGTAATAGTATCAAGACAATTCTGCAAAAGAGCAGGAAAGATACCATCCGCTCCAGGAGCCTTGAACGGCCAATACTTTACTTTTTTTGTTGTTGTCTGTAACACTGTTGTGGTGGTGCGATCGGAGTCTGAAATTCAATTTGCTACAAAAAAATTGGTCGGAAGCGTCCCAAAAGGTACGAAAAAGGACGATTTTTTTTTAAATCGGAGGCATGCACGTGTCATATCAAAGGGGACGTCGAGTATAATCCATTTCTGATGTTTGCAACTAAATTCGATGTATTTTATGTAAACTAGGAAAAATGACATAAGGCCCCTTTTTTTTAATGTGTAGTCAGAGTGTCTAAACCTGATTTTGCATTAAAAAATATTGATGGGAAGGGTCTTAAAAGGACGAAAAACGATATTTTTTTTATCGGGGAAGGACATGCGGGGTGGCATATTAAAGCGGTTGTCGAATAGATTCCATTATTAGTAACTTTTCCTATTTGAAGTTATTGCGGCAAAGTAATTGTGCCAAAGGATTCAAATTTAAGGGTCGCCCATTACGTTTCCATATTTTCGAAACCATAGATGTCAAAATTCATAAGAAGCTGGCACAGTATGAACACAGAGTCGTGAAATATACAGGATCTACTTGACATCTTCTGAATATAGCCACAAGAAATATGAAAAGTGGAAAACATTCCATTCGCTCGATTGTTGCCCAGTACACATTGCAGAATGTTATTCATTTTGATAAGAGAAGTGAGCTGTAATTATGCCGACCACATTTGAGCAGAAAGAATCTATTGGAATTTCGATGCGCCGCGCCGCCACAGGATATGTTTGAGAAAATATGTGTATCATTAAGCAATGATATAAGTCAGAGGCTGAAATACTTTTAAACTAGCTGGTATTGACGGAAACTGAACTTCAGTTGTTTGAGTATCATAGAAACAATCTACTTTCTTAATTTAAGCATTCAGTTTTGTGTTAAAATGGGTGATTGTTTCAATTGCGGGTAAGGCTAAAAACACACCGCGGAATACAAAACGTTTTGTTTTGTCTCAAGAAACAAATGGCCATTGCTTCTTATCAGGCAGCACACACCAAAGGAAACGAAACCAAACAAACGTTGCGTTTTATGACTGGTTGTCGATAATACATGTCTTTGAAAATGATCAATACACACCGAATGAAACAAACTCGTTTCAGACAAATGTCGTTGTCGATAATTGCATACATTGCAATAGGCGCAACACACACTGCATGAAACGAAATAAAAAGACAAGACAAAACAGAAAGACATGTTTCATTCGGCCAGTTGTCTTTCGCTTAATAAATAGCTGGTCATTATACCCTTCACGGATGTGATAGGGTATATTAACTTTGTCATCATGAAGTTTGCAACGCACAGAAGGAAGCATCTCCGACCATACAAACCATATATATGTATTCTTGGCCAGTATGATGAGACGAGTCGATTAAGCTTTGTCCGTCTGTCTGTCTGTCCGTCTGTCCGTCTGGCTCTACGCAAACTAGACCCTCAGTTTCAAAGCTATTGAGTTTAAGTTTTGTACTAAGCCTTCTTACTATTGCACGCTGTAAATATGTCGGAGCCAATGGAATCGGATCACTACGTCATATAGCTGCCATAGGAACAACCGGTCCAAAAATTAGTCTTTGTAAGAAAAACTTTTTCATTTCTAAATATATCTTTTTCAAATTTCACAATAATTAATAATATTATTAGCTAAATCACATTTTTGTATTTGGTTGAAATCGGACTACTCTATCATATAGCTGTCATAGGAACGACCGTTCCAAAATCAAATTTTTGTTAGAAAAACTTTTTTATTTTTAAAGATATCTTTACGAAATTTAAAATTATGCAATCATATTACCTACCAAAACACGTTATTAAATTTGGTTGAAATCGGCCTACTATTTCACACACCTCTCATAGGAACAGTGAAATCGGAACACGTTTTACTACTAATTTCAAAGTAGCAAATGCTCCATAAGTCAGTTCGCGTGAAGGGTATCATACCTTCGTTTTATGTAAAATTTTGCAGATTATGGACGTCGTCGTTGCAAATTCAATTTTGCCTTATCTCAACACACACCAAATGGAACAAGACAAAAAAACGTTTTGTTCTGTTCCACTGTGTTTATCTTGGTGTGTGCTGCAATGAAAAACGTTCTCTTGGCTTATGAGACAAAAACGTATAGTCTGATGCGGTGTGTTTTCACACTAAGTGTTCAGGATACATTCAAAACGTGAACTGAAAGAAAAGGCATTAAAAACACTTTTAGAATCGGTCAACATAACGGGCAATAACCATGTAGGGAAGCTGGTGAAAGGCGTTTTGTCACAAGGCAGTAAAGTGGTAATCGCTTACAAATCCTGCGCTAAAAACAACGACAACATTGCTGAGCGCATTCGAAGGAGTGACTCGCGTGGACATCGAAACGATTGGGGTGGATGTCGGAGCGATTCTTGTAGACATCAGAGCGATCCAGGATGTGCTAATTTAACTAACCCACACTGCAAATATTTGTCGAGTTTTTCAAGTCGCTAGCTTCATTTTATCGAAAATTATTGTTTATTTATTATTGTTATTATTATTTGTAGGCGAGGTAGGGGTTGCTTGGGTGGGATCTTGCCCATTTTCAATACCAACAAACTAGATCTTACTACCAACATTCTGTAAAATTTTCAGTTAGCAATTGTCGTTCTATCGAAAGTTATAGTAATCAAAGTAAAATAATATTTATTTTTTGAAATTTTTAAGGGAGGTAGGCGTTCCTTTGATCTGATTATGCCCAACTTACTTAAACTCAAGTAACTTTTCACATGCCAAAAATCTGGTGTGTACGTCAATTGATTCAAGAGTTATAAACAAAAAACGTGAAAAGTAGGGTAGTACGGGGCTAGTATAGTAAGAAAATTAGCGTTAGTTTTCCACTGATCGATTTTATTTTTTCAGGAGGATATAATATTATCCTCACTAGCAATCTACCAAAGCTAGAGCTTTTCATGTTAATTTAATCAGGAGTTATAGATAAATTTAATTATTTTACATATGTAAGGGAGGTAGACGTTCTCTTAGCCTGATCATACCCATTTTCAACACCAGCCGACTACTTCTTACTGCTAACATTTTATCAAAAAGACTCTAGCTTTTTTCTGTCGAAAGTTATCGTGCGAACGGCAGGCAGACAGACAGACGGACAGACAGACATGGCTAATCGAATCAGAAGGTGACCCTGATCATTTATGTACATACTATACATTGCTATACCTACGGAGCCTCCTTTAAGGAGTAACATAGTTTCGTCCTGACAAAAACAATATACCCTATACTTATAAAGTCTAGGGTATATCAAATAAAATCGTCGTGGTTTAAAATGATGAAATTGGAAAAAGTTGCCAGAAAAGGAATAATTGTTAATTGCCTTGACCCCCTCAGGAGGGGCATGGGCGCATTAACATATCTAGCATTTCTATACCTTGTTAACGTTTCGATAGCATATCTACTTTTCGGAAGTGCAGTTGCTAGCATGCACCTCCTATCCGCGCCGTCTTTATACTGACAAGTTCGGAGCACTGTGAGAGTTCTATTAGTACCCACAGGCAGTTTTTGATCGTGCCGAGATTTGAACTCCGAGCTCTAGTTTAGTATCGTAGAGCGGTGACCGAACGACCACGGCCACAGAGCGCGGTAATGTAATAATTTTCCTTAGGTTAATTTTTTCTAGCTTAAACCTAATTTTATTGTACTAAGTGCCGTTAGACGGGTATATCTGAGTCTTGAGAAAGTGCTAGTTATTTTCCTTGGATTACATAAATTTTGTCCGGACCAAAGATGAGCATGAGCTTCCAGCTAGTGCAATAGTTTGCTCATATAAATCATTTCTACCTGTTATGACACCGACTCCACTTGTTACTAATAGTGCTCAGATAAACATGCCCGCTATGAATTGCCCTGGAGTCAAGTTGTGTGGCGAAAACTTGGCGACAATTGCGACATTCCAGCATTCTCGTAATAGTCTCCGCTTGCCAAGTCCTTACTAAATGCAAACCAAGCATTGGCATCACTGTCTTTCCATTTTCACTATAGATCGTAGTCCTAAATCACTTTAAGCATCCTGGCAAAATGAACACTGTATGTCTGTCCTCATAGCCAGTCAAAAGCAGAGCGTAAAAGCTGAGAGCGTGTGCCATGTACATGCTAATGGAATAACTTAAAATATCTTTTTATCCTGGTGGAAAATCACATTAAAGCTTATGACCGCCACACTGTGAGTTTCGAGCCAAATCACATGATCCGCAATCTGATTGCCTCGGCCTGTCTGCTTGCCACCTCAATGTGCTAACTTTTTTCATGCATGCTTGAGTCGATTTCGTGCCCAAGCCCTCATGGTCCTGCGTCCTTAAATTTTGCAATGAAAACTTGTCTACCTTCACGTAGTTCCGAATATTTTCAGTTCTGACAAACACAAGGACATACGGTCCTTTGCCAGGGAGATTCAAGAAAAATGGTGTACTCTCGTGGACCAGACGGCAGAAAGGACTTGCGACCCGTGCGTATGGCGTACGAGTACTTGGTGATGTGTAGTAGGTTTTAGGGTGATTATTGGGATTCATTTGCTACGGAGAATACGTTGAAAGTTTTAAAGTATATTCGTTCACACGTTTTTCCATGTAATTTGTAATGTGATCTACCGCAAATAAGGTGGAGTTGGGGGTCGTGGTATTTTCTGGAAATCGTATCACGTAGCCGAGATGTAATTTCCTTGTAACGATATGATTTTATAAAAGCCAAAAAACGCGTCAACTATTCCATGTGTCTTAGCTGACGTTTTGTTGGCATACACCAGTTTCGGACGAAGCACGTTGGCAGCATGTTGTACATACTGCTTCCATTTAGCCGCATATCGGCGAGATGTCGGGATATGTTGTGGTTTATTATAACGCCCCCGCATCACAGGGGGAAGACGACACAAACATCAATGGCCACCAACGCCGTGAACGGGACTTGAACCCGTAACGACCGCAGCGGAGTTTTTACATAATCGCTGTTGTGCTTATCTCGAGTTTGACAAAACACTGTCTGCAATCCTGACAAAATTATATGAACTCTTAACGACTTCAATTTAAAACACACACAAAGAAATTATAAACAGAAGTATAAAATTCGCGTTGAGTCAGTTCGATTTCGCTCGTGGACAATCATCTTGAAATTACTACAATTCTCCTTGGGTCCTATTCAACTAATAGGGCAAAAAATGCATATTAGATATATCCAGTATATTCCCCTTTGAAACGTCTCTGCTTTCTAAAATCGACCATTAATTCGGCGTGTTGATTTCACGACATTTTCTCTGTGGCGTTTTAAGCTATTCATTCTACGTTCAAGTTTTTTTTTTAATATTATGTCATTGAAAATTAACAGTAGAAAATAGCCGAAAGTATTTGCCGATTTGACTTATTGTTTGTCAATGAAAACGAAATGTTCAATCGGTTTCGTGTGTGCGATACCATTAGTCGCAACCCCCTCCCCTTACCCAAAAAAAAAAAGAAATCTTTTTAGACCTTACAATAAGCTACTTCAAGACTTATTTCAATCCTATTGTACATCTGAGAAATTTCACAAAATAAAACAGTCGAAAAAAATCAAAGAAGCCTGACAATACTTGGCGCCCAATGTGGATACTATATTCACCCTAGCTGTTCGTGGGACATAGCACGGCAATTACTCAGTCTACTACAGTCTCAGTTCATATTTCGTCTGCATATTTGTAGCATACACGTCCTTCCCATTTAGCAGCACTCTGCGACATTTCTTGAAAGGTTGGGGCTTATTCTTGTGCATATTGCATACACACAGGGGATAGAGACCAGATATCGTCGGCTGGTATCGATTATTACGCTCAGTTGCAAATACAGTCGACAATACCTCTGAAATAACCTCCATTATATAACAAAGGTCAATGGTTTCTACTGAACCGCAGAAAATTTCACCTCATCTTTTCTCCGTTCCACTGAATGATATGAAAATTCCACCACACCTTCTCGTCGCTGTCAGTGATAGCTACTTCAAGTGAAAAGTGTCGAAAATCTCACGAAAGGTGTAATGAACTATCTGTAATGAACCATATTATGGTCTGGTAGTACTGCTTCCACCGGCAGATTTATGGCAGCACCTGATGAGTAAGGATCTGTAGGTGGTACGAAACTAGAGGCCGAGGGTCCTATTACGCCTGGACCCTGATACGAACGCAAGGAAATCTGCGCCGTCCGCCAAACATTCCATCCTTCATGGAACTCTTTGTTTTGCAGCATCAATCGCGCAAGCACGCTAACAAAAGGGGGTGGTCACTACATCCTTTATTGCGCAGTTCGACCGTTTACATATTAAAACAGTCTTATAATTATGCTTACAAATACTGGCGGATGATTAATTTATCGGTGCTATCACGACGGTCGGAACGACCAAACTTCTTCACGCTAGGCAATCTACAAAGGCTGGCTGCGCTGGCCACGACGCGACGGGGGCTTATAGAACCACTCCATCAGGCGGATTAGATATGATACTCGGCTTACTCCAGTTCGGTATAATTGGCGAACAACTGGCGGCAAACACGGCTCTACGCCTTCGTGATGCGGCCCAGTGGTATGCGCTGAGTGTGAGACACTCCACTGTATTTGACAATTTGAATCTCCCAAGGGAAACGGACTACACTTCTCCCAAATACCAATTTGGCAACGACTACACTAGTCTCATTCCATCGAGGAGTCAATGGTTGGGAGACGCGGCCTCCACCACCGAACCCATGGTCATCTATATAGATGGCTCTAACACTGATGGCAGGGATAGGCATATACTCCGAGGGACTGGGGATTAAACTATCACTCGGTCTCCCGGACTTTTGCAGTATCTTATAGGCGGAGATTTCGGCTATCTCGGAAGCTCTATCCTGGCTAGGCAGTTGCGTCATTACTGTGAGGGACATTACTATTTATACGAATAGTCAGGTGGCGATTCGCTCACTCGAATCCGTTTTGACGACATCCAAAACTATCGAGAACTGTCGCCTAGCACTCGCAGAGATGGCTGGCTTCTTCAATATTACCCTCTGTTGGATTCCGATCCACAGTGGCTTTGCGGGTAACTGCAAGGCTGATGAGTTGGCCCGAGAGAGAACAACTGAAGTGGTTGATGAAAACCGCAAAACATAAGGGTGCCATTTACCCTGTGCAAATTGGCGATTAAGACCGCTGCCGTTGATAGGGCTAATGTTAGATAGCTCTGCGGCAATACGTGCCAAACGACAAGAATGATTTGGCCGAAAATTGATCCCCGCCGTTCTGTCACACCGCTGTCGTTGAACAGGAAGCAGATTAGTAGTGTAGCAGGAGTTATCACAGGGTACTGCCCAATAGGGGAGCATGCCAGGAGACTACATTTTCCTCACCACGACTTCTGCAGGAGTTGTGGCGATGTGGAGGAGGAGGAGACCGTTCTACATCTTCTCTGTCATTGCCCGGCCTTGGATGGTAGGAGAAGAATGTTTCTGGGCTCACGGGTTTTCTACGATCTGGATGACCTTAAGGATATGACCGCCACACGGCTCAACCATTACATCGCCAGCACAGGCTGGTTTGATACGTACGTTCAAGTGAAGGTGATAGCGGTGGTACCACAATGGACCCAATGTTGGTCTAAGTGTGCTGTGACACATCACGGCAGCCGCTGGACCTAACCTAACCTACTTCTCCCCTTTAGCTCGATATTCGTGGTCGGTGTTATTTTTACCTAATCAATGAAAACGAAATCTGCAATCGATTGGGTACGACACAAGACACAAAGACCGAAAACGGGTTGGACCATATCTTCAGGCTATCCTGATCTAACTTAAGACTATCATAAGATACAGTAGAAAAAAGGCACGCGAATAGGTCCCGCTAGTGACAAGATCCGAAAACCGCAACCTTTTTGGACCGTACTTCGACGCTACCTTAATCTACCTTAAGGTTACCTAATTGCTTTTTATCCTATGTCCGTCAGAATTTACGGTAAAAAATTATCGTAAAAGCCTGGAAATATGCGGCGCGCCCATCATGGGATCAGTGCCATTTTTTCTAGTTCATGAAATACTCACGGAGTGAGGGATCCGAATAATTCCCCGAGCACCTATTAAAAAAAGTGATTATGGCATATCCCTTCCCTCCGCTAAACTCTATGTACGCTACTGAACGACCGTAGTTAGACATAAGACTGACGCTTCTTCGCACTGATCAACCGGCCGTCACTGGCGACCACAAGTAACGAAAACTCCGATTATATAAAATAACTTATCATGTGTGGTTTTTACACACGAGAAAAATAGGCACGACCACGCGACCAGTTAGCCTTGTTTCACACGTATTGGCTTCGGTTCGGATTGTTTTCGGTTCGTTTTCGGTCGCTACCGATAAGTGTGAAACGGTGTTTCGGTTTCTAATCAGCACTTACTCGGTACCTAATAGAAACAGTATATAACCGAATACTCCCTCGACACGAATAGGTTTCATCAGGTTTCAATAAGGCGCGAACTCGTGTCCAGGGAACAGCCAGTAATGAAGATGTTCACACATGCAAGGTTCACTTTCGGTTTGAACCTGATAGCGAGTGGATTTAATTAAAAGAAAACATCTGTTTTTTTTTTTTTTTTTGTCTATCGAAGTTTTTCGGATAAAATGTGAGAAATGTGTATGTGTGAAAGGGCTTCATTCGTTTCCGATTGCAACCGAAAACGAACCGAAACGAATGGAACCGAATAGGAGTAAGACAAGCCTTATTCGACAAGCTGTGCGACCAACACGACCCGTGGGCCACACAGGAAGGCAAGCAGCTAGTCGCACAACATGTCTCGTGGTTGGTTGCGTGGCCGTAACTGGCCGCTTAGCCACTTCAGCGACAGCGGTGATTCTGATGACTGACGTGCAATATAAGTGAAAAATGGTAAATAAAGAAAACAGAAAATATAGAAAATTAGAAATGAAAATATGGAAAATATAATACGCCTCAACGTCGAATATTTTTTCATTAAGAAATCATACGAAACTAGGATTTTGATCAGTCTGCATCTGTGTCCCACTTTCAATTTTTTTATAATGAAGATTCCATTATCTGAGCAAAAATTGGAATTCGATTAGATTCTTGCATGTACATATGTAGTCGATTTGGTAAATTCGAAATTGGCGTGAATTGGTCACATAATGGACAGCGGAAAATCACATTGAGTGCAGGGCAAGCTTTTATCGTATTTATAGGCTGTTCCTCAATTGTGCAAGGCGAATGAATACGGTACGTGGAGAAGATGCATTTCCCATGATGAAAGTGGTACTGGATTTTTTTTTATATCAATAAAATAATTTTGGAAAGTGTTCAATGGGACTTTTCAGATTTTTCGTATTGAAAACCTTTCTCTGCGTCAATCATCGAAAGAATAGAGTCACATTGTTCCAAAAATTTAGCTAGGTTGGTTGTGTCACCCGATACTTTTCGGGAAAATTATAAAGTTTCATCACAAAGATAAATATAACTCCATTTTGTCAAACGTATAAAGAACTATCATTTTCTTTAATACACTTGCCAACCCCTCATTGTTGTTGTTGCTAATTGTATCGACCTCTCCAGTGGGCGCGTCAACATCTCTAACACTTCTATGGCTTGTTGACGTTTCGATGGCATACTTACTTCTCGGACGTGCGCCGTCTTTATACTGACGAACTCGCGGGGCACTGGGAGTTCTATTAGTGCCCACACAGTTTTTTCTTGCGCCGATGATCGAACCCCCATTCTCAACACCGTCGGCCATCGAACCCCTCATTGGGCGCCAATAAATATTTTTATATTCTTGTGTGTTAATTTGATGTGCAAAAACAGTTTTGGGATTTTTTCCGTACATATGAAAAATATACTCCATTTTCCAGATGGTCAGACTTTAATGCAATCTTCGAAGGAATACTGTTTCCGACTAGTCCTTCCTATACCATCCAGAATCCGACATTTCAATTCTATCGACAAATGCGAACAGACAATTTCTACTTTCCGATTATCGGTTGCCTTTTCCGCTTCAAGTCCTTTTAATTGGATGAACATATTTTCGAGAGGCGTCGATTATCCTTGTCATGAACAAAGGACCACTTGTTTCAGACTCTATTCGACAATTCTCCCATAGAGTCCTGGAGATAATTTGCATAACTGTTCAGGAACAAGGATGATGTCGATGGCAAGACACAATATGAAATCGAATATGCGAAAATAATAATTTTGTTGAAACAATTTCCAAACTCCTTGATTATCTTCGATAGGCAAACTAACAGTGAATAGATAAGGTGTCAATAAGTGGCACTTAAATGAGTCCTTACAATCCTTTGAAGAGGCCTGTTTCGACCCTAAATTCGAATGCTTTGGGGGCTTATTCAAGTCAATTGTTTACAATATACTTTGAACGATGTTAAGGGTGGGATGACACTTTCAATTGAGGGGTTAAGTCAACTATTCGGGTAAGATTAGGAGCAAAGTCAGCGAATAATCGATTTGAGAACATTTTAAGGTACTTAAAGTTAACCTTTGATGTGGGAAATTTCTAGGGATAATAAAATGATTCAAAGGATGTGGAAAAAAATGTCGAAACAGTTGACTTGTTTTAAGGATGCCAAGATTTTGGTTACTAGGTTATATATAGCAAACGGATCCGGATTTTTACATGACCATCGGCCAATTTACTGCCAGAGATTAGGCACACTCACTGACTGACAAAACTTTGCGGTTTAGGGCTTTCAGTGTTGTGACTATCTGCAAATATCTAGTCCTCGAAGGAAAAAGGGGCTCTTAAGAAAATACAAATTTTCTCTGACAAAACTATACAGTCATTTTGATCTTACAATAATTTAATTAGAGAATAATAAAATATTTATTATATTTCCATACCCAGCAACTTGTAGGATAAATCCGTTGCGGGTATAACACCGGTCATTATGGACTATGTAATGAACGGTTAGGTGGGCATCCAAAGATTACCGTGGGGACGGAGCCTAAAGTGGCATAATGACCGTGAAGGTCGGGCCGTACGATCTGGCGAAGAAAAAGGCTCCTCAACGAGCTAAGCAGCGCTTATTAGCTCAGTTCGGGAGACGTGGGCGGGGTTTTCGCCGGTCGTTGCCAATGTCGTTTACGTATTATTCAAAATGCATAGGCCTTAGGAAGACAACGCAAACATGGGAGGCAAAAATGGGGCATAATTAAAAAAATGTGGCGATAAGGATGGAATGGTAGGCTGACGTGCAGACACCCTCACGCTCGCATAGGGTAGGGATCCGGGTGTAATGGAACCCTGGCCTCTGGTTTCGTACCACCGACAGATCACTACTTAGCAGATGCTCCCTTCGATCTGCCGGTGGAAGCAGCACTACCAGAATATGGTTCATTCCGGGTGGTTCTTTACAACTACGCCAAATCGGCGAAAAGGAATTATAAAATTAAATTGGGCTTACAATTACATGGGCTATTTTCACAATGTCTAGTTAAAGATTTTTTCTATTTTATAAATAAACGCTAAACGGCACTCATCTTCCAGTTACAAATTTCTGGGAAGATAATTCAAAACAGCTGATACAGGCTGCTGAGATTTTGAGAGCTAGAACTATTTATGCTTGCACATTCAAATGAGACAATTAAACTGGTCACAAAGAACAGAGTTCTGGAAATTCATTCGATGGAAGAGGATTCATCCGCAAATTGCTGACAGACGGTACAGACGTAGAAAAGAAGGGCACAGGTGGCAGAACTGCGCCAAGAAAATCATCTGATTTTCTAATGCATTAGCTGAGCTTTCTACTTTATCGTCATATTTTGTGAGTTATGTACATACGCTAAGGTTTAATTTAGTGTCCAGGATAGCTAACTGGCAGTTTAATCAGACATTGAAAAAATGGGCCATAGTCTTTAAAAAGAGTTCTTTCGAGCTTTTTTAGTTGCTAATGGCTTCACCAAATTTCGTATATCAACCTTTTCACTACGTCGTTTTCGATTAAAATTATAGCTATAGTGCTAAATAATTTCTTTTTTGAGTGAAAGGGCCAGCTGCTCATTGTCCGATTAAAATTTGTCATAACAATAAACTGGCAGTTAGCACTGTTTGATTTTCTCCATGTCTGTCATTAGCGATATTGATAAGATTAACGGTAAACGGACATTCACTCAGAGGCCGCAGAGCTAAAGGATTTCTCTCGAAGCCAAAACTCACCATGTGTGGGGGTAAACGGAGGGCTCTGCAATCCAACTGATGTTCGCAAACTGGATATTTATAACTTCTTTCAAAACATTAATAAAACATAAAAATATTCAATCCACTAATCCAGAGGAAAAAGCCTCCGAACACTTGAATACACCGCTACCTAGTAGGTGACATCCAACCTGAACTCTGTTAAAATTAGTCTACGGCCCGTTTTCCCAATGTCCGATTAAACTCTTTGTTAACTTACAGGGACACAAATTAATCGAAGCTATAAACAGCCCGATAAGCATTTTCGTTTCGCATACGTATCATACAAATTACAAAGCCATAAAGTGTGGAACTTATCTCAGAAAACAATTATGGTAAAATCAGCTAATTTTCTTGGCGGACGGTAGACCACGAATCTATTTTGTATTAGTAAGATCTCTCAGCATATTCATTTGCAGCTGAGCTTGTTGCAATTTCTCTTCTATCGAATGAATTTCCAGGAACTCTGTTCTTTATGGCCACTTTCATTGTTTTCATTTGAATTTGTAAAAGTGAACAGTTTGTCAAAATCTCAGCATCCGGTATCAGTTTATGATTTTAAAAAATTATTAAAAACTCCATTTACTTTGAATTCGCAAAATTTATTTCGAGTCGAAATCTCTGTATGCATTTCGGGCAGCCTTCCGCACATCATCAGCAACACGACTCCATAATTTTTTAAAATCATAAATAGTGTGGAGTTCGCGTTCTTCATTTCAATTAAATTAATATATATCCGGTATCAGGTGTTGGGTTTTTGTTTAGGATAAATTTTCAACCGGAAGCCAGGAGTTGGGTTTTGTTTTGGATAAGATATTAATCGAAGGCCAAAGGACGGTTAGTGTTTATCCAATTAATAACGCTAAACAGATATTGAGAAAATCAAATTTTGCTAAATGGCAGTTTATTCTTAAGATAAATTTTTATCGGGCATTGAGCAACCGGCCCTATATTTTGCACATCACTTTTCACCATTTCATCGGACTAAACATGCCCGGACTAAAAGGCGATTATGCTGCAAACGAATAATAATCAAAATATCCACTGACAAATTTAATTTTGTCAATTGTCAAACCACGGAATGACAACAGTTAATTGACAGATTATTGCCTGGGCACGATGGATTCGGCTCTTGCGTGAATGACCACCAATTTTGGACTTGAAACCAATGGGCGAGGATCAAATAATCACAAGCCAAATGGTCTCTCCATGAATGTCCACTCCGTCATCTAGCCTCCGGTTAATCGTTTATGCAAAAGAAAAACCCAACACCTTTCCTCCGTTTAAAAATTCATGCAAGTCAAAAACCCAACACCTGATACCGGCTGCTAAAATTTTGACAGCTAGAACTGTTTACTTTTGCACATTCAAATGAGAACAATTAAAGTGGCCATAAAGAAAAAAGTTCCTGGAAGTTCATTGGATAGAGACGGAGAAGGAGAATTTGGATAATGAGTGCTGAGAGACATATAATGCATAGAATTGTACAGACGGTAGAGTCTCGCCAAGAAAATCAGCTGATTTTACCATAATTTGAACTCTTTAGATGCGTTCCATACCTTTGCTTTGGTAATTTAACTGGAGTATAAGAAATTGGCCGTCCACGACGACGTTCGTGGCCATGGATGTGCAGGAGGTGCATGCTGGCAACTGCATTCTCCGAAACCAGTTTATGCCGTGAATCGTCAACTGGGCCACATGGGGTTAGGGCAATTGAGAGAGATGAGAAATTGGTAATATTTAGCGGGCATTTTATTCAGTAAAAATATTGCAGAAGGTGTTTTCCCAACTCATCTTATGTTGTTCCTATCCCAAAAAAGGGTGACCCCAACTTAGCTGCAAACTATCGTCCTATTTCACTGTTATCATCATGTTCCAAACTTCTTGAGAGGATTGTTTTCAACTACATTTACGATTTTTTGGCCATCTTATTTGTCCCAATCAACATGGTTTCTGCAGAAATAAATCTACAGTCACCAACTTAGTTGAATTTGTTGACTATGTCTTTAAATCTCTTAATAAACACCTCAACGTTCATGTAATTTATACCGATTTCTCCAAAGCCTTTGATACAGTGAATCACAGACTTTTACTGAATAAATTATTTGGTCTTGGGTTTCCCCCTCACCTTGTGTCTTGGCTCTCCTCACTACCATCTATGACTTTACTGATTGTTTTGCTCTACAAACCGACTTGGACTATTTATATTCTTGGTGCATTTCAAATGAACTACATCTGAACATCTCCAAATGCTCGGCCATGACTTACTCCTTGAAATCTTCTTCAATTTCGTTTCCTTATAAAATTAATTTCCTTCCTCTACAATACACTTCCTCGTTTAATGATCTCGGCGTTGTCTTCGATTTCAAATTAAGATCTACTGAGCATTACTCCTTCATTATCAACAAGGCATCCAAGCTTTCTGGATTTGTGTTGCGTTGCTCGTTCAACTTTCGTTCCTTACGCACTGGTGTAAACCTTTTTTGTTTCACTTGTCCGCAGCGTACTTGAATACGCGTCAGTCGTTTGGTCCCCTTTTACCTCAGTTTCAACTGAAGCCTTTGAAACCGTTCAACGTAAGTTCACCAGATCCTTATTGTTTAAATTTAAGCTACCATACCTTCCAAATCCTGATCGCTTGAGCTTACTCGAAATGTTGTCATTGCGTAAAAGAAGAATTTACCTCGACGAATGCTTTCTCTTTAAGATTTGCCAGGGCCTTTTACTTTCATCGCTTTCTGAAGACATCAATTTCCGTCTCCCTTCTTATGACAGACGATCGGTAGCCATCTTCGAACTTCCCAATGCCCAACTTTCTGTTTATATTGTAATGTTTCCTCTGCTGAGCGAAACCAAAACAAAACCAGGTTCGTTAGAAATTCTTGTGCTGAATAATGAAACACTTCGATTGAAAAACACACACACTTTATTTACAAAACTAACTACACACGCGTACTAACAACAAACGTTAAAACATCAAACTAGCTCGAACTACTCGTTAACGACAACCTTTCCGATTTATAGCGATCCAACCGCCACTGAGTGTCGAGTCTGACTACTGCTCTCCTCCTTCGGTGACATCTGTCTTTTATAGTCAATTCGTCAATTAGCGAAGACTCTAGATTTTTCGAGATGTTCGAGTCTCGGGTTTCACTACTCAACGAAGGTTCGAGAATCGGCTAGTGGCCAGTCAGCTGATACTTGTTATCGATCATTCGAGATTAGTACAGTGTGGGTCGTAAAAGTCGACGAGAAATCTCGACGAATCGGGAGCGGAACAGGTTTCCGCCAGGGGCCCTTTCTTACAGCTGATACTGTCGAAACTAGAAGAGCGATCCAAGCAACTTGACGAGCTATTCGACCGGCTTGACAAGCGATTCGACGAGCAAACCGAGCAGTTGCAGAGATTGATCGACGATAACTTCGAACATGACCTCATGCAGGACGACGTCAAAATGGATGGCGGGTTAGTTACGGTTGCCGAGGAGGTCGAAGGATTGTGAAGCGAACCGGAGCGCGTCGAAACATCTGGAGTCATCAAGATCGAATCGCAGACACAGCTCGAGGCCGCTGCGGTAATGAACAGCCGGACCGATATCGAACAGTCACCAAGAGTGGAGAAGTTGCCGAGTGAAATAACATCACAGATGAACGAGCGGTCAGCGAGTTTTGAGGAGTCGCTAAATGAAACGACAACGGCGTTGAATGGACCGACAACGAAGATGACCGAACAATCGGCAAAGTTAAACGAGCGGTTGGTGAGGTTGGAGAAGTCACCGCGGAGAGTGACAACACAGTTGCAACCGCAGAAGGACAACAGTCTGAAGCCACAGTTGGAGGAGCGGTCTGTGGGAGTCTGGAAGCTAAACGGCGAGAAGCTTCCTGGATACTACATGAAATTTAAACGGATGCGGGTGGGCGCCCAGATCGGAAACGTGTGTGATGGACTCGAGAATGCTGGAAACTCGAGGAACGATCTGGAACGTGTGGAAACGTCGGGATTCGTTAGGGCCGAACTGTCCGCGAAGGTTTCAAGGGAACCAGTTCTCGACGACGTGGAAGTGTCCTGCACGCAGTTTTAGGCCGCTATGGTGATGGACGGCAGCAGCGACAACGAGCGTACTACAGCTGTCAATGTGGCATTGCGATGTCCGACTATGAAGGTGTTGCAGAACAGTTCAACCCCACCGAATGATTTGGGTATGGAGCAGTCAACGTCGGTCGCCGACTTCGGACGCCAGTTGGATGGCGTACATGGCCAGTCCAAGGACGACCTCGGTGGAGTGTTGATCGCATAAGGAGGTTCAACTTGAAAGCTCGCTCGATGCGATGGAAGCCAACAGTGAAAATGAAGGTCGTGCATCTGGATAGGATGGCACCGCGTGAGCGGCGTTATGCTGACTTCTGTTCGGGACGAACAGGTCTAAGGAGGAGGCAGTGTTGCGTGTACGGAGTGGGTATCTTTTACGACACACACTGTCCTAATCTCGAATGATCGTTAACAAGTATCAGCTGACTGGCCACTAGCCGATTTTCGAGCCATCTATAGTCTAGAACCTTCTCCAAACAACCCTTCATTAAGTAGTGGAGACCCGAACATCTCGAAAAATCTAGAGTCTTCGCTAATTGACGAATTGACTATAAAAGGCAGATGTCACCGAAGAAGTAGTCAGACTCGACACTCAGTGGCGGTTGGATCGCTATAAAGCGCTAAGGAAATATTCGTTATCTACCGTCGTTGTTGTTATTGATAGTTTTAACGTTTGTTGTTAGTACGCGTGCGCAGTTCGTTTTGTAAATAAAGTGTGTGTGTTTTTCAATCGAAGTGTTTCATTATTCAGCACAAGAATATCTAACGAACCTGGTTTCGTTTTGGTTTCGCTCAACAGAGGAAACATTACAATATTTTATCTAGTTTTTATCTATCTTCTTTTTTTAATTAACCGACTGAATTAGCATTGAATTAACTATTTGAGAGCCATAGGTAGAGGCTGGGGTCTGCAACCAAATGTTGTACACTGGCTTTACGTTTCTGTTGTACGCACCATACTTATTTATGTTATTGTGGTTTGGTGGAATGCCCTTCATTTTGCAGCCAATTGCAGCCTGCTTACCAAGGTCCAAAGACTAGCCTGCATCCTCATTAGCGGAGCACTGAGGTCAACTCTGTCTGCAGACTTGGACGTCCTGCTCAACCTGCTTCCTCTGGATATCATGGGCGAACAAACTGCTGCAATCACTGCCACACGCCTTCGTGAAACGGGACTGTGGATCTCGTCTGCCTTCGGCCACTCACCGATTTTAAATGGTTTGGATATTCCTACAGCAACTCACTATTCCGCTTCTAAACATCTGTTCAGCAAGAACTTCACATCCGTCATTCCAAGTCGGGATCAGTGGAAGGAAAGCGAGTTTCCAATTGCTGACTCTATCGGCATATATACGGACGGATCCAAAACAGACGGAGGGGTTGGAGCGGGTGTCTATTGCGACAGGTTAAATTTAAGCCTGACTTTCCGTCTACCATCTCACTGCAGTGTTTTGCAGGCGGAGATCACGGCGATTTCGGAAGCTCTTATCTTTTTAGGACGACATGTTATAGCTGGTAGAGAGATTGTCATCTACATATACGGACAGCCAGGCTGAAATCAGATCGCTGGATTCAGTCTTGTGTACATCTAAGACTGTGGATTATTGTCGATCATCCCTCTCTGAATTGGGGAGCTATTTTAACATTGTCCTGTGCTGGGTCCCTGGCCACAGTGGCCTGGAAGGTAACTGTCAGGCTGATGAGCTTGCCAGACTGGGCTGTTTGAATGGGGAACCCCAACTACCTATATATGGTGATATCTATCCTCCCATTGCTGACTGCAAACTGATTGTCAAATCTGAGGCGATTAACAAAGCCAATACAAGATGGATTGATGGCAATACCTGCCGCACAACTCGATCGCTGTGGCCCATACTGGACGCTACCCGATCTGAAAATTTACTGTCGCTAAACAAGAGGCATATTAGCTCGGTGGTGAGTGTTATCACTGGGCATTGTCTCATTGGGGAACATGCCAGGAGACTTCGGTTTCCCTACAATGACTTTTGCAGGAGCTGTGGGGACGTGAACGAGGAGGAAAATAGTTTCCACCTTCTCTGGTCCTGTCCAGCTTTTGCAGTTAGAAGGAGGTCGTTACTTGGATCCTACTTCTTCACTGACTTGGAAGAGCTAGAAAGCGCGGATGTTGGAAAACTCCAGAGTTTTATTGTTGGTTCTGGATGGTTCTAACTATCAGAAATATTGAGAGAGGATGTGTGTTAGTGGTATCACAACGGACCTATTTGAGGTCTAAGTGAGCTGTGTTTTGTCACAGCAGCCCATCTACCTATCTAACTATTTGAAATTTATGTTTTCCTTTTTTATACCTTCGAAACTTCTGTTAAGATTTTTTCTACTTTTTTTTCTCTCTCTGTTTTAAATCTTTTTTTTTATATTTTTACTTGTTCTTATTAAATAATACTGTGTTATTGAAATCTTATCCTGTTCAGTAAATAAATGAAATAAATAAATATCTTGGATAAACTGATGTCTCTGTTCGCTAGCGAGCTGTTTAATCGGACATTGAGAAAACGGGCCTATAACTACATCTGCAATTCTAGGACTCAGACATTCGCCACTCTCCCAATCATTTAATCCAAGATTTGAAATTTTACTACGTAAAATTTAATACAAAACGACTTTTTCCTGTTGCGAAATTCATCGTTACTTCAAAGATACATCTGTTCAAACTTTCAAGAAACTTCAACATCCATTTTACACCAAAAATTAAATGATAATTTTACAACGATACTTTGAACTGATAAATTTGCAAATTTGACAAAAGTTGCTCAAATGTGTTGGTTTTTCAACGGTATATTTCTTTGATACATTTGCATTTGAAAATTTTCAAGTAATACGCATTAAACGACAAAAAACTTGGTTTTGAGAATGAA
This sequence comes from Chloromyia formosa, assembly GCA_964017055.1. Lineage (NCBI taxonomy): Eukaryota > Metazoa > Arthropoda > Insecta > Diptera > Stratiomyidae > Chloromyia > Chloromyia formosa. The sequence goes on from OZ024818.1 coordinate 63,495,755, forward strand.
ACAGATTTACTTCAACCTTGACATAACAAGTAGGCAACGCTACAAATGAAAAATCGAAAAAAAAATCGTGTTATTTTGAAATTTAGTACTAAAAATGTAGGATTTGTAGGATTATAATTACAAATCACCGAATGTTCGAAACGTATTTTTATTATAATTATAGCAATTTGCAGTATAGTTACAATTAATCAATCTTTTATTATTTTATTATCAATTGTATCGTCGTATGGAGTATTCGTCGTTACGGTTCAACAGGAACTTCTGTTCACGATTTCCTTCGTCCTCCCGGCTTACTTGATTTTCATGGCTCTCGTTTTTCATTTCTCTAGCTCATGGCTGCTATGATTTGCTATTGCTCGTCGTCTTCGTCAGTAATAATAGTGAGTTCTGTATAGTCGACAGTCGTGGTGTACGTGTACGTTAACCCACATTCCCACATTCGGCCATTCTGACTAAGCATTCGGCCCGAATGCTTCGTCGTCATCGCTTCCGTTGTTGCTAATGGTCCATGGCTTCATATATTCAGCGCATGTCGATGTATTCTTGGGACCCTCGTAATTTCCAATCTTTTGGACATCATAAGCGTTGTTTTGTTTAACTTCAACCACTTGATATGGACCCAAAAACTTCGACTTCAATTTAAGATTGATACCAAACTGTGTTCGTTTTATGGCTACCATGTCGCCAACGCTGTACTTTCTCGCTTGTTTGCGTCGTAGGTTGTAAGTCTTTTTGTTTTCATTTTACAGTTTCAAAATATTTATGTGTTTTCGCCTTTGCTCTTAACTCGTTGCGATCGACGTTGAATATAGTTTGAGTTTCTTTGTTAATCAAATCGCGTAACTCATGATCTTCCTTCGTTCGCATTTTTACGCCAACTACAATAGTAACTCAAAAGGCGAAGTGTCAATACTTCTTGCAAACGTCGAATTGATAGCTTGCTGGACTTTGCTGACGTGTTTATACCACTTCGACGGATCGTCTATACTGAGTTTAGAAAGCACTGAAATAATGATAGCATTCAGTCCCTCAACTTGACCATTAACCCGTGGTAATCCTGTGGTCGTTTTGATAAGCTTAATGTTTTCATCGTTGCAAAAATTTTCGAAGTCTTTAGAGGTAAAGCACTACCTTTGTCAGAAATGATATACGTTGGATTTCCGAATACCATACTTTGATTACTCAGCTTCATTATTACCTCTTTTGTCGTAGTTGATTTGGTCGGATCCAGCCAGCAAAATTTCGTAAATGAATCGATGACTGCTAGGATATGCTTATATTCTTTGTTCGTCGACTCTAGCGGACCCAAAAAGTCTATGTGGTAGGTGTACAATGGAACGTCTTCTTTCTGTAATGGATGTAGTAACCCTTCTTGTCTTCCTCTTTTACGATTACTCATGATGCATGGTATGCAACAACCAATATAACTTTGTATTTTATCTTCAATGAGTGGTATAAAATATGTACTCCCTACAAATTAGCTGCTTTGTTTTTTTCGATGCGAAATGGCCTCTGTTATGTGCACGGCTGATAATTTGCTTCTGCATCTGTTTCGGGACTACTATCAGCTCAACGTCATTGACTAGCTTATAGAGAACATCACCTTTTACGAAGTAGTTATCGTAGGATTGGTTTTCGTTACAGATAACTTTTTTAATGGCCTTTAACTTTTCATCGTGCAGTTGCGCCTTCTTCAGACTAATGTTAATGTTTTCGTCGTTTATTATCATAATTGGGTATCGGCTAAGCGCATCAACGTGTTTAATTCGTGTGCCTGAGCGATGCTCCACAGTGTAGTCGTATTCTTGAAGAAATAGAACCCATCTTGCCACCCTTGTGTACAGGTTTTGCTTCTCTAATGTTTTTGTAAAAGCATTACAATCAGTAACCAATTTAAAATGAATACCTATAAGGTAAACTCTGAACTTCGTCAAACCTTCTATGATCGCTAGGACTTCTAGTTCATAGCTCGAATATTTACGTTGAATTTCAGTTGTCTTTTTACTCATAAAATAAACCGGGTGAAAATAGCCACCTTCAGGTGATTTTTGCATCAAAACTGCCCCGAATCCATCTATACCTATAGATGCGTCCGTATGAACTTCAGTTAAGAATGCTGGGTTGTAAATACTTAAAACCGGTTTCTCGGTTAGCATTTTTTTCAAGGAATTCACTACATTCTCTTGTGTTTCACAAAATTCGAATTTCACATTGTTCTTGATTAAAAAAAAAAAAAAAAAAAAAAAAAAATACGAGCTACTTTCCCCGCAGGAAGGCACTGCGACCATAAAGATCTATTGTGCCGTAGCTCATTAATCCAAAAGACCGTCCACCCTTCTAATAAAGGGCAGTAAGTCTTTAGCAGGAATCAACCTGAATTCTGCAGTGCTGATAGTAGCCTGCCCGAGGAGTGACATCCTAAAACGCGCGATGGCGGGACATTCGCACAAGAGGTGCTTGGTCGTTTCCACGTCTTCCAGACAAAGACGGCATTCAGTCTCGCTTGACAGACCCATCTTGTTCAGGTGATATCTGACCAAGTGATGGCCAGATAAGTACCCCACTAGGAGTCTTAGGTGGGTTCTACTCATTTGAGTAGTACCCTTGTGACTGAAGGGCATTATCAGCTCCTTTGATTGACGAAGCCCTGGAAGGTTATCCCAGTACTGTTGACGCAATCGTGCAAACCAATCTGTGATCCGCAGTTTGGCCGAGGCCAGTCCAAAGCCACAGTAAGGCTCAGGTCCATGAAAACGACTGGATGATCCTTGTCTAGCAAGTTCATCCGCAGCCTCGTTCCCCTCAATGCCCTGGTGGCCTGGCACCCAACACAAGAAGACTCGGTTTTTGGTTGCCAACAGTAGAAGGAGATTGTAACACTCCTTCACCAGTTTTGAAGAGACCTTAAATGAGGAGAGCGCTTTTATAGCTGCTTGGCTGTCTGAGTAGATAGCAATGTGAGCGCCGCGAAGTCCAGTTTCCAAGATTACCCTGGCGCAGACCTCAATGGCGTGGATCTCAGCTTGAAAAACGCTGGGCGAGACTCCCATTGCGATCGAAATCCTGGTGTTGGGTCCAAAGACACCTGCACCAACACCCTGTTCTGTTTTAGACCCATCGGTGAACCACTTGATACATCTAGGGTCTGGACAGGGTGTGCCATTTACCCATTCAGAGCGGTTAGGGATGAGGGCTGAATATTTTCTGCCGAAGCAAACCTCCGTGATCATGTAATCTGATCTCAAGCAGATCTGCACGTCAGGAATTTGATTCAGAATGCTCATGTGACCGCTTTCTTCACTACGCACGTCGGAAGTTAAACGAAGTCTGAGAGCATTTAGAGCTGCTGATTCTTGAATGAATATATGCAACGGAGTAAGTCCAATAATCGCCTCCAGGGCTGGCGTAGGACAAGTGCGTATAGCTCCAGTGATGCCAAGGCAGGCAAGGCGTTGAAGCTTATTGCACTTCAGTAAGACAGAAGATTGCTGAGTTTTCGGCCACCACACAAGCGCTGCGTAGGTCACCATAGGCCGCACCAGCATGGTGTATAACCACTCAATTATCTTTGGAGTGAGCCCCCATGTCCGTCCAAAGAAACTTCTGCAAGCCCACATTGTGCGTGTGGCTTTGCCAAGTACATTATCTATGTGAGTATTCCAGGTGAGTTTCGAGTCTAGAGTTACCCCGAGACATTTAACTTCAGTGGAATAATCTAAGGTCGTGCCGCCTAACGAAATTGGATCCAATGTTATGTTTCGTTTTCGTGTGAACGGCACAACGACAGTTTTCTGTGGGTTTACATGTAAGCCCACAGCCACACACCAGTGTAGAACTATGTCAAGGGCCGACCTCATCACCTCAGTGATGGTAGATTCGAATTTGCCCCTGACTATGATAGTTAAATCATCCGCGTATCCGATAGTAAGATAACCGCGCTCATTAAGCATGGAAATCAGCTCGTCCACGACAAGGGACCACAAAAGGGGTGACAGAACGCCACCTTGTGGACAACCCTTTACGGCATTCACGCAAATGGATGTACTGCCTAGAGTTGAGTGAATATCCCGTCCCCGAAGCATGGCATCTATCCATGCAATGGTAGCGGGCGGGATGTCCCTGAGTTCCAGTGCTCTGGAAATGCACTCGTAGCCGGTATTATCGAAAGCCCCCTCAATGTCAAGAAACGCGCACAACGCGATTTCCTTTTCACTGAGGGACTTTTCGATTGTACTGACAAGGCTATGCAAGGCGGTTACTGTTGACTTACCCTTCGTGTACGCGAATTGCATACGATGTAGGGGGCTCGACAGTTCTATCTTGTGCCTGATATGCAAATCAAGCAACTTTTCCATGGTTTTAAGGAAGAAGGAAGTAAGGCTAATCGGTCTATAGGATTTGGGCATATGTTCCGGCTTATTGCCCGCTTTGGGTATGAAGACCACATTAACTTTCCTCCAAGGTTGTGGTATGTACCCTAGGGTGAAACTTGCCCTAAAAAGTTCGATTAGCGGAGTTATTATGATCTCCAAGCTGTTTTGTAACAGAGCGGGGAAAATGCCGTCTACACCGGGAGCTTTAAATGGCTCAAAGGATTCTATCGCCCATTTTACTTTGTCCATGTCAAAGATGACCCCCGATAAACTGCGAGCCCGGCTTACGGGAACCCGTAGTGGCCTTGCAGTTGGGTAGGGGTCACCATCAGACAGTACGGACCCTGGGAAATGGGTCTGAAGAAGCAACTTTAATGTTTCTTCTGGACCTTCAGTATACGAACCGTCTGATCTCAATAGAAGGCCGACCCCGTTTGCTGAGTCTTTGGAAAGGGCTTTGTGAAGGCGCGCCGCTTCCGGTAGCGACTGAATGCTATCACATTGTCTTTTCCAGCATTCTCGTTTGGAATGCCTAATGAGTTTGTTGTACTCGGTGAGAGCAGTTCTGTACTCATCCCACCTATTGAAGCGTTTGGCTTTGTTGAACATCCTCCTAACTTTAGCTCGCTTGCGGGCCAATTCCTCGTTCCACCAGGGTACTTTACGCCCCGACCCCACCGAACGTGAAACGGTACTATCTCTGTAGGAGGAAGTTAAAATTTCATTGAGCTCCTCAGCTGCAATCTCAATTTCCCCTGTAGTGCTTATGGGGCTGACCAGTAGTTCCGCTTTGGAGCTAACTAGTTCGCGGAATTTAATCCAGTTAGTTTTCCTTGGACAAAAAGTATCCGAGCGAATGTCAGATTGTCCTAGGATGTCAAATCTGATGTGTCTATGATCTGCAGCTAGATCTCTAGAAATAAAATTGGTTAGTGGCAAATAGTTGACGCATTTGTCGATCAGAAGCGCCGCACGCGGACAACCCGCTAACCTGTCATATATCAACTTACCAGTTGTTGTGTTTAGACCGCAAATTCGGCCACGGGCCACCCATGGCTCTTGAATAAGCGCAATGGTGGCCTGTTTATCGGCGAATAACCTGCACACAGTGGCCGATGCTCCTATTGCGTGGTGCAGGTTCGCTTGAAGCACCTTAATGGCGCTCATGGTCCTGCGAGGATAGCGAGCGTTGGACTAGGCACTTTTGCTTGCCCTGTCGGGAACTGTTGCCTCCGTCCCCCCTTTGTTGACGCTCCTTTCGGTGAGAGCCGCTGAGGTTCCTTGGGCTAAAGAAGTCCAAGGACGACTCAGAGGGACTGTATCGCTTAACGGCCAGTCCATCGACAGTCTCAACAACGGGCCTGGAGGCTCCGTCGAGCAGTGAGCTAGTAGGCAGCTCAGAGGAAACTGTGTTTGATGCATTTGGAGTTGCATCACACTCTGGTTTGTTTTGTTTTTCTTTTTTATTATTCATAGAATCCCATGAATATCCGGGAAAAACAGTCACCGACGACATCACCCGGTCTGCCGTCAGAAGTCTGGTTTAAAACTGGAGGTCGACAGGTATCCAGAGTTCGCATACTAGCGGCCAAGCAACCTCTTGACCATGCATCCCTCGGCGTATGCTGTTCCACCTTGGATTTAGGGTATGTTTATAAGGGAGATACCGCTCCCCGCCCGACCAAGTTTAGTCAGCGCTGATGGCAAAGATAAGATTTTGCCTTCAGCCTGCTTCCACCCGTCACCACGCGGAGGTAAAGGTCGCACTTCCTAGGGCATGACAGTTACGGCAAATGTACCATGGTGGTCCAAATGTTAGTCCCCCTGTCACACCTTCGGCTGACGGGCTTGTTCTTGGTTAGGTCGGATAAAGGTTTAGAAATGCCTGCATAATTTGGTATAAACTTTCTAAAATAGCCCAGAAAGGCCCAGAAAACTTTCCATTTGCTTCTTTGTTTACGGCATTTTGAATTTGCATACAGCGTCAATTTTCTCCGGTGACGGGGACAGTTTTTGATTTTCGATTATGTGTCCCAGAAATTGTATTCGCTTTTTCAAGAAGTGACATTTCTTTAAATTCAGCTCGAGGCCATATTCTTCACACGTCTTAATTACCTCCTCTAAATTCAAAAGAGCTTCTTCTTCGTTCTTCGCGGGGATAATAATATCATCTACGTAAGGTAAAGCAATACCTTTGCGTGATAACAGCCGAAATATTGAGTATACATACCGTTGGAATACCCCTGGTGAATTAGATAATCCAAAAGGGACTCTGCGGAATTGGTATTGTCCACTTTGCGTTACGAAAGAGGTGTACTTTCTACTTGATTCGGCTACAGGTACATGGAAAAATCCATTTTTCAGATCTAATGTGCTGAATATCTTTGCCTCTTGGAGGCGGTCTAACTGATCTTCTATGAGGGGCAATGGGAAGTGATCCTTTACAATCACCTTGTTGATACGTCGGAAATCTACACATAATCTACTTGACCCATCGCGTTTTTTTACAAGAACAACCGGACTCGTAAATTCCGAAACAGATTCTTCTATAATGCCATTTTTAAGCCATTCTTCAACTTGTGCGTCGACAATATTCATTTCAGAAAGCGCCATTCTACGTGGCCTCGAAAATATTGGCGACTCGTCGTTTAAAATGATGCGCATTTATATATTTGTCGATTTAGTCTTAATCGGTTTATAGTTAGAAATCATCTCACGGACTTTTTGTTTCGAAGACGCACTAGCTGTTTCGTCTATTTCAAATTCGTCCTTTTTAACGTCTATTTTCATCATATTAATTTCGTCATTCATTTCATCCTTGTTTGGCGTTTTAGACACATTCAAACCGTAACGATTAAACGTTACTTCTGCGTAAAGGTATAGTTCTTTGCCTATGATGAGTTCAACATCTACACATTCAATTGGAACGACATAGAAGTGTAAACCATATGAGTCGGTATCAATAAAAGTGGCTCGTTTGAAATGTCCGAACGGTCTAATTTTATTTGCGTAGTCACCACCAAAACCGATTAGAACCACGCTACAATTTTCGAGTTTCGGTTTGCCTAATTTCAAACAAAAATCTTCGCGTATAACATTAAATTTGCTACCCGTATCGAAAAGAGCTATGCATTTCTTATTTTCAATACGCACCTCTTTCTTCGTTAAATCGATTTTAGATAACAAACTACGCGTATTTGCTTCATTGCATTCTTTCGAAATGTGTCCAAACTTATTGCATTTAAAGCATTTTCTGCCTTTTTCTTTATTGACACAACTTTTCGAAACATGTCCTTTGCCGCCGCAATTAAAACAGTTCAAGTCTCATTTATCGTTCTTATTTGCACTGGTTGTTATTTTATCTTTCACACTGTACGCGTTTTTATTTCAATCATGGTTTGATAATGTTTTAATTTATCTTTAAATTCGTTCAAGTCTGTTGTACCATATAAAATTGTTTTATTTGACGGTTTGACGTCTATGCCATCGATCAAATATTGAATCAACGCGTCATCCGTAATTTGCCCAGTATTTGCTATGTTTTTCATGCGATAGAAATACTCGAACACTTCCTCATTTTTACCGCGTTTGCATTGCGCGAGCTGCGCATAAATTTGTTTGCTACTTACTCTTGTTTTGAATTCCGTTAATAATGCCTTCCTAAATGCATTCCAAGAAGTTAATCCTCTTTCACTCTGCATAAACGATTTCGCGATTCCCGTCATATAGCAAACATTAATTTTTGGAAATCATTCCAGCCCATCAGCGCTGCTTGTTCTTCAAACTCTTCCATCCATACTTCTACTGGAAGAATATTACTACCATTAAAATTTCGAATATTTTCCTCAATATCCCGAAAACTAATTGCGAACCGTGGTACAGTCATGTCATTCCCATTGAATTGTTGTTTTTCTCGTCCGTCAATGTAGTCCTTACGATTGTTCGCGTGCATCCTTGCCATTTCGTCGTTCTGGCTCATCTTTTTTCGGTGGTCGTACTTCGTCTGCCATAGTTATGCCTTTCATGCTATCTACATCGTGATATACAGCGTCATCTGCATCGTCATCCGTTTCGTCGTCTGTTTCGTCATTATGCGCACTTGCCAATAAATTGTTCACCAACAAATTATTAAAAATATGCAACTGGATGTCTTCTGCGTTATGGCTAATACCCAAAATATTGCAAATCGAAACGAGATCGCCCTGCGATAGATTTGCCTACACGTATTTGGTTTTCTCTGTATATTCCTCGTCGCTCTCCGAAAATTCAAAACCGGAAAATTCACGAAGTCGTCGGCGATTGTTTCGGTCTCCTTCCGACTCGAATATAAATTTATGTAAAGCGATTATATTCACTTTCTTGCACGTACGCAAATTATTGTTTATAAACTCGTTTAAACAGGACATTTTCTTTAATTTCGTTGTTTTATAATTCGTTACTTCGTTACTGATAAGTTTAGGTTGAGCCCCCAAAATTGTAGGATTTGTAGGAATATAATTACATATCACCGACTGTTCGAAACGTATTTTTATTATAATTATAGCAATTTGCAGTATAGTTACAATTAATCAATCTTTTATTATTTTATTATCAATTGTATCGTCGTATGGAGTATTCGTCGTTACGGTTCAACAGGAACTTCTGTTCACGATTTCCTTCGTCCTCCCGGCTTACTTGATTTTCATGGCTCTCGTTTTTCATTTCTCTAGCTCATGGCTGCTATGATTTGCTATTGCTCGTCGTCTTCGTCAGTATTATAGTGAGTTCTGTATAGTCGATAGTCGACGTTTAGGTGTACGTTAACCCACATCATGTGGGAATGTGGGTTAACGTACACAATGTGGACAGTCCTCAGAATAGAAGGGATGAAATTTCAGGTAGTTTAGCTTTTTTTGACTCAATTTACAAAAAATTCTATAACCCTGTAACGGTTGAAGACAGAGTGTTCATTTTGGTGACAATTTTCCACAAAAAAACGGTACTGTCTAATATTAAAGTGTTTACTATCTGAAGCAACAATAACAATGATCATTGTCACGTCCCGATACGATTTATAGATGTCTGTCCGTCCGTCATTCTGTCTGCCGACAAATGAAAACGAAATGAAAGAATTTTTCCATGCTGGCTTCAACTAAAACTTTAATTGCAGTAAAAGGACCTCGCTTCATTGAAAACACACTTACATAAGATTGTCTCTCAGCAATTCGCCCCCTAAACCTTTCCATTCTGAAACGTTTTTTTAGGGCTTAAGCAAGTAACAGTTTGTTTTTGCTCTTCCTTCCAACCTTCCAATAAACTTTTCAAACCCGGATCGTATCGACTAAGAATAACAGATATGAATACTCTTAGATTTTGAGAATTGAGGGAATCGTCGTTACCACGAAATGACAAGTTGCAATTGGCTAATGTCAAACTTATATCTATAATACGAGTCAAAATTTGTCTTCCCTCATTGCATTTTTATTTTCAGGATCCACTGTTTTTTTCACGCGCCACTTATCAAATAGTTAACAAGAAAGATTGTGTTAATTACGTGTAGGAGAAAAAAGGATTTTAGCCTTGAAAACCCCCTGGCATGAGAGCTAATGTTCCACTGAACACACGAAATACCTATAGTTACGCCACTGTGGTAACCTAAAGTTGCATTTCAGCTATCTACGCAGTCTATGCGTCATACCATATTAATGCAGTTTGTCGCTGTCTCAGTAAAAATGAAGCACGATATGGCTCAAGCCATAAGAAAAAAGGCAAAATACATATATTTAAGAAAAAATAAAAGTAATTTTATTTAGATTTATTTATAAAAACCAAATTATTAATAATTTCAACCCGCTAGAGACGCTCAATCAGTCCTCTTCTGCTTCGTTAAATCAAACTGGGCGTAACTCTCGAAAGTCCCACGGAACCGATCCAAACCTATCTGATTTGTCTCGTGATAGTACGGAAGGGATTGCATCCTTTCAAACCATGATTTAAGTTGCGGCCACCTATTGCGACTGACAGGAAAGATCAGATCTACTGTTGACAGGGTAGTTATGGTTGAAAAGTCCGCAACTGTTATCTGATTTCGGGGTGGTTAGCGGAAGTATGTGCGAATGCAATAGATAAAATGGTTAAGTAGATAATTGTTTTTTTAATTTGAAATCACACCACTCACCGTATCACATGCCATGAACTTAGTCTCCGTTAAAAAGCCTTCCATAAAGTCGTATGTTTCGTGAATTTTGCGCTCATGATGGCTGACATCCTTTTTCCCAGCCCGAAAGATTTCATACTACAAGAGATTATTATAGGGTATGAAAATCTCAAGCTATTGTATATTTGACGGTAAGGAGTTTGCGGTCAAGGTTCCTCGCGGCACTTACGTTACAGACTGAAGCAGAAAGACCAGTCTTCAAGTTCTTTTTCTTTCTTCGGAAGGAAAATTGACAAGGCTTGCATTTTTTTTTAATTGACCTCTTTTTCACCAAAGTTATAGGTGAAGGCTTATTTAGATTTTCTTTATAATATCAATTGGTATAAATTCAATTTGAGGCTCTAAAACTGAGCTTTGCCCGGGGTATGCCGGAAGTAACTGAAGATACTTCGTCTATTCGCTATTTATAGTTTTCTCAAATATCTCTCCCGGAAAAAGTCCATCATCCCTCTTCTTGCTCAACCAGCTATACGGATACTAACCATCATATCGCTGTCACGTCTAAACAATACACCGCACTCGAAGAAGAGCCGATTGATAATTTTAATTCTGGTCACATCATCCGCTGGATAAACATTCTTATCTGAATCTGCGACATTGCTTCCATATTTCTGGCCCAAATATATGAGAATCGAATGACTGTCGGTGAGCGTCAGCTGGTCATATTGCAGAGTTGGTACAGTGTGCAATGGATTAACCTTTGGATTCAACATGCGGACAGCATTTGTCAATCAATCAATAAATCGGAAGTGAGAACTGAATAAATGTTTTTAGAGTAAAGTGGGATTACATACCTTTCTGAAATCCGGACTAAGATGTTCCTGTTTAAATAAGTCCACTTCTTTTAGTTCAACATCGATCCCAAGGCACTTGATAAGCATCAGACAACTACGAACCGGCGGACTACGATTGTCATAGTACAGAATGGGTCTCATCACACTTCGAATCATCTCGATAGAAAGATACACAAACGACTGACTGACTTACTGGAAGTCGTAAGAGATTCTGATACACTTTGGACTTGAGCAGGTACTCGTAGAAAGACGGTGCGCGATGATGAAGCGAACCAGGGCTACAAAGGCACTCACTATTGACACAATACTCTAGTGTGGGTGAAAGTCAGGTTTGTTGGGAGTGATCAAAACAGGTAACAAAAACAGGATCAATATTTTAGGAATTTTACAAAAATGTCATCGGACAGAGACCAAATCAACAAGTATTTGCCTTTATGGCAAGAGGCATAAGACGATCACTCGATTATGTATTTGTTCAAAGCTTGAGACCTTATCAAACAGGAACAAGGCACGAACCAGTGAGGTTCATTACATTTACATAAAGTACTCGTACATCTGTTAGGAGAAAGAGCCGAAAAAGAAATAATTAAGCTCACTCGACTAGGAGAATGCAGATAAGACCACACTTTAATTTTTTTAAATCGAACACCAGAGGTCCCTGGCGTGGCATCTCTGGGCCCAAAGGCGAATTTTCTGAAGAAGATCAGTAACAAAGACTGATTCAAGCAGCTGAGCTAGAGCATTGGGTCTTCGTCGACCCAGACACAACACAATATTTTTTATTGTGTTGTGGCTGGGTCTGGGTCATTAAACGGCAAAATAACCAAAGCAATGGAAATTTAAAAACCATCTACGTCTGTACACTATGACCTCGAAATTTTAGCGATTAAAAGCTGTAATGAACCACCAAAGTAATGAACCATATTATGGTCTGGTAGTGCTGCTCCCACCGGCAGATCGAAGCAGCACCTGATGAGTAGTGATCTGTTGGTGGTACGAAACAAGAGGCCAAGGGTCCCACTACACCTGGACGCAGGTACGACGCGTAGGCGTCTGTTCCGTCCGCCAACCATTCCATCCATCCATTCCCCATTTTTACCTCCCCGGTTTGTGTTGTCTTCCCCAGGCCTATGAATTTTTGTTAATACGTAAAGCAAAAGGGCAACGAGCGGCGAAAACCCCGCCCATATCTTCCGAACTGAGCTACAGCAAGCATAGGCCGCTGCTTAGCTCGTTGAGGAGCCTTTTTGCTTAGCCAGATGGCACGCCCCGACCTTCACGGTCATTATACTACCTAAGGCTCCGTCCCCACAGGCATCTCCGGATGCCCACCATTCCGTCCGTTACAAAGCTCAAATGGGAGAAAAAATTTACAAACGAGCTTAGTCAAAGCCTACTTGGAAACTTCATCATGGCGCAACAGCACGATGTCCGGCCCTGGCCGCCTGGATTACCATCCTTCAATTATCTTAGTGAAGTGACCGCTTCCTCTAATTCTACAAGCCCATCAGTTGTTCGGTGTCATCATCTACTGAGTATTCCCAACGAGCTCTCGAAGCGTTGCTCCATCGACGCGTCGTCCATTGTATATTTGCTTAGGCATGCGGTCATCGTTTGTTGTACATGTCCTGCCCATTGAAGACGTTGTAGTTTGACGATTCTCGAAACTTCCAGCTCATCGTACACTTCGTTGTACTGGATCACCGGATGCACCATCTATAAGGTTGGTGCAGATGAAATGTGTGATTCAGTAGTAAATTTGAACAGCTGAAACTTTTTATAAAGATAATTTTATTAATTGAAATAGGTACCAGCGGATGCGAAACACTTTTCCCAACGAGATACAAGCGCATTTATTCCTGTTTTGTAGAAGCCCGAGTTTCTGGTTCGATGAAACTCATCGAAGGCATTTTTGATAGCTGCTTCATTGTTAAACTGTCGAAAAGTGATCCAAATGTTTAAAGAAATTGTTATCTTTTGGCGAGAGGTCTGGTGAATATGGCGGGTGAGGAAGAGTTTCATAGCGCAACTCGTTTAATTTTCGGATTAGAAATCTCCATTCGACACGCAATGTTTGCTTGGTAAGAGCATGCGGAACCCACTTGTAAAGCTTTTGTTTCAAGTGGCGGCAAACTGTCGAATTGTGAACGCGCAATTTCTCCGCAAGATCCCTTATGGTTTGGCGGGGGTCAGAATCTACTAATGCATGCAGCTCGTCGTTATCGATCGATGGTCCTGGGTTTCCACGTGGCTCATTTCGAAAGTTCATATTCTGGATCGAAATGTTTCAAACCACCGCTGAGTGGTTCGTTTGTTAACCGTATCAGGTCTAAATGATATTCCTCTTTGCTTCCGTTGCGTTGTGCTCTCGATTAAATTCGTAAAGAAAAAGTATAGTGGCAGTTAGATACACAAAAATCGTATCCAATTTCATGTCATTGCCAAATCCGACATTTCATCTGCACCAACCTGATATTTCAGTCGCAAACTTAGCCTAAAATCACTGCCATCTTTACTCTCAGGCCGAAGTGTCAGCCGATTGTCAAAGCCCCAACGACATGACAAGCAGTCAACCAAGTGTGAACTCGCGCGGTCGCCAGGTAAAATTTCGCGATATTTGTGCGTAAAAGTGAGTTTAGTGTCGGGATTTTAAGTGAAAATAAAAGAAGTGGCTATCAGTGCCGTGCGAAAGTGAAAAAAAAACGTGAAGTGCCGGGAAATATCGAGTAAAATGGTATATTGAAAAGTGCGAGGTTAGGAAAGTGCGACACGGAAAATTTAGGATTTTTCGTTAATTTTCCGGCAATTTGGCTAGTGTGAATGGTGCAGCACTACCTTGGGCCGGTGAGTTCAGCGGAAACTCCCGGAAGTGCTCCAAAAAGTGAATTCAAAGTGGTTGTTAAATGACAACATTACAGGTGATTTCCGGCCTTTTCATCAGAATTCATAGGGTAAGTATACATTTTTTGTTGTGCCAAAATTTTAGTGGATCGATGCGCCCCAAAATGCGGATTTTGACGACGATGTTGACGAACCGGACGAAAGTTTCACCGCCAGGCATCTAGTCCTGTCAGCTGCAGTGAAACTTTCGTCTGACTCGTCAACAACGCGTGCAAGACCCGTATTTTGGGGCGCATCAATCTACTAAAATTTTAGCACAACAAAAAACGTATACTTACCCTATGAATTCCGATGAAAAGGCCGGAAATCAACTGTAATGTTGTCATTTGACAACCACTTTGAATTCACTTTTTGGAGCACTTCTGGGAGTTTCCGCTGAACTCACCGGCCTAAGGATTCGTCCCATGGTAGTGCCGCACCCTTCACACTAGCCAAATTGGCGGAAAATTAAAGCAAAATGCGAAATTTCCCGTGTCGCACTTTCATAACCACACTCATGTCTCGCGCACATTCGAGCAGGTCATTTTGGTCGGAAGTTCGCGGCACCTAGCGTTTTTTCACTTTAAAATATCAGTGATAAGCACTACTTTCAATTGCACTTAAAATCGCGACACTAAAATCACTTTTACGCACGAAAATCGCCAGATTTCAAGTGGTCGACTGCACGCGTTCTTCACTTTGTTTACATTTGGTTCACTGCTTGTCATGACGTCATTGCTTTGACACTCCGGCCTGAGAGTAAAGTTGGCGGTGCTAAAATTCGCTGAGGGACCTTTCATTCAAACGTGTTTATCATATTTTCGAATGCTTGAGTTAGGGTCCTCGTTTCGCAGCCATAGCATAGCACAGGTCGTATGATGGTTTTGAATATGCGGAGCTTAGTATTTCTGTGCATATGCTTCGATTTCATTACTGAGAAGAAAGTCTTATTCGCTAGCTGTATCCGTCGCTTGATTTCGTCAGTTTCAGGAGTGTGCAGTCGTCTACGAATTCGATGCTGAGGTCCCCGACATTGAAGTTCGGTTGTTCTGGCGTCCTTATTCTTGATTGCATCATTACTTTTGTTTCGTCCTGGTTAATGTATAGGTATAGTCCAACTTCTTTTGCGACCGTGTCAAAATATTTAGAAGTTCTTCTGCGGGGGCAGGTTTCGCGACATGATGTTGATGTTGTCAGCATACCCTCTCAACTGCGTCGACTTTAAAAACTGTGTGCCGCTGTTGTCCGCATTTATTACACGGATGGCGTGTCCAAGTGCGAGGCTGAAGAGCGTCGGAGCCCGTCCATCGCCTTGCTTCAGTCCAGTATGTGTTTCAAAGAGATCAACCAGTCTGGTTTGGATATAGACCTAATTAAGAGACGGAGTTGGTCATCGTCGTCTTTGTTAATCGTACTGCCTAAAGCAGAATTTCACACTCCCCCGAAACTCCTGGATATTTCCGCTTAAGGCAATGTAAACGAACATTATGTATGAAGCTATAGTTATAATTGGCGTGTTTTTTTGGGAATTTGTCGCGTGTAGGTTAAAATAACACACGCGTTACACCAACAACATTAACCGGGATAGCTTATTTGGGTGGCTGCCCTACACGCTATAACCCCTCAATAAATTCCACATGCATGACACACAGATGGCTCTGGTGTCATGTAGAGCGTAATATGTAGATGTTGGCACGCTTGTGTTTCTCTCACTCAGCCAAATTCATTGGTAAACTAATATTACGTCTTGCTCTGATGGGCCCATGTCTATTATTAAATAATACATTTTCAATAGGATTACTAAAAATATCAATGGAACAAAAAAAAAGGAAAAAAAAGTAAGAATTTGCTGGGGATCGAACCCGCGACCCATTTGGATAGAGTTGCACTTGTAGCTGCGTCACTGATAAATAACTCGTTTGAATGATGTTTGTTAAGTTAGAGCGGTACACCAAGTTTATAAATGTCCGCCGTCGCAATAAATAAACGATCCAACAATCAAACTGAAATTTCATCCGAATTTTTAATTTATTTTCACGACATACATATGAGGCGCACCACTTGACGTCAGTGTAGACAACTTCACGATTCGGAATTAAACCTGGACCCTAGAGCGTTTTTTGCGTAACCAGGGCAGGGACCCTACACGGTTACGCAAAAAAACACGCCTGATGTGTACATACACGACAATTTCCTACTAACTAAAGCGGAAATGGATTTTCCCTTAAGGCAGCACAAGTCTTCCGTATCGTCACAAGATCATATGACATTCTAATGCTCGGAATGACGCCAAAGTGTGATTGGTCTCTAAGACACTATATATTGCTTACTATTTGGTGTTATGACATCTCCTTGTGCTCTTAAATACAAGAAGTAGGAATCAGTTGTTCGAACACTTTTCAAAAAACCATCACAACTAGATGGATAACCTTGCCTAGTGCCATCCATCACTACTGTTATGTTGAATATACTTTTTTTCTAGGGCATCGAAATTCGATATTGGATTTTGACGGGAGAAGAATATAATGTACCTATACAATATAAATCCCATATGTATGCTCGTATCGTAGATACTCGTATATTTTATTGTGTAACCGCACGAGCGCACGACGAAGACGACGACGACGTTGTTCAATTATGCATACAATAAGTAAAGTTCATTTAGATGCGAATATCTTGTGTCAAATGGCTGACATTGGATGATACAAAGACAGTCTTATTTCAAAGCTAAGCTGACACATAAAGTATGGGCACAAGTCGTTCACATATTTGCATTAGTATTCATAGTGGAATAAGTAAAGATATATGTATAAATATATTTTCTGCTTAGTTTCGGATCAAATTTCCATAAGCACAGCAAATGTGGCGGACCACAGAATTGATAGGTGTACGAGTATAACTTGTACATATTTACAACGAAACGCAGTAAATCCAGCAAATAAATTTGTTGGATTTACTGAGATTTTTCTATAGTACTTTGAACGAAATTGGGGATTTCAGGTTTTTATTTGTTTTGATGATTGGATGGATTTTCCTGGCTTTCCAGAATATCTTTATAGTACTTTGAGAATCGAGTTGAGTGGTGTAGATAAATGCTAATCCAAGCTTCTCGCTATGGAAGAGCCACTACCACCACTTTATTCGGCGCTAAAGGCCATCTCACCCATGGTGTGCTGGTTTCGCCACACAATGGATCACTCCTCAGGTGCTGCCTTTGATCCATTGTGGAAGCAGCAAGACCATAGACACCCTTGGCGCAGAATGCGCTCTATAAAAGCGAAAACATTCTACCAAGGGACCCATTCCGAATTGAGTCATCACTCGAATCGGAATGCTAAAGTGCCTGGTCGTGCTGCTTCCACAATGGATCAAAGGCAGCACCTGAGGAGTGATCCATTGTGTGACGAAACCAGCACACCATGGGTGGGATGGCCTTTAGCTGCACTTTTGGGTAGCGGTCTGAAACCTGGAACATAGTTTCTAGGGACTATAAGAAAAAATTTTGCCCGATGTGATCGATTTTTTTTTCGACCCCCCCTCATCGTAGGTCTAAAGAATTTTTTTACTGTCTTGTCTAACGGCAACGCGTACCTGTCGAATTTTCCATTTCATACGCAATGACTGGATAAAATCACGCTAATCCCAGATTGGACGCCCAATATTTTCTAGCTTTTGCGATCATTTTCGACTACATATTTGAAATCGTTAATTTTCACTACTTAGTGGGACGAAAAACTATAACGTAGCTTTAAGTTCTTAAACGCTTTCGGTTTTTGCTTCTTTTGACTAACGGTAATGAGCGCCTAGTCGACTGCCTGTTTTAACTTTATTTACTAGATGAAATCACTCCGACGGTTCGCTTCGGCCTGGAGTCCGAAGCGTAAATACTCTAAACTTGTACAGACCTAGTGGTGATAGAAAAAGTACCAATTGGCAACGACCATATGCATTAAAAGTGAGGTTTTTCAAGTTACTGGCTTCATTCCATCGAAAGTAATCGCTTATTTGAAGTTTCGTTTGTAGGGGAGGTAAGTGTTGCGTAGGTCGGATCTTGCCCATCATTGCAACCAACCAATTAGATCGTGCTACAAACATTTAAACAATATTTCGAATCTCTAGCTTTATTCTATCGAAGGTTATCGCTTAACCCCTAGTTTGGGGTATCGCGCCAACAACTCTATCAGTCATCTGTACTGATTACATGTAGATGGATTCGCCTATTTTGGTGCTAATGATAGTCGTGTGGAACGTCCTGGACACCTAAGTGCAAAAACCTCCTTTGTAAGTGACAGGTTTGATGCGTGGTGAGTAGCTAGCTCGGCTATTCAATCCATTCCAACCAATCCTCGGCCATACAACTGATAAAGGTGCCTCGTGTTGGCGTTTGGGGCACCGCGTAATTCCACCCCTACTAAGGTTAGCGGGGAATTTGGCCTAATCCGTGAAGCACAAACGTGAAACTCAAAGGTGATCAAATTTTGGCAGCGCGGTCATAGAACTTTAGATGAAACGTCACTAGGGAGAATCCTATTCTACAAGGAATAGGCACATGGATGAGATAAGGGTTGAAAGGTTATAAAAATATACGGAGTCTGTAAGGCCCTGAGTGCGTGAAGCCGTCACCAAGGGAACGAAATCAACCTTAACTGCAAATTATTAAGCCCAAAATTTACGCTTCACATACACTGGGCCTTATAGGCATCGGAATTTTTTTTCTTTCCCTCTCTCTCTCTCTCTTTTAATCCTTATCCATGCATACTTTTCTTTCCCACACCTATCCCACAATAGACTGGGAGTATGTTGTTTTATCTTCAGCTGCTTTTGCATCGTAGATGGCAACAGTATCGACATGGATACCTTGTGGAACTACCCGTGTCTGGAGTTTACTCCCAATATCCAATCTGGAATACTCGATCGTTGTTTTCACTTTTCTGTAGTAGGCACTGACATTCAATAGCTCTTCCTTATAACAAATTTTGTTAATTGTGAAGTCAGTTTTAGAAAAAAAAAAAACATTTTTTTAGTCTCTATTTGCTTTTGATTTGGCTGGATAGTAGCCATCGTCAGGTGTAATTTTCCACCAGTTAACAGCGCCGAATACGCTTTCAGTTGGTCCAACATCTTTCCTTCCTCAAAAAAAGAAACTGTACGGAAATAAGTTACTACCCAAAATAACATCAGTTCCCATCGAAGGCTTATTCAAGATGTAGACTATACCTCGAAGACTTATTCAAGATGTAGACTATACCTACAAGTCAATTATTCTACAGGATGGATGGTTTCGATGTGATATTTTAAAAACATTTGCTTATCTTATAATCCAACATTTACTCAATTTAATTCGAATTTAATCCGCCCGCCAAAGAAAAACGAAAAAATAAAAAAAAAAAAATAAAAAATACGAAAAGGTGTCCAAGACTATATTTACGCGACACAACAAGTACGAGTTTTCGGACCTCTGTTGCTCCGGCTCCGGGTGATTGTGAGGGTTCAGGTTTGGTCATTATCTTCAGTCGTCTTACGAAGTGTTGTAAATTTAATTTCGATGCGATGAAAAACACCCGAGATATGATAGTTCGAAAATCGCTATTTTTCAAATTTTTCTTGTTCTCGTTGTTCTTGTTATTTTGACAGGGCTACAGCCTCGTAGGGAACGTATCGAGATATGCTTTCTTTTCTCACAGATTGACTGTATCCCAGGGGTGTGCATAGGCTATCATTTGCTCTGATCCGTGCAGTAGATAAAAAGATACATCCAAATATGTGAAATATTATAGAGTTTCTCGCTTAACTCTTTTCAATTATTTCAAAGGAAAAAAATAGTCTTTTTAATGACTTCAAAGAAACAATCTTCCAGGCGGTCCGTGGTTCAACTAAATTTGGTACGTAGCTTCCTTTGGCTATTATTAGTACCACACGGTTATATTTTGGTACTGCTGGAGATGTGCATCAGGACAAAAGGACTCTCTAATCATGAAATTAAACAAAAACTGAAGCTGGTAGGTATGGGTATATTCTGAATCGTGGTAATGAGATCAATGCACTGGAGCTCTGTTAAAGACATTTTGAGTCCTTCGGTTAGGGCTCATGCTTTGCACCGTTAAAAGAAATTAATTAATTTAATCAGGGTTCAATATGCATACCCTAGATCGAGGCGCAAAGCTACGAGTACTTTGGCGGAGTTATGTTCATATCAATTCTTTTTGCGGCTGATGAGTTTTTGGCGGGAAATTTCTTACAACAGAGTTGTTTTTGGGAGATATCATGTCTTTTTGCATTTTATGCAGGAAGAACCCGGATATGAATTACAAAACTGCTTTAGAATGCTTAAAATTCATCATTATGTATTTTACTATTGATTACCAACGTTAAGGTTCTTAATACATAGAACAACATATCAATCCTTTTTGCGGCTGATGATTTTTTTTTTTTTTTTTTTTGGCGGGAATTTTGTTACAACAGTTTGGGTTTTCATTAGATATACGTCTTATGAAGAAACTACCTTTAAATGAAACACGCTACCTTAAACCCCGATCAATACCACCGTATGGTGCTAATCATCACCCAATGAAGCTGCCTACCAAATTTTAGGCATTTTCGGTTATTCAAAATAATCGATTATGTAGTGATGGAGACCGAAGGCCGAGGGTTGGTATGGCCGTGCAGGCCTTAAGACACCAAGTGTCGAAGAACCACTCTCCGATGACCACCCGTGCCGTGCGCTGGCAGACCAGCTCAGTTGTCGGGAGTAGCGGGGTGGGCGAAACACGGCAGTCATCGGTCTCCTCCATTAACGTACAAAAAGATATCGCACGTCTACCCAGAAAAAAAAAGAACTCAGAAAAAAACTCGAAAAAGCTAGAAACCCACAATAAACAATAAAAACAACAGAGAAAAGCCAACAGTGGTGCCTCGGCACCAAACTCCCAGAAACTCCAAAAACCAACAAAGTCCCGTGCAGGAACATGGGGCTGCATCAGCCAAAATAACACGGCACGAAGGCTAAAAACATATTTATAAATGGGAAAACCGTCCAATCAGGACAGACCCTCTTCCCATTCAGGTCATTTGAGCCTGACGATGTTTAACGGCTCTATAAGGGCCCCAAATGTAGCGGGCCCGGCGCAAAATTGCCCTCCTTTCCATGGGTTTCAGGTGCCATTTCTATTTGAAACCCCCAAATCTAAATTCTCTAGCGAGAGAGAGGGAGAGAGAGAGAAGGAAGAGGCAGGAGGTTCTAATTAAGCCTCTCATTTTTTTTTATTTAATATCAACAACGAAAAAAAAAATTCCATAATCCCTAAAATTCAAATATATAACTTGGTGCCGTGCCCAGATTGGAATTATTATTATTAATATATTTTTTTTTTTTTAGCGATTCAAACGGACTATAAGAAATTTGGTTTCGCAACAAATAGCCTTATTGCTCGGATAAACATAATTAAAAATTATTGTAAATTTTATTCGGTTCATTGTTCTTCATTCACGTTAGATAGTTCATATAATTTTGTATAAATATTTTTGCTTTGTATATATTTGTATTTGTTGGCTGTATAGCGCATATTGTTTTGGCTGTCTTTAATTTGTAAATTGTTGTAATGCTTTTCATATATCTATTTATATCCTGTTAGCTTTCGCATTAAGTGCGTTCTCCTATGCAACCAAATTTATTTATTGTTATTTTTTTTTCACCAATCAAAGTTCTGAATATCTTCACCAATATGATACAATTGCCATGATTTGTTTTAAATACTTTTCAAAACATTGTAAAATAGTCTTGAATAAAATACAGCAATGAAATATTTTTCTGCACCTAACTACTGTTTACGAGGCATCCATATATTTCTTAATATTCGGGAAAGACGTGTGAAAATCAATTAGGAAATTTATTACTGCATTTCCTGGATAAATATTTCATCTGCATAGCGTAACTATTGTACATTGTGTAATGAATCATTTTCCGCTTGTATCTAAATTTCTACTGTTCTCAATGCCTGCAATCTGGAATCATCATCGCTCCCTGAGCGCCCCTTCCCCTCTTGAGCGCTGTGGTAGCGCTACTGTCCCAATGTCCGGTGAATGCATTCGCTCCATGGATCCGCTGTTGAGCGGCTACCTCTCCTTCTGAACGAAAATTTTCCACACTCCCTTGGCTTGGAGCGTGATATATTTTTGTTTTCACAATTTGCATAACAGGTGGCGCGTGCGTCATATGTGCGTTGGTTGAATTTTACGGGAAAATTACAATTTAAAAATGAGTGAGGTTTTCGATAATTGTACTTTCGTTGTGTGCTCGCGGTTATGCTCCTAGTGGGGCCTGGGGCATAGCGCGACAACTAAAGATGCGCGTCATCGTATTCAATTATTAGCAATGGGACCGGCACGACTTCTATTATGAGTTCGCGTTGCTGTGTTGGCTAATTGGGCATTTAATCAGCTGCCGCAGCAGCATACCAAGCGGACCGCCAGTGAATTACCAGCGAGTCACTTTGGCGAACAAAACATTCGCTAGCGAATTCACTAACGACTCGCCGGTAATACCTTTGTCGTTCGAAATTGACATTCGAGGCGAATGTTCTTTTTCGAATCACCAGCGAGTCACCCTGAGCGAATATATAACCAGTCTATATATTCGCTGAAGCGAAGGTTTCTCGACTCGTCAGTGATCCGGGAAAAAACGGTCGCCGCGAAAGTAAATTTCGAACGATAGAGTTATTACCTGCGAGTCTTTGGTGAAGGTTTTAGCGAAGGTTTTCTTCGCCAAAGTGACTCGCTGGATATTCACTGGAGATTCGGTTGGCATGCAGGGTAGCTACATATTACCGGCGAGTCGTTGGTGAAGTTTTTAGCGAAGGTTTTCTTCGCTAAATTGACTCACTGGTAATTCACTTGCGATTCACATTCGCATGGATGCTAATATATTTGCTACACGTGAACGAGAGCGATTCTCTTTAATAGTACGTTTTCATTACACCCAAATTATTCATTTCGATGATTTTACTTCCTTGGAAATTTCGTCACCTATTCAAATATTAGTGGTGAGTTTTCCGAATTATCGAAATAAGATAATTTGAGTAAAATCAAAACGTACTACAATATAAGAGGACGTAACACCACCGTGAAAATTCAAAAATTAGATCAGATTTGCATGAAATTGCGGAACATCATGAACATAATAGGCGCGTTTTTTGGGAATTTATCGGGTGTAGGGTAAAATAACACACGCGTTACAATAACAACATTAACCTGGATAGCTTAGTAAGGTGGCTGCCCTACACTCGACAACCCCTTAATAACTTCCCCATGCATGACACGTGCTTTGTGTGGAATCTAATATGTTGGTGTTGCCACACTTGTGTTTTTGCAATTCAGCCAAGTTCATTGGTAAACTAATACTACGTCTTCCTCTGATAGGCCCATGCCTATTATTAAATAATATATTTTCAATGGGATTACTAAAATTGCCAATAGAAAAAAATAAAAAGGAAAAAAAGATAAGAATTTGCTGGGGATCGAACCCGCAACCCATTTGGATAGAGTTGTACTTGTGGCTGATAAATAACTCGTTTGAAAGATGTTTCTTAATTTAAAGCGGCTTGGGCTTCTCTCCTAACAGAATATCGGCTCATTTGGAAATTAATGGGGAAAATCTTTGGGGGTAAATACAATGTATTGCGGGAATCTATATCTATGATATGATATAATTAATATATAATAATGTACAATACTTATACCTACGATAAACTGAATCATTAATTTGATTGTGAATTCTTCCACACTTAAGGCCAGGTGTACAATCGTCGTTTAAACGGCATCTGTTCCTTAAACTGCCGTTTAACCAACTGACTCCGATTAGGTCTGATGTACAATAGCTAAACTACTGTTTAAATCTATCGATTAAATGTAAACGCAGTTTAAAGTTAAACACTCGTCGGTGGCCGTTTAATCAATGGATTAGCCAATTGCCATTCTGTCGTCGTGCCATTCTGTCGTTTTGCGACTGAAGTGAAGAGTTTTAGTGCGCGCACATCCAAACCCTCGCGGTACTTTTGACGTTGTACAAATATCAGAAACATTAACATAGTCTGAGCTTGTGAACGTAGAGTTTTCGCTTTTCAGAAATAAAAGTTGTCGGAAATGGGTTGATTAAATTATCTGTGGCTAACATTTAACCATCTCAATTATTTTCTCGGTGAACGTGCATGCGGTACATTGCGATCACTCTCGACAAACCAGCCCGGTACGCGGTAGTGGTACGGTACAGCGGTACAAATTTAACATAGCGGTGTATGCGAGCTCTCACTGCATACGCAGTATACCGCGGCGAAGTTGGGGTATTGCAGCGATACACTTTGTGTACCGCGCAAAGCTGCGGTAGTAAACTTTTGTATTGCAACCGGCACTATTGGTCGCTATGTACCGCAGCTGGCACTATCGATGGTACCGTGCTCGTAACGCGGTGATTTGAATGGGCACGCGGTACACTGCTACCGCTGAGTACCGTTGTACCGTACTGCGCTGGTTTACCGCGGTACACAAAAGTGTATCGCTGCAATGCCCCAGCTTCGCCGCGGTATACCGCGTATGCAGTGAGAGCAGTAGCGCGTTTACCTATGGGCTTATTGGGCTCAAGCCCCAGGGCGCCGCAGCGAAAGGGGCGCCACAGACGGCGATTCAACACCAGATATCTCAAATATTGATCAATTGAATTTAGTTGTTCGGTTCGTTTCTCTTGATGGTTGTCCTGTAGAACGTTTTCTACTCAGAGGAACTTCTGGAGTGGCCCAAAGGCTCAATTTATGGGACGAGAGAAGAGCGCGTTTAATTTTTCATTTGAGAGAGAAAGAACGAGACTATTAATGCCAACCACCAATAGGACGCGGATATTTGACAGCTATATATACAGCGGGGAGTCAGAAACGAAAACAAACATTTTAATATCGATTTTCTGACAGAAAACTCACAAAAACAAGTAACGCGCACATCACATATAAATATTTAATGTTTTACCTATAAACAGACACCCCCGTCTTAGGGATACGCTGGTTATTTTTGCAGTCACCGACGAGGCATTTCAATTTACCACAACTCACTACCGGCCCAATTTGTCCTACCGGAAATTTCACTAGTGTCTTCTCTACATAATCGCGGCTCTTTACACACAAAAACCGGCTCCAAACTTTCGCGAATTCAACCGTATTTACTTTTTGCCACTTTTTGCACAAAGCGTTTGACAGCCATATGCACAACACGTGAAAATGACAATCTTAAAATCGTTAACTTTACTTTCCCAGCTCTCGTCTTTTTCAAGAAGAAGATCGTCCCATTTTCAAGCTATCAATTTGTATGGTTTGATAGGCATATACCCACTCCTTTGTTAGTTATATATTCAAATGTTTTCTACTTTTTATACCGAATGTTGGTCATAAAGGAGAGCAAATGAGTACACCAATTTTGAAAACATTAGAAGATCTAGACATCGATTTTGAAAATTGCAGCGGTCAATCTTATGATAACGCCGCGAATATGTCTGGATGTTACAACGGTGTGCAGACAAAGCTTCTAAAGAAAAACAAACTAGCTTTTTACATCCCTGTGCAGCTCATTCCTTAAATCTAGTCGGGAATTGTGGAGCTGATTGTTGTCCAGAAGCCACAAGATATTTTTTATTTTTAGAAAATATGAATGTATTTTTTTCTGCATCGTCAGCGAGATGGGAGATTCTAAAAAAACACTTAACTATGTCGAATACAAAACTAGTACCAAAAAAATTAAGTGACACGCGTTGGTCTGCTAGGGCGGATGCTACAAAGGCTCTATCTCAAGGATATAGCTGCTTTCGAACTGCCTTAGAAGAACTTATAACTGATGATAGTCAGAAACAAATAACTAGGGTTGAAACAGAATCCTTAGTTAATTCATTGAACATGTTGGACATTGCAATTATTTCTGAAATTTGGAATCATATTTTACAAAAATTTAACGCAACAAATAAGAGTTTGCAGAATGTTAATATCGATTTAGAAACAGTGGTGAATTTATATAATAGTTTATGCGAAGAACTCAAGAATCTACGAACTGAAGATATTACGTTCCCCGTCGGCGGTATAACGGCTGTCCGACCGGCTCAGTGAGGAGGGGTCGTGGGCGCCACGTACTTTCAATTTACTTGAGCCGCCAGCGATTTAAACTCTTTTCGCGTCAAGCACGAACCCGCGAATTCCAACGCTGCACCACTGACTGGGAATCGTTTAAATTAAAACGCGACAATCTTCTCGCAAAACGTTATAATTTATGCACTATCTTCTCGCAAAACGTTATAATTTATACACTATTTCGGAACTTACTTACTACTTAGAATGGAATCGACCGGTCGCGATAACTCTACTTATGTTAACACTTAGCCACTAAAATTATCTTATCCTTATAGTAGGTATATAAAATTCATCTACCTAGGTGGCGGCAGCTAACACTATGCTAAATTCGTTTCCAACATCAATATCGAACTCAATCCTCCGTAGTCATCACCTTCCGTCGCTGCGATGTCGTCTCTCACTATGTGCGCGGTGGGACTTCCCCGTACTCGATATCGCCTTCCACTATCTCTTGTCGTACGTCGCTGCAGCCGTTTCGTTTCCGTCTTTTGTTGTCGTTGCCAATTTGAACAAAGAGCGACATCAGCCAGATCACCGAGGGGAAAAAAAGTGGTATCCATGTATTTTCAAATTTCTAATTATCCTTCAGAATCAACTAGAAACGGAGAACCCACCTTTTGTTGTCGTTGCCAATTTGAACAAAGAGGGTTCCCGTTCTTTTCGTCGGTCTTTTATAATGTTCCGAACACTCCCGTTCTCGAAACCGCTGCATACCCGAAGTTAGCCACTGCGGAATCCCCCAACCTTATCATCTGTCAAACCAGTGCATTTGTTTACAAATACATTCCGTGGCTGCAGCTGGCTGTTCGTTTTGACCTTTGCGTGGTTGTCAGCTATCCGGACGTGTTGGATCAATTATCCAATTTGTTGGTCGAGTACATCCGCGGGAAGCAACTCGAGTGCGATCATCTGTGCCATACGCCGCATTGCCCATCGCCTCCCTCCTATCCGTCAATTGCCTGATAATCGAGGATGTCGTGACGTCGGGCTCGAGTATTTTGGGCACGGTGAAAGATCTACGAGCGAAGGGCATCCGGTCACGGACGCGGTGGTTGTTGCCGATCGGGAACATCAGATAAGTATCTCATATAATATAGTATTTATTATTCCCGATACTTTGTGGTTTTGTTACTTTCAGTCGGGCAGTTGGAGACCGCCGAGGCGCCGAGACACAATCGTCGGAAGTTGGACGCATCCGGTAAGTCATCCCCTATCCTACCGCCACCCCCCTAATTGCCGCCGATAAATTAACCTGTCTATTCTTTTACTTACAGACTACCTGACTGTACGACGCAGCGAAACGAAAGTGCGACAGCGTAACATTCCCCCCTTTCCTGAGGAGGATTTCCATGAAATTCTCCAATTATTGGCTAGTCCTATCAGCGATCTTCCGTTGTCTGTCGTTGAGGAATGTTACGCTGTCGCACTTTCGTTTCACTGCATGAAAATACAAAATGCAATAACAACAATAACGGCATGCGTGCTGTCTTTCGAGGGCGCGTCGTATTTGTTGTTATTGCTTTTTCCTAAATGCGTCCGCATACGTTCATGTAGAAATGAAGCATTACAACATCGAAAACAAAGAAAAATTACACACGCAATTAAATTGTCCTTTGGTTTGTCGTGGTTCTCAAACTTTGTTAAACTGCTGTTTAATCACCATCAATTGGTTAAACGGTTGTTTAGCTAAACGTTCGTTAGAATGTATTGTGCAACAGGCTAAACACGAATCGTTGGTTAAACGGAGATTCAAGTTTAAACTACGTTTAACTAATTCTCTGTTTAAACTATGAATTGTACACCCGGCCCTTAATCACTTCACTGCTTTTTATTTCACCGTTTAATTTAAACTCTTTGAATGCAGAATTGCAAGTGTTTCCTTAGCTAGCGCGGAACCGAAACATTTCCCGCTATGAGCGAATAAAACATTCACTTTCAGCGAAAGTTTTCGATACATAGTGTCGTTTGTTTTGCCGTTTCAAAAAATCCTCGCGTACCTTCGCTCTTAGTGAGATCCAAGCGAAGAATTTTTATTAAAAAGAACATAAAACATACGCATATTGAAAACCTTTATTCGCTTTTTGGTGAAGGTTCGCTTGGTGGTATGCTACTTAAAAAAAAAAATTTCATTTCTACCAACTGCAATTATTTTAGTATCTTATGTGTCTATTTACATATTGTATGCAACATAGATTGGATCTAGTTGATCGTCCAAAAAGCCATCACGTAAATGCATGCGCGGCTTTACTCCACGACTGTTGATTGGTACCACACCTTGATCAAGGTGTGTCCCGCTGCACCTCCCATTAACGCAAATTGCAAAAACAACTATTGTATAGCTATGTGCCGCATTTAGAAGTTTTTTGCTCGTCAATTCACGAAAATATTAGCAATTCAAAATGGGGGTGTATAAGAACGTTCCGCTCTTTAATTTTGTCTCGGAAAGTTGCTAGGACTAATAGTTACGGAGTTACAAGCAAAGAAAAATGAAACCGGAATATAGAAGGATCCGCCCGCAATCCGAGGGTTTTGTAGCAAGCGCTTATTTTGGTATGTAAATATCGACTCCTTGCTCTTCTTGGTACTACTCAGATGGATAAAAAAACCATAATTAAAATGTCTTACCCAAGATATAGTATCTTACAATACATGCCAATTCATATTACGTGATTGTAACGAAATTTAGAACATATTATTACCTACGCTACTGGTTATCGTTGGCCATCAGTACTTTTGATCTCAACTATTTTACATTTTATACGATATTCCGAGCCCATCTTCCTGTAAGTTTTCATATTGCTAAGTGTAACGATCTCGAAATGCAAGTGGGAACAAATTACGATACAATACAATATTTTCTCCTTCCCCACTGTTCTGAAAATGTAAAGAAAATGCCAAAAATGGAATGTACTCAACATAACCTTTCTCGCGACACCTCGCATGCCTATACCAGTCGAGAAAAAAACCGACCTTAATTTCGCTGGCCACTTACGACTTCCCTGTAAATTTTCATATTTCTAAGTATAACGGTCTGCAAATGCAAGGGGGGGGGGGGGGGGGGGGAACAAACTCCGATCACATACTTTCCCCTCTTCCTCTTTTCTTCAAATTTTTAGAAAATGTCATAAATGGAATGTACTTAACGGTACCTTTCTCACGATACTCCACTTGCCTATACCAAACGAAATATAATTTTTGTCCTTCATTCCCCCTCTATGGCACGATTGTTGTTGGTGGAGGATATTAAACTAAAAGTTTCTGCAGGTGGGGTGTGGGCATCGGCGCGGG
The DNA here is from genome assembly GCA_964017055.1 of Chloromyia formosa. Taxonomy (NCBI): domain Eukaryota; kingdom Metazoa; phylum Arthropoda; class Insecta; order Diptera; family Stratiomyidae; genus Chloromyia; species Chloromyia formosa. The sequence goes on from OZ024818.1 coordinate 63,525,441, forward strand.
GGGAGGGGGTTAAAGGGGAGTTTTTTTTTCTTTGCTTGTAACACCGTTACTATTAGTTCTAGCAACTTTCCGAGATTAAATTAAAAAGAGGAACGTTCTTATACACCCCCCATTTTGAATTGCTAATATTCTTGTGAATTGACGAGTACAAAACTTCTAAATGCGGCACATAACTAGCACGTAACTCTAGCATGGGTTTGGATAAGATAAGTTGATTATTTCTATTTGGGGGGGGGGGGGGGTGCAGCGGAACGTTCTTCTACACCCACTTTTAAATGCGGCACATAACTACACAATAGTTGTTTTTGCAATTCGCGTTAGTGGGGGTGCAGCGGAATGTACCTCCTTGAGCAACTACGACGACAATTCCCACTATAAGTTGATGCTCTTCAAGCACAGTGTTCGTTATTTTTTTATACCCTTCACGGATGTGATAGGGTCGATCGATTAAGCTTTGTCCCTCTGTCCGTCTGTCTGTCTGTCCGTCTGTCTGTCCGTCTGGTTCTATGCAAACTAGTCCTTCAGTTTTAAAGCTATCGAGTTGAAATTGTACAAAGCCTTCTTTTTATTGCACGCTGAAAATATGTCGGAACCAACGGAATTGGACCACTACGTCATATAGCTGCCATAGGAACGACCGGTCCAAAAATTAGTCTTTGTGAGAAAAACTTTTTTTTTCTAAAGATATCTTTTTAAAATTTCACACTTACCAAAACTTTAGCTGAATCATATTCCCGAATTTGGTTGAAATCGGACTATTCTATCATAAGGCTGTCATAGGAACGACCGTTCCAAAAGCAAGTTTTTGTTAGAAAAACTTTTTTATTTCTGAAGATATCTTTACCAAGTTTCACATTATTCAATCATATTAAGTGCGAAAGTACATTCCTAAATTTGGTTGAAATCGGCCCACTATTTAATATACCTTTCATAGGAACAGTGAAATCAGAACAAGTTTTACTATTGTGTAATTTCAACTGGTAAATGCACCATACGTCATAACGAAGGTATGATACCCTTTACGCGAAGCGTGATGATTATCATATCTTCGGAAGGCTAGCTTGTTTTTTTTTCTATCGTTTGTTGCAGCAAGGTTACTGCTTAGTTTTCTTTTGTAATTTCTAAAAGTTCTGTACATACAATATTTAATTAAAGTTATATTTAATTATATATATATATATATATAGTTTCTTTCTTATTCCCAAAAAATATTCTATTACATTCAATTTAACTACATATAGAATATGATAAAAATAACCAGGGAAAAGATGCAGTCACGGCGAAAACGAAACGATGAAGACATGCGAATTACGTTAAGTCATAAAACCCAAAAATATCTTGTGTTGTTACGATGAAACGATTACGGATGTCAACAATAATACTTCAGAGCCGAGAATTCTTTGGAGTTCTACAATCTACATCGTTTTTGGTCGCGTGCCTTTCCGCAAGTTAGAGGTTTACAAACAAGGTGCAAAGCAGCGAATTAGATCCGAAAAAAAGGACTCAATTATGTTAATGCAAAGGAAGCGCAGAAGCCAAGGAGAAGACTAGATACCTCCAATCAATCATGTTAATAAGATGAGCAAACATAATATTATTTTGCTACCTTTATTGACAATTTCCCTAGTTGATATTTTCATCCTATATACGTTAAGAATATCATTACGTACAGACGCGTCTTCCCTGCCTTTCGTCCTTAAAACAAGCGAATTCCATCACACAAAGCCTAGCACGAGCTTACTGTTTTTCCAAAAAAGCCGACACTAGGACCAGGAAGAAATTATATGTAGAATGAAGGATAAATTAAATTTTGACACTCCAAAGGGAAAACATAATTTTATTCCGCTAATTTATCGCAATGGGCCGGTCAACTACGCACAAATATCAAAAATATTTCTCTTCTACCTGGGAATTTCCTCGGTTTTTACAATTCACCAAATGCTCACTTTCGACAACCACTATGTCGGTGATTTCATCGGAAATAAACACCAAACGACAATCAAAACTGTTTTCTCTCTAATTGCCTTGACCCCTCCAGGGGCATGGGCGCGTCAACTTCTTTAGAATTTATATGCCTTGTTGACGTTCAATAGTATATCTTTAATTTTCGGAAGTCCAGTTGCTAGCATGCACCTCCTAACCGCGCCGTCTTTATACCGACAAGCTCGGAGTACTGTGAAAGTTCCATTAGTAATCACGGGCAATTTTTGACCGCGCCGAGATTTGATCTCCGAGCTCTTGGTTAGTATCGTAGAGCGTTGACCGAACGATCACGGACACCGAGCGCGACCAATACATCGTATATCATTTTCATGCAAATTCAAAGCCCCTCAAATCTCAAACAGAGAAAAGATAAATTGCCAAAAAAGATATTTTACATTGCCGTCAAAGATACATTTTCGACACCATTGGCTGACGTGCTCAATACTCCAATCGCCAAAGTACGCTATACGTTTATTCAGAAAAATTCGATTAATCGTATCCATATATGATCATAATCGATTATAATCGAATTCTTTCGATTAATCGATTAATCGTATTCTATCGGTTAATCGTATTCTTTCGATTAATCGTATTCTTTCAATTAATCGTATTCTTTCATCATCATCATCGAGGCGCGACAGCCCGACGTTGGGCCTTGGCCGCCTGGATCATTGTCCTCCAATTATCTCGGTCGCGTGACCGCGTCCTCCAATTTTGGGAGCCCAGCAGCTGCGCGGCGTCCACACCTACTGAGCTCTCCCAACGAGATCTCGGTCGTCCTCGCAGTCTCGCTCCGTCGACTCGTTCTGCATTCATTACTCTCTTAGGCATGCGATCATCGTCCATCCTTTGTACATGCCCCGCCCATTGAAGTCGTTGTAGTTTGACGATTTTCGAGACTTGCAGCTCATCGTACATTTCATACAACTCATGGTTGTACCGGATGCGCCATCCATCTCGATCGCAAACAGCCCCGAAAATTCGCCGTAGAACCTTACGTTCGAAAGTGTCTAGCATGTTTTCGGAGGCTTGAGTTAGGGTCCATGCTTCGCAGCCATAGCATAGCACTGGTCGTATAATGGTTTTGTACACGCGGAGCTTCGTGTTTCTGTGCACATGCTTCAATTTCATTATGGGGAGAACCGAGAAAAAAGTCTTCTTAGCTAACTGTATCCGTCGCTTGATGTCGTCAGTTTCGTTGGCGTCCCTTGACAAGTTGCAACCCAGGTAAATGAAGTTGTTCACGAACTCGACGTTGAGGTCCCCCACATTGATGCTCGGTTGTGCAGGTGTCCTTGTCACCGATTGCATCATTATTTTAGTTTTACCATCGGTAATACGTAATCCAACTTCCTTTGCAGCGGTATCGAGCATATGCAGAAGTTCTTCTGCGTCAGCCAATCTTCGGGACATGATGTTGATGTCGTCGGCGTACGCTGCTAATTGTGTCGACTTGATGAGTAGCGTCTTGCTGTTGTCCATATTCATGGTCCGAATAACGTATTCCAGTGCTAGGTTGAAGAGCGTCGGTGCCAGTCCATCGCCCTGTTTCAAACCAGTGAGTGTTTCAAATAGATCAGTAAGTCTATTATGTATCCTGACTTGTGAGACGGAGTTGGTCATCGTCATCTTAGTCAGTCGCACTAATTTGGCCGGTATACCAAATTGCAGCATGATGTTGTGCAGTACTCCACTATCGATACTGTCGTATGCCTGCTTGAAGTCGACAAAGATTTGGTATACGTTTACGTTGTATTCCCAGCACCTCTGGAGTATCAGTTTGACTGAGAAGAGCTGATCGGTTGTGGAGCGACCAGGTCTGAAACCGCTTTGATATTCGCCAATGACTCGTTCTGCGTACGGTTTTATTCTATGTTCCAGAATTTTCGTCAAAATTTTATAGGACGTACAAACTAGTGAGATGCCCCTGTAATTCTCACACCGCAGTTTATCTCCCTTTTTATGAATTGGACAGATGATGCTTCTGCGCCAATCGTCCGGGATCCCCTCGTTCTCCCATACTCGCAGGAGTATTTGATGTATGGCATCAACTAGACTCGTTCCACCGAATTTTATCAGTTCAGCTGGAATCTCGTCAGCGCCCGGCGCCTTATTTCGTTTTAGTGACCGCAAGGCAAGACCAACTTCCTCTACCGTCGGGGGCCGAATGGGTGGGCCTAGATCAACAATATCGTCGAGAGCTTCCTGTGTGGGGATGTTAGATGGTCGGTTTAGAAGCCGTCGTATTCGTATTCTTTCGATTAATCTATTAAATATTATCAGAAATAATCGATCATCATACGATTAATGCCGCAGGGCTACCAAATTTGGCTTTTATATTCTTTCTATCCATTAGGTCTCTTTTGTCCATTGTGTCCTTTAAGCCCTGTTCTATCCGGAACATAGGGTTCATGTCCCATCAAGCATCACATAAATTCCGATAGTGACCATATTTTCTAAGTTTGGACGCCATCTCGCTTCGTACACAAGAATGTCATGTTGTTTATACAGCACCAATACAGTCTGATTGCAAAAACAAGTTAACAGGTTATTCTTAGGATCACCCAATGAGGTTACTTACAAAATTTGGTTGATATCAAACCACATTAAATGCACAAAACGGACAACATGGATCGGCAAAGCCGGTCAAAGACTAAGACGAAAAAAGGTGGTCGCCTGGGGCGCCGACTCTGAAAGGGCGCCGAAGAGGAAAGCCAAAATTTCTTTACCTGTGCCTTAAGATAGACTTTGGCCGGCCCTGTGGATCGGAATCGGATGGCTCTATAAAACAACTCCCAATGTTTCAATAAAGATGAAATAATTCCAAAAAAAGTAATGAAATAAGTCCCAAGCGAAATGAAATACTTCCGAAAACCGAAAATGAAAAAAGTCTCAATTTATGGGACTTACATCATAATGAAATAACTCCCAATGAAAAACATCAAAAATACGAAATAAATCCCAAAATTTATTGAAATGTGATGTCTGTGATGTACAATATATTACATAAAGTGGAAATCCACTTGTGGGTGGACCCAGCGTTTATATCCGCTTTAGGTAGTACAATCTAATCATATACAGTAAAACCTGCTAATTGGACCAATCCATCGTCACAGAAAAATCGGTCCGATTTCACAGGTGGTCCGTTTTGACAGGTTGAATGGAAAATTTCAATACATACTGTACCACGCTATACATACTGAAACACCATCAATGATTAAAAAATTATACGTATTTGTATTCAGTAAGATTTTATGAACAAAAGTATGTACATACATGTAATTACAGGAAGAATTAACAAAAAATACTATTCGATAGTTAAAAATCAAAATGAAAGTTTAAAGAAGGTTAATTAACTGGCGTAAGAAAATCTGGAATCATAGTTTGTTTCTTCTGACAATTACAGTGTTCTTTTTCGATGAGGACTTCACATTCGTTTAATTTTTGCAATACATCGGGCACATTCCTACGGAGCACATAATTTTTAAGGTTTCGTATTTGGTTTACTGCATCTGTTATTTTAGTGATGCGATCAGTTTGATGGATGTCGTTTTCAATGTCGGAGTTTTCAGAGTCGGATGTAGAATTGATGACAGACCCCGATTGTGCATCTCCAATATCTGTTTCGATTCCAATTGTGTTAAAAAAATTATCTTCCCAGTCATTTGGTAGAGTCTCGTTCGTTGCCACGAATTGATCGATATCCACCAAGTCTTGAAACTCGGTAGATAATTCTGAATTTTCATCGCGCTCATCAGACCCATTCTCCTTGAATCCACATTTGGAGAAACACTTTTGAATCGTTGAACTGGTAACGTTATTCCAGGCAGACTTTAGCCAACAAAGCGCTTCGAAGACAGTGATTTTATTTGCAAGCTCCGAAGCATGTTCAACTTCATCTATGAAACAAGTCAGATGGTTCATCATGTGGCTGCGATAGTGTAGTTTTAAGTTTTGTATGATCCCTTGATCCAATGGTTGTAGATGCGAAGTGCAGTTTGGTGGTAGATAATGAAGCTTGACGTTCGTAAGATTATCGGCGACGTGGCAGGAAGCGTTGTCTAGAAAAACAAGAATTTTGCGATTTTGCTTTATCATTTTTGCATCAAGCAAGTGCATCCATTCGCTGAAGATGGTGCCATTCATCCAGGCTTTTTTACTTGCTCGCCATGTTATGCCTAAAGATTGGTAAATGTCTGTTCTGCCAAAGGATCTTGGTTTCTTCGCTTTACCAATAACCAACAAATGTTCCTTCTCTCCTGCTGAATTGCATAAAATGGCGATAGTTAGGCGTTCTTTCGAAAGCTTTCCACCGGAACATCTTTCATTTTTTAAGAGCAAAGATTTTGTAGGCGTTGCTCTATAAAACAAACCGGTTTCATCTAGGTTGAAAATATTTGATGGCTCGTAGCCTTCACATAATGTTTTTATATGTAGCCGGTATTCTTCAACTGTATTCATATCCACATTTGCCCCTTCGCCACAAAGTGCACCAAAGTGAATATTATATCGCTTTTTAAAAGAATCCAGCCATCCGTTAGACGCCTTGAATTCTACTAAACTAATTTTTTCAGCAATTTTTAAGGCTTTGTTTTGTAGAATAGGTCCAGATATTGCAAAATTTTTGGAGCGTGCCTTCACAAACCACTGAAACAATTTGGTGTCCAGCTCAGAATATTGAAAAGTCCGTTTAAGTCTCTTTCTTCCTGTAGGCTCAAATTTTTCCAAAGATGGCTTAATTTCATGCTTGTTCTTTAAAATTCGCTGAACTTGGCTTTTACCTATCTTAAATTTTTCAGCAATTTTTCTTTGGCTCATCATGTTCTTTTCGGACGCGTCAATCACTTTCAACTTCTGGCTTATTTCCAACTCGTTATATTTTTTTCCATTTTGTAGTACCTTTATAATAAGTATTTAGTACCTTTATATCTTTAATATTTTATATTGAATAATAATTTATTACCTTTACAATAACACTGCCGGATTATTTTAATTTCGAAACGAAAACTACAACCACTTCACGCAACAGAGTACTTCACAATTGAAACAAACACTAGACTAAAATGGTTTTAGGGGAATCCCTCTCAACTGCGTAGTTTTTCTAGGATTTGTTCCGTTATATACATTGCTTCATGGTAATTTTTATTAGTGGTCCGATTAGCGAGGTCTTTTTCGAAGTCAAAGCTTTCATTTGATGCCTCTAAGGTGGTCGACGGTTCGATTACGCAGGTGTCCCAATTAAAGAGGGTTTTTCCTTCGAAAAATCGTACGTGCGGTGAAAAGGTGGTCCCATTCCGCAGGTGCCCCGATTAAACAGTGTCCCAATTAGCAGGTTTTACTGTATGCATCTTAATAATAGCTCCATAACGAAAAATATAGGCTCGTACTGCCTAAAGCGGAAATCTACTTGAGGGTAACAGGCTGCACAATCATCATAACATCATACACGACTGATTCACAATTTTTCAGATTATTTATGAACACTGTTATTACAACCGTAATATGTTAGCTAAATAAACAACTTTTTTAGTTTTTTAAAAATTAAATAATTCCCAAATTTTAATGAAATAAGTCCCGAAATAAATTTGTTTGCGAATTACTTTATTAAACATTTTTTTTTTTGGAAATTAAATTCGATAAAATAAGTCCAAAAGAATAAATGAAAAAACTACTAAAAAATATGAAATAATCCCCCAAAAATAGGGAACTATTTCATGTGAAATAACTCCCAAAAATGTTTTATATATACATTTTTGGGGCTTGCTTCATTTTCTTTTTTGGGGTTTATTTCACTGCAAGTTATTTCATAGAGCCAAATCGGACTACATATACAATATATACACATATATACACATATATCAATTTTAGTTATTTTCTGAAATCGGTGACCCGAGGGCTGATTTAAACAACTTAACCCCCCCCCCCCCCCCCCCCGCCCAATCTACGTTACTGAAGCGAAACCGCATGAGCAAAAGTGGCGCTTGGAAAATCACTCTCACAACCGCCCTTGTCCAAGTAGGCACTATTTTGAAAACAAAATTTCTGGAGAAGAGAAATTTCTGGAGAGGGGGGGGGGGGGGGCGCTAAAATTTCCTTGCCTGCGCTTTTAGTTAAACTTTGACCGGCCCTGCAAATGCAGGATGATGGGAGTTTTGATTTTGAGACTCGAGTATTAAGAGATGTCAGAAACCCACACAGAATTGTCATCCCACGCAACATCAATCAGGAGAAAATCCACCTGACACTTTTCACAGGATGTAACCATGCGACTCTAGAAAGAATACACCAATTAAATTTGTTGTACCTAAGCTTTCCTCGGAAAAATCGATTTGTTTCGCATTGTCCTTCAACAAATTGAACGCTCTTCCACTATTATTGTCCTAACGACTTTATAACTAACTACAGTACATTCCGACAACAAGATGTCCATTAAGACTTTCGTCTCTTCTCTCCATGAACTTAAGAATCCTGCCAACTGGAGAAGAACAACTGTCCATACTAACTAGCACTTAAACAAAAACAAAAAAGAAAACATCGTTCCAATGTCCTTCCTGGTGTTCGCTTCTCCTATTGCCATCTTGCCTCAAAGTCACTACGCTCGGAATGTCGGCAACCGCCAGTCGCGTCCTTGCATTCTACAGATAACTCGTAAACTTTACGTTTTATTGTTCCAATGTCAAAGTCTGCATTTTTTTCTCGATTCCCGACCTTGTGTTCAGGATGCGTTGTTTTTATTTTTTATCTATCTCTCGATCCAGATGTCGTGTTGCTATTGCACTCAATGCAATGAATGCAGCAGTATCCTCGGTGAAAATGAGACCGACATAAATGGGTGACGATAGAGGATACTCCATATATAGCTACAAAATGCAGACTCTTGGCGGAAGCCTTCTTTCCTCTTTCGCTGTGACTGTATTGTGAATGCAGTTGAATCTTTTTTTTTTGCTTTGTTTCTTCAGATTTCTTTGCCGGCTACAAAAATAGCTTTTATAAAAAAGCAGTTGCAGTAAGGGTACAAAAGGTGCAATCAGGAAAAGGTATTCTTTGTGTGAATAAATCGGTGGGAAGTATCCAGAATTGTAGGGCTTAAAGAGGACATTCTGGAGTGTGGGTATAGTGAAGAAGCAAATAATGGTTTATAATGCTGTTGTCACTGAGAGTGAAAATGAAATGCTTTGACAACGTACTTAGGATGCCGTGTACTCGTATATGTCCTGACATACTGAAGATCAAGCAAAGCAAGATAGGAATTGAAATCCCTCTGTGTTAGCATTAAGAAAGTGAAATACAATTGGATATAGTCAATAATGTCAGATGTAAGTGTCCGCATAGCTTGATTGAGATTTTTCCACTTACCACCGAGCGCCATGGAAGATGGTGGAACAAAAGGATACAACGATGAGCTCGATCACGCAGGGTCTTTTTTTTACCCATCTGGGTCAATTGTGTTTATGTTCCCGAATGAGAGTTGCCTTCTTGCTACCAGATGCGAGACTAGGTAGTGAGAAAACAGGTCTCTGCGTTGAGTTCGATTGTGCAGCAGAAAATTTTTGCCACTTCTAAGTCAGGCATATAGGAACGTAAACTATGTATAGTAATAGGCTTGTCGAACCCTGAGAAATCTCATATGGGTGAAGTGATAGCAAATATTCCAGGAAGACATTTTCAGCCACGTTTTGGAAAACTATTTCACCTTGCAAAAATGGCAACTGACTTTCATCAAGAGTTGTTCCATTGTCTAAAAAGTAGTTTATCAGTTTTCCAGTGCAACTTTTTTACGTATTTCCCAATTTATTCTCTTTAACTTTCACGACCTCCACAACAAATTAATTTTAATAGTTTTCCAACAGAAATTGTGTTGTCTTTTAAATCTAATTTCGTATTCCTTGGCGAATTCTTAACAAAAGGCCATTAGTGATTTTGCGTTGCAGATTCAGCATTCACCTTTCCACCCGATGTTGCTGCTTCGACCTGTTGCGTCGGGAGAAACTTCTGCAAGCAAAAGGATAACAAAGACATTAATGCAATAGCATGTCCATTTTAAAATATTCACTAAAACATGGCCTGGCCAGCATAAAAGCGAGTGATTCGATTTAGACGTTTTTTTAGGAATGCCATGGTGAATGCTTTTACCGGCAAAATTGCATGGTCTGTGCAGAGAATAGACAACAATCGTTCTATTGTACAATGTGGTAGATTGGATGCACTTAGCATAATTTGGACTTTTATATTATTTTATTTTTATTTTTGTCCGGATGGCACAACGGTTAGCATGTTCGCCTTCAACGCACTGGGCCCCGGTTCGATTCCGAGAATTTACGTGTCGGACTATGAGCCCACTCAGCTGTTAAATGAGTACCCATTATGGGGTAAATAACTCGGTTGAGCGTGTTGCTGATCACATACCTCTGCACAAAAACCGTCACGATCTAGAAAATGAGATGATGCTAACTCATCTCGAGGCCGTGGTTCAAATTGGACTGTTGCGCCAGTTATTTATTTATTTTATTTTTATTTTTGAAAATAGTTCTATTTAACATAGGAGTCGTCACTTGCATCAAATGGATTAACTAAACCAGATATTCAGATTTAAATATATAAAGCTTATTAATTAAAATCTACCTTCGTAGGCCTATCCATAATTAGCCGAAAGAGCAAAATGAAAAGATTTAGGACAGCGAATTTTACCTCCAGCAATGAGGCACATCACATTTCCGGTCTTCTCACCCCCATAACTTCTTGCAATGGCAGCCTACAATTGACTGAAGATAATAAATAACTCCGGACGTTGAACAGAGTAAACTAGAAGAGCTAGAGCTCTGTTGAAAAATTGCATCCGCGATTTTTCAATGTCAAATGCCGAGTGTCGGTCTTTGCCTATAAATACAAAAAGTATAAAAAGTGGTATTCATGCCACTCTTTGACCCAGAACTAAGATATATATCTCGTCACATGACGTTGAAACTTGAAGGACTTAAATGGAACAGGTGCATCGAATAAGTGTGTGAATATTTCAAATAGTGTGACATTTTCATTTCTGTACAGATATTTAAATATACTATATATATCATCATCATATTAAGCTATCATTCGTATATTTTTGTTAATTGCTATTATACAATGGGGGGGGGGGGGGGGCGAAAGACCTTTTCCATAGTCCTCCTCGTGGGCGCCCCCTGGTAATGGAAGTGTGTCAAAACGCTGACGGCCATGGCTTAGCCATAAGACAGTTTGAAAAAAAGTAGATAGCTGTAGCCTGAATGGCTGACAAACACCTAAGCGTCTCAGGTCTAGTAGGATGGAATGACTTGCGTAGTTGGAGCTGCTACATAGTTGTGTGGGCTCCAGCACGTTTATTAAACCATCTGAAGCAGCTATCTCCGAGGCCATCCCCTGAATGGGGTTAAGCGACGTGCTGACAACTCGTCCTTGTAAAAACCACTCCATGTCACGAAACCTGGAACAAAAGCCTCGGATTGGACGGATCAACAACGAAGACAACGCAAACGACTAAAGGATTATTATTTCGGATCCTGGAATGTACGTTCCCTGAACAAACCGGGGGCCGAAAAGGCCCTCCTTCAACAGGTCGAAAAGTACAAACTGAGCATAACTGCAGTCCAGGAAACAAATTGGCTTGGCAGCGAGATTAATGACAAGAAATCGTACACAATTTTTACAAGTGGCAAACCATCGGGCCGCAAGGAGTTTGGAGTAGCATTTATAGTGAACAATCACCTCAAACCGCATATTACTGACTTCAAACCCATAAATGAACGGCTGTGTGCGATTCGCATCAAGACTCGATTCTTCAATCTCTGGCTCATCAATGTGCATGCCCCCACTGAAATTAAAGAAGACGCAGTAAAAGACGAGTTCTACGCTCGCCTTGAAACTCTCTTCGACTCACTTCCAACAAACGACGTCAAATTGCTGCTGGGAGACTTTAACGCGAAAGTCGGAAATGAAAGTTGGCACCGGGGCACCACTGGAGGCCACAGCCTCCATGAGGAATGTAACGATAACGGCCAGCGACTTATCGGCTTCGCCTGCAGCAGGAATCTAGTCGTAAGCTCTACGTGTTTCCCGCATCGACGCATTCACAAGCAGACCTGGAAGTCTCCAGACGCACATACCGTCAACCAAATTGACCACGTCCTCATTCGCAGGAGATGGGCGTCTAGTGTCATGGATGTCCGCTCCTATCGAGGAGCAAATTGCGACTCAGATCATCACTTGGTGAAGACGACCTACAGATGTAGAATTTCCTCAGTGCACCAGTCAAGAATCAGCCCTCCCAAAATCTTTGCGGTTGATAAGCTTTTGAGTGATGCTACAGCGGTGGCGTATACTACCGCCCTTGAGGGAAAACTATCACCTATGCTACACGACATCCGCAACACAGGCGTCCATGTGTTCTGGGAAGAACTCAAGGGTACCATCAAGGATGTCGCAGAGAAGGTCGTGGGATATAAAGCCCGGCGAGCGCGAAATGACTGGTTCGACGAAGAATGCAAAAATTCACTTGACGCGAAAAACGAGGCCTACAGACAATGGATTCAACGAGGAACCAGAGCCAGAAGAGAAAAATATGACGAGCTACGGCGAATATCGAATAGAATAATTAGACATAAGAAACGTAAATACTTTGACGAGCAGTTGCTGAACATAAACGAAAACTTAGCTAATAGGAACACCAGACAAGCGTACAAACTAGTAAGTACAATTAAGAACGGCTACCAACCCAGGACTAGCCTTTGTAAAGACAAGGATGGAAACATCATCAGCGACACCGATGGTATTAACAAACGATGGGCCTCTTATTTTGAAGAGCTTCTAAACCGACCATCTAACATCCCAACACAGGAAGCTCTCGACGATATTGTTGATCTAGGCCCACCCATTCAACCCCCGACAGTAGAGGAAGTTGATCTCGCCTTGCGGTCACTAAAACGAAATAAAGCGCCGGGCGCTGACGAGATTCCAGCTGAACTGCTAAAATTCGGTGGAACGAGTCTAGTTGATGCCATACATCAATTACTCCTGCGAGTATGGGAGAACGAGGAGATCCCAGACGATTGGTGCAGAAGCATCATCTGTCCAATTCATAAAAAGGGAGATAAACCGCGGTGCGAGAACTACAGGGGCATCTCACTAGTTTGTACGTCCTATAAAATTTTGACGAAAATTCTGGAAAATAGAATAAAACCGTACGCAGAACGAGTCATTGGCGAATATCAAAGCGGTTTCAGACCTGGTCGCTCCACAACCGATCAGCTTTTCTTAGTCAAACTGATACTCCAGAGGTGCTGGGAATACAACGTAAACGTATACCAAATCTTTGTCGACTTCAAGCAGGCATACGACAGTATCGATCGTGGAGTACTGTACAACATCATGCTGCAATTTGGTATACCGGCCAAATTAGTGCGACTGACTAAGAGTACGATGATCAACTCCGTCTCACAAGTCAGGATCCAGAATAGACTTACTGATCTATTTGAAACACGCACTGGTTTGAAACAGGGCGATGGACTGGCACCGACGCTCTTCAACCTAGCATCGGAATACGTTGTTCGGGCCATGAATATGGACAACAGCAAGACGCTACTCATCAAGTCGACACAATTAGCAGCGTACGCCGACGACATCAACATCATGTCCCGAAGATTGGCTGACGCAGAAGAACTTCTGCATATGCTCGATACCGCTGCAAAGGAAGTTGGATTACGTATTAACGAGGGTAAAACTAAAATAATGATGCAATCGGTGACAAGGACACCTGCACAACCGAGCATCAATGTGGGGGACCTCAACGTCGAGTTCGTGAACAACTTCATTTACCTGGGTTGCAACTTGTCAAGGGACGCCAACGAAACTGACGAAATCAAGCGACGGATACAGTTAGCTAATAAGACTTTTTTCTCGGTTCTCCCCATAATGAAATCGAAGCATGTGCACAGAAACACGAAGCTCCGCGTGTACAAAACCATTATACGACCAGTGCTATGCTATGGCTGCGAAGCATGGACCCTAACTCAAGCCTCCGGAAATATGCTAGATACATTTGAACGTAAGGTTCTACGGCGAATTTTCGGGGCTGTTTGCGATCGAGATGGATGGCGCATCCGGTACAACCATGAGTTGTATGAAATGTACGATGAGCTGCAAGTCTCGAAAATCGTCAAACTACAACGACTTCAATGGGCAGGGCATGTACAAAGAATGGACGATGATCGCATGCCTAAGAGAGTAATGAATGCAGAACGAGTCGACGTAGCGAGACTGCGAGGACGACCGAGATCTCGTTGGGAGAGCTCAGTAGGTGTGGACGCCGCGCAGCTGCTGGGCTCCCAAAATTGGATATTTGGAGGACAATGATCCAGGCGGCCAAGGCCCGACGTCGGGCTGTCGCGCCACGATGATGATGAAAGCTTTCCGAAACAGATGGTGCGCCATCCATGGTAGGAAAAAATGAAGGGCTCGTGGGTTTGATGAAAAAACAGCAGAAAGATCTTCCTTTGATGCATTGCCATTGTATCGTTCATCAACAAAATCTTTGTGCAAAATCCACGAATATTGATGAGGTGATGAAAGTGGTCGTAAAAACTGTGAACTTCATTAAATCACGCGGCGTCAACCACAGAGAATTTCAAAATTTTTTACACGAAATTGATGCCGAGTATGGTGATGTGACATATTTTTCTGATGTTCGTTGGCGGAGCAGAGGACAAATGTTAAAACACGTTTTTGAACTCAAGAAGGAAATCGCCTCCTTCATGGAAACCAAAGGGAAACCAGTTCCTCAATTTAGTGAGCCCGACTGGCTGCGCGACTTTGGATTTCTCACGGACATCACGCTGCACCTCAATGACTTGAACACCAAACTACAAGGAAAAGAAAATCTCATCAACAACCTACTTGACACTGTGAAGGCATTTGAGTTTAAACTGGATTTGTGGAAAAATCAGTTGTTGAAAAAAGACTTTACGCACTTTCCTAAACTGAAGAATTGCGAATGTACAGATGTGGATAAATATGTCGCAGCAGTAGATGTACTCAAAAAAGAATTCCAATCAAGGTTTTCTGACTTCAGAGATAATGAAAATTACATCAATCTCTTTGCCCGACCCTTCAGTGTATCCGTTGGAGACATGCTAGAAAATTGTCAGATGGAGCTTATCGATTTGCAGTGTAATTCGGAACTAAAAGACAAGTTCGACGTGGGTCTTCTTGATTTTTATGCAAAATATGTCGATCAAAACTCGTTTCCTGAAATCCGAAAACATGCCCAGAAAATGATGTCTCTGTTTGGGAGCACATATGTGTGCGAGCAGCTATTTTCTCGTATGAAGAATGTGAAGTCTAAAACAAGGACGAGAGTTACAGATGCACATCTGGAAAGCAGTCTGCGGATTGCAATTACAAAAATAAAACCAAATATCGACAAACTCGTCAAAAATAAACAATGTCAAAAATCGCATTGATTGATTGAATTTTTTAACCAATAAAGATTATTGCACTTTAAAATTATATGTTTTTTATTTTATTGATGTGGTGGTAAAGTGACGTGGAGCATTGTGGCCCTTCGGACGATGTGAAATCGATTTTTGGCCCTTGCACTAAAAAAGGTTGAAGACCCATGCTTTAAAGCATAGGGATAAAGCAAATATATTAGAGACTATTGGTATGAAAATGGTGACGCAATTTCCATACGACTTTCTCCATTTGATTGGTCTGGGAGTCTTTAAAAAGATGATAATGAAACTTTTTAATGGAACTGTAACTAGCTCTTTTAAAATATCAAAAGAAAACAAAGACTATTTATCAATGAAGCTGATCCAATTGAGTCAAAATGTCCCTAAAGAATTTTTTCATTAAGGAAACCCTACTTTGAATAGATATCTATGCATTACTGTTGTCCATAAATGGCAGTAATTATAAGGAATAGATTTGCATTTAAATTATTTTACTTTTAGAGAAACCTTACTTTGAATGGACTTCTATGCATTTCTTTAGTCCTTAAATAATAGTAATTGCTAGGATCAGATATACATTTATGTTACTCTTAAAGAAACCTTACTTTGAACGGATTTTTATGCGTTCCGATAAACCTTAAATAAGAGTTATTGCAAGGGACGAATATGCATTTCACTCATCATCAAAAAGCCTTACTTTGAAGCCATAATAAATACATTTTATCATCATTATGCTTTCCTATCCTTAATAATTAAATCTTTTCTGTATGGTCTAAATATGCAAAAACTGAGCTTTGAGCTTTAAACCTTAAGCCTTAGATAAGCCTTCAATTTTTTGCTGGGTGGAAATGCTGCTCATTTGTGTGCGCATGAAAATGTAGATTTTGTTGCGCATGTCAACCGGACGGAATGACTGAGGTGAGTTGGCGGCAAAAATATGTGCGCGTGGCTTCCCGAGTTGGGGGAAAGAGGGGTTTGGAACGGAGGATGCTGGTGGTATTGGTGTTTTGTGATCCCTTGGAGAGTGTTGGAATGGGACCGTTGTAGAAACGGGTCGTGTAGCCATCGTGTTGGGAATTTTTTGCGGAAATCCGGTTGGCCTCGAGCGGAGAATTTTGGGAAGAAGATGTGTGTCGGATCAGCCGAAAATTATCTGCGCAATCCGCGGGCAAGACCACGGTTCCGACCGAGAAAATTGATTAGAATTGTGTCTGATGGAGGTGTTGTCCGTCTGCGTCTTGTCTGAATTTGGCGTGAGTGTGGTGTCCTGGAAACGGTTTGCTGATTGAGCTACCGAAAAAATGGATCGCCCGCGATTCGGAAGGGAATTGGCACTGTCATCCATTTGTTTGCGGAAGCAGTTCTGTGATTTGTTGCCTCCACATCCAGATCAGTTTTACGGAGAGTGAATCCTTGCCGCCTCCAACGGTCGTGGTGTAAATCCAACGTCCTTTTTGCACTTGTATGAAGTGTAAAAATATGGAAGGTTCGCGAGTGTATCGGATCGGTCGCGAAAGTAAAAGAAGAATTGAATTTGGAATGCGTTTTGTTTTTTTTTTTTTTTTTAGAAATTGTTTGGGTGTTGAAGTGCTAGGAAAAGATATAACGGTTGCGAAGCGCACGAAATTTTTAATATAAAAAAAAAAGAAATAGAAAAAAACGATAAACGACATTGCAAAATTAATAATATGATTAAAAGAAAGTGGGTGTTAAAGCAAAAAAAAAATTAAACCGGAATATAGAGGGCTACGCCCGCAATCCGAGGGTTTTGTAGCAAGCGCTTATTTTGGTATTAGGTAAATATCGGCTCCTTGCTCTTCTTGATACCACTCAGATGGACAAAAAAAAACATAATTCACATGTCTTACTCACTTACATTTTACATGCCAATTCATATTACGTGATTGTAACGAAACTTAGAACATATTATTGCCTAAGGTGTTGGTTATCGTTGGCCATCAGTACTTTTGACCTCGAAACTGTTTAAGGCATGCAGGGGTGTGCTAACTGTAACTACAGAAATAAACTATTATTGACCTATTCTGAGAAGATATACAGATTCCATTATTTTCCATTTTATATGCTATTCCGAACCCACCTTCCTGTAAGTTTTCATAATTCTAACAGTCTTGAAATGCCCCGGGGGGGGGGG
Organism: Chloromyia formosa; assembly: GCA_964017055.1. Classification (NCBI taxonomy): domain Eukaryota; kingdom Metazoa; phylum Arthropoda; class Insecta; order Diptera; family Stratiomyidae; genus Chloromyia; species Chloromyia formosa. The sequence goes on from OZ024818.1 coordinate 63,543,054, forward strand.
GGGGGGGGGAATTACGAACTAATATTTTCAAGCAAATGCCAAAAAATGGAATGTACTCAACATTACCTTTCTCACGACACCTCACTTGCCTATACCAGTCGATAAAAAAAAATTGACCTTAATTTCGCCTCTATGTGGACCCCTCCCCCCTTCCACCCGGTAAAGTTTGCCAATTACGACGCAGCGCCCCCAACTAATATTTACCCTTTCAAAAATGATTAATTAAATAACTGCAATTCGCACTACGAAAAACAACATGAAAGTAGTACTCACACCTATGAGGCCGGTAGGTGTAATTTTTGTGTGGATAGTGTCAAAATGCCTAACTTTAAATGAATGTACTATTATTAATTATTATGTGATTGTAATGAAACTTAGAGATATTATTGCCAATAATGTTGGTTATCATTGGCCATCAATATTTTTGACCTTGGGTGTGCTTGAGACGTGCAGGGGTATGCTAACTGCAACTATACAAATGTACTATTATTAACCTTTTTTGATGAGATATCAAAATTCTACGATTTTTGGCTTTCTATACTAGTAAAATGCCGCTTTTCTGCAAATTTTCATATTTCTAAGTATAACGGTATCGAAATGCAAGGGGGGGGGGACAAACTCGGATCACATATTTTTCCCTCTATCTCTTTTCCCCTTTTTTAAAATTTGATGAAAATACCGGGAATGAAATGTACTCGGTGTTACCTTTCTCATGGTACCCCACTTGCCTATACCAGATGAAAAAATTTTTTTTACCTTCATTTTCCCTCTATGGGGACATCCCCTTAAAGTCAGCCTATTACAACGAGTCGCTTTCTCCGGCGAATTATAATAATTCTATTTTACATACTCCCACAAAATTTCATGTATGTAGCTTCAGCCGTTCGTGAGATATTTCATGGACAGACGGACAGACATTTGACCGATTTCATAAGGGTTTTGTTTTTAATACAAAACCCTAAAAACCACAATGTTTGTAATGAACGCCATTTTTTTTTAAATCTCCCCGCGCACCCATCGCTTGGCGTCAACTTCATGTTGGCTCAGTGATGAGTGACGCGCGTTGACAGGCGTCAAAGGAGGAGTTGTGTATCACCCGCCAACGCCATCGGCTGGGTTTTTGGTGAATTTTCGTGTGTTGACGCGGGAATTGGGATAAAGATCACCCACCAACGCTATCGGCGGGATTCTGAGTTTCGGGATTAAAACAAAAAAAAAAAACAAAACCAGGCCGAAGCAAAGCTTCGCCCCCGAGTCCGAACCGTATATACCCTAGACTTGTACAGACCTAGTGATGATACTAAAAGTACCAATTGGTAACTACCATATGCATTAAAAGTGAGTTTCCTATATGACCAGTTTATAGAAGAGGTTGGCAATCATTCAGGAGGATCTTGACCATTATCAAAATCAATGAACTAACCCATTCTACAAATATTTGTCGAATTTTTCAAGTCGCTAGCTTCATTCTATCAAAAGTTATTGCTTATTTGAAGTTTCACTTGTAGGGGAGGTAGGGGTTCCTTGGGTCGGATCTTGCTCATCATTGCCATCAACAAATAAGATCATGCTATTTTACAAACATTTAAACAAAATTTCAAGTCTCTAGCTTCATTCTATCGAGTTATCGCTTATTGGAAGTTCCATTTGTAGGGGAAGTAGGGGTTTTGTTAGTCGGATTTTACGTATTTTAAATATTAGCCAACAGGATCCCATTGCAAATATTTGACCAAAATTTTAAGTCGCTAGCATTATTTTGTCGTAAGTTATCGCTTATTTTAAGTTTCATTTCTAGGGGAGGTAGGGGTTCCTTAGGTCGGATCTAACCCATCTTTAATACCAACCAACCCAATCTCACTTCAAACATTTGACCAAAACTTCAAGTCGCTGCTTGATTCTATCAAAAGTTATCGCTTATTTGAAGTTGCATTTGTAGGGGAGGTAGGGGTTGCTTGAGTCGGATCTTACCCATTTTCAATACCAACCTAGTAGATCTTACTAACAACATTCTAACAAATTTTCAACTCGCTAGTGTCATTCTATCGAAAGTTATCGTAATTAAATGAATATTTAATTTTTTGAAATTTGTAGGGGAGGTAGGCGTTCATTTGATCTGATTATGTCCAACTTACTAGAACTCAAGCAGCTTGGTTACATGCCAAAAATCAAGTGTCTACGTCAATTGGTTCAAAAGTTATAGGCAAAAAACCCGAAAAGTTGGGTAGTACGGGGCTCTTTGTAAGAAAATTACCGTTAGTTTTCAACTGATCGATTTTATTTTTCCAGGAGAGTATCAGATTACTATCACGAGCAATCTACCAAAGCTAGAGCTTTTCATGTTTATTTAATCGGGAGTTATAGATACATTTAAGTATTTTACATATGTAGGGGAGGTAGGCGTTCTCTTTTCCTGATCATGCCCATTTTCAATACCAACCAACTAGATCATACTTCCGACATTTGACCAAAATTTCAAGGCTCTACCTTCATTCTATCGAAAGTTATCGTGCGAACGGACTGACAGACGGACTGACGGACAGACAGACAGACAGACAGACATGGCTAAATCGAATCAGGAGGCGACCCTGATCATTTATATATATACATTGCTATACCTCCGGAGCCTCCTTTAAGGTGTTACATATTTCCGTCGTGACAAAAACAATATACCCTATACTAAAAGTCAAGGGAATAAACAAAAGAATCACCGAGGTCGGGGCTCATAACCGCCTAATAACGACCACCGAGTCGCGGATTCGTTGTGATGGTTGACGCTAGTGATTTATTGGTCGAATTGCCCAAATCGCATTTTAATCTTCACCGGTGAGGAAGGTTGATTTAGAGCGACGTGGTCTGGTTATTGTGGAGCGCCGATTCACGACGATTTTACCACGGTCGAGGAATGATTGTGGAACTGTTTTTGCGAGTGTTTCCCTTCTCGGCCCAAAAGGTGTGCGAGATACGCACGATGCCTTGAGCGAGTGGCTATTATAGCATTGCTATCCATGAGTTCTGCTGTTGTGCAAACGGAGGGCTCAACGGAAATAATATCAATGCACATCGATGCAGCAAGTTTTTCACCAACAACAACAACGTGCAGTTCAGGTCTCATGGTGCCAGTGTACAAAGTCAAACGCGACAGAGTCAGATGTTTGAGAGTCACGTTGTTCGAGAGTGTTGCCGCTTTACGATTCCCGATTATCTGTTTTGCTGTCGAAATTTCTTCTTTATTTTTGTTTTTGGATATTTGCTTTTTTTCTTTTTTTTTGCATTCGTTAAATTTTGTTTATTTAATATGGAATAAAGTTGCAGCCACTCCCGTTTCGTGAAGGCCATCTAGACTTCGAGTAAGTGTATTGTATTCTTATTAATAGTCTCACAGTCTTATTTTATTAATATATTTCCCTTCTTCTTTATAAAATTCGTTCTTTTCTTTTTCCGAGTTTCTTGGATAAATTATTTTTTTATTGAGTTTTGGTAGCGATTTTTTTTTTCATGCGAAGTTATTGTTTTTTTTCTAAAATTAGTATAAATTGTACACTTTAAAATGTATTGAATTTGAAAAATTCCTTTAAGGAACCCTCTCCAATTTCCCGTTCAGGTTGGTTGCGACCTGAGGTGAAAGCCTTATGTCTAGTTCCGCTATGGGAGGTTCCAACATTTGCTGGCCACGGAACCTCATTGGTTGGGGTGTTGTTTCTATGGGTAAAGAGGCCAAGGGTCCAAACTATCTGAACCCGGAGCGTGTAGCATGAGCCGGTTGTCGGCCATTGCCACCATTTTGTTTCACTAGTTTGTTTTTCTGGATCAGTGGGACCCAGCTTTATCCTTTGTTGTTTCGTCCACCCCCAAGGCACCTGATATATGTATGTTATCCTTGTGATGGTTGGGGCAACGATGGGGAAAAAACCCCGCCCACATCTCGCGAGCTGAGCTGGAAAAAGCATGTGCCGCCGGTCAGCTCGTTGAGGAGCATTCGCTTCTAGTGTCGCCGGACCTTCACGGTGACCCTCGGAAAACTTTCGGCTCCGTCCCCAAAACATCACTGGTGAACCAACTTGCTCATTACATGTTGGCAAAAATAACATGGTTTATTTAAAACAAACAAAACAAAAGGAAAAATTTAACAATAAATTATAAAAAATAATAATAAACATTTGCACGAGAGATTATGCATGTAGCGATCGAGCAGATGTTTAAGATTCTCACCTGCGAAGAAAAGAGAAAAATACACAACTTAGTTGTGCGAGGATTTATGAATGAGAAAAATAATTTGGTATGATTCACTTATTATTGCTAAGTCTCAATCAGACATGAATATTGAACTGGTCCCGATGGTTCCATCCTTGGAAGTGACCTGTCTTGGCGATATTTCTACACAACCATCATCACTACCTACAATTGTCGTTGATAATTCAGTCAGCGCTACTTCTTCAAGAAACTTAAGGGTCTGTTCTCCCCTTAGACAACAACCTCAACAACAACCACAACATCAGCCACAACACCAAACACAACAACCTCATCAACAACATCTTCATTCAATGCAATCCAATTCACATTCTGCCACTAGTTCTTCTTTACGGGTATGCGCACCTCCCAAGCAGATTTTTGTTTCGCGTCTTACATATGACACAATGGAAGACGAACTTTCCTCTTACGTAATCGAACGACTTGGATTTCGTCCTGCATTGTTTAGCTGCAAAAAGTTAACTAAGGACAACCTCCCGGATCAGCTTATATCATCCTTCAAGATCACTATACCTAACGAAGTTATCATACCACTCGATTCATCATTCTGGCCACCTGAATTAGTTGTGAAGGATTTTACCAAGCGAACGGCATCTCGTCGTCGTCATCCAAAGAGAGTAAACTAAACGTATCCTTGTACTATCAAAACACCCGTGGCCTTAGGACCAAATTGGAGGAATTCTATATTTCCTCACTTGCGTCTTCTCACGACATTATATGTATTTCTGAAACTTGGCTTGAACCATCCGTAGGCGATTCCGAAATTCTTCCATCTCATCATATCTTCCGCTGCGATCGTAATCGTTCTCTCACAGGCAAAGCAGATGGCGGCGGGGTTTTAATCGCGGTGATTAAAAAATATCAACGCTCTCTCTTGTATGCCTCAACCGACAATGCATTCGACTGTGTGGTTGTACGTGTATGTCTTTCCCCTTCATCCGTGCTTCTGGTCTCTTGTGTATACATCCCTTGTAATTCTAGCCTTTCCCTATATGATTCCTGGTACTCCAATGTATCTCGCTTTATTAATAGTGATTCCTTTTCATCTGTTGTCATTTGTGGCGACTTTAATCTCCCTCACGTTGAGTGGCCTCCCATTTCGGGTTTTCCAGTTTCATCTGCCTCGGCTTCGCACCTTCTTCGCCTAACATCTTTTATGCATCTTTGTTCTGTTACCCAGATTAACTCTATTCGAAACGCCTCTAACCGCCTGTTAGATCTTATATTTACCAACATTCCTTTGCCCTCTCTGTTCCTATCTGAACCCTCTCCCTATGTACGAGTTGATTGTCACCACCCTCCGCTACTCCTTGAGTTGTTTCTCAAAACTTCGCATTCCAGACCGTCCCGCAAACCAGGTAAATTTAACTTCCATAAGGCTGACTACGATGCTCTTAATTCTAAGCTGGCTGAAATTGATTGGGTAAATGTACTGGAGCATCTTGATTGTGACTCTGCCGTTATCACTTTTTACAATATTCTATTTGATCTTATACCCTCTTTTGTTCCCTTTTCTACCCAGAAATCCCGCAGCAGCCCTTTTTGGTTTACGGCGGAGATTTCCAAGATTCTACATAAAAAGAATCGTTGCCGCCTACGGTACAAACGATTCAGAAAACCTGCTGACCTTATACTTTTTCGAAGGTTTCGCTCCAAAGCCAAACAGCTTATTGCAGCCGCCCGGAAATCCTACATCGTCAACGTAGAAGAATCCATTAAGCGCAACGAAAGCAAGCTGTTTTGGTCTTACGTGCGAAATCTTCGTACTACCACCTCTTCCTCCTCTATAATTTCCTTCAACGGTAATACTGCAAATGACCCCCAATCTAGCGAGTTATTTGCGACCTACTTTTCCTCTGTTTACTCACCCTCCTCTTCTGTGCCCTTCTCATTCCCTATTGATTCGTCTGATTTCTCGTTTCCTCACATTTCTCCCGATTATGTTGGGTTACTTCTCAGCAAATTGAAGCCTGAAGGTGGTGCAGGGGCTGATGGCCTACCAAATATTTTCCTTAAAAACATGCACCAGCCATTATCCCTCCCGCTCTCTATTCTATACAACAAGAGCCTCCTGTTAGGTATTTTAAAAATTGTGAACGGTTTTTTGATTGAAAACTTTGGCCACTTAATATCTCCGTGTCAACATGGCTTCCAAAAACACCGCCCAACCACAACGAACTTACTGGAGATCACAGGCATTTGAAGGCATTTGACTCTGTCAGCTTTTACAAGCTTCTCGCCAAACTTATTGCCTTTGGTATTCCTATTCCATTGGTTAAGTGGCTTGATTCTTATCTTTGTGACCGTCTTTGTGAGGTCATTTATAATAACTCGAAGTCCTCTCCTTTCACTCCCACTTCAGGTATCCCTCAAGGGTCCATTCTTGGACCGCTGCTTTTTGCAATTTTTATCAATGACCTCCCCGCTTTACTTGAATGTGCCAGTTTGCTCTTCGCTGATGACCTTAAGTGTTACCTCTCTGTGTCTTCCACCGTTGACTGTCTCAAATTACAGACAGTACTCAATTCGCTTTCGTCTTGGTGCTCAGACAACGGTCTACAGCTCAATCTTTCCAAATGTTTTTATATGATCTTTTCTCTTAAACCTATCCCCTTGTCTTTCTCTTATACTATTAACGGTGTTCCCCTTGAAAGGTTGTTCTCTTTTAAGGACTTAGGTGTTGTGTTCGACTGTAAATTGAAATTTACAGATCACTACTCCTCTATCATAAACCGTGCCTCTAAACTCTCTGGTTTTGTCCTACGTTGCACTTCCCAGTTTCGTTTTATCCAGTCCGCTGTGCGCCTCTTTTGCTCCCTGGTTCGGAGTCCTCTTGAGTATGCTTGTGTAGTTTGGTCCCCTAGTCAAATAACTTTCTCAAACGAAATTGAGGCTGTACAAAGAAAGTTTACCCGTATACTCTTTTTTAAATTCGGACTGCCGTATGCCGATTACCCCGGTCGCCTGCTTTTCCTTAACCTGCACTTATTAAAAAATCGGAGGATTGTCTTAAATGAATGCTTTTTTTTCAAACTTTGCCACGGGCTTATCAACTCTAGCCTAGCGGAAGGTATTCGATTTAGGATGCCGCTTCGACCCTCGCATAATGTGAATATTTTCGATCCGCCAACGGCCAGACTCACCATTTATTACAACTCTCGTCTGCTCAGACTAATGAGGGTACATGATGAACTCCAACTTGGTCCTTTTGCAATGAATTTCAATGCATTCCGTAGACTCGTATTCCTAAGACTTAGTACATATCCTAACGCTGATCACCTTTAGGGTTTTCACACGTACCTTTTTTATTATTCTACAATCTTTGTCTTTTAATTTCATGCTTGTATACATTTATATTTTTTCTTGTTTTTACTTTTGTTTTTAGTAATAATTTCTATTCTAATTTTCTTTTTACGTACCTATATATACGGTTTTTGGAATTTCGATCTGTGTATATACATGAATTAAATAAATAAATATTAAGAAGGTATGTTCGCAATTCCATGTAACAAATTTTTTATACAGTCATCTGTCAAATGAACCAAGTAGGAGTCTGTAACTTTGAAAAAAAAAAATATTTACATATTTCGTATCTAATTGGTATTCTGAAAGAAAAACCCTATTGATTGTAAATGCGCATAAAAGGGGTAAAGATGAAAAGTTTAAAAGAACATCAATTTTGTTGTTATAAGTCGCTTCCATTACGTTATGTTTCTTCCTTTTTTTATTATTAAAAGTCCAAAACAGTAAAAATTAAACAATTTTTTTGAATTGAGCAAGAAGATCCTGGTCCCTGAGTGTTTTTTTTTAGGAGCCAACAAATTTTAGTGATAATTTTGGGGATCCCTATAATTAACTTTTCATACGGGATCCACAGTTGTGTGGGTATCTAGTCCTGAGGTAGACGAACCACAACATCAGGCTCCAGGCGCTGACATGACCACTCACTTAACATCATGGTCTAATGCCTAATGGGTGAGGATTGAGAAATTGAGTGGTGGCGGAGGAAATGGAGCTTCATTTTCTGACGTTGCTGAGGTATACCTATAGTTGTTGTTTTTTTTTCGCGAGTGACGTTCATCGTCTTGAGAGTTCACTGTTTCAGCTTGTCTTGAAGAGACATTTTGTTTTAATCATTGAAAAATTGAAGTGGCATGACACATGACTCTTGAATGCTAATGGACTAGATCATCAGATACTCGTGAAGCCCACCCCACATATTTCGACTTCCGAGTTAGGCCAAGCAAGCATGCGTCAATGAAATATCTGATGTAAGTTTGGCACTTCGTTGTCACGGGTGACCTTCATGGTCAGTACCAACTCGTCTCCAAGCTCGTTCATTACACCTTGAGACTCCCTTCGACTCACTTTCAACAGACGAGGTCAAACTGCTGCTTGGAGACTTTAACGCGAAAGTCGGAAATGAAAATTGGCACCGGGGGACCACTGGAAGCTACAGTCTCCATGAAAAATGTAACGATAACGGCCAGCGACTTATCGACCTCGACTGCACTAGGAATCTAGTCGTAAGCTCTACGTGTTTCCCGCATCGACGAATTTACAGCAGACTTGGAAATCTCCAGACGCACATACCGTCAACCAAATTGATCATGTCGTCATTTGCAAGAGATGGGACTCTAGTGTGATAGATGCCCGCTCATATCGAGGAGACAAACTGCGACTCAGATCCTCACTTCATGAAGACGACCTACAAATATAGAATTTCCTCAGTGCGCCAATCGAGAATCAGCCCTCCCAAAATCTTTGCGTTTGATAACCTTCTGAGCAATGCAACGGTGGTGAGGTATACTCCCTCTCTCGAGGAAAAACTATGACCTAAGCTACACAACACCAGCAACTCAGGCATCCATGTGTTCTAGGAAGCACTTAAGGGAACCATCAAAGAAGTCGCAGAGAAGCTCGTGGGATCTAAAGCCCGGCGAGCGCGAAATGACTGGTTCGACGAAGAATGAAAAATGCAATTGATGCGAAAAACGAGACCTATGGATAATGGAACCAGAGCCAAATGAGAAAAATATGACGAGCTACGGCGAATATCAAAAAGAATAATTAGATGTAAGAAACGTAAAAACTTTCACGAGCAGTTACTGAATATTAACGAAAACTATATTAAGTTAATAGGAACACCAGACAAGCGTACAAACTAGTAAATACAATTAAGAACATTTATCAAATCTTTATGGACTTCAAGCAGGCATACGACAGTGTAGATCGTGGTGTACCGTACAACATCATGCTGCAATTGGGTATACCGGCAAAATTAGTGCAACTGACAAAGATGACGGTGACCAACTCGGTCTCACAGGTCAGGATTCTTAATAGATACATATACTGATCTATTTAAAACAGGGCGATGGACTGGCACCGACGCTCTTGAACTTTGCAATGGAATACGCTATTTAGGCTATGAATATGCACAACGCTACTCATCAAGTCGACACAATTAGCAGCGCACGCCGACGACATCAACATCATGTCCCGAAGATTGGCCGACGCAGAAGAATTTCCGCATACGCTCGATACCACTGCAGAAGAAGTTGGACTACGTATTAGGGATGTCAAAAACCGGACGGCTAAACCGGAAAACCGGTACTTTCAGAACGATTAGTCGGGTTAATACCGGTAGTTTTCTCCCGCGGTTTTAACCCGGACGGTTATTCCTCAATCCGGAAATAACCGGACTCAAATTTCATTTTTCACTCCAATTTTATGAAAAAAATCCAAGTCTTCTTATGAAACAAATCTCAAGTTCTATTTTCCATTTCCCCATCCCCATTCGCGTTTTATTCTATGGTTTCGCTGTCCGTTCCCTGTTCCTTCTCCTTACAACTTTACACAGCGGTCTTGTCAATTTCTTTTTCAGGTTTCAGTCAGCAAAATTTCATCGTCTTGTTTTGTTTGTGTGGAGCACCAGTTTACAGTTACGTACGAAACGATTGCGGATTTTGGTCATTTTTAGGGTTTTGTATAAAAACAAAACCCTTATGTAATCGGTCATGCGTCCGTCTGTCCGTCTGTCCGTCTGTCCGTCTGTCCGTCTGTCCGTCTGTCCGTCTGTCCGTCTGTCCGTCTGTCCGTCTGTCCGTCTGTCCGTCTGTCCGTCTGTCTGTCTGTCAGTCTGTCCATGAAATATCTCACGAACCGCTGAAGCTACATGCATGAAATTTAGTGGAAATATGTAGAAATACTATAATTCTCTGGAGAAAGCGATGCGTTCTAATAGGTCAACTTTAAGGGGGGGTCCCCATAGAGGGGAAATGAAGGTCGAAATTTTTTTTTCGTTTGGTATAGGCAAGTGGGGGTATCGTAAGAAAGGTACCGTCGAGTACATTCCATTCTTGGAATTTTTTTCGAATTTGAAGAAAGGAGAAAAGAGGGAGAGGGGAAAATATGTTGTCCGAGTTTGTCCCCCCCCCCTTGCATTTCGAGACCGTTATAGCTAGACATATGAAAACTTACAGAAAAGCGGCATTTTACTAGCATAGAAAACCGAAAATAATAGAATTTTTAAATCTCATCCAAAAAGGTTAATAATAGTACATTTCTATTGTTGCAGTTAGCACACCGTTGCACCCCTCAAGCACATCCTAGGTCAAAAATATTGATGGCTAATGATAACCAACATCACAGGCAATAATATCTCAAAGTTTCATTACAATGACATGATATTTAATAATAGTACATTGACTTAAAATTATACATTTTGACACTATCCATTCAAAAAAATGCACCTACTGGCCTCACGCATACGAGTAGATGCGAGTACTACTTGCTTGATGTTTTTCGTAGTGCGAATTGCAGTTATTTATTGAACCAACTTTGGAAGGGTGAAGATTGGTTGGGGCGGTGATCCTAACAATAATTATTAATACAATTTATTTTTTTAGGGTTTTGAGTCTTAAATTTTACAAAATCGGTCAAATGTCTGTCTGTCCGTCTGTTCATAGAATATCTTACGAACGGCTGAAGCTACACATAATTCGGCGAAAATGTGTAGAAATGCTATAATTGGGTTTAGAAATCGTTGTGTTGTAATTGGCCAACTATAAGGGGGAGGGGGACCACATAGAGGCGAAATTAAGGTCAATTTTTTTTTATCCACTGGTATAGCCAAGTGGGGTGTCGTGAGAAAGGTAATGTTGAGTACATTAAATTTTTGGCATTTTCTTGAGATTTGGAGAAAGGGGAACGGTGGAGGAGGAAAAAATATTAGACCGTAATTTGTCCCAGGTGCCCTGAATTTCGAAGCCGTTACTCAAGTTTGCAATTTGCAATGTCGTCTTAACATGAATGGTTAAGCATCTCGAAGAGTAGGACAGTTTATCTCGTATACATATGTAAAATACATCTATTGTATCTACAGCTTCTCGTATTAAAACTATTACTTTGAGAGGTGACAGATGTAGTCTTTTTATGAATTGGCATTTAAGATAGTAAATCATGGATAATTATGGTGTTTTTATTCAGCTGAGTGGTACCAAGAAGAGCAGGGAGCCAATATTTAGATACCAAAATAAGCGCGTGCTACAAAACCCTCGAATTGCGGGCGTAGCCCTCTATATTCCGGTTTCATTTTATATGTAAAACAAAAAGACTATGTAATATAATGATTACACTAAATGATTTTTTTTGTTGTTCTCTAAGTTACGCCATGTTTCACTTGCATTGGTCTGCAATCTAAAAAATTTACTTGTTTCACTCAGCAATCAATTCAGCAATTGAGATGCATGTGAACCTAAACCAGTCCGAAGCGTATATACCCTAGACTTGTACAGACCTAGTGGTGATACCAAAAGTACCAATTGGTAACGACCATATGCATTAAAAGTGACTTTCCTATATGACCAACTTATAGAAGAGGTTGGCAATCATTCAGGAGGATCTTGGCCATTATCAAAATCAATGAACTAACCCATTCTACAAATATTTGTCGAATTTTTCAAGTCGCTAGCTTCATTCTATCGAAAGTTATTGCTTATTTGAAGTTTCACTTGAAGGGGAGGTAGGGGTTCCTTGGTTGGACCATTTAAACAAAATTTCAAGTCTCAAGCTTCACTCTATCGAAAGTTATCGCTTATTGGAAGTTTCATTTGTAGGGGAAGTAGGGGTTTCGTTGGTCAGTTTTACGTATTTTCAATATTAGCCAACAGGATCCTATTGCAAACATTTGACCAAAATTTTAAGTCGCTAGCATTATTTTGACGTAAATTATCGCTTATTCTAAGTTTCATTTCTAGGGGAGGTAGGGGTTCCTTGGGTCAGATCTAACCCATCTTGAATACAAACTAACCCAATCGACTTCAATTTCAAGTCGCTGGCTTGATTCTGTCAAAAGTTATCGCATATTTGAAGTTGCATTTGTAGTGGTTGCTTGAGTCGGATCTGGCCCACTTTCAGTACCAACCTAGTAGATGTTACAATACTACCAATATTCTAAAAATTCATTTAGCTAGTTTCATTCTATCGAAAGTTATCGTAATTAAAAGAATATTTAGCTTTTTATATTTGTAGGGGAGGTAGGCGTTCCTTTGATCTGATTATGCCCAACTTACCAGAACTCAAGCAGCTTCTCACCCCAGGGTGACATGCCAAAAATCAAGTGTCTACATCAATTGGTTCAAGAGTTATAGGCAAAAAACCCGAAAGGTAAGGTAGTACGGGGCTCTTTGTAAGAAAATTACCGTTAGTTTTCAACTGATCGATTTTATTTCTCAGGGAGAGTTGAAGATTATCCTCACGAGCAATGTGCCAAAGCTAGATCTTTTCATGTTTATTTAATCAAGAGTTATAGATACATTTATTTATTTTACATATGTAAGGGAGGTATGCGTTCTCTTGGCCTGATCACGCCCATTTTCAATACCAACCAACTAGATCATACTTCCAATATTTGACCAAAATTTCAAGGCTGTAGCTTCATTCTTTCGGAAGTCATCGTGCGAACGGACAGACAGTCAGACAGACGGACAGACAGACGGACAGACAGACTGACGGACAGACGGACAGACGGACAGACGGACAGACAGACATGGCTTAATCGAATCAGGAGGTGACCCTGATCATTTATATATATACATTGCCATACCTCCGGGGCCTCCTTTAAGGTGTTACATATTTCCGTCGTGACAAAAACAATATACCCTATACTAAAAGTCTAGGGTATAAAAATCAGAAATGTATAGGAAAAAATGCCAACATTTCCCTTCCCTTAAGTTTACATGCAAACTGAAATTGAATGGGTGTTTGGTTTAAGCACCCCTTATGCAGATTGTAATTGGTTACAGTTACCCATGTAATTTTTAGGTATCTTCTTTGAGTATCTTTAAGCCAAATTTTTGTCTTGGATTTCGTACTTAGAATAAATTAAATGATGAGGTTAAAAACCGAACCAGGCCGAAGCGAATTTTCGGCCCGGAGTCCGAAGCGTATATAACCTAGACTTGTACAGACCTAGTGGTGATACCGAAAGTACCAATTGGCAACGACTATATGCATTAAAAGTGAGTTACCTATACGGCCAGTTTATAGGGGAGGTTGGCACTCATTCAAGAGGACCTTGAAACTCAATGAACTAACACATTCTAAAAATATTTGTCGAATTTTTCAAGTCGCTAGCTTTACTCTATCGAAAGTTATTGCTTATTTGAAGTTGGGTCGGATCTTGCCCATCATTATCACACATCACTAATTAGATCACCCTACAAACATTTAAAAAAAAATTCAAGTCTCTAGCTTCACCCTATCGAAAGTTATCGCTTATTTGAAGTTCATTTATATGGGAAGTAGGGGTTTCGTTAGTCGGATTTCACGTATTTTCAATATCAGCCAACTGGATCCCGCTGCAAACATTTGACCAAAATTTCAAGTCGCTAGCTTTATTTTGTCGTAAGTTATCGCTTATTTCAAGTTTCATTTCTAGGGGAGGTAGGGGTTCCTTGGGTCGGATCTTATACATTTTTAATAACAACTAACTGCATCTTACTATCAACATTCCGCCAAATTTTCAACTCGCTAGTGTCATTCTGTCGAAAGTTATCGTAATTAAAATAATATTTAATTTTTGGAATTTTGTAGGATAGGTAGGCGTTCCTTTGATCTGATTATGCCCAACTTACTAAAACTCAAGCAGATTCTCACCTCAATGTTACATCCCCAAAATCAGATGTCTACGTCAATTGGTTCAAGAGTTATAGACAAAAAACCTGAAAAGTAGGGTAGTAAGGGGCTTTTTGTAAAAAAATTACCAGGGCTGATCATGCCCATTTTCAATACCAACCAACTAGACCACACTTCCAACATTTGACCAAAATTTCAAGGGTCTAGCTTCATTCTATCGAAAGTTATCGTGCGAACGGACAGACAGACGGACAGACAGACAGACATGGCTAAATCGAATCAGGAGGTGACCCTGATCATTTATATATATACATTGCTATACCTCCGGAGCCTCCTTTAAGGTGTTACATATTTCCGTCGTGACAAAAACAATATACCCTATACTAAAAGTCTAAGGTATAAAAACCGGTACTTTCTGTCGGTTAAAACCGGACGGTTTAACCACCGCCATCTTTATTCTCAGGCCGGAGTGTCAAAGTAATGACGTCATGGCAAGCAGTGAACCATATGTAAACAAAGTGAAGAACGCGTGCAGTCGACCTCTTGAAATCTGGCGATTTTCGCGCGTACAAGTGATTTTAGTGTCGCGATTTAAAGTGCAATTGAAAGTAGTGCTTGTCACTGATATTTAAAAGTGAAAAAAAACGCAAGGTGCCGCGAACTTCCGACCAAAATTAACTGCTCGAAAGTGCGCGAGACATGAGTGTGGTTATGAAAGTGCGACACGGAAAATTTCGCGTTTTTCGTTAATTTTCCGCCAATTTGGCTAGTGTGAATGGTGCAGCACTACCATGGGACGAATCCTTGGGCCGGTGAGTTCAGCGGAAACTCCCGGAAGTGCCCTAAAAAGTAAATCCAAAGTGGTTGTCAAATGACAACATTACAGGTGATTTCCGGCCTTTTAATCGGAATTCAAAGGGTAAGTATACGTTTTTTGTTGTGCTAAAATTTTAGTGGATCGATGCGCCCCAAAATACGGGTCTTGCACGCGTTGTTGACGAGCCAGACGAAAGTTTCACTGCAGCTGACAGGACTAGATGCCTAGCAGTGAAACTTTCTTCCGATTCGTCAACATCGTGGTCAAAATCCACACTTTGGGGCGCATCAATCCACTTAAATTCTACCACAACAAAAAACGCATACTTACCCTATGAATTCCGATGAAAAGGCCGGAAATCACCTGTAATGTTGTCATTTGACAACCACTTTGAATTCACTTTTTGGGGCACTTCCGGGAGTTTCCGCTAAACTCACCGGACCGAGGATTCGTCCCAGGGTAGTGCTGTACCATTCACACTTGCCGAATTGCCGGAAAATAAATGAAAAATGCGAAATTTCCCGTGTCGCACTTTAATAACCTCGCACTTTTCAATACACCATTCTACTCGATATTTCCCGGCACTTCACGTTTTTTTTTTTCACTTTCACACGGCACTGATAGCCACTTCTTTTAGTTACACTTAAAATTCCGGCACTAAACTCACTTTTACACACAATTATCGCGATATTTCACCGGGCGACCGCACGCGTTCACACTTCGTTGACTGCTTGTCATGTCGTTAGTGCTTTGACAATCAGCTGACACTCCGGCCTGAGAGTAAAGATGGCAGTGGTTTAACCGACCACAAAAAAGCCTGGGTAAAACTAAAAACCGGTACTTTTGAAAATTTTGACATCCCTACTACGTATCAACGAGGGTAAAACTAAAATAATGATGCATTCGACGATAAGGACACCTGCACAATCGAGCATTAATGTGGCGGACCTCAATATCGAGTTCGTGAACGACTTCATACACCTAGCAACTTGTCAGGGGATGCCAACAAACTGACGAAATCAAGCGACGGATACAGTTAGCGAATAAGACTTTTTTCTCGGTTCTCCAAATAATGAAATCAAAGCATGTGCACAGAAACACGAAGTTCCGCGTGTACAAAACCATTATTCGACCAGTGCTAGACTACGGCTGCGAACCAGCCGTAGCATGGACTCAAGCCTCTGGAAACATGCTAGACACATTTGAGCGTAAGGCCGTATACACACGCAGCTACTAAAAAGAAGCTGATCAGTGATGCGAGTTACTAACTAGTTTATTTTGAGTCACTTTCTGTGTAATTAAATGGAACACCGCACACGGCGCTACTGGTTGAGGACTCGTTTTTGATTTTCAAAAACCGATTTGTAATCAGTCCGCTGGTGACTAGCATGTCGAGTCACTAGGTGATTTTAGTTTGCAATTTTTCGAAGATGAGTGACCAAAAGACCAACCTGTTGCTGGTGTAGGAGATTGAAAAAAACACCAGATTTTGTACAATTTTCATCTTCCTGGCTATTCGAAGAGGCATGGAGCGGAAAAGGCGTGGGAAGAAGCCGGGAACGTCGTAAAATTATCAGGTATGTTCAAATAGAGCTGTACTATTGTCGAAAATACGTACATATATAGTGAGGCTCTCTTTTCTTTTGAATCAATGTAAATTTTGCTATATGGGGAAAGCGTAGACAATGACAAACTACTAATAATTAAAGAAGCATTGTGTTTGTACATATACATCTACATGTTTACCGTTGCTTAGGCCTTTTCGGTACAGGGAGGCCATTCTGGGGTGGGCAGAACCAAAATATTTGTAATGTTTGGCTTTTCTCAGGCTCAATGAAAATATTCGAAATTCAGAAATTTAAAATAATACTTGTACATATTGTTTTCCATCTCTGAGAATCAATATTTTTTTTAAGCATCAGAAACGTTAGACATGCTCTCACAATTGTAGCGCCACAGGTCCATCGCAAAAAAAAACCAGTCCGAAGCGTATGTATATACCCTAGACTTGTACAGACCTAGTGGTGATACCAAAAGTACCAATTGGCAACGACCATATGCATTAAAAGTGAGACTCCTATATGGCCAGTTTATAGGGGAGGTTGGCACACATTCATGAGGATCTTGGCCTTTCTAAAAATCAATTAACTAACCAATTCTTCAAATATTTGACGAATTTTTCAAGTTGCTAGCTTCATTCTATCGAAAGTTATTGTTTATTTGAAGTCTCACTTGTAGGGGTGGTAGAAGTTCCTTGGACCGGATCTTGCCCATCATAGCCACCAACCAATTAGATCACAATACAAACATTAAATGAAACCGGAATATAGAGGGCTACGCCCGCAATCCGAGGGTTTTGTAGCAAGTACTTATTTTGGTATGTAAGTATCGGCTCCTTGCTCTTCTTGGTACCACTTAGATGGATAAAAAAAATAAAATGTCTGACCCATAATATAGTATCTTATATGCCCAATCATATTACGTGATTGTAACGAAACTTAGAACATACGGATATTATTGCCTATGGTGTTGGTTATCCTTGGCCATCGGTACTTTTGATCTCGGACGTGTTTAAGGGATGCAGGGATGCGCTAACTGTAACTATGGAAACAAACTATTATTAACCTATTTTGAGGAGATATACAAATTCCATTATTTCCCATTTTATATACTGTTCGGAACCCACCTTCCTGGAAGTTTTCATTTTTCTAAGTGTAACGGTCTGGAAATGCAAGGGGTGGGGGGGGGGGCAAATCACGATCTAATAATTTATCCTCCCTCATTGTTCCCCTTTTTTCAAATATAAGTAAAGTAAACTCAACATTACCTTTTTCACAACACCCCACTTGCCTATACCAGTCGATAAACAAAATTTGACCTTAATTTTAACCCTCACCCTCGCCTCCACCGCCCGTTACAGTTGGCCAATTATCACACATCGCCCCCTACCAATCTTTACCCTTTCATAAATGTGATTAACCATAATATGTAATAATAACTGCGATTCGCACTACGAAAAACAACATGCAAGTAGTACTCGCACCTTCGAAGCCGGTAGGTGTATTTTTTGTATGAATAGTGTAAAAATGCCTAACTTTAAGTGAATGTACTATTGTTAAATATTACATGGTTGTAATGAAACGTAGAGACATTATTGCTTATGGTGTTGGTTATCATTGGCCATCAATATTTTTGACCTCGGGTGTACTTAAGGGGTGCAGGGGTGTGCTAACTGAAAAAATAGAAATGTACTATTATTAACCTTTTTTGATGAGATTTTGGAATTTTATTATTTATAGTTTTCTATGTTAGTAAAATGCCGCTTTTCTGTAAATTTTCACATCTCTAAGTATAACGGTTTCGAAATGCAAGGGGGGGGCACAAACTCGGATCACATATTTTCCCCTCTCCCTCTTTTCCCCTTTGTTCAAATTTGAAGAAAATTCCAGAAATGAAATGAACTCGACGGTACCTTTCTTACGATACCCCACTTGCCTATACCAAATGAAAAAAAAATTTCGTCCTTCATTGCCCCTCTATGGGCACCCCCCCTCAAAGTTCACCTATAACAATGCATCACTTTCTCCAGAGAATTATAGTACTTCTACATATTTTCATTAAATTTCATACATGTAGCCTCAGCGGTTCGTGAGATATTCCATGGACAGACAGACAGACAGACAGACAGACAGACAGACGGACGCATGACCGATTTCATAAGGGTTTTGTTTTACTATTTTACAAAACCCTAAAAAAAGATGTCAGTTGTCTAGCTTCACTCTATCGAAAGTTATCGCTTATTTGAAGTTTCATTTGAAGGAGAAGCAGGGGTTTCATTGGTCGGATTTTACGTATTTTCAGTATTAGCCAACTGGATCCTACTACAAATATTTGACCAAAATTTCAAGTCGCTAGCTTTATTTAGTCGTAAAATATCACTTATTTAAAATTTCATTTCTAGGGCAGGTAGGGGTTCCTTAGGTCTGATCTAATCCATCCTTAATGCCAATTAACTCAATCTTACTTCAAATATTCGACCAAAATTTCAAGTCGCTGGCTTCTCTCTATCAAAAGTTATCGCTTATTTGAAGTTTCATTTGTAGGGGAGGTAGGAGTTCCTTAGGTCGGATCTTGCCCATTTTCAATGCCAACTAACATGATGTTACTACTAACGTTTTGAAAATTTTCAACTCGTTAGTGCTATTCTATCGAAAGTTATCGTAATTAAATTAATATTTATTTTTTAAATTTTGTATGGGAGGTAGGCGTTCCTTTGATCTGATTATGTCCAACTTACTAAAACCCAAGCAGCTTCTCACTTCAGGGTTACATACCAAAAATCAGATGTCTGCGTCAATTTGTTCAAGAGTTATTGGCAAAACACCTGAAAAGTAGGGTAGTACGGGGTTCTTTGTAAGAAAATTACCGTTAGTTTTCAACTGATCGATTTTATTTTTCCAGGGGAGTATCAGATTACCCCCACGAGCAATCTCCCAAAGCTAGAGCGTTTCATGTTTATTTAATCGGGAGTTATAAATACATTCAATTATTTTACATATGTAGGGGAGGTAGGCGTTCTCTTAGCCTGATCATGCCCATTTTCAATACTAACTAACTAGATCATACTTCCAACATCTGACCAAAATTTCAAGGCTCTAGCTTCATTCTATCGAAAGTTATCGTGCGAACGGACAGACGGACAGACAGACAGACAGACAGACATGGCTAAATCGAATCATGAGGTGACTCTGATCATTTATATATATACATTGCAATACCTCCGGAGCCTCCTTTAAGGTGTTACATATTTCCGTCGTGACAAAAACAATATACCCTATACTAAAAGTCTAGGGTATAAAAATCGAGGGGATATAGGTCAGGTGAACGTGCCGGCCAATCGCAACGACCAATTTTCTTTCAGCAAACCATTCGCTTGCAACCTTCTTCCGTCCAGACAATCGACAAACCTGCACCATTTTTCACGAAAATCGAGCAGTCGCGTATCGATGAGCTTCGGGAAAATTACAGTCGCGTGCAGAACGGAAGTAGCGATGGCAATCAAGCGAAAAACGACGTGATAAAAGTATTTGCAACAATTGGCTAAGCCGATGAAGCAATAAAGCTGCAAGGAGGTGCGAGCTCTGAAGACTAGTAGTGCGGAAAAGGCCGTGTGGCAACCGGAAGTTGCTCTGCTCCTTGGATACAAGAAACAACTCGAAGAATTGCAGAAGATTCAAATGACGTAGGTTCGGCGCCAGCTCAACTGGACGACAATGAGGCTATCAAAGCGTTGGAGAAGAGAATTGCGGATCAGGTAAACAAAGATCATTGTTTTTAATCGATTGTGCTGTATTGATAATATTTCGTTGCAGGGCGATAAAGTGCGCACGCTGAAATCATCATCCGGTGCCGATGTCTGGAAACCCGAAATCGAAATTCTTCTCAAACTGAAGAAGGAACTGACCGCATTGACAGGCGTTGCTCCTCCTGCAGCTCCAACTGCCGGCGACAAGGGCAAGAAAAAGTAATGATACAACATCACATTCGTCTCGACCCCTTCAGGCCAAACTATTAAATTCAAGTGAAACAAAACAGACAACTATTTATTAAAGACTTCTACTGTCCAGTGGAAAGGATTTTGTACTCTTTATTCTTCTTTTTTTTTCTAAAAAAAATGCATTTTTTTGAAAAGTCAATGTTTTTGGCATTTCTACATTTTCGTTGTGTTTTCAGTATTTTATTAACGGTGTATAGTTTAATTATTATTGAAGTGTCTTGCTAAAATGAACAAGACACTTGTGCTCCTATAAATGTTAAACACAATTTTACAATGAATAGAAAAGTAATTGAGAATAGTGAGGGGATAATACCGATTTACATGTTGATACTGAAGGTTTGTTCGCAAACCTAACGGTAACTACTATATAACGCATTTTATATTGTAAATTTGTTGTTCACCTGAAACTATACTTACAAACTAAAAATCACCTTATAATGATTTTTTTATTTGGCCAAATCACTTGATCTGAAACTGTCGGATACATAGAAATATCGATATCAAATTGAAGATTTGATCAGACTGTTTTGAGCGCATGTGAGAACCTCATATAAAAATATGAACACTTGCTGACCTTGTTCGGTTGCGGTTAATAGAGACCGCCCACCATCTTCTTTTCTATCTTTTAAGTTTGCGTGTTTCAGCCCTATATTTATCACAACAATAATAATAATAATAACAATGGGCCAAATACATTGCTGCAGCCGCAATTTCCTCGATCTGCATGTTAACCATGTGCATAAGCGCCAACTGTGAAGCTCAATTAAGCGCTATGCAATTTAAATTAAGAATATTGTCTAGACGAAGAACATTCCATGAAGTATTGATTCTTGTTCGTTCATCAACATTTTCACGTTTGTGTCTGGTACACTAAACAATCGTCTAACACTCAATGCCTGCAATACATTATTCACTGAATCCTAAATAAAAATAAAAAAATATATATATGAAAAAAATCCTTTGGAATTCATTGTTCTCCAGACCTCCATGTAGCCCTTGATACCTCCCTATCTCTCCATGCGTCCCTAGCTCACCACACCTCCCTAGGAATTTCTCCAGCCTCTCCCTTGTGCAGGAAAGTGCTTCACCCACACACAAAACGTAAAAGTTCGCTCGTAGTGTTCATAGCTACATTCAATTTTTTCTTAACATGCATTTTCAAAATTTGTGGCTCTAAACGCAACTCTCCCACTTTCAGACTAAATCTTGAGCATAACATAACATAATTAGGATAAGTTCTCGCAGTGATTGTACGCCGAATCTTCTGGAATGAATGAAACTGGAAATTGGAAAGTAGAACAACAATTCGGGAAAATACAATACATCAAGATTAACAACAGTCAAACAACAAAATTGTTCAGGTATTTTTTTTTTCCTTTATTTATTTTCAACAGAAGTACGCAAATTTTTCAAAGAACCATGTAACATTTTTCATTTAAAAAAAGTTTGTAAAATAAACATGTCAAAAGTAATTCAGTCTTGGTTTGCATTTATGCAGTTACTAAGTAGGATTTTATAGTATACTATGTATATAGCTATAATATTTATAATTGTAAAGTTCCGTGTTTATTTTCAAGTTATTAAAATAAATATGTGTTCGAAGCAATTCAGTCTTAAGTGCTCTGCGCACTTCATCGTGAACGTGAAAATGAAAAAATCTTGAAAAATATCAGTGAAAATTATTTTCTTACATACGAGATTATATTGAAGTAAATGAAGAATTCGACAAACAACATTTTGAACATATTTTCACAATTTTACATTCAGATTTCAACTTTTTTTTAAAACTTCCCCGTACATTCAACGGTGAATTTCTTTTTCACGGTGAAATGTACGGGGAATTTAAAAAAAGCATATGAAACGTCAATGTAAAATTGTAAAAATATATTCAAAATATAGTTTGTCGAATTCATAATTTATTCCGATATAATCCCCGTATGTAAAAAATTATTTCCACAGATATTTTCCGAGAAAACATTTTTTTAATTTTTACGTTCACGATGAAGTGTACAAAGCTCTTTATTTGCCAAAAATGTAAATGAAAACAGTATGTGAATATTGAACGTAGGAACATACAAAATTGTTTGGGTATTGTTTTCTTTTAATTTTAATTTCTATAAGAAGCATGTAATATTTTTCATTTCAAAGAAGTTTTTTAAATAAACAAATGTTCAAAAGTAATTCAGTATTCTTTGGTTTTATATTATGTACATATATAGTTATAATATTTACAGTTAAGCTCCTTGTTCATTTTTAAGTTATTAAAATAAATATATATTGGAAACAATTTAGCTTATTTACAGTATATTGAAAAAAAAATCATTATTATGGGCTTATTTTTTTTTAAGCCGAGCAGAGCAGAACAACAGCAGTCAGTTACACTAACAACCAATAAAGTTGCTAGTGTAATTGTGTGGAGTTGTTCTGCTCTGCCCGGCAGTTACAAAAACACGCCCACTCATACCAAAAAAATACTCAACTACAGACTGAGTTCACCCCGACGATGCGTTGAGGAAGCTTTCGATATTTTAACGGAAATTTTTTTGTAGGATCGCCACTTCTGTTCTGCACGTCACCGTATTTTTTCTGAAGCTCATAGATATGCGACTGCTCGATTTTCGTGAAAAGTGGTGCAGGTTTGTCGATCTTATGTCCGGACGGAAGAAGGTTACAAGCGAATGGTTTGCTGAAATAAAATTGGTCGTTGCGATTAGATGTCGTCGCGGTGTTATGAAATGATGCGGCAAACTTACCTCTCGTCAATGTAGCGATGCTTCGATTGCAATTGATCGAACATGTTGCGGGCAATATTGGGCATGTACGTGTACACAAGCATGGAGAGTAGAGTGCTTAAATTACACAAAATACCCGTGACAGTAGCGTCTCTGGCTTTCTGATCATCAGTGCCCTTGAACAGCACCCATGGCTGTTGTGATTGCATGTACTGATTGCCGTGTCGAATGCCACCCCAAAGCCTGGCCTTCTCCATTGATCCAATGTATCCCTTAATTTCACGATTCACCAGAGCCAAAAGAAGTAGCTCATCTTCGGTTAATTTCATCGGCGGCACGGTCGAGGCAAAGTTCTTTTCACAGAACATGAGCGAAAGATTGACAAAGTTGCCTAACTTGTTGAGAAGTTCGGAATTATTACGGGCGGTTAGATCGTTCCAACTGAAGCTGGAATCCTGTGCCTCGGACCGGGCAGAGGCCAAGTGGAAACGCCAAATATCGACCGGAATGTCAGTCTCCTGCAGAATGAACAAATGTAGACTTGGGACAGGAGTTAATTGATTTGGAAAACTCACCTGAGCATAATTCCCGAACACGCCATGCCTCGACTCTTACTGAACTTGCCATCTTCATAGTTCAAATACTCGGTGGCCATAAGGTGCGACACTAGCATCGATCCATTATTCAGGGCCAGCAACGATGAAAAAAAATGGCCGGCCAAATGACACGGCGAAATGACATGTACAAACCGAAAGGACGGCTATCCACCACCCTACCGCCACCTACTAAAACACTACTGTCAGAGCCAGCTGCTGTGGAATTATTCCTCGTGCAAGATGCACGAGAAAATTTTTCATCCTGGTGGAATCGAAAAGTCTCCACAAAGTGAAAATTTCACTGTCAATGTAGTACTCAGATCGCGTGGAATGAAATTTGCCTCTCCACACAATTTCACGACTCTTTTCCCCGGTGAAAAAAAGTGGTCATTTTGTATGGGATTTCACGGCATTTTTCATTCCACGCGATCTGAGTACTGGCCTTTAAATGTGGATTTTCAATGTGCCACTCGTGTAAATTGTGGAGGTTAATGTAATTATCTTTAGAAAATGTGGATTCATCGGTCCATAGAATTTTGTCAAGGAATCGGGGATCTTCTCTGTACTCACGAATGAGATTATTAAAATACTTCTTTTCACCTCAATTAAGAGATAATTTAGGAAGTGTCGTACCATTTTGGAATCTGGACAAAATGCGCCATCTTTTACAGTTACTTGCCTAAACCGCGTGGTATATTTTTTTACAGTGCAGTCGGTTGAAGTTGGGATAAGTGATAATTTTGAGTACAAAATTGGGGAAAAAAGTCATATTTTATTTAAAACCAATACAGTAATTTTTAACTTTTAGATTGTGATTTATAGTACAGTTAGTCAGGGCTGCTTCATAAAAAAAAAATAAAAAAAATGAAAATTTGTAATAACAGTACTTAAAAAATCATCACAGGGTATGAATTTTTCCAATTATTTTTTGAATGTCTACAAGTCAAAAAATAATTGACGGGGACTTTTTTTAATACTTTTCTGATAACTGCCTCCACTTGGCCTATCACCAGTTTCCGGGTTGACGTTGAGGTTTGGGACACCCTGTATAAATGATCAGGGTCACCTCCTGGACCTACGAGTCTGCTTGTGATCCGGAATTTTACTTGTAATATTCCCGTATCGAATTGGGTATTGGACCAATATTTTATCCTATCCTATCCTATTTTATCCTTTCCCCTTTGTTGTATTCTAGAGTGAAGAGGACTATGTTATGTTCGTCAGCTAACGAAGAACAGAAATAAAAAAATCACACACATGGGGCACGGTTAAAAGTATTATAATGTTTCCTCTGATCGAGCAAAACCATCATCATCATCGTGGCGCGACAGCCCCACGTCGGGCCTTGGCCGCCTGGATCATTGTCCTCCAATTATCTCGGTCACGTGACCGCGTCCTCCAATTTTGGGAGCCCAGCAGCTGCGCGGCGTCCACACCTACTGAGCTCTCCCAACGAGATCTCGGTCGTCCTCGCAGTCTCGCTCCGTCGACTCGTTCTGCATTCATTACTCTCTTAGGCATGCGATCATCGTCCATTCTTTGTACATGCCCTGCCCATTGAAGTCGTTGTAGTTTGACGATTTTCGAGACTTGCAGCTCATCGTACATTTCATACAACTCATGGTTGTACCGGATGCGCCATCCATCTCGATCGCAAACAGCCCCGAAAATTCGCCGTAGAACCTTAGTGGATGTTCACACTGCGTGCGATGCCGAGCCGAGCCGGGTCGAGCGATGCAATGCGATTACAAGCTTTTAAAGCAAGAAAATGGAAAGTCTGCAATTTTAAATGGAATCACGCTTTGAGTGTACACACTGCGCGCGATGCAATGATGAGCCGAGCGATGGCCCGATGTTTTCACAAACTTCTTTGCTTTTTCGTGCGAGTACCGGCTGCTGATTTTTTGCGATGGAATTTAATGGGCTTTGCGATGGAGTTTATGGGCTTTGCGATGTGAAGCTTTTTGGAGCCAGTATGTTGCAAGTACGAGCTGTAAAGTAATATTTGATGTAAGATCACACTGAAAAAAATGCATGTATGTCTGCTTTTATACCCTAGACTTTTAGGCGCGGCGGTGTGGCAGTGTATACATGGAAATTATGAGGGTCATCTCCTGATTCGATTTAGCCATATCTGTCTGTCTGTCTGTTCGTTTGCACGATAACTTTCGATAGAATGAAGTTAGAAACTTGAAATTTTGGCCAAATGTTTGTAGCATGATCTAGTTGGTATTGGTTGGTTGGTATTGAAAATGGGCAAGATCCGACCGAAGGAACCCCTACAGTTGAAATTTCAAATGAGCGATAACTTTCGATAGAATTAAGCTAGCGACTTGAAATTTGGTTCAAATATTTGGATTTAGATTTAGTTGGTTGGTATTGGAAATGGCCAAGCTCCGTCCCCTCTACGTCCCCTACAAACGAAACTTCAAATGAGCGATAACTTTCGATACAATAATGCTAGCGACTTGCAAAATGCGACAAATATTTATAGTGTAGGTTGTTAGTTGATTTTGAGAATGGGCAAGATCCTATTGAATGAACGGCAACCTTCCCTATAAACGTTAGTTCAAATGTAAATATCCAAAATTCGAATGGATGAACGATGAAACTTTTCATTGGATCCACGCCCACAGCTCAAACTGACCATATGGGAAATTCACTTTTAATGCAATGGCCGTTGTCAGTTGGAAGTTTTGGTATCACAACTAGGTCTGTACAAGTCTAGGGTATATACGCTTTGGACTCCGGTTTTGATTCAGCATGGCTCAAATGAAAGGTTATTACCACCGTAATAAGGTCGCGTGGTTTCACAAGCGGTTTGCGCAGCGGACACCGCTGCGTATAAAGGCATAGAGCAGAAGCGGCGGTTTACATATTTAGTGCCGGTGCACATGGACGTCGAAATGCCGTCTGACGCTGCGTCACTTTCAATCGGATAGGAAGAAATACATTACGGGCAATGAAGCGATGCACATGGCCGCAGATTGCTATCCGATAACTATCGGCGCATCGGTGTCATTTTGCCGCCGCGATAGCTATCTGGGATGACGCTGGTTTCTGTTCCTATCTGCGTCATTTCACGCGTCCGCATATCAATTTTTAATAAGCCGGCCCACATAAATTCGAACCCGGAACACGGACACGGTCACAATGTTTGATTTGTATGATGTTTCTTAAACCATTCGCTTGAGGATCACTTTTAAGTGCCAATTAATTAATTGTTAATTGTTGATCGTGACTACTACAATTAACAATTAATTTTGAGAAAAAAAAATGGTGGGGAGGGAGCTCTCAGCTCGGACGGGGGTTCGTAAGGGGGGTGAAAATGGTGTTAAAAATGCGATATTCCTTATATTTTAGAAGTTATGGCCAAAAAACAGTTTATTTAAAACTAAAAATAACATAAATTGTAAATTCAGGTTGCAGATAGGTATCATAGAGGGAGGAGCTTAAGTGACGAGGCGTCCGGCGTCATTTGGACGTCCATGTGTACCAGCTCTTACACTGAATTCAAATGCAATCTCGCCGCTCCACAAACTGCGGCGGTGGCCTCAACGGCGAGTCGAGCGGTTTATACATTCATCGTCCTAAAGCCGCTGCGGCTGCCGATTTTTGCGTTTATACACAGCGGTGCGCCGCTGCTCAATCCGCTTGTGAAACCTCTCGTCTGAGGTCGCGGAAGAGATGATGAAATTCAGCAACACTAGGCCTTTCTTCATTAATGGGATGCACCCAATGACGACACCCTTCCATTTTTAGAGCACTGTTTTGAAACAGAAATAAATTTACTGGGTGAAGCACAAACGACATGATGTCGAACAGATTCTATTCCTTGAACTAAATTGGTCTCTACACTCCATCATTGCGTGCAGTGAACATCTCGGATCATCTTTGCATCGCAAGCCATCGCTCGGATCATCTTTGCATCGCAAGCCATCGTTCGGCTCGGCATCGCACGGCGTGCAATGTGAACACCCACCACATCGCATCGCTCGACCCGGCTCGGCTCGGCTCGGCATCGCACGCAGTGTGAACGTCCACTTACGTTCGAAAGTGTCTAGCATGTTTTCGGAGGCTTGAGTTAGGGTCCATGCTTCGCAGCCATAGCATAGCACTGGTCGTATAATGGTTTTGTACACGCGCACATGCACATGCTGCGATTTCATTTATGTATTAAAGTTCTTGCAAATGTACAAGTGCGAATCATTTTCAATTTAAATTGGAATTGTTTGTGACACTTGGTTTCATTCTGCACACCAACTTAGCTTAGCTCGGTAACGCACCGGGCATTTTTTGCTACTCGAAACACGGTCTCTGCGGTTCGCGCCCCGCAACGTGACCAACTATTTTAATACCCTAGACTTTTAGTATAGGGTATATTGTTTTTGTCACGACGGAAATATGTAACACCTTAAAGGAGGCTCCGGAGGTATAGCAATGTATATATATAAATGATCAGGGTCACCTCCTGATTCGATTAAGCCATGTCTGTCTGTCTGTCTGTCTGTCTGTCTGTCTGTCTGTCTGTCTGTCTGTCTGTCTGTCTGTCTGCCCGTTCGCACGATAACTTTCGATAGAATGAAGCTAGAGCCTTGAAATTTTGGTCAAATGTTGGTAGTGTAATCTAGTTGGATGGTATTGAAAATGGGCATGATCAAGCCAAGAGAACGCATACCTCCCCTACATATGTAAAATACTTAAATGTATCTCTAACTCCCGACTAAATAAATATGAAAAGCTCTAGCTTTGGTAGATTACTCGTGAGGGTAATCTTATAAACTCCTGGGAAAATAAAATCGATCAGTTGAAAACTAACGGTAATTTTCTTACAAAGAGCCCCGTACTACCCTACTTTTCGGGTTTTTTGTCTATAACTCTTGAACCAATTGACGTAGACGCCTGATTTTTGGCATGTAACCCTGGGGTGAGAAGATGCTTGAGTTCTAGTAAGTTGGGCATAATCGGATCAAAGAAACGCCTACCTCCCCTACAAATTTAAAAAAATTCAACATTCCTTTAATTACGATAACTTTCGATAGAATGACACTAGCGAGTTGAAAATTTAACAAAATGTTGTTAGTAGGATCTACTTGGTTGGTATTGAAAATGGGTAAGAACCGACTCAAGCAACCTCTACCTGCCCTACAAATGAAACTTCAAATAAGCGATAACTTTTGATAGAATGATACTACCGAGTTAAAAATTTGGTGGAATGTTGCTAGTAAGACCTACGTAGTTGGTGTTGAATATGGGCAAGATCCAACCCAAGGAACCCCCACCTCCCCTACATATGAAACTTCAAATAAGCGATAACTTTTGATGGAATGAAGCCAGTGACTTGAAATTTTGGTCAAATGTTCGAAGTGAGATTGAGTTAGTTGGCATTAAAGCTGGGTAACATCCGACCAACGAAACCCCTACTTCCCCTACAAACGAAACTTTAAATAAGCGATAAATTTCGATAGAGTGAAGTTAGAGACTTGAAATTTTGTTTAAATGGTTGTAGGGTGATCTAATTGGTTGGTGGCAATGATGAGCAAGATCCGACCTAAGGAACCCTTACCTCCTCTACAAGTGAAACTTCAAATAAGCAATACCTTCCGATAGAATGAAGCTAGCGACTTGAAAAATTCGACAAATATTGTAGAATGGGTTAGTTAGTTAATTGATTTTGAGAATGTTCAAGATCCTAATGAATGAGTGCCAACCTCTCTGATGAACTGGCCATATAGGAGACCCATTCTTAATGCATATGGTCGTTGCCAATTGGTACTTTTGGTATCTCCACTAGGTCTGTACAAGTCTAGGGTATATACGCTTCGGACTTCTTATTCTCAAATTCCCTCTGAATTTATTTCTCCGAGCTTAGTGGTTTCGTATGGATAGTAGCACTCATCAGGTCTTGCATCTTTGCAGCTATCCATGTGCAAGACGACCACGAAAGTGTGAGAATTCTGTTTGTATAAGCCGTGAAGGCGTGATTTTACTTGAAGACTCGACCGTGGAGGTCTAGATGGTGTAAAGCACTTTATATTAACTCACTAGAGGGGTGGAGAGAGGATGAGAAGTGGAGATATTTGTTCCTGGCAATTTTACTTTATGTATTTAAGTTCTTGCAAATGTACAAATGTAAATGTATGGGGAGAACCGAGAAAAAAGTCTTATTAGCTAACTGTATCCGTCGCTTGATTTCGTCAGTTTCGTTGGCGTCCCTTGACAAGTTGCAGCCCAGGTAAATGAAGTTGTTCACGAACTCGATGTTGAGGTCCCCCACATTGATGCTTGGTTGTGCAGGTGTCCTTGTCACTGATTGCATCATTATTTTAGTTTTACCCTCGTTAATACGTAATCCAACTTCCTTTGCAGCGGTATCGAGCGTATGCAGAAGTTCTTCTGCGTCGGCCAATCTTCGGGACATGATGTTGATGTCGTCGGCGTACGCTGCTAATTGTGCCGACTTGATGAGTAGCGTCTTGCTGTTGTCCATATTCATGGCCCGAATAACGTGTTCCAGTGCTAGGTTGAAGAGCGTCGGTGCCAGTCCATCGCCCTGTTTCAAACCAGTGCGTGTTTCAAATAGATCAGTAAGTCTATTCTGGATCCTGACTTGTGAGACGGAGTTGGTCATCGTCATCTTTGTCAGTCGCACTAATTTTGCCGGTATACCAAATTGCAGCATGATGTTGTACAGTACTCCACGATCGATACTGTCGTATGCCTGCTTGAAGTCGACAAAGATTTGGTATACGTTTACGTTGTATTCCCAGCACCTCTGGAGTATCAGTTTGACTGAGAAGAGCTGATCGGTTGTGGAGCGACCAGGTCTGAAACCGCTTTGATATTCGCCAATGACTCGTTCTGCGTACGGTTTTATTCTATTTTCCAGAATTTTCGTCAAAATTTTATAGGACGTACAAACTAGTGAGATGCCCCTGTAGTTCTCACACCGCAGTTTATCTTCCTTTTTATGAATTGGACAGATGATGCTTCTGCGCCAATCCTCTGGAATCTCCTCGTTCTCCCATACTCGCAGGAGTAATTGATGTATGGCAGCAACTAGACTCGTTCCACCGAATTTTAGCAGTTCAGCTTGAATCTCGTCAGCGCCCGGCGCTTTATTTCGTTTTAGTGACCGCAACGCGAGATCAACTTCCTCTACTGTCGGGGGTTGAATGGGTGGGCCTAGATCAACAATATCATCGAGAGCTTCCTGTGTGGGGATGTTAGATGGTCGGTTTAGAAGCTCTTCAAAATAAGAGGCCCATCGCTTGTTAATACCATCTGTGTCGCTGATGATGTTTCCATCCTTGTCCTTACAAAGGCTAGTCCTGGGTTGGTAGCCGTTCTTAATTGTATTTACTAAAATAGTTTGTACGCTTGTCTGGTGTTCCTTTTAGCTAAATTTTCGATTAAGCTCAGCAACTGCTCGTCAAAGTATTTACGTTTCTTACGTCGAGCAAAACCAGGTTCGTTAGATATTCTTGTGCTGAATAATGAAAACACTTCGATTGAAAAACACACACACTTTATTTACAAAACGAACTACACACGCGTACTAACAACCAACGTCAAACTAGCTCGAACTATCTGTTAACGGCAGATAACGGTTATTTCTTTTCCGCTTTATAGCGATCCGACTGAGACTGAGTGACGGATCTTACTACTTCCGGTGACATCTGCCTTTTATAGCTGGAACTGTTTCGAGAAGGTTCCACACTCCAGATGGCTCTAGAATCAGCTGGTACTTGTCATGGATTATTCTATACTATGATGGAGCTTAGTACAATGTGTGTCGTAAGAGATACCTACTCTGTACACCCAACACTGCCTCCTCCTTAGACTTGTTCGTCCCGAACAGAAGTCACCATGATGCCGCTCACGCGGTGTCATCCTTTTCGGATGCATGGTCTTCATTTTCACTGTTGGCCCCCAACGTTTCGGAACGCGACGCAACACATTATCCACCCAGGCAACTATCTCATCCAGTTCCTTCCAGGTCTGTCGAGCCCACGAGCACATTTGGTTTCTCCGATGAGCGCTGCACAACCATGCGAAGCCACCGTCGCTGACTCCAATCGAGCGAACTTTCAAGTTCAACCTCCTTACGCGATCAACACTCCACTGAGGTCGTCCTTCCGTCAGGCCATGTACGCCATCCAACCGGCGTCCGACGTTGACTGCTCCATACATGAAATATTCTGTGGGGTTGGACTGTTCTGCAACACCTCCGTAGTCGGACATCACACATTGCTGCATTGACAGCTGTAGTACGCCCGTTTTCGCTGCTGCCGTCCATCATCACAGCGGCCCCAAACTGCGTGCAGGACGCTTCCACGTCGTCGAGAACTGGTTCACTTGAAACCTTCGCGGACAGTTCGGCCCTAACGAATTCCGACGTTTCCACATATTCCAGATCGTTCCTCCAGTTTCCAACCTTCTCGAATTCATCACAAACGTTTCCGATCTGGGCGCCCACCCGCATCCGTTTAAACTTCTTAGAGTCTCCACGAAGCTTCTCGCCGTTTAGCTTCCCGACTCCCGCAGACCACTCCTCCAATTGTGGCTTCAACCTGTCCTTCTGCGGTTGCAACTGTGTTGTCACTCTCCGCGGTGACTCCTCCAACCTCACCAATTGCTCGTTCAACTTCGCCGATTGTTCGGCCATCTTCGTGATCGGTTCATTCAACGGTGTTGTCAACTCCTCGAAATTCGCGACCGTTCGTTCATCTGCGGCAACTTCTCCGCCCTCGCTGGCTGTTGGCTATCGGTCCGGTTGTTCACTATCGCAGTGGGCTCGAGCTGTGTCCTGCATATGCCCCAGGTCGTTTGTCCGTCGAAAACTGGCGCCAGCTGACTCGGTGTTTACGACTTCTGATGTTTCGACGCGCTCCGGTCCGCTCCTCAGCCCTTCGACCCCCTCGGCAACCGTATTGAGCCCACCATCCATTTTGGCGTCATCCTGCATGAGGTCGCTCTCGAACTCCTTGGAGGTTTCTCGTTGCCTCCCGTCGAGCAATCTCGATATTTCCGCCGAATATTTCTGCAATTGCTCGTCTAACCGCTTGACAAACCGCTCAGTATCAGCTGCAGGACAGGGTCCACGGTTGAAACCTGTTCCGCTCCCGATTCGTCGAGATTTCTCGTTGATTCGTCCTTGTCTGAAAATTCGACCGTGTCCGGATCCTGTCCACTGGCTCTTATCACTTCTGCTAAACGAGCACACAGCGCGGACTTATTTCCCATCGTTAACGATTTCCGTCTTGCTAGATCGTTTTTTAACTCCGCGGCTGTCAATTCCCAAATAGTACGCGGCATTTTAGTTCGTTTTCACTTCACAAGTTCACAACAGTCAATCGTACAAATTCTACCCGCGTGGAATATTCCCGCACTACACTACAAAGTCTCCCAAAACACACAATCTCGCAACTTCCCGGCGCTTCGCTTTAAAGTTTCTTGAAACTTCTCGTGCTTATTTACACCACCGTAAATATCCCACACGACTTTCACGAAATACACAATCGCGCAAGTTCTATCTTCTCAAAACTTCCCGACGCTTCACTTTAAAGTTTCTCGAAACTTTCCGCTTATCTTCACTTTCTTTCTTTCACTTTTCAAACGAACGTTCACTACACTACTCATACTCAATTGCCCTAACCCCTTGTGGGGCATAGCGCGTCAACTGTACCATGTGGCCCAGTTGACGTTTCGTTGGCATAATCTGGTTTCGGAGAATGCAGTTGCCAGCATGCACCTCTTGCACATTCATGGCCACGAACGTCGTCGTGGACGGAAATATCCCACTTCTGACACCAATTGTAATGTTTCCTCTAATGAGCGAAACCAGGTTCGTTAGATATTCTTGTGCTGACTCTAGATGGCTCTACAAACAGCTGGTACTTGTCATGGATGATTCTAGACTATGATGGAGCTTAGTACAGTCTGTGTCGTAAGAGATACGTACTCCGTACGCGCAACAGTATATAAGTGAATTTCTTCCCGATGCCCTATACCTTTTAACCGAAAGATTACCGGGTAGTGCTACCAGATAATTAACCGGTTAGCTACCTGAGAGTGGTTTTGCAGGGTTGTATGTTGCAATGTAAAGTGAGATCAGTTTGTTCGGGTAGTGGTTTAACCTACGCGGATTCTTAGCACCCTCTGGCCTCTCAGCTGGTTCCCGGGAGCTACCTCTTTGGGATTACAGAGAATGAGGGCCTGTTTACTACTTTGCCTTAGCCCCTCGCGGGGCATAGCGCGTCAACTACTCCTGCGGGCCATCGTACTCTGTTCTGGGCAATGGGACGCAACTCCCCAAAAGACTTACCCAATGCCTGACAGTCCTTTGCTACAGATCGACGCCATGTAACTCGAGGACCCCCTCTTGGTCTGCCTTGGTTAGAAATGGGGTTCCATTTCATGGCATGCAAAGCAATGCAGTTATCACTCTTCCGCAATGTGTGACCTATCCACTGCCATTTTCGCCTGCGTATCAATTCGTCGATTGGCATCTGACCCGTACGCCGACTTAGCTCTTCATTTGATACTCGTATTGTTTCATGCCAGAAGATTCTTAAAATTCGACGAAGACATGAGTTGACGAAAACTTGCAGCTTTCTGGTAACTCCTACGGAAACTTTCCATGTACTGCTCCCATACAAAAGCACTGACAGTACCAGGGAGCGAAACAGACCCAGTTTGGTCTTGATGCTGAGATAACTGCTCTGCCAGATTTTGGACAGCATGCCGTATGTGCGTTTAGCCTGGTTGATACGACGAGCGATGTCCGGCTCCGTACCACCATTTTCGGCAACAATGCTAACCAGGTAGACGAAGTTGTGTCCACCTTCTCCACAGGCTGCCCATTAATATTGATGGCAATAAGTGTCGGATTTCCTTTTCGCAACGGCGGGCTAAGAACCTTGGTCTTGTTGGTATTAATCTTTAGCTCAACCTTGCTTGCCTCCCTCTCGAGGCCTAACGCCATTGCGGACAGATCCATGATTTTGTGGGAGAGTAGTCAAGATGTTGTAGATAAGATGTCAAAATCCATTGAATTCCTCTGTCGAGTCCGGATAGGGCTGCATCCAACACATCGCCGATCACAATGAGGAATAGGATCGGTGAGAGGATGCACCCCTGCCGAACTCCACTGCGAATCTCAAAGTCCCCCGACACCTTACCTTTATGCAGAACGCGACATTTCGCGCCGTCATAGGTTGCCTTAATAATAGCCACAAGCTTCTCAGGGATGCCTCTCCTGTGCAAGGCCGCCCATATAGAATCCCGGTTCACACTATCGAAAGCCTTTTCGAAATTGATGAAAAGCAAGTGAAGCGGAGAATCGTATTTGGCGCATTGCTCGATGATGATTCGCAAGGTGTTAATGTGATCGACACAGGAGAATCCGGATCGAAAACCAGCCTGCTTTTCATCAATTCTGCTTTCTAAGTGGGCCTTTAGTCTTTCCAGGACGATTTCAGCTATTATCTTGGCAACGGCAGGAAGCAGATAAATGCCTCTCCAATTATTACAGTCTGTGAGGCTACCCTTCTTTGGAAGTTTGATGATCAAACCTCCCTTCCACTCAGTGGGAAAGGTCTCTGTATTCCACGTTTTATCAACAAGTGGGTGCAGCAAATCGGCAGTTACGCTTGGCGCTGCTTTATCAAGTTCGGCAGGGATACCGTCGAGTCCGGCGGCCTTTCCTCGTTTCAGTGCAATAATTGCAGTGACTACTTCCTCTTTAGTCGGGGTAGTGGACCGTATACGCACATTTTGATGGTTAGCTAAATTATCTGAAGGGGAACTTCACCAGAGGTTACACGGTTCAAGACCGCGGTGAAGTGTTCTTTCCACCGCCTCATTTGATCTTCTTCCAAGATAAGTAGCTTTCCATCACTATCCTTCACTGGATGTTGGCAGGAGTTACGACCACCTGTAAACTCCTTGATGACACCGTATACGGCGTTTAGATTGTTACTTCTAGCGGCTTCTTCTGCTGAGAATTGTCATAAACTCTTTTATCGCGTCGCACACTACGCTGAACTTCTCGAGCTTTCTGACGGTAAAGGAGTTCGATGCTGCTTCGATTGTCGTCTGATGCTGCAGCCAAACGAACTTTCAGCTCCTTTCTTTCAACAATCCGCTGCCATAAAGCGTCGGACATCCAGGGCTTATTCCGGCAATCCGGGTTTGGGCCAAGGATGGTATCTGCGCTATCAATGTACGCATTTTTTATGGCATCCCAGTTTTCGTTTATGTCACTATGTGGGTGACTAGTTATCTCAGCCGCTTTTTGCGCAAGATGGTCATTATATTGTTGTAAGACAGCTGGATTTTTTAGTCGAGCGGTGTTGAATTTGCGGGGCCTGGATCTTTCGTCGCTGGGGCGGCGCACGGCTGCAATACGCAATCGAACATTAGCGATCATAAGATAATGGTCTCTTCCCATCCCAATATCGGCACCCTTCTTGTTTCGCACGTCCAGGAGGCAACTCTTGAATCTTTTACTAATGGCAAAATGATCGATCTGATTTTGTGTTCTGCGCCGATCAACAGAGGACCAACTGATTTTGTGGTGGTCCTTGTGCTCAAACATAGTACCACCGATGAAGAGACTGTGAAAGTTGCAGAACTCTACAAATCTTTCACCGTTGTCATTACGATCACCAAGACTGTGTCTCCCCATCACATGTCTGAGCCCATGGTTATCAGCGCCAACTTTCCCATTCAAATCACTCATAACCATTATAATGTCACCTTTAGGTGTTCTGCTCTGAACGGCGTTTAGTTCTTCGTGGAAGGAGTCTTTTGACAAGACATTGTCGGGTTCAGTAGTGACATAACATTGTATTATTGAGATGTTTCTCATTTTGGTCCGGAATCTGGCGGTCAAGATTCTGTCAGAGACCGGCTCCCAGGATAAGAGACAGTTTCGCGCGGCTCTGGTTAAAAGGAGCCCCACACCTGACTCACGACGACTACCTTTTTGGGCTTACGGAGAATGAGGGCCTGTTTGCTTGGGTTTGTTATTCATGTAAGGGGTATTAGACGCGTACCTAACCACGCTGCCTCGGTTGCGGGTTGGTAAGGGGCAAGAGTTACAGGGTAAAAGTTATAGGGTGAAAATATTATATAATTAGGAAGGGAGCGAGGTTTTGCCAGTTTCCCAGTGGATATAAAGGAGTTTGATACCTTTCCGTTTTATTGTCTTGCTAAGACCCGAAACATACCCATGTTAAAAATTCTGGTGTTCATTCACAAACACCTAAATCTTCTGCAAATAGGACCAAATTCTGTCCCAAACTTCATTTTTTAGCCATTGACAAAGGACTCATAATTGAATATCACTCTTATGTATGCGTTTCTTTGACCTTCGTACAAGTTCACGTTTTACCTTTAAGCAAGCGACGGTTGTCTTCCCACGTTATAATTTCTCAAGATTATGATACTCATCAACAAGTATCAAGACGAGAGTGGAACGTGATCAAACCGCATTTAAATCCTCACAAAACTATGCATATGATTTGTCAGTCAAATAAGAATACAAAGTGGCTGCCAATGTGGGGTAGAGGGCGTATTTTTATACTTAAGCGGGATGAAAAATGTTACACATGCTCGATGGATCGTTGTCGGAACGAAAAAAATTAAGGTTGTCACGGATCATGCATATTAGCCTGGATCCTGAGGGCTTCATCTTGAAGATGCGTGCTTTGATTTAAAAATCAAATCCAAATTCGATCTAATCCTGAATGCAGTGAAGCCTATTCCAAACTAAAATATCATCCTCCTTCAACAAACACTTTCCTTGAAAAATTATTTGAATAATCTCCCCACCTTACCAAGGTCGATTACCACGTTTCCATTTCATCGTCAAACATCGTTTACGATTTTAATATGCCTTTATGATGCTCCCATCATTGTCATGTACTATAAATTTCATATTAAATTTTCTTTAGTCCTCCCCGAAGGTATATGAATATCCTTTACGAAAACATTCTTGTTTTCAGTTAACACACAAGACACCATCATACCACGCGTTAACGTGGTGTCTTCTTCATAAAATCCGGTGTATCAAATAGCAGGTTTGCCTCTCTAAGAGCATTCGTGGAAAATTTAAGGAAGGAGGGGCTGTATAAAAGGAAACAACTCCATTATGCCAGTAAAAAGACAGTCAGTTCGACCTTCCAGACTCTGTACATGCCTTCACTAACTGTCTGCGTTCGTCTCCGTCTAAGATCCTTTGCACACGAAGCAGAACTCTATCAGATTATGGAGAGTTTTGAACAACATGTTGCTACTTTGTCCTATTTTCGAGCAGACAGTAATAGAAAACGGGTGAGTGAAGGACGTTCGGAGGAAAATCTAAAGGGAACAAGGACTGCCTGTTGGAAATGGCTCAGGCAGAAAATGTAGCTGATTCAATTTAATGGGAGATAGCATCATCATTTTCGATGCCTCAAGCACACGATAGAGTAAAAGAGTTTTTTGGGGGGTTAGGTGATAAATCCACAATTTGTATTAGTAGACGGGATTTAGGCAAAGCCGGAAATTTACATCGATTATGATTCTGAAAACATGATAGACGAAAGAAGGCTTCATAAGCTCGATTGGCATACGTCTCTGCCTCAGCACTAGGCAACAGAGATTTGCTGAATTGCTGAGATTGTAATAAGGACCAGATGTCATGACATCGACCAGAATTTGGGTGCTAAATATGTCTAACTAAACTAATCGGCGATGATGGTTTTTCGGGAGTGTAATGAGCAACGGATGGACATGATGTTGAATAGCATTCGAGATCAGGGACCATGAATAACCGCTGTCGAACACTTTTCAGATAATAATGGGAAAAAGATGGGTCGAAAAGGATTCCTATTTCTTGTGGATGTTGTAGGATGAAATAGGGCAGAGTAGAATTCAATTTGATGGTTCATGTTGCAAAGGACTAATTAGAATTTTAGTAAAACGTTTAATTTCCGTAAAAGGATTTTCGATTCGTCTGGTCGGTTATGAATTTGGGGCAGTGGAGATTCTATTGATATATGATTGGAATGGTGTGT
The DNA here is from genome assembly GCA_964017055.1 of Chloromyia formosa. Lineage (NCBI taxonomy): Eukaryota > Metazoa > Arthropoda > Insecta > Diptera > Stratiomyidae > Chloromyia > Chloromyia formosa. Next base: position 63,582,206 of record OZ024818.1, read on the forward strand.
CCTCTTTCGTTTGGTGGGTTGAGCATGCATATGGACTCACCAGGCAGAGCTAGAACTCTATGTCGCGCTCGTCAGGACTACAATGAAGTTGTGGTTTGCGCTTGTCTATCGAGATATTGCCTATTTGGCTAGAGTCAGTCCGAGGTTACTTCCATTTTGTATTTATCGATATTTGTCATATCCATGCATTTGAATAGACGAAAAAACAGTCTGCGGACCGAGAAAGCCTTTGGTAAACCCTACTTTTGACTCCAGTGGAAAGCCATAGAGTGAGTTAACAGGTACCCCACCCCACATTGTTCGCCAATTATAGATATGCTCTGGTGTACTTACATCTTGTACTTTAACTGAGCGTTGATCCTTCCGGAACTCAAAACTTATAAAAATTTCATTTTCCAATCGACATGGATATGTGCAAGTTTTCAGTCGTTTTTTTTTTGGTTTTCAATAATATTTTCGTCAGTAATAACGTCGGAAAGAGACCAAATTATGATGTTAATAAATGAAAATTCTGAAGAGAAGAGGAAGGCTTATTGGAGATAGGTATATTGCGACGTTCTATCGGCCTTCAATTTGTATACTACACAAATGGACGATAGTAAAGATCTGTCCTTAGTTCATTCAAAAATTCCCGTGGAGACGGAGCCCAAGGTAGCATAATGACCGTGAAGGTCGGGCCATGCCATATGGCAAAAAAAGGGCCCCTCAACGAGCTAATCAGCGGCCAATGCTTGCTGTAGCTCAGTTCGGGGGACGTGGGGGTGTTTTCGCCGCTCGTTGCCCCTGCCCCTAACGTATTAAGAAAAATACATAGGCCTGGCGAAGACAAGACAAACATTGGAGTCAAAAATGGGGAATCATAAATGGGGGCGATAAGGATGGATTGGTTGGGGAACGGATCAGTCGCCCTCGCGCTCGCATAGTCTTCCAGGTGTAATGGGATCCTCGACCTCTGGTTTCGTACCACCGACAACATTACTCATCAGGTGCTGCCATCGATCTGCCGGTGGAAGCAGCACTACCAGACCAGAATATGGTTCATTACAACTCGCTCTCGAGCTATTTGGTAGGCTTGGAGCGATTAATGCGATTATCGCTCAGCGTATTCCTTCGAGCAAATGCGGCTACTGTGAACAAAAAGCTTAAAGTTCACCGATGATCACAACATGACAGCTTGTTATCGACATTACATTGGCCGCCAGCGACAAAATGCTTTCTTCCGCCAAACCTGTCTGGTGCCCACAGCTCATCCCATCCATCTTCTGACGCTAATTAATGACAGTAATAAATAATCTTTCAGCGAAAAACACATGCACCGTGGACGCTATGTGACTTGAATTCATTATGCATACTCGTATTTCCCAGGTAATTGAAAGAACGCCCTTTTCGGGAAATGATTCGTATGGAATTTTAAACTGCTTGACGCCAGGCCGCATCATGCCTGCCCATGGCTCCATAGGACGCCGTAGTAGTTGTAATACACAAAAAATGAAACGTTTGTCGCATTTTTAATGAATTCTGATGTTGGTACTGTTTGAACTGCACCTTCAAAAAATCATCGGGAAATCAATGAATGGCCCACACCCGCGTTTCACTAATGTACCAGAGTGGATACTCGTAATTTATTCGATTGCTTAAAGTGGCTGCAGTAAGTCTAATTATATTTATTTTAGGCTCGCGAAAGAATGAGGGGTAGAATACACAAATTACTCGTTGTAATACGTTAATTTGCATAATAGCTTCCCCGGTTGGTTCAATCGATGAATGAAATTGACTCATCGATTTTTGTGTTGTTTTGTTTCTTTTTTTATTCATTTACTTTTCGACATTGATTGCATATTCGGGAGTCTTGTACATGAGCCTCCAGTTCAGCAGAATCCAATCATAGGCCATTACATTTGTTTTAATCGTAGTCAGACCATTTATGAAGCTAATTGCATTCTTAGTTTTTTAGATACATGCTACCAGATTAGCCTAATTAATTAGATGTGAATATGAAATTGTAATGAAGCTTTTATGTTGATTGGGCAGGGACGTGAAAGAAAAGTGGATTGAAACCAAGTTAGCCTTCGGCTTATCACACCTTTCCTTTTTACTACAACGCTAACTTCTTTTATTAAAAAAATACGGTACCTTGAAAATCGGTAAAGATACATTTAGAAATAAAAAAGGTTTTCTAATAAAAACAGACTTTCGGACCGGTCGTTCCTATGGCAGCTATTGCACGGTCGTCGAGAGAAAATCCGGGCTAGGGACTCAACTTTTAAAGGGCCCCATAATATGATGGGGCGACCGATAGCGCAGTGCGTTGAGGCATCAGTCTCATGTCTGACTACCGGCGTTTCGGGTTCGAATCCCGTCCACGACGACGTTCGTGGCCATGGATGTGCAGGAGATGCATGCTGGCAACTGCATTCTCCGAAACCAGTTTATGTCAACGAAACGCCAACTGGGCCACATGGAACAGTTGACGCGCTATGCCCCACAAGGGGTTAGGACAATTGAGTATAATATGATATAATCAGGGTCGTCGAGAGAAAATCCGGGCCGGGTTGAACAAATATTGGCCAATATACTCAATGTCCCATATTTCCCAACGATTTAAAATGTTTTTTTATTATTTTTTATACTTTATTTTTAGTGAATAATTAAAAAGAATATCCCTTGCTTAAATCACAGCCTCAATTTGCAAAAAGGAGCACTTGAACAAAATTTCTTTTCACTGGCGCTATTGCTCTGAAACAATGCCTTTTAACTGCTGATTTGTTAGGGACTTATCTCTGTACATTTTGTCTGTCAAATAATCCCAAATAAATAAGTCAATTTCTATCAAATCAAATCAATATTCTGTAGAAGATACCCTGCTAACCATACCGTCACTCATCAGTGATTAATAAATTCATCATGACATAATCAGCTAAGTAGGTGATGACTTTTTTACATTTTGCACCGAAATACTCAACGAGAGTTCTGGTAGCTCTATGAGTAGAGAGTTGATCTCTAATTCAAGCGGTGGCGGGTTTAAGTTCGAACACGAGCAAAATGTTCTTTTTTTTCATAGCCACTCAGCCCACCCAACGCTACTCCGAGACCTGGACCTCGTGTCTGCATCGACTCAGATCACTGGTGTTACTATCTTTGTAATCGGACCAAGTCGAGCGCAGACCGAGTAGCGACCGAATTTGCACCGGGACAAATCGAAAATTTAACACGGAAAGAAAGGAATTGAAATTTTCATGCGCTCAATTAGAAGAATTATTCTTGCTCCATTCTTGAAAAATGTTTAATTCGATCTTTTTATACCCTAGACTTATAGTATAGGGTATATAGGTATTGTTTTTGTCACGACGAAAATATGTAACACCCTAAAGGAGGCTTCGGAGGTATAGCAATGTATATATATAAATGATCAGGGTCACCTCATGATTCGATTTAGCCTTGTCTGTATGTCTGCTAGTCCATCTGTCAGTCCGCTCGCACGATAACTTTCGATAGAATGAAGCTAGAGCCTTGAAATTTTGGTCAAATGTTGACAGTATGATCTAGTTCTTTGGTGTGGAAAATCGTCATGATCAGGCCAAGAGAACGCCTACCTCCTCTACATTTGTAAAAGAATCAAATGTATCAATAACTCCCGATTAAATAAACACGAAAATCTCTAGCTTTAGTAGATTGCTCGGGAGGGCGATCTTATAATCTCCTTAAAAAATGAAAACGGCCAGTTGAAAACTAACGGTAATTTTCTTACAAAGAGCCCCGTACTACCCTACTTTTCAAGTTTTTTGTCTATAACTCTTGAACCAATTGACGTAGATACCTGATTTTTGGCATGTAACCCTAAGGTAAGAAGCTGCTTGAGTTGTAGTAAACTGAGCATAATCAGGGCAAATTTCAAAAAATTAAATATTCGTTTAATTACGATTAGTTTCGATAAACTGACACTAGCAAGTTGAAAATTTGGTAGAATGTTGTTAGTAAGATCTAGTGGGTTTGTACTGAAAGTGGGCAAGATCCGACCAAAGGAACCACTACCTCTCCTACAAATGAAACTTCAAATAAGCGATAACTTTTTATAGAATGAAGCCAGCAACAGCAAGTTGTATTCAGTTAGTATTAAAGATAGGCCAGATCCGACCCAAGGAACCTCTACTTCCCCTACAAATGAAACTTAAAATAAGCGATAACTTACGATGAAATAAAGCCAGCGACTTGAAATTTTGATCAAATGTTTGGCTGGCTGATATTCAAAATACGTAAAGTCCGACCAACGAAACCCGTACTTGCCCTGCAAATGAAACTTCAAATAAGCGACAACTTTCGATGGAATGAAGCCAGAAACTTGAAATTTCGCTTAAATGTTCGTAGCGTGATCTAATTGATTGGTGGCAATGATGGGCAAGATCCGACCCAAGGAACCCCTATCTCCCCTACAAATGAGACTTCAAATAACCGATAACTTTCGATAAAATCAAGGTAGCGACTTAGAAAATTCGGTAAATATTTGTAGAGTGGGTTGGTTAACTGATTTTGAGAATGGTTAGAATTCTTCTGAATGATCGCCAACCTCCCCTATAAACTGGCCACATAGTAAACTCATTTTTAATGCATATGGTCGTTCCCAATTGGTACTTTTGGTATCACCACTAGGTCTCCAAGTCGAAATCCCTCCAAGTCGAAACCCTCTAAGTCAAAAGCCCTGCAAGTCGAAATCCCTCCAAGTTAAAATCCATCTAAGTGGAAAACCCTCTGAGTCGAAATTCCTCTAAGATTTCATATAAGGGAGCTTTCAACTTAGAATGACTTCAAGTTGGGTAGATTTAAAGTGTGGGAGCTTTCAAGTTAGGGGGATTTCAAGTTAGGGGGATTTCAAGTTAAAGAAATTTCAAGCTAAGGAGATTTTAAGATAAAGAGATTTCAAGTCAGGGAGATTTCAAGTAAGTTAAAGTTAAAGAAATTTCAAGTTAAGGAGATTTCAAGTTAGGGAGATTTCAAGTTAGGGAGATTTCAAGTAAGGGAAGTTTCAAGTTAAGGAAATTTCAAGTTAGAGGGATTTTAAGTAACGAAATTTCAAGTTAAGGAGATTTCAAATTAAGAAGATTTTAAGTTAGGGAGACTTCAAGTTAGGGAGATTTCAAGTAAGGGAGATTTCAAGGAGATTTCAAGTTAGGGAGATTTCAAGTTATGGAGATTTCAAGTTAAAGAAATTTCAAGTTAAAGAGATTTCAAGTTAGGGAGATTTCAAGTTAAAGAAATTTCAAGTTAAGGAGATTTCAAGTTGGATAGATTTCAAGTTAGGGAGATTTCAAGTAAGGGAGGTTTCAAGTTAAGGAGATTTCAAGTTAGAGGGATTTTAAGTAACGAAATTTCAAGTTAGGGAGATTTCATATTAGGGAGATTTTTAATTAGGGAGACTTCAAGTTAGAGGGATTTCAAGTTAACAAAATTTCAAGTTAAGGAGATTTCAAGTTAGGAAGATTTCATGTTAGGGGGATTTAAAGTTAGGGAGAAATTTCAAGTTAAAGAGATTTGAAGTTAGGGAGATTTCAAGTTAAAGAAATTTCAAGTTAAGGAGATTTCAAGTTAGGGAGACTTCAAGTTAGGGAGATTTCAAGTAAGGGAAGTTTCAAGTTAAGGAGATTTCAAGTTAGAGGGATTTTAAGTAACGAAATTTCAAGTTAGGGAGATTTCAAATTAGGAAGATTTTAAGTTAGGGAGATTTCAAGTTAGGGAGATTTCAAGTAAGGGAGATTTCAAGGAGATTTCAAGTTAGGGAGATTTCAAGTTAGAGGGATTTCAAGTAACGAAATTTCAAGTTAGAGGGATTTTAAGTAACGAAATTTCAAGTTAAGGAGATTTCAAGTTAAGGACATCTCACGTTGGGGAGACTTCAAGTTAGAGGGATTTCAAGTTAGGAAGATTTCAAGTTAGGGGGATTTAAAGTTAGGGAGATTTCAAGTTAAAGAAATTTCAAGTTAAAGAAATTTCAAGTTAGGGAGATTTCAAGTTAGGGAGATTTCAAGTTAAGGAGATTTCAAGTTAAAGAAATTTCAAGTTAAAGAGATTTCAAGTTAGGGAGATTTCAAGTTAAAGAAATTTCAAGTTAAGGAGATTTCAAGTTAGAGAGATTTCAAGTTAGGGAGATTTCAAGTAAGGGAGGTTTCAAGTTAAGGAGATTTCAAGTTAGAGGGATTTTAAATAACGAAATTTCAAGTTAGGAAGATTTCAAATTAGGGAGATTTTTAATTAGGGAGACTTCAAGTTAGAGGGATTTCAAGTTAACGAAATTTCAAGTTAAGGAGATTTCAAGTTAGGAAGATTTCAAGTTAGGGGGATTTAAAGTTAGGGAGATTTCAAGTTAAAGAAATTTCAAGTTAAGGAGATTTCAAGTTAGAGGGATTTCAAGTTAAAGAAATTTCATGTTATGGAGATTTCGAGTTAGGGAGATTTCAAGTTAGGGAGATTTCATGTTAGGGAGATTTCAAGTTAGGGAGATTTAAAGTTAAAGAAATTTCAAGTTAAGGAGATTTCAAGTTAAAGAGATTTCAAGTTAGGGAGATTTTAAGATGGAGGGATTTCAAGTTAGGGAAATTTCAAGTTAAAGAGATTTCAAGTTGGGGAGATTTCAAGTTAGGGAGATGTCAAGTTAGGGGGATTTCAAGTTGGGGAGATTTCAAGTTAGGGAGATTTCAAGTTAGGGGGATTTCATGTTAAAGAGATCTCAAGTTGGAGAGATTTCAAGTTATGGGAATTTCAAGTTAAAAAAATTTCAAGTTAGGGAGATTTCAAGTTAGGGAGATTTCAAGTTAGGGAAATTTCAAGTTGGAGAGATTTCAGGTTAGAAAGGTTTTATGTTAGATAGATTTCATGTTTGGGAGATTTCAAGTTAGGGAGATTTCGAGTTAGGGAGATTACAAGTTAGGGAGATTTCAAGTAAGAGAGATGTCATGTTAAGGAAATTTCAAGTTAGGGAGATTTCAAGTTAGAGAGCTTTCAGGTTAAGGAAATTTCAAGTGTCTCCCTAACTTGAAATTTCCTTAACCTCTCCCTAAGTTAAAGGCTCCCTAAGTTGAAATCTCCCTACCTTGATAGCTCTCTAATCTGAAGTCTCCCTAACTTGAAATCTCCCTAACTTGAAGTTGAAGTCTCCTTAACTTGAAAGCTCTATAATCTGTAGTCTCCCTAACTTGAAATCTCCCTAACTTGAAGTCTCCCTAACTTGAAATTGTTAAACTTAGAGATATTTCAAGTTAGTGAGATTTCAAGTTAGGGAAATTCCAAGTTTCTACGCTACTCATGGACATTCGCCTTTTCACCCCGATTCATATGACACCCATATTGCCCATATCCTTTTTCGAATGTCCTTGATGCCACCGAATTACTCTACATCTACCTTACATTCGTCTCTTTCCATACATTCTCCTCACGTCTGTATGTATAGGTACATATAAAAATCCTTGATTGCATAGCCACAACCTGCGCAACATACTAGAACTATTTTCATACAAAAACCCTTCATTTCCCATTCACACAAATCGCAAAGGCATTGCGAAAAAAAAAGATATTTTCCCAAAGCACTACCAAAAGATACTTTGCCAAAAAAAAAGATTTTCAACACCTTTGGCTTCAGTGTTCAATCATCCTCGTGCAAATACACAACATCTCACAGCTACAAAGTCATAATCACCATGGCGCCAATATACAACATTGCCCAGGCATGAATCGCAATCGCAGTCGCTCATAGCTTTCGTTCATCCAATGCAGGATCGCAATCGCAGTCGTAATCGCAATCGCAGATCGCGTTCTAGCAAAACACCTCCATATAAAATACACACATGTAGTGCAACGTACGCAAATCGCAATCTCAAATCGCAGTCGCAAATCGCCCAGTCGCAGCCTAGCAAAACACAGCTTAAGTGGATTCCACCAGACAATTATACCGTGCAAGAGAAGAGGTCGTATGGCCGCTACATATAGTAGAGCCAGTATAACACTTTTGGCTGCAGGGCCCACCTTTCACCGATGGCCTTCCTGCAGCAGTAACAGTAGTGCGATATTATCTTCCAGAATATTTAGCTTCCAGCTTAACTTGCCGTCTAGAATAAGACCAAGAAATTTTGCTCGATCAGTAAGCGTCAGTCTCGCCCCCTCTAAAGTCGGAGGCTCAAACTGTGGTATCCTGTATTTCCTAGTGATAAGACGCGTTAGGAATAATAAAATAAAAGTGGAAAAGACAAAATACGGTATTTTTAAACCTTAGTTTCTTTTGGATTTAAAATGAATTTCCACAAAGTCGATAAGTCGTCGATCGAGTCAAAGACGAGTTTCGTCTTACTTGGATTTTTTCGAACTCGACAATTTGAGGCCCAATTCGTTAATAGAGAGAGGGCATTCTGCGATAGTTCGCTAAGAGTAGCCGTGAACTTTCCCGGGATTACAATAGCAACGTCAACCGCGTAAGCAATCACTTTACAGACGAGAGCCTCTAGGTCAAGGAGAAAACCGCTAATCACCGTATTCGACAGGAAGGGGAAAGGACTCCTCCCTGCGGAGTACCTTTATTCACATATCTTCGTATGGATGATGTGCCCAATTCAGTTCAGATTACCCTTGATATTAACATCAAGTAGACTAATTGTAACAATTCTGCTTGGTAGGCCGAAGCCTACATGAGGACGGTAGTCAAGCTATGGCCGTGCAGACCGCGCGTAGCACCTAAGTGCCAAGACTTCTTCAGATGCGACCAGTTCGCGCGTGCTGGATATCTAGCTCAGCTATCGGTAGTTGGGGTGGGGTTGACTTGGTCACACCTGCCTCGCAGTGTTACAAAAAAAAAATTCACGCGCGTGCCCGGGTGCCTAAGCAGACGAGCTGTTCCTGCAAAAAAAAAAGACAAGACCTGCAAAAAAACGTACGACCACCGAAGCTACCCTGTCCCCCGACGAACGCGGGAGCCCCTGGGTGGTTTAGGGGCTCCGTGCTCCCTCCCTACCATCGGGCTAGCCCGCGCTCAAGTTCCTAGCCCCCTAAGCGAACCAATATCGAACGAGAAAGCGGAGCGAGGGCCCAGGAAAGGGGGTCAGGAAGCAAAGATAAAGTGCTCTATCTCGAATTCATTATTTATTTAATCCTTCAGATATTTAATATGGTTCTTTTGTTTGCGATCATGTCGTGTAGTTCAGTGTCGATGTACGTAATTTCTGTTCTAAACATATTTTTTTTAAATGATTTTTCTTACACTCTAATCGTCTATTGTGGGTCTTTGAAACAAATCATTAATCATTTCTGTGTACATTATTTACAAAGAAACATTTTGAGACTTTAAAAAAAACGAACCATAATCTGCATGTAAAGAGTTTGACAAAAGCTTATGTTGATAAAACAAAGAAACATCAAATATGAACAATTTTAGGGGACAACAACAAATCTATTTTTGTTTTTGTTCAATAATTTCAAATTACATTTTCTTTTAAGACTGATTTCCACGAGGCGCCATGAAAGTAGACAGAAAAAAAAAGAGATTTTCTTCGCATTTAGTTTCGAGCCAATTTTTTTTTCTTATTACCATATACGACAAAATGGCTAACGTATCGTTAGCTTCCATTAGTTTCACATCTAAGGAATTTCTCTTAATTTTCTTTCATTGAAATTGTAATTTTAGCTAAGCTATTTTTATTTTAATATTTATTTATATTTTATATATTATCAAAGAATATAACGCGATAGATTTCTCTCTCTCTTTTTTTCATTTATTCTGCTGGTCGTTTTTCGCTTTTTCCGCGTAAATTCCTCAGCATTTTCCAGAAATTTCTTACGGTCCTTAAGATATTCTTCGGCTAAATCGGCAAGTAGCGGATGTTCCGGCTCGGGATCATTGACTAATGCTATTAGAGCGTGAATTACCTGTTCTGTCTTAGTTGCTGGCTTCCAGCATTCCGTGCTAATTATTGGCAAGCACACCTGACCCTTTTCATCGCTATTGGGGTAATAGATTTTTGTTTAGAAACCGATTTTAGGCGGCTTAAACGAATATTCAGCGGGAAAATTGACTTCAATACGGAAGGCACCTCTATTGTCAAAACGACGCCGAGCCAATTTATTGCACAATAAAAACAACTTGGCTCCTTGATAGCTGTTTCACGGACGATGATCTCGCAATCCGGGCACGGTTTTCGACGTCACCGATTGGTGCGATTTTTGACAATTGCGAGTGACACAAATTGTCGGGGATTCCGTTTTCTCGTCACAGACAAACAGACAGGGATTCTGCACCGTTGCACTGTTTACATTATTCCATTGGCACTTGGTTCACCAATTTCACAGCGCGCAGTTTTGCAGCACTCGAAAAAAACTGTATTCGAGCAAAAAAAACTTTCACTTGCACCACCAGCGTTGTCACCGCCGTCGTCCTCCTCGTTTTGTTTTCTTTTTTCCGTCTGTCTTTTGTCGTCGCTGGCCCTCCGCCAAAAATCGACTTTCACGCAAACTGTCTGCGTTTCACACACAATTTCCGTAACAGATCGAATTGTCTGAGGACATTTTTACTTCGGAACGTGTCAAGGATCGCGCGAATCGCGTTCACACTTCTGATCTATGCGTATTTTTTTTCCGCGGACCAATAGCAGCAGCAGCGATATGTTTTTCAATCCATCCTCCGGTGGCAGATTCAACACCTGGACGAGGGGAAGAATCCGATTCCCAAACAAAAAAAAATGACCCGTGCACTTGGAAAATTGCAATTCCCCGCACACAAACACAACTAATTATGCAAGGGGGGGCGGAGAGTTCCGTTCTCGGGTGCTCCGATTGGGGCCCACACAGAAGTCGCGGTGCAGTCACGAACAATTGCAACGGGGCACCGTGCTCACACGATAACACGCAGAAAATTACGCGAGGTGTTAATTTGCGCCGACACCGGACAAATCCCCAAAATCCAAGAACATCAGTCGGACAACGAATATGGACAACGAATCTCGACAGCGAAAATGAAGAGCCGTTCTCGACCGGGAAAATTGCCACCGCTCACGCTCGACTTCGACCCCCGACCCCCGTTTTACCGCTATCCCATTTCCCTCGTCGGATCTTGGAAACTTACAAGATCAGACATTTGCCCGTGAGGGACATAGATGTCAAGCTTTGCATAGCCGTAAGTGGAAGAGAGAGTGTCACTTATCTGAGCGGATCTTTCAACGAGAAATGTCCCGGAACAATGTTTCGGTCGCTACAGGCGTCTCTCTCCCACTCACGGATACACAATGCTCTACCATCTCTGCTGCTCACGAACATCTCGCTGCCGCAAGTGCATGGTAGTATTGTGTGTAATTCCATGTAGTGGCAGTACTACATGGAACTGGCTGTGTTCATGCACGCGACCGGTTGACAGTGATCAGTCGAGTTATCGGCATCGGTCTGATCGCGGACTATCGGCGTTTCGGTTCGCCTCCCGTCCACAGCTCGTTACATAATTTACGTAACGAGTCATCGACTCCCAGTCCCGAAAGTGCATCGATATTTGACTCAGATTTACCGTTATTATACGCACCATCGATGTCCAAGAAAGCGATTAATGTGTACAATGCTGGGCTTATTGAGAGGCCTATGCCTTCGCCAAATAGCTCTGCCCGACCTTAACGGTCACTGTGCAACCTTAGGCTCTGTCCCCACGGATACCTTCGTCCATTACAGTTCACAATGAAACCGGAATATAGAGGGCTACGCCCACAATCCGAGAGTTTTGTAGCAAGTGCTTATTTTGGATTATTAGTCATGCACTCTTGCGTGAATAAACACAATGACTTTCCATTGGATGAAATTTCGCACTCGTGTCGTGTAATGCACACTATATAAGGAAGGTGTTAGCATTCCACTCAGGAGTGTATATTTAGGTCGGAATACAAACCCCTGGCTGCTTCCCCCATGGACTATCGCAGTTCCTGAAGAGTAAATCCATGGTGTGGACGAAACCAAGTGGCAGGAGGAATTGGCGTTAAGCTGATTAATTTTTGTGTGGTAGTTGAGAGCGAGTTTGAGTCATTTTTCGACTCGCAATGACCCACTCCACTTTATTCTTAAAAAGTATTATTATTAAATATTACGTAATCATAACGCGACTCAGCGACTTATCGACTTCGCTTGCAGCAGGAATTTAGTCGTAAGCTCTACGTGTTTCGACGCATTCACAAGCAGACCTGGAAATCTCCAAACGCACATACTGTCAACCAAATTGGCCACGTCCTCATTTGCAGGAGATGGGCGTCTAGTGTGATGGATGTCCGCTCCTATCGAGGAGCAAACTGCGACTCAGATCATCACTTGGTGAAGACGACCTACAGATGAAGAATTTCCTCAGTGCACCAATCGAGAATCAGCCCTCCCAAAATCTTTGGGGTTGATAAGCTTCTGAGCGATGCTACGGCGGTGGCGTATACTACCGCCCTTGAGGAAAATGATACAAAGTATCTACACTGCATGCAGATACATCGGAACATGGATATGTCTTATACCTACCGAAATCGTGGGACGTGTTTTCTCGAATAGTTTCAGCCAGTATAACTATACTGGGATCTTTATAGAACTTACGTCGATATCTTCAACACAACAGGTTCCACGCAGTCGGTAGCCAAAGACATATCCATGTTCCGATGTATCTGCATGCAGTGTAGATACTTTGTAACATTTCGGCTTCATTTCTCCTCACATCCAATAACTAAATCATACCACTGTTTAAATTTCCTCCATCGTTCGTCTGGCTTATCCAAAATACCTTTACACTATTGCAGGTACAAGAAAACAACCACCCAAATATAATATTCGTTGGATGAAACGCCAATCGCTCGTTGCCATTCGAGCACATCTCAGCCAACACTAGAGCTAGAGCCACACGCGCATTCATCCATCCACTCCACACATTCCGTGCGAGGTTGTTGCTAATTGATAATGCTGGTCGCCTGTTCACCCGTACACTATGTTATTTCTCGCCGTCCCCAACGTCAACCTTTATCGCTATCAAATCAACATCTCAACATGTACACACAAGATCCACGCAAGCGCGCCGCCCGCGTGGATCCACAAGCAACAGCCATGCACAATGACCACTTCACTCCAACGACATGCACAACCATAAAAGAAAAATTGCTAGTGCTGGTCGCCTGTTCACCCGTACCCTATGTTATTTCTTGCCGTCCACAACGTCAACCTTTATCGCTATCAAATCAACATCCCAACATGTACACACAGGATCCCCGCAAGCGCGCCGCCCGCGCGGATCTACAAGCAACAGCCATGCACAATGACCACTTCACTCAAACGACATGCACAACCAGAAAAGAAAAATTTTCAATGGGCTTGTTTCCTCTTCTGACCCCCGGGTAGAAAAATAGACATTTCGTGTGACGGACAGATTTTTAGGATGACCCCCAGCTATAAGACATATCCATGTCAAAACTATCGCCTGTGCTACACAACATCCGCAACACAGGCGTCCATGGGTTCTGGGAAGAACTCAACGGTACCATCAGAGATGTCGCAGAGAAGGTCGTGGGATATAAAGCCCGGCGATCGCGAAATGACTAGTTCGACGAAGAATGCAAAAATTCACTTGACGCGAAAAACGAAGCCTACGGACAATGGATTAAACGAGGAACCAGAGCCAGAAGAGAAAAATATGACGAGCTACGGCGAATATCGAATAGAATAATTAAGTAGCGTTTACACATGCCAGTAGACCGTGCAAGTACGTACATTTTACAGGCATTGCAAGTGCCTTGCAAGTAACTTGCAAGCTGTCACTTGCATATGTGTAAACACCCGTGGCTGTAAACTGCCAGGCCAGGAAACCCGCACGGTGCCTTGCAAGTAGCTGGCCTCCCGGGCCAATTGATTTCCTACTGGCATTCCAGTAGAGACTTGCGAACATATGTTTCTTGTCATTCGTAAATTTGCTGACAAGTGTACTGGCATGCCTGTGCACTGGCAAATGTAAACGAGCCATTAGACGTAAGAAACGTAAATACTTTGACGAGCAGTTGCTGAATATAAACGAAAATATAGCTAATAGGAACAGCAGACAAGCGTACAAACTAGTAAATTATTAATTATTATTATTAAATTAAGAATGGCTATCAACCCAGGACTAGTATTTGTAAGGACAAGGATGGAAACATCATCAGCAACACCGATGGCATTAACAAACGATAGGCGTCTTATTTTGAAGAGCTTCTGAACCTACCATCTTACATCTCCACACAAGAAGCTCTCAACGATATTGTTGATTTAGGCCCCGACAGTGGAAGAAGTTTATATCGTGTTGCAATTCGCACTACGAAAGACAACATGCAAGTAGTACTTGCACCTATGAACAAGGCCGGTAGGGTATTTATACCCTAGACCTTTAGTATAGGGTATATTGTTTTTGTCAGGACGGAAATACAATATGTAACACCTTAAAGGAGGCTCCGGAGGTATGACAATGTATATATATAAATGATCAGGGTCATCTCCTGATTCGATTAAACCATGTCTGTCTGTCTGTCTGTCCGTCTGTCTGTCTGTCTGTCTGTCCGTCTGTCTGTCCGTTCGCACGATAACTTCCGATAGAATGAAGCTAGAGCCTTGAAATTTGGGTCAAATATTGGAAGTATGATCTAGTTGGTTGGTATTGAAAATGGGCATGATCAGGCCAAGAAAACGCCTGCCTCCCCTACATATGTATAATACTTAAATGTATATATAACTCCCGATTAAATAAACGTGAAAAGCTCTAGCTTTGGTAGATTGCTCGCGAGGATAATCTTATACTCTCCTTGAAAAATAAAATCGATCAGTTGAAAACTAACGGTAATTTTCTTACAAAGAGCCCCGTACTACCCTACTTTTCAGGTTTTTTGTCTATAACTCTTGAACCAATTGACGTAGATACCTGATTTTTGGCACGTAGCCCTGAGGTGAGAAGCTGCTTGAGTTTCAGTAAGTTGGGCATAATCAGATCAAAAGAATGCCTACCTTCCCTACAAAATTCAAAAAATTAAATATTACTCTAATTACGATAACTTTAGATAGCATGGTACTAGCGAGTTGAAAATTTGGCAGAATGTTGGTAGTAAGATTTAGTTAGTGTTATTGAAAATGGGTTAGATCCGACCATAGGAACCCCTACCTCCCCTACAAATGAAACTTCAAATATGTGATAGCTTTTGATAGAATAAACCCAGCGACTTGGAACTTTGGTAAAATGTTTGAAGTGAGATTGAGTTAGTTGTCATTAAAGATGGGTTAGATCCGACTTAAGGAACCCTTACCTCCCCTAGAAATGAAACTTCAAATAATCGATAACTTTCGGCAAAATAAAGCTAGCGACTTGAAATTTTGGTCAAATGTTTGTAGCAGGATCCACTTGTTAAAGTTGTAATGTTGAAAATACGTAAAATTCGACCAACGAAACCCCTACTTCCCTTACAAATTAAACTTCAAATAAGCGATAACTTTCGATAGCGTGAAGCTAGAGACTTGAAATTTTTTATAAATGTTTGTAGCATGGTCTTTTTGGTTGGTGGCAATGATGGGCAAGATCTAGGTATATACGGACTTCGGTTTTTGTATGAATTGTATCAAAATGCCTAACTTTGAATGAATGTACTATCATTAAATATTACGTGATTGTAATGAAGCTTGGAGATATTATTGGCTATGGTGTTGGTTGTCATTGGCCATCAATATTTTTGACCTCGAGTATGCTTAAGAGGTGCAGTGGTGTGCTGACGGCAACTACAATATAATGTACTACGAGGGTCAGTCAGAAAGTAAGTTTTAGGATGGCAGCGCTCCGCGTGGTGAAAAGATAAACTAACGAAATTTTAGGAAGTTGTTCTCTCATCTATCCTAACCAATTTGACGCTGAGCTGAGCCCGATAAGTCTATTTTTGTGTTTTTTACAACGATTTAAAATGGAGACGCGCGCCGATAGAAGTAGCGTCCTAATGTGAACCGCGTAGTGTGATACGTTTTTTGACCGCAAAAAAATTATCCGCTAGTGAAATTTATCGAGAATTATCGTCTGTATATGGTGAGCAGTGTATGAGCCTTCAAATGGTTACGCAATAGCGAAGAGCGTACCTAAACGAAAGAAAAGAACTCCATGAAGAAGCGCGCCAGTGTTTTGGGATTATCGAGGTATTCTTTTGGCTCATTATTTCGACAAAGGCAAGACTATCAACGCAGAGTACTACTGTGGTGTTTTGGATCGCTTACGAAAAGCAATCAAAACGAAGGTATAATAGCCTTCACGCTTCGCGTGAAGGGTATCATACCTTCGATGTGTTTTGTGGTACATTTGCCTTTTTGAAATTAGTAGTATAACTTGTTCCGATTTCACTGTTCCTATAAGAGGTATATAAAATAGAAGGCCGATTTCAACCAAATTTAGGAACGTAGCTTAGCAGTCATTACGGTTGAATAATATGCAATTTCGTAAAGATATCTTCAGAAAGTAAAAAGTTTTTCTGACAAAAACTTGCTTTTGCGACGATCGTTCCTATGACAGCTATATGATAGAGTAGTGTGATTTCAACCAAATTCGGAAATATGATTTCACTAGAGATACTATTGATTATTGTGAATTTCGAAAACAATATCTTTAGAAATAAAAAGGTTTTTCTCACAATGACGAATTTTTGGACCGGTCGTTCCTATGGCAGCTATATGACGTAGTGGTCCGATTCCGTTGGTTCCGTCATATATACTGTGTGCCATAGAAAAAAGGCTCTGCAAGAAATTTCAACTAGATAGCTTTAAAACTGAGGGACTAGTTTGCATAGAAACAGACAGACAGACGGACAGACAGACAGACGGACAAAACTTAATCGACTCGTCTCATCATACCGACAAAGAATATATACAGTTTATATGATCGGAGATGCCTCCTTCTGTGCGATGCAAACTTCATGACAAAGTTAATATACCCTATCACATCCGTGAAGGGTATAACAAACGGCCAGGTTTGTTGAGTCGCAAAGTGTTTTTCATTCACGATAATGCTCGTCCGCATTCTGCCCGTTTAACCAAAGACAAAATGGGACGTTTTTGAGCATCCTCCTTATTCCCTTGACTTGGCCCCAAGTGATTTCCACCTTTTCCCGGCGATGAAAACAGCGTTTGGGGGCATACGATTCGACACGACAGATGACATCACTGAAGCAGTCACAGCGTACTTTAAAAATTTGGACGCAAAACATTTCGATGTCGGAATTACGAAATTAGTTTGTAGATACAAAAAATGTATTGAGAGAGATGACGACTTTGTAGAAAAATAAAACCAGGCCGAAGCTTCGCCCGGAGTCCGAAGCGTATATACCCTAGACTTGTACAGACCTAGTGGTGATTCCAAAAGTCCCAATTGGCAACGACCATATGCATTAAAAGTGGGTCTCTTATATAGGGGAGGTAGGGGTTCCTTAGGTCGGATCTTACAAATCTTTAATGCCAACTACATAACTCAATCTCACTTTCAACATTTGACCAAAATTTCAAGTGGCTGGCTTCATTCTATCAAAAGTTATCGCTTATTTGAAGTTTCATTTGTAGGGGAGGTGGGGGTTCCTTGTGTCAGATCTTGCCCATTTTCAATACCAACGAAGTAGGTCTTATTAGCAACATCCTTTCAAATTTTCAACTTGCTAGTATCATTATTTCGAAAGTTATCGTAATTAAAGGAATATTTAATTTTTGGAAATTTGTAGGGGAGGTAGGCGTTCCTTTTATCCGATTATGCCCAACTTAGTAGTAGGGTATAACGGGGTTCTTTGTAAGAAAATTACCGTTAGTTTTCAACTCATCAGAGTTGTTTTCCCAGGAGAGTATGAGATTACCCTCATGAGTAATCTACCAAAGCTAGAGCTTTTCATGTTTCTTTAATCGGGAGTTATAGATACATTTATGTATTTTACATATGTAGGGGAGGTAGGCGTTCTCTTGGCCTGATCATGCCCATTTTCAATACCATCCAACTAGATCACACTTCCAACATTTGACCAATTTCAAGGCTCTAGCTTCATTTTATCGAAAGTTATCGTGCGAACGGACAGACAGACGGACAGACAGACAGACAGACAGACAGACAGAAAGACAGACAGACGGACAGACAGACAGACAGACAGACAGACAGACAGAAAGACAGACAGACGGACAGACAGACAGACAGACATGGCTAAATCGAATCAGGAGGTGACCCCGATCATTTATATATATACATTGCTATACCTCCGGAGCCTCCTTTAAAGTGTTACATATTTCCGTCGTGACAAAAACAATATACCCTATACTATAAGTCTAGGGTATAAAAATGTCTGAATTTTCCGAAAATGACCTTGTTTGTCCTTCCCCCTTTAATCGGACTCTTAAACTATCTTTCTGACTGACCCTCGTGTTATTGAGATTTTTGGAGGAGATTTCAAAATTCGATTATTTTTAGTTTTCTATGCTAGTGAAATGCTACTTTTCTGCAAATTTTCATATTTCTAAGAATAACGGTCTCGAAATTCAAGGGGGGGGACAAACTCGGATCACATATTTTCCCCTTTCCCTCTTTTCCCCTTTCTTCAAATTTAAAGAAAATTCCCGAAATGGAATATTTTCGACGGTACCTTTCTTGCGATACTCCAGTTGCCTATACCAAAGGAACAAAAAATTTCGGCCTTCATTTCCCCCTCTATGGGGTGGGGACCCCCCTTAAAGTTGACCTATTACAACGCATCCCTTTCTCCAGAGAATTATAGTGATTCTACATACTTCCACCATGTTTCATGCATGTAGCTTCGGCGTTTCGTAGGATATTTCATGGACAGACGGACAGACAGATACTAGTAGACAGACGAACGCATGACCGATTTCATAAGGGTTTTGTTTTTACTACAAAACCCTAAAAACAACACTATATATCGAGAGACGCATCTAAGAATGACAGTCATTGCTTCATATTCACTAGGGCCCCCTAGAGTGAATCATATCTCAAAGTAAACTCCATTGGACTTTTCCGATGTGTTGTGTTCTGGCTTGCTGATAGGCAATCCCGGTCACTGTTACATGGCCTGAAGTGGAGGCGCCTAAAGAGTTCGTGAACGAAAAATAAAAATAGTTTTTCTCTAAACAGACTTTGCAAGAGCGTGTCTCTTGCAGCCTGCCTGTTAACTCGCTTTGCTTTCTCTTACGTGCGTATTTTCACATTTTCGACAAATCTGAAAACCATCCAAAGAATTTATGACTCATTCTATTTCGAATGTATCTAGCAATCTGGATCCTACAATTTCAAATGCACACATCACCGCACAAAGTTCACAAAATTCCCTAAACTTTTAGGTATTCCACATACAGAAGCTGTTCTTCATACTTCTTGGCGAAACCAAAGTGAATTTCAAAGAGATTAGACAGTAGCCTTCAGGTAAATTTTAAAGAAGAAGGAGCACTCTCACGTTTCTATGGTATTTTCAAAATTCGCATTCTTTCCAAATTCTCTGTCGTTGACTACGAATATACTTGAAAGTCATAACCTCACACCCACCCTGCATAACTCCCACCACTTTATCAGAGACATTGCATTGTAAACTTCCAAAACTTTCACTTAATTCCATGTTTTGCAAATGAATAATTTCGGTCGAAGGTGATCCTTAAATTAATTAACTAGGCTTTAAATTGACGAAAGAAGAAAACTAAATAGCCTTTAACCTGTTTTTTCTGACGCAGTCCTAGTAGAGCTTGACAGTCTGACTAAATAATTATCAGATTCTATCTCTGCAAGCTACATACAGTGCGTCAGAGTAAAATGAACCACTTTATGTTAGGCAAAGAATTACTTAAAAAATGACCAAAAACCATTCAGATTAAAATTGCTTTTATATAAATTGATTGTCTCAACATATAACTCTCTTATTTCAGTATGTTTCACAACTATTTTTTCTGCGTAGTACACTAAAAATTATATAAACTTAAAAATTTCAAAAATACACCTCACAATAAGAATGAACAACTTAAAGAAAAGTAACACTCATATACAGAATGCCCTCCTCAAATGGTAAATACTTAATAATACATAGATAGTACCGTTTATTTGTCTAAAATTAACACCAAAGTTGACACTCCTTCTTTAACCGTTACAGAGTTATAGCCTTTTTTGTAAATTGTGTTAAAAAGCTTAACTTTCCGAACAAAATCAAAATTTGCTACTATCCCAATCATTTAATCCGAGGTCAAACTTGACTTTAAGAAACTACATCAAATTTCGTATAAATCATATAGAATATCCCGTTCAAAGATACTAGTGTTCAAACTTTCAAAATCGATTTTAATTTAAATGATAACTTTACAATGGTACTTTGAACTGACAAATCTGCAAATTCCACAAAAATTGCCCCAGTGTATTGACTTTCTTTGTTTACTTTTGGCTATTTCTTTGATACGTTTGAATTTGAGAATTTTCCAATAATACCCATTAAAGGAAAGTACTAACTTCGGTTTTTCGTGCGAAATCTCATACAAAGGTTAGGTGGCGTCCTTACAGCCGCGCATAGGCCGCTTGGGTCCATAGGCGAATTGACAACGGGGCAAAGGAACTACGTATTGGGATTAGTTAATATCGTTGGATCAGTGTTGAGTTCGAAGGTTTCGCGTTTGCGAATTCCAAAAGACTCTTCTTACTGAGGTCCGCGACCGCCTTCAAGTTGCGGAAGAAGAAGGCACCAAGACATTTTTGTCTTGTTCTTGCGAATACTGGGCATTCACACAAGAGATGCTCTAGAGTTTCTTTAATATTAGGCAGTCGACAGTTTCTGCAGCCACTGGAAGTGATCAATCCTAGCCTATGGCATGCTCCCCTATCAGGCAAAGGCCAGTAACTTATCCGACTAGCATCGCAGACTTACCTCTAAATAGTCCTAGGAATATAATAGTTTTCCTTGGATTGTAAGAATCCCAGACTTCCCTCGTTATCTTGGAATTGATGGCTCTGTTGCAATCATTATTGGCCAGTTGCATCATCTTACAGTCCATTTCTGATATTATTGCCTGCATTGGTATAGGAATTGCTATTGCCACTGCGCTATCAAGAGTAGCACCTTCTTTTGCAAGCCCGCCCGCAATATCGTTGCCAAGTATGCCGCTGTAGCCTGGTACCCATTGGAGCTCTACTCTCCTTGAAGTACCTAGCATCTGAAGAGCCGAAAGATATTAGAGCACTGTCTTCGATGTTATGGTGTCGGATTATAGCGCTTTTAAGGCAGCTTGACTGTCCGAGTGAATAAAAATTTTCCCTTCCTGCAAGTTGTTGAGGCTAGCTCTGCTTCAAAAGGCAGCACTTTCGCCTGGCAGATACTGCATTCGTTCGGCAGTCGTATGGATAGATTGTATAGGAGTTCTGGAGAGTGAACTGCCGCTCTAACACCTCCTTCCATCTTTGAGCCGTCAGTGTAGAGATTTAACTGATCTCCTTGGCACATTGTCGCTGGTAGTATAGTAAACTCTATCTGGTATACTGAGAAGTTTTTGTTGTAGTCCATCACTGCTTTAGTGAAGTCGGTGGTTGCGACTGGCAATTTGATGTTTTGATGATCATACGGCTTTATTCTGAATTGCTCTGTTTCCCTGTGTCTCATGGCACATTTGGACGCTGTGTTCATTAGGAACATATCGATAGGGGGGACGTTCAGGAGAGTGTTTAGGGAATTCATTAACTTGGTTCTCATTGCGCCAGTGATTCCCAGGCAACCCAGTCTTTGGATCCTTTCCACTTTCCGTTTATGGGCTTTAATTTTAAGTGCAGTCCACCAGAGCACAATTCCGTATAGTAAAATTGGCTTGACAACGGCCGTGTACATCCAGTGCATAAAGCAAGGTTTCAGCCCCATACTTTACCAAGCAAGCTTTAGCAGGTGTATAGAGCGATAGTTGCTTTCTTGGTGCGTTCTTCGACTTTGAGCCTCCAAGTAAGCTTGCTATCTAGAATCAATTCTAAGTACTTTGCATGAGTTGTCAAAGTTAACTCGGTGACACCCATCCTTGGGAGATTGAAGCCCTGAATTTTGGTTCTTCTTGTGAAGAGACCATTTCAGTATTTTGCGGGTTCACATTTAGACCCACCTTGCCTGCCCATTTTAGCAGCTTACTTAGAGCCAATGTTGCGAGGTCCGATAGAACACCAGTGTACTTTCCGGATACAAGAATTACTACATCATCTGCGTAGGCTACCACACGTATGCCTATCGCTTCAACTTTTTAATAAATTTTTTTAATAAAGTGTTAACTACTTGTATCCATAGAAATGGTGAAAGCACACCTCATTGTGGCGTACCCCTTCTGGCTGTTTTAGTAGCCCTCGCGTTGCCCCATGCAGACGATATACATAAGTCCGTTGGAAAGCAGTGATTTGATCCAGATCCTTGCGTTGTCGTCTTTGCTACCCCCAAGAGTGTGGTTCGCGTTAGCGTCGCTTCCAATCACTAGCTTCGATTTCTTCATCGTCGAGTACTCCACTAGCTCCTGTAACTCTTGTGGTGGTGCAGTTGTGTCGTGGGCCATGTAAGCTGAAGCAATCATAATCGAATCGCTGCTTCCGTCCACATGTACCACTGTTAAATCGCTATTGGTCCTTTTGCAATAGAGGAGTGCATTTAGGATCTTTATACCCTCGACTTATAGTATAGGGTATATTGTTTTTGTCACGACGAAAATATGTAACACCTTAAAGGGGGCTCCAACTTTCGATTGAATGAAGTTGGTTGGTATTGAAAATGAGCATGATCAGGCCAAGAGAACGCTTACCTCCCCTACATATGTAAAATAATTAAATGTACCTGTAACTCCCGAATAATAGACATGAAAAGCTCTAGCTTTGGCAGATTGCTCATGAGGGTAATTTTATACTCTCCTGAAAAATAAAATGGATCAGTTGAAAACTAACGGCAATTTTCTTACAAAGAGCCCCGTACTACCCTACTTTTCAGGTTTTTTGTCTATAACTCTTGAACCAATTGACGTAGACACCTGATTTTTGGCATATAGCCCTAAGGTGAGAAGCTGCTTGAGTGTTAGTTGGGCATAATCAGATTAAAGGAACGCCTACCTCCCCTACAAATTTCAAAAAATTAAATATTCCTTTAATTACGATAACTTTCGATAGAATGACACTAGCAGAATGTTGCTAGTAAGATCTAGTTAGTTCGTATTGAAAATGAGCAAGATCCGACTCAAGGAACCCCTACCTCCCCTACAAATGAAACTTCAAATAAGCGATAACTTTTTATAGAATGAAGCCAGAAACTTGAAATTTTGGTCAAATGTGTAAAGTAAAATGGAGTTAGTTGGTATTAAAGGTAGGCCAGATCCAACTCAAGGAACCCCTACAAATGGAACTTAAAATAAGCGAAAACTTACGATAAAATAAAGCCAGCGACTTGAAATTTTGGTTACATGTTTGTAGTAGCATTCAGCTGGCTGCTATTCAAAATACGTAAAGTCCGACCAACCAAACCCCTACTTTCCCTACAAATGAAACTTCAAATAAGCGATAACTTTCGATAGAATGAAGCTAGAGATTTGAAATTTTGCTTAAAGGTTCATAGCATGATCTAATTGGTTGGTGGCAATTGAAAGCTAATATAAATTTTAATACAATTTTATGAACCTTATTTTACTTTGTTTGCAATTTATTGATAATTA
The DNA here is from genome assembly GCA_964017055.1 of Chloromyia formosa. Classification (NCBI taxonomy): domain Eukaryota; kingdom Metazoa; phylum Arthropoda; class Insecta; order Diptera; family Stratiomyidae; genus Chloromyia; species Chloromyia formosa. The sequence continues at coordinate 63,605,900 of OZ024818.1, forward strand.
GTTGTAGTAACATTGATAAAATTTTAAATGTCAATTGAACATAAATAATGGAGGTGTGTATATTAAAATTTAAATTAGTGAAAAAGTGCTGTCAAGATAGTAATTTCTACAATTAATGAAAAAGTGCTTTTAAGTTAGTAATTTTTATAATTACTGTAAAGTGCGATTCAAGATAAATAAATAGTAGACGAGGAATATAAAAAGAGTGAGTTCACTGAGCAAGTTGCCTAATTATAAGAGTATTTGATAAAGGACCTAGGGTATTTAAGAAAAAGTGGTCCAAGTGAGGAGCGAGAGAGAGAATTTGAGAAAAAGAGTTGAAGGTTGACTTCTTCTAAGGAGAAGAAGTTGTCCACCTCAGCGTATTTTCGAATAAGAGGTTGTCTACTCAATTGCCCTAACCCCAGTTGACGTTTCGTTGGCATACACTGGTTTCGGAGAATGCAGTTGCCAGCATGCACCTCCTGCACATCCATCGCCACGAATGTCGACGTGGACGGGATTCGAACCCGAAACGCCGGTAGTCAAACATGAGACTGATGCCTCAACACACTGCGCTACCGTTCTTGAAATTGTAACAATTCTGCTTGGTAGGCCGGAGCCTACATGAGGACGGAAGCCAGCTCTGGTCGTGCAGACCTCGCGTGGCACCTAAGTGCCAAGACTTCCTCAGATGCGACCAGTTCGCGCGTGCTGGATAGCTAGCTCAGCTATCGGTAGTCGGGGTGGGGTGCATGGGTCACACCTGCCTCGCGGTGTTACAAAACAAATAATTCACGCGCGTGCCCGGGTGCCTAGACAGACGAGCAGTACCTAAAAATAAAATCTGAAAACGCGTACGACTCACGAAAATGACGTCCCCTGACGAACACGTGAGCCCCTTGATGTTTTAGGGGCTCCGCGCTCCCTCCCCTCCATCAGGCTAGGCCGCGCATAAGTTCCTAGCCTCCTAAGCGAACCAATAGCAAGCGAGAAAGCGGAGCGAGGGCCCGGGAAGGGGGTCAGGAAGCAAAGATAATCTAATTTATCGCGACATCATTATTTATTTTATTATTTCTACCTTTGAACAAAAATTTATATATATCTTTAGCCTCCGCTTCTTTAATTTAATATTTTGAGAAAAAAAAAGTTAAAATACAATATCTCTCTTCATGAATTGTTGTTTCTGTTTTTGGTTATTATTTTTAGGTTTTATACTTTGAATATATACATTTCTGGTATAAATATCTCATTCAGAATTTCTATTGTTTATTGTTATTGTTTTTAATAAAAATAGTGTTTTTTTTTCTGCCCTTATTTCAATAACAATTTCAGTACTTTTATTATAATTTTCGAAAACTGAACCAAATTTTCGACATGTCATTTTCTCGATACTTTCTAAATCACATCAATTGCCTTGAAGCACAATTATGTTATTACAAATCTCAATCAGGATTTAAATTATTCAGAAATTATTGTTTTAAAGCGCTTTGTTGTATGTTAGTAGAAATGTCTTTTCACGCATGCCATATATTTTTACTCACGCAAAACACTATCCATTTGATTTGATATCCTCGTTGTTGCGACATCCAATTAATACAAGAGGAACTAAATCTATTACATGTACATTGCAAAAATAAAGGGTTTTCTTTTATTATTATTTTTATGTAAATATCATGAAGTTCTTCATAAGATTTATCGCATCTTATTTTTATATGTTTGTTTAGGCGTGGGCAAAGCGATTTGTTACAAAAAAAAGTTATTTTGGAGATTTTGTCTTATTCGAATTATGCCTTACTAGTTCCGTTACGTTTATAGAAAATTTAATTAATTTATGTTATACTTATATGTATGTATTAATACGCTTTTCACAATTGGTTGTTTTTGTTTTATTTTTACACTGGTCTAAGACAACATGTTTCGATTCTTGATTTGATAATTTATAATTTCTGTTCAGTTCCTTGGAAGATTTCATTAAACTTACCACAAAATTCCTTAAAATGTATCCTTTGATTTGTTTGCATAATTCATTCATGTTTTGTACTCGTGTTGAAAATCAGCTTGCTTATATCCCATTTGTTGTAATTCATTAATTAGTAGTAGCAGTCATTCCATGATAGCACATGGTATCTGTTACGAAGCGTTAACGTGATTAGAGGACATGGTAAAAGCTACCTACTCCGACAGATGCAGTGGTCCATAGGATATTTTAACAGTAATTTGCCATGCTCTGCAAAGACGAACTTTCAATTCACAGGGGATGTGTTTCCAATCGAGGAATATTTGTAGATCAATTATTTAACCTCACTTTTCACCCATCTTGACAATAGGAACGGAATTTTACTAGCGTAGGTCGTCGAAAGGTCGCCTAGTAAGTCACCATACAGGTAAGGTTTGGTAATCACACATATAAGCGGTGAACAAACTCAATAATTCCCACATAAACAAACAGCTCTACAATAAACCGCTAATGGGGGTCCCCGCAACACACAACCAATCATCCCAGCGGTGCACAACCGGATCTCGGCTCCCAAGTCACGGAAAACACAAAATTCAATCCTCGTCATTGCTTTCCAGGCGGATTGGGAGGGGGGTGTAAACACGAAAGCGCGCGAGGGCCTGTAAATAAGGTGGCCGTGGCACTGCTTGCTGCGGTGGTCGATCACTTTTTCGAATGCGTCTTTTGTTCAGCGCAATCGGCGGAATTGATATTGCCCTCGCGAACCCTTCACATTTTATTTTATTGTCTTCGAGAAACAAGAGGCAACTTTTGCTGCAACGCCCGCGCCGTCGTCGTGCACTTCTTTTTCCCGAAACTGGAAAACTCGCTCCACTACAAACACGCACTGCCTGGTGGTGGTATCGAATTGCATGAACTCTTTCCGAGCACCGAAACGAAAAACTGACTCACCAGCACGGTATTGAGATATTCTCGCCTGCATGCAAGGCTCGTGGGTGGGAACGGCGGCGTGGAGTCAAACCCACCTGTCAAGTCAATTGGATCCGCGAAACAACGGAATTTCAACGGAGACTATGAAACACTTGTTCCCGCTTGGGCGTTCTTCTTTGGTGAATCGCGAATTGAGAACACTTTTTCCTCCGGTCGTAAAATTACGTTCGATTGTTGACCCCGCGAATCTGTCGCCGTAGCACCGACGAACACCCCTTTTACATCCGTATCGCAAGATTCGCGCAAATTCGCCTTTCGCAGTAAGCGCAATTGCACTGCACCTAATTTTCCGATTTGACGTTTCTATTTTGGACGAATTTCCTACAAACGGGCGCGGCCTGTGTATTTATCGTACGCGCAGCAATACGCGGATCCGTCTTGCTCGGAAATTAGTATCAACGACAAAATGAAAACAGTTAGAAAGACCAAAATACTAAAAAGAAACGCCGAGACAAAAACCCCTCGCAGTTGACACCGCCAAGTTGAAACGCGACCGTCCTCTCCGGTATCCCTCTCACGACTCCCGCTCGTTCGCTATTATCCGCGTTCGTCGCAGGGACAAGAGCCTCTTCCGTCGGTCGTACAGAGAAAATTGTTCAACATGTAATTCCCCTCTTCCCTTGACCATCGAAACTGGATGGGCCGTGCAAGGACGAGTTCTGAAATCCGACTTGTTAAGAAAAAGAGCTAGATAAGGTCAGTGCCTACACACAAAGGTGGGAAGACGTTCGAGGGACCTGGATAGGAGATCGGGAGTAAACTCCAGATTCCAATAATTCCGAAAGGCCCCTTTGTCGAATCGTCTTACCCACGATGCGAAAGCATCCTTTGACGATTACAACGTAGGCACTGCCTGTTGGGGGATAGGTGGGGATGGGATTACCTACTCTACAGGGATCAGGAACTCTACAAGGATGGAAAACGGATTCAAGAAAAATAATTGGGCCGGAGTCTGGAATTCCCTGGGTGCGTGAAGCACCAAAGTGAGGAAAACCCTCAAAAGCTAACAAACTCCGGCAGTGGGACCGTATTTGGACCTCGAGGTGGAGTGAGGTCCTAGGGTGACCGAAATCAACCCTAACGGTAAAGTTTTTGGGCCCCACGTTGGGCGCCATTTGTAACAGACGGTTTGGTGGGCATCCGAAGATGCCCGTGGGGACGGAGCCTAGGTAGCATAAAGACCGTGCAGGTCGGGCCGTGCCATCTGGCGAAGAAAAGGGCTCCTCAACGAGCTAAGCAGCGGCCTATGCTTGCTGTAGCTCAGTTCGGGAGATGTGGGCGGGGTTTTCGCCGCTTGTTGCCCCTGTCCTTTACGTATTAACAAAAATTCATAGGCCTGGGGAAGACAACACAAACAGGGGAGGTAAAAATGGGGAATAAAGAAAATAGTCGATAAGGATGGAATGGTTGGCGGACGGATCAGACGCACACGCGATCGCAGGTGTAATGGGACCCTCGGCCTCTGGTTTCGTACCACCAACAGAGCAGCACTACCAGACCATAATATGGTTCATTACAAGGTGAGAAGTAGTCACTTCGGTGACCTTGAGAAAGGTTGTGTAAGAGGTTGTCTACTTCTTGAGATGAGAAGTAGTCATTTCAGTGTGAAAGGTTGTGTAGGAGGTTGTCTACTTCTTGAGATGAGAAGTAGTCACTTCAGTAACCTTGTGAGAGATTGTAAAAGAGGTTGTGTGCTTCATGGAGTTGTTTCACCTCGGTGATATAAATAGATTTCGTAAAGGTTGTGGCCCCTTTATAGAGTGGTTGTTTCACCACTGCTCTTTTCCAAGCAGTGGTTGTGTGCCACCTATTAAAGGATGTGTATCACCTTTATTATCTACCGACATAGCCGAATAATTAATTTTGCCAGTAGTTGTGTGCTTTTGGTAGAGGAGTTGTTCACTACTGGATGAGCTTATTTAACTACAACTTTATATTATATTTTAAGATACTCTTTCTATTCGGTAGCATGCTCATCTATAATTAATTTTACAAGTGAGACGTTTTGTCAGGAATATCTGACTAATTAAAGTGGAATAGTGAGTATGGTATCATAACGTCCAGGAATTCATGTTTTTAATAAACTTTATATCAAATTATTAATTCGTCTTACACAATGATGGGCAATATCTGGCCGAAGGAACCTCTACCACCCCTACAAGTGAAACTTCAAATAAGCAACAACTTTGTATAGAATGAAGCTAGCAACTTGGAAAACTCGACAAATATTTGTAGAGTGGGTTATTTAATTGATTTTGAGAATGGTCAGCATCCTCCTGAATAAGTGCCATGTAAACTGGTCATATAGGAAACTCACTTTTAATGCAAATGGTCGTTGCCAACCGGTACTTTTTGTATCACCACTAGGTTTAGGTTTGTACAAGTCTAGGGTATATACGCTTCGGTCTGGTTTTTTTTTGCCATTACGATCGCTTTCTATCGTACTTCTGAGTGCATATTACACTGTAACTGCTGGTTGAGAGCCCCTGGATATGGTCCTCTTGTAATAAACCACCTACAATGGACCATGTGGTAGTGCTGCTTCCACCGGCAGATCTATGGCAGCACCTGATGAGTAAGGATCTGTCGACGGTACGAAACCAGAGGCCGAGGGTCCCATTACACCTGAACCTCAATACGAGCACGAGGGCAAGCGAGCCATCCGCCAACCATTCAATCCTTATCGCCTCATTTTTTTTATTCCCCGTTTTTACCTCCCTTGTTGGTATTGTCTTCCCCAGGCCCACGTCTCCCGAACTGAGCTAAAGCAAGCATAGGCCGCTGCTAAGCTCGTTGAGGAGCCTTTTTTTTCGCCAAATGGCACAGCCCGACCTTCACGGTCAATTAAACTACCTTAGGCTCCGTCCCCGCACGCATCTTCGGATGCCCACCAAACCGTCCGTTACATACGTGGCGCCCAACGTGGGGCCCAATTCTGGTCAAGAACAGGACTAAAAAGGACCTCATTGGGTTCCTTTTTGATCCCTCCACCGTTATGCATCCCCACAAGCACATTAAGGCTACTTGCTCTAAGTCTTAGGACTTAGCCATTTTTACTGAACGTATTTTCCCCTCAAGTAGCTGTGCTTTCCTCTGTAGCACCCCCATCCTTCCTGTAGAGTAGTTTTTCCTTTTAGAGTCAGTTCAACGAGGCAATCCTGTTGTTGTGTTTGTCTTTTGTGGTTTAGCCACGTACCTAAGGCCTCCATAAATACTTTGAATTGCCGGCATTTGGAGCATCTTCGGTGTCTGGACGAAGCGCGGAGGAGCCCTGGGTGCCTTTTTGTTAGCCAGGATTGTCCTTTCACGTCAGTTTAAAAATTCGATTGCCTAGTATCGCATTTTTGTATTATTCATGTGCTCAGCAAATTACAGAGTTTCTGAATGAATTACGGCAAGGAATGCAGTGTTGCGCCTCTGCTGGCCTCAGGACTCTCTGTAACCTGTTGATCATATGAATAATGGGGAAATGTAGTATTTCTTTTCTTTTCTCTTTGTTATTTTTCTCCCCTACAATGGTTGCCGATTGACTCCGGTGCCCAGTTCGCTTTTGTTTTTTTTTTATAGTTAGCAGCACACTCTGTCCTCAGTTACTACTTCTTGGCAGGCCGCTGCCCTGTAATGAACCACCTGCAATGGACCGTATGGTAGTGCTGCTTCCACCGGCAGATCTATAGCAGCACCTGATGAGTAAGGATCTATCGGTGGTACGAAACCAGAGGCCGAGGGTCCCATTACACCTGGACCCCAATACGAGCGCGAGGGCATGCGAGCCATCTGCCAACCATTCCATCCTTATCGCCACATTTTTTTTTATTCCCCATTTTTACCTCTCTTGGGAAGACAATACTTCCCCAGGCCGATGAATTTTTGTTAATACGGAAAGGACAGGTGCAACGAACGGCGAAAACCCCGCCCACGTCTGCCGAACTGAGCTACAGCAAGCATAGGCCGCTGCTTAGCTCGTTGACGACCTTCACGGTCAATTAAGCTACCTTAGACTCCGTCCCCCGGGCATCTTTGGATGCCCACCAAACCGTCCGTTACACTCTCAAGAAATCCCGGGGTTCCTGGACGAGTACTACATCGTAGGGGCCAACTACCAGTGTTTGTAATAGTTCTGCTGACGCGGAACTACTGTGATGTAAATTGATTAGCAGCACTCGTAGCATGGTCTGGAAAATAATCCACCTCAGCCGCAATTATTGCGGTTTTGCCTGGGTTCTCAGCCTCAGACTCGTTATCGTCCTCACTCAGTGTGACACTATCCGCCACCATGGTCAAAGTTTCAATACCGAGATCTTTTTTCAATTCGTTGGTCTCAAGAGTATTGGTTTTGTTGTCCATGGGTTTTCGCTTTTTAAGCTTGAGGAAAACGATTCCCACGCCCCATCTCATCTTCCCAAATTTCGGATAAAGCAGGTCTTCCGCCTCCTTATTTATTTGCAGAATCGTCGTCTGGTTACGTTCTGCGGGGTGTTTATGGTAATACGTATACTGCGAAGGACTACCCAGTCCGCATTGGGGATATCGGAGTTGTGTCTTTGAAAGAGCTTCAACGTTAGCTCATCGGAACAGATCCTTGGAATTAGAACTTTTGCTTTAGGTACTATTGGGATTTGGTCTCTCTCGAATATCTCGAGCTGAGCACCCTCCCTGAGACCGTCTAGCGTGGTTACGTTGTCCTTGCACCACTGAAGCGTCGCCTCGTCGTCACAGTTGATGATCTTCACATCGTTAAACCAACCTGCACCGCCGAAGGATGGCATTTGTTGATCTTCACAGTTTATGGTCGGATGTATGGTATATCACTCTGTAGGAAACGTGATTTAATTCGCCTTAAAACTTATTTTTATAGAACTCATAGTTTTCAAAATATTCAAGGGAAACTGTAAAAAAAATTTCAAATTAACTTAATTTTTTTTCTATTTTTTTAAATGAATGCATGATATCTCAAGAATATTGTTTCAAAATTTCAAGTCAATGGGAGCCAAATTGACGAAGTTATGAGGATTTGAGCGTCCGTTGCTCCAGGCCGGGTTTCTATACCTGCTGGAGAGCTGTGCGGCGCTCTTGGCGCGCTATTGTATTCAATTATAGTATAATCCCTAAAAATATTTCTTGGTAGATGTGTCTCTTCAGGCAGCGTTTTGTACTTGTATATTCGAGGCATGGTATATACATCTCTTGATCGCTTTATGCCGTGCTGAGCAGGAGCAAGTGACGCGAAAAGTTTGACTCTGTTTTCGATCGTGTTCGTTGTGTTTTCATTTATTATATTTGATCTGTGTTTGTGTTTAATTGTTGCTGTGACCATAATTACAATATTATTATTAACTTGCCAAAGGTGTGATATGGGTATCATACCTTCGTTGTGACTTATGGAGCATTTGCTACTTTGAAATTAGTAGTAAAACATGTTACGATTTCACTGTTCCTATGAGAGGTGTGTAAAATAGTAGGCCGATTTCAACCAAATTTAATAACGTGGTTTGGTAGTTAATATGATTGAATAATTTTAAATTTCGTAAAGCTATCTTTAGAAATACAATAAAAAAGTTTTTCTAACAGAAATTTGATTTTGGAACGGTCATTCCCATGACAGCTATATGATAGAGTAGTCCGATTTCAATCAAACTCAAGAATGTGATTTAGCTAATAATATTATTAATTATTGTGAAATTTGAAAAAAATATCTTTAGAAATGAAAAAGTTTTTCTTACAAAGACTAATTTTTGGACTGGTCGTTCCAATGGCAGCTATTTGACGTAGTGATCCGATTCCATTGGCTCCAACATATTTACAGCATGCAATAGAAAGAAAGCTTTGTGCAAAATTTGAGATAGATATCTTAAGAAATAAAAAAGTTTTTCTCACTAAGACGAATTTTTGGACCGGTCGTTCCTATGACAGCTATATGACGTAGTGGTCCGATTCCGTTGGTTCCGACATATTTACAGCGTGCAATAGAAAGAAGGCTTTGTACAAAATTTCAACACGATGGCTTTAAAACTGAGGGACTAGTTTGAGTAGAGCCAGACGGACGGACGGACAGACGGACAGACAGACAGACGGACAAAGCTTAATCGACTCGTCTCATCATACTGACCAAGAATATATATGGTTTGTATGGTCGGAGATGCTTCCTTCTGTGCGTTGCAAACTTTATGACAAAGTTAATATACCCTATCACATCCGTGAAGGGTATAAAAAAGCCTCAAAAATTTACCAGGGAAGATTGTAAGAAAAGTAATGAGATTTTGTGCCGACCGAAATAAAGTGTGCCTCCTCAAAAGTGTAAAAAGGACGAAGCTGAAGCTAATAGCGCGTCATCGAAAAAAAAAAATAAAAATAGTCCTGCTGTAGAGTTACAAAAAGACATCCAAAAACATTATAGAATAATAGATTTTGTTATTGTTTTTCAACTATTGCTACTTTAGTAAAATGTGTAAAGTATGATAGAAAAGTTGCATTCCAAAGATTTAAAAAGGAAGGTCTTGGTTTCAACATCAACCTTAACATATTGTACATGTGAAAAGTCAGCCTCATTACATTCCATCTAGTGAAAGAATAGATTCTGGTGCATACGATGTCAATTATCGATTTGCTTTCGCGATCCTGGTGTTAGGCTTAGGTGTAGCGGATGGTTTGGTGGGCATCCTGAGATGCCCGTGGGGACGGAGCCTAAGGTAGCTTAATTGACCGTGAAGGCCGGGCCATGCCATCTGGCGAAGAAAAAGGCCCCTCAATGAGCTAAGCAGCGGCCTATGCTTGCTGTAGCTCAGTTCGAGAGACGTGGGCGGGGTTTTCGGCAGATGGCTCGCTTGCCCTCGCGCTCGTATTGAGGTCCAGGTGTAATGGGACACTTGGCCTCTGATTTCGTACCACCGACAGATCCTTACTCATCAGGTGCTGCTTCGATCTGCCGGTGGGAGCAGCACAACCAGACCAGAATATGGTTCATTACATAGGTTTAGCCGGATGTAATAAGTTTTGCGGACTAATGGATTTGGCTAGTGCTTTCTTATCGAAACCAACCTATTTATAATTCATTTATGAAAAAATTGTGTGAATCTATAAAAAATGTTGCCAGTGTTTGGCATCGGCTGTACAAGAAGAGAAAGAAGCAATGTGTGAAGCAAATTATTTAAAAGAAACGTCAGAATTGACTGTATTAGGCGACGGCACATGGAAAAAAGAGGGTTCTCTTCGTTATTTGGCGTTGCTTCTCTAATTGGATATTAAATTGGAAAGGTATTTGACATTTTTGTGAAAAGTAGTTTCTGCCACGATTGGAAGACTTGGGAGAACAAATTGGATTCTGCCGAATACGAAGCGTGGTACGAAGAGCATGTGAATAGCGGCAATTGCAAAGCCAACCACGTCGGACCCTTTGGAAATGTTCAAACGATCGTAGGGGTGAAATTTCGTAACTACCTACATTGGAGACGGTGACTCGAAGACGTACAGCGGCGTTATTAATGCAAAACCTTATGATGAAGATTTTGTGATAAACAAAAACAAGCTAGCCTATGGCCAGCTTGCCGAAGGTATGATACCCTTCACGCGATGTTTTGATTTGTGGTGCATTTGCTACTTTGAGATTAATAGTTAAACTTGCTATGATTTTACTGTTCCTAGGAGAGGTATATGAAATAGTGAGGCGATTCCAACCAAATTTATGAGTGTGATTTAGCAGTAAATATGATTGGATAATATGAAATTCGGTAAAGATATCTTGAGAAATAAAAAGGTTTTCTAACAAAAACTTGATTTTGGAACGGTAGTTCCTATATGGCAGCCATATGATAGAGTAATCCAATTTAAACCAAATTCGGCAAGGTAATTTGACAAAGAATACTATTGAATAATTTGAGATTTGAGAAAGATTCATTTAGCAATAAAAAAGTTCTTGTCACAAAGACCAACTTTTGGACCAGTCGTTCCTATGGCAGCCATATGACGTAGTGGTCCGATTCCACTGTTTCCAACATATTTACAGCGTACAATAGGAAGAAGATTTTGTGCAGAATTTGAGAAAGATATCATCAGAAATAAAAAAAATTTTCTCACAAAGACGGACTTTTGGGCCAGTCGTTCTTATCACAGCTACGTGATGAAGTTGTCCGATTCCATTTGTTCCGACATATTTGCAGCGTGCAATAGAAAGAAGGCTTTGTGCAAAATTTCAGCTTGATAGCTTTAGAAAGCTTACTGCTAAATTGATTGACAAATTGACTGTTTACTATGGACTGGCTATTCGACGTTATCATGATTCAGTTGAGAAGATGAAACAGTCCGAAGCGTATATACCCTAGACTTGTACAGACCTAATGGTGATACCAAAAGTACCAATTGGCAACGACCATATGCATTAAAAGTGGGTTTCCTATATGGCCAGTTCATAGGGGAGGTTGGCACGCATTCAGTGGGATCTTCACCATTCTCAAAATCAATTGAATAAGTAACCCATTCTACAAATATTTGTCGAGTTTTTCAAGTTATTAGCTTCATTTTATCGAAAGTTATCGCTTAGTTTCATTTGTAGGGTAGGCAAGGGTTCCTTGGGTCAAATCTTGCCCATCATTGCCACCAACCAATTAGATCATACTATGAACATTTAAGCAAAATGTCAAATCTCTAGCTTCATTCTATCGAAAGTTATCGCTTATTTGAAGTTTCGTTTGAAGGGGAAGTAGGGGTTCCCTGGGTCGGATCTGGCCTATCTTTAATACCAACTAACTCAATCTTACTTTAAACATTTGACCAAACTTTCAAGTTGCTGGCTTCATTCTATTAAAAGTTATCGATTATTGGAAGTTTCATTTCTAGAGGATGTAGGGGTTCCTTCGATTAGATCCTGCCCATTTTCAACACCAACCAAGTAGATCTTATTAGCAACATTCTACCAAATTTTCAACTCGCTAGTGTCATTCTATCGAAAGTTATCGTAATGAATTTTTTGAAATTTGTAGGGGAGGTAGGCGTGCCTTTGATCTGATTATGCCCAACTTTCCAACACTTAAGCAGCTTCTCACCTCAGGGTCACATGCCAAAAACCAGGTGTCTACGTCACTTGGTCAAAGAGTTATAGACAAAAAACCTGAAAAGTAGGGTCGTACGGGGTTCTTTGTAGGAAAATTACCGTTAGTTTTCAACTGATCGATTTTTTTTTTACAGGAGGGTAGAAGATTATCCTCACGAGCAATCTGCCAAAGCTAGAGCTTTTCATGTTTATTTAATCGGGAGTTATAGATACATTTATTTATTTTACATATATAGGGGAGGTAGGCGTTCTCTTGGCCTGATCATGCCCATTTTCAATACCAGCCAAGTAGATTATACTTCCAACATTTGACCAAAATTTCAAGGCTCTAGCTTCATTCTTTCGAAAGTTATCGTGCGAACGGACAGACAGACAGACAGACGGACAGACGGACAGACTGACAGGCAGAGATGGCTTAATCGAATCAGGAGGTGACCCTGATCATTTATATATATACATTGCTATACCTCTGGAGCCTCCTTTAAGGTGTTACATATTTCCGTTGTGACAAAAACAATATACCCTATACTAAAAGTCTAGGGTATAAAAATGCCAAATGTGCAACTTATTATCACTACAATTCAACCGACGAGAACCCACAGCACAAGAAATGTCCGAGCGGCGAAGACTACTGGTACGAATGACAGAAAGCTGCAGCTGAAGCTGCAGATGCTCTAAAATCATTCAAACACAGATCCATAGCCTTCCAACTTCCAACTGACGTTCTGGAAGCCATGAAGCCCATTTATTCGGACTCGAACTTAAGCAAGGATGCACTTTTGCAGCGATGTCTTGAAGGTTTCACGCAAAATAATAATGAGAGTCTCAATCAAGTTATTTTAAAAATCTCTCCAAAGTCAGTGAGTGTCACCTCTTCAATTGTTAAAATTATAGCAAATGTAGCTGCATGTTCTTTTGCTTTGCTGGCCTTTATGCAAGAGATGCACATCGGTACAGGGCCAAGTTCTCACGAATGGGCGCGGCAAGTTGACGAGTTGCGAATCAGTAGAGCAGAGGAGCACAAGAGTAAAGAAGGAAGCGTTTTTCGTAGACAAACACAAAAAGATGCTCTAGATCATCTTAATGAAAGCTTTTGCTCAATAGACCTGGCATCGACGACTCTGTGTGAGTAAAAAAGAATTATCGAGTTTAATTTTGAATTTTTTAGTGTGCAAAACTTTAAAGCGTTTTTCTGAAACTTAGTTATTTTTAAGCCCGTGTACGCCATAACTCAAAATCTACCGGACCAATGGTTTTAAAATTTTGAACAGTACTTCTTCACATAATTCCCCACATATCCCTGGGAGCTTTTTTTTTAAATAATAATTATTAATTTTACAATAGCAAATTTTCCGATGATTTTTTTTTAGCGAAAATCGGTTTTTTGGCTTCCAAGTGCTAATGAAAATTGAAAAATCGAAAAAAAATGCTCCCAGAGTTACAATACATCGAGAAACATTTCCTTAAAAAATTCGTTTCGATTATTTTGTTCAGATGATTCTGTTGCGAGTTATGATGTACACCGCAAAACAACTTTTTTTCGAGGCACCTCCTGTCACTCGCACAATTTTCAATATTTTGCAATGAAAATTTAAGAAAATATTGTTCAAATGTTGCATTATTATACGGAAGTTGACTGATTAAACTAACGCTCTCTGTATCGCAAAAAAAATTCTTGAAAACATGCCTTTTTTCACCGAATTAACCTTACCCTCAGTTAAAGTATTTACCATCTGTACCAGGTCATGCTGTATATTTATTACTTTTGTTTAAGTTGTTCATTTTCATTGTAAGGTGTATTTTTGAACTTTTTAAGTTTCTCTTTTTAACTTCTGTGTACTAAACAGAAAAAATAATCGTAAAACATACTGAAATAAGAGACTTATATGTATGTTGAGACAATAAACTTATATAAGAGCAATTTTAATTTGAATGGTTTTCCAGTTATTTTCTAAGTACATAATTCTTTTTGTGTTATAAGGTGGTTCATTTTCACTGTGGCTCACTGTAAGTCAAATAAATGAATGATGTCGCTCTCGTTTTCACGAAATTAATTTCAAATTAGTGTGCTTAAAAATGTTAACATTAATTTCAGTTGGCGCGATAGATAGATAGATATACAAATACGAGCTACTTTCCCAGCAGGAAGGCACTGCGACCATAAAGATCTATTGTGCCGTAGCTCATTAATCCAAAAGACCGTCCACCCTTCTAATAAAGGGCAGTAAGTCTTTAGCAGGAATCAACCTGAATTCTGCAGTGCTGATAGAAGCCTGCCCGAAGAGTGACATCCTAAAACGCGCGATGGCGGGACATTCGCACAGTTGGCGCGTTAGTCAGAAGACGGTTGTCTCTGAGAAGATACTTTTCATTCACCGTTATACATCTTCTACCCGACAAAGTTGTTCGGGATGTCTTAAGGCCTACTTTTGAACTAAATTGAATTGAGTACAAGTATGTACTAACAAGTTTTATATGATGGGAGTTTGAACTGGACCAGAACGACAAAAGTATTTTGCCTGAAGCTTGTTTGCAGTGTTGAAACAAATGTCATTAAAAGTAAATTCCCAGTATTTCAGACTCAGATGACATTCAACAATCAACATGTATAGAAAATTTGCTGCAAATCTATAATGAACGCACTCAATCAAGACTCTGTGGTTCACCTTTAAATTGGAGTTCCCTAGGCTTCAGACACATAATTCATCAGAACCAATTTGTTCGGAATGGGAAAGGAACTTGTAATGATAGTCTTATCTGAAGCCCAATTGAAATAACGGTTGTCACATAAAAGTTATAAATCTCTATCAGAAATTGAACGACTACTCTGTTCATTAGATTTGCATTGCTGGTCATTGACTTAATAGTGGACTCTCATCTATTCTGGAGGTCAGGCGCATATTTACATATGGGCTATTTGGGCTAAAGCCCAGGGCGGCAGATTTATAGGGGCGGCAAATTAAGGGACGAGAAAAATTAATGATTTTTTTTAATTTCATGGATGCAAAAATTTTGTTCATAATGTTATTTTTGTCATTTGCCAATTAAACAATTTTCCATTGTTCAAACAAGGAATTAATATGATGAATATAATATGATGAAATTTGTACCATTTATATAGGGTGTCTACTATATAAATAGCACCAATTATATTATAGTCGATAAAACAAAATTTGAACTTTTCCGTCCTTCATCCAAAACTTTCTGATGCAAACTCGTTTTCAGACTCTGGTGTATATTCTGGAATTCAGGCTAGAATAAAAGAAGTGTCTCCAACAACGACATACATCCCATGCTCTGCTCATTCTCTTAACTTGGTTGAACAATGTGCAGTAGAGTGCTGCGAAGAAGCTATTGAATTCTTTTCCCTACTAAAAAATTTACACACCTTTCTTACTGCATCTACTCATCGCTGGAATATTTTCCAAAATCATTAAAAATTCCAGTAATGTGTCGCTAAAAAAAACTGTCTGAAACACAATGGTCAGCCCGTTCAGACGCTTGTTCAAGATTAAATAAAGATTGAAGCGAAATCAAGGAAGCTCTCACAGCTCTCAGCAACAGCGAAATGGAAAAATCTGCTACCAGGTGCGAATCTTCTGATATCTTCGGCAACTGCAGCGGCTTGAAAAAGCGATTCTATCTACTGTATGGGGTGAGATTCTGCAGATGTGACTAGCAAAAAGTTGCAATCAATCGATATTAATTTGAGCACAACTTCCGAACTCTATGGTTCTCTGGGCAAATATATAATTGTGTCAGTTTTATAACACTGATTTACCGGCTGACCCTAGCAATTCTACATTTTCGGGGACTCCCGAAAAATTCTGGTTGATCTTCCTAGAACCTCCAATTAAGTTAAATTCTTAACGACAAAGGCGTCTCAGATATACGGGTATATCCGTATATAATAATATATCTCACTGAGTATATTAAGTATGCCTGCTTCTACTTGCACTGCGGAGAGATCATTTTCTGTGCTTCGTAAAATAAAAAACTACCAAGGCAGCAGTATGGCTGAAACAAGACTCAACTCCTTAGCTGTCCTTTCAATTGAAAGCATACTGACAAGGGATATAGATTTTTCAGATGTAAGTGACTTCTTCACAACACAACAGTCTCGAAGAAAAGTTCTGAAATAAGGAAATACATACAGAAATGGTTTTCCACCTGTATGGGGGCGGCGAAATTTCGTTAGCCCAGGGCGGCAAAAAACCTAAATACGCCCCTGCTGGAGGTACTTTAAAATATCCTTTGGAATTTATTAGCATTGCGATCGGGTAAATTCAGCTGCCTACTTGCTCTTCATAGGAACGAGGGCTTTTTTTTGAATATATCGTTCAGTGACTGCACCATTCAAACTGCATTGTATGAGGGCGCCTCGATGACAGTCAAAACAGATCCTCTTACTTTCTGAATATCCTTTAACAGGAATATAATGTGAATCTTATGCCTAGCTATTGTTCGGTTCTCGAGTTGAACACATATAGCAATCTGAAGCATTACTGCCATATTCTTCGTCTGGCAATTTGTCCTTGCGTTCAATCTCCACTTTATGGACTTTTTATGAACATACAATTGTACTGGAATCGTGTCGTTTGAAATACATATATCTGAACTGAACACAGGATAACAACTGAAATTGACGACAATTATTTTAAATGAAACATTTCGAAAGATAGGTAGGGTCTAGCCGAAGGATTTAAATGAAATGAACTCAAACATGTCGGATTTTATAGACAAGCATTTAAGCTTGTCGTACATATGAACATTTACTCGGGTCGTACAATGAATAACTTTTATTAGTGGGATAAATGCTAAGGAATCGAATGTTTTTAGTTTAGAGCGACGACACTTTTTTTTCTCTTATATTTATATCCGGAATACAACATCTTTAGGGAATACGGAGCTGAGTAGGTAATCAGCAATTTGTAACTAACCTATTAATCCTGCAAAAGAGACAGTTTATTATAAACCCATTTTGAGAACTTTTTACAAATTCCACGGAGAGAAAAGAAAAATCCTTCGTTCATACATTAGATTTCCCGATATAATTGAAACTCCAACTTTTTTAACCGCCAAAACAAACCATACACTTCACTAACTTCTTCATGCTTTTCTCCAAGCAGTGGCGGATCCAGAGGCCGCCTGAGTCCCCTCCAAAATGTTTAGTATATAGAATGTGTTGGATACGAAATCCCCAGTCAAAAAATCTTCAAACCAAAATCGCCAAAAACGAAATCCCCAAAAACAGAATCCCCGAAAAGAAAATCCCCAAACATATAATCCCCAAACACAAAACCCCCAAATACATAATTCCGAAACACAAAATCCCCAAACACATAATCCCCAAATCCCCATTTGTGGGACGCGCGTGCGTCGGATAGAACTTTACAATTTTTATCGGATTATATTAAATGAAAACATTTTGATTGTATTGAAAAATAATTTTTTTTTTGCCTACACTAAATAAAAATATCGAAAATAACCAATAATTTGTTTATCAAATATGGTACACATATAGTTCATTGAAGCATCATTTCAAAATCACGAATTGTTACATGTTACAGATAACAATTTCAACACTGTGGTTGTCGAGGTGTAATGAAGTTGACAAATTAGCGTTTTATTATTTTATTATTTTTATTAATTTATTTTATTGCTGAGAAGGATTATGAGGGACTTTGGTTGACACAATCACTACCAAAAAAGAATATTGTGATGCATACAAAGTAACTGCCTAATGCGCAAATTCCTTGACGGCTGTACGAACCTAACTAATATATTTTAAAAAAAAATCTGGTTTCTGCTAGACCTAAATTTCCCAAAAAAGGATTTGTCCGAATTCATAAATTGAGCACCACGGGAAGCTTAATTTTGCCCTTTTTCATTTAAACTAAAAACTGGGATATTAAAATCAGAAACTTCTTTCAATTTGAGGATTTTGAATTCAAGGAATTCGTATTTGGGGATCTTGTGTTTGGGGATTTTGTAATTTGGGGATTTTTCTTCATTTTGCGAGTTTGTGATTAGGGCTCCGACATAGAACTTGGTCTTAGAATATTCGAGGAAATACCCAATAAGATTTCTAAAAATGACAGCGAATACAAATTACGTTTTCTCTGGAACTTAGTTGTCAACAGACTGCTTTAAAACATGCAAGTTGCCGGGCTGCAGAGTATGTGCTTAAGACAGGTGATATTGCTATTGGCTAAGTGGTGGGTAATTTCTTTGTGTTTCTATTAAGGTGTTGTAGAATGCCCCTCAAAAACATTCCATTTGGTCTGATAACTTTGGGGTAAAAGTTAATCCGAGCAAAACAAAGCTTGTTCTCTTGAGAAGTCTAGGGTGCTTTCACTCATTTGAACCTGTAACTCGGGCCTCTTGTGCTGGAGGCGAGCCTACGGTCATTTACATACCTTCACGACAATGATCAGTGGTTTACCTCAGGCCCCGGTCATGCTGCTTTTCTGGAAAACCCAAATATTCCGACAAAGATTGACTACACCTCAACCAAACATGTGCTTGACAAGCATTTTGTCAGCCTGATGATTCCGTTGCCTAATTCAATAGGAATCTATGCAAATGACTTTAAGACGGATAAAGGATTAGATGTCAGAATTTTCTCTGAAATAACCTAAATATAGTATCTATTGCGGAATCCTTGAATGCAGAAATATTTTCAAGACCAAGGTTACAGCGATTCCCGAAGCTCAGATCTGGCTGGAGTGTGACGTGATATAAGCTACCGCAATTTTCACCGACAGTGAAGCAATAATTAAATCCGTAGAACCGGGTCTGACTTCGTCGAAAATCGAAGAATTTTCACTAAATGCGTGCGCTCCTTAGCATTTTTTTATGTTGGATTTTGAGTCACTGTGGCTTTGCTCGTAACTGTAGAGCAGATCAGCTCGCCAGGCAGGGTATATCAGGCAGGCAGCTCTAATTCGTCGAAACGTTTATATAGTACGACTTCCAATATAACTTTCAACAAAGCCGTTGCATTGCGTAGAAGCTGCGGTGGTAAATACTAAGAGAAATGTATTTTTTAATTATTCTGCACCTGTCCTAAGTATCCTGTGCTTTGCTCTGGTAGAGGGAAACATTTCTTGGATCTCAATTCTATCCTGTACTAGATGACTTAAAAATCTATCGTCTTATTGAAAGTTTTGTCTAGATCAACGATTTTATGAGTCTCTATTTGAAACAGAACCAACCCTATTTTAGTCCATGGTAGGCACAGTAGCCCTTGTACCTTACCTTGGTTCGTGGTTTTCTATGTTCATCACTTTAAAACATTCGCTAATGAAGTTTCTGCTGCTGAACCTCAACCACTGTCAGGCGGCACAGGGGGTCTACTCACGCCGACCATCAGAGAATAAGGCATCGACGTTGCAATAATATACAACCAGTATAAGGACCTTAACGGTTCCATTTGGATGACCGATTAAAACAAGCAGGCGGCCATATGGTCCTGTGGGAGCCATGAATTCCAATAAGACATGTCAGAACCAGCGAATTGGCTCGTAAGATCTAAAATAAACGGCATCAATATATGCAGCTGCTACACTCCACCGAGACTTGATATTGACGAATTCGAAACAATGCTAAATCTGCTCGTGCATGACGCTAGAATGCACTTCCCAAAAATAATTGCAGGAGACTTCAACGCATTAGTGACAGCATGGGGAAGCCAAGAAACAAATACTTGAAGACGCGTAGTCCTTGAAGCCTTTTCGCAGTTAGACGTTGTCCTTATGAATTCAGGATATACAAACACATTTAGAAGAGGAAGCTTCGGTTCCATTATTGACCTCACATTCGTCAGTAGTTCCTTGATGAGTATCGAGTGTTGCGTTAGCGAAGGCTACACTTATAGTGACCACCAAGCAAGTATGTTCTCGGCGGTTAGCAGAACGGCCCAAACAAGGAAATTCCCACTAAGACCTTTGACGAGAAAACTTTCGCCCAGAGTCTAATCGAGAAGACTGCTGTCAAAGGATGTACTGAGCAGAAAACGGGACAAATTATGCTGCAAACAACAGAAGCATGCGACCCCTCCATGTCAAGAGAGAAGTACTCTTAAAACCGGAAGGCAAACTACTGGTGGAACGTGCGACATAGGTGAGCGCGACGACTATTCCAGCGAGCAAGGCAGTCTCCAGAGAGCGAAGTGTTAGCTTAATCTTATAAGACTGCATCTAAAACACTGAAAATAGCAGTTTGCACAGTACCCGAGAAATTTGTTGAAACATTCGAAGCCTGTTTAGATGTTTATATATGTAAATAAACATAAACATTTAGATTTTCTTGTCTATATGGAAAAGGCAGATACTGGTACTTATACCGAAACCCAGTAAGCCACCTGGGCGAACCAAATTCTAACCGCTCAATTTACATTTTGAACACTGGAGAATAATTTTCACCAAGCTGAACGCCATAGTTGAGGAAAAAGGAGGCTTGCCGGACCACCAGAATACTTATCGAGGATAATAAAAAGCTGCATTGCGCATAGAGTTTTGCAGTACAAAACTAACGATGGATCTAAAGAGTATGATATAACAGCAGACGTCCCACAAAGATCCGTACTAGGTTCTCTTCCGTGGAACATTATGTATAATGACAAATTGAATTTGTCCGTCCCTAAGGAGGTGACGATAATAGGGTTCGCAGATGATATAGCAGTCGTTGTTGGCGCTAAAGATTTTGTTTATGCGGAAACGGACGCCAGTGAAGCAATCACAACTATCAAGCTGTAGTTGGAGAAGGTTGGACTGGAGCTGGCTGAGCGGAAAACCGAAGCTGCCCTCATTGGCAACCGCAGAAAAAGGAACTCTCTGAATGTCAGAGTCGGAAACAGCACTATTACTCCAAAGCCCGCAATTAGGTACTTGGCGGTGATGATCGACGCGAAGTTGACATTCGGAGAGCATCTCAAGTATATATGGGGGAAAGCGACAAGTGCTGCAGCGGTTTTTTTTTCAAGGATAATGCCCAACATAGGAGTCCCCAGTCAGAAGAGGAGATTCTTATTATCTAGAGTTATAACCTCTATCCTGCTGTACGCATCAGTAGTATGAAGCGGTACTCTTCGTCACGCTTGCCACATCCGAAAGATCAACTCGGGCGACCGGTAGCGCAGCGTGTTGAGGCATCAGTCTCATGTTTGACTACCGGCGTTTCGGGTTTGAATCCCGTCCACGACGACGTTCGTGGCCATGGATGTGCAGGAGGTGCATGCTGGCAATTGCATTCTCTGAAACCAAATTATGCCAACGAAACGTCAACTGGGCCACTTGGAACACTTAACGCGCTATGCCCCACAAGGGGTTAGGGCAATTGAGTATATCGAAGGAGTGCACACAAAGTGTGCTGTGCATATTGAACAACTTCAGGTGCAGCGGTATACGTGGTTGCCGGAATTATCCCAATAGACATTCTGGCAGACGAAATGTTGCAAGTTTTTAGAAGTAGACGTTTGCATCCATCGGAAGTGACGGAAGTGCGGAGGAACAGAGAAAGTTGTGAATCTCTGATGGAATGGCAACAACGTTGGGAGGAAGCATCGAAAGCACGTTGACCGCATAACCCAACTAACAATTTTCTTATGTTTTCTTATAGAATTCTTAAATAGTTTTATAAGCGAGAAAGTGGCGTATGAAATTGGGAGGATAAGACACTCTAAGAACTCTTGAAGGCTTCTTCAAAACTCTAACAAGAGCACTTTAAAAGAATTTGTTTTACCTCCAGGTCGATTACAAACAAAAAGTTTGTAAAACTTTAAAAGAACTAAGAACCCTGAAGATGGGCATATGCCCGAAATATATTGGTTAAACAAAAAATCGTTCAACTTTCATTTTCGCGAATCGACCTGGAGGTAAAACAAGTGCTCTTGTTAGAGTTTTGACGAAGCCTTCAAGAGTTCTTAGAGTGTCTTATCCTCCCAATTTCATACGCCACTTTCTCGCTTATAAAACTCTTCAAGAATTCTATAAGAAAACATAAGAAAATTGTTAGTTGGAAACCTATCCCACAAAATGACATGTGGACAAACCGAAAGTGAGGTAAATCACTACCCCACCCAGTTCTTAACTGGGTGAGGTAGTGATTTACCTCACCCTGACTGGGAATGGTGGATATCGAAAATATCTACTCAAGTTCAAATTGGATGATTCCCCTGACTATCCAAGATGTTGAGCCGGAGAACCGAAGGATCCAGACCACGTTCAGTTCCATTGTCCGAGATTTTCAGGAAACCGCGAAGAAGGAGGCAGAATTGGGTAGTGGCACTAGTCCTCAGAATTTGATGGAACATATGTTAAAATCTGCGCCAGACTTTAATTCAGTGAGTCGCACTACCGTATGCGATATCCACAAGCAACTCCAGGAGGAGGAAGAAAGGCGTAAGTTTACAAGGCGCCGTGCCGGCTGATTAGCCTGCGATAATAACGAGAGGTCTCGCAGTGAAACTGGAAAGAAGAAGGTGTTTTTTGTTTAGTCGATAAAAATCCAACAAATCGATGATGCGCATCGCATCGCTATCGGTATTTTTTGAAGATTCTTACATCACTTTTGACAAAAAAAATGCATCGTTACATACACTTTCTCCAATAAAAAATGCGTCAGCGATTCCAACAGACGCATGCCTCTTGAGGACCGAAAGATGGATAAATGTGGATACCCTTAACTCTCCAAGTAATCAAGTCGACCCTCTTCCAAACTCAATTTCTAGATCCGCCACTGTTACTAACCAATTTTCTTTCCATCGTTAAATTCTTTCACCTGAAGCGAAACTCACCATACAATTTCTTTTCATCATCCAACCATTCCGTTGATTGGTTTCTTTTCCTTCCTTAATTTCCCACTGCAATTTTCCAATTAAGTTTTATTTGACAGCAATGACGAAAAGGATACCCTCCGGTTTCCACCGCATATTGGCACCTGTCGAACCAACTTCACGCAATTTCCTTTACATCTGTTTTTTTTTTTTTTTTTTTTGAACCATAATGGTACTGAAGTATATTAGAGAATCTGCCTTGTATCTAGATACCGTAGGAGAACGAACGGACAGGCAAAGTCCTTTGAAATTCTCGCTACTTCATTTGTTCTTCATGAACTTCTTTTTTCGTTTCCAGCAGGTGTTTCTCTGTATACTTTCCTGGAGAGTGTGAGCATCTTCGGCGATGCTGGCCAAGAGAAGACTATCGATGTTTTGAGGTTCTACACGACCATGTCCTTATGCAAACCAGTGGGAAGAGACGTCACTTCATCGTGGGGAATAATGAGCCCCAAAGGAACAATATTCGGTGCTAATGAGATTTTGAAATTCGTCGTCGTAGAAAGTTCATTCATTCTGGATAAACACTTTCCAGGATATACATACTTCAGTGTTTACAAACGATAAGACGGAATTAGTTGGTCGAAACTCTGTTATTAGAATGGCGTGGTGAAATTTAATTTGTTTGAAATTGTTTCGTAAATTGGCTCGGATTGCGAGAGTTCAGAAAATTGGTCGGTCAATTGAATGGGATAATTAAGGATAGTGAACTGCTTTATATCTCCTTGGAATTTAAATATCTCTCGCTACGAGTATCGGGCTCAGAATATTCAGATGAATGAAGACGATTTATCCTATCCATTTATTCGTCTTCTTATTAATTGTAAAATGGAAAGCTGCGCCTCGTAAGTAGGTCGGTGCATTGAGCCGGCATCCCGACGTTTCTTTCTAGCGGTTCGTGGCTTTGAATTTCGCCGCGGCCATGGCCCACAGTTTTTTGTGTTATCTTCTCTTTGTGGTGTGGATCGTAAGAATAACACTCAGTCTTTCCCAGCTTCTTACACAATGCTACTATTTTAAGTTGACAGTATATGTGTGCTAGCAACGTGTATCATCCGAAACAGGTCATATAATAACGAAATATCAACTAGGTTTCCTGGGAGTAGTTGACGCGCTATGTCCCACAAGGAGTTAAGGCAAATAGTCAGTACTCTATATATATACATACCTTCATTAATTGCACCCAATTTTTTCAATAGACCTAAACGATAATACTCATAAGTACTGATTAAAGCACTCTTTTAAAGACGAGACTTATGTTTTCAAAACTTATTTGCAGAAAATTTATTTATTCACAAAGTTGCTCAATTTCTAAATTAATCTAATCTATTCTAAACCAAAGACAGACAATAATGATAAACGCTAGCGATACTTTAAGCCAACACAACAATGGACTTTTTCGGGCATGATTTTAATCAAAATTTCCATACAAATATTTTCCATTAATACGTCAGGACGACAATTGTTTTTCCAACATCCTGATTGACTTTAATCTTTTTGAACGCTCCTCGTGTGCCTTGAGAGTTTGATATCATCATCTATAGGCGCTATGTTGCTTATCATTTCAACGACAAAGCACGTCGCGCCATAAATCCTTTCTCTTCGGCGTTAACTGACTTGATCCTTTTTTCGTTTATTATGTAGAGACAGTGTGTAGGATGGCAAAACCTCATCATCTTGCCACCTAACAGTAACCAAATTTAATAGGTTCTTTAATATCTAACTTCACATACTGACAATATCCAACACGAACATCCTTCGATGGAGTTAATGTGGTTGGAACTCATCAGCCCCGCCGTTCGTTCGTTTGATATTGGATTTATGTACAGAACTGTTTTCGTCGAAACTGAACATCTTGTCCGGGCATACCATTTCGCAGTTTTATGGAAGTCACTCAAAGTGAATTGCCATTTTCCGAGCATACCCCCCCCCCCCCCCCCTCTTCAGGAGATTCATATGTGTCAAACAGCCGAAATGGGGGTTTAACGAACAAATCCACTGATATCAACAGGTCTTTCGTAAAAGTGTTATTTGGGTAGGATCTCGAAGAAATGTGTGGGTTAACTTCATCACGGGGATGGGGGATGAGTTTTTACTGTGAAAAGGATTCAAAATTCCGCATGAAATTAGTATGTTATATGGGTTCTTCCTGTAGAAGGGTTAAACGCATTTCAGTCAGGTAAAGACCCTGACGCCTTGGCGTGTTTTCAGCTTGAGGAATCGTTATAGTCGAGTAGGTCCAAAGAAATTTTACACGGTGTTGAATTTTGAACAAACGGAAAATATTATACACGGTGTCCGGATATTACCGGATAAACGCACTGTCACGTGGTTTCCCAAGTAATTTCCAGCCAAAAAAATATAAAGTAACATTTTTTTCTAAATCTTAACCCTTTAGCTGCTACACACATTTACATTTTTTTGTGAAAATTTCATTGCTCACACTACTAAAAACTCAATAGGCGCGTTTTTTCAACAATTCAGATCAGAGTAGAACAAAAATTCGACGCCTTACACTAACAAAATTGTTCTGCAGAGAGCAGGTTGTTTGTGTAATGCGTGCTATTGTTGTTCTGCTCTTGATCTGCACTGTTGAAAAAACGCGCCTAATATCTCTACAACCACACTAGCTAGAGCACTCAAATGAAAAATTTCTCGCAGCAAATACATTGCTGTAAAATACAAAATTATAATAATTTCGCAAAAATCGGACGAACGGTTATTGTTATAGTTGTGTTATTATAGCTCTTTAAATCCAATTATTCTTTTTCTTTTACCAGGAAAAATAAATTTTGTTAATACCTATTTTCTCAAATTTTTGCATACATAACGTGCTTGTTCGGGTTTAAAAATTTACTCGTATTCTTTATTGTATTACGATCAAATCGAGTTAACATCATTTTATCCTAGTTACTTTATTTCTGGCAGTTATAGCCCTTTGAATGTATGAAAACGTGAATTTTCACTTAAAAGTGAAAAAAAAAATATAAAATCGAAGGTATGATACCCATCACGTTTCGCGTACAATAACTTCAATAGTAGTTGCGCAGATAATTTTCATCCATTCTGCATTTCCCGAAATTAGCATTAGCATTTAGTAAAGATATCTTTAGAAACAAAAAAAAAACACAGAAAAATTTGCTTTTGGACCGGTGTCCGTCCCATGGCAGCTATATGATGTAGTAGTCCAACCAAATTCAACGAAATTCGGGAATGTGGTCTAGCGATAGATACGATTGGATAATATGAAATTTGGTAAATAAATCACTGAAAATACAAAAAAAAAGTTTTTCTCACAAACTCTGACTTTTGGACCGGTCGTTCCTATGGCAGCTATAGAACGTAGTGGTCGGATCGCGTAGGTTCCGACATACAGCACGCAACAGAAAAAAGACTTTAAAAGAAATTTCAGCTCAATAGCTTTGAAACTGAGAAAGTAGTTTGCATAGAAACAGACGGACCGACGGACAATACTTAATCGACTCATCTCGTTATACCGACCAAGAATTATATACTTTATATGGTCGGACGGAGGTACCTCCGCCGAAGCCTGTCCCAAGCCATGGATGTAAAAGGAGGAGGGAATGATAGCTGTAGTCTGACTGAATGAGTTATATCTAAGTCTGTCAGGTCATTAGGGTGGCATGGCTCACGTAGTCAGACCTACAACATAGTTGTGTGAAATCTGGCACGCTATGAACCATCTGAACCAGCTATCACGGAGGCCACCCCTGATTAGGGTATAGCATGGATTGACAACCCATTTTTTAAAAACTACTCCATGTAAAGAAACTTGGAAAAAAGCCTCGGAATGAACGGATCGTCAAAGACGACCACGCAGTAGTTCACCTGATTATTCGTTCGGATCCTGAAATATAGGCTCCCTGAACCGACAGGGAGTCGGGAAGGCCCTCGCACAACAGGTCGATAAATACAAGCTGAGTATCACTGCAATTCAGGAAACAAATTGGCTTGGCAGAGAAATCGCACACAATTTTCAAAAGCGATAAACCATCTGGACGCAAAGAGTTTGGAGTTGCGTTCATCGTGAACAAACACCTCAAACCGCACGTTATTGACTTCAAACCCTTCAATGAAATGTTGTGTGCGATTCGCATTGAGACTCGATTTTTCAACCATTTGCTCATTAACGTGCAAGCCATCACTGATGTGAAGGAAGAACCAGTGAAAGGCGTGTTTTACGACCACCTGGAGACATTGTTCGACTCACTTCCAACAAACGACGTCAAAATACTGCCGGGAGGGTTAGCATCGGGGAACCATAGGAGGACACAGCCTCAATGACAACGGTCAACGACTAATCAACTTCGCATGCAGTAGAAATCTGTCGTAAGCTCAACATGCTTTCCGCACCGACGCATTTATAAAGAAAACTGGAAAATTCCGTATACACGCACCGTTAACCAGATTGACTACGTCCTCATATGCATAAGATGAGCTTCAAGTGGTCCGATCATGCCGAGGAGCAAATCGCAAACCATCACTTGGTAAAGACAACCTATCGGTGTAGGATCTCTTCAGTGCACCAATCAGGAATCAGCCCTAAAAAACTAATTGCGGTTGACACACTCTTGATCTGCGCCGCGGCGCAGGCATATGCAGCCACCCTTGAAGAAAAACTGACACCTATGCTACACAACATGGACAGCATAGGTGTACTCGCGTTTTGCAAAGAACTAATATAAAAGGTTCTATCGAGGAGGCCGCAGAGAAGTTTGTGGGAGATAAAGCCACTGCCATCTTTACTCTCAGGCAGGAGTGTCAGCTGATTGTCAAAGCACTAACGACATGACAAGCAGTCAACCAAGTGTGAACTCGCGCGGTCGCCCGGTAAAATTTCGCGATATTTGTGCGTAAAAGTGAGTTTAGTGTCGGGATTTTAAGTGAAAACAAAAGAAGTGGCTATCAGTGCCGTGTGAAAGTGAAAAAAACGTGAAGTGCCGGGAAATATCGAGTAAAATGGTATATTGAAAAGTGCGAGGTTAGGAAAGTGCGACACGGGAAATTTCGGATTTTTCGTTAATTTTCCGGCAATTTGGCTAGTGTGAATGGTGCAGCACTACCTTGGGTCGAATCCTCGGGCCGGTGAGTTCAGCGGAAACTCACGGAAGTGCCCCAAAAAGTGAATTCAAAGTGGTTGTCAAATGACAACATTACAGGTGATTTCCGGCCTTTTCATCGGAATTCATAGGGTAAGTATACATTTTTTGTTGTGCTAAAATTTTAGTGGATTGATGCGCCCCAAAATGCGGATTTTGACGACGATGTTGACGAGCCAGACGAAAGTTTCACCGCCAGGCATCTAGTCCTGTCAGCTGCAGTGAAACTTTCGTCTGGCTCGTCAGCAACGCGTGCAAGACCCGTATTTTGGGGCGCATCAATCCACTAAAATTTTAGCACAACAAAAAACGTATACTTACCCTATGAGTTCCGATGAAAAGGCCGGAAATCACCTGTAATGTTGTCATTTGACAACCACTTTGAATTCACTTTTTGGAGTACTTCCGGAGTTTCCGCTGAACTCACCGGCCCAAGGATTCGTCCCATGGTAGTGCTGCACCATTCACACTAGCCAAATTGGCAGAAAATTAGCGAAAAATGCGAAATTTTCCGTGTCGCACTTTCATAACCATACTCATGTCTCGCGCACTTTCGAGCAGTTCATTTAGGTCGGAAGTTCGCGGCACCTTGCGTTTTTTCACTTTTAAATATCAGTGATAAGCACTACTTTCAATTGCACTTAAAATCGCGACACTAAAATCACTTTTACGCACGAAAATCGCCAGATTTCAAGAAGTCGACTGCACGCGTTCTTGACTTTGTTTACATATGGTTCACTGCTTGTCATGATGTCATTACTTTGACACTCCGGCCTGAGAATAAAGATGGCGGTGATAAAACTCGACGAACGCGAAATGACAGGTTCGACGAAGAATGCCACACTGTTAGAAATTTTGATTTTAATTTAATATTTTTAGTATTAGATATACCTATATAACGACACCAAAATTTATTTAGAATTCAAAGTTTTCAAATAAAATTTTAACTAGTGTCGCTATTAAAATTTAATTCCATGTGGGATTACTTTGTTCATTCTTTTTTTAGGTAAAATTATTAACTTCGCTGAGTTTGTTTTTACGCTTCGGCATTTTTCCCTGGTTTGTTGGTTGGTTAGAGTGGCTGTTACAAGTGGCAAGGAAAGAAAACACAAGTAGCGCTAGGTGCGTCGTTTTGATACCGCACGCCTCATAAGAAGAATAAACCGTTGCTATCAAGAACGTTCTGAGGTATTCGTCCTCAGATCCATTCTGTGGAGTTAAGAAAACGTATTATCTTCCCGATACTCTTCGAGGAGATGTCGGATATATCATGGAAGAAAGCACTGCCCAGTTCTTGATGTCTGATTCTTGCAAGAGCCGGGCATTTGCACAAGAAATGGATCAGAGTTTCCTCCTCCTCATTTCTGCACCTTCGGCAGAACATGTTGTAAGATATACCCAATCTGGCAGCGTGCACTCCCACCGGCCAATGCCCCGTCGTAACCGCTTTAACTTTTGCGACATCCGAACGGGTTCTCTTCAGAAGGGCATACGATTTGCGTGCATCATATGATGGCCATAGTTTCTTAGACGTGCCACACGTTGTCAGTGCGCCCCCTCTTTCACTAGCCCGTGTCATGAAATGTGTACGAATCTCTTTTTTTACGGCACTAAATGGCGGGTAGACAGTCACCACGTAGGACTCGTGTAGTGCAGAACCCTGTCTCGCCAGTTGATCGGCCCTCTCGTTCCCCTCTATGTTCCTATGACCTGGAACCCATAAAAGAGAAACTCTGAAGAGGTCCGCCAGTCCAGCCAGTTCACTGCGGCATTGTTTGACTATTTTCGATGAGATTGTTATTGATTCCAAAGCCTTCATCGCGGCCTGACTGTCTGAGAAGATCGCGACACTCCTAGTGGTTCCTGTGCTTCAACATCCTACACGCTTCCCTCATTGTTAGCACTTCAGCTTGAAATACGCTTGCACAGTCTGGGAGGCGAAAAGACATTGATGCATTGAGATCCTCAGAAAAGATCCCCGCACCGACTCCACAATCCATTTTAGAGCCATCAGTGAATATTTTGCAGTTGTATCTTCCGGTCACCAATCCTTCACTCCATTCTGCTCTCGTTGGGAACCTTGTTACGAGGTGCTTTTTAAAGTCTACTTCGGTGACAATATAGTTGTTGGCAAAATGTCTCGAACTCCGACAGGTAGAGACTCTAATATATTGCTATGTCCATATGGTTTGGACGTCCAACATCCAGACTCCCTTAGTCTGGCAGCGCTGCACGCCGCGTTGAATTTTATTTGTAGGTCTAAAGTGAGTAGACATAGGATGATATTCAGTGTATCCGCTGGACATGAACGCATAGCTTCCGTGACTGTGATGCAAGCGGTTCTTTGCACTTTACTCAATAGGTCAATATTATACTTCTTACGAAGAGCTGGCCACCATACCAATACTTCGTAAGCGAGAATAGGTCGCACTACAGCCGTGTACAGCCCCATAAAACCATCTTTGGCTGAAGACCCTACTTCTGCCGCAAGTTCTCCTGCAGGCATAGAGGGCTATATAGGCTTTCTTTGCACGATGCTCATCTTCCAACTAAGTTTCGAATCGAGAATGACTCCGAGAGCGTTGGGTGACATTTTTAAGGAGTTGCCATTAAGTTGTGGAGGTCGTAACTCCGGTATTTTGGTCTTTGTTGTAAAGAGGACTAGCTCAGTTTTTCTCGGGTTCACACTAAGGCCGCACTATATAGTCCATTATTTTTTCAGTTTTCAGTCATCATTTTTTCTCAGCCTGCCCGGGAATCGAACCTTTGATCTCTACTTAATAGTATTGCGACCTAGACCGCTCGGCCACGTAGCATAATATTTCGGTCTTACAGTGAGTAGTTATGTTGATGCTTGAGACTAAAAAGGCTAAAATTGTGGGGTTTACATCCTAATTTCAATTTGACTAGAAATTAATACGTGAGATTTGTTATTAATATGGTCGTATTAGAAATAATTCCATTTGTAGTGGACCCCAACACAATATGTATTTAGCTGTATTTGTTGTTTTTGTTTTGCATTATAATTTGAATATAAAACCAATTTAATATGCATTTTAACACAGAATGTGTTGGGAAGAAAAGGACTCTTCCAAAAAGTATAAAATTTATTATGCATTGTATTAAAAAGGTGCTATAATAAAAGGGTTGGTTTAAAATTATTCCAAAAATTTTAACTGTTCAAAAACCACTTAACACAAAGAACGAAGCTTACATAAAATGTATCCAACGTACAACTGGAGCTGAGAGAAAAAAATATGACGAGCTACGACGAATGTCAAATAAAATAATTAGACATAAGAAGCGAAAATATTTTGAAGAGCAGTTTCTGAACATTATTGATAACATATATTAGCTAATAGAAACACCAGACAACTGTACAGACAAGTAAACACGATTAAGAATGGCTATCAACAGGACTAGCCTCTGTAAGGACCTGGATGGAAGCATTATCAGCGACACCGATAGCATCAACAAACGATGGGCGTCGTATTTCGAAGAGCTTCTTAATCTCGCATGTCTGGGTGCAACAGTCTCTTGTATGGACTCCGGCTGTAAATCAACAGTTTCTTGTGTATTCGAAATAGCCATGGAGTGTCTAGAGCGAGCGTTCATTTTTGAGCGATACTGAGGGTTGTGATTCCTTAACCGCGGAGCGAGCGTAGCGAGGGGAACCCCACACCAGGAACTGTTAGGTTAGGTTAGGTAAAGTGGCTGCCATGCTAACGCACAGCACACATAGACCACCACTGGGTCCGTTGTGATACCACTAGATCCACCTAATGAAAAACCTAGGCATTAAAACCAGCCTGTGCTGGCAATGTAACGATTGAGCTGTATTGCACTCGTTTCGTTAAGGTCCTCGAGTTCCCAAAAAATCGAACCTCCTCCGCCTCTCAGCCAGGGCCGGACAGTGACAGAGGAGATGGAGAACGCTCTCCTCCTCATCCACGTCATCACAGTTCCTGCAGTAGTCATTGTATGAGGAATGCGAAGCCTCCAGGCAAGCTCTCCTATAGAACAGTGCCCCGTAATAACCCTCACAACTCTGCCAATGTGATTTCTGTTCAGTGAAAGCAGTGTGGCGGAGTGGCTAGGGTCGAGTTTCGGCCAAATCAACTTCTTTGTTTGGCACGTAACGCCGTTTGACCATCTCATGTTCGCCCTGCCGACCGCAGTGGCTTTGATAAAAAGTTTGCACGATGAGGCTGGCATTTTGAGGTTAGCGTGGTCGCCGTCCCCACCCGAGCCAGCTCATCCGCCACGCAGTTACCTGCGAGGCCACACTGGCTCGGTATCCAACAGAGCGTTATGTTGAAATAACCACCCATCACTCTGAGGGTTAAACGACAGTTCGCGATGGTCTTCGATGTAGTCAGGACGGATTCAAGTGATCGAATTGCAGCCTGACTATCCGTGTAAATAGTGACGTCCCTCGTGGTCACCACATGATTTCCCAGCCAGTTCAGAGCTTCCAGGATTGCAGAAACCTCCGCCTGTAGGACGCTGCAGAAGACGGATTGACAAGTTAATTCCCAATCCTTCCGAATAGATGCCAGCACCGACTCCTCCGTCGGTCCTACAGCCATCCGTGTAGATGACAATGGAGTCGGTGGTTATAAGGGTGTTAACTCACCATAGATCCCTTGACGGAATCAAGCTGGTGTGGTTCCGACCGAAAATGTATTTCGCACAAGTGTAGTCAGTCTCCACAGGGAGATCCAAGTTACCCAGTATAGTCGAGTGTCCGCCACTCAACGTGCGTCCCTGGCCAGTTTTGCGAAGGCGTTAAGCCGTGTTAGCCGCCAGCTGTTCGCCATAAATGTCCAGGGGGGGCAAGCCGAGCACCATGTCTTGTCCGGCTGACGGAGTTGTTCTGAAAGCCCCCGTTATGGCCAGCGCCGTAAGCCTTTGTACCTTACTTAGTAGGTTGCAATAGGCCGCTACTCGGAGTGCCGTCCACCATACAGTTATTCCGTACAGTAGTATAGGACGTACTACAGCTGTGTATATCCAATATACAGCTTTAGGCTGCAGGCCCCAGTTCTTACCTATGGCCTTCCTGCACGAGTAGAGGGCAACAGTAGCTTTCTTTCTTCCGCATATAGCCCTAGGTCGCCCGTTTCACTCTTTCTATATGTACCTGTATCTGTTTCGTCCTATCATATCTGGAACGCACATTTTTTTTTTGTCTATGTACAATTTCGGTTTCAAATCGAAATCAGGTATGCGAAGGAAAGCGAAAATAGCCATGTACATACCCAATTTCGTTTTTAAACCTAAAACCATCGAAGCAATTTTATCATTGACCAACGCAACGCATTGTACGGATATTATTATACTCGTATTATGTACATTTGTACGTGCATAGACATATTCATTCATATACATATCATATTCATATCATACCCAATCATCCTACTCCAAATACAATAAATACACTCAGCTCAGTCTCAATCCTAACAAAACCTATTCATTCATATTAGTGATGTGTAACACAGTAACGAGTCGCTCTTTTGGAACGACTCATCAGGATGAGCGAAAGATTCGGCACAACGACATAGCCTTCGAGTCGTTCAATTTAAGAATGACTCACTGTAAAATTAATTCCCAAACTAGCCCATCGCATAAATATTACCCAACGCATAACCAATCCATTTCTCAATACATATAATGTACTACAAGACATTCATTCACTCACATCCCATCCCATTATCTATCTAAAAGCAAAACCACAATCATTTATCTACCAATCCACGCTCATTTCTCAATACATACATATAATGTACTACAATACATTCATTCACTCACATCCCATCCCATCCCATTATCTATCTAAAAGCAAAACCACCATCATTTATCTACTAAAGCAATCCCATCTAAATCCATTAATATTCATCTCTATGCAGTATGCAATGCACGCATTGTGTATACTTCTAAATATATTGTCGTGATTCAGTTTATAGGGATCGCCAAGTCGGAAAAGATAAAATAAAGAACAAATAGGTGAGGACCATCTCTACTCAATTCAGCGATCAACGCCGGACTTTTAGAGCTGATGACAACGTATCGCGAAGACCGTGTTACATTACTCACCTTGCTCCTATCGAGAGTGAGATAAAAAGGTTAATAAAAGCTATCGACGTACAATGGTAATAGCTTTAATTTCTAACCAAGAATGAACTTACTTTCTCTAGTTTACATCGATATTTATACTATTTTATTCCTAACTAATTTACCACGGTGCACAAAAAGTAGTTCAATAAGTGATTGACTTTATGGTTCAATATGTACTTGAATTACAAATGATTCACACGATGAAGAAACAAAATTTTGATGACAAGAAGAACAATAAAATGGCACGCGAGTAATGTGCTACGAGCATATAGGTATACAAGCGCGTCATATTTCATTAGAATAAAAATTGTCGAAAGAAATGAATTAATGAATTAATGTATGCAATTGTAAAAGCACATGGTAAATTAGTTTGTTTACATTGGACTGCATTATTTGCATATGCAAGTTTACATGGATAGATACACTACAATATACGCAACAACCCATGCTGACTGCAAATGCAAACATATCAAAAATAATTTACTTACGTCGCGTCCCACCGCACAGCCAAGTTTCTCCAAATACAGAAAACAATCCCAACATTCTAAAACAAAAGTATTCGTCTTACTTACGTATCATCATCTCAAGCTCAACTTTAAATGAAACAAAACAAAAACCCATAGCTTCCACTTCCACTACAGCTACAGTGTAAAGCAGCGTTCTGACGGGGCAAATACATGACATCGTGGCACGCTTTCGATCCCATGCTTGTATCGAGCGTGGACTGGAAAGTGAACTGCTTTTGCCTTGGGTTGTCGACCGTTCATACGACCACGATTTAGTTTATCCCATAAATCATTCTGTTTCAAATAATTACACCACTACTATACCCTAGTTTTAAATAAACTGTTTTGTGGCCATAACTTCTAAAATATGTATAAGAAATTTCGCATTTTTGACACCATTTTGACCCCCTTTTAGATCCCCCATCCGGGCTGAGGAGCATCCATCCCCACTATTTGGATGCTCCTCAGCCCTCTCCCTCCCTATCCCCTTCTCCATGTAAAATTCGTTCAAAAAGAGCGATACAAAATCGTATCGCACAATAAGATTCGTTCAAAAAGAGCGACACGAAATCGAACCGCACAAAAAGATTCGTTCGAAAAGAGCGATACAAAATCGAGCCGCACAAAAAGATTCGTTCAAAAAGAGCGATACAAAATCGAACCGCACAAAAAGATTCGTTCAAAAAGAGTCAATTGACTCTTTTGACTCTCTTTGAACGAATCTTTTTGTGCGGTTCGATTTTGTATCGCTCTTTTTGAACGAATCTTTTTATGCGGTTCGATTTGGTATCGCTCTTTTTGAACGAATCTTTTTGTGCGAGTTGATTTTGTATGCCCGCCCCAGATTGGCTGCCCCGTTTTCATGGGAAATAGTGGTCCTATCGGGCTGGCTCGAACTAAAGGGCATTGGGGGGTCGCTAAGTCCGAATCTGGGGTCAAAAAAGAGAAAAAAAAATGGGGTCGCCCATCCTAAGCTGGCAGCCTCCTTTTCATGGGAAATAGTGTCCGATTCGGCTGGCTCGAACTAAAGGGTATTGGGGGGTCGCAAAGTCCGAATCTGGGCTCAAAAAAGAGAAAAAAAAATTGGGGTCGCCCATCCTATGCTGGCAGCCCCCTTTTCATGGGAAATAGTGGTCCGATCGGGCTGGCTCGAACTAAAGGGGATTTGGGGGTCGCTAAGTCCGAATCTGGGGTCAAAAAAGAGAAAAAAAAATAGGGTCGCCCATCCCAGGCTGGCAGCCGCCTTTTCATGGGAAATAGTGGTCCGATCGGGCTGGCTCGAACTAAAGGGTATTGGGGGGTCGCTAAGTTCGAATCTGGGGTCAAAAAAGAGAAAAAAAATTGGGGTCGCCCATCCCAGGCTGGCAGCTCCCTTTTTATGGGAAATAGTGGTCCGATCGGGTTGGCTCGAACTACAGGGTATAGGGGGGTCGCTAAGTTCGAATCTGGGGCCAAAAAAGAGAAAAAAATTGGGGTCGCCCATCCTAGGCTGGCAGTCCCCTTTTCATGGGAAATAGTGGTCCGATCGGGCTGGCTCGAACTAAAGGGTATTGGGGGGTCGCTGACTCCGAATCTGGGGTCAAAAAAGAGAAAAAAAAACGTTGGGGTCGCCCATCCCAGACTGGCAGCCCCCCTTTCATGGGAAATAGTGGTTCGATCGGACTGGAATGAACTAAAGGGCATTGAGGGGGTCGCCAACTTCGAATATGGGGTCAAAAAAGAGAAAAAAAAATTGGGGTCGCGCATCTACGACTTTTATTGAATATGTTATTAACCAAGTTTCAGACTCTTTGCATGTCTCTTTTTGAACGACTCATTGGAAAGAGTCATAGCTTATGTGCTGGCACAGTGAAAAGAGTCATTATGCCCATCACTAATTCTTATAAATCAATTATGTAAGTACAATGTATTACATATATCTATGTACGTACTAACTACTACGATGTGTATCTGAAAAATCTTACAATGCACGACTCTACGAACATTTTCAATGTTAAATCTGAAGACTCGGTCCGGCAACGAACGAGTCTTCTTTTATGGAATCCCGGGCATTTGAATATCAGGTACTGAAAAGAACAGGTACACAAATCCCGGGATCCCGGTACTCAATACCGGTACGGGAAAAACCGGCTCATGGTTGAAAATACCGGTACTCAAATCTCGGGATCCCGGTACTCAATACCGGTACTAAAAAACCGGGATACCGGTACTCTTAGCTTTTGGTACCGGTACTGAGAAAAAACCCGGTACCAAACCGGGATCCCGTTATTAGGAACAGGCCTACTCCCAATAATTAAATCAAAACATGTATTCAGAAATGCTTAGCGCCGCAAGTCATCTTACGACCTGTGCTATGCTATGGCCACGAAACCTTGACCTTTAGTCTGGCATTACACTTTGCGTTTTTCTGCAGGAAGAGCAATCCCGCAAAAAAACGCATTGTCGTACAGGAAGAGGACCCTATAATTACACATTGCGTTTTTCTGCGGGAGAAGGTTGTGACAGAAATAAATATATCCCAGTGAGGATATTGATGGTTTTATTTTTGTGGCAATATAGTAGGTAAAAGTCGGGAGGCCGATACAGTTTCAGCCAGTCCTCCTCAATGGATTCACTGCATGAATTTCGTACTGGATGCATGAGTTTCTAGTTTGTCGTTGAACCGAAAAACGGAAGGTGTAATGCTTTTCATATACCACCGGTGTGTTCATCTTCTCATTGCGTTTTTTGGCGGGAGAAGCCTTCCCGCTGTCGTTGGACTTGCTGCTGCAAAACGATTCCGGCAAACTGCAGCATTGTCGTTAGAGGGACTACACACCTTCAGTTTATCGCTCAGTTTATCACGTGTGACATCATGTCTGAAAGATAATCCATGTGAACTGCGCAGTTTTGGCAGAGTTTTTACGCAGATTTGAGATCTGTGCATTCGGACCCTGTTTTGCAACGATAATCTGCGCAGATTACACAGTTTATCGTTCAGTTTTATCAGTTTTCGACCAAATTTCACCATGACCACCGGTACCGCACAGGGCACAGTTAGTTTGAACGATGTGCACACTTCGCCAAAATTGATGGAACTGAAGAAAATATCGAAACTAATTTAGCGAAAATTGAATGTAGCCTACACACCTTCAGTTCAGATAACTGCACAGATTTTTTCACAGATACGAGTATTTAGCACAGATATCTGCGCAGATAAACTGAAGGTCTGGTAGTCCCCTTTACGCATAAGTGTAATGCGTTCCATTAAATGTACACGTTCCTCTTCTTGGACGACAATGCGTTTTTTGCGGGATTGCCATTCCTGCAGAAAAACGCAAAGTGTAATGTCACGCTTACTCAAGACTCCGAAAACATGTTAAATACATTTGAAAGTAAAGTTTCTTGAAGTTTAGGGAGTAGTTTGAGACCGAAATAGATGGCACATCCGGTACAACCCTAAGCTGTACAAACTGTACGAAGAGCTGGGTGTTTCGAGAATCGTCAAACTACAGCGTCTACAATAGACAGGACATACTATATACAACGAATGGACGATGACAGCATGCGAAATTATTAAATGGACGACGCGTCCATGGAGCAGGGCTGCGAGGAAGACTGAGAGCTCGTTGGAAAGACTCAATAGATGAGGACGGCGAACCACTGCTGGGCGTCTAAAATTGAAGGACGCGGTCACTTGACCGAGATAAGTGGAGGACGATGATCCAGGCGACCAGGGCTCGACGTCAGGCGGTTGCACCAGGTTGACGATGATAGTCGGAGATGCCTCCTTGCAAACTTGCGTTGCAAACTTCATGAGTCATGACAAAGCTAATATACTCTACTTCGTGAAAGGTATAAAAATCTCGTCTAACTTGATGGGACTGAACAACAAGGAAAGGATAAGACATCACGTCACACAAAAAAATCAAATGGCAAATAAGATATTCAAGAATTTAAAATGGGTGAGCATAAAGGAATATGGAAAAATAAAAAATGGAAAATGTGGAATGAAAACTGGCAAATTGGAAGAGGGAAATGGTTATGCTACGTCACACAAACAAATGGAATTTAAAACAAGCTTCCCGAAGGTATTATACCTTCATTATGACTTATGGTGCATTTGCCACTTTGAAATTAGTAGTAAAACTTGTTCCGATTTCATTGTTCCTATGAGACTTATATGAAATAGTTGGTCGATTTCAACGAAATTTAGTAACATAGTTTGGTAGTCAATATGATTGAATAATATTAAATTTGGTAATTATATCTTCAGAAATAAATTTTTTTCTAACAAAAACTTGCTTTTGGAAGGATCGTTCCTATGACAGCTATATGCTAAGGTAGTCCAATTTCAACGAAATTTAGGATTGTAATTTGGCTAAAGATACTATTGACTCGTGTCAAATTTGAAAGAGATATCTTTAAAAGTAAAAAAGTTTTTCTCACAAAGACGAATTTTTGGACCGGTCGTTCTTATGGCAGCTACATGACGTAGTGGTCCGATTCCGTTGGTTCCGACATATATACAAAATTTCAGCTTGATAGCTTTATAACTAAGGGACTAGTTTGCACAGAAACAGACAGACAGACGGACAGACAGACAAACCGACAAAGCTTAATCGACTCGTCTCGTCATACTGACCAAGAATACACATACATACATATATAGTTTATATGGTCGTAGATGCTTCCTTCTGTGCGTTGCAAACTTCATGACAAAGTTAAGGGTATATTAACTCACATCCGTGAAGGGTATAATGAGAGACTGAAAATAGAGAAGGGAAAATGAGAAGTGATAAATCGAAAACAGAAAATAAAAAATAAAAAATGAAAACGTGGGATGAAAACTGGAAAATTGGAAAGGGATTTGGAAATGTCACTTCACAGAAAAAAATCAGATGGAAAATGAGGGATTAAAAATGGGGAGTGGAAAATGTCGACTGGAAAATTGAAAACGAGAAATCAAAACTGGGAATAGGAAATAGAAAGAAGCGGTGTTGAGTTAAATTCAAAAATCAAAAATCTAAATTCTGAAATTAGAGCTCACGCAGACGACAAACTTTTTAGTTCGCAGAAAAACTAAATAGTTAAGTCAGAAAAATAGAACACACGGTGTTTTATGAGACCGCGCACACAGCGATTACTAAATAGTTTAGTTTGCTGTGTGCGCGGTCTCATAAACCGCCGTGTGTCCTATTTTTCTGACTAAACTATTTAGTTCTTCTACAAACTAAAAAGTTTGCTGTGGGTGCCACCTCTTAGAGCCCGGCACGAGCTCTTAAGCGGATCGAAAATTCGAAATTTTAAAGCTCTGGAAATGTAAAATTTTAGAAAATTTAATTTAAACTGTTACAAAAAACCAGTCCATTTCCTGCCCACACCATTAAGGCTTACTATCAAAATGCAATCATTTTCGATAGTCAATTCGCCTTTATGTATAAATAACGTGCGATTTATTCGCACGAGCTTCATAAAATCATGAAATGCGTATGATACCATCGGGTCGGTACTTTTATACTTTTCCGTTTTTTTATATACCCAAGTATTCGTATAATAGAACAACACCACAAGAATCCATTGAGTACTCAATTCTGCACAGGACATGTACTTACGAGCGAGCACACACACCTGTCGTTTTAAGGACAATATGTTTTACGAGATCATGAATGGCAGCGGGAGTTATTTTTTGTTTTTATTATTATTATGGCGACGTTTTTTACGACTCCGTACTTATATGACATTTGAGGGTCATGTTTGGGTGGATAGCTAGCTAGCTCATAGTCATGTCACGGGAAATGTCGATGGACTTCATGCTTACTGTAGTATGTGATTGAAACAATAGGTAAGGAGGAGCGTCGTCAATGTATACAATACAGTTTTTAAAATAAAATATTCGAAAGGCTGGTCTCATGGCTTAAATAATTGCTTCCGTGTGGAACACACCCAATAATATTTAATGACTAGACTGAAAGTGATGAGACTAGTCAAAGCTGAAGAAAAGTTAATGGTTTCTAAATGGAAAGCTAATGCATTAAATTACGCGCGTTGCCTACTTATCGAATTTGGTTAAGATGGGACCACGGAAAGCGCTCGGACTAAAGGCTAGTACTAATGCTGGACATTCACAGACATCGAAAAGCCAAAATTTTCCTGGTCGAAGCCAGAATTTCGCTGGTAAAACTATGGATTTGACAGGGAAATGTCGGCTTCGATCCGTAAAAATTTGGATTTGGACCGTCCGTTTGCGAAAATCTTGCACTTATCTCTCCAATAATAAAAAAGATACAATGGAGCACAAAATGAAATTTTGAAATGTGTTAGTATTGAGGTAGCGAAATTTTTTCGTGCGAACGAAATTTTTTACAGGTTTTGTATGAGATTTCGCACGAAAAACTGATGTTAGTACATAGCTTAACGCAAAGCATGGATCATTGCATATCCCCATCCGTCATATGAATATATAGGACGGGCCAAACATTGGCTGGAACGATATCGTAGTCAAGTCATTGTCCTTGTCATCTTATCGGAACGTGTAGACGCAAATCGCTACGTTGTGATCGACAACGATGTCGTAGCTACAAAATATTGGATAAGTCGTTGCGTGTAGACCGTCCATAATGGCAAACGTTTTCATCATCGTCGTCGCAAACGTGAAAGTTTCACTCGATGATGCAGGCACATATAACTTGCAAGCATTGGATAGGAACTTTTCAAAGTCTTTGGCGGGGTCCAAAATCTTTGAAAAGTTCCAATCCAGCGGAGCGATACGTCGCTGGATTGATCGGCCGCCGGTGGATCGCCACAAAATAATATTGTATATCTGGCGATCAAAGTTATATGAAACTGAAAAAAAGCCGCTAATGATTCGTCGGGCAATTACAATATCGGCCGATCGATCCGGCGGCGACAGATCGCTCCTTCTATGTGGGGTCTAAGCCTGGCATTACACTCTCCGTTTTTCTGCAGGAAGAGCAATCCCGCAAAAAAAAGCTTTCTTTCACAAATAAATATATCCCAGTGCGGATATTGATAGTTTTATTTTTGTGGCAATATAATAGGTAAAAGTCGGGAGGCCGATACAATTTCAGCCAGGCCTCAATGGATGCACTGTATGAATTTCGTCACTGAGTGCATGCGTTTCTATTATATCGTTTGAACCAAAAAACCGAAGGTGAAACGCGTTTCATATACCACCGTGTGTTCATCTTCTCACAGCGTTTTTTTTTTGCGGGAGAAGTCTTCCCGCTGTCGTTGGACTTGCTGCTGCAA
The DNA here is from genome assembly GCA_964017055.1 of Chloromyia formosa. Classification (NCBI taxonomy): domain Eukaryota; kingdom Metazoa; phylum Arthropoda; class Insecta; order Diptera; family Stratiomyidae; genus Chloromyia; species Chloromyia formosa. Next base: position 63,647,706 of record OZ024818.1, read on the forward strand.
AACGATTCCTGCAAACTAAGTGTAAAGCGTTCCATTTAAATGTACGCGTTCCTCTTCTTCTACGACAATGCGTTTTTTTGCGGGATTGCTCTTCCTGCAGAAAAACGGAAAGTGTAATGCCAGGCTTAGACCCCACATAGAAGGAGCGATCTGTCGCCGCTACTGGTTGAAGACTCGTTTATGACTCGTTTGTAACCAGTCGCCTGGTGACTCGCATGTCGAGTCGCTTGGGTGATTTCAGTTTTTAGTTTCCCGTGCTCTAACAAGATGTGTGAACAACATACCAATCTGTTGCTGGTGGGGGAGGTGGAAAAACGTCCAATTTTATATAATTTCCATCTCCCGGGGTATTCAAAGAGGAATGAAACGGAGAAGGCGTGGGAAGAAATCGGGAACAACGTAAAATTGAAAGGTATGTTCTATGTTCAAATAGGCAAGTGAATAAAAGTGATAAGTGACAATTTTCAAATATTAAGAAAAACGAGTCCAAAGTTTTAATGTTGTTAATTTTTCATACAAAATAATGAAGCAATCAACCTTTAGTTTTGAGTTTTGGGAAAAGAAACGACATATTAGCAAATGTGAGAAGTATTTGTGATACAGTAGGACATAACGGCTTTATTCATTATCAAAAGTGGTTTTTCTGAAAATTCTTACATATCACCTTTATCCACTTGCCCCTTTGTATATAGTATAGTTAGTATGTATCCGTATATCGGTTTTTGTCCGTCCGTCTATCTGTCGGTCCGTCTGTCCAGAGAATATCTCGAGAACAGCTGGACCGATTTTGATGAAATTTGGTGAGAATGTGCAAAATGGTCACAATTCTCTTAAGACATAGTTTGGTTAATGTAGGCTCTGTATATTCCGACTTGTTTTACACATTACACATTCTGTAGAATGCTAGAAATTTTAATGAGTTAGTAACTCAAGTTACCAATTGGTTGACTTTCTTTTTAGTAGCTCCGTGTGCATACGGCCTTACTCAGACGTCGACTATTTGAAGCAAGTGACTCCCTAGGAAGTCGACTGAAATCTCAGAGAAACGAGACATCCATATCCCACCCTTCAGTTGACACTCAATCAATAAACAAACTCTTATAAGTCGGGCACTGAAGAAGGGCGCAAGTTACTCCCGAAACACGTGTTTGCATTTTATAAAATTAAGAATCTACAGTATAATGGAAACTTTATTTGGCTTATTCAATTTATATTTACTGACTATAGAAAACAAAGGAACTAGCACTAAAATAAACAATTTCCCTTTAATAAACAGAGCGTCCGTAATGAATAATAAACGAATGGAATATCACCTCTTTCTCTTGTAGCATTTTTCCAGTTGGGCGCCCACTATATGTCCTGGAGACCAACATATACGTTCACATATGTGTTGATGGAAAGCATGTGTCGTACTGTTGCGTGCTAAGTGACAACATTATTCAAAGGCTGATTATCCTCGAACATGGACATTCATACGAACGGTGGTAAAGCATGTGTGCAAAAGTGACCCGAACAATATCAAGGAGGTGAAATATTTGTCATTCCATCGCCACTACACCTTCCGGAAATCCATGACCATACATGAACGTGTAATAAATTGTAAAGAACAAATCCCACTATCGCTCTCTCTCTCAGGACTCTGAAACCAGATCCTTCTGCGTCAATTATGCTCTAGAGTCAATTTCATAAAGTGGCGAGCGATATGGCTGCAGTTTAATCGTATGCTTTAAAACTCGCCTTCGTATCACTTGAAAATTGCTAATAAAGATTATCGCTCGAAATTAAATGCATGCTTTCCATAGCATTTAAGGATAATTTCAACAATTACAAGTTGTTCAGCGAGTTGGGTCAGCGGCGTAGGTACTCTTCGTCAAAAGATCTTATAATTGGCCCTGGCTTATCCATGGGAATAGCCTCGTGGTTCAGAGACCATCGGTATCAGGATAGTGTGAATGGGAGTCATTAGAATATGCAAATGGAACCAGCTAGGTGTGGCGAAAAGATTAACATACCTACTCGTATATGAGTCCTGGGAACATGTCTGGTTTATACGGTGCTATACAAATGCATGTGTTTCGAACTTCTTGCATGAAGGCACTCTGTTATTGTGTCAAATTACGTCCGTTTGTAGAGTGCGTGGGTGGATGTTGTTGTGATGAGATGCATAATTGTTGTACAGACTGGCGTGGAATTGGATGAAAGTTTGGAGAAATGTGAACATGTCAATAACTGCAAGGGTGTATGAAATCTTTTAACTCGTTTTCAATGGGAGTACATCGCATCAGATGATTCTAAAAAATAGCTATAGATAGAGGTTCAGATGAGGCTCAGATTATACACGCGTTTTCTTTTTAACGCAAGAGAAATGTGTATCTTTAGCGCTTTTCTCTTGCGTGAAGAAACGCTAGTGTAAGTTCAATCGCGTTGCGTTTTTTTTTTCACTGCAAGCGTTCGTTTTTTCAATGTAAATACGCTCGGAAGAGGAAGGAATACCTAGCTCAGTAAGCATTATGGATGCCAATTAAAAGCAGAGGAGGACACTTGAGTCACCCACCTGCCAGTCTCGGATGCAAACCACGGCCAGATACGTCGAATCAGCTCCCACCGTATCCAACGCAATCTCAACTGTGTGCGGCACCATACAACGCTTAGACCCTTCCCGGTTGCCACCACCAGCAGACTGTAACGTATTCCTTTAGTAGGGGTGATTGCCCGTGATAGCATTGCCAATTGCCAGGAGACGTGTGCTAGTAGGTAGCTCGAGATCGGTGAGAAATGAGGTGAGTTTTACTTTGAACCTGGCACTATCATACTTAGACGTTACATTATTTTCACACGTCATGCCCATATTTCGGTAACATTGTACAGTTGCAATTTAAAGAAAAGAGGATCACCATCAAGCAGCTAGAGAAAAAAGAAATGTCAGCAAATAATTTCATTACTCTTGATATACAAAGGAGTCATAGTTGTAAAATGACTCAATCGCGGTTATTTATCCCGCCCAATCCTGGCTAAAGCGTGCGATTAAAGACAGTTGCTGTAGCGCCCTAAAGAATAAGTTTCACCGCGCGTCTATTTCATTTTACCTGTAAAAGAAAGGTTGAGGGTAGCTGAAAACAGTTGTAAGGTTACTCAAACATGATCTCGATATCTTCCAATGACATTATTATTCAATCAATTGATGAAAGTAGTAGTAGTAATGGGGTAATTTCAATTCAGTATGACACTTATTAACAAAAGAAAGATATAAACCCTAAGGGGATTCTTTGTGCGCACAAGGAAAATGGTCCCACAGAGTTTGTACTTTAAAAATACTTATATACTAGATGATACATGATTACAATATATAGGTATAATAAACAATCTCATTACGTCGTGATGGTTGATATTTAAATACGAATTTAAGCCAGTAAGTTATCATTAGTCTTACGAGCTTTCAACCAACTTGCTGCTAATCAGCTCATCACTAATTCCTACTATTACTTAATTATTAATAGTATTAATTCTTTTTTTTTCTTTTACATATTTGGTATTGAAAGTTATCGCAAAAAAAAGATATCATCTTGGTTAGCGTTATTATTTATAGCAGATATCCAAACAATTCAAAAAGAAAACTCCAATGATCTATAAACTATGTTATTAAGGATTCACGCAGTGTTTTGGTTTCTTATTACCAGCAAGAGTGTATCCGGATCTATCCAATGTCGTGGAGTAAAGTACTGATCGGACCATTAAGGACATACGCAGTGTTTTGATTTTGGTTCCTTATTACCATCAAATATGAGCGTATCCAGATCTATGCAATGATCACCACATGCGAGCGTACGCAGTTTTATCCGAGGATCTTAAACAAAGAACCGATCGAACAAAAAAAAAGGCCGAGGTACAGACGGTCAAGGTTAATTAAAGACTATGTATGTACATATTGTTGTTACTTTTTCCTCCTTTGTTATTCTCTGTACCTCGGCGATAATATTCATTTTACTTATCGTTCCACAATTATATCGGTTGTTGCTTTAACACCTTCATTTAAAGGGACCTAGAAAAGAAAACTTCAGGTCATGATCTTGTAGCTGACGATCAACCTTATATCGAAAAGGGAGCAGCTAATAAACTTGCGGATTTTCGTAAGCTCATAGTCTTGTCAAGAATGTGTTGTATATTTATTATTTATTTATTTGGTTTTTAAAAAAAAAAATACGGAGGAATATTTTCTATCCCTGAGCGGATGAAAATGTTATCCACAATTTTTCATTTATCAGGATACATTCAGGTTTCAGGCGAGTTGCACCGAGAGTTGCAGTGCCTTTTAAGTGAAAGATTCAAGTTCGTTACTAAATTCTGTTAAGCAGAATGTATTCTGACGTAGTGCAATTCTGGCACTTTGGTTTAAATTTCTCTGACGAAATAGTGCTGGTTGATCTTGTCACTTACACGAACTATGATGAGATCAAGCACTCGGGTAATTCCGCAGTATTAAATTTTCTTGTATGGTGAGATAAGAATTGCCTTACCCAAGAAGGAATGACATCCTGAATGCATCTGCCCCGCACTTTGACGTTTGCACTTATATTAACATTTTTGGTCACAAGCACATTAATCGTTCAGATATAACGGCCATCCGTTATGTAGGACCGTTTAATAACGTAGCCGGGGGTCATTTATGAGTCACTTTATTTTTATTATTATTTTTCTTTTTACCTTATTTATTTGCCTTAAATCCCACGTACCTTATTTTTATTTATATTCCTGGTTTTGAATTTTCAATTTCCTCTTATTTTATATCCAGTGGATTCTACTAGCGTGCCCTTGTTGAAATTATGGGTTGGAACGGCGTACGCATGGTGATCCACATACAACAGCCTCCGCCTTGAAATAGGTCGTTGGAGCGTAGATTTGCGCGCGTATTAAATATTAGATCTTTTCTGACAATCGCCTACAGAATTATAGTATTGGCCAATTAGAACATTAAACAAGCAAAACTTGTTTATTTGAAGTATTTTAATACATACCGCGTCGTCGCACTATACCCACTGTATCGGCGGCAGGTCACAACGAAAGTGAGCGAACCACAATAATTTTAACCGCAAAACCTGTTCAACTGTCATTTGTGTTGCCGTATGAAGGGAAGAATTAATTAACAGTCGACCGTCTAATCGGTTCGAAAAAAAATAGGTGTGATCGAAAGTATGGACTTTTATTTAAAAGCCCATATTTTCGATTTTTTTTTTTTTTTTTTTTTGTTAGACAGTCGACTACTAACAATTCTTTGGCCAAACAAAAATTATTACAAGACCAAACTTCATCAGTCTCCCTATCCTTGGCACAACCTTCAAGTTCTGCCGCTGCCATCGAGCCGGCATCTGTCAGAAAGTTCGGAGGATCATATGCGAGAGTGGCAGCATCTTCCCCCGTCGGACTATCCTGCGACCATGATATCGCCGAAACAAATGACTCATGTCCAGGATGCCATAATCAGGAGCATATACTAATAGAATAGAGTGGGTGAGGTCGGCAAATTGTCAAGTTGTGCCGGACAAGATTCTTTAGCAACCCTCAAGCCATGATCGGGGTGCACTTGTTACCAAGTACTCAGCTCGGAAGTAGTTGGTGTGGGCTCTTAGTACCCGTTTCGGCAGCATCCTCGATATTTCCGACACTCATTATCACTTTTTTTTTCATTTTTTTTTCAGGTGCAAACAGAACGAAAAATCCTATAAGGAAGAATACAATTCCTAGAGAGCAGCTCAAATCCCATTCGGATTTAGCTGAAAGTACAAAATCAGAGGCCGAGGTCCCAAACCAATACACTCGAACACTGACGGAAGATAGATAGATAAATGAGGTGGGCCATGGGTCGTATTGGAACCACAAGCACTGCGACCTTGAGGTCTATTGTGCTATTGCCCTTTCTACCGAGAAGCTGGCCAAATAAAAAGGTTTAGCCGACTCTTCCCGATAAATTGACTGATCTGGCAAGGTTTAATTGAAGAGATATGTTATGCTGAAGCATTCGGTTCGTCTTTGAGCCTTTCGCACTCGCAAAGGATGTGCTGTGAGGTTACATCATCGGCCTCGGAAAAGCGGCAGTTAGCGTCAGGTACAATATGCATGGTTTTAAGGAGACCCCTCAGACGCGAGTGTCCCGTTAAAATCCCACAAATTATTCTGACCCGGTTCTTGCTCAACCGCAGCAATTCCAAGGTACGAACGCGTGAGTGGCCGAAAATAAACAGTTTCGCCTGCCTTAGGCCTGGGAGGGCCTCACATTGGGATGAAACACGCGTGCTCTCCCAGTCTCTTATGTGGTTTCTGCAGTAGCAGTTCTGAGCCATAGATGGGGACGGCCGAGGCTCGGTTTACTAGCCTATCTGCTAGCCCATTGCCTTCGATGCCCTGACCAGAGACCCAGTTAAGTATGAGCTTATTCGTTGAACCCACATTATGGAGGACCTCCTGACAAGCCAGTACCAGGTTAGAATTGATAGTGATATTAGTAAGCGCTTTGATAGCTGCCTGACTGTCGGTGAATATTGCTATGTCCCTGTTAAAATAGGCGGCGGTTTGACATAGTCTAGCACAGATTTCGATGGCGTATATTTCCGCTTGGAACACGGACGGCATTTTACCCATTGGAATGGAGGCTCTGTGTTCAGGACCGACAATGCCTGCGCCGGAACCCTCTTCCGTTTTGGAGCAGTCTGTGAACCATTTGATTGTGCTGGGGCGGAGAGAGTTGTAGCCATCAGCCCACCTTTCTCTGTTTCAAATGACTGATTCGAAGGAATGGTTGAAGCGAAGAGTTTTCACAAGGTTATCAGTTGGCATGCTAAGTACCTTGTCACTTTTTAACCAGCTTTGTTGGCTCGGGGTCAACTTGATCCCTATGTCACAGGCCTTACCCTGACGCAAGCGCGAGGACTTCGGAGCCGTCCGCCAACCATTCCACCCTTATCGCCCAATTTTTAACTGATTTTTGAAGAAAAAATCAGTTATTCGACCCTCCTTCAATAACGAGTTTCGACCCCGGAGTTGGTTTTCTTTACGTTTTATGACTCCAGGAATCGATTGGCATCATTAGATTTTTTTAGTGTCCTTTATATATATAGGTATGTATATACTATATACAATATATCCGCAAAATGTTGTGGACACGATAACAGTCGAACGGAAGTCATAAGCGAGGTGAAACTTTTCCAGTTGATAGATGTCAGTGGGGAGCCGGCTCTATTGAAATCCAGCACTATCGATAAAGCGGTTAAAAAGTTACAGCCATATAACGGCAAAAGTATCTGAGCCTAAAAACTTCATAACAAAAAAGGCTAGCTAAACCAAACTTGCCCAGTAAGTAGACGTCGATAAGGACTAGCCTATTATTGAGTTTTAGCAAAATAAAAGTTACAGCTATATAACGGCATAATTTTATAAACGAAATAACTACATAACGAAAGAAGCTAGCTCAGCGAAACCTACCCAGTTGGTGGATGTTAAGGAGGACTCAACTCCTATCTGATTTCAGATAAATGCATCAAACGGCTCAAAAGTTACAGCTATATAACGGCAAATTTTTTTAAGCAAAATAACTCGATAACGCAAGAAGCTATTGTACTTGAGTGAAACTTTTCTGATTCGTGGGCAATTGTCAAGACTGGGTTCCTATTTAATTTCAGCAACATCAATGAGTCAGTTCCTGAATTACAGCTATATAACCGCAAAATTCTGGGAACTCAATTAATTTATAACGGAAAAAGCTAGTTGAGCGAAACTTGTCTAATTGATGAAAATTAGTGAGGAATAGTTTTCGGTGCAGTTTCAGGAAAATCCACAGTACAGTCGAAAGGTTACAGTAAAACAACAACAGAAGGTAATAAGCAAAGATTTACCTACACGAAAGGCATTTAGTTGATGAAACTTAAAATGAAACTGGAGATAAATTCATATAGTAAAATCAATCGAACAGTTAAAAAGTTTCATCATCTGAAAATATCGCCGCAAATATCAAAATACAAAATTCTGCAGCTGCATCTGTTACTAAAAACTGCAGTTAAGTATCCCACCCATATCTTAATTTTACATAAACTCATAAATGATCCCGAATTAGCCCATATCAAAAATCAGTTCCTCTGGCTTCACTGCGCCAGGTGTCTTTTTTTTATTATTCCCTGTTTGTGTTGTTTTGTTTTAGATGCTCCTGATAATGGCACCCTGGACATGAGTCCGGGATCATGTTCGGACGGGTTAATGGTCGCAGGATAGTCCGACGCGAGAATCGCTACCCTTACAGATGCTGCCACTCTCGCATATGATCCTCCGAACTTTCCGACAGATGCCGGCTCGTTGGCAGCGGCAGAGCTTGATGGTTGTGCCAATGACAGGGAGGCTGATGAAGTTCGGTCTGCTGATGGTGGCAACCGAGAGGGGCCTGGGCATTGTATGGTGCCGCACACAGTTGAGATTGCGTTGGATACGGTTGGAGCTGATTCGATGGATCTAGCCGTGGTTTGCATCCGAGACTGGCAGGTGGGTAACTCAAGTGCCCTCCTCTGCTTTTTACTGGCATCCATATTGTTTACTGAGCTATGTAGTCCTTCTTCTTCCCATTTTTGCCTTTTCGGGGGTGGTGCGTTGCAAGGATATCTGGTTGCTAGTTCTCTAGCTTCAGCGAGAGCGTGCTCCTGCGAAAGATAGCGCCGATATCGTTTACAAGCTGCGCCACCAAGACCCTGACGAAGAAGATCCCGAAGCACGCCTGGAGAATCCGGATGAGGGATACATTTTTACTAGAACGGTTCTTTTTCGGAGCTAGGTGCTCTTTTGAAAGACTTACTGATGGGTTAACAGCTGGTGCTGTGCCTTTTCCGACTTGGCTCATCAATGTCTGGCGAAAATATTTATCCAGGATTTTGTACGGAAGCGCCAAATTGAAATCTGTGACCATGCAGACGACGAGTGTAGAAAAGTTTCGTCCGCTACAGCTACGATCGGGTTTTCGACAATTGCTTTGGATTTCAGAAGCCCTTTTATTAAAAATAAGTAGATTTGTCTCGAGAAGTATCTGCTGTCGATATGTTGGGCTATCAATTTAATCCAGTCCAACATTTCGAAAGCACCGCTAATATCTCCGGGTGACGCGTCGGTCCTGAGATGATAACTTAGGCCTACATTACAGAGTCTTTTCATTTATCCATCCTGTTCGTTCTTTAGAAAATCAACATTTTGTTAAGGTACAATTTACATGAACAATATCCAAACAACAGGTCAAACTTCATTACCCATCCGTGTCATGAATTTAAATTTTCCGCTTTAGCTAGTATCCTTTGCCCTGCCATCCTTAATTCTTGTAATTTCAGATCCGAAAATGGAAGTAAATCCTATCACAGTCCTAGTCATCAATATCTTAAAATTTATTTTTTCCATTCCGGAATTCCATTCTAATTTATTCGATTGATTCGCGAATTCTCAATGAGAGTGGATGAAGGATTGGAATGACGACTTGTGGTATGGCACTTACCCGGTCCATTGTTCTAGAGATCGAACTCAATTAGAATAAAAAATTGAAGAGAGCAAACTCCAAACACTTCTGATTCCCGGAACGAAAAAGAAAAGACGAAATGAACCATATTATAACAATTGCGAATTCAGATTTGAATTTTCCGAGAAGTTTTTTACGGAGTTCATTTAGTGGTGTTTTTTTATGTTTTATGCTAAAGCTTATGGGATACCCTTTGATGCGAGAGCACAGCCGTTCTATGAAATTGACGGTTCGATGGAAGCTCGGTTTTGGATGTGTTCGTTCATGTATAGTGGCCTTAAGACTCTACAACCTGAGACACTTGGATTCAGCACACAGAAGAAAGAATCAGAGGAAATGAAAAAGAGCGAGAGAAATGAAGTAATTCGACACAAGTGAGGAAGTAGGAAGGGGGATGGGAATTTGACATCTCTTTTGCTTTTATATGGACTGGGCGGGTGTTCCGCGGCAGAGAGACAAAATGGAATGTTATTGTTCACAAAGGAGAAGTAGTAGAGAGGATGACATCTCATGTGCTTCCTGTGCTTTTATATAGACTGCGCGGGTGTTGCGCAGTGGAGGGCGTGGTGCTCTCTGTTTACTTTTTACTAGTTCGTCATCATCATCATCGTGGCGCGACAGCCCGACGTCGGGCCTTGGCCGCCTGGATCATTGTCCTCCAATTATCTCGGTCACGTGGCCGCGTCCTCCAATTTTGGGAGCCCAGCAGCTGCGCGGCGTCCACACCTACTGAGCTCTCCCAACGAGATCTCGTTCGTCCTCGCAGTCTCGCTCCGTCGACTCGTTCTGCATTCATTACTCTCTTAGGCATGCGATCATCGTCCATTTTTTGTACATGCCCTGCCCATTGAAGTCGTTGTAGTTTGACGATTTTCGAGACTTGCAGCTCATCGTACATTTCATACAACTCATGGTTGTACCGGATGCGCCATCCATCTCGATCGCAAACAGCCCCGAAAATTCGCCGTAGAACCTTACGTTCAAAAGTGTCTAGCATGTTTTCGGAGGCTTGAGTTAGGGTCCATGCTTCACAGCCATAGCATAGCACTGGTCGTATAATGGTTTTCTACACGCGGAGCTTCGTGTTTCTGTGCACATGCTTCGATTTCATTATGGGGAGAACCGAGAAAAAAGTCTTATTAGCTAACTGTATCCGTCGCTTGATTTCGTCAGTTTCGTTGGCGTCCCTTGACAAGTTGCAACCCAGGTAAATGAAGTTGTTCACGAACTCGATGTTGAGGTCCCCCACGTTGATGCTCGGTTGTGCAGGTGTCCTTGTCACCGATTGCATCATTATTTTAGTTTTATCCTCGTTAATACGTAATCCAACTTCCTTTGCAGCGGTATCAAGCGTATGCAGAAGCTCTTCTGCGTCAGCCAATCTTCGGGACATGATGTTGATGTCGTCGGCGTACGCTGCTAATTGTGTCGACTTGATGAGTAGTGTCTTGCTGTTGTCCATATTCATGGCCCGAATAACGTGTTCCAGTGCTAGGTTGAAGAGCGTCGGTGCCAGTCCATCGCCCTGTTTCAAACCAGTGCGTGTTTCAAATAGATCAGTAAGTCTATTCTGGATCCTGACTTGTGAGACGGAGTTGGTCATCGTCATCTTTGTCAGTCGCACTAATTTTGCCGGTATACCAAATTGCAGCATGATGTTGTACAGTACTCCACGATCGATACTGTCGTATGCCTGCTTGAAGTCGACAAAGATTTGGTATACGTTTACGTTGTATTCCCAGCACCTCTGGAGTATCAGTTTGACTGAGAAGAGCTGATCGGTTGTGGAGCGCCCAGGTCTGAAACCGCTTTGATATTCGCCAATAACTCGTTCTGCATACGGTTTTATTCTATTTTCCAGAATTTTCGTCAAAATTTTATAGGACGTACAAACTAGTGAGATGCCCCTGTAGTTCTCACACCGCAGTTTATCTCCCTTTTTATGAATTGGACAGATGATGCTTCTGCGCCAATCGTCTGGAATCTCCTCGTTCTCCCATACTCGCAGGAGTAATTGATGTATGGCATCAACTAGACTCGTTCCACCGAATTTTAGCAGTTCAGCTGGAATCTCGTCAGCGCCCGGCGCTTTATTTCGTTTTTGTGACCGCAAAGCGAGATCAACTTCCTCTACTGTCGGGGGTTGAATGGGTGGGCCTAGATCAACAATATCGTCGAGAGCTTCCTGTGTGGGGATGTTAGATGGTCGGTTTCGAAGCTCTTCAAAATAAGAGGCCCATCGCTTGTTAATACCATCGGTGTCGCTGATGATGTTTCCATCCTTGTCCTTACAAAGGCTAGTCCTGGGTTGGTAGCCGTTCTTAATTGTATTTACTAGTTTGTACGCTTGTCTGGTGTTCCTATTAGCTAAGTTTTCGTTTATGTTCAGCAACTGCTTGTCAAAGTATTTACGTTTCTTACGTCTAATTATTCTATTCGATATTCGCCGTAGCTCGTCATATTTTTCTCTTCTGGCTCTGGTTCCTCGTTGAATCCATTGTCTGTAGGCCTCGTTTTTCGCGTCAAGTGAGTCTTTGCATTCTTCGTCGAACCTGTCATTTCGCGCTCGCCGGGCTTTATATCCCACGACCTTCTCTGCGACATCCTTGATGGTACCCTTGAGTTCTTCCCAGAACCCATGGACGCCTGTGTTGCTGATGTTGTGTAGCATAGGTGATAGTTTTTCCTCAAGGGCGGTAGTATACGCCACCGCTGTAGCATCACTCAAAAGCTTATCAACCGCAAAGATTTTTTGAGGGCTGATTATTGCTTGGTGCACTGAGGAAATTCTACATCTGTAGGTCGTCTTCACCAAGTGATGATCTGAGTCGCAGTTTGCTCCTCGATAGGAGCGGACATCCATGACACTAGACGCCCATCTCCTGCAAATGAGGACGTGGTCAATTTGGTTGACGGTATGTGCGTCTGGAGACTTCCAGGTCTGCTTGTGAATGCGTCGATGCGGGAAGCACGTAGAGCTTACGACTAGATTCCTGCTGCAGGCAAAGTCGATAAGTCGCTGGCCGTTATCGTTACATTCTTCATGGAGACTGTGGCCTCCAGTGGTCCACCGGTGCCAGCTTTCATTTCCGACTTTCGCGTTAAAGTCTCCCAGCAGCAATTTGACGTCGTTTGTTGGAAGTGAGTCGAAGAGAGTTTCAAGGCGGGCGTAGAACTCGTCTTTTACTGCGTCTTCTTTAACTTCAGTGGGGGCGTGCACATTGATGTGCCAGAGATTGAAGAATCGAGTCTTGATGCGAATCGCACACAGCCGTTCATTTATGGGTTTGAAGTCAGTAATATGCGGTTTGAGGCGATTGTTCACTATAAATGCTACTCCAAACTCCTTGCGGCCCAATGGTTTGCCACTTGTAAAAATTGTGTGCGATTTCTTGTCATTAATCTCGCTGCCAAGCCAATTTGTTTCCTGGACTGCAGTAATGCTCAGTTTGTACTTTTCGACCTGTTGAAGGAGGGCCTTCTCGGCCCCCGGTTTGTTCAGGGAGCGTACATTCCAGGATCGTATGTGGTGGAATTACGTACAGAATTTTGTGTACAGTAAATGGTGGTTTCATTTCCTTCTATATGTCTCTGTGATTCAGCAGCAGACCTCATGGAACGAAAGCGGAGAGGATTCGATGTTGAGGTGACTGCATCGATGAACTGAATAGACTGGTGGCTGGTGGACACATACACTCATCCCACAATCAAGTCAACCATTAGCTTATACAACGTCCGTTACGCTAGCACCCCCACATAAAATCCTCAATTCTGGCGAATCGGCAGGAGCAATAAATTCCAGAATAGAGCAACTAATTAGCAACTAATTAGCACCTAATTATACACCATGCCTGATATTGACACTTAGTGGTGGGGGTGCTAGCGTAACGGACGTGCTTAGTCTCTAGCCGGTCATGAAGGCTTTAGGAGATACTTGCGTAGATTCCGACTAGATGACTTTGCCGAGTGTCCCACTTGTGGGGGGCCGAAGAAGATGCGAAACATGTGCTTTTCTTTTTGCAGGAGAGTTACAGAAAAGCGTGAATCATTGGAGGAATTGGTGGGCGCTGCCATCAGCCTGGTAAACCAGATGTAGCCAGAGGTTGGAAATAATAATTACAATAATTAAATAATAAATATTTATTACAAAAAAACGTAATAATTATATAATTATTAATATACAAATTCATTTCGAGCAAAATTAATAATTATATAATAATTACAAATGAAAAACAACAAGAAAAATTAATAAAAAATTATTATTTTCTCGAAAATAATTATTATTTCGATAATAATTACTTTTTTGGAATAATAATTATTGCTTCCTATGTGCCTAGCTGCTCTTTTCATTTTCATGACACATACTTTTCCATTTCAATACTGTGTTCTGATTTCAAATCTGCATAGCATTTTTTTGTAACGAGCAAGGTTTTTTTTTGTAATAAACAATTAAAACGACAAATGACTTATTTATTGAATGTTTTATTCATTAATCTAATTATAATAATTTAAAAAATCAAAATGTCGTTTTTATTCTTTATTTTGCTTGAGGAGCATCTCTTTTTAATGTCCAGCAATAGTATGCAAGCATATTTGAATTCCACTTTCCTGAATAACGTTTTTCCATTGTTGGGATATCTTGGCGGAATGGCTCACCATGTGCGTCACTCACAGCACCGAAATTTTCGGCGAAAAAGTCCAAGTGTGAGCCTAGGAAATGTACATACTTTTAGGGAAATGTTACATCCCAGAGCTTTATAATTTGGAAATAGTTCTGAAACTACATAGTTCTGCAGAGTTCTCAGCTTTTCTATTACCAAGAAATTCAGTTACGACTATTTTGAAAGACGTCCATACAGCTTTTACGACCTCATTTAAAGTTTCTTCAAAGCCTTGGTCCTTCATAAGCTCCCTTATTTGTGGGCCTTCCTTCAAAAAGATCAGTTTTATTATTTGGATATGAGTAGTAGGTGTCATTCATATGAGAGTTTGAGAGTTCGATTGGAAGATTCATTTCAGGCTTAGCTCTTCCTATTCTTCCTATCGAAATCATCGCTCGTATCGCGTAGGTAAAAATAATAATTATTAATAAATATTTATTACAAATTTGAGGAAATAATTATAATTGTAATAATCACTTTTTCAGATGGAAAATGTTAAAATAATAAATATTTATTATTTTAAAGTTCGAAGCACAAATAATAATCTTAATATATATAAAAACGTTCGTGCATATGTTGCTGCCGCCATAACTCTTGAACCACCGAAGCTATCCAACTCATATTCACACCATATGTTCGTTTGGTCCTCCGATTTGCATAGCTTTTTTTTGGACTCGATAGGTGGCACTGGAGTGAAGTTTTTTACAAAATTCTTATTTATGGTCCAATTTGGCTCAAATTGACAACGTATATTAATTAAATAATAATAAATCTGTTGACAAAATTTGGACTTGACAGGTGGCGCTGGAGTCAAGATATTCATGAAAATATGTATTTTAGGTCTAATTTCGTTCAGTGTATATGTAGGTAGATTTGACATTTCAGTATTCATTAATTAATTTAGCGAATACAAATTGTTGCATTTGTTGTTTACATTTAACCGGCGAACTGGTGACGGTGCGTGTCCGGAAGAAGAAGAGGCGACCCTGCAAAATTAACTGATCATGAAAACTCTAGGCTTTACAGGAGAGCTATTTCGATTCCCCGGAACGACCAGACATCTGCGACAAACGCTGAAATATTAAAATGCGTTTCTGGGGAATGTGTTGACTATCGCTCAATCAACCGAGTAATGGATCGAGAAGATGCTAAACATTTATCTGGTTGAATTTTTAAATTCCCTAAGCGCACCTGGACTTCGATCTCACAAAAAAATACGTCAACAAAGGTAGTGATCAAGCAACATTTGAGTTAAGAAATAATGAATACGACGAAGTCAGTAGGTTCCAATCTGGCCGCTTTATAAGTTCTTCTGAGGCGGTTTGAAGCGTTTTGAGCTTTCCTATTCATGAAAGATTTCCACCAGTTATGCAGCTTGATGTTGGGGAGCGGGTGTACTTTAACTCTGAAAATGTGACAGAGTAAATTGAAAGCCCGGCACAAACTACTTTGTTCTTTCCAATTTATCAAGTTGACGATTTCGCAAAAACACTGTTATACGAAGAAGTTCCGTCATACTATACGTATAACAAACGGCAAGGAGTTTTCAGTCGTAGAAAACGTGGATTAGCTGTAGGTGGAGTGCCTGGCATTCTCAAAGAACACGTCCTGGAAAGACTTTACACAGTACATCCGAACAACTTCGAATGCTATTACTTACGGTTACTACTTCATACAGTACGGGGTCCTATTACTTTTGCTGATTTGCGAAAAGTTGACGATTTTTAATACGATACGTATCAGGCTGCTTGACGGGCACGTCACTTGCTAGATGGTAATCAGCATTGGGATGACGCATTGGCTGAAGCATGTGTCAGCGATAGTTCACATCGCTTGCGTCGTTTGTTTACCATATTAGTGGTATTTTTTGGTCTTTCGGATGCAGCGGAGTGGTGGCATAAGTATCAAAGTAAATTTGCTGAAGACTTTTTCGGGGATGCATGCCGCAACAATCACGGGGGACTGACAGATTACGCGAGAGTAATCTCAATCGATGCTTGCTGGCTATCCAAGAAACAGTAACAGGGGGTAATTCTCTCTCTTAATACATTATGCCCACACCAACTTCAGGCGGGGAACGAATTAATAGTGAGTATGCAGCAGAAATCAACTATAGTTCAGCTCAGTTGGCTGAAATATTGCGAAATGGTTTATGGAGCAGAACAACGTTTGATATTCGATCATGAATGTCATAGCGTAGACGGTGATTTGGGGGAAATCCTATTTTTAGATGCACTCGGTGGGACGGGGAAAACATTTCTCACTAAAGTTATCTTAGCCGAAATACGTATTCAAAAGTAAATAGCAATTGCTGTCGCCTCATCAGGAATAGCCGCTATATTGTTACCAGTAGGCAAAACTGCACATACTATATTCGAGATCCCGATTTACTTGGACCATACGAATATCCCAGTGTATAGCGTTTCCAGGAACTGTAACAAAGCCAGGGTTTTGCGCGATTGTTTCTTAATAATATGGGACGAGTGCACTATGGCGAATCGGAAAGCGATTGAATCAGTAGATAGAACCTTACGTGACATCAAACAAAACGACCGGCCTATGGGCGGTATTACAGTACTTTTCTGTGGCGACTTTAGGTAAACTTTACTAGTAAAACCCCGAGGAATGATGAAATTAAGGCAAGTCTAAAAAGCTCAAATCTATGGCGCATTGTCATACCCATGTATTTGTCAACCAATATGCGGGCGCGAATTGGGGGTAATCAAAATGCCCGAGAGTTTTCAGATTTGTTACTGAAAATTGGTGACGGTACGTATCCGGAAGAAGAAGGGAAGATTATTCTTCAAAATAATTGATGTTGTGTATTTTATAAAACGACCAGGCATCTGCGATAAACGCAGAAATATTAAAATGCGTTCCTGGGAAATGTGTTGAATATAGCTCAATCAAATGATGGCACGGAGGAGGATAACGCTCGCCGTATCAACCAGACTAAATGCGCATATGATATGATGTCCAAAAACTACCAGAAAGCTGCAAGTTTTCTTCACCTAATGTCTTCGTCGAATTCTAATAATTTTCTGGCCCGAAACAAAATGAAATACAGAGCTAAGTCGGCGTACGGATCAGATGCCAATCGACGCAGGCGAATTGGCAATGGTTAGGTCACACATTGCGAAGGATGTTAATATGCCATGAAATGGAACCCCATTTCCAGCCAAGGCCGACCAAGAGGGCTGATAAAATCACATGGCGTCGATCTGCGGCTGAAGAGTGTTAGGTGCTGGGTAAGTTGTTTGGGGAGTTGCGCCCCATTGCCCAGAACAGAGAACGATGGCGCGCAACAGTGGTTTATGCGCTAGGGGTTATGGCAAAGTAGTATGCCGAGACTCCAATTGTTTTGTTGGAACTCCACGTCCTTGGTTAGATATATTGAAGATATCGGCAATATGCTGAACATATAAATAAATGTGCTGGCGAGCAGAAATATACATGAAATTATTTTCTTCTACCTGGGAATGATTTCATCGTCTGAAGAAAAAAGTCATCATCATCTGCTTCCGATATTCGAACCGCCAAAGGGCGAACTGACCCGGAAAATTAGTGGCAAGTACTGCCATACGAAATATGGACGAAAAGACTCACCTTTAATTTCCCGCGAAACAGCACCAGCACGGAAGGGCGAAGAAAGGAGATTGGATATCAGAGGCTATGGACTTCACATGATAACCCCTTTATGGTGCCGCCACCCACCCACCACTACCCTAATGACGACAGAGATCGGTCAATCTATTGCAATAGTAATCGTCGTTTAGCTTTAATGACTTTAAATTTAAAGGAGATGACCAGTATCGTTAGTACATACTTCCTTTTCTACAGCTAGGAACAGGTACTTGTCGGCTAGAGCTGAAAGTTATCACGAAGAAATAGTAATCAGCATCGAAGGGTATTTGGCCACGTCTAATATCAGTCAGTCTATTAAAATAGTTAGTCCAGCTGGACATCTTGATTGAACGACGATTAAGATGTCCAGTTGGACGAGTATTATTCGTGTAAAGTTGACAATGCCTGCATTCACAAACTGATAGCGCTACCAGAGCGCTCACATTTTTGTCCCAATTTTGCACTGAATTACAACAACGAAAATGGGAGCGCTCAGGGAGCGCCACGATTTGTGAATGCAGGCAATTCAATGCTTTTCTGCAAAGAAGACGTTGCTCCATTTCTATCATTTTTTTTTATAAATTCTTACAAATGTATCGCAAACCGAAATTAAAGTTATGCAAAAATATTAGGGTCCTACCCTGTAACTCAATTCAAGCGGAAACTTAGGTGTGTTTTTTTTTTGTTAGATTAATGTTAATTCGTAGTTTTTGATTGCTTTAGAAGTGAGATGTCTTTTTTGTCGCTATTATTAAAACGTTTTAGAATTGATTTAATACGTATAGAAGTGTAAAGCCTTATAATAAAATCGGGCCCTGCGTCTTCGCATGGACATGCATCATATGCCACATTTCTCAATGCTTCACACAGTGTCTGCATGAGATTCGGTTCCTTAAATAATTGATCAAAATGTATACAAAACTTTTCTTCCAATTTTTTTATATAATTCACAAGTGACTTCGATGGTCAGTGTAAATGAGCTCCTTCATATTCCTTGTATTGTATGAACAATGTTTCTTCGCTTTCCTGATCGTCTACTAGGTGCTCACAGTCATGATGCTTCTGATAGCGCTTGTGGATGTATCCAACCATATAATATAATGCATTGCTTTCGGACGGATCTATAGTGTAACCTTCAATTCCAATAAAATGATGCGGAGTTCAATTGTCGTTAGCTGGGTCGACGATATTTATTAATGGCAACGTGAATTCCATCTGCTGCTCACAATTAGCGTTTTTTATGAATTCTAAAAATTTTGCGCAAAATGTTTTTCGAAAAGTGGATGCAAATTGGTATGGTGTTGGATTTCGATTGTTACCACACTGGTTCCTTAGGAATCCAAAACCATTCTCTAAACTATCCTGGTTTAAATTTCTAGTTAATATGAAGTCTACACTTTCAGCCTTAATTGAATCGTAAATCCCGAGCAGGCTGTTGATGGATATTCTCCAGCCATTAATAAAATTTACTTTGACTTTCTTGTCTCCATTTGTGACCTCCATCATTTCAAACATTTCCAACATTTTATGCAAATGGTCAACTTGTTCTTTCGTGGCTTTGAATCATCGTCGAAACGTTTTCGCATCTGAAAACATCATTGAATTGAAAATGTCGAACAATTTATCAACGTCTTCTAAAAATTCTGCCGTATATACAGCAGTTGACAACGGATCATGTCGTGCGAATATTCCCGATGCAACGCTGAGGCTGATTACTTGTGTGGCCAATTTCACGTTCATTTTCTTAAATAACTTCGGATAAATGTGGCTTTTCGTCAATTTTGGAGCAAGT
The DNA here is from genome assembly GCA_964017055.1 of Chloromyia formosa. NCBI lineage: Eukaryota > Metazoa > Arthropoda > Insecta > Diptera > Stratiomyidae > Chloromyia > Chloromyia formosa. The sequence goes on from OZ024818.1 coordinate 63,667,315, forward strand.
CTGAATATTTGAAACTTATCCTTCCTATAAAAGTCAACAATATTTTACTCAATTTCCCTAACCTCTTGTGGCGCATAGCGCGTCAACTGTTCCATGTGGCCATGTTTCGTTGGCATAAACTTGTTTCGAAGAATGCAGTTGCCAACATGCACCTCCTGCACATCCATGGCCACGAACGTCGTCGTGGACGGGATTCGAACCCCAAACGCCGGTAGTCAAACATGAGACTGATGCCCCAACACACTGCGCTACCGGTTGCCACTCAACGACTTTTCTTCGGCGAATTTTATGGGATGTTTTATCAGCATATTCCTTAATGATTTAATTAAGTGTGGCGGATCGAAAAAAGAATAAATCCCTTTCATCTCCGTTTGTTTTAAATGAGCTATAATACGGCGAAATTCCTAATAACCGCCACAGTTTCAAAAAATTAGCGCCTTGATCGCAGACTAGTCCTTTTGGATTCATTCCATTAGCACGCAGTTTTTCTATGCATTCAAATACCATTTTCTTCACAGATGTCGCTGGGCAACTTTTGGCCACAAAAGCATATTCCAGAAAGTGTTTCCAATTGCTTGTAATTCTCCTGGCCATTATAGTATTACGAAAACATGAGTGGCTAGGTCTGTAGAACGATTTTCACCATCGTCCTCAAAACCACATATGTTGTCTTTTTTCGGTCGTACTCCAAATTAGGCTGAATAGACATTTCGTCTATGCATATAATGCAGAGCTTGTCTACCTATATATGTATCTCAAAGTGTGGCAGTTTTCAGCTTCAAGCTTTCAACGTATATGTCTAACTCTCCAGGACCACTTGGTAACTTTCCGATCAACCTCAGTAGAGTTGACTCGTCTGGAAGTCGCAGTCCGCCTTGAATTAATCTGTACGCCTTCGGGGATGTAATATAAATAAGTAGGCCATATTCTTTAACCATTGACGAGTATCGATATCCAGTCTTTTTTCCGAAGTTATTCAAGCTGGATTCGACTAAGACATGCAATTCTGGCGACAAAAAATTCTTTAGAGTTTGTGGCGGCTATGGTAACACCATATGCCACAACAGAGCGGCTTGAGCATGACAACACCACTGCGCCACACAAACACGCTCAACACAGCGGTTCATCACGAGTCACACCGAACCCGCAACTTAGCTACACGTTGCACTACACAGCTGTAACTACTCGTGTTACACACCAGAGGCACCGAGAGCGAGAGCAACTCCTAAACATTCGGGGTATAAATACCCCAGCACGGACAATGTCATTCTCACTCTCATTCTCATTCTCACATCGGCGTTGCGTCTGTTTTATTGTGTAAGTAAATTGTAAAATTGTTATAATAAAAAACTCAAAAAGAAACAGTAAGTGGAGTTTTCAGTAGAGTCATTGACCACGAAAACCATCCCACAATTGGTGACCCCCGAAAAAGGAACGCAACCACGAAGCCGTCAGGTAAACAGCAGAAAAATTCCGCGGAAGCCGACACGTCATACTCACACAAAAAACGAATACTCGTACAACCCCGAGTGCAAGTCGATTTGTGTCGGGCGAAGCACGCGACACACGCCATTTTTCCCACCGTAACGTGAGCAGTTACAGTGCACATTCCGCGCCATTTTCTTAACAGCCGAAGAAACTGCAGCAGAGAGACGATTCCAGGCAAGCGCGCACGTATAGGAGAAGATGTCGACCCACGAGAACTTAAACGGAGCGGGTAGTGGCGATAGCAACAACGTTAATGGCAGTCGGCAGGATGCCGGCGCCATTCCACCAACCTTATATGTACCGCGTGAGATATGCCAAATCGGCGTTAAACCACCTGCATTCAGCAAACGTGATCCCGACCTATATTTCATTCAAATGGAATCACAATTCCGAAATGCGGGAATTGCACGTGATCAGACCAAATATGATCACGTCGTTGGATCACTCGACAGCGCGACACTTTCCAACATTTCGGACATCATACGTGCCCCTCCTGCCCAAAGTAAGTACGATACGATCAAGGAGCGTTTGATAAGAGATTTTACGGACTCGGAAAACAAGAAATTACGACGACTTGTGCAAGAATGTGAACTCGGAGACAACAAACCAACACAACTGCTCCGAAAAATGAGAGACCTGGCTGGCGGGGCGATGAGCGACGAAGCCCTGAAATCTCTTTGGCTGGAGCGATTGCCCAGCGGCGTACGAGCCGTAGTGTCAATTGCCGAAGGAAATCTAGATGGTTGCGCCCAGCAAGCGGATAAAATGATCGAAATGGGCAATTTCGGAACGATTTCGTCAGTACAACCGCAACCAGCACAACCAGTGGCAACAATAAGCGACCTACAGGAATTAAAGCACGAATTAAAACAGGCCATCAACGCCCTGCGAAGAGAAATTGGCGACATCAAAACGCATCAGAGCCAATCACGCGGACGTTCACAAACACCAGCACGCAGTGATAAAACCCGCGGCCGCTCGAAAAGCCGAGCGGACAAGTACCCTCACTGCTATTACCATCACCGATTTGGAGAAAACGCTCAGAAGTGTACGCAGCCCTGTAAGTTCAAGCAGTCGGAAAACTAAACGCCGCTTCACCACCGACGGTTGAAGAAGCATCTGGCGAAAACAAGTCAAGCCGTCTTTTTATCCTCGATCGCACTTCGCGACTAAAATTCTTAGTCGATACCGGCGCTGATTTTTCTATCCTTCCCGCGTCATCCATCTCAAAAAAACTCACGCCAGCAGCATATTCACTTTTCGCCGCGAATGGATCCCGGATCAACACTTATGGTAACAGACTAGTCGCATTAGATTTCGGACTGCGAAGGAAGTTCGACTGGAATTTTGTCATAGCCGATGTCACCAAACCAATTTTGGGCGCCGATTTCCTCGCGAAATTCGAATTGCTTGTCGATATCAGAAACAAATTGCTGATCGATAAGCAAACCAAGTTGCACACCCAGTGCGTCGCCGAATTCACCGACTACGAACCAGTTTTTTCAATCAACAGCGACAACAAGTTCAAAGAGCTGTTGGTGGAATTTAAGGAATTGACATCACCGACCTCATACGACAAAACCAGCGCGCAGAAGACAACAGTCCGCCATCAAATCATCACAACCGGGAACCAGTTTTTTCACGCCCACGCCGCTTGAACGAAGAGAAATTGAAAATCGCGAAACAAGAATTCCAACATATGGTCAACATGGGAATATGCGTGCCATCAAAGAGCGAATGGGCCAGTCCGCTCAACATGGTTGCAAAAAAGAATGGACTATGGCGACCATGCGGCGACTACCGTCGATTAAACGCTCTGACAGTTCCAGACCGCTATCCCATCGCACATATCCAGGATTTCGATCAGACGTTCAACGGCAAGAAAATCTTTTCGGTAATCGATTTGGAAAAAGCATTCTTCAACATTCCAATCGCCGAAGAAGATCGAAGAAAGACAGCCATCATCACTCCATTCGGCCTCTTCGAATTCAATGTGATGACATTCGGTTTGTGCAACGCAGCACAAACATTCCAAAGGTTCATGGACCAGGCGCTGTTCGGCCTAGACTTTCTGGTTTGTTACATCGACGACATCTGTATTGCATCGAGGAGGAACATTACCAACATGTCCGAATCGTTTTGCAGCGTTTACGTGAGTATGGTCTTAAAATCAACGTGTCCAAATGTATATTCGCACAGGAAGAAGTAACTTTTCTCGGCCATCAAGTCAGCGAGAAAGGAATCCGTCTGCCAAAAGAGAAGGTCGAAGCCATTATCAACTTCCCGAAACCAAAAGCAGCCAACGAATTGCGCAAATTCATCGCGATGCTAAATTTTTATCAACGTTTCCTTCCAGGGGCGGCAGCGAGGCAAGGGCGGCTACAGAATCTCATCAAGGGCAACAAGAAAGGTGACAAAACGCCCGTGACATGGACCAGTGATGCCGAAAAAGCATTCGAGGAATGCAAACATGCATTGGCAAACGCAACAACCTTAGCACATCCAGTTCCAGATGCTAAGTTAGTTCTGTACGTAGACGCCAGCAACTTTTCTGTCGGTGCGGCCATCCATCACATCAACGACGGACAACTCGAGCCACTTGGCTTCTACTCGAAGCGTATGACAGACACGCAAAAGCGCTACAGCACTTACGACAGAGAATTGCTGGCTATATTTCAATCGATAAAACATTTCAAACACATTATCGAAGGATAACATTTGCATTCAGACAGAATCCGGATAAGGCATCGCAGAGGCAACTACATCATCTCGATTTCATCGGTCAATACACAACCGATATACAACACATCTCTGGTAAGGACAACATCGTAGCTGATTTGTTTTCGCGCATCGAAGCCATCGACACCAGTGGACAAATCAATTTCGAGCAGTTGGCTGAAAGCCAGAAAATCGACAAAGAAGTCAACGACTTGCAAAGAAACAACGAGACATCACTCCAGCTGAAATTGGTTAACCTCCCAAACACAGCAAAAGCCATTCTTTGCGACGTATCGACGAAAAACGTTCGACCTTTCATCACCAAGGAATTTAGACAACAGGTTTTCGACTCCGTTCACGGTTTGGCACATCCCGAAAAGAGAGCTTCCACCAAGCAAATAACCGAACGATTCATTTGGCCGAACATGAAAAAGGACATCGCCCGAATGGTAAAAACTTGTCTTTCATGCCAAAAGTCGAAGATTGGCCAACACAACAGAACCGCAATCGAAAGATTCAAAGTCCCCGACAAACGTTTTTCATGGATCCACATCGACCTGGTCGGACCGCTGCCAATTTCAAACGGTTTTCGATACTGTTTGACCTGCATCGACCGATTCAGCCGATGGCCAGCCGCCATCCCGATCGAGGACATCCATGCAAGCACGGTTTCCACTGCTCTAATCAACGGCTGGATATCCCAGTACGGTGCGCCATCTCAAATCACCACGGACCAGGGTAAACAATTCGAAGCGAAACTTTTCAATGAGCTATCGCGCATTTTAGGATCAAAGCATCTGCGATCAAGCCCGAGACATCCGCAAGCCAACGGTTTAATCGAGCGCTTCCACCGAACAATGAAATCGGCTATCGAGTGCCAGAACAACGAACGCTGGACCGAAACGTTACCCCTCATAATGCTTGCCTTACGAAATGTGTACAAGGACGACATTAAAGCAACACCGTCTGAGATGGTCTACGGGACAACACTGAGGATGCCATGCGATTTCTTCGAAAAAGTCAACTACGACGAGTTTGACACCGAATTCGCACAACATCTACGCGAATTGATGGAGCAGATCCAGCCAGTGCCAACATCGAGTCACGCCAACACCAAAGTGTTCGTGCAGAAGGATCTGCAAACATGTTCGCACGTCTTTTTGAGGGACGACACAGTTCGACCACCACTCAAGGCACCGTACGACGGACCATATCAAGTTTTGAGCCGAAGCAACAAAACATTCGAGCTTCAAATCAAAAACCGCGCAGTCCGTGTGAGCATCGACCGGTTGAAAGCAGCGTATTTGCCCATCGAGGACGACATCGACTAGGAATCAAAGGAACCCAACCGGTATCAGCAAGCCTAAGGAAGAGGCACAAGCGTCTACGAAAAGTGGAAGGACCATCCGCCCTCCAGAAAGATTCGTCACATTCGCATCATCGTGATATCGCCCCAAATGGCTCAACCACTGGCGGGGGAGTACTGTGGCGGCTATGCCACAACAGAGCGGCTTGAGTATGACAACACCACTGCGCCACACAAACACGCTCAACACAGCGGTTCATCACGAGTCACACCGAACCCGCAACTTAGCTACACGTTGCACTACACAGCTGTAACTACTCGTGTTACACACCAGAGGCACCGAGAGCGAGAGCAACTCCTAAACATTCGAGGTATAAATACCCCAGCACGGACAATGTCATTCTCACTCTCATTCTCATTCTCACATCGGCGTTGCGTCCGTTTTATTGTGTAAGTAAATTGTAAAATTGTTATAATAAAAAACTCAAAAAGAAACAGTAAGTGGAGTTTTCAGTAGAGTCATTGACCACGAAAACCATCCCACAAGTTTCATGCGCTGCTTTAATTTATTTTTTTGCTCATTCTTTTTTTGTTTTGTTTTTCTTTTCTGACCGTATTCAGCCATTTTTCAGTCTGAGTCGACGTGTTCATTTGAAAAATGGATTCTTCGTTTGCTTTAGAGCAACATGGTTCCTGAAAAGCAATTTTATTAAACTTTATATTAGATGAATTACCGTCCCTCGCCACTTCCGCTTCCACATCTAAGAAAGGAATGGCTGTCCGGGTCAGCCTTGATTCGCTGAACATTTCCGCCCGGAAATGTTTTCCACATAGCCTTATTCTAGATGAGCTATCTAGAAGGTCTTCCCTTCGGATAATTCTTAACCACATTCGACGTCTATAAAAAAACCAATACACCAATAGATTCCTTAACCAATTTTTGAAGAAATACAAAATAGATTTTTAACTTTTAAGGAAGAAAATAGAACCTTGTAACTCGAACACCAATTTCTTAATTTCAAAAATTATCGAGTATTCGCTTCGAATGAAAAATTTCATATTGAACACTCGATGATTATTGAAATGGAAAAATTCAGTTTCGAATTACACGGTACCATTTCTCTCCTTTGGAAAGCAATTCGATTCGAATCGAATTACATGATAGGGCTTTAGGGTTCTTAGTCCGCCGCTGCAAAATTCCTACACCTGTCATATTAATGGACATTAATGGGCAGCATTAACACAACTTATGCTTCAACATCTTTGGGGAAGCTAAAAAGCCGCCGCGATCCAGCTGGAACTGTTCCACAAAACAAACTTCATTTTTAATTTATTTTTCCAAAAAATCAAATCCGAAATGATTTTCAAACTCTCGCAAGGCTGTTTACTTTTTAAAGAGTAACTGTAAATTTTACCGCCAAAGCTTTCAACGAATTGAAAAATTTAACGAAGAATGAATATGGTAATGCTCCATTTATGTTATTGTTTTGTGTTGCTGGTAACATGAAAATGGACACATGCATTTGTGTGAAACCAAAGAACTGTGCCAGCTGAAATGAATCTGAAACTGTCAAATCCATACAATTTTCAATTCACCACGCCCAGATTAAGCCGCAGGTGAAGCAATCTGGCTATAGTGTGGACGTAATATAATTTCTTCTCGTCAGGTGCTTTGGAAGCTCAGAATATGATCGTCAACTCGATCAGCTCTATGTATTCAATTTTTCGCATTAGTCCTCAATCTACCCTTTTTATGACAGCGGGGAATTCTCGGACTGGATTAAATTTAATACTTAGTTTGAAAGGTCAATCCATATTAAATCAATCCCAAAACTATCAATTTTGCATTGGTAAGAATGCGGTATTTTGCACGACATAAAGTCGTCTCACCATGCGTCCATTTGGACGTGGACCAGACTGTAATCCGTCATGGACTTTTGTTAAAATCCATAAATAAAATACTAGTCAATGTAGCCACGATGAAAATACTCAAAATATACAAGGGGGACTCACGCTCCCTGTCGTATATGTCGTATTTGTCGTAAACTTCTGTCATCTCCATAGTAAAATGACAGAAGTTTACAACTTTACGACAAATACGACGTTTACGACGTGAGCATAAATCCCCCTACTATAAATATACCGTTGTCACAGGAATGATTTATGGTTGCTATCATCATCATCATTGTAGCGCGACAGCCCGACATCGGGCCTCGGTCCCTGCATTTTGGATAAATACATTTTTGCCGGAATTTTTTGTGGCACTTGGTTTCATTCTGCACACCAACTTGGTATGCTACAGCTTAGCTCGGTAACGTACCGGGCATTTTTTTGCTACTCGAAACACGGTCTTCTACGTTTCAAGCCCCGCAACTGGACCAAATATTTTTTATTCTCAAATTCTCTCCCAAGCTAAGCTACAGACGCATACCAAGTTGGTGTGCAGAATGAAACCAAGTGTCACAAAAAATTCCAATTAACACTGAAATAATTCGCATTTGCACATTTGATATGGTTCGCTAAAGGGCGAAAGCGTCATTTCCACCGGAAATGACCGAGTCAAACGGAGCGGCACCTGCTGGCGGGCTGCTCAGTCTGGGAAGAGGGACGAATGGTCGGGGTTGTGACTCCGCTGACTCGCCACACCAAAACCGACATTCAGGTGCGAAAGAGAAAAAGAAAAAAAAACAGGGGAACTAGTAGTGGACACAATCCACACACTTCCACATTCGCTGGTCCTGCCAAATGTATCGTGTACACTTCAGCAAAAAAAATTACTCTGGTGTTAAAGTGGAGAGGAGTATTCAACATTTTTTTTTCTGAAGTGCCTAGTTCCCCGACGTTCCAACGATGTCCCATCCGGTTATACCTCGATTTAAGCCATTGCAACTGCCAAAGCCGCCGTTGGCCTGAGATTACATAGAAAAGGAACTCAAGCAGGCATCGTTTAACAAATTACCACATGACGACGGTTCGTTTAAACATTCATGTATCTATATATCTAGTTTTTATTTTTTTATTATGACGTTAATAAGGTATGTATTGTATAATAAAGAATTCGATTATATCGCGCGCGAACAAAAAAAAAACAAACAAACAAAATTGAGAATAATAAACCGATTACAAGCCCGAGTTGTGACGCCCAAATACATGACCCACCCTGAGTTTCTATCCCAATAGATATTTCTTTTTTTTTAAATATATTTTATATATATATATATATTTTTTTTAAGGAGGTACTCACGTTTTTAAATAATCCGGTGGCGGCCGCTACAGGATATGTGTTTAATTGGAGTTGGTGCAGGTTGCGTCGGTGATTTGGGGCAGTCGTGGCTTAAATTATTAACTATACCTAACATGCTCTAATAATACATATTTCTATAAATATTATAAATATTACACTATAACACAAAAATATTAACGACGAAAACAAACACAAATATTAGTCGGCGAACTTTCGAACAATATGTTGATTTTCCACGGAATGCACGAAATTATTGCGGGGGGGGGGGGGGGGTGTCGCTAGCCTTGTGCCATATCGTGGCACAATTGGGGCACTGGATGCACTCCGGCGACTATGTGTTATTCGGCCACGTTAAGCCGGCATCGAGCACAATGCACTGCGAAGAGGATGGTAAATTCCGCAAATCAAAATGCTGATTTTTCCCTACTTCACACCCCCGTAGAAAATACGAACAGCAATCCTTTTCCAACAATATTTCTTCTAGGGACACAAATCAGGTTAGCACGCCTTGTCTCGTTTTGGGGTTATTCCTAACCCCGAATTAAATTTGGTTTACATTTTTACCTTTTTTTTCCGAATTTTTCCTTCACCTATATATTGCTTCTTAAGCTGACTTCTTTAAAATTTGAACGCAGAGGTCCGCACTGCCTCACTCCTTCTTCCTTAATTTTTCGCTACCATGGAGCTCACAAATAGCTACCGAAAAGCACATAACACGGTTTTGGGTTAATAAAAATCACAATTTTAATCCTCACCAGGACTTACTTGCGAGGATTTTCGCCGATATCACTTTCTCTAATCCTCCACTGCTTCCTCACGGCCACTGCCTTCTGCGTTCACTGGAACCCCTAGCCGGAAACGCCCTTGACTTTTCCTCAAGTTCCCCAGCCTGACTCTGTCCTGTAAAACCGCATAATGGCATTGAACACCCTCAAATTAAAGATGGGAAATTTTTCCATTCCCCAACTCTTTGACATTTGGCGTTCAATTTGACATGTGAAATGTCACAAGTTTGTCAAGTGGTTCTAGTGTTTATATTTATTTGCCGTGTGTTTATCTCGACAGTTGTGCCGCGGCCGGATTTGGTGAAATTCGAGAAGTCCAGGAATTGGACAGCCGATGGGTTCTCATCGAACTCAATGGACTTTTGCAGGAGGATTTGCGGACTTGTGACGCTGATGGTAAGTACTATTTGGCTAGTTCTTAAGTTTTGAAAAGCCTTTCCTTCAAATGGTTTCGAATACTCCACAGATTATACGTCAGCAAGCGGAGTGGACACTCGTCGCATCATTTGGTATGCCGGCATTGAAATTTGTTTGGCTGTGACTATAATTCGGTCAACAAATTTCCAATGTTGCAACCTACCGAATGAGGAACAACACCAATATCCACGCATCATTACACATTGCAAGAACATTGAATACATAAAAGTAAAATTTTTGCCGATAATTTAATTCAAATTTACGCGCCAAATCAATGCCTCCAATACAGAAAAGTTGCCTACGCCTTTTAGATCTTTGTTGGTGTGCAGCATCTCTCATAGTATGTGTGAAAATCACTGAAAATGTATTCAAAAATTTTGTCGAACAGCCGCCCTTTGTGTGAAACACAAAAATGGCGACTTAAACGTGCCATACACACACCGATCGATCGGCCGATCCGTCGCCCGAAATCAATATCGGCCGACGGATTGGCGTGTGTATGTGGAAATCGCACCGATCGGGCGATCAATTTTGATCTGCCGAAATTTTAGTGCGATTTTCGTGCGATCGATCGGTGACGATCGATTGGGTAGTGTATGTGATTCTCGCAAGTGAATGTCAAATTACCAAATTATTAAATGATGAAATTTCAAGGATTCTAATGATTTAAATGGCACTGCAATTGAAATATCAAATATGTGGTATACGAAAATACCACGCACATCCAAATAGTTAACAAAAATGAATCTAGGTTGGATTGGGAGTGAATCATAACCTATTTTCATACCCTAGACTAATAGTATAGGGTAAATTGTTTTTGTCACGACTAGGAGGCTCCGGAGGTATAGCAATGTGTATATATAAATGATCAGGGTCACCTCCTGATTCGATTTAGCCATGTCTGTCTGTCTGTCTGTCTGTCTTTCTGTCTTTCTGTCTGTCTGTCTGTCCGTTCGCACGATAACTTTCGATAAAATGAAGCTAGAGCCTTGAAATTGTGGTCAAATGTTGGAAGTGTGATCTAATTGGATGGTATTGAAAATGGGCATGATCAGGCCAAGAGAACGCCTACCTCCCCTACATATGTAAAATACATAAATGTATCTATAACTCCCGATTAAAGAAACATGAAAAGCTCTAGCTTTGGCAGATTACTCATGAGGGTAATCTAATACTCTCCTGGGAAAATGAAACTGATAAGTTGAAAACTAACGGTAATTTTCTTACAAAGAACCCCGTACTACCCCACTTTTCAGGTTTTTTGTCTATAACTCCTGAACCAATTGACGTAGACACCTGATTTTTGGCGTGTAACCTTGAAGTGAGAAGCTGCTTAAGATTATGTAAGTTGGGCATAAGATCAAAGGAACGCCTACCTCCCCTACAAATTTCCAAAAATTAAATATTCCTTTAATTACGATAACTTTCGAAAAAATTATACCAGCATGTTGAAAATTTGAAAGAATGTTGCTAATAAGACCTACTTTGTTGGTATTGAAAATGGGCAAGATCCGACTCAAGGAACCCCCACCTCCCCTACAAATGGAACTTCAAATAAGCGATAACTTTTCATAGAATGAAGCCAGCAACTTGAAATTTTGGTCAAATGTTGAAAGTGAGATTGAGTTAGTTGGCATTAAAGATGGGTAAGATCCGACCTAAGGAACCCCTACCTCCCCTAGAAATGAAACTTAAAATAAGCGATAACTTACGACAAAATAAAGCTAGCGACTTGAAATTTTGGTCAAATGTTTGTAGTATGATCCAGTCGACTAATATTGAAAATACGTAAAATCCGATCACCGAAACCCCTACTTTCCCTACAAAAGAAACTTCAAATAAGCGATAACTTTCGATAGAATGAAGCTAGAGACTTGAAATTTTGTTTAAATGTTTATAGGGGGATCTAATTGGTTGATGGAAATGCTGGGCAAGATCCGACTCAAGGAACCCCTACCTCCCCTACAAGTGAAACTTCAAATAAGCGTTAACTGGAATGCCATGTCACGCATAGAATGGCACTTGAGGAACCCATGGCTTTTTAAGGCCGGTTGACACGTTCAAAGTACACTTTGGCAAAGTACGTTGACAACCTACTTTGAGGTTACTTTGAACGTGTCAACCCCCTTTCAAAGTGCTTTGAAGTCTCACCGTCCCATCAAAGCAAAGTAGGATGGTGCTCAACTTTCCATCAAAGAATTGATTGTAAATCGACAAGTTCACAGAAAAAAGTTGTTGGAGCGAGAAATAGTGAGGTGTTGGTGGTTTTTATTCAATTTATAGTGGTCTGAATAATGTGTTTTGGTGTGAATTACCTAGAAATGCTAAATGCAGCGTTTTTGGCAAGTGGTAAAGTGGTAATTCACAATGGTGGATATTCTTTTCAAGTCATACTTTGGCAAAGTGTACTTTGAACGTGTCAACCGGCCTTTATTCAACAGACAGAGCTGATTTGATGTGTTGTTGCATTATCACTCTAAAGGGTGGTTTACTTGAAATGATAGCTGTTGCTTCTAGAGTGGCGAAACTTATTTGTGTGCGTGGGATTATATGCATCCTGTTTTAAAAATAAATGTGTTCTGAGTCCCAACTCTTGGTATATCTGCTCTGGTGTTTTTCCGTCCCCCATTTCGGGCGGGTTCCAAGTCGTGTCGCCGCCGGGGACTTTCCTTCTCCCGTTTCTGGCGGGCTCAAAGTCGTGTCGCCGCCGGTGATTTTCCATTCCCCGTTTTTGTTACAATCTTTTTTTTTTATTTTTTTTTTTATTTTTTCAATTTTTACTTACCGGGAGTGCAATCGCGCTCAGTGAGTACTAGTTCTTAGTTCGCCGGCGGCACTTTTAGAAATGGCCGCACGTCCAGTGATACTAGATCACTAAATAGCCATTTTGTTGACGACGAAGAGAGAGTGACAGGAATGTACACATGACAGTTCCCAGTTGTTAACATTAGTGCTGTCTGCTGTAGTCAATGCAGGCTGTAATCTCCATTCGATGTCAACAAAATGGCCGCGAGCATACTCACCTTTCTAGAGCCTTAGAGCGCGTTGACATGATCAAACTACGATTTGACAAACTAGCATTTGATGAAAAGTTGAGCACCGTCCAACTACGGTTTGACAGAAGCACAAGACATCAAACCAGTTTGACAAGGGGTTGACACGTTCAAGTAGGTGGTTTGTCAAACCGTAGTTTGATCGTGTCAACGCGCTTATAGTGATCTGCAGAACGGAATTTCGAAAAACGGAGCACTAGCATTGCTCCGCTCAGAAGATGCAGCCGTTGCGGAGCGGTCGTGTAATCGCACAGCATGCCTTTTGTCTTTCAAACGTCCGCCACGTAGCCAAATCGTTATCGAACATTCTCAGCAAACTGCAAGAGTATTTTTGATTCGGTGGAATGTTCTAATCGTGCATTTAAATGTCAGCGGAATAAGTTGCCTAAGGCCGTCCGCACACGGGCCGTCTCGTACTCGTCTCGTAATTGGCTCGTCTGCGATTTGAACTCCACTTCCAAAGCAAATGTATGGAGATCCGCACACGGGTCGTACATTGGTCGGCACGTAATCGAATCGGTGTACTCGTCTGTGCGTCTCGAACCATGCGAACTGCTTGGAACGAGAAAAGTCGTCGACGTCGGACACCAGAAAAAAAATATATGGATTCATTTGTTCAATTGAAAAATATGTTCAAAGAAATTGTGGTGTAGTCGTATATGCGCGTCGGGTGATTCAAGGCGAAAGCAGTGCTAGTGGAAGCATTTTAACCCTTTGGCAAGGTGAAAAGGACTTTTTTGGGCATGAAGCGGGATATGGGCGATATGGGTGTCGCGTGATTCGGGGTGAAAGGAGGAGTGCGCAAGAGCGCTGGTGAACGTATTTTAACCCTTGATGAGGCGAAAAGGAGACTTTTGTACATGAAGCGGAACATGGGGAATATGTTTTTCGCGTGATTCGAGGTGAAAGGAGAAGTGCACAGGAGTGCTGGTTAAAACATTTTAACCCTTTGGAGTGGTGAAATGGACATTTTTGTACATGAAGCAGGATATGGGCGATATGGGTGTCGCGTGATTCGAGGTGGAAGGACAATTGCACAGGAGTGCTAGTGAAAGCATTTTAACCCCTTGGAGAGGTGAAAAGGACTTTTTTGGGCATTAAGCGGAAAATGGGACATAAGGGTATTGCGTGATTCGGGGTGAAAGGAGTAGTGCACAGGAGTGTCGGAGAAAGCATTTTAACACTTTGGCATGACGAAATGGACCTTATTGTACATGAAGCGGAACATGGCCAATATGGTTATCGCCTGAGTTGATGCGAAAGGAGGAATGCAGACGAGTGCGGGTTAAAGCATTTTACCCCTTCGGCGTGTCGAAATGGACATTTTTGTGCATGAAGTGGGATATGGGCGATATGAGTATCGCAATATTTGGGATGAATAGAGAAGTGCACAGGAGTGCTGGTGAAAGCCTGTTAACTCTTTGGTGTGGCGAAATTGACTTTTCTGTACATGAAGCGGGATATGGGCGATATGGGGGTCGCGTGATTCGACGTGAAAGGAGGAGTTCAACGGAGTGCTGGTGAAAGTATGTATTTTAACTCTTTGGTGAGGCGAAAATTACCTTTTTGGACATGAAGCGGTACAAATTCGTGATCCAGATACGCTTTGTGATGACATAATGCGGTGTTTACTCGATTTCGGCAAGATTACTATGTCCGTGGCGCCAAGTGGTTTCTGCGATTTTAACTTGGCACTTTTTTGACGTAACTACCTCAATGGGGAGTGTGTGGAGAAAATGTGGGACGGAAGTGGAGTTGAAAACGAATTGAATTGAATTAAACGCTTTGGTGTTGACACAAGCATACTTTTGGACATGGAATGAAATCTAGGAAATACGGGTGTCTATGAATTGGGATGATAAGGCCAATACTCTGTAGTGTTGTTCAAGGCGTTTTTCACCCTATGGTGTTGAGATGAACACATTCATGGGCATAAAGAGAAATCTAAGAAATACTGGTGTCGTCTGAATAGGGGTGATGAAGCTAATGCAATGGAATGTTGTTGTTTACAGTAAATGTTAATTTTTGTAATTCCACGAATGACGACAATCCTTTGGTTTAATACTTCAATAACTTTATTGATAAACTTAATTTTATAAGGATATTTGAAAATTCGAAGCAACTGCTCTTCTCGACGACTCTAACCAAAAAGCAAAAAGACTCCCGCCCGTTTTCTACTACCTTTTGCTCCGTTTACAGACAAAAAATTGCAGAATATAATTTTAGAGCAATATTTACAGAATCAATCATCTAAATGTGTAGAGTTTAACTTTGCAATTTACTGATGTTAGTTCAGTGGCTTTGGGACAGTGTCAAAGTCATAAATATAAATAACAACATTGAATTCACGTTGACGTCGACAATCTGCTCTTCGTGGGAAGCCAATTCGAACCTTTCGATCAGATAAGTAGCTCGCTCCGCTTAAAGTCGTGTGTTTAGTTTGATGCTTTGTGTTTTATTTCATCTAGGGATCCAGCCGGACAGGAGGAGAGCAAATGACGAGCGAATTGGATCGAAGGAAGCTTGACGATGAACCCTCTTCAATTTGGAATGTTCTGCAGAATTTAAACAGGTAAGTATTTCAAGAAAACAAATATAATTAGTTATATTAATATGTTGCCATTTCAGGTTGTCCACAACATTCTCCCGGGCGTTGAAACATTAGTTTGTTTCAAAGTTAATCTGGATTTGTAATTCAGTAGTTGATGTTGGAGTATGTACACGGGATTTCCCCCATGCGTACAAAGCAACATCCAGGAACTGGGGGTTTTGCGGCGCCCCGACTCGCCGATCTCGAACAAATGGGGATAGTTAAAGAGAAATTAGAAGTGGTGAGGAGGTGCCCTACGGATGTCGGTATTGCATGTCCAGTAAGATTCAGTGCTGGGAAGAAAACAGAGCTTATGAATTGGTCGCCTTAATGTAGATCGGTCTGTAGTCAAATCAACCACTCTAACGAGTCCGTCCGCACCGGGGTGAGTTGCCGTGATCCTTGCCAGCATCCATTTAAGGGGAGGTAACCTTTCATCTTTGATGACAACTAATTGACCGACCTCCGGATTCATTCTAACTTCTTGCCATTTCGGTCGTTGTTGCAGCTTATGAAGATATTCTGATGTCCATCTGTTCCAAAAATCTTGAGTTAATTTTTGGAGAAGCGTCCAACGTTTGAGACCATTAATGTTGACATCGTGTAAGTCATCTTGAGGCGGAGCGTTCAGTGCATCACCGGTGACGAAATGTCCTGGTGTGAGACTGCTAACATCGTTTGGATCATCTGTCAAAGGACACAGAGGTCTGGAATTTAAACAGGCTTCAATTTGCGAAAGCACGGTCGTAAGTTCTTCGAACGTTAAGATGTTGTTGCCCATTACTCTTCGAAGATGATGCTTTACCGATCGCACACTTGCCTCCCAAATGCCGCCAAAGTGAGGAGATCCAGGAGGAATAAAGTGCCATTGTACGTTATCGTTAGCTAGTTGTTCTGCTATATGTTGAGTAGCGCTATTAATACATTGCGCATATGTTTTGTCCAACATGGCTTTGGCTCCTATAAAGTTCGTCCCACAGTCTGAATAGATGTTTTTGGAAAGACCTCTACGTGCGAAAAATCGTTTCAATGCAGCTAACAAGGCGTCGGTCGTTAAATCGCTTACAGGTTCTAAGTGAATGGCCTTTGTCGCAAGGCAAACAAATACCGAAATATAGCCCTTATATGTTCTGCAGTTGCGACCTTTTGACATTCGTAATGATAATGGACCCGCAAAGTCTATCCCTGTCGACGAAAATGGACGAGCAGGTGAAATCCTGGCTTTTGGTAAATCACCCATGAGTTGCTGAGAAGTTTCTCCCTTTAGTCGAAAGCATTTTATGCAGTTATGAATGCAAGATCTGACTAGTGTACGAAGTTTAGTTATCCAGTAGGTTTGTCTGATCTTCGCCATCATTAATGTGGTTCCTCCATGTAATGTGTTAATGTGACATTGTGCGATTATTAATTTAGCCAGATGACTGTTATGTGATAGCAGTATTGGATGCTTTTGATCATACGGCAGATCTGCATGTCTAAGTCTGCCGCCAACTCGTAACGTTTCATTTTTGTCTAAAAATGGCGCAAGGGCTTTGATTTGTTTGTTGTCCTTCTTGCTCCGTTTGGGCCCCTTCTTCTTTGCTTGTTTGATCGCTTTCTTAATTGCTCGTTGGGACTGAGTTGGACCATTCGCTTTCAGTGATTGTATTTTGTCTCCGAAGTTTTTAACTTGTTCTAACTGGATCCAGTACTGCAGCGCTAGACTAATTTCTTCCGTTCGAAGATGAGAATTTTGTCGATTGATTCTTTCTTTGCGGAGGTTGTTAACGAAACGAAGACAATAGGCTGTTACGCGGATCAGGCGATTATATGATGAGTAATTCGTTAGCATAATTATGGGTTCGGCAATGGTCATGTGAGTCGTTAAGGCAGTTATCCTTTTCAATTCGTCTGTTGTGGTATAATTTCGCTGCTTAGGCCAATTTTCACTGGGATGTATGAGCCAGCTAGGACCGTTCCACCAAAGTAAGTTATCTTTAAGTGCATGCGGCGATGAGCCTCTTGTCGCCACATCGGCTGGATTCTCTTTAGATGGTATATGGTACCATCGTGCTGTAGGAAGTCTATCTCTAATTAAAGAGACTCTATTGGCCACAAAGGTTTTCCAGTGGCATGTTAGCTGTTTTATCCAGGCGAGGACGACTGTAGAATCCGACCAACAATAAAGGGGGGCATCCGCTAAATTTAAATCACGTTGAACTCGTTTTACTAAAGCCGATAGTAGCGCCGCTCCACATAACTCCAATCTTGGGAGTGATATCGTCTTAACCGGCGCAACCTTCGTTTTGGCCATCAAAATTGATGCCTTATAACCCGCGACATCCTCATTGTGTACTCGGATATAGATCACAGCGGCGTAAGCCTTTTCCGATGCATCGCAAAAGCCATGTAGCTGGATGGAACTTCTTCGGGTAGTATGCACCCAGCGAGGTAATGTGATAAGTTCTAGGCCGTCCAAACTAGAATGAAATTTATCCCATTGATCTTGTTCTTTGGGTGGAAGTGTTTCATCCCAATCCAAATTCAGCATCCACAACTGCTGCATCAGTACCTTTCCAATTATGATTATAGGAGCAAACCATCCTAGTGGATCAAACAGTTTGGAAACTCCGGAAAGAACTGACCGTTTTGAGTGCGCTTGTAGGTCTTGCAAGTTTTGCGCTCGAAGTAATAAGCTGTCATCTGCGGGGTTCCACAATAGCCCAAACGTGTTGACAGAAGGTGGCTCGGTCGAAATGTCTACTGTTGACGAACGTAGCAAGACGGTTTCAGGGAGCCGATCTAGTACATTGCCGTTGTTAGAAGCCCACTGACGAAGTTGGAAGCCGCCTCTTTCTAGTAAATTGATAAGTTGACTCTGAGTCTTCAAAACTTCTGATACATCATTTGCTCCAAATAAGACGTTGTCGACGTACAGTTGCTCGCTTAGTACTCTCGTAGCCAAATCGAAATCCTTTCCTTCGTCCTTAACTAATTGTTGAATTGTTCTCATAGCTAAGAATGGGGCGGAAGCAACACCGAAGGTGACGGTTTGGAGACGAAAATGTTCGACTGGACTATCCAGATCATTCTTCCATACAATACGTTGAAATTCGCTATCCTTATCCGTTACTCGTATCTGTAGAAACATCTTTTTCATATCAGCAGCTGCTGCAACGCGATGCATTCTGTTCCTCATTATTATTGATGCCATGTCTTGTTGTAGGCTGGGACCTGTGTAGAGTAAGTCATTTAAAGATTTTCCGGAACTCGTTTTGCTTGATGCGTTAAAGACTACCCTTAACTTCGTTGTAGTACTAGACGGCTTTACAACTCCGTGGTGAGGAAGGTAGTAATGTTTCTCATTATTTATGTTGGCATCTGCTATTTTTTCCATGTGTCCTAGATTGACGAATTCTTTTATACATTGGGTGTAAGCTTCCTTTAGTTGTGCATCGTTTTCTAATTTCCGGTGTAACGAGTTTAATTGTAAAAGTGCTCTATGATACGAAGAGCCTAAATTGTTCGGTGATGACTTGAAAGGTAATGATACAACATATCTTCCCTCTTCGGTACGAGTGTGAGTGGTTTTAAAATGCTCTTCACATTTTACATCGTCTTCGGAGATGGAAAATGATGGCTCCACTTCCTCCACCTCCCAGAATCGTCTTAATTGATGATCGAGGTCAACCTTATTGAAGAAGGTACAAACAGAAGTTGGGCCAACGTCAGTTGTGGTTGGTCCTATTAGAATCCAACCTAGCATTGTATTTTGCGCAATTGGAGTGTTAGGTTTACCGATCTTAACACCATCTCGAATGATGTATGGATATATGTCGGCTCCGAGAATAGCATCGATTCGCCCTGGTCTGTGAAATGTTGGATCGGCTAGATTCAGAGCAGCTAAATGTGACCATGTCTCAAGAGAAACAGGTTTCTGAGGAAGGCGATCCGTCAGTGATGGAAGAACAATAGCTTCCACTGGAATTGTATAGTAGTCAAAACGTGAGGAAAACTTGAAGTGCACCATTTTATGGGTTGATCCCGATGATGCATTTCCAATTCCTGAAATCGAAGCGTGGATCGAACTTGGTACGAGACGGAGTCGCTGCATTGCGGAAGTAGTCAGAAAACTTGCCTGGGATCCCGTGTCGATAAGTGCGCGTAATGTATGCTCGTATCCGTTTTCTTTGACTCTTATTATCGCGGTTGACAATAGAACCTGATTACATTGGTTGGTGACATGGAGTGATGTCACCGGATCTCCAGCTGGTGCGACGGATGGACCAAGATGTGGAGAATTAAGATGCAATAAGGTGTGGTGTCGACGTCCGCAATGAAAGCATCCCCTCTTACTGGGACATTTATTAGACGAATGATCCTTTGCCAAACAGTTGAAACACAATGTTTTCGATCGTACGAAGTCAAGTCGTTTATCTGTTGGAAAAGCTTGAAATTTTTCACACTTCCGTACGTTATGATTGTTCCCGCAGCAAACGCACTTAGAGTAAGATGTACTGCTGGCGTTTAATACAGTAAAGGCTTGTTTGTTGGTTTGTTTGGCTGTCGTCTTCGGCTGAGTTGGTGACAGCGCCTCTAGAGTTCTAAAACGAGACTCCAAAAACTCCAAATATCGTTTGATTGTCGGTGGTTCAGTATGAGAACTTATTTGTTGCTCCCATAACTGACGAGTTTCTGATGGAAGACGTTGGGTTTGCACATGTATGATGGCTACATCCCAGTATCTGGTTTCCACTCCTAACGTGTCTAGAGATGCCATACTTTCCACCGTGACATCGTGAAGATTACGTATAGCACTAGCTATATCTTTCTGAATTAGGTTTGTGTTTAGGAGAAGCGACAGCTGTGCATTTATTAGCAACCGCTTGTTGTCGTAGCGGTTGCATAGTGCCTTCCACGCCATGACATAATTCGAATCTGAGATAGAGTAGCAACGTAACATTTGCTCTGCCTCACCCGATACCGATGCCTTTAGATAAAACATCCTCTGAACGTCATCTAAATTAGCATTCTGTCCCACTAGTGCACTAAACAAATCGTGGAATGTTCGCCATTCTGCAAATGACCCAGAGAATTTTGGGATATCAATCGGGGGTAATTTCACTTCGGAGCGATTGATGTGGTGATCGTTTGACGGAGGTGGCGGCTTTGTAAGTGGCGGCTCTGTAAAACCTTCCAACTGTGTCTTGATCATACCGACATAGTTATAATACAATTCTTCGTATGAACTGTACTTATCTTCAGTGAAATACGATGAAGATTCTGTTGCACTATCCTCAAGACTCTCAATTTTATCGTGAAGCCCCTCAAACTTCTTCCACCAGGCATGCAATCCCTCAAGACGGCCTTTCAGGTAACCGATAGTGAGGTTAGCCTTAGCACATTTTTTAAAGTTTCTTATAAATTTGTCAAAGCTGTCGCAATTTCGAAGTTGCGCTTCAATTAAAGGACCCGACATGTTAACAAATCCGTAGGCACTTGTTATTTTAGGCAAGGAAAAATGGGATAGAGTGTGGACTTACCATCCGGCTCGACGGACCAATAAATGTTTACAGTAAATGTTAATTTTTGTAATTCCACGAATGACGACAATCCTTTGGTTTAATACTTCAATAACTTTATTGATAAACTTAATTTTATAAGGATATTTGAAAATTCGAAGCAACTGCTCTTCTCGACGACTCTAACCAAAAAGCAAAAAGACTCCCGCCCGTTTTCTACTACCTTTTGCTCCGTTTACAGACAAAAAATTGCAGAATATAATTTTAGAGCAATATTTACAGAATCAATCATCTAAATGTGTAGAGTTTAACTTTGCAATTTACTGATGTTAGTTCAGTGGCTTTGGGACAGTGTCAAAGTCATAAATATAAATAACAACATTGAATTCACGTTGACGTCGACAATCTGCTCTTCGTGGGAAGCCAATTCGAACCTTTCGATCAGATAAGTAGCTCGCTCCGCTTAAAGTCGTGTGTTTAGTTTGATGCTTTGTGTTTTATTTCATCTAGGGATCCAGCCGGACAGGAGGAGAGCAAATGACGAGCGAATTGGATCGAAGGAAGCTTGACGATGAACCCTCTTCAATTTGGAATGTTCTGCAGAATTTAAACAGGTAAGTATTTCAAGAAAACAAATATAATTAGTTATATTAATATGTTGCCATTTCAGGTTGTCCACAACAGTTGTTGATGGTCTTCTTAACACTTTCGTTTTGATACCAGATATCAAAGCGATATTGAGGTTACATATATCAAAGTGATATAAAATAAAAGCAATATCACAGCGATATTAAAGCGATCTCGAAGCGAAAAACGAGAAAACGTCGAACCTAAATTGGGGAAAACAATTACCAATTTTCCCGGTTAATTTCCGCGAATCATTTTTTTATTCGAATTTAAATTTCTGAATTAAACAACGATTGTGTAACTCAGAAATTCAGATATCCAGTGTATGAAATTCTGAACGCAACGAATATCTTCTTTTCAGCACAGATATATACATGATCCAATATTTTTCCCACCAAGGGAAAGTTTCCGTGTCATTTTCTTTTTTTTTTAATTCTCTTTGAAAACACTTTAACGTTGTCACGCAAAAACTTAGGCAGTGCCGTGTACGAGATATTCGCGTGCACTATTTCGTTTTCAAAACAAAAGTGTGCATATGCATTATTTCGTATGGACAGTTTCGGCATGCACTATATTTCGGTGCCCCGTGTGATTCAATGCTTAGATTAGCGGTCGTTCAGCGATTTGAAACGTTTAAGCGATATCAACCCTCAATATACATAGACCGACTGTAATGGACTGTGCCTACGGCTAAGTCCTTTGCCTCAATTGATAGGATGCCGTCCTTAAGATCGTCCACACCAGACGATGATAAGTACCAGGCAAGGGAAATTCTCAGTGTCCAATGGTAGTAGTACGCTGAGAACCAAGGTTCTAGGTGAAGGATGGTCAGTTTTGTAGGTGATGGTCAATGGGTAGAGGATAGTCAGTTAAATGACAAGACCGTAGTAGTTGATGAATGACTAACGAACTTTATTAATATCGATTGACTTTATATACAAAATGTACAAATGAAAAAATGCTAAGCTAACACAAATGCAAAAAATGCTACATTACAAATAATTGAGTGAAATGAAACAATGTTACTTTAGGTCAGTACACCACGGCAAAGTTTACAAGAAATGAAAACAGAAGAAGAAAGAAAATGCGTGGTGTCGAATATTTAACTAGGTCGGAATTATTACAGTTATTGTGAAATGATTGAAGTCCAATGTTCGGTACAGAACAGATTGGGTATAGGCCGTGGGTCCAATGTTCTGCCCAGAACAGATTGAGTGTATGCCACGGAAACGTATATGAACTTTTGTTATCCTTCGCATGCTGGCTTCGGCGATCGGATTGAGCAGATTCGGTTGAATCTCTCAGACAGAGTTACCTCCTCGGGTGGATCCATAGTTAAACTGTCGGCTCCTGCCTTGCATCTTTTTATCACAAAGAAGATCGCAAGAGAAACGATAACAGCTGCAATTATCGTTGATGAAGCTATTGCGTGGATCATCAGAGGACGAAGATGAGGCATCTCGGTATTCTGCTGGTCCAGTGGGGGTAGATCGAACATCTGTTGAGAAACCTTGGATATCTCTGATAAACGTTGTTCGGGATGGTGGTCTACTTCATCTAGCTTGGGTGGTGATATGCTCTTGGTGAATGAACTGATAACCCTTCTCTGCTCGTCGAAGGTTGTGCGCAGTATATGATGCTCAGTCTGGATGACGCAATTACCGAGAAGTTGCATGATTCCGACTTCAGTCAGCAGAACTTCTTCGCGTTCTCCGTCGCAGGTGATTGATGCTAAAGCCGGGCTAGTTGTCGCAAAAAACCAAGTGTTCGGCATCATGAGTTGCTTCCATCGTAGCTGAGAACCTTTTACGGCTGCAATGGGACAGGAAGTTTTGTTATATCGGTGGTAAATCTCATTTATCACGCAATTTGGATTTGTGTTTATGTTAATGATGACATTAGGAGAACAAAGGTATACGTCAACTTGAAATGTGCAGGAACGAAACTGGTCATCATCTAATTCAAAATATAGCTGCTGATTAAAGTTGATCGCCACTGTCGATGCTCCAATCACTGGTGTCACGAATTCATGTTCGTTAACTTTCTGGGGAATTGCACTTACATGAATTAAGTCATAGCTGGTACGTTCCGTGATGAAAAAATATCCAAAAACTTGTAGCGATTTGGTTGATTTTGAAACAACAATTCGATTCTGTGGGATATGTAGTACCGCAAACAAAGGACCTAAGTTTTCAGTTACTCGATCAATTGTGTCTGACACGGTCCTTGTGGAAATAAGTTGTGTTATGCTGGCGTGACCAAACATGGCATTGACTAGATTGCCATATTTTTGTTCAATTTCATCGTAATAGTCAGATGCGGTTATGTAGGCGGAAATCACTTCGATGCTCAATTTGTTGTTGTCTATTCTTCGGTACCAAGGCTTCATCTCTTCCATGGCGTTGATAATTTCATTGATTTTTTTACCAAATTGTTGGAATTTAGCGGCCATAACGGTGTTGACGTGCTGCAAGCTGGTTGCAATTTGAAGGTGATGCTGACTTGTGAGGTGAAGCAGCATTCGCTGGTTTTTGTCCAAATTGTCAATGTTTTCATAGACTTCATCGTTGACTCCGAAAACAGTTGTAAGAAGCTTTCCGAATAATCCTCTCTTTACTCTTGTTGGTGTTGTTTCCATGACTTGACTAATCTGACGAATGATGGCGCCTTTGCGAATCGAGAGATGTTGAATAAGCGTGTCGCAATGAGTGATTTCTGTCAAGGTTCGTGTGTTCTGGCACATTCTATTTGCCCGCTCGAAGATCTGGAGTACGTTGGATTGATCGGTTGTAATATCATCGAAGAGGTAGTTTATTTCCATTCGAAGGTTTCCACGAAGAACTTGTGTTTTGCCTAGATTCTCGATGTAAAAGCCGGATTTAGGTCTTATTATATTGTAGGTGTTTTGTGATCGATTGGTGGCCAATGTACTGGCGAACATGAGAAACGTTAATATCGTGGAGAGTAAAGCTCTTGCCCATAGGCAAGGAGCTCTTCGTCGTTTCTTGTTTCGACGCTTTACTGTTGATGTTTGTGGCTCAGTGATTTGTCGCTTCCGACGATCGTCTACTGGTTTATTTTTTATTTTTTGAGTTGCTCGAGAGTTGGTTGTAGGTTTGTTGGTGGTGTTTGTTGCTGAATCGGCTGGCATTTCAGTTGGGACATCTTCCGGTGGCACATCTATGGGTAGAGGACAGACGTTGACAATTGAGACCTCTTTCAATTTATCTCCGTCATGTCTTACGATGATTACTCGTACCTTGTTGTCAGAACCAGGTTTAAGCTCGTGAATTCGTGCTAGAGCCCATTTGCATGGTGGGAGATTTGGTTGTTTCATTAGAATGAGTTGACCAACACGCAGATTCTCATTGTCCTTCGTCCACTTTGTTTTGCGCTGAAGTGTATGCAAGTATTCAGTGGACCATCTTTGCCAAAAGGTTTGATGAAGTGCAGTTAGCTGCTTCCAACGATCGTGTAGGGTACGATCTGTAAGATCAGGTTCTGGCACAGAAAGTAGAGGTCGACCAACGAGAAAATGTGCCGGTGTAATCGCCTGATAGTCTCTTGGATCGCTATACTGTGGCGTGATGGGTCTAGAGTTGAGGCATGCTTCAATTTGAGTTAGCACCGTAGCGAATTCTTCGAAGGTTGGTGTGATGTTCGCTTCATTGAAGATTCGTTTAATGTGATACTTCACGGATTTAACTCCGGCTTCCCAGAGACCTCCGAAATGGGGTGTGGCTACTGGGATGAATTTCCAGTCGATCCCGTCCTTTGCCGTTATTCTGGCAACGTCGTCAGAAGATTTTAGGATGGCTTGTTTTATGTCGTTGTCCACAGTTCTGCTTGCTCCCACAAAGTTGGTTCCGTTGTCGCTGTATATCTCTCGGCATAGACCTCTTCTGCTTATGAACCGCTTGAATGCCGCTAGGAAGGCTTCTGTTGTTAGATCGCTCACGAGTTCGAGGTGTATGGCCTTCGTGACCATGCAAACAAAAACTGCGATATAACCCTTGAGAGTTGTTGCACCGCGACCCTTCGACATCCGAGTGTAAAACGGACCGGCATAATCCACTCCACAATAGGCGAATGTGTTAGATGGATTTATGCGAACGGCTGGTAAGTTACCCATGATTTGGGAGCTTTCAGCATTTGTATTTCTGTGGCATATAATACAGCGGTGTATCTCGTACCGAATCACCTTTTGATCATCTATGATCCAATATTTCATTCGTAGATAGTTTCTTACGAGTCCTATGCTACCATGCATTGTTGTTTTATGAGCGTCCCTAACAAGTAGGTAGGTTACATGGTGCCTCGGTAATAAGATTGGATATTTCGCATCTTCTGGAATGTCTGCGTTGCGAAGCCTGCCACCTACCCGAAGAATTCCTTCGGGGTCAAGAAACGGTGACAGATTGCGCAGTCTGCTCCTTGGGCTGTTTAATTCCGCTATCTCCTTTCGAAACTCTGTTCGTTGAATGGCCTTGAGTATCTTCATTTCGGCATTCGCTAACTCGCTTGCTTTCAAATGACCAACATACCGTTGATCTTTGGTTCTCCTGATATTATGGAAGAATCTGAGACAGTATGCAGTGACTCTTACCAGCGTTCCGAAATTCGAATATCGTTCAAACAAGCTTGGCTGTTGTGTTGTTATAGTTAAGCAAGTGATGGTATGACTTGCCTGGCTTCGTTACAAAGGTCCGTCGAGCCGGATATCTTGATCCGCCCAGCTAAAAGATATCTCAAAAACACGTTTTGCTCTTCACTGACTGCAGTTGTGTTATTTTACGCACAAGCACGCACTCATTCCGTTCGTTCGACTGTTGTTGTATGAAGCACAAGCTAGCACTCATTTTTGATTGTTATTGTGTGGAACACAAGCTAACACTCGAACATCTAAGGCTGTTGTTGAAATATCTTTAGCACCAACATTTTCTAACACCAACCTTCGGCTGATTGCTTTTGCCAAGTTGCCAAAACCTCCCAAGTCTCCCAAAGTTTCCCAAGTCTCCCAAAGTCTCCAAACGTCCTGAAACATTTTAAGACTATCACCATGGAGGCCCTCCTAGCGGAACAGAAGACCCTAGTTGAAACCTTGGAAAGGCTGGAGAGAAACTTTCAGAAGGATTCTAGTGACAGGAAGACGGAGGACTACTACCGGAACAAGCTGTCCCAAATTGAAGATACGTTTGCGACATTCAACACAAATCACGAGGAGATCCTTGCCGCAATCGAATCAGATCATCCTTACATAAAAGGAAAATTCTTTGAGGCGACACTGGGCATCTACAAAAAGGTGCAACAGTTATATCTACAAGGGCAACAACGCTTGCTGCATCCACCGGGGCATCAACCAACCAGTGTTGATGAGCGAATCTCACCTTTGCTGACGCAACAAGTGGTGCAACTACCTAAGTTACCGACGATCACCATTCCTACATTCAGAGGGGATTACAAAGAATGGAGGAATTTCTTTGGTCTATTTAAAAGCATTATTGACGAGAACAATGCTTTAACGCCAATCCACAAGATGCAATATTTGCTTGCTTCATTAGCAGGCGAAGCAAAAGACGCTGTGGACCACCTTCAACTATCACCGTATAACTACGAAACGGCGATTGCTGTTTTAAAAGAGCGATTTGCGAACGAAAGAGGAGCTATAATGGATCTGATCGACTCCATCCTGGATGTCAGGAGGGTGGAACATCGATCAGCCGAGGGCATTATCACTCTTCATAACACACTTCGGAACTGTCTTACCGCGATTTCCAACATGGGCTATTCTACGCGTTCCTGGGATCCGATTATCGTTCGAATTATTACCAGAAAGTTGGATAGCGAAAGTGCTCGTCTTTTTGAAGACGGGCTAGATAATAATCAATCGGTGCCCACAGTTGAGCAACTACAAAACTTTCTGTTAAAGCGCCATCGTATTTTGAACATTACAAGTTCTCAGATACAAGTCCGCAAGAACGCACCAAAGCAGCAACCGCACAAATCTTTCGTCACGACCAACAATTCACACTGTCCGTGCTGCAACGAACAACACATCATTTACCGCTGCAGTAAATTCAGGTCTATGACCAGCACTGACCGAAATAAGTTTGTCACTAAGTCCAAGTTATGTAAAAACTGCTTAGTTCACGGCAACGACGAAACCTGTCGAAGCAAAAATCGATGCTTCGAATGTAAACAGAAGCACCACACAATGCTTCATATTGCACAATCCGGGAATGTGCAATCCACAGCAGTTTCACATGTAGCTGCTAAATCAGCAGAACAAGAGTCCATCAATACGGAAACAGTATTGCTTGCTACTGCGCAAATTGTCGCAATAAACAAGAACGGCCAGAGGGTCGTCTTGAGGGCATTGATCGATCCTGGGTCGCAGGTGACCTTTATGACCTCAAGGGCCTTGAAGTTGCTTGATATACCAGCAGAAGGCGTTATAGCCGACATAACTGGCATTGGTGGGGGCAAACCAAGGACAATTACCAAACGGGCAAAGGTTATGATAGCTCCTAGATTCCAATCGGAGTTTCTGCTTCATTTGGAAGCATTCATAATGCCCAATCTGACTACCAAGTTGCCCAATGTTGCAGTTAACACCAATATGCTAAAGCAGTTTCAAAAACTCAAGCTCGCAGATCCAGATTTCCACAAAATAAAATCCATCGACATCATCGTTGGAGCTGATTTTTATGGAGATATAATTGAAGAGGGCATAAAACGATATGGCAAATTGCTGGCACAAAAGACGAAGATTGGCTGGATTCTATCAGGGAAGCTTGAAAGCAATTCTTCGCATAATCATCAAAAAACCAAGTGTTCGGCATCATGAGTTGCTTCCATCGTAGCTGAGAACCTTTTACGGCTGCAATGGGACAGGAAGTTTTGTTATATCGGTTGTAAATCTCATTTATCACGCAATTTGGATTTGTGTTCATGTTAATGATGACATTAGGAGAACAAAGGTATACGTCAACTTGAAATGTGCAGGAACGAAACTGGTCATCATCTAATTCAAAATATAGCTGCTGATTAAAGTTGATCGCCATTGTCGATGCTCCAATCACTGGTGTCACGAATTCATGTTCGTTAACTTTCTGGGGAATTGCACTTACATGAATTAAGTCATAGCTGGTACGTTCCGTGATGAAAAAATATCCAAAAACTTGTAGCGTAATTTGCTCCCTCCTTCCAAACCTCTTGCATCATAAGTTTAGCCCTTACTATTACTGGAGCCAGCCACTGAAGAGGGTCGAATATTGTCGCAATGTTGGATAGTAATTGTCGTTTGGTGAGTGTTTTGCTCTCGAAGGCTGGGATTCGAAACCGAAATTCGTCTCTGGATGCGAACCATCTTAAACCTAGCGTCTTGATAGATGTGTCTTCGACAATGTCCAGAAATCCGCTTTCTCGCTCTTGCTCTGGAATCTTTTCAAGAAGTTCAGCATCATTGCTGCACCACTTGCGCAGATTGAATCCTCCTTTTTTCAAAAGTTCCACGATGTCCGCTTGTAAATGCATCGCCTCATCCTTGGTGCTAGCGCCCGTCATTAGGTCGTCTACATAAAAATCCGAGAGTAGGATTGACGCTCCCACTGGATGGTTATGCTTCTCGTCCGCCGCTAACTGCACCAAAGATCGAATGGCGAGGTGTGACGCACAAGCTGTGCCGTATGTCACAGTGTTCAACCGATAGCTCCTTGCCTAAACACCACCAACAAACCTACAACCAACTCTCGAGCAACTCAAAAAATAAAAAATAAACCAGTAGACGATCGTCGGAAGCGACAAATCACTGAGCCACAAACATCAACAGTAAAGCGTCGAAACAAGAAACGACGAATAGCTCCTTGCCTATGGGCAAGAGCTTTACTCTCCACGATATTAACGTTTCTCATGTTCGCCAGTACATTGGCCACCAATCGATCACAAAACACCTACAATATAATAAGACCTAAATCCGGCTCGACGGACCTTTGTAATGGACTGTGCCTACGGCTAAGTCCTTTGCCTCAATTGATAGGATGCCGTCCTTAAGATCGTCCACACCAGACGATGATAAGTACCAGGCAAGGGAAATTCTCAGTGTCCAATGGTAGTAGTACGCTGAGAACCAAGGTTCTAGGTGAAGGATGGTCAGTTTTGTAGGTGATGGTCAATGGGTAGAGGATAGTCAGTTAAATGACAAGACCGTAGTAGTTGATGAATGACTAACGAACTTTATTAATATCGATTGACTTTATATACAAAATGTACAAATGAAAAAATGCTACATTACAAATAATTGAGTGAAATGAAACAATGTTACTTTAGGTCAGTACACCACGGCAAAGTTTACAAGAAATGAAAACAGAAGAAGAAAGAAAATGCGTGGTGTCGAATATTTAACTAGGTCGGAATTATTACAGTTATTGTGAAATGATTGAAGTCCAATGTTCGGTACAGAACACCGACTTCTAACGCTCACTCAAACAGCGGAATCAAAAAGGCTAGCCCTTCCCTCCTTGCCACTCTCCACAACATTCAGACCTTACTACTATCAGCACCTCCACAAACCTCCGCAACGCCCCAACTCGAAAATCATCTTTGTGGATTTGTATTAATCTTTGTAACAGGAAATCGTCGTAGTCGTCAGAAACCAGAAAATACTATATTGTCGCATTTGATCAGTTGATAATAGTGTTCAGCATTAGTCAGGCGTATTCGCAATGCCAAAGGGTTAAAATGCTTTCACCGACACTTCTGTGCACGCCTTCTTTCACCACGAACCACGCGGCACCCATAACGTCCATATCCCGCCGCATGTACGAAAAGGTCCATTTCGCCATACCGAAGGGTTAAATGCTTTAACCACCACTCGTCTGCATTCCTCCTTTCATATCGACTCAGGCGACAACCATATTGCCAATGCCAAGTCCCGCTTCATGTACAAAAAGGTCCATTTCGCATCGCCAAAGGGTTAAAATGCTTTCACCGACACTCCCGTGCACTCTTCCTTTTACCTCGAATCACGCGACACTCAATATCGCCCATATCCCGCTTCATAACCAAAAGGCTTCTTTTCACCTCAACAAAGGGTCAAAATGCTTTTACCAGCACTTCTGTGCACTTCTCCTTTCACCTCAAATCACGCGACACCCATACCCCGCTTCATATACAAAAAAGTTCACTTCGCCACGTTAAAGGGTTAAAATGCTTTAACTAGCACTCATCTGCATTCCTCGTTTGACATCGACTCATGCGAAAACCATATTACCCGTGTTCCGCTCCATGTACAAAAAGGTCTATTTCGCCATGCCGAGGGGTTAAAATGCTTTCACCGACACCCGTGTGCACTCCTCCTTTCATCTCGAAACAGGCGGCACCAATTTCACCCATGTACCGCTCCTTGTACAGGAAGGTTCATTTCGCCACGCCAAAGGGTTAAAATGCTTTCACCGACACTTCTGTGCACTCCTCCTTTCACCTAGAATTATGCGACATTCATATCGCCCAAATCCCGCTTCATTTGCAAAAAGGTCCGTTTCGCATCGCCAAAGGGTTAAAATGCTTTCACCAGCACTTTTTTGCACTTCTTCTTTCACCTCGAGCCACGCGAGAGCCATATTGCGCATATTTCGTTTTATGTACAAAAAGGCCCTTTTCGCCTCACCAAAGGATTAAAATGTTTTAACCACCACTCGATTGCATTCCTCTTTTCACATCTACTCATGTGACAACCATATTGCCCGTGTTTCGCCTCATGTACTAAAAGGTCTATTCGCCATGCTAAAGGGTTAAAATGATTTCACCGACACTCCTGTGCACTCCTCCTTTCACCCCTACCCAGGCTACGTATTGCCCAAATACCCCAACTCCCATTTCTAACATCGGATCGCGTCGCAGACGCGCCGAATTGCAATCGACCCGTGTGCGGTGCAGGGCGTCGCTCGTCGTGTGGGAATTCAGACGAGCAGAGTTCGAATCGCAGACGTGACGAAAATCAGACGACCCGTGTGCGGAGGCACTAACTACTCCGAAGCGGCCGCGTCTTCCGGGCGGAGTCGATGTCACACGCGTTCCATTTGCAGAATTCCGTGCTTCTGCGCGCCATCTCTTGGTGAGAGTCGGTAACAATTGACGTCTCGTCGACCGTTCCCAGCGTGAAATTCTATCACACGTAAACTGGGCGAATATGAATCCGACCGATTCACTTGTGATAAACTTTCACGCGAGGAAACAGCCGGCGATACCTCAACTGGTACTTATTACAGTTCTAGAGATCGTACTCGATTAGAATAAAAAGAGCAAAAAGAACAAACAAGAACAAAACATTTCTGATTCCCGGAACCAAAAAGAAAAGACGAAATCAACCATATTATAATAATTGCGAATTCAGATTAGAATTTTCCCAAAAGTTTTCTGTGGAGCTCATTTAGTGGTGTTTTTTTATGTTTATGCTAAAGCTTAATCCTTTGATGCGAGAGCATAGCTTTTGCAGGAAGGAAATTAGGGTAGTGGTACGTTTCGTTTAAATTTTTGCAGATCATAACTGCAGGGAAAACAAAAGATGGTAAGTTGTTCCACATTCGTGTTGTTCTGGATGCAAATGAGTATGAGAAGTTATGGATTCATGGCCAATAAGCTCGAAGGCTATTCGTTGGAACTTTGTCTAATGCGGGCAAGGTAGTTCAAACTGCGCCTGACCATATGTGGGAATTATATTCAAGTCTCGGTCTTATGTGGGCCTAATAAATTTGCGCCAAATCAGATGGTGTAAAGTATCTTGTACCGCGATACATGAAACCCAGACACTTCATTACATTTGGCAATGTAGAAGATGTGGTCAGACCAGTCTAAAGATTTTTATACCTAGTACCACTGCCATCTTTACTCTCAGGCCGGAGTGTCAGCTGATTGTCAAAGCACTAACGACATGACAAGCAGTCAACGAAGTGTGAACGCGTGCGGTCGCCCGGTGAAATATCGGGATAATTGTCTGTAAAAGTGAGTTTAGTGCCGGAATTTTAAGTGTAACTAAAAGAAGTGGTTATCAGTGCCGTGTGAAAGTGAAAAAAAACGTGAAGTGCCGGGAAATATCGAGTAAAATTGTGTATTGAAAAGTGCGAGGTTAGGAAAGTGCGACACGGGAAATTTCGCATTTTTCGTTTATTTTCCGGCAATTCGGGAAGTGTGAATGGTACAGCACTACTCTGGGACGAATCCTCGGGTCGGTGAGTTTAGCGGAAACTCCCGGAAGTGCCCCAAAAAGTGAATTTAAAGTGGTTGTCAAATGACAACATTACAGGTGATTTCCGGCCTTTTCATCGGAATTCATAGGGTAAGTATGCGTTTTTTGTTGTGGTAGAATTTAAGTGGATTGATGCGCCCCAAAGTGTGGATTTTGACCACGATGTTGACGAACCTGACGAAAGTTTCAATGCTAGGCATCTAGTCCCGTCAGCTGCAGTGAAACTTTCGTCTGGCTCGTCAACAACGCGTTTAAAACCCGTATTTTGGGGCGCATCAATTCACTAAAATTTTTGCACAACAAAAAACATATAATTACCCTATGAATTCCGATGAAAAGGCCGGAAATCACCTGTAATGTTGTCATTTGACAACCACTTTAAATTCACTTTTTGGGGCACTTCCGGGAGTTTCCGCTAAACTCACCGGCCCGAGGATTCGTCCCAGAGTAGTGCTGTACCATTCACACTTCCCGAATTTCCGGAAAATAAACGAAAAATGCGAAATTTTTCGTGTCGCACTTTCATAACCACACTCATGTCTCGCGCACGTTCGAGCAGTTCATTTTGTTCGGAAGTTCGCGGCACCTTGCGTTTTTTTCACTTCCAAATATCAGTGACAGGCACTACTTTCAATTGCACTTAAAATCGCGACACTAAAATCACTTTTACGCACGAAAATCACCAGATTTCAAGAGGTCGACTGCACGCGTTTTTCACTTTGTTTACATATGGTTCACTGCTTGTCATGACGTCATTACTTTGACACTCCGGCCTGAGGATAAAGATGGCGGTGCTAGTACGTTCAGTGTGGGCTCATCAGAAATGCTGACAACATCAAAAAGAATGGGTTTGGCGGTAGGTGGTGCACGTCGTTTATTGGAAAAATAACAACATTGAGTTTTGGACTCAAAGTAACTATTGGAGAGGCCCGTAAGCAAAATTTATGGGACGAGAGAAGAGCGATATTAAATTTTCATGGGAGAGGAAAATAACGGGACTATTAATGACAACCACCAATAGGACGCGGATATTTGACAGCTTTATATACAGCGGGGAGTCCGAAACCAAAACAAACATTTTGTTATCGGTTTTCTGACAGAAAACTCACAAAAACAAGTAATATGCACATCATATCCAATTATTTAATTTCTTACCTATAAAATGACTCTCCCGTTTTAGGGATACGCTGGTTATTTTTGCAGCCAACAACGAGGCACTTCAATTCACCACAAATCACTACAGCACCAATTTGTCCTACCGGAAATATCACTAGTGTCTTCTCTACATAACCACGGCTCTCTTCACACAAAAACCGGCTCCAAACTTGCGCGAAATAAACCATATTCACTATTTTCATGAAGTGTTTGACAGCTTTATGCACAACTGAAGAATGACAACTTAAAACCGTTAACTTTACTCTCCCATCTCTCTTGAATTTCAAGAAAAAGACTGTCCCATTTTCAAGCTGTCAATTTGTATGGTTTGAAATGAATACATATAACCCCTCCTGTTGTTAGTTCTATACTCAAAGGGTTTGGAGGCATTAAAATCTACTCTATTCGAATTTTTGAGATATCTCTATTTAGTGAGTCAGATATGAGATCTCGATTGACAGATGTAGCATTTTGGCAGGAGTCAGCTACAGAATTAAAAGTATAGGTATAAGTAAAATCAAGAGTACTGTCATCTGCAAAACTGTGAATTGGGTTTGAAGTTACACTTAAAAAGGAACTGTACTACCAAGAAAGTCTATTTAGTTATCTTGGCAGTACACACCGATTTTTGTCTGAACTTAAAAAAGATTCGAAATCGATTTCGTTCTTATACGAGTCCTATTAGATTTCTTATTACCTAGCCTATTAGCCTCAATAACATTCAACAGGACTCGTCACTTTATCTCTTATAAATTTTTTAATGAAAAAATAAATTACTCAAAAATTGTTACGGTGCCATCAACATCATTCCCAGTCCTTATTCAGGATGGCGTCTTTGAATAAAATTTCATATCCAGCCGTTTTGACGAAAATAAACATTTCATGCATGCCCGTATCCTGTACACAGTATCACGGAATGTGACTGAAAAAAAATACGTATAGGTTCGTTGAAAAATTGATTAAAATCCTTCGTGCGTTAAATATGTATCTCCGTACGTACTTGTATGATACATTACATGTACTACCGGTGCTGATAAGGATTTTTTTCTAGAATATGAAAAACACTATGCCATTCCTAGGATCTCAGTCTTCGGCAGCCATTCAATTCATAGGTGCTCTCGAATACTCACTCGCCTTATCTGGATGACGAAAGCATTCCTACAATATGCTCCCAAACAAGAAAAAAATCCGGAGACCCGAAACATGGCATCGGTTGTGGGTATCCTGATTTTTTATTTATTTATTCTTTTTTTGTGAGCCGTTTTCTCACTTTGTATCTGGGGCTTTTGTTCTCTGGCTGTTTGTTGTCATTATCAGGAAAATACACCTGACCTGCGGGCTGTGTGTGTTTAAACGGCATGTGGAAGCCTCTTCTTCATATTCTCACGTATGAAATCATCCACCGACTTTCATTAGTACAGAGAGTGAGCACAGAGGTCGAAAATTGAAAAAAAAAGTCAATTGCCGGGGGAGCACATTAAAGCCGAAAACATTTATGAACTGGATTTGATTTAAGGTTGTCTGTGAGACCCTCGAGGTTAATATGTTTCGTCAAAATGGAATGGGGATAATGGAGGCTCGTATACAAGTTATTTAATGTTAAAGAGGAAAGTCTTGTGAAATTCTTTTCTAACGAAATCGAAAATTATGGCATGGTAGTGTTATTGGCTCGAGCAGAAAATTAAATTTAGAAATGTGAGTTCCAGAATGATGTTGGATGTGTACTATATATATGTTTCTATAGTAACTTTAATATTTTTCAAAGCAACAGTTGGCTTGATTAAATCATACCGGAGTCCATCATTTAGAGGCTAGGTGCAATATGCAGTGGTATATGTACATATATGGATAACAGTGAAACACAATATGACCCATGCGTGGCTTAGATCTGGGTTGTGCGTGTGCTGAGTCCAATATGCGGTGCGACTGATTTGTTGTCGTATCGGGGTTGGTAAAAACACCGCCGAAGACAATAGTGTCCAGTTAGAAAACCACAGCTAACTTTGATCTTATTCTGCTTTAGCTGTAACAGATAAGTAGATCAGCCTTAAAGCGCGTTGACATGATCAAACTACGGTTTGACAAACTAGCATTTGATGAAAAGTTGAGCACCGACCAACTACGATTTGACAGGAGCACAAAACTTCAAACCAGTTTGACAAGGGGTTCACACGTTCAAGTAGGTGGTTTGTCAAACCGTAGTTTGATCATGTCAACGCGCCTTTAGAGATTCTCCCAATGGGCGGTGGCCTCGCAGCTCCATACACGAAAAGCTGTAGATTATAGGTTATAGTCAGTGGCTGTTTGCGGCTGTTTGCGATCGGATGCGCCGGTACAACCATGAGTTGTATGAACTGTACGATGAGCTGGAAGTATTGAAAATCACCAAACTACAACGACTTCAATGGGCAGGGCATGTATCACAAATGGACGATAATCGCATGCCAAAAAGAGTAATGAACGGAGAACGAGTCGACGGAGCGAGACTGCGAAGACGACCGAGAGCTTGTTGGGAGAGTTCAGTATATGCGGACGCCGGACAACTACTGGGCTTCCAAGATTGGAGGACGTGGTCACGTGACCGAGATAGTTGGAGGACAACGATCCAGGCAGCCAAGGCCCGAAGTCGGGCTGTCGCGCCACGGTGATAGTGATGAAGATATCGAAGTATCGTTTGTAAACAAAATGATCTTATTCAGAAATAGTTGCGTATAGAAAAACGTAATACAGTAGAACCTCGGTTATCCGTTGCTCGAGGAGAACTCTATAAGCAGAATGTTACAAACGACACAGTTCGGCATTTTTGTACGTGCGTTACGCTAGCACCCCCACCACTAAGTATCGATATCAGGCATAGTGCATAATTAGGGGCTAATTAGTTGCTAATTAGTTGCTCTATTCTCGAATTTATTGCTCCTGCCGATTCGCCAGAATTGACGATTTAATGTGGGGGTGCTAGCGTAACGTTACGCTAGCACCCCCACTTTTTTATCCAACATCTATCGCACGCAAATTTGATGCGAAATGAAAGGCAGAATTAATTGCTAATTTGTTGCTCTATTCCGGAATTTATTGCTCCTGCCGAATTGCCAGGATAATGTTTTTTGTATGGTGGTGCTAGCGTAACGTTACGCTAGCACCCCCACTTTTTAATACGGCACTTGTCGTCTCTAAATTTAATGCAAATTGAAAGCCATAATTAATTGCTAGTTTGTTGCTCTATTCCCGAATTTATTGCTCCTGCCGATTCGCCAGGACTTCAGCTTGTATATGGAAAAGACACCACATTTGTACCCTCCTGTACTATCTCCACTGGCACAAATTAAACAAAAACTTGATGCAGAATAAAAGCTATAGATATTTGCTAATTTGTTGCTCCATTCCGGAATTTATTGCTCCTGCCGACTTGCCAGGATAACGTTTTCTGTGTGGTTGAGCTAGTGTGACGTCACATTAGCGCCTCCCTTCTAAATGCGGCATATATTTTCCTCAAATTCAATAGCCAATTAAGGATATAATTAATTGCTAATTTGTTGCTCTATTCCCGAATTTATTGCTCCTGCCGATTCGCCAGGACCTTAGCTTATATACGGAGAAGACACCACATTTGTACTCCCCTGTACTATCTCCACTGGCACAAATTAAACAAAAACTTGATGCAGAATAAAAGCAATAGATATTTGCTAATTTGTTGCTCCATTCCGGAATTTATTGCTCCTGCCGACTTGCCAGGATAACGTTTTTTGAACGGTAGAGCTAGTATGACGTCACATTAGCACCTCCCTTCTAAATGCGGCATATATTTTCCTCAAATTCAATGGCCAATTAAAGACAAAATTAATTGCTAATTTGTTGCTCTATTCCCGAATTTATTGCTCCTGCCGATTCGCCAGGACTTCAGCTTATATATGGGAAGGACACAAAATTTGTACCACCCTGTACAATGCCCACTGGCATAAATCTAACAAAATCTTGACGCGTAATGAAAGCAATAAATATTCCCTAATTTGTTGCTCCATTCCGGAATTTATTGCTCCTGCCGATTCGCCAGGACTTCAGCTTATATATGGGAAGGACAACACATTTGTACCCCCGTACAGGGGGCACAAATTAAACAAAAACTTGATGCAGAATAAAAGCGATAGATATTTGCTAATTGGTTGCTCCATTCCGGAATTTATTGCTCCTGCCGACTTGCCAGGATAACGTTTTTTCGATGGTAGAGCTAGTGTGACGTCTCATTAGCACCTCCCTTCTAAATGCGGCATATATTTTCCTCAAATGCAATGCAAAATGAAAGCCATAATTAATTACTAATTTGTTGCTCTATTCCCCAATTTATTGCTCCTTCCAATTCTCTAGGACTTCAGCTTGTACATGGAAAGGACATCGCATTTATAGCCCCCTGTACAATCCCCACTGGCACAAATCTACGAGTAACAAAAACTTGACGCGTAATGAAGGCAATAAGTACTATATTTCTAAATGCAGTATATCTTGGACTTAAATTCAACGCACAGTGTATTAGATAATTGATTTATAATTTGTTGTAATATTTCCGAATTTATTTCTTATGGTCGTATTGTTCGTTTAATGCACAAACTGATCCGAACATGCCACTTTGATGTTTTCATCAATTGGTAAACGAATAACATGTCTTATTGGCCGACGCGATTTTTCATTTCGCCTCTCTCCCTTGCGTTATTTCGACATTGCGGTTTCGTCGTTGATTTTGGGTTGGGCTGGCACCCTCGTCGTTCATTGAGTTTCGTTTTGCCCTGGTTGATGCTTATTCCAACTTCTTTTGTAGCCAAGTCAAAAAAGTTGTGTAGTAAAATTGCAGCGGCCAGAAAGTTCCGTAACTTATTAATAATAGGCACGTTTGTTTCAAGATCCATATAGAGCAGAGCAGGTTAAGACCACACAATTACACTAATAATTTGATCTGAGTTGCTCTCGATAGAACGTTAGTGCAGGTTTTCTACTCTGTTAAATAGTTCCATATTTGAAATGTAAGCGGCGCAGATGGTGGAAGTTTTTGGACAGTTTACAGTTTGGGAAGCACATAAAGTTCATTTCTTCTCAATAAAATGTCCGTTTTGTGTAATTATTCGAAATAGTCAACATACAAAATTATTTTGCTGCCTAAAGGAAATTCGTCCGATTGTGTATGTACAAAGGATTTAAGTTTTCTCTTGAAATTCTAGTTGACATTTGAATTCTAACTAAACTAAGACACACTCACCAGCAGTCGATTCAATTCTGAATATATACTCTTCAGATCCGGAGGGGAATGATTTTCAGATACAAAAATTGACAGTTGATGGCACGTATTTAACCGGAGGGGAAAGCATATGGAGAGGATAAACCGAAAAATTCAGATCCATATTACATACTTGATCCAGGAGCTCGCAAGAACGCTGCCGTTTGCGTCGCCTCTATTCCGCATTCAGCCACAGGATAATGTTCAATATCAAGTCTTAGAAAAAAAAAGTTGCTCAAACAATTTTACTCCCTTTTTCATAAAAATTCTCCTAAGTAGTTAGTGTGATGGTGTTTTATTGGCTCAGGTTATAACAAAGTATTTATATCGTGTCTAGAAATAATGAAAAGTTTTGAACGAAGTTCACTCATTTGGTGACAATAGCGTAGTAAACAGAAAAGTGCAGTTTGGGTGAAAAAGTAGGAAAAAGTTGGCGCGGAAAACGAAAGCAATATTTTTATTTTGGCGCGAGAAAATCGAAATATTGGTAAAATAGTTGAAAAAATGAATGTTGCACAGCGTACTGTGAAATGGCACTCGAAGAAGTTCCGGGAAAAGGGTGCCACCGAGCGAAAGAAAGGCTTTGGGCGATCAAGAAAAAAATGACCTAATTTTTACCGTTACAAAGCCATCCGAACTGATTCAAAACTTCATCTGGCCTTAGGAACGATCTACAATAGTTTTGGCAACGGGTATTCAAATTTCAACAAATTTGATGAGAAAAGACTAATACCTTAGACAGACGACGCACACGAATGATCATTCCCAATCGAATGATAATTCGATTTCATGTGTGTCTTGCGAATGATCATTCGAACATCGTCCGAATGATAATTCGTGAATTACAATTGGCATAGTAAACATAATTCCTTCTTTGTGTATGCAGGGCTTAGAACATACAGTATATGGAATGAGCATATCCCGTTTATCACTGGCTCCAATATTTGGTGAATAAGTCGACAGTCAGCCTACTCAGTTGGCGTTTAATATTGACAAATGTTGACTGTTCTGTAGATTTGTGCATAAAAAAATGTCAGTTTTTGTCAAATTATCGACAATCAGCCTACTTAGTTGGCGTTTCGATATTGACATAATGTTGACCACAATGTCGAATTGTGCATAAACAAACGTCAATTATTGTCAATATTTGAATTTCGTAAGTCTACTGAGTTAGCTGACTGTCGACTTAGTACCCAGATTTTGGAGCCACTGTTTCTATGGAGACATACAGTACAAGCTCATTCTATGGCTATATATTCAAAGATGCAGGGTCACCTATTCGACAAATCATCATTGAGTATTAAAAATATGCACCCGTTGATATGCAATAGAAATAATATCCACTCGTTGCTAAGCAAAATATTCGTTGCTAAACGAAATAAACAATATTTATTCGAAAAATCAGTGCTAAGTCGATTTTGTAGTGACAGTTGGAACGACGTTCACATTAAAGTGTGTGTGTCTAATTCGTCATTGCCAGCAATTCATCATTCACCGAATGATCATTCGGTTGCTGTGTGTGTCTAAGGTATTACGAAAGCTGGCTTACGTACGTGGAAGCCAGTCAGTAAGCCAGATTTTCCGTTAAAACATTAAGCTAAAACGTTTGAAATGGGCTTGGGAGCATATCACATAGATTTTGAAGAGGGAGAACACTGTAATAATTCCGGGATAGTTGAAATTTAAGCAACATGTTTGAGGCGGAAGATTTTGTGTCTGGCGGAATATTTAAGAAAAACCAATGGCTGTGAATACCTGACGCACAAGACTACAATCCATTTCCAGTATTTGCAAATAAACTGCTGCTGCTACTTTTGAGCTGGGAAAGTATATTCGACGACCTTCGTGACCGGAAAAAAATTCCCACACCTTAAACCCTCCAGATTACGCAGGGAATCTTCAAAGGAATTCAGTGCTCAGCGTTTCTCGAAGTTTCCGCCGCACGCAGATTCATCAGACGCCAACATGTTGCTTAAATATGGACACACAAAAAAAAGATGGCGCTGTTCCAAATTTTCTGAGCTTATATCGCATGCTATTTTTTCATCCATTTTTTCCTGCTTATGACGCTATTATCACAAACTAAGTGAACTTCTTTTTAAACTTTTTACTATTTCACGCTAGCAACACATTACAAAAAACATTATCCTGGCGATTCGGTAGGAGCAATAAATTCCGGAATGGAGCAACAAACTAGCAATTAATTATGGCTTTCATTTTGCATTGAATTTAGAGACGATAAATGCCGTGTTAAAAAATGGGGGTGCTAGCGTAACGTTACGTTATCCTGGCGATTCGGCAGGAGCAATAAATTCCGGAATAGAGCAACAAATTTGGAAATAATAATTGCTTTCGCTTTGCATCAAGTTTTTGTTAGATTTGTGCCAGTGGGGATAGTACAGGGGGGTACAAATGTGGTTTCCTTCCCATATATAAGCTGAAGTCCTGGCGAATCGGCAGGAGCAATAAATTCCGGAATGGAGCAACAAATTAGGGAATATTTATTGCTTTCATTACGCGTCAAGGTTTTGTTAGATTTGTGCCAGTGGGGATAGTACAGGGGGTACAAATGTGGTGTCTTCTCCGTATATAAGCTAAGGTCCTGGCGAATCGGCAGGAGCAATAAATTCGAGAATAGAACAACAAATTAGCAATTAATTATGTCTTTAATTGGCCATTGAATTTGAGGAAAATATATGCCGCATTTAGAAGGGAGGTGCTAATGTGACGTCACACTAGCTCTACCACACAAAAAACGTTATCCTGGCAAGTCGGCAGGAGCAATAAATTCCGGAATGGAGCAACAAATTAGCAAATATCTATTGCTTTTATTCTGCATCTAGCTTTTGTTTAATGTGTGCCAGTGGAGATGGTACAGGGGAGTACAAATGTGGTGTCTTTTCCATATATAAGCTGAAGTCCTGGCGAATCGGCAGCAGCAATAAATTCGGGAATAGAGCAACAAATTAGCAATTAATTATGGCTTTCAATTTGCATTAAATTTAGAGACGACAAATGCCGTATTAAAAAGTGGGGGTGCTAGCGTAACGTTACGCTAGCACCACCATACAAAAAACATTATCCTGGCAATTCGGCAGGAGCAATAAATTCCGGAATAGAGCAACAAATTAGCAATTAATTCTGTTTTTCATTTTGCATTAAATTTGCGTGCGATAGATATTGGATAAAAAAGTGGGGGTGCTAGCGTAACGTTACGCTAGCACCCCCACATAAAATCGTCAATTCTGGCGAATCGGCAGGAGCAATAAATTCGGGAATAGAGCAACTAATTAGCAACTAATTAGCCCCTAATTATGCACTATGCCTTATATCGATACTTAGTGGTGGGGGTGCTAGCGTAACGGACGTCATTTTTGTGTTTGTTTTCGCGGACCGCGACAGTCAGGTTTGCATTCAGTTCGATTTTGACCATTCAAGACATGTTTCGCTCTTTCGAGCATCTTCGGAGGAATGGTTTCATTTTTACAAAAGATATCTTAAATATAATCACACCGAAGCGTATATACCCTAGACTTGTACAGACCTAGTGGTGATACCAAAAGTACAAATTGGCAACGACAATTTGCATTAAAAGTGAGTTTCCTATAGGGCCAGTTTACAACCTCCTCTATGTTGGCGATCATTCAGGAGGATCTTCACCATTCTTAAAATCAACTAACACACACTACAAATATTTGTCGAATTTTTCAAGTTGCTAGCTTCATTCCATCGAAAGTTATCGTGTGTTATCTTAGTTACCTTGTGCATTTTCAATAACAACCAACTATTACAGATTCTAGTACAAACATTCAGCCAAAATTTCAAGTCACTAACTTCATTTGATCGAAAGTTATCGCTTATTAAAAGTTTCATTTGTAGGGGAGGTAGGAGTTTCTTTCGTCGGACTTTTGAATATTAGCCAACTGGCTCCTATTACAATAATTTGACCAAAATTCCGAGTCACTAGCTTCATTTTATCGAAAGTTATCTCTTATTGTAAGTTTCATTTGTAGGCGAGGTAGGGGTTCTTTAGGTCGGATCTGGCAAATCTTTAATACCAACTAACTAAATTTCACTTCAAACATTTGACATTTGATTTCAACTCTCTGGCTTCATTCTATGAAAAGTTAACGCTTATTTGAAGTTTCATTTGTAGGGGAGATAGGGGTTCCTAGGATCGGAGCTTGCCTATTTTACCAACTAACTAGATCTAACTACTAACATTCTACCAAACTTTCGACTCGTTAGCGTCATTCTATCGAAAGTTATAGTAAATCTGTACCATGCACAGGTGGACGGTAAAATAAGGACATGCATCCTGGTGCGTCATGGAATACGTGCAGTACAAATGATGCATCTCTGCTCGCCTGATCTTACGGTAGTAATGATCGGCAGTGGTGCAGGATCATTCCTAATTGCATCAGCATATCTCCCTTATGATGCACCAGAACCACCTCCATCAGAGGAAGTAGAAAATCTGGTAAGGTATTGTAAAGAAAGAGATATGGCCCTGATCATAGGCTGTGATGCCAATGCGCACAACACTGTGTGGGGCAGCACAGATGACAATCCCAGAGGACAGCAGCTGCTAGAATTTGTGGAAAAGTACAATCTGCTGGTAGCAAACAAGGGGGTCGCTCCCACCTTCGTGGATGCACGAAGGGCTGAGGTGATCGA
The DNA here is from genome assembly GCA_964017055.1 of Chloromyia formosa. NCBI lineage: Eukaryota > Metazoa > Arthropoda > Insecta > Diptera > Stratiomyidae > Chloromyia > Chloromyia formosa. The sequence continues at coordinate 63,711,384 of OZ024818.1, forward strand.
CATTACCCTAAGCTCTGTTAATATGCTTGACAGAGTTCAGAATTGGAGAGTGGTGGACAGGCTAACCATGTCTGATCACAGTTTGAAATTCTGTATGGCAGAAAACGGAGTAGCGAACGCAAACGCATAAGAGTGCCAAAAAATACTGATCGTGTTAAGTACGAGACATATTTATTGGAACAAGTCGAGGATATTCAAGACGGAATACCTCGGAATACGGTCGAGATAGAGCGAACAGTGGAACAACTGAACTCCGCTATTAATCACGCCTTCGAACACGCTTGTCCCTCCACAGTAGTGGACGAAAAGGACCCAACACCATGGTGGAGTAGGGAACTGGAGTCTATGAAAAAAGAGACAAGGAAAGCCTTTAACCGTTACATGAGGGAGAGAGACTCTCACTCTTGGGAACTATACAAGGATAAAAAGAGGGAGCTGAAAAGAACCTTACGTCTTCGGAAACGAAATACGTGGAGGGAATTCTGCTCTAGCATGAAGGATACGTCGGAAGTATGCAGATTACAGAAGATGATATCGAAAGACACTGCTTCGAAAATGGGGCTGATACGCAAAGTTGATGGTTCCATGACAGAAACAGTGGAAGAAACGTTGCAGGCCCTGATGGAGGTACATTTTCCTGGAAGTTTCAAGTCAGACCAACCATGGCCTCAAACTAACATGGGAGCTGGTGGGGTAAGTCAACAAGAAGCTGAGAGGATAATAACTCCAAATGGAGTCAAAAGTGCTATAAACTCTTTTGCTCCTTTTAAAACGGCTGGAATGGACGGAATATTCCCGGCACTATTACAGTGGGGCATGAGCGCTCTACTAGATAGGATCCGGAATATATTCGTCGCCTGTCTTTCAGCAGGCTACATCCCGAAGGCATGGAGGGAGGCTAAAGTGGTCTTCCTGCCTAAACCGGGGAAGAAAGACTACACAGAGGCAAAGTCCTTCAGGCCGGTTAGCCTTACATCATTCCTGTTGAAAACAATGGAAAAGGTGTTGGTGGACTACCTGGAGAACACCACGCTAATGTATAGTCCTCTGAGTAGGTGCCAACATGCTTATAGAGCAGGCAGATCTACGGAAACCGCTCTACATGAACTTGTTAGAGTTGCAGAGAGAGAGATTAACAATGGCGGGATCGCTATGTCTACTTTTATGGATATAGAGGGTGCTTTTGATAAAATCTCCTTTACCAAACTAAGGAACGCCCTGATTGAGCGGGGGGTTGATTACATTATAATTAAGTGGATCGACTCTATGCTTAAGCAGAGGGCGGTAAATCTTAGCAGTGGATGTGGCAGAATACGGGGTAAGGTAGTCCGAGGATGCCCACAAGGAGGTGTTCTTTCGCCTCTACTGTGGAACATCACCGTGGACAGTCTTCTCTGGAAGCTGGACTCGATGGGCGTACACACTGTAGGATACGCCGATGACTTGGCACTCACGGTCAGTGGAAAGTTCATGGACACAATTCTAGGTTGCATGGGACAAGCTCTCAAAGTAACCGAAGAATGGTGTAATGAGCAAGAGCTAACCATAAACGCTAGTAAATCAAACACTATGATTTTTACTCGTAAGAGGAAAGACATAGAGATAACTCCCTTACGGCTTTTTGGTTCGGAAATCAAGGTGTCCAAGGAAGTGAAGCATCTAGGAGTTACCTTAGATGCGAAACTAACTTGGAATGTTCACGTTGATGAAAAGATCCAAAAAGCGAAAAGGATTTTGCATCAATGTAAGAGAGTGTGTGCTCGTAGGTGGGGAATTTCACCTAAAGCGACACACTGGATTTACACAATGATGGTAAGACCTATTCTAGCCTACGCATCAGTGGTATGGTGGCCAAAAGCCATGCAGAATACCACAAAGCAGAAGCTAGATAGGGTACAAAGGATAGCTTGCGTAAGCATATGTGGTGCAATGCGCACCACACCAACGCGAGCAATGGAGGCATTGCTGGGACTGCCGCCGTTGGACTTATTTATAAAGAAAACGGCGGCGCTTTCGGCAATACGCATGGAAAGGGATGCCATGTGGCATCGCTTTGGAACTAGCAGCGGTCATAAGAGCATCCTAGACATTATTCATGATGAGGTCAGGGAGACTCTAATGCCGGTAGAAGGCATGAGTAGACGTAGGGTAGTTGAAAGACTACACAAGACTCACATTGCAGATGGAAACATACATAATGAGTGTATGTACAATGACATCAGCATTTTTACTGATGGCTCTTTAATGGACGGTAAAGCGGGGGCGGGGGTTTACTCTGAAGAGCTAAACCTAGCATGTGCGCTTAGTCTAGGAGAGTATGTGTCCGTATACCAGGCAGAGATGCTTGGCTTGTTGCATGCGTTGGACCACTTGCTTGAAGGTCAGGTGCGGGGGAAGAAAATCCTTATTGCACTGGACAACCAATCGGTGATCAGACGCATGCAGCAGACGAACATAAACTCTAAACTGGTACTAGAGTGTGTCCGGAAGCTCAACACGTGTGCCTCAGAAAATGAGGTTACGCTGATGTGGGTAAAAGGACACATAGGTACAACAGGAAATGAGGCGGCGGATGCCCTAGCAAAACAGGGATCTGCGGCAACTTTCATTGGCCCAGAACCCAGAGTTGCTCTGGGGAACGGCATGATTGGAGCGAAGGTTGGGAAGTGGATGGACTCCATGCATCAACAAAGATGGCAGGAGCTAGTCACTTGCAAACAAGCTCGGAATGCAATGACCAGCCCTTTAGGCAGGGAAGCGAGAAAGGTACTTAGTTATAAACGGAGTACCCTAAGCTGGATAACTGCCTTGGTCACAGGGCATGGTAATTTTAAGGCTCATCTGGCCAAGATGAAAATCGGGGAAGATGACGTTTGCAGGCTATGCCTGGAGGAGGCCGAGACGGCAGCACACATTGTGTGCGAATGTCCAGCACTGGCTAGCACGAGGTTGAGGATCACAGGCAGCCACACGATAAGTGTAGAAGCCATGAGTGAACTCAGCTTCAAACAAATGCTAGAAATAACACGGGACTCAGTGATGAAGAAAGAGGTCGACAATTATCAGTCGACATCTGGAAGTCACTGATGACCGGGAGGGGGCGAAAAGGGACCCAAACGTTAGTGGTCTGCTTCGGCTATCCCCCAGAGTATATAATATAATATAGTAATTAAAAGAATATTTAATTTTTTGAAATTTGTAGAGGAGCTAGGCGTTTGATCTGATTATGCCCAACTTACCAAAACTCAAGCAGCTTCTTACCTCAGGGTTACATGCCAAAAATCAGGTGTATACGTCAATTGGTTCAAGAGTTATAGACAAAAAACCTGGAAAGTAGGATAGTACGGGGGTCTATGTAAGAAAATTAGTTTTCAACTGATTGATTTTATTTTTTCGGGAGAGTATAAGATTACTCTCACGAGCAATCTACATACCAAAGCTAGAGCTTTTCATGTTTATTTAATCGGGAGATATAGATACATTTAATTATTTACATATGTAGAGGAGGTAGGCGTTCTCTTGGCCTGATCATGCCCATTTTCAATACCAGCCAACTAGATCGTACTGCCAACATTTGACCAAAATTTCAAAGCTCTAGCTACATTCTATCGAAAGCTAACGTGCGAAGGGACAGACAGACAGACAGACATGGCTAAATCGAATCAGGAGGTGACCCTCCGGAGCGACCGGTAGCGCAGTGTGTTAATGCTGTGTTTTGCTAGACAGCGGCTGGGCGATTTGCGTCTGCGGCTCGAGAGCAATTGATTCATCATTCAATGTCGGGGTTTTGTATGAAAATAGTACTATAGTATGTTGGGCAGGTTGTCTATGCAATCAAGGATTTTTATATGTACGTGAGGAGAATGGATGGAAAAAGACTATGTACTGTAGATGTAGAGTCCTTCGGTGGCAGCAAGGACATTCGAGAAAGGATATTTTTGGCAGTGAAGCGATATATGGGGAGTATGGGTGTCATATGAACCGGGATGAAGAGGCGAGTGTCCAGGAGTAGTGTAGATGGCATTCCGGATCCTTCGGTGGCGACAAGGACATTCACGAAAGTCAAGTGAAAAATGGGCAATATGGGTGTCATGCGAACCGGGGTGAAGAGGCGAATGCCTAGGAGTACTATGGATGGCATTCCGGATCCTTCGGTGGCGACAAGGACATTCGAAAAAGGATAATTTTTGGCAGTGAAGCGAAATACGGTCAATATGGGTGTCATATGAATCGGGGTGGACACCCGAATATCCACGAGTAGTGCAGATGGCATTTCGAGTCCTTCGGTGGCGAAAAGGACATTCAAGAAAGTCAATTGAAATATAGGCAATATGGGTGTCATATGAACCGGGGTGAAGAAGCAAATGCCTAGGATAACTATGGATGGCATTTCGAATCCTTCGGTGGCGACAAGGACATTCGAAAAAGGATATTTTTGGCAGTGAAGCGAAATATGGGGAAATTGGGTGTCATATGAATCGGGGTGGACACCCGAATATCCAGGAGTAGTGCAGATGGCATTTCGAGTCCTTCGTAACGAAAAGGACATTCACGAAAGTCGAGTGAAAAATAGGCAATATGGGTGTCATATGAAGCGGGGTGAAGAGGCGAATCTCCGGGAACACTATAAATGGCACTTAGAGTCCTTCGGTGGCGACAAGGACATTCGAAAAAGGATATTTTTGCTGGTAAAGTGAAATATGGGCAATATGGGTGTCGTATCAATCGGGGTGAAGAGACGAATGTCCAGGAGTAGCGTAGATGGCATTTCAGCTCCTTCGGTGGCGAAAAGGACATTCACTAAAGTCAAGTGAAAAATGGGCAATATGGTTGTCATGTGAACCGGCGGTGAAGAGTCGAATGTCCAGGAGTGCTGTAAATGGCATTCCGGATCCTTCGGTGGTGACAAGGACATTCGGAAAAGGATGTTTTTGGCAGTGAAGCGAAAAGCGAAATGGGTGTCACATGAATCGGAAATGGAAGACGATTATTTTATGAGGCAGATTCTTGTCTGAAAACGAAGAACAACACATCTCATTTTCCAGAGAAGAAACGAGGAGGGTTTCGTTGGCCAACTTAATTGTTGTTCGTAAAGACAACAACAAGCTTTGAGAATTTGTCCGTGGCTCTGTGGAACACTTTGATTTCTTATAAGAGTTAATAAAAGACTATATTCAGAAAGGGTCATGCGACAGAAACCAGCGTCCTATAACACCAGATGAAAAACTCACACATTGCGGAAGAGTGATAAAAGCATTGTTTTGCATGTCATGAAATAGAACCCTCTTTCCAACCAACCAAGAGGGGGTCCTAGAATCACATGGCGACGATCTGTGGCAAAGGAGTGTAGTGCGCTGGTTAAGTCTGTTGTAAGCTGCACCCTATTCCCCAAAACAGAGTACGATGGCGCGCAGGAGTGTAGCTTTCTGGTAACTCCTACCGAAATTTCCCATGTACTGCACCCATACAAAACTACAGACAGTACCAGAGAGCGAAAAAATATCAGCTTGATGTTCATACTGAGACAACTACTCTGCCAGATTTTCGACAGCACGCCGTATGCACATTTAGACTGGTTGATAGAACGAGCGTTGTCCTGGTCCGTACCAGCATTTTCGAGGAAATGCTGCGCAAGTAGACGAAGGACTCGAAATGCCATCTACATCACCCCGATTCATATGACACTCATATTGCCTATATTTTGCTTTACTTGCAAAAAGTCTTTTTCGGATATCCTTGTTGCCACCGAAGGATCTGGAATGCCATCTACAGTACTCCTGGATATTCGCCTCTTCACACCGGTTCATATGATACCCATATTGCCCATTTTTCACTTGACTTTCGTGAATGTCCTTTTCGCCACCGAAGGAGCTGAAATGCCATCTACGCTACTCCTGGACATTCGTCTCTTCACCCCGATTGATACGACACCCATATTGCCCATATTTCACTTTACCAGCAAAAATATCCTTTTTCGAATGTCCTTGTCGCCACCGAAGGACTCTAAGTGCCATTTATAGTGTTCCCGGAGATTCGCCTCTTCACCCCGGTTCATATGACACCCATATTGCCTATTTTTCACTCGACTTTCGTGAATGTCCTTTTCGTTACGAAGGACCCGAAATGCCATCTGCACTACTCCTCGATATTCGGGTGTCCACCCCGATTCATATGACACCCATATTCCCCATATGTCGCTTCACTGCCAAAAATATCCTTTTTCGAATGTCCTTGTCGCCACCGAAGGACTCGAAATGCCATCCAAAGTTATCCTAGGCATTTGCTTCTTCACCCCGGCTCATATGACACCCATATTGCCTATATCTCAATTGACTTTCTTGAATGTCCTTTTCGCCACCGAAGGACTCGAAATGCCATCCGCACTACTCCTGGATATTCGTGTGTCCATCCCGATTTATACGACACCCATATTCCCCATATTTCGCTTCACTGCCTAAAGTATCCTTTTTCGAATATCCTTATCGGCACCGAAGGACTCGAAATGCCAATAGTTATCCTAGGCATTTGCCTCTTCACCCCGGTTCATATGACACCCATATTGCCCATATTTCAATTGACTTTCTTGAATGTCCTTTTCGCCACCGAAGGACTCGAAATGCCATCCGCACTACTCCTGGATATTCGGGTGTCCACCCCGATTCATATGACACCCATATTGACCGTATTTCGCTTCACTGCCAAAAATATACTTTTTCGAATGTCCTTGTCGCCACCGAAGGATCCGGAATGCCATCTACAGTACTCCTGGACATTCGCCTCTTCATCCCGGTTCATATGACACCCATACTCCCCATATATCGCTTCACTGCCAAAAATATCCTTTCTCGAATGTCCTTGCTGCCACCGAAGGACTCTTCATCTACAATACATTCGTCTCTTTCCATCCATTCTCCTCACGTACATGTAAAAATCCTTGATTGCATAGACAACCTGCCCAACATACTATAGTACTATTTTCATACAAAACCCCGACATTGAATGATGAATCAATTGCTCTCGAGCCGCAGACGCAAATCGCCCAGCCGCTGTCTAGCAAAACACAGCATAAGGCATCAGTGTCATGTATGGCTACCGGCGTTTCGGGTTCGAGTCCCGTCCACGACGACGTTCGTGGCCATGGATGTGCAGGAGGTGCATGCTGGCAACTGCATTCTCCGAAACCAGATTATGCCAACGAAACGTCAACTGGGCCACATGGAACAGTTGATGCGGAGCCTCCTTTAAGGTGTTATATATTTTCGTCGTGAAAAAAACAATATACGATATACTAAAAGTCTAGGGTATAAAAACATAAATCTATACTGTTACCTGTTTTCTTTCATCTCTCTCTCTCTCTGGATCATGTTAACCCCTTGTGGGGCATAGGACATTAACCACGTCGACTTTCCACCTCGTCCTATTCGCCGCCATAGCCTTCAACTGACTCCACGATTTGCCTATTGAGTTACCCTCGACCTCAACCGATCTTCTCCAGGTGTTTCTAGGTCGTCCAACGCGGCAACTTGCATCGGTTCCCTGTGGGTTCCAATCGAGGGCATTTTAGCAATATTTTCCTGCCCTTTTCGAAGTGTGTATGCCAATTTCGTCTTTTTATGGAGGTGTCTATCCTGTCCTGGCCTAATGAACAAGAGGTCGTCGTTAGAAATGACCTCCGGCCAGCGTGTGTGTAGGATGCGCCGTCGACACTGGTTCACGAAAGTTTGCAATCGCCTTGGTCATCTTCCAAGTTGAACAGCCATAAAGAAGCAAAGATTTTGCATTGGTTTCGAAGATGCTGAGTTTAGTACATAGATTTAAATAGAACAGATCGGTAATACACTCAGAAAATGGCCCCGTAAAAATGCATGGTTTATATCCCATTAATTTAACAGGACAAAGTTTCCATACAAAATTGAGATAAGTTTTATAGTACAAATTGGATTTGGCCCATTGAAATAATGTGATCGAGACCATTAGCCGAAAAAGCATATATTGTTTAAATAGTGTCCGTCATTAATGCTATAGTATGTCATATCAAATAAGGGAATGCACAGCAATAGCATAGTGTATCCCATTGGTTTAATAGTTCATTATAATTGTTTTTTTAGTATGTCATATTATTTATGGAATCTGATTGACGATTGCTTCAGAGTTTACATTTCCTGTGACTGCGATAGCTCGATGGAAAGTGAGTCGACTTACAAACCGAGAAGTCGAGGGTTCGACTCCTGCTACGAACATATTCGAAAAGTGGCTTTTCTCTCCAGCCTCAAGTCGGCTTGGCTACAACGAAGTACAGCGATTTAATAAAAATTAATGGAATAAAGGCGGGATGATCGTAACAATTTTTTTATAATAAATATATTCAAAAATGTCTTGTTATTAATTTAATAGGATATGCCTGCTTATATAATGGGACAAAAGTACGGTAAGATTTATGGTTTGTAAATTATTAAAATAACCACGCAAATCTCATTGACCAATTTTAATGGTAAAAACTATTAAAAAACTATTAAATTCTTATTAATTTAATGGTTTCCATTTTCTGAGTGTAGTACTATCCCCACTCTGTGCTTCAGGGTATTTTTGAACCAAGCCGCGCATGCGCACTGCTACCTATTTGCACGCGATCACCATACGTTCGGTAAATGTCGTTACGCCATCGGCCACTCAGCCACAATTTTGACATTTGCGAAGCATTTGGCCCCTCGCTCCTCGGGCCCCTGGGTCAAATATTAATACGTGTTGTGCGCGTTTCACTGCGCAGGCGCGGATATGTCAGCCATAACTCGATATTCAAATTTTCACCCCCACTCTGTGCCTATTTCATATCTGTTTAATATATATCTATAGTTTGGTACGTCTGGAGATGTTGTTTTTTTTTTCCCCCAGAAAAAAGTCAAACTGGAAAAAGCCTTTTTGATGCGAAACAGTTCATCAGCTCAGCATCCGTTCTACCATCTGCTGCTCACTTTTTCCACCGCCTGCCCCGAAATACAAATTTCGTTTTGTCTTCCTTTTTAAGCCCCGCATTATCATTTTCGCGATGCAGGGCATCCGTCATTTGAACTAAATGATCCGATATATTTGAGAGGAGACGAATATCGTCAGCGTAATCCAGGTGTTGAACGTATTCAAACAGATTCCATCTGATACCTTTGCTCTGCTGTTCATGAAGCGCGCTGCAGAGTGCGTCGTTAAGGCTGCGCGCATGTTGGCTCACGTTCGCGTGTCGCGTTCACGTGTTTTATGTCAAACGGTTTGAGTCTATGGTTTTCAAACAAAGACGCGTATCTGTCAATATGACAAACGCTCGGCTATTGTCGTATCCACAAATTGAGTTCATTATTGTGCTTTGAAATGGATAATTAGGTAAGAATTGAGTGGCAAAACAAACGACTGGAGAGTAGTAGGATGTGCATAAACACGCATTTCATAGTAAATTATTGGCGTTAATACACAATAATGAATCCAGTTTGGTTATACGACAACAGCCGAGCATCAATCAAATCGACAGATTCGCATCTTTGTTTGACATAAAACACGTGAACGCGACACGTGAACGTGTGCCAATTTGCGTGCAGCCTAATGGCTGCATTCACGTGAACAATTTTCGCTACGGAACGCTACATCCCCTCCACTACACATTTGAGGAGACGCTACCTGTCAACATTTCTTTCGTGATTGAACCGCTACAATGGTGATCATGTGAACATGTTAAAATCCTCTCCACAACTTTCGTTCACCAATTTTCCATTGCAAAACATTTCTTTGGCACATCACGAAACAAGGAAATATCAAATCAAACGACAAGAAGACAGTGAATTTACATAGACGGGGATTCTATTTGCGCTTTTGATGTACACAAACATCACAACGCACATACCAGCTGCGAATTGTCAAATGTAGCGGCTACATGCCCAGAGAGCGCTTCGTAGCGCTCCGGATGAAACGAGTGTCGTGGATGCACTCAATGGCAATCAAAAACAAGCTTACCAAAGGTATGATACCCTTCACTACCTTCGTTGTGAATTATGGTGCATTTACCTTGAAATTAGTAGTAAAACTTGTTCCGATTTCACTGTTCCTATGAGTGATATATAAAATAGTGGGCCGATTTCAACCAAATTTAGGACCGTGGTTTGACTGTCAATATGATTAAATAATATGGAAAATTAAAATAAAATTTGGTAAAGATATCTTCCGAATTAAAAAAGTTTTTCTAACAAAAATTTGCTTTTGAAACGGTCGTTCCTATGACAGCTATATGATCGAGTAGTCCAATTTCAATTAAATTCGGGAACGTGATTTTACTAAAGATACTATTGATTAATGTGAAATTTGAAAAGATATCTTTAGGAATAAAAAAGTATTTCTGACAAAGACGAATTTTTGGACCGGTCATTCATGTAGGAAATGTAGGTTTTCTTCACAATATTTTATTATATGAATTTACATTCCATTATATTATTCAACTACATTTTATTATATGAATTTACATTCTATTAGATTATTTTACTTCCTTTTATTATACGAATTTACATTCTATTAGATTATTTTACTTCCTTTTATTATACGAATTTACATTCTATTAGATTATTTTTACTTCCTTTTCTTTATACATTCTCTATGCAATTATTTTCCATCAAAAAACAAAAAACAACGCCTCCTATTTTAATCAGATCGAGAGTATGTTTTTTTTAAAAGCAACACCCAACGAAACCAGCCTACTATCCTACAGATCGGCTATCCTGACTGGCAACTCGCCCCCGATTGCCGACTCCAAGGTTTCATATACTCGGCTACGGAAGATGTTCTTTTAGGACCCTCATAGTCTCCAATCTTTTCTACCACATATCTTCCATGTCTCATTACACGTACTATCTTATAAGGTCCCAAAAATTTACCCTTCAACTTTAATCCACTTCTAAATTGAGTGCGTTTAATAGCAACTAATTCATTTAGCTTGTAAACTATCTCAGGCTTCCGTTTGTTATTGTACGTCTTACAATTCTCTCGCTGAATCTGAATAATATTCTCTCTTGCAACAGATCGCATTTCATCTCTTTCTATTTCAAATTCCTCAACAGTTTCTTGTTCTAAAATTTCACGCAAATCTATATTATCTACCGTTCTCATCTGCACACCTGTAAGCAATCTAAATGGCGACAACTTAGTACTTCTAGGCGGAGTAGAATTTATCATCATCTGAACAGTTCTTACGTGCTTATACCAATTTTGAGGAGTCTCCTGACAATATTTAGCAAACATGGGCACCAGCAATCTATGCATTCTTTCAACTTGACCATTACCCCTCGGCACTCCAGTAGCTGTCAGTAGATGTTGAATCCTATTATCTCTACAATAACTCTCAAATGTTTCTGACGTATACGCAGCTCCCCTATCAGTTATAATCCTGACTGGATTTCCAAATATAGCTGCTTGTTTCTCCAAACAGTCGATAACGGCCTTTGTATCCGTGGATTTCGTTGGATAAAGCCAAACGAATTTAGTAAAAGCATCGTCAACCACTAACATATAGTTACACGCCTTTTTAGTCATTTCCATCGGACCAACGTGATCAATATGGTACGTAGTTAATGGTTTATCGTCTTTATCAATCGGCTTTAGGAATCCTTCCTTTCTGCTATTTTTTGCATCCGTTATGATGCAGGGAACACAACTTCTCACAATGTTCTGAACTTTATTTTTTAAATCCGGAATATAACATTTTTTCTTTAACAGTTCTTGGGTTTTTAATACACTATAATGTCCCTGTCGGTGTGCTATTCCAATTATTTCATCCTCCATTTGTTTAGGAACTACGATCAAATCCTTATTGGGATCCTTATACAATACACCGTTCCTGATGTAATAATTGTCATAGCTATCACTTTTCAGCACTGTAATTACTGCTTTTGTCCATTTGTCGGACTGTTGAGCCTCGCGAAGTCGATGGGTAAGGCTACTTTCCACCACCAAACATGACTTACGGCTTAATGCATCAACGTGCCTCATTCTTGTTCCTGCTCTATGTTCAATCCGGTACGAAAATTCCTGTAGGAACATGGCCCATCTAGAAATTTTTGCTGGGACATCTTCTTTTTCCATTGTCATTCTAAAGGCATTGCAATCAGTTACAATTGTAAATGGAATTCCAATTAAATACACACGCAACTTCTTCAAAGCTTCAACTATTGCCAGTACCTCCAACTCATAGGAATGGTACTGCTGCTCCGTTGGCTTGGTTTTCCGACTCATAAACTGTACCGGGTGAAAAGATTGATCGTCTCTACTTTTTTGTAATAAAACAGCTCCATAACCAAACTTACTAGCGTCAGCATGAACTTCCTTTACTGCCTCTGGATCATATAATGACAAAACAGGTACAGTCACGAGTGCATCTTTCAGCTGTTGGCACGACAACAACACTTCCTCAGTCAATTGAAAATTTGAGTTCTTCCTCAATAAGTTCGTTAGTGGTCTAGCGATAATAGCATATTCTTTGATAAACCTACGAAAATATGAAGTTAAACCTAAAAATCTTTGGACTGTCTTTACATCTGTGGGTATCGGGTAGTTCTGGACGGCCTTAATCTTCTCTTTCGAAGGAGTTATTGTCCCGTTTTCAATGACATAGCCTAAAAAATTTACATTACTTTGCAGTAACTGACATTTTGACCATTTAATACGTAATCCACTTTCAGCAGCTCTATTCAACACAATTTTTAATTTTTCCAATCCTTCAGTTACATCTTTACTGGGAATGATAACATCGTCCATATAGGTCTCCAAAATATCATCTCGAACCAGATCTCTAAAAACTGCATTTATAAATCTAGTAAAAACCGCCGGTGAATTACTTATTCCAAAAGGAACAAATAAGAATTCATACTGTCCGTTACTCGTGACAAATGAGGTATATTTCCGAGAAGACTCATCTACTGGTACGTGGAAAAAGCCATTTACTAAATCTAATGTGGTATACACTGATGCATTATGCAACTTATCTACTACTTCATCTATCAATGGCATTGGGAAATTGTCGCGTATTATCTTTTTGTTTAACTTTCTAAAATCACACCATAGTCTTTTTGTACCATCTTTCTTAGGCACTAAAACAATTGGTGCAGCGTATTCGGAGGCACAGGATTGTCATGTAACCATTCGTCAATTTGTTTCTCTACTATTTTCTGATCTACAAGCGGTAGTCGTCTTGGACGTTGGTGGACTGGTACATCATCGCTTAAGATCAATTTCATCTTCACAGGACAAATAGTACTCTTTTCCGGTTTATAATTTATTATAAGCTGAGAAACTTCTTCCTTCACATTGTCGTGCAAATGCTGCAAATCTACCTCTACTGTTTGCTGCATGTCCTCAACATTAAGACACAATGACTGAAATTCTTCTATCAAATGATTCTTCTCCTCAAGCTTCCGAAATCTAACCTTGTCATTCTTGAAAATCATTTCAGCATTCCTAAACAAACTATTTCCTAACATCAGACCGTGCAAAATGTCACACTCACCTACCACATAAAAGGTTACTTCAAATTCAATACCATCTATAACCACAACAGTATCAAACCGACCTAATGTCTCAATTTCACTTTCGCAAATACCTCGAAGTTTAATTTTTTCTTGAATCAGATTTACTTCCCCAATCAAAAACAAAGTATCGACCCGCAATAGACAAGTATCGCAACCAGTGTCAATCAGCGCTGAAAACAGTTTGTCCTTGATTACAACGTCTTTAAATATAAGTCCTGAACTTTTCTGTACCATGTTAATCTGACTTTTCCCTACTTTGACCACTCTAACAGGTTCCTTAGTGTGACATTCGAAAGAACGATGACCAAGTTTTTGACACTTGAAACATCTGAACTGCCCTTCTGGACATTCTTTTGCCAAATGTGATTTATCTTCACATTTGAAACACTTTTTCTCCCTGTTGACCTTCACATTCGAACTTGGCTCTTCTTTGACATCCGATTATCTTGACTCCTTTCCTTGGTACATAGACTTAAAAGGAAGTCTAATCTTTTCGTAAATTGAAACATTCTCCTTGAGTTGTTTTATTGTTTTCGCTTGATATAAAATATTGTAGTTTTATTCGATTTTGAATCTGGTATTCCATCGATATAATATTCGATCAAACTCTTGTCGTCAAGATCGACCCTCTTCCCTATTTCCATCATGATATACAAATATTCAATGAGTGACTCATTTCGTCGCAACTTTCTAGCACGTAACTGTCGATGCACTTCCGCAGATGAAAGAGTTTCACCAAACTCTTCCAACAACGACTTCTTCAATATCGACCAGTCCCTAATGCTAGTTTGACTTCTAATAAAAAGCTTTGCTGCACCTACTATCAACTGCCTACCATAAACAAATTTCTGTAATGGTGTCCACGCAACTATTTCTGCCATATCCTCATACTCGGCTCACCATTGATTAACGTCCGGCAAACCAAAACCTGAGAATTTTGACAAGCTATCTTCAACATCGTGCAACGTATATAAACTCTTACCGAAAGAAACGCTTGGAGTCGCGGCAAACTCCTCATTACCATCGGGTTCACCTACTGAACCACCAACGGCAATATCCTCGTTTACGTCAACAAAGTCCAACTCATGGTATTCTAATAGACGGTTCTGAAGGTCATTCTTCAATCCATTAGAATTTAATCCCAACTCCCGCAACTTTTCTCTCAAGGAGCCGACATTAAATCCCAGAATTGTCTCTCTATCCATCTCAAATACAACTCGATATTTTTGTAGGTAGAGCAAATCGTTCGTAATCTTAGTCTAGATCTAATATAATTCTTATTATCTAGCAATGTTACTTATCTCTTCAAAAGTTTATAACTCTCAATCGTATTAACGTCTCCAAGGCATCTCCGTTTCCTTCACTGATCAAGCAGACTGGGTTATAACGTTCGTTTCAAATCAACCTTGAATGAATCGCCCTTCAATAGTCTTCGGCAAAACAATCAGGCACCTTCGTCTTTGTCGATAGAACATCATTTTACTTCGTTTGTCTTCTCTTGGTTCATTTCCACCCACGATCATCGGGGTCAAAATCACAAATTCGAAATTTTCTTAACACTCTTGTCCGCTCGTATTTGTATAGCAATGTTCTACGTTTGCTACCGATCGAAATCTGGAATCTTCTTTTCTTCCTCTTTTTTTTCGCTCGGACGATACAGGCCAGAGTCGCACTAGCAATTCTGCAACTTCGTCACTATCGCACAATCGGAAGCGAAATTCTATACAACAACAGCGACAAACTAGGCACACTCGTCTTTTCAATTAATTTACACGGCTTTAAGTCTCACATTCATCTCGGCTGAGCCCCCAAAATTGTAAAATAGGAAATGTAGGTTTTCTTCACAATATTTTATTATATGAATTTACATTCCATTATATTATTCAACTACATTTTATTATATGAATTTACATTCTATTAGATTATTTTACTTCCTTTTATTATACGAATTTACATTCTATTAGATTATTTTTACTTCCTTTTCTTTATACATTCTCTATGCAATTATTTTCCATCAAAAAACAAAAAACAACGCCTCCTATTTTAATCAGATCGAGAGTATATTTTTTTTTAAAGCAACAACCAACGAAACCAGCCTACTATCCTACATTCATATGGCAGCTAAATGACGTAGTGGTCCAATTCCGTTGGTTCCAACATATATACAGCGTGAAATATCATAGAAAGAAGGCTTTGTACAAAATGTCAGCTCGATAGCTTTAAAACTGAGGGACGAATTTGCTTAGAAACAGACAGACAGACGGACAAAACTTAATCGACTCGTCTCATCATAGCGACCAAGAACATATGGTCTATATCATAGATATATATTGAACAGATAGGAAATAGGCACAGATTGGGGGTAAAAATTTGAATATCGAGATCGAGTTATGGTTGACATATTCGCGTCTGCGCAATGAAACACGCACAACACGTATTAATATTTGGCCCAGGGGCCCGAGGAGCGAGGGGCCAAATGTTTCGTAAATGTCAAAATTGTGGCTGAGTGGCCGATGGCGTAACGATATTTACCGAATGTATCGCCATCGCGTGCAAATGGGTAACAGTGCGCATGCGCGAGTTGGTTCGAAAATAACCTGAAGCACAGAGTGGGGATAGTACTATTACCGATCTGTTCAATATACATATATCTATGGTTTATATGGTCGTAGATGCTACCTTCTGTGCGTTGCAAACTTCATGACAAAGTTAATATACCCTATCACATCCGTGAAGGGTATAACAATATATAGGTAGATGACAAAATGCAGCCTTGGCTCACTCCGCTATATACTTCGAAGGGATCTGAGAGCTTCCCCTTATGTAAGATGTGGCATTGGGCTCCCATATAGGACTCCTTTATAATGGATACCTATATAATTTTATCTGGTATACCTCTCCTACGTAAAGCCTTCCATGTGTATTCCCGGTCAATGCTGTCAAACACCTCGAAGTCGATGAACATGAGATGTAATGCAGATCTCCATTCTGCGGATTGTTCAATAATAATTCGGAAGGTGTTGATGTGATCGCTACATGAAAAGCCCTCGCGAAAACCATCCTGTTCATCGTTCAGTGTGCGGTCAACTGTATCCTTGATCTGGCTTAGGAATATTCCTGCCATCAGTTTGGAGACTGCGGGGAGGAGGCAAATTCCACGACAATTTTGACAATCCTTCAGGTTACCTTTCTTCGGGATCTTAATAATGCCGCCCTTCTTCCATTCTTTAGGGAGTGTTTCGGTTTCCCAACACTCCTGGATAAGGGGGAGAAGAATATCCACAGTAGCGTTAATATCCGCCATAGAGAGTTCAACCGGGATTCCATTTATCCCCAGGGCTTTACCCGCTTCCATCGATTTAATAGCCACTGTTACTTCCAGCTTAGATGATCGGATGGTGCCAACTCTGGCTATTTGCGGAATATTTTCTGCTTCAAGTGAAGATGTGTTCGAATGTCCAAAGGTGTTTTTGGGGACCTCAATGAAGTGCTTTCTCCACCGCCGCAGTTGGTTTTCATCAGTGACCAGTAGTCTTTATCTTTCACGGAATGTTCAGTTGCAAAAGATTTGCCAGTTAATGGCTTGATAAGTTTGTAAACGGTTCCACTGTCACTACGGTAAGCCGCTTCTTCTGCCTGATGTTGTTGTGTTTGTCCCCTCTTACGCTCGTTTGCACGCCTTTCTGAAGAGAACGGTATTCAACTCTAAGTTGGTTTTTGGCTGAGTCGTCAGTAGCTGAGTTAATTTGTTCTTTAACTCTCTTGTGTGCCGATATTAGAAATCACTTAGTGTCACTGATGAATGGTCTTCTACCACGCTCTAATCTACCAACAAAAGTTTCACCACACGAAATAAATGACTGATAGTGCATTAGCTATTCCGTGCAAAGCGGTGGAATATGCACGTCTTATAGATGGATCTTTAAGCTTTTGCACATTAAAACGTGTCAATATTCTTGCATTTTGAGGGCGGTGGATTGCTGCCGTTCGTAAGCTCATTTGTGCGACAACAAGTTGGTGTTCGCTGCCGATATCAGTACCCCGCTTCGACCTGACATCTAAGAGACAATTCCCCCATGGCTTGGAAATGACCATATGGTCAGTCTGGTTCTCTGTTCTGCCATCCGGAGAAACCCAGGTTGTTAAATGGCATCGTTTATGCTTGAACAGGGTACCGCCTGTAATGAACCATATTCTGGTCTGGTAGTACTGCTTCCACCGGCAGATCTATGGCAGCACCTGATGAGTAAGGATCGGTTGGTGGTACGAAACCAGAGGCCAAGGGTCCCATTACGCCTGGACCCCGATGTGAACGCAAGGAAATCTGCGCCGTCCGCCAACCATTCCATCCTTCTCGCCTCATTTTATCCTTCCCCATTTTTACCTCCCCTGTTTGTGTTGTCTTCCCCAGGACTATGAATTTTTGTTAATACGTAAAGGACAGGGGCAACGAGCGACGAAAACCCCGCCCACGTCTCCCGAACTGAGCTATAGCAAGCATAGGCCGCTGCTTAGCTCGTTGATGAGCCTTTTTCTTCGCCAGATAGCACAGCCCGACTTTCACGGTCAATTATGCTACCTTAGGCTCCGTCCCCACGGGCATCTTCGGATGCCCACCTAACCGTCCGTCCTACACGCCGATGACAAGTTGACGAGAGTTGCAAAACTCAATGAACATCTCGCCATTTTTATTCCTGTTGCCACTCCGATTGGCTTCCAGTCAATTAGAGATAGGCTTGCCTCCCCAGTCAACAGGATTCCGACGCCTGCCATTCAAGGCGCCGTATCGTCTTCATTTCCAGAGTAGAGCAGTACTGTTTGGGAGCTTGGTGATAAAGTCGTTCCCGATCCAGGCCATCTTGTTTCGCTCAGTCCTAGTATTGTATATCGATGTTATATGCGGTCATTTCCCGTTCGACTACAGTGAGCCTCGCACTATTGCACTCGCCCCACATCGTTCAAACGTTGCAAAAACTGATCGTGGTCCGTTGTTTGTAGCCAAAAGTCGTTGCTGGTGAGTGTAAATTTATTTTAGGTACGCAGGTTACAAGCCCACATACCCAATCTTAGGGAAAGGGTTGCTTCCTTAGGTGTCCTAAGAGTCGCCGGGAGCTATTGTATTTTTTAGCGCAGAGGTAGCTCTCCAATGGTGTTTTTAATTGCGCGTTCTTTTGATGATCTTTCAGCTGGGTGTGACGTGTTGGTGCTCTCACAACAGTGTTGCAACACCACCGTTCGCCTATTTTCTGAGACGCACTGGTGTTGTTGGCCATTCAGGATGATCATCGTTATGTGCCTCTACCAAATGTTTTGCAGTGCAAAACTCGGTTGGCTTGGTTAGCCGTTCCAGAGGGCGCCCACGAAGAGGACTATGGAAGAGGTCTTTTGCCCTCCAAATTATAATTTCATTAATGTTATTCAAATCATATCATTATTCAAATCAAAATATGAAACAATTAAACTGTAAATAGGGGCGAACATTTTGGGAACATCTTGGGGCGACAAATTTGTAAATCCGCAACTGCGTTGTTGTTGCAATGGTCTGAAGTTTGTTGTGTGAGTGTGTTACATGTCCACATCATGAGGTGAGCCATTGCAGGCGGGGCATGTGTTCGTGACATCCCGGTCAATGAGTGCGTTCAGAATGTGGCAAAAGAGCAGAAACCGCTCGCGAACAGCTCTGCAACTGCTCGCGAGCTGCTCCGGAGCTGATCGGTTTGGAGTCTGCACCTGCTGAACGCTACTTCACCAGCTGACAAATCGACCAGCTGAAAAATCACGAACAACGAAGAAACAAATTCAAAAGCACCCGAAAACCAAAGAACTAGAAGCCGAAAACGGCGAAAACACAACAACCAATTTGATAACTGTCAAAACTCGAAACTCGCAACATGAGCGTGAGGTTGAAAAAGAAGAAGAAGAACCTGAGCACTGAGCACTGATCAGTGAGCAGAAATATGTATTTCTTGCTCGGTGAAATTTGATCATGCTCACCCGAGCAGAAGTTGCTCAGTCACTTCTGAACCCGCTCGTTCTGAACATGTTCGCTGAGCGAAAGTTGCTCAGTTCCTTCTGAACGCACACAATGCGAGATAGGTAGGAGTTAAGACGCGAACACCAGCCCGACCGAAGTTGGGCAAGTGTCGTCCTCGCTGCTCTCGGAAGTATTCTCTCATCGGGAGAAATGGCTGGTAGTTGTGTCGAGAGAACTCTATTTGGACCTAGTCCTGCGATTGATGTTTGTACCTCCTCGTGATATATTGCTGCGATGGCTGATCAGTATGTGTTGTTGTCAAAGGGAACCCTTTTGTACCTCCGAACGTTTCTTTCGAGGTCCCTCAAATCACGCCTGACATGTCTTGGTGGCGGCGTCTTGTCCATGAGGTCGGTGTTGGTGTGCTCCCTCCGGTAACAACCCATCAGATACTGTTTCGCAAGAAGCTTGTTGTGGTCCCTTAGAGGCATCATCCTTGTTTCCTGATGCAGATGGTCCTGGGATAATATCAGGAGACAGCCAGTCACAGTACGGAGAGCAGCGTTTTGACAAGCCTGAATGTTATTCCATTGTGTGTCGCAGAGATTCTGTGACCACACTGGAGCCGCATAGTTGAGTACTGACCTTCAGACTGCTTTGTATGTGGCCAGTAGGGTCTCTTTATCTTTGCCCCAAGTGCTACCGGCCAAGGCTTTAGGGATTTACATAATTCCTTCCGCGCATCTTGTTACACACGTAGCCATGCTGCCCAGAGTTACTCCTAGAATTTTAGGATGGTTCACGGTCGGAATAAATTAACTGCAATTGAGATCTCAAGTTGCATCTTGACTTCCTTCGTCGAGGTGGTAAATAAGGTTGCCGATGATTTAGGCGCTGATACGATTAAATTCTTGCCCGTGAAGAAGGAGTTAAATTCTTCAAGGTAGTCATTTAATCATTCGCACATTTCCGTGATGTTGTTCCCCGTTGCCAGAATGGAGCAGTCGTCGGCATAGGAGATAATTTCGATTCCTTCAGGTGAAGTTGGAATTTCGGATACGTAAAGGTTGAACAAGGAGGGAGATAAAACTCCTCCTTGTGGCACACCTTGTTTGATCTTCCTTAGCTTCGACTTCTTGCTCCTGAATTCGGTGTAGGACTGCCTGCCCGCAAAATAGTTGGCAATCCATTTTGTAGTGTGCGTGGAAAGAGATGCATTGTATAGGTCGAACAGAAGTGCTGAGTGGCTGACTGTGTCGAAGGCTTTCGGGGTATTTTTAGTTTCCGGGGCCCGGGGTGAAAAAATCGTTTTTTACTCGGATTTTTTGCCACTTATCACTCCCGTCACCCTAAAACTCTCAAATTTGCAAAAAAAAAATTTTTTTTTTAATTTTTAATTTTTTTTTTGATTTTTTTTATTTTTAATCTTAATTTTTTTATTTTTTTTTCCTTATTTTCTTGTTCTAATGATTTATACTGAGTGTTTGGTGTGTTTAAAACTGATCAAAACGCTGTTGCACGCAGAGCGAGCGAAGCGAGCGTTCATGTTTGTGCGATACAGAGGGTTGCGATCCCTTAAGCGCGGAGCGAGCGTAGCGAGCGGAGCCCACGCAAGGGGATTTGCGAATATTTCAATTTTCCATGCCTCCAATATTCCAAACACTCAGTATAAATTATGAAAAAAAAATAAAACTAAAAAAAAATTAAAACTTAAAACAAAAATTAAAAATTAAAAAATTTTTTTTTTTTGCAAATTCTTGACTTTTAGAGTGACGCGAGTGAAAAGTGACAAAAATCCGAGTGAAAAGTGATTCCCCCAGCCGGGGCCCCGGAAACTAAAAGGTTGCCCGAGTTGTAATGGCATCCAGGGCCGCCGTCAAACTACGCATCCTTCTGAAGCCGTGCTGGTGGTTTGCAAGCTGGATGTGGGCCGCAAGAACAGGGTTGATTCGTGTTTCGAGCGTTTTGGCAACGGGTGACAGAAGTGTAATGGGACAATAGGATTCACCGAGTGTCGCTTTTTTCTCAGGTTTCAGGTTTGGGATTATTGTCCCTTTCTTCCAGAGTTCCGGAACGATCAGTGATGTGATGGATAGATTGAGTGTGGTCGTGAGGTAATCGATAGCTGGTTCATCGAGGTGTTTAAGCATTGCCATTGAGATACCACACTACGTCTGTGGTGAAGACAGGTATGTTATCTGCAGTTCGATTATGAATCCTCCTGCGGATTATGCGCTTTTGTCTTTCTGGTGGAGGATGTTCAATAAACTGCCTGTTGAAGCGACTTGCACAGTGGGCAGGGCTGGAGATTTAATTTTCTCCGAGCTGTATGGCGACATTCCCTTTCTGTTTCGGTGGATTAGAGAGGGCACGGACTGTCGACCATAGTTTGCTTATACCTGTGGTCAGGTTGCACTCATTCGGATGCGTACTCCATTTTAATCTCTTATGTTCGGCCACTAGTCTATGAATTTCACAGTTCAATTCGTGCATTCTGGGATCGTCTGGGTTAGTGTTCCTGCTGTTGTCTCTCTTGTCTGCCAATCTGGCGGCTGAGGTAGGAAAGTTAGGCCGAATTTTCGGAATGCGTCCTGCAGGAATAAATTTCGCAGCCGCTTTGTTGAGAACTTTCCTGATGTTGGCCTCGGCCTTACGTACGTCGGTGGGAGTTGGTAGGGCGAGGAATTTAGCACTAGTGTATTCGGTAAAGCTATTCCAGTCAGCCTTGTTGTGTGCGATGTTTGACAGATACGACGTCTGTCGGTTTTTCAAGCCTTGTCACGATTGGTAGGTGCTCCGATGATAGGACCGGCTCCCACTGTGTCTCGTTTATGAGGCTAGCACTGGCAATCGTGATGTCTGGTGAGCTGGAACAGATACCAGCAATACGGGTGGGCGTATCATCATTCAGTGTATAGAAATCTGGAGCATGAAGTTGTTCTGCAATGGCGATACCTCTGGCGTCGTTGTTAAGATGTGAGTGCCAGAGTTCATGGTGAGTGTTGTAATCACCAAGCAGGAGACGGTGTTGACCAGTGAGGAAAGTGTTGATATATACATGGTAACCTGAGGGACAACTGGATACCGGTGAAATATATATGTTTTAAATTTCAATATCAACATTGCCTGATTTTATGGCGATGGCTTGCACTTCCATGGTGATGTCGTTGTTGGTGACATCTATTTCCCGGTATTGTACGGAGTGGTGAATGACGAAGGCAAGTCCTCCTCCAGCGTTGGTCAACCTGTCTTTCCTTATGATGATGTAATTTCCATGAGCGTTGAGGAACGAATTGGGATGTAGTTTCGTCTCCTGAATGGCTCCAACTTGAATGCGATGTCTGTCCATGAATGAAGCGAGTTCGGCAATTTTGTTTTGCAGCCCGTTGCAGTTTAGTTGGACGAGTGAGAGCGTATCGAAAATGGCGATCGGTCGTGCAGGCGTAAGGTTGTTTTGTTGGAAAATCCTACTGGGTCTATTCGCTGGAGTCGTTGGAGTTGACTGAAAGCTCGTGTAGGTGCTCACTGGTGTAGGAAGGCGAGGCGTGTTTGGCGAGCTCGCGTCTTGTGGACCTCGATTTCCACTGATTGACGGTAAATGATGGATTCCAGTGCCTGTGATGGTTTAAAATGGAGCAGTTCCTCAGGTGACACCACTCGTCTCAGCAGTTGCATCTCACTGACGTCACATTGGGATGCAGCTCTCTATTGCATACGCAACAGATCCAAGGACCTGGGTCGTTGTGTGTGATATCTTTATAATAAAAATCCGATACCGATACAAATATAAAGAGAGAACATGTGTTTGAATACCATATTTATTTTTAAAAATATGCTCAGCTGCGTTTGAATATGATAAAATATTCGAACAAATAAAAATATTAATAGCGATATTTTTTGATATTTTTACAAAGTTAACCAAAATCTCGGTGCTTACAAGCTTAATTCCATCAAATTTTTTTGATTAGGCTTAATCTTTTGTCGTTAAAATCAACTTTACGCTGCTAAATAATCTCCCTACAGAGACTTGACTAACCGGGTGACCCCATACCGTTGGAGCGACTTCATTCAAATACCGTGAAAAAATATCCTTTTTATGCCACCATTGAAAAACGTCCGAATTTCGCTACTCTATCGGAAGACCGTCGTAAGTGGGCAAATTTACTCTTGCAGTTTTTAACTGGAAGCTGCACTTTATTTTTCCAAAAATACTGCATAGACGTCTAAGTCGCCTTTATTGTTTAAATCTTTCTTTGGCAATTCCGGAAAATACACCACTCCGGAACGTTCGACTGGAAAGTCCCTTTTAGTATAGCTACTTTTTGTTTTAGTAATTAATTCACATCACACAGCGTAGTTTAGCTGCAAAATGCATTTTCGGGTGGATTTCGGTTGAATGAACTTGGATGTTTTGTGATTTTTTCCGAAAAGTATTTACAGCCAGTGTGTGCTTTATGTATTTAAATAAAATTCGAAACTTTGTTCGAATAGTCCGGATGGCGCATGTAACACACATACACACATCCTCCTTGCATTGAATGGGTTTGGCAACTCTTGGCCGTTGTAAAAACGGGTCGCTCCGGTGCGTAGAATTAATACAACAAATCTTTTGCGTATTATTATATGTAACATATATTTAGTGAAATTCGCGAGATTATATCTATAATATAAACAAAAACTGAACATGTTGTTAGTGATACATTTCTTATTATAGCTTGGAAAACTGCGCACGTCATTCTCCTGTGATATTTTGTGTTTCATCTTACTTGCGCAAGCATTATCATCGTCTTCTTCATGTGCACCGATAAATCATCATGTCTCATTTTTCATAACTTATTTGATTGTGATTGAGTGACTGTAAATGTCAGAATGTCGTATTCGTGTACACGTTCTGAACTTGCACTAGTACAGACTTAATGGTCATAATACCGTTAAAAAAGAAAAGAAAACAAAATAAAAGGAAGTGTGCTTAATTCATAAATCTTTGGAATAATGTATGATTTGTATGGAGGTTGATATTTAAATCTTTTTTCATTTTGTTAGAACTGAACTGCTATCGTCATTTAAATGTAAATCTTAACTAAAATTCAGTGGTCAACGATCAAAAAGAAAAATTATCTAATTTATTTATAGAAAGGACTAGCGCAAATGAATATACAGTGAGCTTCTGGCTACTATAAACAATTCGTAGGTATAATCTGTTACGATCGTGGAACGTATTTAGTTTGTAGTGTTAGCCAAATGCACGTGGCAGGGTGAAATAATTTAATATTTTCGCGCATCGTCCATTAAAAAACAAAAAAGATCCTTCCACTCAGGAAATAGGTATATAGAAATGAATGCACTATTATAACAGCTGCGTATTACGTGCAACTTGTGAATTGTGTGATCATGAGTATTTATTGTCGCTACATATGGCTCTTATCAAGCGCGACATCTATTGGAAATGCTACTGGTACTCTGGTATCTTCTCTACATATGCATACATATATAAATCTTATCAACTAGCGATATTTCTCATCTCTTCATTAGTTTATAACTCTCAATACTGCTAACGCTACAAGCTATCCTCGCCTCCTTTACTGATCAACCAGACTCAGTTGTAACGCTCGTTTCAAATCTTCCTCGAATGAATCGCCCTTCGAATAGTCCTCGGCAAATCGATCGGGCACCTTTGTCGATGCAACATCATTCGTTACCTTAGTCTTTAGATTGTTTTGTTTGAAATTCGCATCCAATTTGATAGCAGATGATGTCTTTGAATTATTTAGGGTCGTGGTCGACGCTGCACCAAACGCCTCGCCGAAATCATCAAAACTGGCGAAATTACCATTGGTCCTGTCGTCCACCGTCGTCTTAAATGTATCGATCGTCGTTGTCGAAATCTTCGTTGCGGAAGAGTTATAGAAATCATCATCGAAATTATCGTTGAAAGCATCAAACGATTTTGAGGATTTTGTTGCCACTGATGCCGCTATGGCGGTTCCAAAAGGATCAAATGTCGTGCTTTGCTTTGTATTTAAATTTTTTCTATCCACACTCTTAAAGTTATCGTTGAAAGCATCGAAGAAATCGTTATTTTTGTTCTTGTCCTTCCCAACGGTCGATGCTGTTATGCCGTTATCGAATGAATCGAACATTGCAAAGTTCTCCTGCGTTGCGAGTTGTGCTGATTGTGAAAGGATCACCGATGACGGGATAGCGGCTATGTTTTTGTTTGAGTTCAATCCGTCGAATGGGGATGGAGTTTTATGGAAGTCAGAGTCTGTATTGGTTTTCAATAGGGTGGAAGCGGTGGTGGCGTAGTCTTTCGCGGAAGAATCTGAAAATATGTCTGCAGGAGAGACAGAATGAGAGCCAAAAAAAATTTAATTAACGAAACAATTTTTAGTTCCAATAAAACCCATTAATTGACAATTCTACAGCCAACACTAACCGTCTGAACTCTTCTCGTCATCGTCTTCGTCTGCAAACGGATCTTTTATATTGAACGGATCCTCGTAACGATAATCCTTGAATGGATCCTCGGCAAAATCGGTAAATGCTGCTGTGCTATGATTTGCATTGCTCTGACTTCTGTCGTGTGATTTTGTTGAATTCAGCATTGGCGACGGCGACACGGATGCACCAAATGGACTGGAATTTATCGTATTGGTGCTGGGCAGCGATGGAGTTGACGCAGATGATAGTGATATTATGTTCGGTAGCTGGAATGAATTGAAGAGACATAGTATTGGATATTTAGGCAAACAATTCAGAAAGAAAAAAAGGAAATAATCAAATATAACAACAACAAAAAATCGTTGAAAATAAAAAGAGAAGTAAATGTACAGAAAACAAAAATCAAATATATAATTAAACAAAAAAGTACACGAGAAGCGTTGCGTGCTATTAGTAATAATGAGTCGATGAATGTATATTTTCAGCGCTATACCATGAATGGCCAGTGGTTACAGGTGATTGTCCCAAAAGAATTCAAGCTTTGAGAGAATTGTATTAATTTGGCACTGCAAAAGATGATGATGGACAGGTTGGTGGGCAACCGAAAATGACCGTGGGGACGGAGCCTAAAGCCTTGTTTTCCAAGCTGCGGAACGAGCTGCCTCGAAACCCATGTTTTCCAATTTTCGAAGCTGCTACATGCTGCGGAACAGACTGCTTACGAGGCAGTCTATCCCGCAAGACGCAACGATATCCTGCAGCCTGGAAAATAAGGCTGAAGGTAGTCTATTCCGCAAGACGCAGCGGAATTCTGCAGCTGAAGAAAATGGGACTTAAGGTAGCATAATGACCGTGAAGGTCGAACCGCGCCATCTGACGTAGAAAAAGGCCCCTCAACGAGCTGAGCAGCGGCCTATGCTTGCTGTAGCTCAGTTCGGTAGACGTGGGCGGGGGTTTCGCCGTTCGTTACCCCTGTTCTTTACATACGTATTAATAAAAATTCATAATCCTGGAGAAGACAACACAAATAGGGGAAGTAAAAATGGGGAATAAACAAAAATGGGGCGATAAAGATGGGAGGGTTTGTGGACGGCTCAGCCCTCGCGCTCGCATCGGGGCCCGGATGTAATAGGTCCCTCGGCCTCTGGTTTAGTACCACCGACAGATCACTGCTGCTTTCGACCTGTTGGTGGAAGCAGCACGACCAGACCAGAATAGGGTTCATTACAATATTAAATTTTGAGTTTTCCCAAATTTGCGGAATATCGAAGGAACTGGTGTAGTGGCACATATGCCAACACAACAACACTAGTGATAGCCGATGAATGGTACAGTGTAGTAAAAAACCGAGAACTCCAACTGGAAAAACATTCTCAGAACTCTCCGTACTGTCACCGGCTGTCCTGCTGTCACCCCAGGACCATCTACATCAGGAAAACAAGATGACACCTTTAAGGGACCAGAGCAGGCTTCTTGCCAAACAGTATCTGATGAGTTGTTACCGAAGGAAGCTCCCAAACTTCAATCTCATGAGCAAGACGCCGCCTCCATCTAGACATGTTAGGCGTGACTTGAAGGACTTAGAAAGAGATGTCCAGAGGTACAAAAGGGTACCCTTAAATGTCAAATCAATCATGCTGGTGTTCACGACTGAATTCCTATTTATCCCGCATTAACCAGGACGTCTCAAACATCTGTCTTGTTTCCAATGCACCTCATGATGTGAACCACATCTTCCATTGCCCAGCTGCACCTGACTCTCAGATCGAATTTAAAAAAATAGAGGCTCAATGAATGAACGCCCCGGGAACTATTTTATCGCCCCAAAATGAAAATGAACTATCGCCCAATGACTAGGATGATGCCTAAAGTGGAAATCTGGTCGGAGATTTACCAGTGGAGATCTACCTACTTTAGGTAGTTTGATCCCACGGAAACCCACTCTGGCGAATCTCAGACAGGATTTCCGCTTTAGGCATCATCCCAGTCATCCCATACTCGTTCTGTCTAAAACGGAAATTGCCCTTTGGGATTTCTCAGAATGGATTTCTGCCTTAAGTGGTACGATCCCGCGAAAATGCATTCTGGCAAATCTCGTAGAGGATTTCCGCTTCAGGCAGTACTAACCCACGGAACACTGACCTAGGAAACGAAAGGCGTTTCCGCCCATACCAGAGTGGATTTCCACCTTAGGTAGTACGAACTCACGGAAATCCACTCTGGAGAAAGCGGCCCCTTTCCCAGCAGGGACTCAATTTTGGGGCAGTAGCTCATAATGAACAATCGCCCCAAACTCATCCAAAATACTTGCCAAAAGTAACTTGTGAAAGCTCGTGCAGTTTTTGATAAGTGAAAAGAAAATACGCATATTTGAGCGTTCGGAATATCGAGTTCATGGACAATCCACCATAAGATGAGATAAGAGAGAGGGGCCGTCGGCCCGGACGGCCCACAAACACTGCGACCAAGAGAGGTATATTGTGCTATTGCCCACATGGTCTAGTGCAACTTTAAAGTTGGCGATCAAGTTTGATTCTGCCAACAAAGCTGCTTAACTGTCTGAGCTCAAGTGAAGCGGTTTCGTCCACCTCAGGGAAAAGAGATCACGGAGGCACGAAGACGTGAAAGGGCCTCACACTAGCAGAGAATGTGGTGGATAGTCTCCTCACCGGTATCGCAGGAGCGACAGCTGGCATCAGAGACAATGCCCATTTAATACAAGTGGTGTCTCAGGGTCGAGTGCCCTGTGAGAAGGCCGCAAATTATTCTGGCTTAGATTCAGCAGTTCTAGAGTGCGTGAGTGGCCTGCAATGAACAGCTTAGACAGTCTCAGGCCATAGCATTCAAGTACTGATTTAGACACCAGCACAGGCTTATTGAGAGCGCTGATAGCAGCTTGGCTATCTGTGAAGATTGCAATGTCTCTTACACGGTACCAGGCACTAGCAAAGGTCCGAATTGCATGAATTTCGGCTTGGAAGACCGTCGAACGCTTCCCCGTAGCGACCGATGGTCTTGTAGAGGGGTCTACAATTCCTGCCCCAGCACATTCATCAGTTTTGGAGCCTTCAGTAAACTATCTGACAGTTTTCGGAGGGTGTGTTCATGTTTAAAGTAAGATTTAGTTAGTTGGTATCTTTGTGTGTGTGTGTGTTGGGTGCCAGGCCACCAGGGCATTGAGGCGAACAAGGCTGCGGATGAACTTGTTAGACAAGGATCATCCAGTCGTTTTCATGGACCTGAGCCTTACTGTGGCTTTGGGCTAGCTTCGGCCAAACTGCGGATCACAGATTGGTTTGCACTATTGCGTCATCAGTACTGGAATAACCTTCCAGGGCTACGTCAATCAAAGGAGCTTACATTGGCCTTCATTTACAAGGGTACTACTCAAACGAGTAGAACCCACCTAAGACTCCTAGTGGGGTACTTATCTGGCCATCACCTGGTTAGATATCACCTGAACAAGATGGGTCTGTCCAGCGAGACTGAATGCCGTCTCTGTCTGGACGATGTGGAAACGACCAAACACATCTTGTGCGAATGTCCCTCCATCGCGCCTTCTAGGATGTCACTCCTCGGGCAGGCTACTATCAGCACTGCAGATTTCAGGTTGATTCCTGCTAAAGACCTACTGCCCTTTATTAGAAAGGTGGACGGTTTTTTGGATTAATGGGCTACGGCACAACAGATCTTTTATGGTCGCAGTGCCTTCCTGCTGGGACAGTAGCTCGTATATTTTATCTTATCTTATCTTAGTTGGTATTAAAAATGGGCCAGATCCGACCCAATGATCCCCTACCTCCCCTACAAATGAAATTTCCAATAAGAGATAATTTTCGATAAAATGAAGCTAGCAACTTGAAATTTTGGTCAAATATTTGTAGTAGGACCAGTTGCCTGATATTGCACAAGATCCGACAAAGAAAACCTCTACCTCTCCTACATGTGAGACTTCAAATAAGCGATTACTTTCGATAGAATGAAGCTAGTGACTTGAAAAATTCGAGAAATACTTTTAGTGTGGGTTAGTTAGTTGATTTTGAGAATGGTCAAGATCTTTCTGAATGAGGGCCAACTTCCCCTATAAACTAGCCATATAGTAAACTCACTTCTAATGCATATAGTCGTAGCCAACTGATACTTTTGGTATCACTACTAGGTCTGTACAAGTCTAGGGTATATACGCTTCGGCCTGGTTTTTTTTTTGACTTCAGATTCGGAATCAGCGACTCAAAATTGCCTTGTAGTTCGAGCCAGTCAGATCGGATGAGTATTTTCCCATGAAAACAGGGTTTCCATTCTGGGGTGGGCAACACCAATTTTTTTTTTTTTTTTTTTGGAATTCGGATTCCGAATCAGCGACCGAAAATTACCTTGTAGTTCGAGCCAGCCAGATCGATTTCACCAGCACTCCTGTGTACTCCTCCTTTCACCTCGATTCACGCGACACCCATAGTGCCCATGTTCCGCTTCATGTACAAAAAGGCCCATTTTGCCACGCCAAAGAGTTAAAATGCTTTCACCGAAACTCCTGGGCACTCCTCCTTTCACCTCTACTCAGGCGACATATTGCTCAAATTCCCCCAACTCCATAATATTATTCGTGCTAATAAGAATCCATAACAATATCCGTATCCAATATCGAATAGCGTCGTAGACGCGCCGAATTGCAATCAAACCGTGTGGGGTATAGGGCGTCCCTCGTCATGTGGGAATACAGACGAGCAGAATTCAAATCGCAGACGAGCCGAATATCAGACGACCCGTGTGCGGAGGCACTAATACGAGGGCTATCTTTTCAGTTTTGCATTCAGGAACATCGAGGTTGCCACGAATCAAATGTCAGTACTAAATTTTAATCTGCATCCTGAGTTAACCTATTTTCAGAGTGTTAGTGCGATATGTATAGTGTTACAATTACAGCGAAATGTTAAAGTCGTCGAATTATCCGAATAATGGAATTGAACCAAGAAAATCTTCGCACAGTAAGTTTTTACAACTTTCGAAGACAATTCAACACAGGAAAGTGTAACAATGTGTACAGTGTCAGCAGGGCCGTCAAGAGAAAATCCGGGCCCAGGACTCAACTTCTATGGCCCCCATAAGGAATAATGGCAACGCCAAATAAAATCGCTTTGAAAACACTTGTATTATTGCCACGGTTAATTACAGGCTTACTAATATAAGAAAAATCTGTAATGCGTATTAATTAAGAATAATTTTTATTTCATAAGTACCATATTTTTATTTTTTATTTCTATTTTTCGAATTTCCGGACCCCTAGAACGGTTCCGGTGCGACCAAGACCAAATTACTACCGATTGGTGTACAGCCATTTGTTTGCCAGAAGTTATCGCTGAGCTTCGAAAAACCAACCCCGAACAACCAAAATAATGCAAGTTCGCATACAGCTCGCAAGATAATTGAATTTTTAAACAACAAAACGTCCAATTGTTAGATCATCCTCGGTAGAGTCCCGACCTAAGCCCCAACGATTTCTTTACCTTTCCGAAAATTAAGAACAGACTACATGGTCAAATGTTCCAGTCGCTAGAAAAAGCAGGTGACTTTTTCAAAAAATGCAATTTTGACTGTACCAACAAACAAGTGGAATAACTGCTTCCAGAGTTGGTTCGAGCGCATGCAAAAGAACATTAATCTTCGTGGAAGCTACTTCGAAAATTTGTTAATTCAGTCCTATATGCAAAACTTAAAAGACAACCTAGGTACATACATAAGTCTCGACTGCCATACAATGGCTGCAGCATCAGACGACAATCGAAGCAGCATCGAACTCCTTTACCGTCAGAAAGCTCGAGAAGTTCAGCGTGGTGTGCGACGCGATAAAAGAGTTTATGCCAATTCTCTTTTAGCTTCAGCAGAAGAAGCCGCAAGAAGTAACAACTTAAACGCCGTATACAGTGTCATCAAGGAGTTTACAGGTGGTCGTAACTCCTGCCAATATCCGGTGAAGGATAGTGATGGAAAGCTACTTATCTTGGAATATCAAATGAGGCGGTGGAAAGAATACTTCGCCGCGGTCTTGAGCCCTGTAACCTCTGGTGAAGTTCCCCCTCATATAGATAATTTAGCTAACCATCAAAATGTGCGTATACGGTCCACTGCCCCGACTAAAGAGGAAATAGTCACTGCAATTATTGCACTAAAGCGAGGAAAGGCCGCCGGACTCGACGGTATCCCTGCCGAACTTTTTCAAGCAGCGCCAAGCGTAACTGCTGCACTCAGTTGTTGGTAAAGCGTGGAATCGTCCTGGAAAGACTAAAGGCCCACTTAGAAAGCACAATTGATGAAGAGCAGGCTGGTTTTCGATTCGGATTCTCCTGTGTCGATCACATTAACACCTTGCGAATCATCATCGAGCAATGCGCTGAATACGATTCTCCGCTTCACTTGCTTTTCATCGATTTCGAAAAGGCTTTCGATAGTGTGAACCGGGATTATATACGGCCGGCCTTGCGCAGGAGAGGCACCCCTGAGAAGCTTGTGGCTATTATTAAGGCAACCTATGACGGCGCGAAATGTCGCGTTCTGCATAAAGGTAAGGTGTCGGGGGACTTTGAGATTCGCAGTGGAGTTCGGTAGGGGTGCATCTTCTTACCGATCCTATTCCTCATTGTGATCGGCGATGTGTTGCATGCAGCCCTATCCGGACTCGACAGAGGAATTCAATGGACTATGACATCTTATCTACAACATCTTGACTACGCTGACGACATATGCCTACTCTCCCACAAAATCATGGATCTGTCTGCAATGGGGTTAGATCTCGAGAGGGAGACAAGCCAGGTTGGGCTAAAGATTAATACCAACAAGACCAAGGTTCTTAGCCCGCCGCGCCGTTGCGAAAAAGAAATCCGACACCTATTGCCATCAATATTAATGGGCAGCCTGTGAAGAAGGTGGACAACTTTGTCTACCTGAGTAGCATTGTTGCCGAAAATGGTGGTACGGAGCAGGACATCGCTCGTCGTATCAACCAGGCTAAACGCGCACGGCATGCTGTCCAAAATCTGGCAGAGCAGTTATCTCAGCATCAAGACCAAGATGGGCCTGTTTCGCTTCCTGGTACTGTCAGTGCTTTTGTATGGGAGCAGTACATGAAAAGTTTCCGTAGGAGTTACCAGAAAGCTGCAAGTTTTCGTCAACTCATGTCTTCGTCGAATTTTAAGAATTTGCTGGCCCGAAACAATATCAAATGAAGAACTAAGTCGGCGTACGGGTCAGATGCCAATCGACGAATTGATACGCAGGCGAAAATGGCAGTGGATAGGTCACACATTGCGAAAGAGTGATAACTGCATTGCTTTGCATGCCATGAAATGGAACCCCATTTCCAACCAAGGCCGATCAAGAGGGGGTCCTCGAATCACATGGCGTCAATCTGTGGCAAAGGCGTGTCAGGCACTGGGTAAGTCTTTTGGGGAGTTGCGCCCTATTGCCCAGAACAGAGTACGATGGCGCGCAGGAGTACTTGACGCGCTATGCCCCGCTAGGGGTTAAGGCAAAGTAGTACATACCAAATCACAATCAAATCAAAAGCTAAAACCTGTACTGTACTACATGAAAAATACTCGATTTTCTCAACGGTTTTTAATTAATGAGTCGGTTTTTAATTCGGTTTTCTTAACCATGAGGTCGGTTTTAAACGAGTCGGTTTTTGAGTACCCAAGTACTCGTTTTGTATTGAGTCGGTTTTCAATGAATCGATTTTTTAATGAGCCGGTTTTTTTAAACATGAGCCGGTTTTTTTAATGATCCCGTTAACCCCCAGGAAACCCTCCGGTTTTCATAAAAACCTAAAACCGGTCTTGAAATCTTAGGACCCAACAGGTCTGTCCTCACCCTCACTAAAGCGACAACTTGGGTCAGAGACAATTCCCAATCGAAGCAGATGACCCCTCAAGTTACAATGACACGTACCGAGCCCGCAAATAAATCTCACCCGATTTTTGCGTAATCTTAGCAGGTCAGAGGTACAATTGGCCAAGGGTATTGTCCCAGTGCGCAATTGCTACTGCGAGTTCTCATTCCCTGATATAACATTTTACACTACACAAGGGGATCAGTATGGCTCCGCGCCATCGAGAGGGATTGCAGAAGCTTTCCTCACCAACTCGTCGGCTGTCTCGTTTCCTGGGATACCGGCATGTCCCGGGACCCAATGGATGGGTAACTTTCACTTCACCACCACTAAGCACCAATTTCGACGAGACGAAGAAGTAAGTTACTAAGGCTAGTCGTCCAGTGGAACCGGAAAGCTGCGAACTGCGAAGCAACGAATTCGTCCGAACGCCGTTCGTCCGAATGACTATCGTCCATTGCTTCAGTATTCATCCGGATTCCTAGTAGAAGAGCAAAATTAACTTTTCACAGTCCATTGTTTGTTTCTATTTTTGCACTTGTTCGCAACTAAATCCCAGCAAGATGGGATCGGTTCGCAATTCGGGCCTGTTCGGACGAAAACTGACGAACGATACGGGCCCAGTGGACGCGGTCCACCACCGAGTCACGTGTTTGGATCGTTCGGCCGAATTCGGCGAAATCGATTTCGCAACTTTTCGCAGCTTTCCGGTAGCAGTGGACGAGATGCCTAAGTGCTTTGGCGTTGCCCGCTCTCTGTCTGTGAAGATTGCAATATTCCTGCCTCGGTTTCGTGCTGCTAAGCATATGTGCGTGCAGATTTCGATTGCGTCAACCTCCGCCTGAAATACCCTAGCGTACTTTCCTAATAGAGATGGATAACTTATGAGACGGGCCTGCGACGCCCGCTCCTGTACCCTCTTCAGTTTTAGATCCATCTATATACCACTTAACAATGTTGGAGAGGAGGATGTTGAGCATCGAATTCCAATCCTCTTTACTCCAAATTTCGGTTGAGAATGGAATTTGAAGCAAAGCTCCCTAGCTAGATGGTCTGATGACATACCAGATAAATAGTCCTCATTTACCCAAATGCTTTGCACTGGGTTTAGTTTGAGGGAATGCTGGCATAATTTCGTATGGCTACTGCTATTTTTGCCTCCGCCTTTAGGTGAATGTGAAGCGGCGGGAGATTGAGTAGCGCTTCAAGAGCAGCAATGGGGCAGCTGCGGATACCCCAGATTAATGTGAGACATGCTAGTCTCTGAATCTTACCCAGTTTTATTTTACCATCATTGGTGGCTGATTTTTTCACCAAACAATAGCTCCATACTCAATTATTAGTCTAACAATCACCTTATAGATCCAAACGATTATTCAAGGGCTTGTTCACGAAGTCTTACCCACAAACTGCCTGCAAATCCATAGGGCTTTGATGGCTTTGTCCGTTACTGTCTATAAGTGTTCTGACCAGAGTAATTTCCCGTCTAGAGTAACGCCAAGGTATTCGGCGGAATCCGTTAAGTTTACTAGGGAATTGCACATAGTAGGACATTTCAATTGTTTGATGTTTCTTTTCTTCGAGAAGCGAACAATAACTGGATAACTGATAGACCGTTGTCATTGCACCATTTTTGTACTGTGTTTAACGCCGATTGAAGATTTTCCGGAACATTCCTGTTTCACGAAAATTGGGAGAATTCTCTCTATTAAATTAGGGAGAATTTTCACAAAACTCGGGGAATTTCCGCTTTAGGACCTACTAATCCCCCCGGGTGGGTTCTAGGTTCTTACCACCTAAAGCGGAAATGGACTACCTAAAGCCGAAATTCCGGAAATTAAGGAATTAAAAAAACTCTCCCTAATTTAATAGAGAGAGTTCTCCCAATTTTCGCGAAACAGGAATGTTCCGATTTTCCGTTAGGACTTCTTCAAACTTTCCCCTGAGTGTCACCATACACTGTCGAACTCGAACTCAAGCACGAACCTGGTACAAATGTCTTCTGAATAGCTCAAGACACACACACACACACTTCACATAAACGTGAAGAAAACCGGTCCACTTGTACCATGTTCGAGATCGAGTTCGACAGTGTATGGTGACACTAACAAAATATTTAACCAGGTCATCGGATATCCCTGAGTTGAATACCCCATCGTGGTGTTCACACTAAGCTGTCTACTACGATGCACCACACGAAGGGGATAGTACTCCTCCTTGCAGGCATCATCGAGTGACGTTTGCTGTTAAAGTGCAGTCTCCTATATCCGTGAAGACCTTTCTGGATGATAGCATCCTTTTCAGCCACAAACTTGTCGCACTCAAATAGCAATAACCCGAAAACTAAACGAGATATAAACAATCTATTACACTGAAGGTTATGACAATTGCAGTGCTGCCAATCGCCCGTTGCCACAAAGAACCATAACTCGTATTGCTTTAATTTTTGCTCGAACCTTTTATGGCAGCTGAGTTTCAACAGTATTCGAGAAGAATGGTCATACGCTAGCACGAAACATCTTGTACATAATTTACATTTTTACATTACAGCAAAATACTTGAAAACTAAACAAGAGCGATACTGATAGCAAATAAAAATCGAAAACTTAACCAAATGAAACGAACAAAAGGACCCATAATCGAACTAAATAACCAAGAAATAGATTTCTATGCCCCGTTGAGAGCCTTTTAAATGAGTCTTAACTTACACAACTTACACATTTCGATCTGTAGCTATGTGCTTATTGTTTACTCGTTAAGTTAGTTTTATCTATTTTTTCCCGATATAGTAAACGTCCTATTAACACTTAAAATTAATATTATATTATATTAATAACATATTGATAACATGGTTGTGAATCAAGCGCGAAAAAGGGATGATTTTTTTTTTGTTATGTTCACTCCGTTGCAAAGTTAACGACTTTATCTTAAGCTAAACACGAACAACACCTTAAACACCTAGCGAAGATTTATCATTTTTCATATTTGTTGCATTTTTATATTTTCAATGGATGATACTGATTTTTTTTATTGGTTAGTACGATTATTATTTTATGGTTGCATTCACTGGAAAAGAATAGAACAGGAGAATTTGTTTGGTTAAGTAAAGCACGCAATGTTGGTTATTTTTGTAACGCTTTTTTTTAACTTTCAACATAGATTGCTCTAGAAATGGAATATGGTTAACGGAAAAAAATGTTACAAGTACGCAGCGAGCCTATCACCCAGCAAATAAGACTCGGGCATCGTGCATGCTGATTGCATCCAAGTCTGGCGTGTTGAGATAAATTCTTTTCACATTCTAGTTGTAAATTTGAAACGACTATTTTAACCAAGGCTAACATCAAACGTTTATTTGAAATTAACAAAATATTAGTAACAAAAACGGAAAACAGAAAAAAAAACGTAACAACAATGCAGCTTAATTTTGAAGTTAACAATGAAGGATTAAGTTAGTTTTTATAAACTATTATGAAAGGGTTAAAGCAAAGGAAAATCTTTATTAAAGTCAATTAATTATTGAGGCAGTTTAAAGGTGTGTTTTGCTAGGCACACGATCGTCGCACTTTTTTTGCGATCAGCGATCAACTCATAAAGCACGGAGCACTATTTGTGTGTATCTTTTTCAACGTCGCCTGCGATCGACGCAGAGTGGTGCCCAGCAAAACACATCTTAAGATCCGTTTTGCGAGACACCATTCTGGTTTGATGGCAGGCGATGATCAGAAAGATAGAGACGAATATGGCTTGATCGCTGATCGTGAACAATGTGCGACGACCATATGCCTAGCAGAACGCACCTTTAAATATGCAGCTCGGATTAATTTCAGCTGAATAAGTTTAAAAAATTATTCAAATACATATCCACATAATTTCCAGAAATTAAGTTTGCGGCGTTATTTCCAATGGAATAGTGGCAACGGGAAATTATGATCTTCATGTTGTTGTGGTAGCAACGCCTTGAAGTAAAAATACGTGTGTTTGTGAGTTATATGTCAGCAGCGGCTTCCTCTCCCACAGTATCGAGGCCTAGAAAGATAGCGGCATCAATAGGAGCCTCCCACAAAGCTTTGGGTGTTAGCGAGGTGGGACCAGCATTCCCATAGCGCAACCGGTGTTAGGCGAGTATTAGCTGCAGTTGAAGATGTGCTCAAGATCATCCGGAGTGAGACCACAGGCTGGACAAGAGTTCTGAATGTTGCCATCGATGCAGGACAGGTACGAATTCAAACATGAGCACCACCCTCAGCGCAAGTGAGCCAAGGTAGACCTGGTCGCTCTAGGTAATCGAATTTCATCCGACAATATGGCAGGTGGTTGCGCATTAAGTACTCTGTTTCGTTTGAGGTCCGCCTATCGAAGAAAGCACAGTGTTGAAATAGCTGACTTGTAGCTGACGTTATCGAAGGGAACTCTTTTGAATCTTTTGACTTCCCTCTCGCGGTCGCTGTTTGAATGGTCAGTCCGATAACAGCCAACTAAATTCTGCTTACTCAATTGTCCTAACCACTTGTGAGGCATAGCGTTTCGTTTCGTTGACATAGACTGGTTTCGGAGAATGCAGTTGCCAGCATGCACCTCCTGCAAATCCATCGCCACGAACGAAACACCGGTAGTCAAACATGAGACTGATGCCTCAACACACTGCGCTACCGGTCGCCCCCAGACCAGATAGGAGCCGCATAGTTGGCCACAGATCCCCCGATTGATTTATAAGTCGCAAGTAAAATCTCCTTATCTTCCACCCAGGAACTGCCAAGCTAAAGCTTTGAGGACTTTGTTCCTGCTTCTAATCTTGTCACTAATGGTTGACGCATAGGCCGACGAAGTGGCCATGCTGCCAAGGGTGACACCGAGAATTTGTGGATTGATTGATGGTGGGAATAGTTTGACCATCTACTGTAATATCCAGCTGTTGGTTCACTTCTTTGGTCCATATGGTGAACAAGGTAGCGGAGGACTTCGGAGCTGATAAACTTAAGTTTTTTTCGTCGAAGAAGTTGTTAAGTTCGTCGAGATATCCGTTTAACTGTTCGTACACTTGGGTGATATCGTTGCCGGTTGCCAGGATCGAACAGGGTGGGAGATAGGAGTCTTCCTTGGGAGACATCCTGTTTAATTTTTCTTGGTTTAGATTTCCCAGTCCTAAACTCAGTGTAGGACTGTCAGCCGGCAAGATAGTTGGTGATCCATTTAATACATTGCGACGGAATCGATGTACCACAGACGTCAGAAAGAAGCAATGAGTGGCTAACAGTGTCGAACGCCTTCGACAGGTCTAAGGATGGTTCTTTGTCATGGGCGTGCTTGATTAAGGCCATTATGTATTGTTGTGGTTATGGCGTCCAAAGCCGTCGTAGAGCAGTGCATCTTTCGGAAGCCGTGTTGGTGGTTGGTTAGTTATTAATTGTCTTGACCTCTCCAGGGGCATGGGCGCGTCAACAGGCTGATTCGCCTAGTATTAGTTTCTTTCCAGGTTTTGGAATAGGGATTACCCTTCCAGTAATCAGGAATAATTGACGTCGAGATGGATAGATTAATCGTGGCCGTTATATATCGAACGGCTGGCATGTCAAAATGTTTTAGCATGACCTTCGAAATACCGTCCGGTCCGAGGGATTTGGAATTTCCTTATAGCTGTGTGCTGAAAATAGATGTGCCTGGTCAACTACACGGTTACGGATACTGCTAGTGATGATACGCTTAAGCCTTTCAGGTGGGCGGCCGGCTGGGATAAATTTGACAGCCGCTTTCTGTACAATGTGTCTACGTGTATGTGTACCTATATTACGTTCGGCTATACGCACATCATTTGGGACTGGTAGGGCCGTATTGGTATAGGCTATGAAGCCTTGTTGTAGTTAATGAATGTGCGATGATCAGCAAACTGGGTGTTGGCTGGTTTATCCAGTTTAATGATGATTGGCAAATGATCGGATGACAACGTCAGGACTGGTCCCCATTGAGCGTCGTTGATTAGTCCTGCGCTGGCAATCGAGATATCTGGCGAACTGGAACAGGTTCCAGCAATGCGAGTAGGCGGCGTGTCGTTATTTAATGGACAAAAATCGGACGTATCAAGTTGCTCTGCTATTGCAACACCTCTAGCATCGTTGTCCGGGTTGGAGTGCGACCAGTAGCGCAGTGTGTTGAGGCATCAGTCTCATGTTTGACTACCGACGTTTCGGGTTCGAGTCCCGTCCACGACGACGTTCGTGGTCATGGATGTGCAGGAGGTGCATGCTGGCAACTGTATTCTCTGAAACCAATTTATGCCAACGAAACGTCAACTGGGCCACATGGAACAGTCAGCTTTATTAAGGTTCATGAAAGTGCCGTGCTCTGTAGGAAATAGATTGGAAAGCCTGTCGAGTCTGATGATGGCTAATGGTCAGAAGATAGCATGTGGACGGGTTCCCAATCCGTGTTGTTTATAAGGCCGGCACTAGCAATCGAGATGTCTGGAGAGCTGGAACATACAGCAATACGAGTGGATGCGTCATCATTTAATGGACAGAATTCGGATGGATCAATTTGTTCCGCTAGAACAAATTGACCCATCCAGATTTGAATGCCATAGCTCATGATGAACATTAAAATCTCCGAGCACTAGACGGTGTTGGCCACTGAGTAGGGAACTAATGTTGACCTTGTAGCCTGAGAGACAGCTCGACACCGGTGGTATGTGGAAATTGAGGATTTTAATCTCTCAATTTCCAGATTGTACGGCTATTGCCTGCAGCTCAAGGACATCATCATCGGCTACAGATAGAGCTAGTTTACGGTATTGTACTGATTGATGGATTATGAGTGTGCCAATGTTGGCCACACATTATAGCTGCCATGGGAATTAAGAGACGAGTTGGAGTTTAATTTGGTCTCCTGAATGGCACCTATCATAATCCTATGTCTGTCCATAAATACTGTCACTTCAGCAATTTTGTGTTATAGTCCATTGCAATTTAGTTGGACTGGCGAGAGGATATTGTAGTGTGCAACTACTGGAGCCGGAGTAAGGTCATGCTACTTCGATGCTGCTTGAGGACTGATGTTGTTCATCGGAGTTGTCGAACTGCGCGACCAAGTTACTAATCGTAGGTGATGCTGGGATTGCAGAATTGGGCAGGTTCGATTAGTCTTGTCCATTATTTCTACACCGGGCAGCTGTAAACGAGGAATTCCACTGCCTGTGATGAGTCAGTCCCGAGCAACTATGCAGATGGCACCATTCGTTGCAGTAATTTCACTGTATAGGCACGCACTATGTATAATTTATAATAATATACAAAAATATATGAAGAGAGAAGCTGGTCATGCTATACACCCGAACAGGAGTAGCTCCACTATCAGAAAGAAAACACGGCAAATTATGAACACGAATAAAAATGAGAGCATGCAAAAACTTTCCCTTATCCTAATCCCCTCTTTTCCAATTCAATTTTCCTTTGCTTTAGTATGAAATTCTTTCAAAAAAAAAATCAATAAAGCACACATCATGCATATCTACTAAAGTTAAAACTATGTTAGCGCCAAAAAAAGTTTGTACTGCGTCTACCAACCTTGTCGAAATCGGCAAAATCAGCAAAACCGCCCGACGAACCGAAATTATCCGTAGCAGGTTGTGCTGGTCGCGTGGGTCCCTAAAACCAAAGAAAAACATTGAAAAATAAACTCACGTTTTCGTTGACAAACGCTTTAAAGAAATCACCCGATGACATACCTGCATTGGACGTGGCGGAGCCGGCCGCGGAGGTGGTTGTTTCGATTTCTTTGGCGGAAGTGCCGGGCTGGGTGACTCGGGTCTCGGTGGCGGTCCCGATTTTTGGCCAGGACTCGCACTAAGCACTTGGCCGGCCGTTGTCGGGGCGTGCAAAATAGCAAATGGATCGCTTCCGAAATCATCCTTTCCGGGCTAGAGACGAAACAGACGAAACAAATTAAGTTTAAGTACCCTTACCACTCATACTCCTTGCAAACATACCTCTGGCGTTACAGACTTGCCCGTCTTATCGCCAAATGGATCCGCTCCCGAACTAGCGGTAAATGGATCTCTGGCCTTACTGGCACCGAATGCTGACGATCCGAATGCATCATCAAATCCTCCGGATATTGGTGCATTTGAAAAGCTATCGTCAAAACCGGATGAGGCTCGATTACCATTCGTATTAGCGAATGGATCGGCCGCCGAACCAAATCCATTCGTGTTGTTGCCAAAAGCATTGTTCGACCCGAAGCCCCGGTCGCCATTAAATGCATCCAATTTGGGCTGTTCGATTTGTTTCCTGAGTGCCTGGCGTGCTTCGCTAAAGTCCGGTTCGATTTTCAGCGAATAGTCTGACACGAGAACGGCATCGTTCGCTTCTATGGCCGCTCGACATAGAAGCAGAGCATCGTTCATTTGTCGTTGTGTTTCAAGCAGTTGAGTGACCATGGCTTTGACCTGGGCAAAAGACAGAAGTTTAGAGGGTGATCCTCAGTATCCTCGACATCTATCGCTTACCTGACTAATTTGCAATTGGGTATCCTGCAATTGTTTCGTCAAATTGTCTAGTTCACGTCGATTCGTGTCATACTCTTTCTCCAGAGCCGACTCTTCGTCTTTCAACTTTTGCAACTCGGACTTTTTCGAGTTCAACTCCTCCTCTTGTTCATTGATGGTAGCCTCTTGTTTCTGGCATTGTTCGCGAATTTTGTTAACCTGATAGCGGCAGAGAGAGAGAGAGACGCCTCCGTTAGTTACACAAAACCGTTGCTAAATTCAATTTCGAACGTGCAACACTAAATGAAAAATGTGGGGCCCAAAACGAGGCGCACGTAAACATCCACAATGTGAACGAAAAGCAAACGAATCACACAACTTTCTTAACAATACGACAATGCTACACTTACAAGTCTAAGCGTGTAATACCAAATCAACACATAGAAAAATAAAATACTCAAAAAAAAATACCAACCTGTAGGCGTGCCGTTTCGATTTGTACATTAAAGCTTGCAAGTGCATCGTCTATTTCTACTTTCTAAGTTGGTTTCGAAAAATGCATAAATATAATTCAATGAGGAGGGGAGAATGAATGTTATGTACCCATATATAAACATGACGGTCAGTTAATGGTTAAACCGAATTGATATGCGCGAACTCCACACTATTTATTATTTTGAAGAAAATTAATTTAAAATTAAACACCTTTAATTTGAGTCCGCATAATTTATTTGAGCCGAAATCTCTAAATGCATTTCGGGCAGTATTCCGCCCATCATCTCGACACTGTTCCACCAAAATAAAAACATTGATCGAACAGCTGATTGGAAGAGAGTGTCTATCATATTCGCCCCGAACGTCACCAATGGTTTAAAAACAACATTCCGCCGCAACAACATGCGAATGGTACACTCAAATCCATACAAACTGAAAAACCACCTCAAAAGCCTGAAGGATCACACAGATCCACTGGAAAAACCTGGAATTTATGAAATTTCATGCGGGATCTGCGATCGAAAATACTACGGGCAAACAAAGCGTTCAGTGAAAAAGAGATTTGAGGAACACAAAAAATACGTATTCAACAACGAATCGACAAAGTCGGCGTTCGCAGCGCATGTACTGGAGCAACAACACCTGCCGGTCTCCACGAGTGAGGTGCGATTACTAAAGTCGATATCCGATGAACGAAAACTTGACGCGTACGAAAGTATTTTCATCCAGAGAGACGAAGCAGCAATAAATGCAGACAAAGGAAACATTGAGTCGGTTTTGTTCAATTTGTTTTAATGATTTGTTTATTTAATGGTTAATTTTAATTGTTGATATCTGACGTAATTTTTTCTGACTTGTTGTTAATTTATTTGT
The DNA here is from genome assembly GCA_964017055.1 of Chloromyia formosa. NCBI lineage: Eukaryota > Metazoa > Arthropoda > Insecta > Diptera > Stratiomyidae > Chloromyia > Chloromyia formosa. Next base: position 63,755,081 of record OZ024818.1, read on the forward strand.
TTAATTTTAAATTGGTAGTTAATCTAATTCAATTCTTCACGTTTTTTATCAATTTTTGTAGCTTAATGTTAATTTATTTTAATTATTTGATTTGTAATTTTTTTAGGTTAATCTACTTTAGTTCTTGACGCTAATTTAATTTTTGTGACTTAATGTTAATTTATTTAATTGTTTCATTTTTGGTTTTATTTATACACTTTGCTTTAAATGTCTTTTTAATATATATTTAAATTTAAATTTGTAATAGAATGAAACTACGACAATGTATGTAAGTTTGACACAAAGGTAACTTGAATTTTCAGTCGTGTTGCTGATGATGGGCGGAATACTGCCCGAAATGCATTTAGAGATTTCGGCTCAAATAAATTATGCGGACTCAAATTAAAGGTGTTTAATTTTAAATTAATTTTCTTCAAAATAATAAATGACGGTCAGTGTTACAGAAAATGTGTCCCAAAAAAAGAGAGAGATGAAATCAAAAAACAAATTAGAGTAAGAATAAATCAAAAATATTCGTAAGTTGATGAGAGAGGATTTTCGGACGTATGGATGAAGGGATTCGGAGTTCTTTAGTCAAATATGTGGAGGGTAGGGGTAGAATTAACTGAATTTCATGCTGCCTAGGATCACTTGAAGTCAGAGAGAGTGTGGATATCGCGGCAGACCCCTTGTGGTCAGCGCGGTCTCTAGATAAATTTTTAATTGTTTTGTGAATCATGTAAATGCAAAGCGGTTATTACGCTCTCTTCAACTTCCCCCTTAAGCACTATTACAACACTACAAAAAAAAATGGATTGACTTTCAGGTTCTTCCTCATTTAGGCTACTACTAGATATGTCTACGTCTGATGCAATACTTGTGTACTCGTATATCCAGGTAACGAATTTCCATTACAATTCCACTAAATGCAAATTCATTTAGCTATATACAAATTACACCGTTAAATCGTATTTAATTATAGCATGCAAGGAAATAAAAGGTAATTCACTTATAAATTGGCAGAAAAATAATACGCAGGCATATGTAAAACCCCATTCCGAGCATTTGAGAGCGGAACAAAAATTCATCAAATTCTAAGCTAAATCCATTACCTGAGTTTTTAGATCATCCAAACGTTTCTGAGCCTCGCCCTTTTGATTCTCCAATTGCTTCAAGGTGGCCGCCAGCGTGTCGAGTTCGCTCTGAAAAAAGGCAGACATGAGTTATACCGAATGAGTATCGATATCAGGTTGAAGTTATCACATGACAGTCCATGTCTTCTAATTCCTGAAAAGTCGCATTCAGGATTCATTACCTGCAAACTTCGAACCTCCCCGGACTTGATACGAATGTCGGCCTCCTTTTGTGCAATATCCGTTTCCAGGAGTCGCCGTTCTCGGGCCAATTCTTCGATCTCTTTAGATATCATCTCCAACTCGGGATTGGAATAGGTTGGCTTGGCTTCCTGCAAATTAAGTCGAAGGAATGATTATGAAGTAGCGCCCTATTTTAGAATTACCTGTGCCGCTATTGCAGGCTCAATTCCAGCGGATCCACGAAGACTTGGCGGTATCATATTGGGAGCTAGAACTTCGGGCGGTTCGAAGCCTTTCTTCTTTTGTTCGACGAAATACATAGCTAGAGCGAATTGTTCAACGGTCAATTTGCCCGATTGGTTTGTATCGCACAATGCCCTGAAAGTGAAAGGGGTTGATAATGATCGTTGGAAAGGATTTAGTATATAACAAGAAAAAATGCGATTGAGTTCATACAACAGACTACCTAAGAAAGTCTTTTCGCCTTCCGGCTATAGGACCTAGTTGTTTTGCGAGATTCCATTCAGTCTCCTGGGACTTCCCGGTCCACATAATATGATTATCCACAGCTTTCCCCCTAAAAAATAGTCTCCATCCTTAAATAAATCAGGTGGACCTCACCGCTCTATTCTGGCCTCTTACTTTGACACATCTTCGCACCACACATAACAGGCTACACAGATCCTGTCACATTTCTAACGTTACACCCCATGTAACCTAACTAGCTAGGCACGAGATATCTGCGCCATAATGGCGATGCTAAAGCTTCAAAAACATTTTAACCCTGTGAGTGAATATTTCTCACGTTTGCGGAAATGGATAGCACATCCGATATAACCATGAGCTGTTCGAAGTGTACGATGAGCTGGAAGTTTCGAGAGTCGTGAAACTTCAACGACTCCAATGGGCAGGGCATGAACAATGAATAGACGATAGCCGCTTAGGTTAGGTTAGGTAAGAGGGTTGCCGCTAGCGCAGCTCGCATTAGGACTCCGATTTCGGCGCTGGCTAATTAGAGCTGCCAGGTGACCACTCCGCTAAATTGAATCAGCGAGACGACACTTGCCACCTCTTCTAGCTCTTGGAAGCTGTAAGCACCTTAGATGTTGAGGTGTGTCCAATTTAGAGCTGGACATTCACACAAAGTATGTTCGATGATGCGCTCTCCCATCTCGCATCGTTTGTATAAATTGTTGGAGGTCAGTCCCAATATTCTCGCGTGAGATGCGGTAAGGCAGCGTCCTGTGAGTAGATCTACAGTCGTTCTCAGCCTATTTCTTTTGAGTTTGAGGAACATCCTGCTCTTGCTCAGATCAAGTGATGGCCCCAAGCCACATACCTAAACGAATATTGAAAGGATGCAAGAGAGGAGCAAGGCTGCGAGGAAGACCGGGAGCTCGTTGAGAGGGCTCAGTGCTGGACTTCTGAAATTGGTTGACGCTGTCACTTGACAAAGATAATTAGAGGACAACGATCCACACTGCCAACGCCCGACGTTGGGCTGTAGCGCCACAGTGATGATGATACGGAAACCTACCAAATATCATCACGTGGTAGTATAGTTTCCGTCCTGTGTGTCCAGGATCATGGTCCTACAATTATCTCGGTCAAGTGACCACGTCCTCCAATTTTGGACGCCCAGTAAATGTTCGGCGTCCTTATCTACTGAGTCTTTTCCACGAGCTCTCGGTCTACCTCGCAGCCTCGCTCCGTCGACGCGTCGTCCATTGAATATTTTCTTAGGCATGCGGTCATCGTCGAGGGGCGACCGGTAGCGCAGTGTGTTGAGGCATCAGTCGCATGTTTGACTACCGGCGTTTCGGGTCCACGACGACGTTCGTGGCCATGGATGTGCAGGAGGTGCATGCTGGCAACTGCATTCTCTGAAACCAATTTATGCCAACGAAACGTCAACTGGGCCACATGGAACAGTTGACGCACTATGCCCCACAAGGGGTTAGGGCAACTGAGTAGTAGTATATATGTCCTGTCCATTGTAGACGTTGTAGTTTCACGATTCTCGAAACTTCCAGCCACAGTTCCAGTACAGCTCATGGTTGTACCCGATGCGCCATCCACTTCGGTCGCAAACTGACCCGAAAATTCGCTGAAGTAACTATCATCCAAATGTGTTTATCATATTTTTGGAGGCTTGGGTAAGGGTCAAGGTTTCGCAGCCATAGCATAGCACAGGTCGTATGATGGTTTTGAATATGTTAATTACCTTGACCCCTCCAGGGGCATGGGCGCGCATTTTATAATACACCGTGTAATAGGTTCATTAAGACCATAGTTCACTCTATGGTAAGGCTGAACAAGAAGATTGTTGCGCCGCAAATTGTGAGGAATATTGCTAACTATTTTACAAAGTAATTCGTTACAGTCTAGTTTAGTCTCTTATAAACATCAGAGCCTTGAGACTTGCTTTGCTGTCACGTTTTGTTTGAAGATGTAACGAATTACTTTGTAGTCTCTTATAAACATCGTTCCTGCGGCGACCCGTTTTTACAAAGGCCAAAACTGCCAAACCCCTTCAATGCAAGAAGAATATGTGTATGTGTGTTACATGCTGAATTCGTTTTTTGTGTTTATTGGGAGCAACACATCTCGGCGCAACTGCTCTCAATGTTACTTCTCCGCGCCGGCATTGAAAACAACCCAGGTCCTTGGATCTGTTGCGTATGCAATAGAGAGCTACATCCCAATGCAACGTCAGTGAGATGCAACTGCTGCGCCAAGTGGTGTCACCTGAGGAATTGCTCCGGTTTAAACCATCACAGACACGGGAATCCTTCATTTACTGCCAGTCAGTGCAGAAATCGCGGTCCACAAGCAGCGAGCTCGCCAAACACGCCTCACCTTCCTACACCAGTGAGCACCTACGCGAGCTTTCAGTCAACTCCAACGACTCCAGCGAATAGACCCAGTAGGATTCCCCAACAAAACAACCTTACGCCTGCACGACCGACCGCCATTTTCGATACGCTCTCACTCGTCCAACTAAACTGCAACGGGCTGCAAAACAAAATTGCCGAACTTGCTTCATTCATGGATAGATGCCGCATTCAAGTTGGAGCCATTCAGGAGACGAAACTACATCCCAATTCGTCCCTCAACGTTCATGGAAATTACATTATCATCAGGAAAGACAGGTTGACCAACGCTGTAGGAGGGCTTGCCTTCATAATTCACCATTCCGTGTAATACCGGGAAATAGATGTCACCAACAACGACATCACCATGGAAGTGCAAGCCATCGCCATAAAATCAGGCAATGTTGATATTGAAATTTACAACATACTCGTATATACGTATTCCACCGGTATCCAGTTGTCCCTCAGGTTACCATGTAAATATCAACACTTTCCTCACTGGTCAACACCGTCTCCTGCTTGGGGATTTTAACGCTCACCATGAACTCTGGCACTCACATCTTAACAACGACGCCAGAGGTATCGCCACTGCAGAACAACTTGATGCGTCAGACTTCTGTACACTGAATGACGACACGCCCACCCGTATTGCCGGTACCTGTTCCAGCTCTCCAGACATCACGATTGCCAGTGCTAACCTCATACACGATCCACAATGGGAGTCGGTCCTCACACTATCATCGGACCATTTACCAAACCCACAGATGTCGTATCTGTCGAACATCGCACTTTTGTCAACCACAACAAGGCAGACTGGAATAGCTTTACCAAATATACAAGTGTTAAAATCCTCGCCCTGTCAACCCCCACCGACGTACGTAAGGCCGAGTTCAATATCAGGAAAGTGCTTAATAAAGCTGCGAAATTTATTCCTGCAGGACGCATTCCGAAAATTCAGCCCAACTTTCTCCTACCTCAGCCGCCAGATTGGCAGACGAGAGAGACAACATCAGGAGCACTAACCCAGACGATCCCAGAATTCACGAAATGAACTGTGAAATTCAAAGACAAGTGGCCGAACATAAGAGGTCAAAATGGAGTTCGCATCTGAATGAATGCAACCTAACAACAGGTATTAACAAACTATGGTCGACAGTCCGTGCCCTCTCTAATCCACCGAAACAGATGGGAAATGTCGCCATATAGTTCGGAGAAAACTCAATATCCGACCCTGCCCATTGTGCAAGTCGCTTCAATAATCAGTTTATTGAACATCCTCCACCAGACAGACAAAAGCGCATAATCCGAAGGAGGATTCACAACCGAACTACCGACAACATACCTGTCTTCACCACGGACGAAGTGGCTGCAGCAATCAGGAAAGCGAACAACTCCGAAGCCTTGGGACCTGATGGAATCTCAATGACAATGCTTAAACATCTCGACACACCAGCTATCGAATACCTCACGGCCACATTCAATCTATCCATCACATCACTGATCGTTCTGGAACTCTGGAAGAAAGGGAGAATAATCCCAATCTTGAAACCTGGGAAAAAGCGACACTCGGCGAGTCCTATCGTCCCATCACACTTCTATCAACAGTTGCCAAAACGCTCGAAGCATTGATTCACCCTGTTCTTGCGGCCCGCATCAGGCTTGCAAACCACCAGCACGGCTTCAGAAGGATGATTAGTACGACGACGGCCCTGGATACCATTACAACTCGCATCCACAATGGCCTCAACCAACCTCGTCCATGTCACAGAACAATTCTGGTGGCACTTGACCTGTCGAAAGCCTTCGACACAGTCAGCCACTCAGCACTTCTGTTCGACCTTTACAATACATCTCTTCCAACGCATATCACAAAATGGATTGCCAACTACCTCGCGGGCAGGCAGTCCTATACCGAATTCAGGAGCAAAAAATCGAAGCTAAGGAAGATCAAACAAGGTGTGCCACAAGGAGGAGTTTTGTCTCCCTCCTTGTTCAACTTTTACCTGTCTGGAATTTCAACCCCACCTCAAGGAATCGAAATTATCTTCAATGCAGACGACTGCTCCATCCTGGCAGGGAGCGACATCATGGAAATGTGCGAGCGAATAAATGCTTACCTGGAACAGCTTAACTCCTTCTTCACGGGCAAGAATTTAATCGTATCCGCGCCCAAATCCTCGGCAACATTATTTACCACCTGGACGAAGGAAGTCAAGATGCAACTTGAGATCTCGATTGGCAACCAACTCATTCCGACCATGAACCATCCTTAAATTCTAGGAGTAACCCTGGACAGTATGGCCACGTCATCCCCCCATGCTTCAACAGTGTGTAACAGGATGCGCGGAAGGAACAAGATCCTTAAAGCCTTGGCCGGTAGCACCTGGGGTAAGGATAAAGAGACCCTACTGGTCACATACAAAGCAGTCGGAAGGCCTGTAGCCAACTATGCGGCTCCAGTGTGGTCACAGAATCTCTGTGACACACAATGGAATAACATCCAGGCCTGCCAAAATGCCGCCCTCCGTACTGTAACTGGCTGTCTCCTGATGTCTTCCCAGGACCATTTACATCAGGAAACGAGGACGATGCCTCTAAGGGACCACAACAAACTTCTTGCAAAACAGTACCTGGTGGGTTGTTACCGTGAGGAGCACCCCAATTCTGACCTCATGGACAAGACGCCGCCACCAAATAGTATAGATTACACAAGAGTTATCACTCCATAGAAGTTTCGCCTCTGCCAGGAGATTTGTATGTATTGACAAATTGTACAATATAAACATAGTATAAACTACACAGTATAGATACACAAGAGAATCAATACATACAAATCTACCGCCGGAGGCGGAGTCAGCTTTCTTGAGAAGTCTATACAATTTGTCAATACATACAAATCTCCTGGCAGAGGAGAAAATTATATGGAGTGATAACTCTTGAAGAATTATCAATCCTCTTTGCCGCCACCAAGGCATGTCAGGTGGTATTTGAGGGACCTCGAAAGAGACGTCCAGAGGTACAAAAGGGACCCCTTCGACAACAACGCATACAGAACAGCCATCGCAGCAATACACCACGAGGAAGTACAAGCATCAATTGCGAGACTAGGTCCAAACAAAGTCCTCTCGACACAACCACCAGCCATCTCTCCAGACAAAAAAACGCTTCCGAGAGCAACGAGGACGACACTTGCCCAACTTAGGTCGGGTTGGTGTTCGCGTCTAAAATCCTACCTGTCTCGCATTGATCGGGATGTTACGAACACATGCCCCGCCTGCAATAGTACACCTCATGATGTAGACCACATTTTCAGATGCCCAGCTGCACCCACACACCTGACCCCCAGATCGCTGTGGGAGAACCCTGTAGAGGCAGCTACCTTCCTATTACTCAACACCGAGGAAGACGAAGAACAACACAACATGTAACACATTTACACAACGAACTTCTGACCATTGCTACAACAACAACCAAGAGCTGCCCCTTCGATGCAAGAAGGAAGATCTATGTGTGTGTCACATAATTTGACTGTTCATTTTTTCTGGAAATTGGGAGGAACACATGTCGGCGCTATTGCTCTCAATACTTAGCCATTGAAGAAAACATGGACAACCAAGCTTTATGACACACACATTCATCGGATATCAACGCGTCGCTACAACAACAACAACAATAAGAATTATAATGTCATGTTTTGAAATCTGTGATAGATTTTCTGAACTATACATTTCGCCGAGATTGAGGAATCATTGGCCAACCTACGTCTAACGATAGAACGTTCCTGCGGCAGCCGGTTCTACGCACCGGAGCGACCCGTTTTACAACGGCCAAGAGCTGCCAAAACCCTTCAATGCAAGAAGGAAAGTGTGTTTGTACGAGTATGTTACATGCCTCGTATCGTCTTTTTTTATCATCTCGGCGCTACTGCTCTCAGTGCTACTTCTCCGCGCCGGCATTGAGAGAAACCCAGGACCGTGGATCTGCTGCATATGCGACAGAGTGCTGCAACCAAACGCGACTACGGTGAGATGCAATTGCTGCAACCAGTGGTGCCACCTAAGATACTGCTCTGGACTCAACTATGCAGGCACTGGAATTCCTCCTTTACTGCCAGTCAGTGTAGGAACAGAAGACAACTAGAAGCAACCTCGTCTAACACGCCCCAACATCCAACACCATCGAGCGCTCAAACAGGTTTACAGCCATCCCCAATGACTCCTGCTAACAGTTCCCATAGGATTTCCCAACACAATCTTACGCCTGCACCACCGACTGTCATCTTCAATACGCTCTCACTCGTCCAACACAACTGCAATGGGTTGCAGAACAAGATCGCCGAACTCGCATCATTTATGGACAGACATCGCATGGAGCCATACAGGAGACGAAACTGCACTCCAACTCGTCCCTCAACACATATGGCAACTACGCTATTGTCAGGAAAGACAGGTTGACCAACGCTGGAGGAGGGCTTGCCTTCATTATTCACCATTCCGAGCAATACCGGGAAATCGATATTATTAGTAATGATAACACCATAGAAATCACATTGGCAGGCATTATTACGGGGCACTGTCCTATAGGAGAGCTTGCCTGGAGGCTTCGCATTCCTCACAATGACTACTGCAGGAGCTGTGATGACGTGGATGAGGAGGAGAGCGTTCTCCATCTCCTCTGTCACTGTCCGGCCTTGGCTGAGAGGCGGAGGAGGTTCTTGGGTTCCCGCTTTTTTTGGGAACTGGAAGACCTTAAGGAAACGAGTGCAATACAGCTCAATCGTTACATTGCCAGCACAGGCTGGTTTTAATGCCTAGGTTTTTCATTAGGTGGATCTAGTGGTATCACAACGGACCCAGTGGTGGTCTATGTGTGCTGTGCGTTAGCATGGCAGCCCCTTTACCTAACCTAACCTAATGATAACACCATGGAAGGGCATGCCATCGCCATAAAACCGGGTAATGTTGATATCGAAGTTTACAATATTTACATCCCACTGGTATGCAGTTGTCTCTCAGGATACCATGTAAATATCAAACATCTCCTTACCGGTCAACATCGCCTCCTGCTCGGTGACTTAAATGCTCACCATGAACTCTGGCATTCCAACCTTAACAACGACGCCAGAGGAATCTCATAAGCTGAACAGCTTGATGCCTCCGATTTCTGTACCCTAAATGACGACATCCCCACTCGCAGCGCCGGTACATGTTCCAATTCTCCAGACATCACGATTGCTAGTGCTAGCCTCATAAACGAAACACAATGTGAGCCGGTCCTAACACTATCTTCAGACCACCTACCAATCGTGATAAGGCTTGACAAACCGACAAACATCATATCTGGCGAACACCGCACGTTTGTCAACCACAATAAGGCTGATTGAAACGGTTTCACCTCCTATACCAACGCTAAATTCCTCGCTCTGCGAACGCCAACCGACGTTCGTACAGCCGAATCCAACATAAGGAAAGTCCTGAACAAAGCGGCTGCGAAGTTCATTCCTGCAGGACGGATTTATAAAATTCGGGCCAACTTTCCAACCACTGCCGCCAGACTGGCAGACGAGAGAGAGACAGCATCAGGAGCGTAAACCCGGACGACCCCAGAATTTACGAGATGAACTGCGAGTCCAAAGGCAAGTAGCCGAACACAGGAGGTCAAAATGGAGCACCGATCTGAATAACTGGAATCTAACCACAGGATTGAGCAAGTTATGGTCGACAGTCCGTGCCCTTTCCAATCCACCAAAACAGAAAGGGAACGTCACCATTCAGTTCGGTGAAAATTCAGCAAGTGACCCTACCCACTGCGCAAGTCGTTTTAATAAACAATTTATTGAACACCCCGGACCAGACAGACTTAAGCGCAAAATTCGTAGAATTCACAACCGAACCACAGACAGCATACCTGTTTTCACCACGGACGAAGTAGTTGCAGCTATAAGGAAGGCGAGCAACTCGAAAGCATTGGGACCAGATGGCATTTCAATGACTATGCTCAAACACCTCGATCTGCCAGCCATCAACTATCTCACGGCTACTTATTATCTATCCATCTCCTCGCTGATCGTTTCGGAAATATAGAAAAAGGGAAGCCGCATAGTTGGCTACTGACCTTCCGACGGCTTTGTATGTGACCAGTAGGGTCTGACTCTCTTCGAGTCCAATGGTTTAGCTGAAAAGGGTGTTCATATTACCAAAATGCTTTCAAGGAAAGCGGGAGACCAAAATATACATTTAGAAGCTCCTTTACTAGAGCAAAGATGTACAGTTATTCCCGGGTTGGGTCTTGCTCCTTGTCAATTGCTCAAGAACAGATTACTAAGGACTAAACTTAATGTTAATAGTGGACTTCTTAAGCCTAAATCGACTGCAAATTTTAATAAGAAGTTAGCTAAAGTAAAAGAAGAGCAAACACTTTCTCACGACAAACGCATATTATTAAAATATAAAACATATAAGGAGGGTGAAAATGTAGTTTCAAAACGGTAAAATCTGGAAACCGGCATTAGTTGTGGATAAATGTAGCGAGCCTAGGTCTTATCGTATTCGTACAGAAAATGATAGCATACTTAATAGAAGAAACGCGTATCATTTAAGAAAATCACATAATGCACCAGTATTCAGAACTGATAATGAAATCGAACCTACAAATTCTAAAGCTGAAGCAAATCTAGGGACGCGGTAGCGTCCCGTCCACCAAAGAAAAAAGAAAAATCGAAAAAAAAACTAGGGTATAAAAATTGAAAAAGTGACCAAGACTATGTTTACGCGACACAACAAGTACGGGTTTTCGGACCTCTGTAACTCGGGCCCCGGGTGATTGTTCGGGCTCAAATTTAATATGGTCATTGTTTCCGGTCGTGTTGCAAATTTGATTTCGATACAATGAAAAACAACCGAGATATGATAATTTGAAGCGTAGGAAGCGTATCGAGGTCTGCTTTCTTTTCTCACGGATTGACTGTGTCCCAAGGGTGTGTACAGGCGGCTTTCATTTGCTCTGATCCGTGCAATAGATAAAAAGATACTTCCAAAAATGTGAATTTTTATAGAGTTTCTCGCTTAAGTCTTTTTGATAATTTCAATGAGCCAACAGCAAATTACTCGCAGAGATCGCATGCCAATGGATGTCCACGAAAAACTGTTTGCATTAGACTGTGAGCTCGGTGGGTGAGGAGAACCATACGAAATTGTGCGATGATCACTACGAGTTCATGGTTGTGGTCGTGGCTTGTGGAAATGCATGAATGAAAAGTGTGTGATGAAAATATTGAAACTGAATGTTTATGGCTTCATCTTAAGATGTCCAGAAAGGAAAATCATGCTGTGTGGTATATGATTTAATTTCATTTATGGCATATAAGATATCAATTATGTGTAAGATGATTTTTTCTAATGTGTGAAAGGTGCTCTTAGCGATAAGACAGTTTGGAAAAGGCAGATAGCTGCAGCCTGAATGGCTGACGAACACCTAAGCGTCTCAGGTTTAGTAGGATGGAATGACTTGCGTAGTTGGACCTGCAACATAGTTGTGTGAACTCCAGCACGTTTATTAAACCATCTGAAGCAGCTATCTCCGAGGCCATCCCCTGGATGGGGTTAAGCGACGTGCTGACAACTCGTCCTTGCAAAAACCACTCCATGTCAAGAAACCTGGAACAAAAGCCTCGGATTAGACGGATCAACAACGACGACCACGCAAACGACTAAAGGATTATTCTTTCGGATCCTGGAATGTGCGCTCCCTAAACAAACCGGGGGCCGAGAAGGCCCTCCTTCAACAGGTCGAAAAGTACAAATTGAGCACTACTGCAGTCCAGGAAACAAATTGGCTTGGCAGCGAGATTAATGACAAGAAATCGCACACAATTTTTACAAGTGGCAAACCATTGGGCCGCAAGGAGTTTGGAGTAGCATTTATAGTGAACAATCGCCTCAAACCGCATATTACTGACTTCAAACCCATAAATGAACGTCTGTGTGCGATTCGCATCAAGACTCGATTCTTCAATCTCTGGCTCATCAATGTGCACGCCCCCACTGAAGTTAAAGAAGACGCAGTAAAAGACGAGTTCTACGCCCGCCTTGAAACTCTCTTCGACTCACTTCCAACAAACGATGTCAAATTGCTGCTGGGAGACTTTAACGCGAAAGTCGGAAATGAAAGTGGGCACCGGGGCACCACTGGAGGCCACAGTCTCCATGAAGAATGTAACGACAACGGCCAGCGACTTATCGAGCAGGAATCTAGTCGTAAGCTCTACGTGTTTCCCGCATCGACGCATTCACAAGCAGACCTGGAAGTCTCCAGGCGCACATACCGTCAACCAAATTTATCACGTCCTCATTTGCAGGAGATGGGCGTCTAGTGTGATAGATGTCCGCTCCTATCGAGGAGCAAACTGCGACTCAGATCATCACTTGGTGAAGACGTCCTACAGATGTAGAATTTCCTCAGTGCACCAATCGAGAATCAGCCCTCCCAAAATCTTTGCGGTTGATAATCTTCTGAGTGATGCTACAGCGGTGGCGTATACCACCGCCCTTGAGGAAAGGCTATCACCTATTCTACACAACACAGGCGTCCATGGGTTCTGGGAAGAACTCAAGGGTACCATCAAGGATGTAGCAGAGAAAGTCGTGGGATATAAAGCCCGGCGAGCGCGAAATGACTGGTTCGACGAAGAATGCAAAAATTCACTTGACGCGAAAAACGAGGCCTACAGACAATGGATTCAACGAGGAACCAGAGCCAGAAGAGAAAAATATGACGAGCTACGGCGAATATCGAATAGAATAATTAGACGTAAGAAACGTAAATACTTTGACAAGCAGTTGCTGAACATAAACGAAAACTTAGCTAATAGGAACACCAGACAAGCGTACAAACTAGTAAATACAATTAAGAACGGCTACCAACCCAGGACTAGCCTTTGTAAGGACAAGGATGGAAACATCATCAGCGACACCGATGGCATTAACAAACGATGGGCCTCTTATTTTAAAGAGCTTCTAAACCGACCATCTAACATCCCCACACAGGAAGCTCTCGACGATATTGTTGATCTAGGCCCACCCATTCAACCCCCGACAGTAGAGGAAGTTGATCTCGCGTTGCGGTCACTAAAACGAAATAAAGCGCAGGACGCTGACGAGATTCCAGCTGAACAGCTAAAATTCGGTGGAACGAGTCTAGTTGATGCCATACATCAATTACTCCGGCGAGTATGGGAGAACCAGGAGATTCCAGACGATTGGCGCAGAAGCATCATCTGTCCAATTCATAAAAAGGGAGATAAACTGCGGCGTGAGAATTACAGGGGCATCTCACTAGTTTGTACGTCCTATAAAATTTTGACGAAAATTCTGGAAAATAGAATAAAACCGTACGCAGAACGAGTCATTGGCGAATATCAAAGCGGTTTCAGACCTAGTCGCTCCACAACCGATCAGCTCTTCTCAGTCAAACTGATACTCCAGAGGTGCTGGGAATACAACGTAAACGTATACCAAATCTTTGTCGACTTCAAGCAGGCATACAACAGTATCGATCGTGGAGTATTGTACAGCATCATGCTGCAATTTGGTATACCGGCCAAATTAGTGCGACTGACTAAGATGACGATGACCAACTCCGTCTCACAAGTCAGGATACATAATAGACTTACTGATCTATTTGAAACACGCACTGGTTTGAAACAGGGCGATGGACTGGCACCGACGCTCTTCAACCTAGCACTGGAATACGTTATTCGGGCCATGAATATGGACAACAGCAAGACGCTACTCATTAAGTCGACACAATTAGCAGCGTACGCCGACGACATCAACATCATGTCCCGAAGATTGGCTGACGCAGAAGAGCTTCTGCATACGCTTGATACCGCTGCAAAGGAAGTTGGATTACGTATTAACGAGGATAAAACTAAAATAATGATGCAATCGGTGACAAGGACACCTGCACAACCGAGCATCAACGTGGGGGACCTCAACATCGAGTTCGTGAACAACTTCATTTACCTGGGTTGCAACTTGTCAAGGGACGCCAACGAAACTGACGAAATCAAGCGACGGATACAGTTAGCTAATAAGACTTTTTTCTCGGTTCTCCCCATAATGAAATCGAAGCATGTGCACAGAAACACGAAGCTCCGCGTGTACAAAACCATTATACGACCAGTGCTATGCTATGGCTGTGAAGCATGGACCCTAACTCAAGCCTCCGAAAACATGCTAGACACTTTTGAACGTAAGGTTCTACGGCGAATTTTCGGAGCTGTCTGCGATCGAGATGGATGGCGCATCCGGTACAACCATGAGTTGTATGAAATGTACGATGAGCTGCAAGTCTCGAAAATCGTCAAACTACAACGACTTCAATGGGCAGGGCATGTACAAAGAATGGACGATGATCGCATGCCTAAGAGAGTAATGAATGCAGAACGAGTCGACGGAGCGAGACTGCGAGGACGACCGAGATCTCGTTGGGAGAGCTCAGTAGCTGTGGACGCCACGCAGCTGCTGGGCTCCCAAAATTGGAGGACGCGGTTACGTGACCGAGATAATTGGAGGACAATGATCCAGGTGGCCAAGGCCCGACGTCGGGCTGTCGCGCCACGATGATGATGATGAAAGGTGCTAGGAGAGTTTTATAAAAGTCAGTAAAATTTTACAAATAAATCGTTTTAGATAGTAAACGTTTGCGAGTATGAATGCCGTTGCTTTCAATTCCAGTATAATTGTGATGTAACTACATTTGGCTAGTTTGCATCCATAAAACGCAAAAAGATGTGATATCTCCCAAAAAAAACTCTGTTGTAAAAAAAAATTCCCGCCAAAAAAAATCAACGGCCGCAAAAAGGATTGATATGAACATAATTCCGCAATTCTTCACAATTATACAGGAATTGAAGCACCTTCGACATATTAGAAAAAAGCATCTTACATCACAATTCATATCTCATCTTATAACTACAGTCATTTCCACAAGAGCGTATACTTTGTAACTTTTTAATGCACCATTTCTCAAAGAGTGGTGGGGGACTTTTAGTTACCTGCATTTTTCCTCTTTTTCGCATTCTATAAATTTGGTCATTCTAAGTTCAAGTAGGAGAGTGATAAGACGTCAAGTGAAATGAGTGCGATTTACAAAAAACGATTCGAAGCTGTGTTTTTAGTAAGTCATCCGAAAGGACCAAAAATGACACCTGCATCGGCCGGAAAGTACCTGAAAGTTTCGACACAGTTTGTGAATAAGTGGATAAAGCGTTTTAAAGATACTGGAAATGTAGACGATCTACCTGGTAGGGGTAAAACCCGAAGCACTTCAAAACCCAGGATAAGGCCATCATTGATATTTTTAAGAAAAATCCGTCCGTTACTACCTTAGTGCAAGCAAAGGAAATGTTATCGAAGAAGAATATTTACGTGTCCTTGAATACGATTCGGCGAAGATTACAAGAGGAAAACATCAAAACCAGGTATGCCTTGATGAAACCATTACTTACCGAAAACCAGAAGCGAAGACGTGTAGAGTGGGCTAAGGAAAACATCGATCGTGATTGGGACAACGTGATCTTTACGGATGAATCAAGTTTTGCTGTAAATACGTTCAGGAGACGAGTGTGGGCACAAAAAGGAGCTGTCGTGAACCGAACCGTTAAACACCCTGTGAAGGTCCATGTTTATGGATGCTTTTCTGCACGCGGTTTCGGAAAATTAATAACGTTTACCGGAATTCTTACTGCTGAAAGGATGATCATTTTGTACAAGAAAGGATTATTGAAGTCTGCTAGGATGCTATATGGCAACGACAACACCGATTGGTTTCTACAAGAAGATAACGATCCGAAACATAGAAGCCGGTTGTGTACACGCTGGAAAGAAGAAAATAACATTCAAGTACTTGATTGGCCTTCGCAATCGCCGGATACCAATCCTATTAAAAATGTTTGGGGATTAATGAAGCAGAAGCTTCAAGGAAAGCAAATAAAAGGAGCAGCACAACTTATCGACAGACTACGCGGAAAAATTGGCCGAAATTTGTCACCGAAGATGCCAGTCAATAATCAATAGTGCGGCGATTGGACCATGTATTAAATATAATTGCGAAAATGTATTTTGTATTTACTTTCAATAAAAAATAAAATTTCTTACTTGTAACATTTTGTTTTTATTTTGTGAGATATACGGTTTTGTGGAAATGACTGTATATAAAAGAAAGTCGTCTACGTATGTACGGGCTTGGCGTCGTTATCCTTTATCCGATTTGCTTCAAATTTTTTCAAATCGGTTTCTTTACGCTCCACTTGAAACAAAATATCATCAAAAATTGGAAATTTTCCCGGAAAATTGGGAAATTCGGGAAATTTCATTTTCCCATACATTTTGTATGGAGACATGTTTTCCCTTCTATCTCCCTAACCCTACATACGATTTGCCTGAAATTTTTTCCCTTTTGATCTTTCACGCTCAACTTACATGTTCACCGAGCCCAAAGTACAAAAAAAGGACGACCTGCTGACAATAAAGGACATTCTGGTGTCCTTCGAGGAAACATATCCAATACGTTGCATGTACTTTACACATGTTCTCAATGCAATTAATTTTTTTTGGTTTCCCATGGTCTCTAATAAAAAGGACGACGACCCCTTGCCAGAAATGAAAATTTCCGTGTCCGATTTGCCTGATTTTTTTTTTGTTCTGTCTCTTTACGCTCAGCTTGAATCCATATCCAGCTCAAACTCCAAAAAAAGACGACCTGGTCAAAAAAAGGACGACTTTGTATGAAGAAATGTTTTTCCTTCCACTTCAATTATCCTACATCCGATTTGCTTCAATTTTTTTCTGTTGTGCTCCTTTCTGGTCAACGTGCATTCTTACCGAGCCCAGATTCCCAAAAGAGGACGACCTCTTGGGAAAAAGGACGTCCTGGTCTGGTGTTCTTCGTGCAAATATATCCAATAGTTGCATGTATACTTTATACATTTCCTCAATGCAATTTGTTTTTTGTTGTTTCCACTGGTTTCTCATAAAAAGGACGACCTCTTCCCTGAAATGAAAACAGTCGTTCCTTCGATATGTCTCACATATCACGTTTTCCTTCCGCTTCTTCACGCTGAATGTGCATCCTTATCCACCTCAAATTTAATAAAAAGGACAACCTGCTTTATAAAAGGGACGACCTGTTGCCTGTTGTCCACCACGTCCACCACATTTTCTTCTTCTTCTTAAAATATTAAATGCTTCATATGAAATTTCCATATGACATACAATTTCTATGCATTTCACTCGCCGCCAATATTTGCTTTGCTCTAAATGGGCTCTTCATATAAAACGCCAAATTGCTCCCTCTCGCACTCGCGCAGTATTGCAATCTTTCGTCCCATTCATCTGGGTGTGCAAATGTTTCGTGTGATTACACACAAGTTGTGCTGGTAAGCAGGTGGGTGGTGGTGCACGTTGATAATTATGTGCTGCATGCACAAGCGTACGAATGGATCGCCATGACCAAGGTTTATTTGGTTAGGGTCGTCAGGAGCGAGTTTCATATGATCAAGGAAAAAAAATTGCATGCGCTACTGACCAAGTCCATAAGTTTCATGTCATCAAGGAGTACAGTACAAATGGACCGCAAGGACCCAGTTTCCGGTGTTCACGGATAACAATAAAAAATTGCTCCTTATAAAATACCAATTTACCTGGCTCATAGTCTAAGTATTAATTGATACAATCATACATCTCGCCTCCTGTTGACATATAAAACCCATTTTCGTTCTTCACAAAGGCAACAACGCGAGCGAAGCGAGCACTAGATGTGGAGGCGAGTGAAGCGAGCCGACGCAGCTAGTATACCATACATGAAATGAAATCATATACCACACAGCATGTTTTTTTCTTTCCGGACATCCTAAGATGCAGCCATAAACATTCAGTTTCAATTTATTCATCACGCACTTTTCAACAGGCTATGCCTGAAGGAGGCCGAGACGGCAGCACACATTGTGTGCGAATGTCCAGCACTGGCTAGCACGAGGTTGAGGATCACAGGCAAGCACACGATACAGTCATTTCCACAAGACCGTATACCTCACAAAATAAAAACAAAATGTTACAAGTAAGAAATTTTATTTTTTATTGAAAGTAAATACAAAATACATTTTCGCAATTATATTTAATACATGGTCCAATCGCCGTCACTATTGATTATTGACTGGCATCTTCGGTGACAACTTTCGGCCAATTTTTCCGCGTAGTTTTTTGTAGCGTTCGCCTTAAATGTGCTGCTCTTTTTATTTGCTTTCCTTGAAGCTTCTGCTTCATTAATCCCCAAACATTTTCAATAGGATTGGCATCCGGCGATTGCGAAAGCCAATCAAGTACTTGAATGTTATTTTCTTCTTTCCAGCGTCTTCTATGTTTCGGATCGTTATCTTCTTGTAGAAACCAATCGGTGTTGTCGTTGCCATATAGCATCCTAGCAGACTTCAATAATCCTTTCTTGTACAAAATGATCATCCTTTCAGCAGTAAGAATTCCGGTAAACGTTATTAATTTTCCGAAACCGCGTGCAGAAAAGCATCCATAAACATGGACCTCCACAGGGTGTTTAACGGTTCGGTTCACGACAGCTTCTCCTTTTTGTGACCACACTCGTCTCCTGAACGTATTTACAGCAAAACTTGATTCATCCGTAAAGATCACGTTGTCCCAATCACAATCGATGTTTTCCTTAGCCCACTCTACACGTCTTCGCTTCTGGTTTTCGGTAAGTAATGGTTTCATCAAGGCATACCTGGTTTTGATGTTTTCCTCTTGTAATCTTCGCCGAATCGTATTCAAGGACACGTAAATATTCTTCTTCGATAACATTTGCTTTGCTTGCACTAAGGTAGTAACGGACGGATTTTTCTTAAAAATATCAATGATGGCCTTGAAGTGCTTCGGGTTTTACCCCTACCAGGTAGATCGTCTACATTTCCAGTATCTTTAAAACGCTTTATCCACTTATTCACAAACTGTGTCGAAATTTTCAGGTACTTTCCGGCCGATGCAGGTGTCATTTTTGGTCCTTTCGGATGACACAGCTTCGAATCGTTTTTTGTAAATCGCACTCATTTCACTTGACGTCTTATCACTCTCCTACTTGAACTTAGAATGACCAAATTTATACAATGCGAAAAAGAGGAAGAATGCAGGTAACTAAAAGTCCCCCACCACTCTTTGAGAAATGGTGCATTAAAAAGTTACAAAGTATACGCTCTTGTGGAAATTACTGTAAGTGTGGAAGCCATGAGTGAACTCAGCCTTAAACAAATGCTAGCAATAACACGGGACTCAGTGATGAAGAAAGAGGTCGACAACTATCAGTCGACATCTGGAAGCCACTGATGACCGGGAGGGGGCGAAAAGGGACCCAAACGTTAGTGGTCTGCTTCGGCTATCCCCCAGAATATAATAATAATAATAAACCTTTCCCATTTTTTAAGTTTTCTGATTTCTCACATACTCAAGTTGACCTTATTATGAGGTTTTTTCTATTAGATATCCGAAGTATTACATCATACACTAACCCGACATGCGAGACCAGCACACGACCATGGTAATTTAAATTACTTCCATTCCGCAATTTAACATCAAGCTCCTTACACCAACTACATGCATGCTCCCTAGACTTCCTCCTCTGCTCCACCACTCCTGAACTACCAACAAAACTCCCAATTCATTTCAACTTTGATCCATTACGGATTTTTATTTCAATTATTATTGACACTATTCAAAAAATTCCATCCGTCCGTATTGACGCGACGCGACTCTTTCGTCGTTTCCTCCTCTCCGTTCAACTTGATCGTCGACGACATCATCAACTTTCCCAATTTGCCATAGAACATCACATCGGATATCAGCTTTTCGGCAATAATTCGTTGTGTTTCGTTCAATGATTTCAGCTGCATGGAAAGTCGTCGGGCGACAACATCAAATTCAGCATCGATTCCAGATCCGTCCGGCAGTGGTGGCGGTACGGGTGTCGGACAGGCAACAATTGCCGAGCCTCGACGATCGTTCGTCGTGATTTTGACGATTGGTGAAAATCCGCGATCTTTTCTCAAATGTTCATAGCCCACGCGGGACACGGAATTTTTGTCGGATTGATTTGATGACGACGATGTTGATGATTGTGTCGATGAGCTCGAGTTGTGGTGCTCTTGGGCTGATTGCATATTTTGCTGAAACAAAAATATGCCCGGATAATGAAGAGAGTCTGTTTTTTGTGTTTTTGGATGGTCGGAGTTTTAGCAATTACCAGCAATTGGATCCGATCGCTTCCTACGTAGTTGTCGTCATAGTCGTCGTCGAGTGGCTTTAATTCCCTAAGATTCGATGTTGGGTGTTTCGTGTCGCTCCTATATTGAAAGTTTGAAGGTGTTGCGTTAGAATGAATTGGTTTCGAGTTCTGTTTTTTTGTTCAGGATTGCAGAAAGGAGGAATTCGTTGGCGGATTTTGTAATATAAAAATCAAAATTTAAAAATGATTTCTCTAAAATAGGAAAGGTAGAAAGGAATACAATTTTTCTAAATACGTACAAATTAAAAAATAGCAGAGGAACATTTAGGTCATCCAATGAAGCGGCTCCATAATTACTGCGCCAATTTTTCAAAGATTCGTCCATCAGAATCACTGACAAACAGCATAAATTAAAAAAAAAGAACACGCAAAATACAATCAACTCTTCTATGGGAAATCCTCAAACGAACTATGTATGTACGTAAATTCTACAAACTGCGTTCAGCAAAGACTCTTTAAGATTCCGTTCAATCACGGCTTAAAGTATGAATGTGTGCAACTCGAGCGCAGAAAAAGATTTTTTTGCCAATGCAGCAAAACAGTGATGGGCAACGTTATTTTCGGATCATGCATTCATTGCAGCAGTACGATTTTACAGTATGTTGACTGATTAGAACCCCCTCCTCCCGCACAAGAGCATTGGCTTGAGTCTAGTGCACCATTAAAAAAAAATGTGTTACTGTGTCGCGCAGAAGACTGATCAAATTTCGATTCGGTGATTCGCTTTTAAACGATTGTGTTATGTGTTTGCTAAACAGTAGTCGTAAAAAGAAGGATCCATGTATGTATGGATGAAAGGTTGTTGCTTAAACAAATCGAACAGATAAAAAAAAACTTTCGATGTTTTATTGGAATGCACAGACTGCAACTGAAGGTAATTGTCGCTTTAATCGTGTCCGTAGAATTAACCGGGGCCCACGTCGAAACATTCTGCGGCATAAACCAAACCTACTGCAGTTTGTTGTTGATGTTGTTGTAGCAACGCGTCGAATTTAAGTATGCGTGTATGTATGCGTCAGGAGTCAGCAACGGCCTCTTCTAATTCAATATCAAGGCCATGGAAAATTACGACTTCGATTGGCGTCTCCCATAAAGCTCTAGGTATTAGTGGTGTGGCAGCTGCATAGGGCAGTTAAAGTGGTGGTAAACATCATGGGGGGTACCATTACAAGCTGGACATGCATTTGGAACATCGCTATCAGCCCGGGACAGGTACGAATTTAGCAGGGAGCACCAACCAGGACGGAGTTGTGCCAGTTGTGGTTCTTGTTTGTCTGGGCAAACTACAATATCTTCACCAGGTGAGAGGGTTGGAGGTCGTGGTTGGAGTACTAGGTTGTTCTTTAGTTCCGCAATCGATCTTTGAAGCTCCTCCGTGTGTAAAGAAACAATGGCTGTCTTGTTGGTTGCGTCGTCAAACGGTTCCCTTTTGTATCTTTGGACTTCTCGTTTGAAGGCCCTCAGGCCATGTCTGATGTTACGGGGTGGCGGTGTTTTGTCCATAAGATTACTGCCGGGGTGATCATGGCGGTAGCTGCCAACAAGATACTGCTTCGCGAGATAGTTGTGGTGTTTAATGGGCATCATGTTGGTCTCTTGGTGGAGGTGATCCTCAGAGGACATCAGATGACAGCCTGTCACGGTGCAGCGAGCAGCATTTTGACATGACTGGATACTTCTCCAATGTGTGTCGTTCAGGTTCAGGGTACACGTGGGCGCCGCAACGATCTTCCAATGGCTTTGTAGTAAGTAACCAGTAGGGTTTCCTTGTTCTTTCCCCAAGTACTGCCGGCAAGCGCCTTGAGACCCTTGTTACGAGTTCTTATGGTGTTGCAAATCGTTGTGGCACGAACAGATGATGTTGCCATGTTATCCAAGGTGACACCAAGGATTTTCGGGTGATTGACTGTGGGGATAGGTTGGTTGTCTACCGATATATCCAGAGGTAACTTAAACTCCTTGGTCCATAAAGTACACAGTCGCTAATGATTTTTTTCTACTGACGAAGAAGGTGCTAACTTCGTCAAGGTACCTATTGATCAGCTCGCACATGTGTGGGATGTCATTACCAGTAGCAAGAATTGAACAGTCGTCTGCTCAGGAGATGATCTGGAGTCCTACAGGCGGCGTTGGGAGTCCAGATAGGTATATGTTGAACAGGGTTGGAGATTGTACACCCCCTTGAGGGACACCCTGCTCAACTCTCCTAAGTTTGGATTGCTTGTTCCTGAATTCCATGTAGGACTGTCTGCCAGCCATGTAGTTACCGATCTATTTTGTGACTTGAGTGGGAAGCGATGCATTACAGATGTCAGACGTAAGAGCTGAGTGGCTGGCTGTGACAAAGGCTTTCGACAGGTCAAGAGCCACCAAAATCGTTCTGTGACACGGACGAGATTGATTTAAGCCTTTATGAATTTGTAATGTTATAGCATCCAAGACAGAATTTGATCAGTCTTCTGCGCGACACATTTACACATTTTTAATGGTGCACTACACTCAAGCCAATGCTCTTGTGGGGGACGACGTCGTGCTGTGCATGCTCCTGAAGCCATGTTGATGATTGGCTAGTCCAGACGCACGTACCGTCAACCAAATTGACCACGTCCTCATTTGCAGGAGATGGGCGTCTAGTGTCATGAATGTCCGCTCCTATCGAGGAGCAAACTGCGACTCAGATCATCACTTGGTGAAGACGACCTACAGATGTAGAATTTCCTCAGTGCACCAATCAAGAATCAGCCCTCCAAAAATCTTTGCGGTTGATAAGCTTTTGAGTGATGCTACAGCGGTGGCGTATACTACCGCCCTTGAGGAAAAACTATCACCTATGCTACACAACATCAGCAACACAGGCGTCCATGGGTTCTGGGAAGAACTCAAGGGTATCAGCAGGGATGTCGCAGTCGCAGAGAAGGTCGTGGGATATAAAGCCCGGCGAGCGCGAAATGACTGGTTCGGCGAAGAATACAAAAATTCACTTGACACGAAAAACGAGGCCTACAGACAATGGATTCAACGAGGAACCAGAGTCAGAAGAGGAAAATATGACGAGCTACGTCGAATATCGAATAGAATAATTGGAAGTAAGAAACGTAAATACTTTGACAAGCAGTTGCTGAACATAAACGAAAACTTAGCTAATAGGAACACCAGACAAGCGTACAAACTAGTAAATACAATTAAGAACGGCTACCAACCCAGGACTAGCCTTTGTAAGGATGGAAACATCATCAGCGACACCGATGGTATTAACAAACGATGGGCCTCTTATTTTGAAGAGCTTCTAAACCGACCATCTAACATCCCCACACAGGAAGCTCTCGACGATATTGTTAATCTAGGCCCACCCATTCAACCCCCGGCAGTAGAGGAAGTTGATCTCGCCTTGCGGTCACTAAAACGAAATAAAGCGCCGGGCGCTGACGAGATTCCAGCTGAACTGCTAAAATTCGGTGGAACGAGTCTAGTTGATGCAATACATCAATTACTCCTGCGAGTATGGGAGAACGAGGAGATCCCAGACGATTGGCGCAGAAGCATCATCTGTCCAATTCATAAAAAGGGGATAAACTGCGGTGTGAGAATTACAGGGGCATCTCACTAGTTTGTACGTCCTATAAAATTTTGACGAAAATTCTGGAAAATAGAATAAAACCGTACGCAGAACGAGTCATTGGCGAATATCAAAGCGGTTTCAGACCTGGTCGCTCCACAACCGATCAGCTCTTCTCAGTCAAACTGATACTCCAGAGGTGCTGGGAGTACAACGTAAACGTATACCAAATCTTTGTCGACTTCAAGCAGGCATACGACAGTATCGATCGTGGAGTATTGTACAGCATCATGCTGCAATTTGGTATACCGGCCAAATTAGTGCGACTGACTAAGATGACGATGACCAACTCCGTCTCACAAGTCAGGATACATAATAGACTTACTGATCTATTTGAAACACGCACTGGTTTGAAACAGGGCGATGGACTGGCACCGACGCTCTTCAACCTAGCACTGGAATACGTTGTTCGGGCCATGAATATGGACAACAGCAAGACGCTACTCATCAAGTCGACACAATTAGCAGCGTACGCCGACGACATCAACATCATGTCCCGAAGATTGGCTGACGCAGAAGAGCTTCTGCATACGCTTGATACCGCTGCAAAGGAAGTTGGATTACGTATTAACGAGGGTAAAACTAAAATAATGATGCAATCGGTGACAAGGACACCTGCACAACCAAGCATCAACGTGGGGGACCTCAACATCGAGTTCGTGAACAACTTCATTT
Organism: Chloromyia formosa; assembly: GCA_964017055.1. NCBI lineage: Eukaryota > Metazoa > Arthropoda > Insecta > Diptera > Stratiomyidae > Chloromyia > Chloromyia formosa. Next base: position 63,779,887 of record OZ024818.1, read on the forward strand.
ACCTGGGTTGCAACCTGTCAAGGGACGCCAACGAAACTGACGAAATCAAGCGACGGATACAGTTAGCTAATAAGACTTTTTTCTCGGTTCTCCCCATAATGAAATCGAAGCATGTGCACAGAAACACGAAGCTCCGCGTGTACAAAACCTTTATACGACCAGTGCTATGCTATGGCTGCGAAGCATGGACCCTAACTCAAGCCTCCGAAAACATGCTAGACACTTTTGAACGTAAGGTTCTACGGCGAATTTTCGGGGCTATTTGCGATCGAGATGGATGGCGCATCCGGTACAACCATGAGTTGTATGAAATGTACGATGAGCTGCAAGTCTCGAAAATCGTCAAACTACAACGACTTCAATGGGCAGGGCATGTACAAAGAATGGACGATGATCGCATGCCTAAGAGAGTAATGAACGCAGAACGAGTCGACGGAGCGAGACTGCGAGGACGACCGAGATCTCGTTGAGAGAGCTCAGTTGGTGTGGACGCCGCGCAACTGCTGGGCTCCCAAAATTGGAGGACGCGGTCACGTGACCGAGATAATTGGAGGACAATGATCCAGGCGGCCAAGGCCCGACGTCGGGCTGTCGCGCCACGATGATGATGATGAGTCGAGCATAGATCGTTAGCAATGGTAGGAGTAGCGTATCAAGCGTCTTGGCAACAGATAACAGTAGTGAAATGGGGCGATATGATTCACCTAAATGTGCCTTTTCCTCTGGTTTTAATATATGGAAGAATATGGAAAGATTGGAAGAGTAGTCGTCACCCTTCCAATCTTCCATATTTCGGGAACCACTAACGACGATAGTGATAGGTTGAGTGTGGTCGTTAGGTACTCAATGGCTTGGATTCAAGTTTCTTCAGCATGGTTATAGAGATGCCGTCTGGTCCGGATGCTTTTGAATTCTTCGCTTTTTTAATGGCTGCAACAACTTCCTCTGGAATAAATTGAGGCGATTGGTTAACAGCTAAGTTCTGAATCCTTCTGCGTAATATGCGTTTGTGTTTGTCGGGAGGTGGGCGTTCGATAAACTGCCTGTTAAAATGATGAGCGCATTGGGTAGGATCGTTAACAGTTTTATTGCCAAATTCGATGGCAAAGTTCCCTTTATTTCTTGTTAAATTGGTTAGGGCTCCAACGGTAGACTAAAACTTAGTGAGATTGCAGCTATTGCAGGTGAGCATTCCATTTAGTCCTTTTATGCTCGGCTACTTCTGCGTAGATTTCGACATTCAGGTCTCTCATTCTGAGATCGCTGCGATCAGAGCTACGTAGACGATCTCTCTCATCTGCCAGTCTGGCAGCCGACGTCGGAAAATTAGATCGAATCGTAGGAATTCTTCCTGCAGGGATGAATCTGGCCGCTGCTTTGTTCACTCGTCTAAAGTTGAATTCGGCAACACGCACTTCCGATGGTGTACAACGCAGCAAAGGATGCATTGGTAAAATTTTTAAAGCCGTCCCAATCAGCTCTGTTCTAATTGATGAAAGTGCGGTGTTCTGCAGGTCGAGTCTGATGATAATCGGAAGATGATCAGATGACAGTGTGAGAACGGGCTTCCAATGTACATCGTTGACGAGACTGTCACTGACGATAGAGATATCAGGAGAGCTGGAGCATGATCCCACAATACGTATGGGAGTATCGTCATTCAAAGGACAGAATTCAGATGAATCCAATTGTTCAGCTATTGAAACTCCTCTGGCGTTGTTGTTGTTGTAGCAATGCAGAAATTTAGTTTAAGTGTGTGTGTGTATGTCATAAAATCAGCGCGTCCCACTCAGTTTCCTCCGTAGGAAGTTGCAGAAACGCAGCCACTTCGATGGGGTTCTCCCAGAGCGCTATAGGTGTTACGTGTGTTGGTGCTGCAGGGCAGTCAAAGATGTGCTCAACGTCGTGGGGAAAACTGTTGCATACCGGACAAGTGTTTTGGATGCTGTGGTCGATTCGGAACAAGTATGAGTTGAGGCGCGAACACCAGCCTGAACGGAGCTGTGCGAGCGTGGTCCTGATCACTCTTGTCAGGTTTCGTTCATCCGGTGAGATGTCTGGTGGTTGAGCGTCAAGTACTATCTTATTATTAACACATGAACACACGTCCTTCTTGCATTGAAGGGGTTTGGCAGCTCTTGGCCGTTGTAAAAGCGGGTCGCTCCGGTGCGTAGAACCGGCTGCCGCAGGAGCATCTCGACACACCAGCTATCGAATACCTCACGGCCACATTCAATCTATCCATCACATCACTGATCGTTCCGGAACTCTGGAAGAAAGGGAGAATAATCCCAATCTTGAAACCTGGGAAAAAAGCGACACTCGGCGAGTCCTATCGTCCCATCACACTTCTATCACCAGTTGCCAAAACGCTCGAAGCATTGATTCACCCTGTTCTTGCGGCCCGCATCAGGCTTGCAAACCACCAGCACCGCTTTAGAAGGATGCATAGTACGACGACAGCCCTGGATGCCATTACAACTCGGATCCACAATCGCCTCAACCAACCTCGTCCATGTCACAGAACAATTCTGGTGGCACTTGAGCTGTCGAAAGCTTTCGACACAGTCAGCCACTCAGCACTTCTGTCCGACCTTTACAATTCATCTCTTCCAACGCATATCACAAAATGGATTGCCAACTACCTCGCGGGCAGGCAGTCCTATACCGAATTCAGGAGCAAAAAATCGAAGCTAAGGAAGATCAAACAAGGTGTGCCACAAGGAGGAGTCTTGTCTCCCACCTTGTTCAACCTTTACCTATCTGGAATTCCAACCCCACCTCAAGGAATCGAAATTATCTCCTATGCAGACGACTGCTCCATCCTGGCAACAGGGAGCGACATCACGGAAATGTGCGAGCGAATAAATGCTTACCTGCAACAGCTTAACTCCTTCTTCACGGGCAAGAATTTAATCGTATTTGCGCCTAAATCCTCGGCAACATTATTCACCACCTGGACGAAGGAAGTCAAGATGCAACTTGAGATCTCGATTGGCAACCAACTTATTCCGACCGTGAACCATGCTAAAATTCTAGGAGTAACCCTGGACAGTATGGCCACGTCATCCCCCCATGCTTCAACAGTGTGTAACAGGATGCGCGGAAGGAACAAGATCCTTAAAGCCTTGGCCGGTAGCACCTGGGGTAAGGATAAAGAGACCCTACTGGTCACATACAAAGCAGTCGGAAGGTATGTAGCCAACTATGCAGCTCCAGTGTGGTCACAGAGTCTCTGTGACACACAATGGAATAACATCCAGGCCTGCCAAAATGCCGCCCTCCGTACTGTAACTGGCTGTCTCCTGATGTCTTCCCAGGACCATCTACATCAGGAAACGAGGACGATGCCTCTAAGGGATCACAACAAACTTCTTGCAAAACAGTACCTGGTGGGTTGTTATCGTGAGGAGCACCCCAATTCTGACCTCATGGACAAGACGCCGCCACCAAGGCATGTCAGGCGTGATTTGAGGGACCTCGAAAGAGACGTCCAGAGGTACAAAAGGGACCCCTTCCACAACAGCGCATACAGAACAGCCATCGCAGCAATACACCACGAGGAAGTACAGGCATCAATTGCGAGACTAGGTCCAAACAAAGTCCTCTCGACACAACCACCAGCCATCTCTCCAGACGAGAGAACGCTTCCGAGAGCAACGAGGACGACACTTGCCCAACTTAGGTCGAGTTGGTGCTCGCGTCTAAACTCCTACCTGTCTCGCATTGATCGAGATGTCACGAACACATGCCCCGCCTGCAATGGTACACCTCACGATGTAGACCACATTTTCAGATGACCAGCTGCACCCACACACCTGACCCCCAGATCGCTGTGGGAGAACCCCGTAGAGGCAGCTACCTTCCTATCACTCAACACCGAGGAAGACGAAGAACAACACAACATGTAACACACTCACACAACGAACTTCTGACCATTGCTACAACGACAACAACATCTTATTATTAAGGTCCACAATCGACGTATGTAGATTTATAGCTAGCGTTATTAAAGGGGACCCTCTTAAATCGTTGGACTCCCCTTTCAAAGTCTCTTGGATTTCGCCTGATGTGTCGTGGCGGTGGGGTTCTGTCCATACGATCGGGTGTTCACTTCGATAGCAACCGACTAGATACTGCTTTGATAGCAGTATGCTGTGTTTTCTAATGGGCATAGTTTTAGTCTCTTGGTGAAGACGGTCTTGATGAGGCGGTTTGTTGAGCCTGTGATGGTGCGTAGGGCTGCATTTTGACAGGTCTGAATGTGTTTCCAATTTGTGTCACTCAGATTTAGTGTCCATAGTTCGTGCCGCATAGTTTGCTACAGATCTGCCGATCGCTTTTTAGGTGGTTAGTAGGGTTTATTTGTCTTTACCCCAGGAACTACCAGCTAGAGCCTTGACGACCTTGTTCCTGCTCCTCATCTTGTTAGTTACAGTAGATGCGTGGGTTGATGATGTTGCCATGCTGTCCAGAGTAACACCCAGGATTTTTGGGTGGTTTGTGGTGGGTATTACGAGACCGTCTACTGAGATTTTCAGCTGCATCTTTACTTCTTTGGTCCAGGATGTGAATAGAATTGCGGTGGACTTTTGAGCTGATAGCTACAAGTTCTTGCTGACGCATAAGGTGTTAAGTTCCTGTAGGTGGTCATTTATCCCAGCACACATTTGAGTGATGTCGTTTCCCGTTGCTAATATAGTACAGTCGTCGGCACACCTCACAATCTGGATTCCTGTTGGAGGTGAGGGAATTTCAGCGAGGTAGAGATTAAACAAGGTCGGTGACAAGACTCCTCCTTGAGGGTCGCCTTGTTTAACCCTTCTGAGCTTTGATTTGCTCTGAATTCGGTGTAAGATTGTCGACCAGCAAGCTAATTTGCGATCCATTTCACTATTGGTATCGAAAGCGACGCGTCGTTAATGTCAGGCAGAATTAGGGAGTGGTTGACCGTATCGAATGCTTTCAATGGGTCAAGTGCTACCATAATGGTTCTGTAACATGGACGGGCCTCGTTGAGACCGTTGTGGATGCTTGATGTTATGACAACCAAGGCCGTAGTCTTGCTGCGCATTTTTCGGAAACCATGTTGGTGGTCATCCAGCTGAGTATGAGTCGCAAATGTAGGGAGTAAGAAAGCTTCAAGAGTTTTTGTAATTGGAGACAAAAAGGTGATGAGACGGTAGGAGTCGCCTTGCGTATGATTTTTCCCGAGTTTTAAATCGGAATCACCCTACTTTTCTTCCATATTTCGGGAACAACAGGCGATGAAACGGAGAGATTGAAGGCTTCCGTAATGTAGTAAATTGCAGGCATGTCGAGGTGCTGCAGCATGACCATCGATATGCCATCTGGTCCTAGGACTTTGGGAGTTGTTGGCGTTTTTTATAGCTGAACAACTTCGTTCGATGAAATTTAAAGTGTATTGTCTATGGTATGGTTTCGAATATTTCTGCAAATTTAACGCTTTAGTCTGTCGGGTGGCGGATGTTCAATAAATTATCTGTTAAATGGGCAAGCGCACTGTGCATAATTATTAGTTGTAGTGCCACCGAATTCAATAGCAGCCAGTCCTCTCACTTTTTGGGTTAGTGAGGGCTCTTATCGTGGACCATAACTTGCCAACTCCGGTTGTTAGGTTGCAATTGTTCACATGCTCATTCCACTTTTGTCTTCTATGTTCCGCGACATAGAGTTGAATTTGTAGTTTTAGATCTTTGATCCTGCGGTCGTCAGGGTTTGTGCTGCGAATTCTATGTTGAAAACTGATCAAAACGCTGTTGCATGCTGATGTGAACTTAAAACTCCTTGTACAACTGCACCCAGAAATTGTCAACAGTGCAAATCACATATGCCCAAAAAACGCATTCCCACGATGCAAGTACTACACGTGTATGCAGATCATATTTTTGTAGACTATAATTAGAATATTTCCAACTTTTCACACAAATTCTTCCCATGAAATTAGAGACTCGTCTGAATAAAATCACTTAGTAAGAATTTTTCTGTATTTAAGCAATAGATTCAACAAATTAAAGTCACTGTTATGACCACAGTCAACCAGTCCGTTTTACTTACTCCAGAACACACGCAGAGCGAGCGAAGTGAGCGTTCATGTTTGTACGATACTGAGGGTTGCGATCGCTTAAGGCTGGTACTAACCTCTTTCGTCGTTCCTGCGGCCGCCGGTTCTTCGTACCGTAACGACCCGTTCTTCAACGAGCAAGAGCTGCCAAAACCCCCTCGATGCAAGGAGAACTGCAGTATTTGAAGCATCGCTACCACAACTAACCTCTTCGTGCGAAAATGTTGCACTTATCTCTCTAACGAAAAAGTTACAGTGTAGACTTGCACACAGCACATTACCGCGGCTCTCTGCACGACACGTGAACTTCCCTTCTACTCAAAAGATCAACTCTCAAATAAAGCCACAGCATCTCCCGACTTGTCGCAGGTAGGCGGCTAAATAGTGGAGCAGGAGGTGCATGCTGGCAACTCAAACTAGTTTATGCCAACGCAACGTCAACTGGGCCACAAGGGGTTAGATCAACTGGGTAATATACCAAACATACAGTATAAATCATTTTAGGGTGAGTGAAGAATGATTTCTTCACCTCGGCCGCGGAAATTAAAATATTGCCCCATGTCCTATTGGTATAAGGGTCGGCCGTTGTCCCCTGATCGCGGCCAAAGTTAACGGTTTAGAAAATCTGCAACAGATTTGTAAGTTCGCCCAATAAATCAAATAACCCTACTACCCTTCGTCATCAATACATTCAAGAAAACAAAAATCCCCTACGGCCCAACACCCCCCCTGAAAAAAACACAAGCACACCACCTTAACAGCTACATCTGCTTACCAAATATGCGCCAAACAATTCTGCGACACGCCCGACTGCAGAAAAACATTCTTAACCTCCAATCCCGACACAAGTCCGTCCTTGTCCTTATCGCTGTCGCGGAAAATCGTTTCGTATCGTGCCCGATCCGCAGGCGAAACGATCCAATCGTATGGAGCGGGCATTCCAGGAGCCCCAATAGTCGTCGCACTCGGGGCAGCACCCAGCGGCAGAATCGGCTCGGCCGGAATCAAAGGAACACTCGGAATGGCAACGGGAACCGGTGTAACACGAGCCGCGGCCGTCATAACGGCCGGCAATGGAGGAACGGGTGGCGGTGCAATATCTGTTGGGAAATTGGCCACGAATCCGCCATCGCCAAAGCCTTCATTAACGGGCGTAACGGTGGTGGGCGGACCGCCCGGTTTGGGTTTCTGCAACTCGGCCGGCAGCGACGTGGGTACCGCGCGCTTGTCCAACGTCTGATACACCAAGTGCATGGCCACTATGAATTCATGTTTGTCCAAGTTGCCGTCCTTGTCCTGATCCGCAAGATCCCAAATTTTGCCCAGCGTCTCTAGCGGCAATTTCGAGTCCATCAGCACGCCCTTGACCTTGTTGCCGGCAATCATCCCGTTAACGGGATTCAGCGACTCAAAGAGCGTTTCGTATTTTATGCGATCCGTGGGCTTCATTGACCAATCGTTGTTGGTTGGCGGCACCGATTGAATCGTTTGCGGAATAATCTTTGGAATTTCTCCCTATCAGCACAGAGAGCAGAAAGAAAAATCGATAAATCGTGTGTAAAAGACCCGACGATGACTAAGCAGATTCCGTCACCAGCACTTACCACTTTCGGTGGATTGGCCATCTCCGTGAGGATGTTTCGCATGTTCACATCGGTTCCGGCCTGGGCCAGCGCCACCAACTTGAGGGAGACAAAGAATCCAGCCTTGTCCAGGCAGCCGCGGCCCTTCGGGTCGGACAAGTCCCAGATGCGACTCAGCACCACATCGCTGAGCCCCGACTTTTTCAGGAACTTGGCGGCATCCATTGCCTCGATTGTGCCCAATCCCTTGGGGTCCATCTGAAACAGAAAAAAGCGAGCATGAAAATGTCGCACTCGGGACTGGCAAATCGATTTTTTCCCACCTGTTTGTAGTACGCCTCGTAGATGGCATTGTGCTTGCCTGACACCTGAAATAAGCCGAAAATACCAGAAATTAGTCTCGTCATAGCGCACATGTGCTTGGTGGGGCAAACAATGGGGGCTCGAATTGCCCCGAAGGACTTTTTCTCGCAACTTCGACAATTGCCCCAATTGATAGCTGGGTGACACCCTCTACGATGTGAATTTGTTTCCCCAAAATTTCGCTACGAATTGATGTCTATTCCTCCAATTAGTCCTTCACTATGAAAATGCAGAGTGGCCGGAACGCATTGACCGAAAAAACAATGCTTTGCACCAACTTAAAACGGGCGGAATCTTTAAAAGAATTTTACCTGCGTCGGACTCGGTAGCGAAGCCATGTTTGGTTCTTAACTGTCAATGCGCAATTCGCCGCTTCTTCGAACCATCCACACATGTAGGAATGGCCAAGACAAATTCGCCTGGGCGAAATCAGCTGTCTCACTTTTGTTCCAATTCAACCCACTGGACATAACCCCAATTGGCCATAACAAACTCGGTGTTTTAGTTGTTGGTTACGTGCGGGTGAAATCCGTGAAAATGCTAGGATTCCGAAATATCCAGTTAAGAACGTTGCGCGCACAATGCACTCTGGCACTGGTTCGTCACAACTCCACTCAAGCCGATTCCGAACAAATTTCCATTCCGCGAAGAATTCATCGGAACCCGACCGACGTTCTGAACGCTCTGTCCAAGACCGTGGGTCAGGATCCGACGGCAGCTCACTACAAATATCATGACGATCCCTTCCTGATTCCGCAGTCCAACTTGCAGAAGCGAATGTTTGCTTTGGCGCAGGAGTCGGGGCGGAAGGCGGCTCGATGGGTGCGACAGGAGCACGGGAACCTCTTCCAGGTAAGACCTTTGACGAAGTTCTGGATGCATTCCAACTTGATGTTAATCCTTTTTGACCGCAGCACTCGGAGGCTGATCCTCCGATTAAAGCATTTTATCCGAAAATGGTGTTCACCGAGGAGTCAGAGGTGGATGATAAGTGTTTGGAGGGACTAATTCGAGACTGTGAGGTGACCGATGCCACCTTCGTCTACACCCTCTTGCAGACAAAGGGCATCTCTGTGTCCGATAAATTGAAGCAGTCCTTGCTCGAGTTGCTTTGCTTCTACAATCACACCGAACCCCTCTCGCCCGAGCTGATCGAGGAACGTTGGTTCCAGCAGAGCATGCAGGGCCGCGAGCGCCAGCGAAAAACGTGGAAGGACGGCGAGCTGGCCGAGCTGCTATTTGCCGAATTGGAGCCCAAGACCGCGCCAACTTACTCGGCCATCATCCGCGGAATGTGCAAATATTTCCAAGTGGAGCGAGCCTACACTCTGTTCCAGGAGGCTCTCGAGAAACAGCTCGAACTGGACACGGAGACGTACAACTCGATCCTCTCGATTACGAACTTTATCAAGGAATCACCCGAACTTCGATGGGAACTGTGCCAGGATTTGCTCTGTAAAATGAACACGCAAGGACTTCGTCCCAGCCTGGGAACTCTCAACGCTGTGCTCAGTTCCGTGTCAACAATTGGCAACTTTCGCCTGGCGCGGAGTGTAAGTCTGAAAGTTCTTGGTGAATTTAAGGCACTGGGCGTTGAACCCTCACTTGCCACTTGGTACTACCTGCTGATCACCTTCTGTCGTGAACGCGGTCCCGTCTCGCATATTCTCGTCGACATTCTGAACGAAATCGACGGGCGTGAGTTCACGATCCAAGACCCCAAGGACACGTACTTTTTCACGACGGCTATGGATGTGGCCAGAAACCACCTGAACGACAGGAACGTTGCCAGGCGCATCGACAGATTGCTCCACCACGGCAAGAACTACGATCTGATCGGTGATTCGTACAAGGAGTCGATCTACTATCGCCACTACTTCGCACTGCTCTGTCAAACGGAGCCGATCGAGGAGTTCATGAAAACATACGATCTGCTCGTTCCCAACATCTACACCCCCGAGCCGGGAATTATGGAGGAGATCGTGCGAGCCGTCGAAGCCAACGGCGCCCTCGAATACGTCCCCAAACTCTGGTCCGACATGATCATCTTCGATCATACCAATCGCGAGAGTCTTGTCAATCTGATGCTGAAAATAATCACCGACAATCGACTGAGCACCGATATCGCCAGCCAAAAAGATCTGCCCGAGCGATACAATGCAATCGTGTGGGACATTTACACGCGCATCGACGAACAACCGGAATCGCGGATACAAAAGCTGAACTTCACCGGTCAAATGTTGGGCAATATCCTGGCCGTGTTGAGTCGCGGTCGTGATTTCGAAAAAGCCCGAACCGTGTTCAGGAGGTTGGACAAGAGCCAACATCAGATTCCGGGCGTACCGTCGCATGCCGCCGTGAAGGAGTACATTGGAACGTGTGTTGACGAAAAGTCGCCAAGCGATGCATTGGACTGTTTGGAGTATTGTGTGGAAAACGCGTTGGATAGTGTCGAGTTGGCGGCAATGATTCGCGAAGGATTCACGCTGAGCGAGGCACACGAAGCAAAACTGCGAAATCTGGTGGGACATTAACGACGTAGGATGTTGATAAGGTTAGATTTCAGCATTTGATTTATTTAGTTTTAATAAGAAAAAAAAATTTAATTATTATTGGTAGAATATTGAAAATTTGTTTACATATTCAACCCCAATGGTTTCCACTCCCATTCGTTCCCTTCATGATACGCCTTCATTATCCTCTCAGTGCTATCACAACCAAGTACGGCTAGGTAACACCCTCACATGACCCAACGGGAAAAAGATCCGTCCTGAATGTACCGTAGCCAAATCTTGACGGAATTGGAAATGCCATAGAACGCCCCAGCACAAATTGTCAAAAGAAAAAAAGGAGGGGAAGTTGATGCAGAATTAAAGCCTCTTCGGCTGTTGTAGTCTATTTCCAGGTATCAATGAACGCAACATTCAGTTCTATTTGAGAGAGAAAAGTAAACACACAGCCAATGATTTACATATAATTTTGTATTTGTGATTTCAAAACACAACGTGGAATAATAACGGAAAATACAAAAGTCTACATTACAATTTTTATCTAATATCTAGTCCTGCGTCGCCGACGCTTTCCACCTCGGCTGGAACTTTTTCGGCTGCGTCTCGCCGAAAGCCGTCTAGACCTGCTGCGCGTTCTCTTCATGCGTCTGGCCGAGCTTCGTGCTCGCGACCGACCCATTTGGACGCAATCGTAACACAACGACAAAGGGCAATCGTTTTTATGCATTTCCTGTCTACGCTCTTCCTCCTGGTTCGAATCATCGGACGCCGACCCGTCATCATTCAAACTAAATGCCGAATCACTATCATCTCCCGATTCGACATTATCACGTTCGCGGTTGGACGTCTTCTTCGTTTTCGAAGGACCTGGCTGATCGGCATCTGACAAATGTTGAATGGCAAATGGTAGTTTTGTTGCGCTGGGGTTAAACTGTAGCCGATAGATATTGTCGCCATCGGCCACAATTAGACCTAAATCGGCGGCCACTTGAAGGCTCTGCTTAACCTCTTTGGCCACTTCATCCTGACTGGCGGTAGAATTTGATGCTCGCACATCCTCAGCCACACTATGGACAATGTTAGCCAAATTGTCCTCTGAAAGGATATCGACCCAAGAAATAAAAATCTACTGAACAGATGAAGCTGCAATGAATACTCACGATTTTCTGGCGCAGCGGATAAAACTTCCAAAATATTGGGCAGAAATTTATTTGTTTCACTCATAATTTATTCAACTCGGGGGGAAAAATTGTTGCAATGGCGATCGTCAGACGAAAATGTTTAATTTTTCGAATCATGCATGGGCGACTAGATGTGAACGTAGGTGACTTGATCAGCGACGAAATTTTGACTACAGTATTTTTTGGCCCGTTCCATATAGAAATATAACCACGACGGGCATATAGTCCAATGCATGCTATATGTTGGTTCGTTTGTGCGTTATCCCGGGCACTTCCCGTGTTCTGATCTTAACCAAATTTGATATGTAGGTTCCTTGTGTCAGATTGGAGGCTGTCTCAAGGGATAAAATACCCTCCCTACCTAGGGCCCGTGTCTGGCTTCCTGCTCAACCCAATGGCGCCGGGGGGATTTTATTTCTGCTTCAGACAAGCAATGCGGATCTTCCTACTAGCGATTGGAGGGTTGTTATTGTTGTAGCAATGGTCGGAATTCGGTTTGTTTGTTGGTTACATGCCTACGGATTCGTCTTCATCCCCGGTGTTGAGGGATAGAAAGTTAGCTGCCTCTATTGGGTTCTCCCACAGCGATCTAGGAGTCAGGTGCGTGGGTGCAGCTGGGCAGTGAAAGATGTGGTCTACGTCGTGAGGGGCTACATTACATGCAGGACATATGTTTGAGACGTCCTGGTCGATGCGAGGTAGATAGGAGTCGTGAACACCAGCCTGACCGAAGTTGGGCGAGTGTCGTTCTCGTAGCTCTCGGAAGTCCTTCCTCTCCCGGAGATATCATTGGAGGTATGGACGAGAGAACTGGATTCGGACCTAAACCTGTAATTGACTGATGAACCTCCTCCTGATGTATCGCTGCGATGGCCAACCTGTGCGACCTCAAGTCGCGCCTGACATGTCTGGGCGGCGACGTCTTGTTCATGAGGTTGGAGTTTGGGTGATTACTTCGGTAGCAACCCACCAGGTATTGCTTGGCAAGAAGCTGATTGTTTTCTCTTAAAGGCATCATCCTGGTTTCCTGATGTAGATGGTCCTGGGGTGATATCAAGAGACAGCCAGTAACAGTACGGAGAGCGGTATTTTGGCACGCCTGAATCTTGTTCCACTGTGTGTCACAGAGATTCTTCAACCACACTGGAGCCGCATAGTTGGCCACTGATCTTCCGACTGCTTTATACGTGACCAGTAGAGTTTTCTTATCCTTGCCCCAGGTACTACCGGCCAGGGCTTTGAGGATCTTATTCCTACTACGCATCCTGTCGCACACGGTTGAGGCATGGGGTGATGATGTGGCCATGCTGTCCATCGTGACTCCTAGGATTTTAGGATGGTTTATAGTAGGAATACGATGATTCCCGATCGAGATTTCAAGCTGCATCTTGACCTCCTTCGTCCAGTTGGTAAATAGGGTTGCCGAGGATTTAGACGCTGAGACGGTAAGGTTCTTGTTTATGAAGAACGAGTTTAGTTGTTCAAGATAACCGTTGATGTTTCTGCACATACCCGCTATGTCGTTCCCTGTTGCCAGAATGGAGCAGTCGTCAGCGTAGGAGATAATGTCGATCCCTTCAGGAGATGTTGGGAGTTCTGATAGGCATAGATTAAACAAGGTAGGAGATAGAACTCCTCCTTGAGGTACACCTTGTTTAATCTTCCTAAGCTTTGATTTGCTGTTCCTGAATTCTGTATAGGATTGCCAGCCAGCGAGATAATTGGCAATCCATTTCACTACTTGCGTCGGAAGCGATGAACGATTGATGTCAGACAAAAGCGCTGAATGGCTGACAGTGTCGAAGGCCTTCGACAGGCCCTTTTTTCCAGATTTCCGGAACGATCAACAGGAGATGGATAGATTATAAGTAGTCGTGAGATAGTTGATGGCTCGCACATCGAGGTGTTTGAGCATAGTCATTGAAATATGTACCATCTGGTCCCATGCTTTCGAGTTGTTCGCCTACCTTATAGCTGCAACTACTTCGTCCGTGGTGAAAACAGGTATACTGTCTGTAGTTCCGTTGTGAATCTTCCTACGGATTTTACGCTTAAATCTGTCTGGTGCGGGGTGTTCAATAAATTGTTTATTGAAACGACTTGCGCAGTGGGTAGGGTCACTTGTTGAATATTCACCGAACTGAATGGCGACGTTCCCTTTCTGTTTTGGTGCATTGGAGAGGGCACGGACTGCCGACCATAACTTGCTCAGCCCTGTGGTTAGATTGCAGTTATTGAGATGAGTGCTCCATTTTGACCTCCAGTGTTCGGCTACTTGCCTTTGGATCTCGCAGTTCATCTTGTGAATTCTGGGGTCGTCCGGGTTTATGCTCCGAATGCTGTCTCTCTCGTCTAGCGGCAGTGATTGGAAAGTTGGGCCGAATTTTCGGAATCCGTCCTACAGGAATGAACTTCGCAGCCGCTTTGTTCAGGACTTTCCTTATGTTTGATTCGGTTGGCGTAGGCAGAGCGAGGAATTTAGCGTTGGTATAGGAGGTGACGATGACCAACTCCGTCTCACAAGTCAGGATCCAGAATAGACTTACTGATCTATTTGAAACACGCACTGGTTTGAAACAGGGCGATGGACTGGCACCGACGCTCTTCAACCTAGCACTGGAATACGTTATTCGGGCCATGAATATGGACAACAGCAAGACGCTACTCATCAAGTCGACACAATTAGCAGCGTACGCCGACGACATCAACATCATGTCCCGAAGATTGGCTGACGCAGAAGAATTTCTACATACGCTCGATACCGCTGCAAAGGAAGTTGGATTACGTATTAACGAGGGTAAAACTAAAATAATGATGCAATCGGTGACAAGGACACCTGCACAACCAAGTATCAATGTGGGGGACCTCAACATAGAGTTCGTGAACAACTTCATTTACCTGGGTTGCAACTTGTCAAGGGACGCCAACGAAACTGACGAAATCAAGCGACGGATACAGTTAGCTAATAAGACTTTTTTCTCGGTTCTCCCCATAATGAAATCGAAGCATGTGCACAGAAACACGAAGCTCCGCGTGTACAAACCCATTATACGACCAGTGCTATGCTATGGCTGCGAAGCATGGACCCTAACTCAAGCCTCCGAAAACATGCTAGACACTTTTGAACGTAAGGTTCTACGGCGAATTTTCGGGGCTGTTTGCGATCGAGATGGATGGCGCATCCGGTACAACCATGAGTTGTATGAAATGTACGATGAGCTGCAAGTCTCGAAAATAGTCAAACTACAACGACTTCAATGGGCAGGGCATGTACAAAGAATGGACGATGATCGCATGCCTAAGAGAGTAATGAATGCAGAACGAGTCGACGGAGCGAGACTGCGAGGACGACCGAGATCTCGTTGGGAGAGCTCAGTAGGTGTGAACGCCGCGCAGCTGCTGGACTCCCAAAATTGGAGGACGCGGTCACGTGACCGAGATAATTGGAGGACAATGATCCAGGCGGCCAAGGCCCGACGTCGAGCTGTCGCGCCACGATGATGATGATAGGAGGTGAAACCGTTCAAATCAGCTTTATTGTGGTTGACAAACGTGCGGTGGTTGCCAGATATGATGTTTATCAAGCCTTATCACGATTGGTAGGTGGTCTGAAGATAGTGTTAGGACCGACTCCCATTGTTTTTCGTTTATGAGGCCAGCACTAGCAATCGTGATGTCTGGAGAACTGGAACATGTACCGGCGATGCGAGTGGGGATGTCGTCATTTAGGGTACAGAAATCGGAGGCATCAATCTGTTCGGCTATTGAGATTCCTCTGGCGTCGATGTTAAGGTTGGAGTGCCGGAGTTCATGGTGAGCATTAAAATCACCGAGCAGGAGGCGATGTTGACCAGTGAGGAGATGGTTGATATTTACGTGGTATCCTGACGGACACCTGGATACCGGTGGGATGTAGATATTGTAAATTTCGATATCAACATTACCCGATTTTAAGGCGACGGCCTGCACTTCCATGGTGTTATCATTGCTAGTAATATCGATTTCCCGGTATTGCACGGAATGGTGAATAATGGAGGCAAGCCCTCCTCCAGCGTTGGTCAACCTGTCTTTCCTGACAATAGCGGAGGTGCATGCTGGCAACTGCATTCTCTGAAACCAATTTATGCCAACGAAACGTCAACTGGGCCACATGGAACAGTTGACGCGCTATGCCCCACAAGGGGTTAGGGCAATTGAGTACATGAATTCAGGGACGAGTTGGAGTGCAGTTTCGTCTTCTGTATGGCTCCAGCTTGGATGCGATGTCTGTCCATAAATGATGCGAGTTCGCCGATTTTGCTCTGCTGCCCATTGCAGTTGAGTTGGACGAGTGAGAGCGTATTGAAGATGACATTCGGTAGTGCAGGGGTAGGATTGTGTTGGGAAATCCTGTGGGAACTGTTAGCAGGAGTCATCGGGGATGACTGTAAACTTGTCTGAACGCTCGATGGTGTTGGATGTTGAGGCGTGTTAGACGAGGTTGCTACTTGTTGTCCTCTGTTCCTACACTGACTGGCAGTGAAGGACGAATTCCAGTGCCTATGATGGTTGAGTCCTGAGCAGTGTCTTAGGTGGCACCACTGATTGCAGCAATAGCAACTCACCGTAGTCGCACTTGGGTGCAGCACTCTGTCACATACGCAGCAGATCCATGGTCCTGGGTTTCTCTCAATGCCGGCGCGGAGAAATAGCACTGAGAGCAGTTGCGCCGAGATGTTTTGCTCCCAGTGAACATAAAAAAAGACGATACGAGGCATGTAACATACAAACACACTTTCCTTCTTGCATTGAAGCGTTTTGGCAGCTCTTGGCCGTTGTTAAACGGGTCGCTCCGGTGCGTAGAACCAGCTGCCGCAGGAACGACTGTACATGCTTCGGAAGCCATGCTGGTGATCCGCAAGCTGGATGTGGGCCGCAAGAACAGTGTGGATTAGTACTTCAAGCGTTTTGGCAACTGGTGACTGCAGAGTTATTGGACGATATGGATGGAGATGGATAGATTAAAAGTAGCCGTGAGATTAGATTGGGAGGGAGGGCCGTGGATCATGTTGAAACCACAAGCACTGTGACCATGGGTCTATTGTGCTGAAGCCCATTCTATCGAGAAGACTAGATCATATGATTTAGCCGACTTTTCTCAATGCCGTGAGATAGTCGATGGCTGGCAGATCGAGGTGTTTGAGCATAGTCATTGAAATGCCATCTGGTCCCAATGCTTTCGAGTTGTTCCTTATAGCTGCGACTACTTCGTCCGTGGTGAAAACAGGTATGCTGTCTGTAGTTCGGTTGTAAATCTTCCTACGAATTTTGCGCTTAAGTCTATCTGGTGCGGGGTGTTCAATAAATTGTTTATTGAAACGATTTGCGCAGTGGATAGGGTCACTTGTTGAAGTTTCACCGAACTGAATGGCGACGTTCCCTTTCTGTTTTGAGATTGGAAAGGGCACGGACAGTCGCCCATAACTTGCTCAACCCTGTGGTTAGATTGCTGTTATTCAGATGGGTGCTCCATTTTGACCTCCTGTGTTCGGCTACTTCTCTATGGAACTTGCAGTTCATCTCGTGAATTCTGGGGTCGTACGGATTTACGCTCCTGATGCTGTCTCTCTCGACTGCCAATCTGGCGGCAGTGGTTGGAAAGTTGGCCCGAATTTTAGGAATCCGTCCTGCAGGAATGAACTTCGCAGCCGTTTTGTTCAGGACTTTCCTTAGGGCGACCACAGAGTGAAAGTTAAAGCTGATGCTTATGCTGGTTTTTGATTGCGAACACTCAGTGAAGAGAAACGTTTACATGAAACGTGCTCATGCCGCTTTCCCTGTCCATGCTATCGCTAAAGCTCAAGATCGCAATCGTAATTGTCCACTGATTTCATATATAAAATCCATTCATAAGGCACATACAAATTAACGAATACACCGGACAATTACGAATATAATCTTCTGCAACATGGGGAGAGGAAGCTTCATGAGCACGTTTCATGTGAATGTTTCTCTTCGTAGAGTGTTCACAATCAAAACACCAGCATAAGCATCAGCTTCAGCTTTCACTCTGTGGTCGCCCTTATGTTGGATTCGGCTGTACGAACGTCGATTGGCGTTGGCAGATCGAGGAATTTAGCGTTGGTATAGGAAGTGATTGTGGTTGACAAACGTACGGTGTTCGGCAGATATGATGTTTGTCGGTTTGTCAAGCCTTATCACGATTGATAAGAGGTCTGAAGATAAGTGTTTGAACCGGCTCCCATTGTGTTTGTGTTTCGTTTATGAGGCTTGCACTAGCAATCGTGATGTCTGGAGAACTGGAACATGTGCCGGCGATGCGGGTGGGGATGTCGTCAGGGTACAGAAATCGGAGGTATCAATATGTTCAGCTATTGAGATTTCTCTGGCGTCGTTGCTAAGGTTGGAGTACCAGAGCTCATGGTGAGCATTAAAGTCACCGAGCAGGAGGCGATGTTGACCGTAACTGAAGAAGTAACAGTAACTGCTGTAACTAGTTACAAAAATTTCGGAACTGTGACTGTAACTAGTTACAGAGGCCGCTCATTAACTGTAATTAGTTAACGTTCTATGTGATTGGTTGTAACACTGTCTCTACCTCTTTTAGTCGCCGCGAAAAGTGTAGTACGCTTTTTCTCCTGTGACTCTTCGTGTTTACAAGAGGGATGTGAAAAAGGCTGCCAATTGAGACCTGCTTGCATCCCCTCAGAAGGCAGCTGATATCCTTATGGGAGAGCCCGGGGAATACTCAGTTGATTCTGCAAATCGTGATACTAACAGCGATAGTATCTCTTTAGGTTCCGACCTGACTGACTTGAATCACGTACCGTCGTATCTTTCGACCTTGTACGAATTATCTAAATCCGACGTTGGGGAGGCGAACTTCACCATTTTGTTTTTGTTGTGGCAGCGATGCTCAAATACTGCAGTTCTTCTTACATCGAGGGAGTTTGGCAGCTCTTGGCCGTTGAAAAACGAGTCGTTCCGATACGAAGAACCGGCTGCCACAGGAACGCAAATGTCACCATTGTGGATAATAGTCGTTAACTATGCTTAGGTTCTTACAAGTGAATCTGCATCATTCTAAAGCAGCCTCGGCTGCTCTTCTTCTTCGTTTGGCTAACAGCGGGGAAGATATCCCTCTGGTACAACAGCCCTAGGCTGTACACGACTTGGTGAGGGGCCTGGGGTCCCCCAATTTCACAGTTTTATACGTCAAGGGCCAGGGGAAACCCCGATCCTGTATTTTTGTTAGGAAAGCTATTACTGCTTTTCTACTTTCGGAGTTCATTAATAAGGATTCCGTTGTCGTCAGTCTAGAAATTGGAAATAAGTGCTACTGAATCATGTCGGCTTACTTGCCTTATGACCATATCGGTACCTTCCCTACAGTTAAAGTGAGAGAAACTATTTCTAAGGCCAGTGCATTCAATATTGGTCTTAATATGGTTTGCGACTTGAACGCGCATCATACTTTATGGGGCAGCTCGGACAGTAATGAACGAGGTGAGCTGATTTTAGAGTACCTTATGAGTACGAGGGGCCAACTGTACAATGTTGGTTGCGAACCTACTCTAATAAGAACAGACATTTTTAGACATTTCTCTTGCGTTGATGAATATTCATCACTTAGTGCGGGACTGGAGGGTGTCATCAGATCACTCGTTTTTTCATTGCTACCTTCAGTTTAGTCTTGTCGCTTCCCGTGTGCGGAAACCTATGTTTCAGAGCCGTAAAAGAACTGACTGGATCAAGCACAGGGAAACTCTCTTGGAGGTTTTGCCCCCTCTCCTTGGTCAGCCTGTTAATTCGTCGGATCTAGATGTCATGGTACATGGTCTTACGACGGCAATTAACAAAGCTGTTTCGCAATCATGTCCTGCTAGTAGGTTGAAGGGCGAAAGTAAAACTGCCTGGTGGAACACTTAGCTCTCTACTTACAGGAACACCTGTAGGAAGTCCTTTAATAGAGCTAAATATAGAAAACTTGATTCTGATTGGGTCTCCTATATAAAGGATCTAAGTTTGTATAAGAAGGAACTGAGGAAGGAAGTTCATGGAGACTTTTTTGTGAATGGATCGAGGGGTCCAACAAAGCCTCTAAACTTAGCAAAATTCTTGCCTCCAATCCTTCGTTGCCAAGCTACCTAATGAAACAGGGTGTGGCTCGTGGGCATCGTCTACCTCGGAAACTATTAGTATATTGCTTGACACTCATTTTCCGGATAGTACAACCGACATCGTGTATGCTCCCGTTCCTTCTACAGGGTCTGCCTATTGTAACTCTGCTGCCATTGTATCAAAGACAAGATTTATAATGAACCATATTCTGGTCCGGTTGTGCTGCTCTTTTCGGCAGATCTATGGCAGCACCTGATGAGTAAGGATCTGTCGGTGGTCTTACACCTCAACCCTAATGTCAGCGCGAGAGCCGATCTGCAGGGAAACATGGATATCGTACTGCCTTGGATTGAAACCATCTTCAGGACCTGTCTCGATCTGCTATATATTTCTCGCATATGGACGGAGGTTGAAGTGGTCCTTATCCCGAAAGCTGGTAGGAGTTCGCACGCGCGACGTAATGATCTAAGACCTATCAGTCTATCTTCCTATTTCCTACAGATGTTAGAAAGGCTGATCGAAATCTTTTATCTTTATTTATTTATTTATTTATCACTGAACAGGATACATATTTCCAATAATACAGCGAAAAGAAGAATTCATGATAATGAAAGGAACAAAATAACACGATAATATACAAATAAAATTCATAATTCAAAGAATAAGCAAAAACAAAAAGATTAAGAGAAGTAAAGAAAAGTTAAAAAAATTAAATTTATGATATGATAAATAAAGTTAGCCAAAAAACTGAAAATCAGTATTTATAAGAGTAATTTTTTGATGTAAATACGTTTGAAGATAAAAAGAGATGTGGGTAAAGGACCAAGCTCCAGCCTGTCGTAATTACGCATTATTCTTACAAGTGGTGAGTTCATATAGACTGAAAGTTCGGCTGTAGGTGGATCGAAAATAGCAACCGAACGGGTGTTATAGGAAGGATGCCTGTACTGAATGCTCTCGGAAAGTAAAGTTAAAAGATAACCACTGCAGATCTTGTATAGAAAACACTCGTCAAGAAAAACACGTCTATGAAATAGAGACCATAAGTTCAGGAGGTTAAACGATCAGGATAAGGTAGATATGGTAATTTGAATTTAAACATTAAAGCTCGAGTAAATTTTCTTTGAACTGATTCTAAAGCATTTGAGGAAACAGACGTAGAAGGCGACCACACGACTGAGGCGTATTCCAATATACTGCGAACAAGTGAAATAAATAAGTTAACGCAGGTATCAATGGAATTAAATTCATTAGAACATCGTAATACAAAGCCAGTTAGTTTGGAAGCACGTTTAATAACGAAAGAATAATGATCAGCGAAACGGAGTTTGGAGTCAAACACCACACCAAGATCATTAAACATCGAAACGGTCTGAAGTTGGTGAGAATTTATTTGATAGAGGAAAGAAATTGGAGATGGTTTCAACGAATATACCATGACGAAGCATTTGGAGATATTAAGGTGTAATTCATTTGTATGGCACCATGAAGATAAATTGTCCAAATCAGATTGGAGAGCAACGCAATCATTAAGACTGGCTACTGCCGAATATAATTTACAATCATCGGCATAAAGTAAAGATAGTCTATTAAGGATAGAAGGAAGGTCGTTAATGAAAAATAAGAAGAATAGCGGTCCAAGAATAGATCCTTGGGGCACACCAGAGGAAGGCCAGAAAGCTACTACTACTACTACTTTGCCTTAACCCCTAGCGGGGCATAGCGCATCAACTACTCCTGCGCGCCATCGTACTCTGTTCTGGGCAATGGGACGCAACTCCCCAAAAGACTTACCCAGTGCCTGACACTCCTTTGCCACAGATCGACGCCCTGTGATTCGAGGACCCCCTCTTGGTCAGCCTTGGTTGGAAATGGGGTTCCACTTCATGGCATGCAAAGCAATGCAATTATCACTCTTCCGCAATGTGTGACCTATCCACTGCCATTTTCGCCTGCGTATCAATTCGTCGATTGGCATCTGACCCGTACGCCGACTTAGCTCTTCATTTGACGAAGACATGAGTTGACGAAAACTTGCAGCTTTCTGGTAACTCCTACGGAAACTTTCCATGTACTGCTCCTATACAAAAGCACTGACAGTACCAGGGAGCGAATCACGCCCAGCTTGGTCTTGATGCTGAGATAACTGCTCTGCCAGATTTTGAACAGCATGCCGTATGCACGTTTAGCCTGGTTGATACGACGAGCGATGTCCTGCTCCGTACCACCATTTTCGTCAACAATGCTACCTAGGTAGACGAAGTTGTCCACCTTCTCCACAGGCTGCCCATTAATATTGATGGCAATAGGTGTCGGATTTCTTTTTCGCAACGGTGGGCTAAGAACCTTGGTCTTGTTGGTACTAATCTTTAGCCCAACCTTGCTTGCCACCCTCTCGAGATCTAACGCCATTGCGGACAGATCCATGATTTTGTGGGAGAGTAGGCATATGTCGTCAGCATAGTCAAGATGTTGAAGATAAGATGTCAGAGTCCATTGAATTCCTCTGTCGAGTCCGAATAGGGCTGCATCCAACACGTCGCCGATCACTATGAGGAATAGGATCGGTGAGAGGATGCACCCCTGCCGAACTCCACTGCGAATCTCAAACTCCCCCGACACCTTACCTTTATGCAAAACGCGACATTTCGCACCGTCATAGGTTGCCTTAATAATAGCCACAAGCTTTTCAGGGATGCCTCTCCTGCGCAAGGCCGCCCATATAGAATCCCGGTTCACACTATCGAAAGCCTTTTTGAAATCGATGAAAAGCAAGTGAAGCGGAGAATCGTATTCAGCGCATTGCTCGATGATGATTCGCAAGGTGTTAATGTGTTCGACACAGGAGAATCCGGATCGAAAACCAGCCTGCTCCTCATCAATTGTGCTTTCTAAGTGGGCCTTTAGTCTTTCCAGGACGATTTTAGCTATTATCTTGGCAACGGTAGGAAGCACACAAATGCCTCTCCAATTATTACAGTCTGTGAGGCTACCCTTCTTTCGAAGTTTGATGATCAAACCTTCCTTCCACTCAATGGGAAAGGTATCTGTATTCCACGCTTTATCAACAAGTGGGTGCAGCAAATCGGCAGTTACGCTTGGCGCTGCTTGATAAAGTTCGGATACCGTTTTAGTGCAATAATTGCAGTGACTATTTCCTCTTTAGTCGGGGCAGTGGACCGTATACGCACATTTTGATGGTTAGCTAAATTATCTATATGAGGGGGAACCTCACCAGAGGTTACACGGTTCAAGACCGCGGCGAAGTGTTCTTTCCACCGCCTCATTTGATCTTCTTCCAAGATAAGTAGCTTTCCATCACTATCTTTCACCGGATGTTGGCAGGAGTTACGACCACCTGTAAACTCCTTGATGACACCGTATACGGCGTTTAAGTTGTTACTTCTTGCGGCTTCTTCTGCTGAGACTAAAAGAGAATTCGCATAAACTCTTTTATCGCGTCGTACACTACGCTGAACTTCTCGAGCTTTCTGACGGTAAAGGAGTTCGATACTGCTTCGATTGTCGTCTGATGCTGCAGCCAAACGAACTTTCAAGTCCTTTCTTTCAACAATCCGCTGCCATGAAGCGTCGGACATCCAAGGCTTATTCCGGCAATCCGGGTTTGGGCCAAGGATGGTATTTGCGCTATCAATGTACGCATTTCTTATGGCATCCCAGTTATCGTTTATGTCACTATCTGGGTGACTAGTTATCTCAGCTGCTTTTTGCGCAAGATGGTCATTATATTGTTGTAAGACAGCTGGATTTTTTAATCGAGCGGTGTTGAATTTGCGGCGCCTGGATCTTTCGTCGCTAGGGCGGCGCACGGCTGCAATACGCAATCGAACATTAGCGATCATAAGATAATGGTCTCTGCCCATCCCAATATCGGCACCCTTCTTGTTTCGCACGTCCAGGAGGCAACTCTTGAATCTTTTACTAATGGCAAAATGATCGATCTGATTTTGTGTTCTGCGCCGATCAACAGAGGACCAACTGATTTTGTGGTGGTCCTTATGCTCAAACATAGTACCACCGATGAAGAGACTGTGAAAGTTGCAGAACTCTACAAATCTTTCACCGTTGTCATTACGATCACCAAGACCGTGTCTCCCCTCACATGTCTGAGCCCATAGTTATCAGCGCCAACTTTCGCATTCAAATCACCCATAACCATTATAATATCACCTTTAGGTATTCTGCTCTGAACGGCGTTTAGTTCTTCGTAGAAGGAGTCTTTTGCCAAGACATTGTCGGGTTCAGTAGGTGCATAACATTGTATAATTGATATGTTCCTCATTTTGGTCTGGCACCTGGCGGTCAAGACTCTGTCAGAGACGGCTCCCAGGATAAGAGACAGTTTCGCGCGGCTCTGTTTAAAAGGAGCCCCACACCTGACTCACGACGACTACCGGTAGCTTTACCGGAGTACAACATTACAGTGCTGCCCGTTGGAGAGATGAATTCTCCGCTGTTCCACCATCTTATCTCACCAACTCCTAAGATATTTAATTTGTACCTCAGAAATTCACTCTCTAATTGAAGAAATCGTGCGTTCTGGGGACCTTCTGATCCATTGTCCAGGAGAGTACGCACATTCCAGAATCCAATCTTTGTCATTGTACGATAGCCAAAAGTCGTAACCGTTGAGGCATAGTTGACGTTTCGTTAGCATATGAAGATTTCGGATAGTGCAAGTTGATGGCATACACATCCTGTCCTTTGATTGTCGGTTTTCACGACAGGCCCTCAAAGGGAAAGGCCGTGGTATTCTTTTTTTTACACCCCACACCACAGGAGGACCTCAACCAAATCATCGCACCGCCATCACTGCCGGCTTGACGTTGGTTGGCAATGGTCAGTGACCACTGCCGTTCCAGGGGGCGCCCACGCGGACTATGGAAGAGGAGTTTTTGCCCCCCCCCCCCCCCCCCCCAAGGATAGAAGGAAGGTCGCTAATGAAAAATAAGAAGAGTAGCGGTCCAAGAATATATCCTTGGGGCACACCAGAGGAAGGCCAGAAAGCTGCAGAGTACTTGTTGTTAAAAGTAACGTAAGATTTGCGCTTAAGAAGATATGAGAATACCCAGTCAACTAGGAAGGGCATGCTTACTAGGGAGCAGATCGGTGGACACAGCTCTGCATTCCTTGGTAAGATATATTGAGAAATCTCTGAGTTACAAGGATTTTACCGTGGTGGTCTTTCTGGACATTGAGGACGCTGTCGCTGCTGATAGATCTACCTGTTGTTGTTGCTGCTGCCGCTGCTACTGCATGCTACGTTGATTCTGGTTTGGGCATTACCCTAAAATTGAATTCGAAAAGAACTGTGTGAGCTTTATCCCTACTCGGGATCAGTGAAGTGAGGGGGAGTATCCACTATTTGACTCTATTGAGCCTGTCGTTCCGTCTTCCGGATCATTGGAGTGTTCTCCAGGCGGAAGTGGATGCAATTCTGCTCTTACTTGGCGGGGCGGCACGCCATAGCCTTTAGCAATCTACCCGGATAGTCAAGCTACGATTAGATACTTTATATATTAATGTTCTTGCAAATGTACAAGTGGGGGGCAAAGACCTTTTCCATAGTCCTCCGCGTGGGCGCCCCCTGGTAACGGCAGTGTATCAAATCGCTGACGGCCAATGTCTTAGCGATAAGACAGTTTGGAAAAGGCAGATAGCTGTAGCCTGAATGGCTGACGAACACCTAAGCGTCTCAGGTCTAGTAGGATGGATTGACTTGCGTAGTTGGACCTGCTACATAGTTGTGTGAACTCCAGCACGTTTATTAAACCATCTGAAGCAGCTATCTCCGAGGCCATCCCCTGAATGGGGTTAAGCGACGTGCTGACAACTCGTCCTTGTAAAAACCACTCCATGTCAAGAAACCTGGAACAAAAGCCTCGGATTGGACGGATCAACAACGACGACCACGCAAACGAATAAAGGATTATTCTTTCGGATTCTGGAATGTACGCTCCCTGAACAAACCGGGGGCCGAGAAGGCCCTCCTTCAACAGGTCGAAAAGTACAAACTGAGCATTACTGCAGTCCAGGAAACAAATTGGCTTGGCAGCGAGATTAATGACAAGAAATCGCACACAATTTTTACAAGTGGCAAACCATCGGGCCGCAAGGAGTTTGGAGTAGCATTTATAGTGAACAATCACCTCAAACCGCATATTACTGACTTCAAACCCATAAATGAACGGCTGTGTGCGATTCGCATCAAGACTCGATTCTTCAATCTCTGGCTCATCAATGTGCATGCCCCCACTGAAGTTAAAGAAGACGCAGTAAAAGACGAGTTCTACGCCCGCCTTGAAACTCTCTTCGACTCACTTCCAACAAACGACGTCAAATTGCTGCTGGGAGACTTTAACGCGAAAGTCGGGAATGAAAGCTGGCATCGGGGGACCACTGGAGGCCACAGCCTCCATGAAGAATGTAACGATAACGGCCAGCGACTTATAGACTTCGCCTGCAGCAGGAATCTAGTCGTAAGCTCTACGTGTTTCCCGCATCGACGCATTCACAAGCAGACCTGGAAGTCTCCAGACGCACATACCGTCAACCAAATTGACCACGTCCTCATTTGCAGGAGATGGGCGTCTAGTGTCATGGATGTCCGCTCCTATCGAGGAGCAAACTGCGACTCAGATCATCACTTGGTGAAGACGACCTACAGATGTAGAATTTCCTCAGTGCACCAGTCAAGAATCAGCCCTCCCAAAATCTTTGCGGTTGATAAGCTCTTGAGTGATGCTACAGCGGTGGCGTATACTACCGCCCTTGAGGAAAAACTATCACCTATGCTACACAACATCAGCAACACAGGCGTCCATGGGTTCTGGGAAGAACTCAAGGGTACCATCAAGGATGTAGCAGAGAAGGTCGTGGGATATAAAGCCCGGCGAGCGCGAAATGACTGGTTCGACGAAGAATGCAAAAATTCACTTGACGCGAAAAACGAGGCCTACAGACAATGGATTCAACGAGGAACCAGAGCCAGAAGAGAAAAATATGACGAGCTACGGCGAATATCGAATAGAATAATTAGACGTAAGAAACGTAAATACCTTGACGAGCAGTTGCTGAACATAAACGAAAACTTAGCTAATAGGAACACGAGACAAGCGTACAAACTAGTAAATACAATTAAGAACGGCTACCAACCCAGGACTAGCCTTTGTAAGGACAAGGATGGAAACATCATCAGCGACACCGATGGTATTAACAAACGATGGGCCTCTTATTTTGAAGAGCTTCTAAACCGACCATCTAACATCCCCACACAGGAAGCTCTCGACGATATTGTTGATCTAGGCCCACCCATTCAACCCCCGACAGTAGAGGAAGTTGATCTCGTGTTGCGGTCACTAAAACGAAATAAAGCGCCGGGCGCTGACGAGATTCCAGCTGAACTGCTAAGATTCGGTGGAACGAGTCTAGTTGATGCCATACATCAATTACTCCTGCGAGTATGGGAGAACGAGGAGATCCCAGACGATTGGCGCAGAAGCATCATCTGTCCAATTCATAAAAAGGGAGATAAACTGCGGTGTGAGAATTACAGGGGCATCTCACTAGTTTGTACGTCCTATAAAATTTTGACGAAAATTCTGGAAAATAGAATAAAACCGTACGCAGAACGAGTCATTGGCCAATATCAAAGCGGTTTCAGACCTGGTCGCTCCACAACCGATCAGCTCTTCTCAGTCAAACTGATACTCCAGAGGTGCTGGGAATACAACGTAAACGTATACCAAATCTTTGTCGACTTCAAGCAGGCATACGACAGTATCGATCGTGGAGTACTGTACAACATCATGCTGCAATTTGGTATACCAGCAAAATTAGTGCGACTGACAAAGATGACGATGACCAACTCCGTCTCACAAGTCAGGATCCAGAATAGACTTACTGATCTATTTGAAACACGCACTGGTTTGAAACAGGGCGATGGACTGGCTCCGACGCTCTTCAACCTAGCACTGGAATACGTTATTCGGGCCATGAATTTGGACAACAGCAAGACGCTACTCATCAAGTCGACACAATTAGCAGCGTACGCCGACGACATCAACATCATGTCCCGAAGATTGGCTGACGCAGAAGAACTTCTGCATACGCTTGATACCGCTGCAAAGGAAGTTGGATTACGTATTAACGAGGGTAAAACTAAAATAATGATGCAATCGGTGACAAGGACACCTGCACAACCAAGCATCAATGTGGGGGACCTCAACATCGAGTTCGTGAACAACTTCATTTACCTGGGTTGCAACCTGTCAAGGGACGCCAACGAAACTGACGAAATCAAGCGACGGATACAGTTAGCTAATAAGACTTTTTTCTCGGTTCTCCCCATAATGAAATCGAAACATGTGCACAGAAACACGAAGCTCCGCGTGTACAAAACCATTATACGACCAGTGCTATGCTATGGCTGCGAAGCATGGACCCTAGCTCAAGCCTCCGAAAACATGCTAGACACTTTCGAACGTAAGGTTCTACGGCGAATTTTCGGGGCTGTTTGCGATCGAGATGGATGGCGCATCCGGTACAACCATGAGTTGTATGAAATGTACGATGAGCTGCAAGTCTCGAAAATCGTCAAACTACAACGACTTCAATGGGCAGGGCATGTACAAAGAATGGACGATGATCGCATGCCTAAGAGAGTAATGAATGCAGAACGAGTCGACGGAGCGAGACTGCGAGGACGACCGAGATCTCGTTGGGAGAGCTCAGTAGGTGTGGACGCCGCGCAGCTGCTGGGCTCCCAAAATTGGAGGACGCGGTCACGTGACCGAGATAATTGGAGGACAATGATCCAGGCGGCCAAGGCCCGACGTCGGGCTGTCGCGCCACGATGATGATGATGATGAAATGTACAAGTGCGAATCATTTCAGTGAAAATCGGAATTTTTTGTGACACTTGGTTTCATTCTGCACACCAACTTAGTATGCGCCTGTAGCTTAGCTCGGTAGCGCACCGGGCATTTTTTGCTACTCGAAACACGGTCTCTGCGGTTCGCGCCCCGCAACGGGACCAACTATTTTTTATTCTCAAATTCCCTCTGAATTAATTTCTCCGAGCTTAGTGGTTTCGTATGGATAGTAGCACTCATCAGGTCTTGCATCTTTGCAGCTATCCATGTGCAAGACGACCACGAAAGTGTGAGAATTCTGTGTGTATAAGCCGTGAAGGCGTGATTTTACTTGAAAACTCGACCGTGGAGGTCTAGATGGTGTGAAGCACTCATATTAACTCACTAGAGGAGGTGGAGAGAGGGTGAGAAGTGGAGATATTTGTTCCCTGGCAATTTTAATTTTTTATTTTTACTCAGCTCGGAGAAATTAAAATCAGAGGGAATTTGAGAATAAAAAATAGTTGGTCCCGTTGCGGGGCGCGAACCGCAGAGACCGTGTTTCGAGTAGCAAAAAATGCCCGGTGCGCTACCGAGCTAAGCTACAGACGCATACTAAGTTGGTGTGCAGAATGAAACCAAGTGTCACAAAAAATTCCGATTTTCACTGAAATGATTCGCACTTGTACATTTGCAAACATAATACATAAAGTAAAAATTGCCACGGCTCGTGCTCACTGATAAAGCGAAATTCCTGGCGCTTATCCTGGATTTGTCGCGCTCGGTGGCCGTGATCATTCGGTCACCGCTCTACGATAGTAATCTATAGCTCGGAGATCAAATCCCGGCGCGATCAAAAACTGCCTGTGAGTACTCTCACAGTGCTCCGAGCTTGTCATATAAGACGGCGCGGATAGGAGGTGCATGCTAGCAACTGCACTTCCGAAAAGTAGATATGCTGAAACGTCAACAAGGCATAGAAATGCTACAGATGTTGACGCACCCATGCCCCTGGAGGGATGAAGGCAATTAGAGAGATCCTGGATAAGAAGTTATGCTGTAAAACTAACAGTATGGAACGTGTGACAAAGGCAATAGTCGCTTCGTATTCGTGCAAAAAAGCTAATGGTAAGAAATGGGGCTTACGGTCGAAGGTTGTCTTTTGGCCTTATACATACAGTCTTGCGTCCCATACTCATGCATAGAGTCGTCGTCTGGTGGGCGGCACTTAACATTGCATCTTATAGAATCATATTGGAAAAGGTTCAAAGACTAGCATGTGTTTCCATTACGGGAGCTCTTAGAACCACTCCCACTGACGCCCTTGAAACTTTGCTAAATTTGATTCCCTCGGACATTTTTACCGAGCGGGTGGCTGCTAGTGAGCCACGTGAAACGGGTCACTGGACTTGACGGCTGTACTCTACAGATTTGATATTCCTGAAGTCATGGATTACTCTCTCTCTCTCTGGTTCCTGTTAACCCCTTGTGGGGCATAGGGCATTAACCACGCCTACTTTCCACCTCGTCCTGTTCATCGCTTTCATCTCCCTCCACGACTTGCCTATTGAGGCACCCTCTTTCATAACCGATCTTCTCCAGATGTTACTACGTCGTCCAACACGGCGGCTTGCGTTGGTTCCCTGCGAGTTCCAATCGAAGAACTGTTGAGCAATTTTGTTGCCCTTTTCGGAGAGTGTGACCTGTATATCGCCACAAAATATCAGCTGATCAAAATTATATGGAAGTATAAAAAAAGTCGTCAATGATAAGCATACACAAGCCGATCTATCGGCCGATATCGATATCGGGCGACGAATCGGCCGATCGATCGCTGCGTGTATGGCACGTTTGAGACGGATCGAGAAGTTGGGGCAAGTGTTTACTCGGAGATCGTGGGTATTAGTCTGTCTTTCCGTTTCCCAGAGTACTGCGGTGTTTTTCAGGCGAAAATCACGGCGATTTATAAAGCTCTGTGGTGATTGGGGCGCAATGTTGTGACCGCCAGGGATGTTGTAATCTATACTGTTGACGCAGTGGCCAGCTCGAGGACCGTATTGAGCTGTCACAATTTAATCTTAGAGATGGGAAATACCCTGTGTTGTCGCGAACAGCAGGGCGAATGAGCTGGCTCATGAAGGCACAACCAATATGGTAAGCCTACACTGAACGCTTACCGCACTTCTGGATTGCTTCTCTTGGATAGGAGGCACATTAGGAATGTTGTGGGGGTTATCACTGGCCATTGCTTTATTTATGTATTTATTTGTTTATTTATACATTTATTTATTTATTAATTCATTTAAATAAAATAAATAAATAAAATATAAATAAATAAAGAATTCTTTCATGTTGATCAAGATCGATCGATTGATCGGTGCGCGCGTATTGTCTCTCGTTCGTCGGCCGTACCACCATGGCCTTTGCGACTGGAATATGAATATGGAATTTAGGTTGACAAAACTCTCTTTCTAGCAAATTAAGTAGCATTATACCTGTGCACATGAGATATCTCCTCTGTCATTCGCACGCTAGCACTTTCCATTCAGACTGGAAACGAGTCCCGCGAGTTGTGTACGTTTTGCTCGCCCAGGTGTATGACGATAGTGGTTCGTATCAATTAGTAACTGTTGCGGTACAAATTTTAAGATCTTTGTACACAATTGTAGAATGGAATGATAATAGTCTTCGGCCCAGTGCGCTGAGTTGGGTGGTTTTCTTTGAATTAAGTTGGAAAATGTAATTAGAACTGGTTAGTTGTACCAGGGCTTGTGGTGGTGATTATCTTATCTTGATCGTGTTTCCGCTGTTGTCTGTCTGATCGCAACCCTCCATATGGACACAAGTGTATCCTTACTGGCCAGTTGAAACGGAAGGACTAACATATCTAGTTTAAAAGTGGAAATACAACGGGAAGTACGAGTTTGGAGAAGATTCCTGTGGTCGATGCGATTTTCAAACACCCCATTGTACAATAAATGGGACATCGATCATTGAGCAATGATGTCCTCTGCATATTTACTGCCACAATACAACATTGAATAAAGTTGATTGAATAGCAGATCGCCTCCATCATATAGACAGTCGCCGATACACAGTCGCCCTTGTTTTTAGCCACCGATAGACAACTCTTTAGGTGCTGCCTTGAATCTATCGGCGGAAGCGGCACCGCAAAAAAAAAGCCTTTTGCCAGCAAAGTCTTACCGACTTCAGAAAATACCCGTGGGGACGGAGCCTAAGGTTGCATGATGACCGTGAAGGTCGGGCAATGCCATCTGGCGAAGAAATAGGCCCTTCGACGAGCTAAGTAGCGGCATATGCTTGCTGTAGCTCAGTTTGGGAGACGTGTGGGGAGGGGAGGGGTGTTGCCGCTCGTTGCCCCTGTCCTTTACATATTGCTAAATTTCATAGGCTTGGGGAAGACAACACAAACATGGGAGGCAAAAATGGGTAATAAAAAAAAGTAATGGGGAGATAAGAATGGAATGGTTGGCGAACGCGCAGATGGTCTCGCGCTGGCATCGGGATCCAGGTGTAATGGGACCCTCGGCCTCTGGTTTACCGCCGACAGTCAACAGATAACTACTCTTTAGGTGCTGCCTTCAATCTGCCGGTGGAAGCAGCACTACCAGACCAGAATATGGTTCATTACAGTATTCCCAATTCGGATTTACCGACTTTGCTTACAAGAGGCTTTTTTTGCGGTGCCGCTTTCGCCGATAGATTCAAGGCAGCACCGAAAGAGTTGTCTATTGGTGGCTTAAAACAAGGGCGACTGTGTATCGACGACTGTCTATATGATGGAGGCGATCTGCTATTCAATCAACTTTATTGAATGTTGTACTGTGGCAGTAAATATGCAGAGGACATCATTGCTCAATGATCAATGTCCCATTTATTGTATAATGGGTGATTTGAAAATTGCATCGACCACAGAGGAATCTTCTCCAAACTCGTACTTCCCGTTATATTTCCACTTTTAAACTAGATATGTCGTCTACTTCCGTTTCAACTGGCCAGTAAGGATACATTTGTGTCCATATGGAGGGTTGCGATCAGACAGACAACAGCGGAAACACGATCAAGATAAGATAATCACCACCACAAGCCCTGGTACAACTAACCAGCTCTAATTACATCTTCCAACTTGATTCAAAGAAAACCACCCAACTCAGCGCACTGGGTGGACAACTATTATCATTCCATTCTACAATTGTGTACAAAGATTTTACAATTTGTACCGCAACAGGTACTAATTGATACGAACCACTATCGTCATACACCTGGGCGAACAAAACGTACACAACTCGCGGGAAAGTGTAGTGTGCGAATGCCAGAGGAGATACCTCATGTGCACAGGTATAATGCTAGTTAATTTGCTAGAAAGAGATTTTTGTCAACCTAGATTCCATATTCATATTCCAGTCGCAAAGGCCATGGTGGTACGGCCGACGAACGAGAGACAATACGCGCGCACCGATCGATCGATCGATCTCGATCAACACGAAAGAGTTCTCCCAGCGCTTGGCCAGCGAGGTATCTTCTACCTGAGCAAAGTGCGCGCGGCCACCGCGAGATACAGGTGAGTGCGCGTACAACAGGTAAAAACGCCAAAGCCAAAAGGTAAATAACGTCATACAGAGATGTCTGAGACTCGCGAGATTAGAGTAGATTCACCGATTCACAGAAGGTGTGTAGTCTCTGTGCTCTGATGTTTGTGCTTTTGGTGTGTGCAGTTTAGAATACAATTTTTTTTAGAGTAGCTAAATGTTGTCTACAAATTTTCGAGTGCCATTCAATTGCTTTCGGAATAGTTGAAATTAGTGGAGCACGACGAACTTAATGCTGGTGGCATTGGTGCAAGCGAACCGTCGTCGAGGAAGTGGACAATGCACCGTTCAGGTGGCGGCCATTCAATGGCCCTTGCTGGAGGGGGCGGCAATGGTGGCGGAAGTGTCAACGTTACATCTAGCCTAAACCATAGTTCGAACGGAGCTCTAGATTCGCTGCCCAAACAGTTTGTAAGTTCAATGAAAACTCTATTTGATATAATGGACGACAAGCGTACGGGCTTCGTGAAGCTGGTGGATATTGAAAAAGGCTGGCAAGATGACGGAAGCAAAGGGCTTCCGTACGGCGTGATCGATAGTTTGCGTAAAGTTACACCCGCGAGTGGACTATTGTCGTTCGAACGTTTCTGTACCGGACTGAAAATTTGCCTTCTTCGCAATCAGGCGGAGCAGAAAACGCGTCGAATATCGGCCGATTCAAATATTAATTCGATCGCGGACTGCCCAACGAAACCGCCTCGACCGCCATCGGCCCCGCTTCTGGACATCGATAGTTCCATCTCCGCCAATCAGTGGTCGTCAAATAACACGGCCACCATTCGCCCCAACAATGCCATTCAAAATCAGCGAACTCTGAGCCTGCCGCAACTGAGTCCGGACAGTGACCTGGATCTGTTGTCGGATCATCTGATGCAGAGCGATTTGTACGGACCACCACCGAAACCACCGCGAAGTGCCATACTAGCACCGCCCAAAACAACGGCCTTCGATAAGGCTGAAATACGAAGTGCCTTGCAAAATTGGCAAATGGGCGTGCTCATGAACGAGATGGATATGAAAGATAAACGCAAGAGCCTGCCACTGAACGCGGCCACGAATCGTATGACGTCACGTGGCACGGCTGATGGCGGAACTACCACCGATCCTGGCAACTTTTCGCCGGGTCAACAGCCAACGCAGAACGGATCTGCAAATAGCGGACTGGGATATCAAAAGAAGATGATCAATAAGCGACGTGAACCGCGACGACACACCTTACAGAATGGAATCGATAACAATCTGCTGAAACGTCTAAAACAATGCGAAGCGGAAAAGGATGTCCTGTTGCAAGGATTGACGGCCGTGGAGCAGGCACGTGAGTGGTACTTGAAACAGATCGCTATTGTTCAGGATAAAATCAAATTTTTGGGACATTCCGGATCGCATGTGGTGAGTTGATGCATTGAAATCTTTTGTTTTTGGTATTTCATATCGGATCTGATCTGATCCTTCCGTTTCAGGAGCAATGGTCGGAAGCACATCAGGAGCGTTTAGATTTCCAACGTGCTCGTGTCATGGAGATCAATCGACACTTGTCCGCCCTACAATTCAGTTGGGAACGAGGCGGATTTCCGTCGCACATGAACTTGGCCGTACATCATCGTCCCGCGCAGCATAGCAGTTTGAAACAAGTTAATGATTCACATAGTCAATTGAAAGCATAAATAGCTCAAAGGAGTCACAGGAGCGTCGAAGATCAGTATGCAGATCACTGTTCAATCAATTATCACTTTTTTTGTGTCTAGTTAAGACTTGTGTTCTATGTTCTATCTTGTGTGTTAGGAGACGTTTTGTTTAGTGTTAAACACGCCCATTGTATTGTAGTTGTAACGAAATTTTGTATAGTTTTTTTTGTGTCTTTATAAATTATTTATGTATATCAATTCTACTGGTTGCCATTAAATGTATGATGAATTTGAAGGCTTGTGTTTAGCGCCAGTGCCAAAACCCAACCAACACAGATTTTCAGCAATAATACGAAAAATGTGCCCCGAAAAAAAATCTCACGTCTATTGTTGGTGCTTGCTCGACACACATGGCGAACCAAATGGTTTGCGACCACCATCGAACCACGTCAAAATCAAGAGAACAGTGGAAATGAGGAGATTCTTTCTTCCGCACGTTCTATTGATTTTGACGTGGTTCAATGGTGGTCGCGAATCTTTTGGTTCGCCATGTGTGTCTAGCTAGATCTCTCACTATCGAGCCGAACCACAATCGAATCGTTTGTTGTTACCATTACGCGCAACCAACAACACCTACCACCGAATCATAATGCTCGCCACAGACGAGCAGACCATTCGTGACCACCGCCGAACCACGTCAATTCTATAGAACATGTGGAAGAAATCTCTGTTGTTGTAGCACCAGCCTGATTAAAGTTGGG
The DNA here is from genome assembly GCA_964017055.1 of Chloromyia formosa. Classification (NCBI taxonomy): domain Eukaryota; kingdom Metazoa; phylum Arthropoda; class Insecta; order Diptera; family Stratiomyidae; genus Chloromyia; species Chloromyia formosa. The sequence continues at coordinate 63,815,599 of OZ024818.1, forward strand.
CAATTATCGTTCTCGCTGTTCTCGGAAGTATTCTCTCTTCAAGTGAAATGGCTGGTGGTGGTACCGAGAGAACTACATTTGGACCTAGTCCTGCAATTGATTGTATCTCCTCATGATGTATTGCTGCGATGGCTGATCTGTATGCGTCGTTGTCAAAGAGAACCCTTATGTACCTCTGGACATCTCCTTCGAGGTCCCTCAAATCCCACCTAACATGTCTTGGTGGCGGCGTCTTGTCCATGAGGTTAGTGTTGGGGTGTTCTCTCCGGTAACAACCCACCAGATATTGTTTGGCAAGAAGCTTGTTGTGGTCCCTTAGAGGCGTCATCTTGGTTTCCCGATGCAGATAGTCCTGAGATGACATCAGGAGACAGTGACTTACAGCACGGAGAGCGGCATTTTGACAAGCCTGAATATTTGTCCATTGTGTGCCACAGAGATTCTGTGACCACACAGGACCCGCATAGTTGACCACTGATCTTCCGACTGCTTTGTATGTGATCAATAGAGTTTCTTTGTCTTTGCCCCAGGGACTACCGGCCAAGACTGTGATTAGGTTGCTGTTATTCAGATGAGTATTCCATTATAACCTGAGTTCGGCTACTAGTCTATGAATTTCGAAGTTCATTTCGTGAATTCTGGGATCGTCTGGGTTTATGCTCCTGATACTGTCTCTCTCGTCTGCCAACCTGGCGACTGAGGTAGGAAAGTTAGACCGAATTTTCGGAATGCGTCCTGCAGGAATCAATTTCGCAGCCGGTTTATTTGGGACTATCTTGATGTTAGATTCGGCCTTACGTACATCGGTAGGAGTTGCAGGGCATTGGTATATTCGGTGAAGCTATTCTAGTCAGCTTTATTGTGGTTGACAAAAGTGTGATGCTCGGCAGATACGGCATTTGTCGGTTTGTCAAGCTTTATCACGATAGGACCGGCTCTCATTGAGCTTCATTTATGAGGCTAGCACTGGCAATCGTGATGTCTGGAGAACTGGAACAGGTACCGGCAAGACGAGTGGGCGTGTCGTCATTCAATGTACAGAAATCTGAAGCATAAAGTAGCTCCGCTATTGAGATACCTCTGACGTCGTTCCTAAGAAGTAAGTGCCAGAGTTCATGGTGACCATTAAAATCACCAAACAGGAGACGGTGTTGACCACTGAAGAAAGTGTTGATATTTACATGGTAACCCAAGGGACAGCTGGATACCGGTAGAATATACATGTTGTAAATTTCAAATATCAACATTCCCTTTTTTATGGCCTTGTCTTACACTTCCATGATTATATCGTTTTGGTGACATCTATTTCCCGGCATGAGGAGTTCTCCTCTAGCGTTGGTCAATCTGTTTTTCTTGAGGGACGAGTTGGGATGTAGCTTCATCTCCTGCATGGCTCCAACTTGGATGTGTTGTCTGTCCATGAATGAGGCGAGTTCAGCGATTTTATTTTGCAGCCCACTGCAATTTAGTTGGACGAGTGAGAGCGTCTTAAAAATGGCGATTGGTGGTGCAGGCGTAAGGTTGTTTTGTTGGGGAATCCTATTGGAACTATAAGCAGGCGTCGTTGGGGTAGACTGGACGCTCGTTTGGGTGCTCACTGGTGTAGCAAGGTGAGGCGCGTTAGACGAGCTTGTTGCTTGTAGTCCTCTGTTCCTGCACTGACTGGTAGTAAATGAAGAATTCCAGTGCCTATGATGGTTTAATCCGGAGCAGTTCCTCAGGTGACACCACTCGTCGCAGCAGTTGCATCTCACTGCAGCTCTCTGTTGCATACGCAACAGATCCATGGACCTGGGTTATTTTCAATGCCGGCGCAGAAAAGTAATATCGAGAGCAGTTGCGCCGATATGATTTGCTCCCAATAAAGACAAAAAACGATACAAGCATGTAATACATTGACACATTCTCCTTCTTACATTGAAGGTGTTTGGCATCTCTTGGTCATTGTAAAACGGGTCTCTTATTTTCATCGCTCTATTCAATTGACGTGGTGGTTCGGTGGCGGTCACGAACAGTTCAGTTTGATCGTCTGTTGCGAGCTTAACTGAACCAAGTTATGTTTCGGTTGCGGTTGTTGTTGGTAGCATTGGTCACGAATGGTTGGGTTGTGGTTCGCCTCGATAGTGAGTGGCGAGCTTAAAGGTTGTTTTAATGATCAAGTGAGTTGGTTTTTAGCCTGACGAACTGTCTTCTATATTGGAATATTGAATCAAAATAACCAAATACGTTGTAGTTGAGGCGGCAATCTGAAAAACAAAAACACATCGTATATTGTATTTTACCGCCACTATCTTGGCAAATTTAGAAAATTTTATTTATATTTAAATCTAGAAAATATATTTACCGAAAAAAGTAGGCTTGCGTCTATTTTGAACAATCCTAAAACATTGAAAACTGGAATGCTGGTCTGTATTTGCATTGAGAATTGAAGGAGCTGAAATAGAAGAGGAGTGATTCATTATTCCCAACCGGAAGCTTTCCTGTGAGAATTAGGCTAGTATGAAAAGCAGATGTTCCAGTGCCTTTACCTCGCTGTGGCTCCCAATAGTTTTTACCTACACCCAAACGGTTGCACTATTTTTTCAACACCATGTGGCCTGTGTACGTCCATTCATCTCGATTCAGTATTTTCGTTTCCCTCCAACACATTTAGGCGCGTTCTTTTGCATGTAGGATAGGGTAACGAACACGGATCACACAAACAACGAGTCACTTATTGTTTGTGTAATGCGTGTATGTTACCCTACACTTCGTTGTTCATCTCATCCGATCAAACATTCACAAAGGATATAAAAGCTCCCTCAATTCTGAGCGAATCACTGGCTCTGACTTAGACGAGGACATCAACACCACTGTGGGTGAGACACGAAAGCAAACTCAGTGATGCTTAATCTCCTACAGATAAATTTACACCTCTAAAGCGGCCTCTGCGGCTCTTCTTCTCCGTCTGGCACGTAGTGTGGTAGTCATCGTCATTTTTTAGGAGACCTGGGTCGTGGACAACGTAGTGCGGGGCTTGAAATCACCGAGATACAAAGTTGCTATAACGGTTTTCTGTTTCTCTGATTCTAATTGCGGGAAGCCATATCCCAAGCTAGAGAGAGTAAAATTAACTTCATTCTGTGCTGCGATGCTAATGCTCATTACCCTGTATGGGGCAGCACCGATACAAATGCTCGGGGGAACAGCTCTTCGAATACTTTATGGGCATCAACCCGCTGCTCTGCAATGTGGGCCATGAACCCACCTTTATTACAAAAAGAAACAACAGGAGGTCCTAGACATTTCTCTGGTTTCTGAGGACATCCTATACTGCGTGAAGAACTGGATGGTGGCCACGGAGTACTCCCTCTCAGATCACCGCTACGGTCTTTAGGAGTAGAACGAAAACCGATTGGCCTAAGCATAGGCAAGCTACTTCGCAGGTTCTGCCACCCTTTCCTAGTATACCGCGATGTAACCAGGAACTGGACAATATGGTGATCACCTTAACACACGCTATAACTCAATCAACAGCAATATCATCATTAAGTTAACCCAAGGGAAATAAGAATCCGGTGTACTACTTTGCCTTAACCCCTAGCGGGGCATAGCGCGTCAACTACTCCTGCGCGCCATCGTACTCTGTTCTGGGCAATGGGGCGCAACTCCCCAAAAGACTTACCCAGTACCTGACACTCCTTTGCCACAGATCGACGCCATGTGATTCGAGGACCCCCTCTTGGTCGGCCTTGGTTGGAAATGGGGTTCCATTTCATGGCATGCATAGCAATGCAGTTATCACTCTTCCGCAATGTGTGACCTATCCACTGCCATTTTCGCCTGCGTATCAATTCGTCGATTGGCATCTGACCCGTACGCCGACTTAGCTCTTCATTTGATATTGTTTCGGGCCAGAAAATCCTTAAAATTCGACGAAGACATGAGTTGACGAAAACTTGCAGCTTTCTGGTAACTCCTACGGAAACTTTCCATGTACTGCTCCCATACAAAAGCACTGATAGTACCAGGGAGCGAAACAGGCCCAGCTTGGCCTTAATGCTGAGATAACTGCCCTGCCAGATTTTGGACAGCATGCCGTATGCGCGTTTAGCCTGGTTGATACGACGAGCGATGTCCTGCTCCGTACCACCATTTTCGGCAACAATGCTACCCAGGTAGACGAAGTTGTCCACCTTCTCCACAGGCTGCCCATTAATATTGATGGCAATAGGTGTCGGATTTCTTTTTCGCAACGGCGGGCTAAGAACCTTGGTCTTGTTGGTGTTAATCTTTAGCCCAACCTTGCTTGCCTCCCTCTCGAGATCTAACGCCATTGCGGACAGATCCATGATTTTGTGGGAGAGTAGGCATATGTCGTCAGCGTAGTCAAGATGTTGTAGATAAGATGTCAAAGTCCATTAAATTCATCTGTCGAGTCCGGATAGGGCTGCATGCAACACATCGCCGATCACAATGAGGAATAGGATCGGTGAGAGGATGCACCCCTGCCGAACTCCGCTGCGAATCTCAAAGTCCCCCGACACCTTACCTTTATGCAGAACGCGACATTTCGCGCCGTCATAGGTTGCCTTAATAATAGCCACAAGCTTCTCGGGGATGCCTCTCCTGCGCAAGGCCGCCCATATAGAATCCCGGTTCACACTATCGAAAGCCTTTTCGAAATCGATGAAAAGCAAGTGAAGCGGAGAATCGTATTCAGCGCATTGCTCGATGATGATTCGCAAGGTGTTAATGTGATCGACACAGGAGAATCCGGATCGAAAACCAGCCTGCTCTTCATCAGTTGTGCTTTCTAAGTGGGCCTTTAGTCTTTCCAGGACGATTTTAGCTATTATCTTGGCAACGGCAGGAAGCACACAAATGCCTCTCCAATTATTACAGTCTGTGAGGCTACCCTTCTTTGGAAGTTTGATGATCAAGCCTTCCTTCCACTCAGTGGGAAAGGTCTCTGTATTCCACGCTTTATCAACAAGTGGGTGTAGCAAATCGGCAGTTACGCTTGGCGCTGCTTGATAAAGTTCGGCAGGGATGCCGTCAAGTCCGGCGGCCTTTCCTCGTTTTAGTGCAATAATTGCAGTGACTATTTCCTCTTTAGTCGGGGCAGTGGACCGTATACGCACATTTTGATGGTTAGCTAAATTATCTATATGAGGGGGAACTTCACCAGAGGTTACACGGTTCAAGACCGCGGCGAAGTGTTCTTTCCACCGCCTCATTTGATCTTCTTCCAAGATAAGTAGCTTTCCATCACTATCTTTCACCGGATGTTGGCAGGAGTTACGACCACCTGTAAACTCCTTGATGACACCGTATACGGCGTTTAAGTTGTTACTTCTAGCGGCTTCTTCTGCTGACGCTAAAAGAGAATTGGCATAAACTCTTTTATCGCGTCGCACACTACGCTGAACTTCTCGAGCTTTCTGACGGTAAAGGAGTTCGATGCTGCTTCGATTGTCGTCTGATGCTGCAGCCAAACGAACTTTCAGCTCCTTTCTTTCAACAATCCGCTGCCATGAAGTGTTGGACATCCAGGGCTTATTCCGGCAATCCGGGTTTGGGCCAAGGATGGTATTTGCGCTATCAATGTACGCATTTTTTATGGCATCCCAGTTTTCGTTTATGTCACTATCTGGGTGACTAGTTATCTCAGCCGCTTTTTGCGCAAGATGGTCATTATATTGTTGTAAGACAGCTGGATTTTTTAGTCGAGCGGTGTTGAATTTGCGGGGCCTGGATTTTTCGTCGCTGGGGCGGCGCACGGCTGCAATACGCAATCGAACATTAGCGATCATAAGATAATGGTCTCTTCCCATCCCAATATCGGCACCCTTCTTGTTTCGCACGTCCAGGAGGCAACTCTTGAATCTTTTACTAATGGCAAAATGGTCGATCTGATTTTGTGTTCTGCGCCGATCAACAGAGGACCAACTGATTTTGTGGTGGTCCTTATGCTCAAACATAGTACCACCGATGAAGAGACTGTGAAAGTTGCAGAACTCTACAAATCTTTCACCGTTGTCATTACGATCACCAAGACCGTGTCTCCCCATCACATGTCTGAGCCCATAGTTATCAGCGCCAACTTTCGCATTCAAATCACCCATAACCATTATAATGTCACCTTTAGGTGTTCTGCTCTGAACGGCGTTTAGTTCTTCGTAGAAGGAGTCTTTTGCCAAGACATTGTCGGGTTCAGTAGGGGCATAACATTGTATTATTGAGATGTTCCTCATTTTGGTCCGGAACCTGGCGGTCAAGACCCTGTCAGAGACCGGTTCCCAGGATAAGAGACAGTTTCGCGCGGCTCTGGTTAAAAGGAGCCCCACACCTGACTCACGACGACTACCGGTAGCTTTACCGGAGTACAACATTACAGTGCTGCCCGTTGGAGAGATGAATTCTCCGCTGTTCCACCATCTTATCTCACTAACTCCTAAGATATTTAATTTGTACCTCAGAAATTCACTCTCTAATTGAAGAAATCGTGCGTTCTGGGGACCTTCTGATCCATTGTCCAGGAGAGTACGCACATTCCAGAATCCAATCTTTGACATTGTACGATAGCTAAAAGTCGTAACCGTTGAGTCAATCCTTATCCGAGGCATAGTTGACGTTTCGTTAGCATATAAAGATTTCGGATAGTGCAAGTTGCTGGCATACACATCCTGTCCTTTGATTGTCGGTTTTAACGACAGGCCCTCAAAGGGAAAGGCCGTGGTATTTTTTTTCACACCCCACACCACAGGGGTACCTTAACCAAATCATCGCACCGCCATCACTGGCGGCTTGACGTTGGTTGGCAATGGTCTGTGACCACTGCCGTTCCAGGGGGCGCCCACGTGGAGGACTATGGAAGAGGAGTTTTTGCCCCCCCTTCTGCGAACGCATTGAGAGATCCTCTGAGTCCTCTAGACTACGCAAAATTTTATTCACTAACCGTTTCATGCCAAGCTTTATTCAGAAGCAAAACGGGTCATAGACGGTCTCCAGCGAAAAGATTCTTCAGATTCTGATGGACACACGCTTTCCCGATAGCTCACCCATGCCCACTCATAGCACCTGCGCTCAGGTATATGATTTGGCTTCAGGCGACCTTAGTTCAATCGACTCAAGAGGGAAAGTACTATGGGCGATTTCCATCTTTGAACCTTTTAAGTCCGCTCGACCTGATGACATTATTCCGGCCGATATACAACACCCATCGGATGTTGTGGCTTCTTGGTTAGAAATCATTTTCACATCCTGTATGATCCTAGTCCACATTCCCAGTGTGTGGTGGTCATTCCCAAAGCAGGGAAGAGCTAACATTCGAACTCAAAGGACCTAAAGCCCATAAGCCCATCCTCTACACTTCTAAAGATGCTAGATAGATTAATTGATATTTATCCACGCAGCATCATTCTAACTACTCTCTGCTTCGAAGCGTGCCTACACCGAGGGCAGGTCGGTGGATACAGCTTTTCACTCACTTTGAAGTCACATGGAAAGATCTCTGCATTACAGGGAGTTTACCTTGGTCACCTTCCTGGACATTGAGGGTGCCTTCAACAATATCAAACCTGAAGCAATTACTGACGCCCTAAGGGGACTCGATGTAGATTCCTCTTTAAGTCAAATTATTAACCTGATGTTAACATCCAGGGTCATATCGTCGAAACTGGGGGGCTCGACCGTACGCAGGAGTAGAGGTACTCCGCAAGGTGGTGTACTCTCACCCCTCTTATGGAACATCGTGGTCAACAGACTGCTTTTCGACCTGGAGGAGGTGGCTTGTAAAGTGACTGCCTATGCGGATGACGTTTCTATTGCCATCTTCGGTAAGTTTCCTGGAACCTTCACCGAGATTACGCAATATGTACTCTCTTTACGTACCATGTGGGTCAGACAATGTGGCCTCAATATTAATCCTGAGAAAACAAAACTTGTGCTATTTGCACGTAAAAATATCATCCCAGTAGAGCTACTTATCGCGCTCCGTGGCCGTGGTCGTTCGGGCACCGCTCTACGATACTAATCTAGCGCTCGGAGTTCAAATCTCGGCGCGATCAAAAACTACCTGTGAGTACTAATAGAACTCCCACAGTGCTCCGAGCTTGTCAGCATAAAGACGGCGCGGATTGGATGTGCGTGCTAGCAACTGCACTTCCGAAAAGTACAAGTAGATATGCTATCGAATCGTCAACAAGGCATAGACATGCTAGAGATGTTGACGCGCTTATGCCCCTGGAGGGTTCAAGACAATTAACAACCGAGGGCGAGTTTACTGGGCCTGGTATTAGATAGGAAGCTTAACTGGGGACTAAACATCCAAGAACGTGCCAACAAAGCCACTATAGCACTCTACTGCTGCAGAAAGGCTATAGGTATAGGTATGAGGTCTGCAACCTACGGTGCTGCACTAGCTCTATGTGTTGGTCCTGCGGCCTATACTCTTATATGGCGTTTTTGCATGGTGGAACGCCCTTCGCACCGAAGCCAATGGTAAATTGTTGGGCAAGGTACAGAGAGCGGCCTGCTGGGCAATCTGCGGAGCTCTTCGATCGACTCCATCTGTAGCGCTAGATATAATGCTTGGTTTACTTCCACTAGATATTCTAGGGGTGCAAATGGCAGCAAACTAAGCCATACGTATTCAGGAGACCAGTACCTGGTCCACCTTGATTATCGGGCACTACACAATTCTAGACATCGGTAGACTACACTCTACCAACGTACTGTTTCGTGAATAACTATGCAATCTTAATCCTATCTCATGGTCAATGGGATTTAGGGATTCCGCCAGCACTACTAACCTCTCTATGGATTTTCACAGACGGCTCCAAGACCGATGCAGGTGTGGGCGTCGGAGTATACTCCGAGAAGCTCAATATCAACCACTCGTTTCAACCTCCAAGCTACTGCAGCGTTATCCAGGCGGAGGTTTATGCAATAAAAGAGACTGCGATGTTGTTAGGTCTCGCCATAACAATCAAAAGTGAAATCACTATTTGCACGGACAGCCAAGCTGCAGTTAGAACACTTGAGTCTACGCTGATGGTGTCTAAAATTGTTGCTGAATGTCGAGCATGCCTTATGGAAGTTAGCAGCCATTTTAATATTACATTGTTCTGGATACCTGGCCACAGTGGTTTTGTCGGGAATTGCAGAGCTGACGAGCTGGCTCGCAGGAGTGCAGCCGGCGGATCTCGCCAGATCAGTGGCTTATTGCTTAAGTCCCTCTCCATCTGTAAATCTGAATTGAAGTTGGCAGCTGTCAAGAAAGCCTACTCGACATGGATGAATGGCGTTACATGTCCGAAAGCAAAACTGATTTGGCCTGAGCTGAATTTCAGTCGTTCTGCTAAATTGCTATCACTGACAAAACTCCAGATCAGGTGGTGGTTGGTGTTGTTACAGGTCATTGCGTCATCGGTGAGCACGCTAGAAGGCTTGGACTTCCAAACAACTACTTCTGTAGAATTTGCGGTGATGTGGATGAGGAGGAGAGCACCTATCATCTGCTCTGTAGTTGTCCGGTACTGGCATATAGAAGGAGGTCAACCATTGGGAAACCTTTCTACGACCAACTTGGTGAACTAAGAGATGAGGCTGTGCTGTCGGTCGACTTTTCCGGTTTGTGGTTAGTTCCGGATGATTTTATAGTGGACCTATCCCTGGTCTAAGTATGCTGCGGTAATCACGGCAGCCCCCCAAGCTAACCTACCCTACACCCCACTCGACAGATACACAAAAGAACGCGCCTTTTAATCACAATTTACCATGAATTTACTTACCCTAGCTTGAATGTTTCCGTCTTTTGTTACGATTATCAGTTTATTAACAATTTGTTGAGTTTCCTTTGCCTGGAAGTGCAAAAAAAAAAAACAGAACTAGAAATTATGAAAAATACGAAAATAATTCCGACACAGGTTAGCTCCCGCCAGTTTTACCAAAACCCATTCCAATCGTATCGATTCAAATATTCAGAAAAAGCAATTCATTTACCTCTTTAATGGTCTCCATGCATGTCACTGTTATTCCCAACAAGTTTATAATTGATTGGAAAAGTTGATAGATCAGAAACAGAGCAGCCTCATGCTTGGGCAATCGGAAATCTGAAATAGGAAAAAAACTATTCCTTGAGATGCATTTTGAATTAAACAAATCCATCATCGTCCCTACGCGATGCACTATTAAAAAGCATTAGTATGTAGAAAGAATTTAGCAGAATAGCTAAAAACGCCTCCAGTATTATCAGCGACAACTGTAGTTGATGTGCAACCAGAATATTAGATGAGATCTCAGATAAATTGTGCTGCAACTACAAAGAGCCGAACATAGAAAATCATTTACTGATTACTGAAACTGAAATTTTCCCATTTAAATACCTCCATTGTCAAATCAATGATTTCCGAAAGATCCAGCAACGGTATCTTCCGGGTCCTCTTGTTCTCTTCCGTTCGTACGAACTTTTTGGCATCTTTTACGCGAATAATATTCGCCTCATCTTTCCGCATTGCTCGAATCGAATTAGTTGGTGCCACCACATTGACTTTTTGGACAGGATTCACGTGCAGGCACAACTCCTTCCGCATGAATTCTTCATTGAAGTTGATTTTAAACGAGTCCTTCATGGAGACGTGCTGTTTTGATAGTGGACTCGATGGCATGGTGTCTTGGGGGGTGGTTTCAAACTAACTTGAAAAATGGGACACTGAACAGTTGGTAATATTCCAAAAAGAGATTAATTGATTGCATTGTGGGCGTGGTAATATGCTACATAATGATTAAAAAAGAGCCTAATGAATTGCAGTGCGTTAAAGATTTATACGATTTTGAAGACTTTGTTTCCGGCAGGTGAAAGGTTGGGATTACGTAGGTGTGCTTAATAAATTAAAAACATAGTTACACAATAATAACGTGCTTTTTACGAGTATAACGTGCATGCATACGGTGTTCAAAGCTGCCATCGTGGCCCGGTTCTGTGGGTTCGAGTCTCGTCGTGGCTTTACGCGTTAGGCGTTTGGAAAAACCACAGCTTTTCCCGACTTGTCGCAGAATGCCGTTAAAGGGGTAGGTGTGGTGTATGCTAGCAACGTGCATCATCCAATACCAGTTACATGCTAATGCTAACGAAACTATGCCTCTTAGTAGTAGTTAAAGCACTATGCGCCACAAGGCGTTAGGCGTTCCTACGGCCGCCGGTTCTACGCACCGGAGCGACCCGTTCTTCAATGACCAAGAGCTGGAATACCCCCACGATGCAAGAAAAGAAAAATGTGCGTGTATCCTGTACATTACAAACTAGTTTTTTATACGTTTTGGGAGCAACATATATCGGCGCAGCTGCTCTCAATACTTCTCGTTCGGGCCGGAATTGAATCGAACCCAGGTCCTTGGATATACTGTGTTTGCAGTAAATCAATTCACCATAATGCCAATTCAGTCAAATGTAATTGTTGCCCCTCAGAAATTGCTCTGGACTATCTCATCATAGGAAATGGAGCCCTTCCTTCACTGCTAGTAAGTGTAGAAACAGAAACGCTCGGTACGCCCTGCTTGTCGTTATCAACAGCTACTCAATGGGGCTTGCAGATATAGCCAGTAACCCCAATTAATAACAACACCAATCATCGAGGTTCTTCGTCGTAGCACAACCTTACACCAGCACCTATTATTGCAAACCTGGATATAATATCACTTATGCAACTGAATTGCAATCTCCGAACTTATGGCTTTTATGGACAGGCATCGTATAATGATCGGCACCATACAGGAGACGAAACTTAATGCAAATTCGTCTCTCAACTCATACGGTGGCTACAATGTTATCAGGAAAAATAGACTGACAAACGCTGGCGGAGGGCTTGCATTTATCATACACAACTCAGTGCTCTATCGTGAGATAGATGTTACTAGCGACAATGTCCTCGAGGTGCAGGCGATCGCAATCCAATCTGGGAATATTGAGATTGACATCTTTAACATTTATATTCCGCCTGTCTCCTCCTGCCTCCCTGGTTACAGGGTTAACATCAGTCCTTTCCTAATTGGCCAATATCGTCTAGTGCTGGAATCCGTTCTGACGCTTTCGTCCGACCACCTTCCGATCGTAATCGGACTTGATCGTCCAAATCAGACCACCGAACCTTCACCAATTACAAGAAAGCTGACTGGGTCAGCTTTCGTAATTACCCAAACGCAGCTTTAGATAGATAGATACAATATAAAAATTCGAGCTATTTTCCCAGCAGGAAGGCACTGCGATCATAAAGATCTATTGTGTCGTAGCTCATTAATCCAAAAGACCGTCCACCCTTCTAATAAAGGGCAGTAAGTCTTTAGCAGGAATCAACCTGAATTCTGCAGTGCTGATAGTAGCCTGCCCGAGGAGTGACATCCTAAAACGCGCGATGGCGCGACATTCGCACAAGATGTGCTTGGTCGTTTCCACGTCTTCCAGACAAAGACGGCATTCAGTCTCGCTGGACAGACCCATCTTGTTCAGGTGTTATCTAACCAGGTGATGGCCAGATAAGTACCCCACTAGGAGTCTTAGGTGGGTTCTACTCATTTGAGTAGTACCCTTGTAAATGAAGGGCAATGTAAGCTCCTTTGATTAACGTAGCCCTGGAAGGTTATTCCAGTACTGATGACGCAATAGTGCAAACCAATCTGTGATCCGCAGTTTGGCCGAGGCCAGTCCAAAGCCACAGTAAGGCTCAGGTCCATGAAAACGACTGGATGATCCTTGTCTAGCAAGTTCATCCGCAGCCTCGTTCCCCTCAATGCCCTGGTGGCCTGGCACCCAACACAAGAAGACTCGGTTTTTGGTTGCCAACAGTTGAAGGAGATTGTAACACTCCTTCATCAGTTTTGAAGAGACCTTAAATGAATAGAGCGCTTTTATAGCTGCTTGGCTGTCTGAGTAGATAGCAATGTGAGCGCCGCGAAGTCCAGTTTCCAAGATTACCCTGGCGCAGACCTCAATGGCGTGGATCTCAGCTTGAAAAACGCTGGGCGAGACTCCCATTGCGATCGAAATCCTGGTGTTGGGTCCAAAGACACCTGCATCAACACCCTGTTCCGTTTTAGACCCATCGGTGAACCACTTGATACATCTAGGGTCTAGACAGGGTGTGCCATTTACTCATTCAGAGCGGTTAGGGATGAGGGCTGAATATTTTCTGCCGAAGCAAACCTCCGTGATCAGGTAATCTGATCTCAAGCAGATCTGCACGTCAGGAATTTGATTCAGAATGCTCATGGGACCGCTTTCTTCACTACGCACGTCGGAAGTTAAACGAAGTCTGAGAGCATTTAGAGCTGCTGATTCTTGAATGAATATATGCAACGGAGTAAGTCCAATAATCGCCTCCAGGGCTGGCGTAGGACAAGTGCGCATAGCTCCAGTGATGCCAAAGCAGGCAAGGCGTTGAAGCTTATTGCACTTCAGTAAGACAGAAGATTGCTGAGTTTTCGGCCACCACACAAGCGCTGCGTAGGTCACCATAGGCCGCACCAGCATGGTGTATAACCACTCAATTATCTTTGGGATCAGCCCCCTTGTCCGTCCAAAGAAACTTCTGCAAGCCCACATTGTGCGTGTGGCTTTGCCAAGTACATTATCTATGTGAGTATTCCAGGTGAGTTTCGAGTCTAGAGTTACCCCGAGACATTTAACTTCAGTGGAATAATCTAAGGTCGTGCCGCCTAACGAAATTGGATTCGCGTATCCGATAGTAAGATAACCGCGCTCATTAAGCATGGAAATCAGCTCGTCCACGACAAGGGACCACAAAAGGGGTGACAGAACGCCACCTTGTGGACAACCCTTTACGGCATTCACGCAAATGGATGTACTGCCTAGAGTTGAGTGAATATCCCGTGCCCGGAGCATGGCATCTGTCCATGCAATGGTAGCGGGCGGGATGTCTCTGAGTTCCAGTGCTCTGGAAATGCACTTGTAGCCGGTATTATCGAAAGCCCCCTCAATGTCAAGAAACGCGCACAGCGCGATTTCCTTTTCACTGAGGGAATTTTCGATTGTACTGACAAGGCTATGCAAGGCGGTTACTGTTGACTTACCCTTCGTGTACGCGAATTGCATACGATGTAGGAGGCTCGACAGTTCCATCTTGTGCCTGATATGCAAATCAAGCAACTTTTCCATGGTTTTAAGGAAGAAGGGAGTAAGGCTAATCGGTCTATAGGATTTGGGCATATGTTCCGGCTTATTGCCCGCTTTGGGTATGAAGACCACTTTAACTTTCCTCCAAGGTTGTGGTATGTACCCTAGGGTGTAACTTGCCCTAAAAAGTTCGATTAGCGGAGTTATTATGATCTCCAAGCTGTTTTGTAACAGAGCGGGGAAGATGCCGTCTACTCCGGGAGCTTTAAATGGCTCAAAGGATTCTATCGCCCATTTTACTTTGTCCATGTCAAAGATGACCCCCGATAAACTGCGAGCCCGGCTTACGGGAACCCGTTGGCGCCTCGCAGTTGGGCAGGGGTCACCATCAGACAGTACGGACCCTGGGAAATGGGTCTGAAGAAGCAACTTTAATGTTTCTTCAGGACCTTCAGTATACGAACCGTCTGGTCTCAATAGAAGGCCGACCCCGTTTGCTGAGTCTTTGGAAAAGGCTTTGTGAAGGCGCGCCGCTTCGCAGCTTTAACTGCTATACCAACACCATCTGATGTTCGCGTGGCTGAAAAGAACTTTAGACGAATCGTCGCTGCCAAATTTATACCGGCGGGTCCCTGAAGTTCGACCCAATTTTCCAACATCACCTGCAACGTTAGCATACGAAAAGGACAGAATTCGAAACACTAACGCAGATGATCCTAGAATTAAGGAGTTCAACGCTGACATATACAGTCAGGTCACCGAGCATAGAAGAGCTAAATGAAATAACCACCTCAACAGCTGTAACCTAAAATCTGTCATCAGTAGACTTTGGGCGACTATCAGGGCCCTCACTAATCCCACTGACCAACGACGGAATGTTGCTATCCAATTTGGCAACATGATTAATCACCCTACAAAATGCGCTTGTCTCTTTAATAGACAATTTATCGAACACCCGCCAGCTGATAAATGCAAGGATATATTTCGTTGGAAATAGTCGTAATACCATCGCCCAAACGTACCAATTCTCTCCTGACAAATGTGCAGCTACCCCCGGAGGAATAAAAGCTCTAAAGCATTAGGTCCCAGTGGATTATCTATGATCATGCTCAAAAGCCTTGACATGCCAGCATTGGAGTATCTAACGTCCACTCTTAATCTTTCATTCGTGACGTCAGTAATTCCCGAAGTGTGGAAGAAAGGAAAGGTAGTCCCCATCCTGAAACCCGGAAAAAAGCAACCCAAAGCGAATCATATCGATCCATCACCGATCACCCGGTTTCTAACACGCTTGAAGCGCTACTTCTGCCTGAGCTTGCGGCCCATTTGGAATTAGCCGACTATCAACACAGCTTCAGGTGTATGCACAGAACCTCGACGGCATTGGATGCCATAATATCGCAAATCTACAATGGATTGGCAGACAGTCGTTCACAGAGTTTGGAAAGCTCAGAAGAGTTAAATACCCACCCTGTTCAACCTCTATCTATCAAAGCTCCCATTGCCACTTGACGGACTTCAAATTGCCAGCTATGCGGACGATTGTTCTATTCTGGCTACGGGTAATAACCAGTATCTTGAAGAGCTCAACACTCATCGTTAATAAGAACTTGCAGATATCTGCTCCGAAATCTTCAGCGACGCTTTTCACCTCCTTGACTAAAAAAGTCAGAGTGCAACTGAACGTATCAGTGGGGGATCACGTTATCCCAATGATAAACCACCCAAAAATCCTTCCTTGATAGCATGGCCACATCTCCTGCCCATGCATCAACAATCTGCCGTCAAAGGTCAAAAGTTTCGTCCTGTTGACAGTATTTGTATGAAATTTCGCAGGAAAAAAAGAAATTAGTACTAGGTATTACGACGAAGCATCAAACCGAGGGAAATGAAAAATATATTTTTCTATTTATTTTAGTGGGTTTTCCAAAGGTGCACCCTGTGAACTTTTGCACTTGCATGCATGCACTTTGCCGGGCCCGTACGATCTGGTATCCATAATATGAGCCGAATGCCACCTGAGGCTCCTGGACCTGAAGGGGAGAACGATCTGTCCTGATCGGACGGTTTTCCCCTATATAATATTCTTTGGCCTTGGTGCCATATTTTTGCAGGTTGGCTGATACAGCTCCTGTTCCTGCACGGGTCTTTGTTGTTTCTTGAGTTTTAGGGAGTTTGGTGCGTAGGCACCACCATTAGGTTCTCGTATTTTTTGCTCTTTTGATTGGTTTATTGCGGGTTGTTAGAATGTTTTGATTGTTGTTTAATGGGCAGGCATGTGAATAATTGTACGGTAATGAAAGAGGCCAATGACTGCCGCTTTCTTTCCCACCTCACCACTCCCGACAGCTCAGCTGCCCGTACACGTCACGAGCAATCCTTAGTGTCACCACCCACTGTCGATCTCGAACACTAACCTGGTACAAATATCCACTGGCACACACACACTTCACATATATGGGAAGAAAACCGGTCCACTTGTACCAGGTTCGTGTTCGAGATCGACAGTGGGTGGTGACACTTACAGAGTGGTTTTAGGATACTCTGGTGTCTTCGGACATTCACGGCCATATCGACTCTTGTCCTCCGGTCTCCATTACTACAAAATATTCATCCTTGAATAACAGAGTAAAATAGTCTGTCCGTACACCCGTTTGTCGTTAATGAATTTTCCAATAATTTATTATCTTTCTTAATTATTTTGTTTTGAGTTCTTTTAGAATATTCCTAGCCACGTGAATAAAAATATAAATCATATTGTAATGGCCAGGGACCAACAAGCAGGCAAGACTCCGCCCTCACTCCCGAACAGAGCTGCTGCGAGCACGCCGCTGTGCTTGTTGTGTTAGTTCGGCAAAATATTTTTTTTCCGCCACCTCATATGCTCCCTTAAAGTCCATTATTACACCCTGTACTAGCAGCGCATCCACTATGGGTTGTGGATGAAGAAAGCTACCAAGAGCAACTACGACAATACTTGCTCAACTCCACCCAGGTTGGTATTCTCGCTTAAACTCGTACTTGTCCCGAATCGACCCTACAGTACGAAACAACTGCCCAGCGTGTGCCGGTACCCCTCACAATGTGAAGCATATCATTAATAGTCCAGTAACACCAATGCAACTAACACCAATAACGCTATTGCAAGACCCCATTGAGGTGGCCATATTTTTTGGCCTTGACACGGAGAGCATGGAAAACGAGCTCTAAATATTTGACAAACAATTGAACTTCTTAATTTACTACAAAACAAATAGTAAGTCGACAAGACAAGTCCATGTTGTGGCTTATTAATGCAACAGAATTAAATTAACACAAAAATTCCCTTATGAATAATTTATTATATTTATTTATAAGTAAATACTTTCAAAAAAAATCATAAATATCTTTTTTTTTGTCATCAATTTTATTTCTATAAAATTTACAAAATAATCATAGACACGTGTGTTTGCGTGTTCACTGGAAGAATTCAACGATCCGAATGAATGAAACGAACACAGACAGTCAACCAACAAACAGTTGAACTTGTGGCCAATACAATGACCCTACACAGATCCAATGGATGAATAAAACAAAAATAGCGTTTTTGGAGTTTTTGCCTTTGTTTTATGTTTACGATTTCTGTTCTGCTTACGTTTAATTTTTTTTTCTTGTATATATAATAATAATATAAGTAATCTAAAATATATAATATATATTGTAGCAAAAAAAGAAATATACGTGAAGAAACATTGCGCGTTCATTCAAACCCATCATTCATCATCGACATCCCTACATCTCGTATCTCAATCACCGTTCACCCACATTCATTCATAGTATCGAAGAAGGAAATTTTTTAAGCGTTGCGGCAGCGGTAGCAGCCCAATTTGTGATCGATTTATTCGCGATAAGATTGCATCGCCGCAGGCATTTTGTAATGTTGTCACTGTAAAGGGAGAGTGGAAGCAACAATTCAAATGGATGATCCAAACGTATAGGTAAGTAGTCAAAGTCGTCGATACTCACCTCCATAGAGTTGTACAATTTTCACTTGTTTTGTTGTACCGTACACATCAATGACGGCATGCAATGCTCCCTCTTTGTACGGTATATCACGTACGCACGCTCCCTGATCTTCGCCATTTATTATGAAATGCATTTCGGCCATGTCATGGTTGTGCGGTGTTGGTATGAAAACGACACCTATACGTGAACCTTTGTCAGTCAACAGAATCTCAGATCCTTCGCCGTCGTGTACAATTGGTTTGAGAGCGCTACGCGGTATCAGGCCACGTGATGTTTTTACATTGATGCCATCGCCTAGGACACTACCTGCATGGGCAAAAAGAAGTACATGATGTGCTTGTTTGCTATTTTAAGAGTTTTCAACGAAATAATAACGTGGAGACGAGGGAAATCATAATCGGAACTTTGCAGTGCTGGCAGACATCCTGTACATTTAGTCGCATGTTACGAGGACACTGAAACCTCTGGGACAATTCTAAACATCACAGCAACAAGTGTCGCAAACCACTTAAATGTCCTTATTTTCGAGGTCAGTGGAGGAGCTCGGTGCGTCGAGGCTTTTTAGTCTAATGTCTCACAATGTCCGCGGTTCGAATCCCGCCGTGGTCATGTCTGTTCGCGTTGTATTACCCCTGTAGTGTGGGGTGTAAAAATAAGCCACAGCATTTCCCGGCTTATCGTAGAATACGACTATATGCCCAGGAAGTGTATGCTAGCAACATGCATCGTCCGAAACCAGTTATATGCTAACGAAACGTCAACTAAGCTGATAAGGAGTAGCGGTCCTTTATTTCCGTATTAGCTTTCGAACAGACAAATTAAAGAGCCCCTGACTGTTTCGCCATTTCTGAGGCCCTTGATTTCCTTCTGAAGCCAACCGATTATGTAAGTTCTTTTTTAAAGTGTAACTTTTATAGCGACGACGCATCGATGGGTAGTGAATCGAAAAAATATACTTATTTGTTCTGCCACCCAAAAAAGAGAAGCGCTCGCGTCGCTGTGATACAATCTCATATATTTGTATTGTACATAATGTTACAGAAAGCGAAAAGAGTTACACTACACTATACACCCCATGCCCGTGGGCCTCGGAGCATCGATCCCCACCATTTTTATATTCCTCAGTTTACTTTTTTTTGTTTTTATACCCTAGTTTTTATACCCTAGACTTTTAGTATAGGGTATATTGTTTTTGTCACGACGGAAATATGTAACACCTTAAAGGAGGCTCCGGAGGTATAGCAATGTATATATATAAATGCTCAGTGTCACCTCCTGATTCGATTTAGCCATGTCTGTCCGTCTGTCTGTCCGTTCGCACGATAACTTTCGATAGAATGAAGCTAGAGCCTTGAAATTTTGGTCAGATGTTGGAAGTATGATCTAGTTGGTTGGTATTGAAAATGGGCATGATCAGGCCAAGAGAACGCCTACCTGCCCTACATATGTACAATAGTTAAATGTATTAATAACTCCCGATTAAACAAGCATGAAAAGCTCTAACTTTGACAGATTGCTCGCGAGGATAATCTTTTAATCTCCTGAAAAAATCAAGTCGATCAGTTGAAAACTAACGGTAATTTTCTTGCAAAGAGCCCCGTACTACCCTACTTTTCGGGTTTTTCGTCTATTACTCTTGAACCAATTGACGTAGACACCTGATTTTTGGCATGTAACCCTGGGGTGGGAAGCTGCTTGAGTTCTAGTAAGTTGGGCGTAATCAGATCAAAGGAACGCCTACCTCCCCTACAAAATTTCAAAAAATTAAATATTTTTTAATTACGATAACTTTCGATAGAATGACACTAGCAAGTTGAAAATTTGGTGGAATGTTGTTAGTAAGATCTACTTAGTTGGTATTGAAAATGGGCAAGATCCGACTCAAGCAACCCCTACCTCCCCTACAAATGCAACTTCAAATAAGCGATAACTTTTGACAGAATCAAGCCAGCGACTTGAAGTTTTGGTCAAATGTTTGAAATGAGATTGGGTTAGTTGGTATTCAAGATGGGTTAGATCCTACCTAAGGAACCCCTACCTCCCCTAGAAATGAAACTTAAAAGAAGCGATAACTTATGATAAAATAATGCTAGCGGCTTAAAATTTTGGTCAAATGTTTGTAATAAAATCCAGTTGGCTAATATTGAAAATACGTAAAATCCGACCTGCGAAACCCCTACTTCCCCTACAAATGAAACTTCAAATAAGCGATAACTTTCGATAGAGTGAAGCTAGAGACATGAAATTTTGTTCAAATGTTTGTAGCATGATCTTATTTGTTGGTGGCAATAATGAGGAAGATTCGACCCAAGGAACCCCTACCTCCCCTATAAGTGAAACTTCAAGTAAGCAATAACTTTCGATAGAATGAAGCTAGCGACTTGAAAAATTCGACAAATGTTTGTAGAATGGGTTAGTTAATTGATTTTAATAATGGTCAAGATCCTCCTGAATGATTGTCAACCTCCCCTATAAACTCGCCATATACCTATAGAAAACTCACTTTTCATGCATATGGTCGTTACCAATTAGTACTTTTGGTATCACCACTAGATCTGTACAAGTCTAGGGTATATACGCTTCGAAGCGAAGCTTCGGCCTGTTTTTTTTTAAATTCGGTTTTTTGGCCATAATTTCTAAACTAGAAGGAATTTCGGACTTTTGACAAAATCCCCCCCCCCCCCCGGGTCACGGGTTCTCTCTCTCGACTGCCGGGACGAATTTCCATTTTTTTTTCTAAATCGGCCTTGCGCCGACAGTCTGTGTGTACTTGAAACACAGCGGGTGCCGACTGCGATTGCCCGCAAGGCGGGAAATTCGGTGAAGATCGATCATTGTACATTGCAGGATCGAATGATATATTTTTAATATGATACGGAACCAGTTTTCCGGCAACGATCATCGAGCACCATACAACGTACTATATATGGCGCTTAACATGCCGTCGCTCTTAGCAGTCACAAGTGCGACTATACTGTATTTGTTCTAGCTTGGCGGCAGTGGCAACATAATACGGAATCAGCTTTTCGGGCGACGACCATCGACCTGCTAACATTTAACATCGACATAACATTTTGATTACATACATATTTGGTTATGTGAGGAAATACAGAGAGTTTTAGCAAGACGTACAAACACCTGTCGTTTACGTCTTTGAGTGCCGGAAAAGTACAAGTACCTATAACTTTGCCAACGTCAAACAAGTTTGTCGACAATGTTAAACAGGCCAGCTTGACGTATTACGACATCTTCTTCATTCTTTTTAACGACAACTGACTCCGTGCGCACGCGCATTATCTTTCCGTCACTCATAGATGTAAACGACAAGCGGTTTGCTAAAACCAATCAGAAAATATACTTATGTGGGATATAACATTTCGCTCCACATTAGGAGCGAATGTGGAGCGAGCCTATATATCACGTAATGTGTACGACGTGTTTAGGGAGGCTGAGTGGCTGATCGGTTGGTTCATGAGACTTCCACACGGGGGTCCCGGGTTCAAACCTCTATTTAAACTTCATTTTTTTTAACTTATTGGACCCTCCTTCAATAACGAGTTTCGACCCCGGAGTTGGTTTTCTTTACGTTTCATGACCCCAGTAATCGATTGGCATCATTCGATTTTTTAGTGTCCTTTATATATACCTAGTCTAGCCATAAATATTGTTACAAGGTTTGGCAACCCTGCAGAAAGGAACCGTTATATTGCATTTCTTAAAAATTGAGCTAATCGCTATAGTACGCTTGTGCTTGATGCATTTGTCATCATTTGAGTTTAATTTTTAGTGTAGTGAACATGGATTGGGGTGACAAAGAAAATAGAATTGCTGTGATTGCACTTCATAAAGTAGGAATGCAACCAAGTGATATTTTTAAGACTCTGCATACCCTTGGTATAAGCCGAATGTTTGTATATCGGGCTATTGAAAGATTTAATGATACGTCTGGAGAAAGTGACCGTGAAAGAAGTGGCCGTCCGCGAACTACTCGAACACCTCAAGCGGTTAAAGTCGTGCGCGAGAGAATTCGCCGTAATCCTCTTCGGAAACAAAAAATTTTATCGCGTGAGATGAAAATACCCCAAAGAACAATTTCACGTATCATCAAAAGTGACTTGGGGTTGGGTGCTTATCGTAGATCTATCGGGCATTTACTAACAGATTCGTTAAAAAAAAAAATAGAGTGGAAAAATCAAAACGATTACTTTGCCGGTACGCAAACCAAGAACACCGTAAAATTTTGTTTACGGACGAAAAAATTTTTACTGTCGAAGAAACATTTAATAAACAAAACGATAGGGTTTATGCTCGCAGTGCCAGAGAAGCTTCTCAAGTTGCCCAAAAGGTTCAAAGAGGTCATCATCCAGCCTCAGTGATGGTTTGGTGGGGTGTTAGCTACAACGGGGTGACAAAGTTGCATTTTTGTGAGAAGGGCGTCGAAACTTCTGCCAAAATTTATCAAGAAAGTGTCCTTGAAAGTGTAGTGAAACCTCTCAACACGTCATTATTCAAAAATCAGCCTTGGAGTTTCCAGCAAGATTCTGCACCAGGTCATAAGGCGAAGTCAACCCAAAAATGGCTTGAAGAAAATGTTCCAGATTTTATTAAAGCTGAAGATTGGCCTTCCTCTAGCCCAGACCTGAATCCGCTGGATTACGAATTATGGTCTGTCTCAGAGCAAATGACGTGCTCTAAAATACATTCTAATATCGAATCCTTAAAGAAGTCTCTTACACATGCAGTCGCCAACTTTCCGATTGAAGTCGTGCGTGCTTCCATAGATAAGTGGCCAGCTCGATTAAAGGCTTGTGTAAAGGCAAAAGGCAATCACTTCGAATAACTTGTTGCAATTTCCGTTGTTGACAATGCATTTAATAAATAAACAATGATTTCTTAACATATAACACCTCTTTTATTGAACAGTGCTTCAAAAAGTTTGTAACAGTATTTATGGCTAGACTAGGTACAGGGTGTCCCAAACCCCAACGTCAACCCGGAAACCGGTGATAGGCCAAGTGGTGGCAGTTATCAGAAAAGTATTAAAAAAAGTCTCCTTCATATATTTTTTGACTTATAGACATTCAAAAAAGAATTGGAAAAATTCATACCCTGTGATGATTTTTTAAGTACTGTTATTACAAGTTTTAATTTTTTTTTATTTTTTTTTATGAAGCAACCCTGACTAACTGTCCTATAAATCACAATCTAAAAGTAAAAAATTACTGTATTGGTTTTAAATAAAATATGACTTTTTTCCCCAATTTTGTACTCAAAATGATCACTTATTCCAACTTCAACTGACTGCACTGTAAAAAAATATACCACGCGGTTTTGGCAAGTAACTGTAAAAGATGGCGCATTTTGTCACTTAAAAAATCATCACCAGGTATGAATTTTTCCAATTCTTTTTTGAATGTCTATAAGTCAAAAAATAATTGACGGAGACTTTCTTTTAATACTTTTCTGATAACTGCCACCACTTTTATTATTTATTTATTTATTCAATAAAACGGACAAAGTAGGCCTTTATTATTAAAAATACATGTAATTCATATGTTTATGGAAATTATTTATAGAGTAAAAATATGTAAAAATAGTCAGTCAAACTATAATTTATAGTAATTCAAGCAACCCTATTGCGACTAATAAAATCAATTACTAATTCAAAATAGCTTTCTTTATCATGTAGCTATGATCATTGAAAAAGTCAACCTGAGTAGATATTCGATTTCCGATTGTTTTAATTCTTTCAATAGGCGAAAATTTATGGTAGTTTGATCTGCAGATCTGTGGATGAAATATATTGTTCGATCTTGTATTAATAGAAGGAACTCTAAAAGATATTTCTTGAAGAATATCCGGAGCATCAATGTTGTGATTTAATAGCTTAAAAAGAAACATAGCATCATAAAATTGTCTTCTAGCTTCTAATGAATGTGTATTTAAAATAAATAATATGTTTGCGTAGTTTATGTTATCTCTAGACACATGAGTTTTGTATGCTATATATCTCAAAAATTTGTACTGTATTTTTTTAAGTAGATCAGAGTGTGTAGTATAATAAGGATTCCACAATACGGAGACATATTCCAATTTACTTCTTACCAAAGAGAAGTAAAGTGATTTAAGTGCATGTATATTGGAAAATTGTTTTGTGTTTCTAATAATGAAGCCAAGCATTCGCCTGGCCTGTTCGCAAATATTGGTAATATGAGGTAAGAAATCTAAAGTAGAATGAAATGTTATGCCTAGGTCTTTAACTAATTTAACCTCTTTTATAGGTATTAAATTAATGGTGTATTCATTCTGAAATAATGTTCTGGTTTTATTAAAAATCATAAGGTGGCATTTAGATGGATTAAGATTCAGACTATTATTAAAACAATAAGAATTTAATTTATCCAAATTCGATATCGATTGGCCTATCAGCGGTTTCCGGGTTGACGTTGGGGTTTGGGACACCCTGTATATATATATACATATCCGCAAAATGTTGTGGACACGATAACAGTCGAACGGAAGTCGTAAGCGAAGTGAAACTTTTCCAGTTGATAGATGTTAGTGGGGAGCCGGCTGCTATTGAAGTCCAGCACTATCGATAAAGCGGTTAAAAAGTTACAGCTATATAACGGAAAAAGTATCTGAGCCTAATAACTTTATAACGGAAGAGGCTAGCTAAACCAAACTTGCCCAGTAAGTAGACGTCAATAAGAACTAGCCTATAATTGAGTTTCAGCACAAATCCATCAAGCGGTTAAAAAGTTACAGCTATATAACCGCATAATTTTATAAGCAAAATAACTACATAACGGAAGAAGCTAGCCCGGCAAAACCTACCCAGTTGGTGGATATTAAGGAGGACTCGACTCCTCTCTGATTTCATAAAAATTCATTAAACGGTTCAAAAGTTACAGCCATATAACGGCAAAAAAATTTAAGCGAAATAACTACAACGCAAGAAACTAGTTGAGTGAAACTTTTCTAATTTGTGGGCAATCATCAAGACAGGGTTCCTATTTAATTTCAGCAACATCAATGAGTCAGTTCCAGAATTACAGCTATATAACGGCTAAATTTTGACAACTCAATTTATAACGGAAAAAGCTAGTTGAGCGAAACTAATCTAATTGATGAAAATTAGGAGGAATAGCTTCCGGTGCAGTTTCAGGAAAATCCATAGTACAGTCGAAAGGTTACAGTAATACAACAGCAAAAAGTAACAAGCAAAGATTTACCTACACGAAAGGCATTTAGTTGATGAAACTGGAGATAAATTCATATAGTAAAATCAATCGAACGGTTAAAAAGTTTCATCATCTGAAAATATCTCCGCAAATATCGAAATACAGAATTCCGCAGCCGCGCCTGGTACTAACAACTACAGTTAAGTATCCCACCCATGTCATAATTATACATATACTAAACTCATAAATGATCCCGAATTAGCCCGTATCAAAAATCAGTTCCTCTGGCTTCACTGCGCCAGGTGTCTTTTTTCTTTTTTTTATGAACACTTTATTCGAATCATTTATGGTTTGTGGAAAATTTGTAACTGTATGGGCATAAAACATGGTTCAAAGCGCTATTCAATCGAACCAAATGGAGAGGCGAAATTTTGGATAACGAAATTTTGTACGTACACATTTGGGAAGCAAGGGAAGACAATAAGGTGGGTCGCGACCCCAAAATTCTACCACGTTTAACAACGGGTACGGCGACTGGCAGTGGGCACCCGCTGAGTTATAGAGAACGCGTTCCCACTGTCGGCAAGGCGAGAATCACGACGGAGGGGAACGATCGTCCGCCGGGTTCATTTCAGCATCGATTCCAATATTTTCAATAAAGAATTGGTGACCGGGTGTATAAATTTCTCAGTGGATCCTCGATCCACCACATTTTGATAATATTTGGGCTATTTATTTTCGTATGCAATCTGAAAACATATTCAAGACGGATATGATTACTTCGCTCAACAGTAAGTGCGAATGTAGAGTGAGTCCATATGGTACTATAATGGACAGAGCTCGATGGCTTAGCAGCTACTCTATCAGACTATTTACCGTTTTTGGTGTTTCTGAGATGAATACTCTTGATGGCGTATTTTCCATCATCTTCATGACTGAGAGGGAGGGAATAAAAAAGCTAAATCTTTAATTACAAAATCCAGTATGCAGCCTTAACAAGATTTTACACTTTTGACGCGCGGTAATCTTAGCACGCATTTAATTTTTTTTTGCCTCTTCACTACGAGTCTTGGATTCTTATCATTGGTTGACACAATAATCTAGCCGTCACCTGTAACCTTTGAGTTTACTGGGCGACCGGTAGCTCAGTGCGAAGAAGCTTCAGTCTCATGTCTGACTACCGGCGTTTCAGGTTCGAATCTCGTCCACAACGACGTTCGTGACCATGAATGTTTGTGTTGTCTTCCCCCTGTGGTGCGGGGCCACAGAAGAGAAAGATTAAAAGGAAACGAAAAAGAGCGAGAGAAATGAAGCAATTCTGCACAAGGGTGGAAGTAGGAAGAGGAATGTGAGTTTGAAATCTCTCATGTGTCGGCTATATGGACAGGGCGGATGTTCCGGGGTAGAGAGACAAAATGAAATGTTAGTGTCACCATACACTGTCGAACTCGAACACGAACCTAGTACAAGTGGACCGGTTTTCTTCACACCTATGTGAAGTGTGTGTCCAGGTTCGAGTTCGACAGTGTATCTCTCTCTCTCAATTGCCCTAACCCCTTGTGGGGCATAGCGCGTCAACTGTTTCATGTGACCCAGTTGACAATTCTCGGCATAAACTGGTATCGGAGAATGCAGTTGCCAGCATGCACCTCCTGCCCTGCACATCCATGGCCACGAACGTCGTCATGGACGGGATTCGAACCCGAAACGCCGCTAGTCAAATATGAGACTGATGCCTCAACACACTGCGCTACCGGTCGCCCCAGTCGACAGTGTATGGTGATACTTATTGTTCACAAAGGAGAAGTATGAGGGGGGAATGTGAATTTGACATCTCATGTGCGACTATACATATGAACTGAGCGGGTGTTGCCGGGAAGAGGGCGTATGTCTCTCTGTTTACGAGTGGATTTAATTCAAATATATAGTTGTGTTCAGTATATGCGGATTGCTCCTCCATAGATTCTGTGTGCGAGCGATATAATAAGCCACAGTATTTCTCGACTTGTCGCAGGTAGGCAGCTAAATGGGGGAACAGGAGGTGCATGTTGGCAACTGCATTCTCCGAAACTAGTTTATGCCAACGAAACGTCAACTGGGGCGCATGGAAAAGTTGACGCGCTATGACCCACAATGGGTTAGGGCAATTGAGTAGTAGCTAGGATGTGTTTTCATTCGTGTCCGTGTTAATTATTAATCTATTTCAAACCGATGATTCCACCGAGTTAATTTAGAAGTCCACCACCGACTAAAACAAATCCTCATTTACAAGCCGCAATATTACACCATGTAGTCACGCTCCCACGGCAGCCGATCTACGCACCGGAACGACCCGTTCGTCAGCAACTAATACACATACACGGAGCGATCCGTCGCGCGATCGATCGGCCGATGGATCGCCGCAAAATATCGGCTGATCAAAATTGTATGGAACTGTCAAAAAAAATCGTCAAAGATAAACGAATACACGGGCCGATCCATCGGCCGATATCGATATCGGACGACGGATCGGCCGACCGATCGCTGCGTGTATGGCACGTTTTAGGGCCACCAAACTCATTTAACGCTAACAACCACATGGTCCGGATGGCGCAACGGTTAGCACCTTCACCTTCTTTTCGCTGGCCCTGGTGTAGTCTTTTCATAAAAGGTGGTACGTGTCTGTTAAATAAGTACCTATTTTGGGTAAACAACTCTTCGAGCGTGTCGCTGATCACGCACGTCTGTGTACACCGTCACGATCTAGTAAATGAGGATGATGCTAACTTATCTCGAGGCCTTGATCTTCATTGGATTGTTGCGCCAGTTATTTATGTATTTATAAGCCGCAATACTCACCACCTAAGGATCTACAATTCGTCCCTGCGGATCCCTGATTTCGACTCGCAGAACCCGAACCCTGCGCGTCATTCTGACCACCACTGTAGTCCGGCGACGAGTTCTTAACAAATTTCGTGATGGGATAGACCCAGCTGGTGCCCATGTTGGTCAGGTCAGGTAGTGCAAATTGCGGTAGTCCGTCCTTGGAATTCGCCACCGTGATGGGATCGAGCAGTGTGAGTCCCAATCGCATGTGTCCCGACCAGCCACGTTCATTCTTCTCGATCTCCAGCAAGAATATCTCGCCCGGCAGCAGAGGCTTTTCAGAAAATGTCAGCGCGTTTGCAAAGCTCGCTTTGCGAAATGCAACAGTGTTTTCGTCGTACAAAATAATATTGTCGCCGTGGTAGGGATGAAACCGTGATAACATTTTACGCGGACAAGCGGCCATAGTTCGGCAATTGGAACCGAATTTGTCAACAATTGGCACAACTTGACCCGCGCGGTCGTGGGTAATTTCACCCGTTCACCGTCGCGTTTAGAAAAAAACAACTCGGAACGCACTGTGACGAGACGACGACAACACAACAGCGCACGGCAGCACAGAAACGTCCCCGTATTCGCGATATTCTTCTCTGCTTTGACAGGAAGGAATTGCAATCTTAATTGTGCGGATCGGAGCACTGCATTATCAGTAATAGTCCATGGTATATGGGAAGATGACAATAGGTGCGTTACCCGAAAATATCGTGATTTCGGTTCTTATCTATTGCCCCTTCTCCGTGATTTCCGGTGAGCGACACGATTCCCTTGCCTCCATGAATATATGTATTTGGCCCTAACCAGATTGAACGCAGCAGCAGCGGCATCGGCAGTAGCAGCGGTGGCAGCAACAACAACAACAGGTAGATCTGTCGCGATGACACAGCGACCTGTCATCGCCGCTGTGTCATCGCGACAGATCTACCTGTTGTTGTTGTTGCTGCCACCGCTGCTGCTGCGTTCAATCTGGTTAGGGCCTTTCACAGAAACATACGCCAATAATATGGGATATTTACACTTTTGAAAACAATTTCCGAACGAAATGACGATGGAGGACAGACTTTCCGATCACTATACGCACTTTGACGCCAACAAAGAGTTGTTTACGAATGAAGTGACAGAACTTGTCAAGAGCGAACTGTCAAAAACTCTGGGAATCGTTGAAGGGGTAATCGGATCGGAAAAAATTCGTGATACTTATATTACGTTTACACTATCCCCAGATTACTTCATCTGCAGCGTAATCTGGGTGTGGTGAGTTTAAAATTGTATGTATATGACAGTTGCAGATGAAGTCAGCCGGCGCAGATGAAGTAATCTGCGGATAGTGTAAACGTAAAACGTGCCATACACACACCGATCGATCGGCCGATCCGTCGCCCGAAATCGATATCGGCCAATGGATCGGCCTGTGTATGTGGAAATCGCACCGATCGGCCGATCAATTTTGATCTGCCGATATTTTTGTGCGATTTTCGTGCGATCGATCGGTGACGATCGATGGGATAGTGTATGTGATTATCGCAAGTGAATGTCAAATTACCAAATTATTAAATTATGAAATTTCAAGGATTCTTATGATTTAAATGGCACTGCAATTGAAATATCAAATATGTGGTATACGAAAATACCACACACATCCAAATAGTTAACAAAAATTAATCTAGGTTGGATTGGGAGTGAATCATAACCTATTTTTTGAATTGTCATTCGTTATCGCATTGCACGAAAATCGCTCAGTGTGTGTGCAGTGGAGATCGGCAGATATTTTGTGGCGATCCATCGGCCGATCGATCGGACGACGGATCGGATAATGTATGGCGGCTATAATATAATTCTCTTCTCAAAGATTCAGGTAATATTACGTTTATATTACGTTTACACTATCCGCAGATTAATTCATCTGCGCCGGCTGAGATAATCTGCGACTGTCAAATACATACAATTTTGAACTCACCACACCCAGATTACGCTGCAGATGAAGTAATCTGGGGATAGTGTAAACGTAATTTTACACTATCCGCAGATTACTTCATCTGCGCCGGCTGATGTAATCTGCAACTGTCAAATACAT
Source organism: Chloromyia formosa (assembly GCA_964017055.1). Taxonomy (NCBI): domain Eukaryota; kingdom Metazoa; phylum Arthropoda; class Insecta; order Diptera; family Stratiomyidae; genus Chloromyia; species Chloromyia formosa. Next base: position 63,845,837 of record OZ024818.1, read on the forward strand.
ACAATTTTGAACTCACCACACCCAGATTAAGCAGCAGATGAAGTAATCTGGGGATAGTGTAAACTTAATTTTAAACTCACCACACCCAGATTAAGCAGCAGATGAAGTAATCTGGGGATAGTGTGAACGTAATATAACGGTGTCTGAAATCATAGCGTTTCGCAAAGTATCTATGAAACAGTGTCGACACGGTCCAAAACAGTAAGGCCCAAACCAGATTGAACGCAGAATGCAGCAGCAGCGGCAGAAGCAACAACAATAGGTAGAGCTGTCATCCCGACAGATCTGCGTGTTGTTGTTGTTGCTTCTGCCGCTGCTGCTGCATTCTGCGTTCAATCTGGTTAGGGCCTAACGCAGCCTTTGCCTGCGTTCACGTCCAGCAATGTTGTAATTGCGTTTGCAAACAGTTCAACTGATTTTGCTCGCGGAAGCTCCGTTTCGGTTTACGTTTGATCAACCAGACATCCGGGGAAATAAACCAGAAATTTGTCGATTCAATTTCCCCTGTAAACTGTTTGGTAAGGGGTATTAGCGTATTTGGCAGTTCATAGTTGAAATGTGCACCCCTAGGTGAGTCCTACCTTGATCGTACGAGGCGACTAATAGGACCGATCACATGCAGGCAACAACAACACCTCTAGATGAGCCTGCGGCACTGTTCAACATCTTTAGCACCTCCCACAGCTCAGTGTGTGAGAGTGGGTTGCCGGGTCTGGAGACCACCGCCGGATGTAAAAGGAAAGACCATATAAATTTATTTTTCACACTCTAGTGCCACCCAACTCTACCTTTCTCCAGATAGATGTAAAAGAATGGATGTAAGGCCTTATAGTATAATACGCTAAAAGCACTACCCCGCTGGGCACTACTTCTGATGCGGAGTTGAGTGATCCCAGGGCGAATATTGTTCGTGCCAGAGCTCGACGGTTTCCGGTAGCGAGCGCTATGAGGCAGTCCAAGTACACTGTTGAGAATCTGAGGGTTGCAAGTTGACATGCCGAATCCATGACGGGAAAGAGCGAAGAACTAGAGAACGTCATGAAACGGAGAAGGATAGACATTATGTGCGTGCAGGAGACCAAATGACCGAAGTCGACCGAGCTCGTTATTTGACGAATTCCAAATAGTATAAATTGTACTATTATGGAGATTCGAATGATGGGAACGGCGTTGGCGTTATTCTGTCGTCGGCTTTACTTGGCAGCATCGTGAGTATCTCGAAGATAAGCGACCGCTTGATGAGTATCAAATTGGCTATCTGCGGAAGAGTGTGGAACGTCATAAGTGCCTACGCTCCTCAAGTGGGTTTACAGCAAAGTGAAAAAGAGGCATTTTGGAGCGATGCTGACACACTGCTTCAAAGTATACTAGATACCGAGCTGGTTTCTTTCGAAGGAGATTTCAATGGCCATGTGGGAGAATAGAACTGTAATTACGAGGATTGCCATGGTGGGAAGGGTAGCCAATCTACAGCCAGAAATGATAAAGCGCAGGCCTGCATTTTTCGATGGCAATTCCTTTGGGCATCTTCACCGCCATCTTTATCCTCAGGCCGGAGTGTCAAAGTAATGACGTCATGACAAGCAGTGAACCATATGTAAACAAAGTGAAAAACGCGTGCAGTCGACCTCTTGAAATCTGGTGATTTTCGTGCGTAAAAGTGATTTTAGTGTCGCGATTTTAAGTGCAATTGAAAGTAGTGCTTGTCACTGATATTTGGAAGTGAAAACAACGCAAGGTGCCGCGAACTTCCGAACAAAATGAACTGCTCGAAAGTGCGCGAGACATGAGTGTGGTTATGAAAGTGCGACACGAAAAATTTCGCATTTTTCGTTAATTTCCCGGTAATTTGGCTAGTGTGAATGGTGCAGCACTACTCTGGGACGAATCCTTGGGCCGGTGAGTTCAGCGGAAACTCCCGGAAGTGCCCCGAAAAGTGAATTCAAAGTGGTTGTCAAATGACAACAATACAGGTGTTTTCCGGACTTTTCATCGGAATTCATAGGGTAAGTATACATTTTTTGTTGTGCTAAAATTTTAGTGGATTGATGCGCCCCAAAATGCGGATTTTGACGACGATGTTGACGAACCGGACGAAAGTTTCACCGCCAGGCATCTAGTCTTGTCAGATGCAGTGAAACTTTCGTCTGGCTCGTTAACAACGCGTGCAAGACCCGTATTTTGGGGCGCATCAATTCACTAAAATTTTAGCGCAACAAAAAACGTGTATTTATCCTATGAATACCGATGAAAAGGCCGGAAATAACCTGTAATGTTGTCATTTGACAACCACTTTGAATTCACTTTTTGGAGCACTTCCGGGAGTTTCCGCTGAACTCACCGGCCCGAGGATTCGACCCAAGGTAGTGCTGCACCATTCACACTAGTCAAATTGCCGGAAAATTAACGAAAAATTCGAAATTTCCGGTGTCGCACTTTTCTAACCGCGCACTTTTCAATATAACATTTTACTCGATATTTCCCGGCACTTCACGTTTTTTTCGCTTTCGCACGGCACTGATAGCCACTTCTTTTATTTTCACTTAAAATCCCGACACTAAACTCACTATTTACCGGGCGACCGCGCGAGTTCACACTAGGTTGACTGCTTGTCATGTCGTTAGTGCTTTGACAATCAGCTGACACTCCGGCCTGAGAGTAAAGATGGCAGTGGCATCTTCATTGCCATCTAGAAATACAGGCCTCCGCTCATCTGATCGTGTACGTCATCAATTCCTTTGCCAAGGCAGTGACTGCACACGACGATGTTCCCGGCACGACATGTGTATACAACTGGAATTGCGCCAGACGGCATTTTAGTCCTCTAAAAACACACTTTCTGGACACTTGCACCAATTTGGTCGAAGCCGCAGCCCCGGGGATCAGTCGCAGAGTATCGTGCAACAGTTCACACTTGACATTTCCTTTGATGACGCCATCAGTATCCACAATCCAGTGGTCGGCGACTGATGGCGGCGAGTCCCCGGTATTTGTGCGTTCCGTGATTAGTTTTCGTTTTCCGCGTTGAGTGTTTCTTTGTTAGTTAAATTTCATCTAGTGATCCGAGAAAACAAAGACGTGCGCGATGAAAGTGTGTCGTGCGGTCAAAAGATGTATTTTGTCAAGTGTGAACTGTTCCGCGATGCTCTGCGACTGATCCCCGGGGCTGCGGCTTCGACCAAATTGGTGCAAGTGTCCAGAAAGTGTGTTTTTAGAGGACTAAAATGCCGTCTGGCGCAATTCCAATTGTAAACATATGTCGTGCCGGGACACTGCCATCTTTACTCTCAGGCCGGAGTGTCAGCTGATTGTCAAAGCACTAACGACATGACAAGCAGTCAACGAAGTGTGAACGCGTGCGGTCGCTCGGTGAAATATCGCGATAATTGTGTGTAAAAGTGAGTTTAGTGCCGGAATTTTAAGTGCAACTAAAAGAAGTGGCTATCAGTGCCGTGTGAAAGTGAAAAAAAACGTGAAGTGCCGGGAAATATCGGGTAAAATGGTGTATTGAAAAGTGCGAGGTTAGGAAAGTGCGACACGGGAAATTTCGCATTTTTCGTTTATTTTCCGGCAATTCGGGAAGTGTGAATGGTACAGCACTACTCTGGGACGAATCCTCGGGCCGGTGAGTTTAGCGGAAACTCCCGGAAGTGCCCCAAAAAGTGAATTTAAAGTGGTTGTCAAATGACAACATTACAGGTGATTTCCGGCCTTTTCATCGGAATTCATAGGGTAAGTATGCGTTTTTTGTTGTGGTGGAATTTAAGTGGATTGATGCGCCCCAAAGTGTGGATTTTGACCACGATGTTGACGAACCGGACGAAAGTTTCACTGCTAGGCATCTAGTCCTGTCAGCTGCAGTGAAACTTTCGTCTGGCTCGTCAACAACGCGTTTAAAACCCGTATTTTGGGGCGCATCAATTCACTAAAATTTTTGCACAACAAAAAACGTATAATTACCCTATGAATTCCGATGAAAAGGCCGGAAATCACCTGTAATGTTGTCATTTAACAACCACTTTGAATTCACTTTTTGGGGCACTTCCGGGAGTTTCCGCTGAACTCACCGGCCCAAGGATTTGTCCCAGAGTAGTGCTGCACCATTCACACTATCCAAATTACCGGGAAATTAACGAAAAATGCGAAATTTTTCGTGTCGCACTTTCATAACCACATTCATGTCTCGCGCACTTTCGAGCAGTTCATTTTGTTCGGAAGTTCGCGGCACCTTGCGTTTTTTTCACTTCCAAATATCAGTGACAAGCACTACTTTCAATTGCACTTAAAATCGCGACACTAAAATCACTTTTACGCACGAAAATCACCAGATTTCGAGAGGTCGACTGCACGCGTTTTTCACTTTGTTTACATATGGTTCACTGCTTGTCATGACGTCATTACTTTGACACTCCGGCCTGAGGATAAAGATGGCGGTGGCCGGGAACATCGTCGTGTGCAGTCACTGCCTTGGCATGGCCTTGGCGAAGGAAATAATGACGTAACGATCAGCTGAGCGCAGGCCTGTCTATCTAGATGGCGTTGCGATGGTCGTTCGATGCACTGCATTATCACAAGTCAGACGGTTGACAGCGCACAGCTGATGGCTGGTATGTGTGTGTTTCGTGTTTCCCAATTGTAACCTGCTGGACGTCGGAGGAGTCCTCTTGCTGGATTTCATAACAAAAAGTCGCGATGAGATTTGCCGCAGCTCTTTTGGCCAACGCCCGGGCACCCCAACGTGAAGCTGCCGTACCCTTTCAAGAGATCCTACCCTTACGATTGAAAAATCGCGTTAGTGGGAAGGCTGACTCGCAGACTGAGGTAGCCTGCTTGCACGAGATGTCCGTGCTGTTTTCCTGTCTGAAGGATAACGACTTCCAGGAGTCGCTGTGCAACAAGGAAGTGGCCACCTTCAACAAGTGCTACAAACAGTTCATGGATAAGAATTTCCAGGCCAAGAAAGTGGACAACCAAGGAGTCGTTAAACCCGGCAATGATTTGAATTACAAGCAGCTGAATAGGTACATGCGAAGTTATCCGAATCCGTAGATTGTAGGTGAAGTGAGTTGTTAGTTGATTAGTTAATTGCGAAATAAATATTGTAAATTCAAGTTCGATTGTTTTCATGGATTCATTGTTTTGTACATACTTCTTCAATAAAAACCTAGTTTTTGGCCCGTCCCATATAAAAATATAATGGCCGGGCATATACTTAGTCCGATGCATGCTGTACGTTTGTTCGTTCATTTGTGCATCCGGGCACTTCCCGTATTCAAATTTGGTGTGTTGGTTCCTTGTGGCCCCCTGAGCACAAATCGGGGACCGCAATTTTGATCGGCTTGGGCCTGTTCGGTACTGAGATTTCAGTACCGGTACTTGATATTTTCAAGTACCGGTACCACAAGCGGTATCCCGGTACTCACAAGTATTCGTTCAGTACCGGTACTACTACCGGTTTTTTTCAGTACCGGTATTTTAAACCATGAGTCGGTTTTTTTCAGTATCGGTACTCAATACCTGTTCTTTTCAGTACCGGGATCCCGGTACTCAGTACCTGTTCTTTTCAGTACCTAGTCTTTTCAGTACCTGTTCTTTTCAACACCGGGATCCCAGTACTCAGTACCTGTTCTTTTCAGTACCGAGTCTTTTCAGTACCTGTTCTTTTCAACCATGAGCCGGTTTTTTCAGTACCGGGATCCCGGTACTCAATACCTGTTCTTTTCAGTACCGGAAATTACCGAAATTAAGGGTTTTTGTATGAAAATATAACTCGTACGTTGCGCAGGTTATGGCTATGCAATCAAGAATTTTTATATGTGCGTGAGGAGAATGTATGGAAAGCGACGAATATGCTGTAGATGTAGAGTCCTTCGGTGGCATTTTGGCATTTTAAGTCCTTCGGTGGCGAAAAGGACATTCACGAAAGTCAAGTGAAAAATGGGCAATATGGGTGTCATATGTACCGAGGTGAAGAGGCGAATGTCTAGGAGTACTGTAGATGACATTGCGGATCCTTCGTCTACTTGCGCAGCATTTCCTCGAAAATGGTTGTACGGACCAGGACATCGCTCGTCCTATCAACCTATCCCTGGTACTGTCTGTACTTTTGTATGGGTGCAGTATATGGAAAGTTTCAGTAGGAGTTACCAGAAAGCTGCAAGTTTTCGTCTACTCATGTCTTCGGTGAATTCTAAAAATATTCTGGCCCGAAACAATATTGAAAAAATAGCTAAGGCGGCGTACGGGTCAGATACTACTACTTTGCCTTAACCCCTAGTGGGGCATATCGCGTAAACTACTCCTGCGCGCCATCGTACTCTGTTCTGGACAATAGGGCGCAACTCCCCAGCAGATTTACCCAGTGCGCTACCCTCCTTTGCCACAGATCGACGCCATGTGATTCTAGGACCCCCTCTTAGTCGGCCTTGGTTGGAAATGGGGTTCCATTTCATGACGTGCAAAGCAATGCATTTATCACTCTTCCGCAATGTGTGACCTACTCACTGCCATTTTCGCCTGCGTTTCAATTCGTCGATTGGCATCTGCCCCGTACGCCAACTTAGCTCTTCGTTCGATATTGTTTCAGGCCAGAAAATTCTTATAATTCAACGAAGACATGAGTTGACGAAAACTAGCAGCATTCTGGTAACTCTTACTGGAACTTTCCATATACAGTGGATTTCGTTTATAACGACTTCGGTTATAACAACATTCTGGATATAGCGACGTAAATTTTAAGTCCCGGATATGGCATTATTTTTCATACAAATAACGCCGGTTATAACGACTTCGGATATAAAGGCGAGTTTCGACATAACGACGGGTTTTTAAGCAAAAATGGAAACGACGTATAGCGACGAACAAAAATGTTCATTTTCTGTCATTACTGCTAAAATCACTGTTATTTCACATTTAATCTATACAAGTGTACATAGTTTGTTTGTGTCAACTCATTCTTCTGTTTCTAGTTATGAAATAAGACGCAGGCTGACTTGTTGTGCGGATATTTACATTCAATATAGTTCAGTGTATTGTATTTCCTATACGAGTTGCTTGTTGAGGTAAGTTAAATCAGCCTAACTTGGAGACTGATTTTTATTTTTTTCTGCAAAATTGTGATTATTGCATATCCGGATTTTAGAACAGTTTTCAATTTTATTTGACAAACTCTGAACCATACTATGTTCGAAAGATATTTTATTTTGCAAATTAATCTTATGCCAATCAGGGGCTAAATTTTATTTGCCATTTATGTCAATATCGACATTTACACTGTGACCACACTAACACTAGGGGCCAGATCGACTTGATCTGGTTGTGGTGAGTTTAAATTCATATGTATTTGACTGTGTTAGATCAAGTAAACTGGCCAGATTAAGGCTGCGCGCACGTTGGGACATGTTCGCGTGTCGCGTTCACGTGTTTTATGTCAAACGGTTCGAGTCTATGGTTTGCAACCAAAGATGCGAATCTGTCGAATTGACAAATGCTCGGCTGTTGTCGTATCACCAAATTAAGTTCATTGTTGTGTGTTACAGCCAATAATTTAGTATGAAATGTGTGTTTATGCACATCCTACTACTCCCCAGTCGTTTGTTTTGCCACTCAATTCTTACCTAATTATCCATTTTAAAGCACAATAATGAACTCAATTTGTTGATACGATTGTCGTATTTGCCGAGCATTTGTCATATTGACAGATTCGCGTCTTTGGCTGGAAACCATAGACTCAAACCGTTTGACATAAAACACGTGAACGCGACACGCGAACGTGTGCTAACGTGTGCTAACGTGCGCGCAGCCTAAGTCGATCTGACCCTAATGTTGACCCAATGTTAAATTTTTGATTTATGTGGCTCACGTACAGAACAACAATTTTATAAGTTTATGAAATCGAGCAGCCGTGGAGAAATTAAACATTGCCGGATAAATATTTAAACAACTAATATTACGTTTACACTATCCCCAGATTACTTCATCTGCGCCAGCTGAGATAATCTGCGACTGTCAAATACATACAATTTTGAACTCACCACACCCAGATTACGCAGCAGATGAAGTAATCTGGGGATAGTGTAAACGTAATATTAACAGCCATTTTAGTTTAGTTGAGCAAGTTATTGCACAACTTCTCCTTTCAGTCGTGATTTCAGTGAGTGAGTGTCATACGAATTATTGTCCCTACATTGTTAGTTTGTCACACTTCTGTTGCACGTCCTATAGCCAATGGTAAAAAAAAAGTTGTTTGTTACAAACATGCAAATAAAAAAAACTGTCAACCAAATTCCGGATCCGCAAGACAGAAATAGTCTTTAAATTAATATTAGTGTTCGGTCCATTTACAGTGCATTCATTACATCAGTTAAAATGGCACAACTTCCTACGAGGCGAACCTTCACTATCAAAGAAAAGGCCGCAATCATTTGGCGATTGGAAAATGGTGAAACGAATGCTGATTTATGTAAGGAGCTCCAAGTTCAGCATTCAAAAATATCGACGATATGGAAATGTCGCGATAAAATAAAAGAGTGTTTTGAATTCAAGTCCTTAAAAATAAAAAAAAAAATTTTGGAGTACCTCCTATCAGGATAAAGAAAACTCTCTTTTATCATGATTCAAAACACAAAGAAACCATGGAATTCCAATAAGTGGACCCTTTTTGCAGCAGAAGGCCAATGAATTCGCTAGATTACTGGGTAAAACAGATTTTCGCTGTTCAGATAGGCCAGCGGAACGACATTGTTGTAGGCAAGAGGTTCGTGGCGAAGCAGCTAGTGCATCACAAACAAGTTGCTCCAACTGGCTGAAGAACGTTTTTCCGGAGCTCAGAAAAGATTATCGGGGCTCTGAAATATTGAACGCAGATGAAACCGGTTTATTTTTTAAACTCATGCCTGACAGGACCCTAAAATTAAAAGGCGAAAAGTTTGTTGGAGGGAAGCTTTCAAAAGAACGCATAACAGTTTTAATTGCAACGAATATGGATGGAAGCGTCAAACGCAAGTTGCTGGTCATTGGAAAATACAAAAATCCGAGATGTTTTAAAAATGTATTATTATTATTATATACTCTGGGGGATAGCCGAAGCAGACCACTAACATTTGGGTCCCTTTTCGCCCCCTCCCGGTCATCAGTGACTTCCAGATGTCGACTGATAATTGTCGACCTCTTTCTTCATCACTGAGTCCCGTGTTATTGCTAGCATTTGTTTGAAGCTGAGTTCACTCATGGCTTCTACACTTATCGTGTGCTTGCCTGTGATCCTCAACCTCGTGCTAGCCAGTGCTGGACATTCGCACACAATGTGTGCTGCCGTCTCGGCCTCCTCCAGGCATAGCCTGCAAACGTCATCTTCCCCGATTTTCATCTTGGCCAGATGAGCCTTAAAATTACCATGCCCTGTGACCAAGGCAGTTATCCAGCTTAGGGTACTCCGTTTATAGCTAAGTACCTTTCTCGCTTCCCTGCCTAAAGGGCTGGTCATTGCATTCCGAGCTTGTTTGCAAGTGACTAGCTCCTGCCATCTTTGTTGATGCATGGAGTCCATCCACTTCCCAACCTTCGCTCCAATCATGCCGTTCCCCAGAGCAACTCTGGGTTCTGGGCCAACGAAAGGTGCCGCAGATCCCTGTTTTGCTAGGGCATCCGCCGCCTCATTTCCTGTTGTACCTATGTGTCCTTTTACCCACATCAGCGTAACCTCATTTTCTGAGGCACACGTGTTGAGCTTCCGGACACACTCTAGTACCAGTTTAGAGTTTATGTTCGTCTGCTGCATGCGTCTGATCACCGATTGGTTGTCCAGTGCAATAAGGATTTTCTTCCCCCGCACCTGACCTTCAAGCAAGTGGTCCAACGCATGCAACAAGCCAAGCATCTCTGCCTGGTATACGGACACATACTCTCCTAGACTAAGCGCACATGCTAGGTTTAGCTCTTCAGAGTAAACCCCCGCCCCCGCTTTACCGTCCATTAAAGAGCCATCAGTAAAAATGCTGATGTCATTGTACATACACTCATTATGTATGTTTCCATCTGCAATGTGAGTCTTGTGTAGTCTTTCAACTACCCTACGTCTACTCATGCCTTCTACCGGCATTAGAGTCTCCCTGACCTCATCATGAATAATGTCTAGGATGCTCTTATGACCGCTGCTAGTTCCAAAGCGATGCCACATGGCATCCCTTTCCATGCGTATTGCCGAAAGCGCCGCCGTTTTCTTTATAAATAAGTCCAACGGCCGCAGTCCCAGCAATGCCTCCATTGCTCGCGTTGGTGTGGTGCGCATTGCACCACATATGCTTACGCAAGCTATCCTTTGTACCCCATCTAGCTTCTGCTTTGTGGTATTCTGCATGGCTTTTGGCCACCATACCACTGATGCGTAGGCTAGAATAGGTCTTACCATCATTGTGTAAATCCAGTGTGTCGCTTTAGGTGAAATTCCCCACCTACGAGCACACACTCTCTTACATTGATGCAAAATCCTTTTCGCTTTTTGGATCTTTTCATCAACGTGAACATTCCAAGTTAGTTTCGCATCTAAGGCGGCTATTACACTATAAAAGTTCTTTTACAAATATATTTGACGAACGATATTTCAAAAGAACTTTTATGAATGATATTAGCCGCTAAAGGGGGAAGGTGTGCAAGCATATTAGAAAAGTAGTTGAAACAAGCAACGTTCATGTTGCAAATCTTTTCTTAGGCGGCTATTACACTATAAAAGTTCTTTGAAAATAGCTTTCTTAAAAGATATTTGTAAAAGAACTTTTATAGTGTAATAGCCGCCTAAGGTAACTCCTAGATGCTTCACTTCCTTGGACACCTTGATTTCCGAACCAAAAAGCCGTAAGGGTTCGGGTTCTATGTCTTTCCTCTTACGAGTAAAAATCATAGTGTTTGATTTACTAGCGTTTATGGTTAGCTCTTACTCATTACACCATTCTTCGGTTACTTTGAGAGCTTGTCCCATGCAACCTAGAATTGTTTCCATGAACTTTCCACTGACCGTGAGTGCCAAGTCATCGGCGTATCCTACAGTGTGTACGCCCATCGAGTCCAGCTTCCAGAGAAGACTGTCCACGGTGATGTTCCACAGTAGAGGCGAAAGAACACCTCCTTGTGGGCATCCTCGGACTACCTTACCCCGTATTCTGTCACATCCACTGCTAAGATTTACCGCCCTCTGCTTAAGCATAGAGTCGATCCACTTAATTATAATGTAATCAACCCCCCGCTCAATCAGGGCGTTCCTTAGTTTGGTAAAGGAGATTTTATCAAAAGCACCCTCTATATCCATAAAAGTAGACATAGCGATCCCGCCATTGTTAATCTCTCTCTCTGCAACTCTAACAAGTTCATGTAGAGCGGTTTCCGTAGATCTGCCTGCTCTATAAGCATGTTGGCACCTACTCAGAGGACTATACATTAGCGTGGTGTTCTCCAGGTAGTCCACCAACACCTTTTCCATTGTTTTCAACAGGAATGATGTAAGGCTAACCGGCCTGAAGGACTTTGCCTCTGTATAGTCTTTCTTTCCCGGTTTAGGAAGGAAGACCACTTTAGCCTCCCTCCATGCCTTCGGGATGTAGCCTGCTGAAAGACAGGCGACGAATATATTCCGGATCCTATCTAGTAGAGCGCTCATGCCCCACTGTAATAGTGCCGGGAATATTCCGTCCATTCCAGCCGTTTTAAATGGAGCAAAAGAGTTTATAGCACTTTTGACTCCATTTGGAGTTATTATCCTCTCAGCTTCTTGTTGACTTACCCCACCAGCTCCCATGTTAGTTTGAGGCCATGGTTGGTCTGACTTGAAACTTCCAGGAAAATGTACCTCCATCAGGGCCTGCAACGTTTCTTCCACTGTTTCTGTCATGGAACCATCAACTTTGCGTATCAGCCCCATTTTCGAAGCAGTGTCTTTCGATATCATCTTCTGTAATCTGCATACTTCCGACGTATCCTTCATGCTAGAGCAGAATTCCCTCCACGTATTTCGTTTCCGAAGACGTAAGGTTCTTTTCAGCTCCCTCTTTTTATCCTTGTATAGTTCCCAAGAGTGAGAGTCTCTCTCCCTCATGTAACGGTTAAAGGCTTTCCTTGTCTCTTTTTTCATAGACTCCAGTTCCCTACTCCACCATGGTGTTGGGTCCTTTTCGTCCACTACTGTGGAGGGACAAGCGTGTTCGAAGGCGCGATTAATAGCGGAGTTCAGTTGTTCCACTGTTCGCTCTATCTCGACCGTATTCCGAGGTATTCCGTCTTGAATATCCTCGACTTGTTCCAATAAATATGTCTCGTACTTAACACGATCAGTATTTTTTGGCACTCTTATACGTTTGCGTTCGCTACTCCGTTTTCTGCCATACAGAACTTCAAACTGGATAGCCCTGTGATCAGACATGGTTAGCCTGTCCACCACTCTCCAATTCTGAACTCTGTCAAGCATATTAACAGAGCTTAGGGTAATGTCGATCACTTCAGCCCTTCGTGCATCCACGAAGGTGGGAGCGACCCCCTTGTTTGCTACCAGCAGATTGTACTTTTCCACAAATTCTAGCAGCTGCTGTCCTCTGGGATTGTCATCTGTGCTGCCCCACACAGTGTTGTGCGCATTGGCATCACAGCCTATGATCAGGGCCATATCTCTTTCTTTACAATACCTTACCAGATTTTCTACTTCCTCTGATGGAGGTGGTTCTGGTGCATCATAAGGGAGATATGCTGATGCAATTAGGAATGATCCTGCACCACTGCCGATCATTACTACCGTAAGATCAGGCGAGCAGAGATGCATCATTTGTACTGCACGTATTCCATGACGCACCAGGATGCATGTCCTTATTTTACCGTCCACCTGTGCATGGTACAGATTTGCGGTTTGTTGTGACAAACCCCTAATTTTGTTTTGTAAAATCCAGGGTTCCTGTATTAAAGCTATGTCCAGTTTCTCTTCATCAAAGCATCTCGTCATCATCGCTGATGCCGCTTTACTATGATGAATATTCAGCTGGCACACAGTTAGTGTTTCTTTGTTCGGGCCCGCCACCATCCCTGATAGTCAGCAGATTGAACGTTGATCAGAGTGCACGTTGTCAGAACTAACCTCTCCGCGCCTTCTGGCGCGTCATTGTCCGCTCCAACAACGCCTCCCTTCTCCCCTGGAGCGTCTTCTTCAGAGACTAACCTCTTCAACCCTAGCGAGTCGTCGCTGTCCGTCTCATTGGAATTCCTCCAGCCACTTTCTCCAAGAATGTCTTGATGTATTTTCATATTCTTGTTTTTATTTATTGATTCAGGTTTGGGTTTCCCGTTCTCGGACCACAGCCGAGGCAACTGCCAGTATATTGCTTCCCGCTACTCCCCGCCCCTATAGGAACATTATGACGATCCGGCCGTTCTTTCCTCTCTTTGTGCCGCGAAGCAGACTCCCTCGCGACCTCCCGAAAGTTCTGTAGGCGTTCATGCCACTCTGCACCTGCTACCCTTGAAGCAAATCAAGGTTTCTCTCCTAGTCTAACAGATCGCTACTCTGTAGACCGCGGTTCAACAGGTGCAAGAAAGGAGCAAAGTGAAGTGTTGGATCCGGAACCCCGCAGGTAAACTTTCACCTCAGTCACCAGCTCCAACCTCACACCTGGTCGCCGTGTCACCTATGCAGAGAGTTTCATAGGCGCCCCTCTGCCAACGTACGGTCGGGGAGACAGTTTACACTACCCATACAACTGGTTATGTAAGAACATTAGCAGTGGATTACCAAGCGAATAAGAAAGCGTGGATGACAACCGAATTGTTCGAAAAGTCTTTATGTGCTTGGGATTTAGAATTGAGACGAGAAAATCGAAAAATTCTTTTATTAGTGGATAACTGTTCTGCCCATCCACACATGGAAAATCTGTCAAACATCAAATTAGCATATTTACCACCAAACACAACGTCTATAATACAGCCCATAGATCAAGGCATAATAAAGTCCTTTAAAACTCACTATCGGAAACTGTTAGTATTGAAAATGATTAATCATATTGAACTATCCACAGCCTCCTTTAACATTAGCTTACTAGATGCCATTGAAATGATAGCAACTGTATGGTCAAGAGTATCATCCGAGACGATTAAAAAATGTTTCATTAATGCTGGTTTCGCTAAAGTTTCGACAGTTGAATTAGACAGCTTGTCACTAGAGCAGTGGGTTCGACAAGTAGAAACAATGGAAAATTGCACTGGCTCGGCGACTTATATTGACGTTGATAACGAAATCGTTACATCTGGCGATTTTACAGACATGGAAATTATCGAGAATGTGGCTTCAGCAACTCTTAACGATGTTGGCTCACCTGATGACGAAGAAGGAAATGTGACAGGTGAATCATCTGAGCACGTTCCTTCAGTAACCGAAGCAGTACACGCCATAGCGCAGTTAAAAAGATACGCTTTATTTGGTGAGGATAAATAATATATGTCAGTATTCAAGGAAATCATTGAAAATCTTATGTTATTGTTATGTGAATTATTGAGAACAGAGACTTTATGTTAGCATTAACTGAATTTTATTGTTTATTTTCTAGTATATCATTTATAAATAAAACGAAATGTTTTATGTACCTAGTGTACCTATGAATATGAAGATGTTTGAAATTGTTCGGAAATAACGACATTCGGATATAGCGACGTATTTTGTTCGGTCCCTTCACCGTCGCTATAAGCGAAATTCACTGTACTGCTACCATACAAAAGCGCAGACAGTATCAGGGAGCGAAACAGGCCCAGCTTGGTTTTGATGCTGAGATAACTGCTTTGTCAGATTTTGGACAGCATGCCGTATTCGCATTTAGCCTGGTTGATACAACGAGCGATGTCCTGCTCCGTATCATCTTTTTCGGCTACAATGCTTCCCAGGTAGACGAAATTGTCTACTTTTCCACAGGTTGCTCATGAATATTGATGGCAATAGGTATCGAATTTCTTTTTCGCAATGTCGGGCTAAGAACCTTTGTATTGTTGGTATTAATCTTTAGCCCAACCCACCCATTTCGCTTCACTGCCAAAAACATCCTTTTTCGAACGTCCTTGTCGACACCGGAGGACTCTAAATTCCATTTACACTGCCCCCGGATATTCACTTCTTCACTCAGGTTCATATTACACCCATATTGCCCATTTTTCACTTGACTTTCATGAATGTCCTTTTCGCCACCGAAGGACTTAAAATGCCATCTACACTACTCCTAGACATTCGCCTTTTCACCCCCATTCATATGACACCCATTGCCCATTTTTCGCTTCACTGCCAAAAATATCCTTTTTCGAATGTCCTTATCGCCACCGAAGGACTCTAAGTGCCATTTATAGTGCCCCCGGACATTCGCCTCTTCACCCTGGTTCATATGACACCCATATTGCCCATTTTTCACTTGACTTTCGTGAATGTCCTTTTCGCCACCGAAGGACTCAAAATGCCATCTGCACTACTCCTGGATATTCGGGTGTCCACCCCGATTCATATGGCACCCATATTGACCACATTTCGCTTCACTACCAAAAGTATCATTTTTCGTATGTCCTTATCGGCACCGAAGGACTCGAAATGCCAGGCATAGTAGTCCTAGGCATTCGCCTCTTCACGCCGGTTCATATGACACCCATATTGCCCATTTTTTACTTCACTGCCAAAAATATCCTTTTTCAAATGTCCTTTTCGCTCCGAAGGACTCGAAATGCCATCTGCTGTACTCCTGGCAGTTTGCCTCTTCACCCCGATTCATATGACACCCATGTTACCCATTTTTCGCTTCACTACCAAAAATATCCTTTTTCGAATGTCCTTGTCACCACCGAAGGACTCTAAGTGCCATTTATAGTGCCCCCGGACATTCGCCTCTTCACCCCGGTTCATATGACACCCATATTGCCCATTTTTCACTTGACTTTCGTGGATGTGCTTTTCGCCACCGAGGGACTTGAAATGCCATCTACACTACTCCTGGACATTCGTCTTTTCACCCCGATTCATATGACACCAGTTGCCCATTTTTCGCTTCCCTGCCAAAAATATCCTTTTTCGAAAGTCCTTGCTGCCACCGAAGGACTCTACATCTATAGCACATTCGTCTCTTTCCATACATTTTCCTCACGTACATAGAAAAATCCTTTATTGCATAGTCACAACCTGCGCAACATACGAGGTATATTTTCATACAAAAACCCTTAATTTCACACTCACACAAATCGCAAAGGCATTGCGAAAATAAAGATACTCGTATTTTCCCAAAGCACCACCAAAAGATGCTTTGCAAAAAAAAAGATTTTCAACATCTTTGGCTGCCGTGTTCAATCATCAATCATGAATATCAGCTATCGACCGATAGTCCCGATAGTTATTCGAATAACAATCGACCGATAGTCCCGATAGTTTTTCGAATAACTATCGATAGTAAAAACTATCGAATAACTATCGGGACTATCGACCGATAGTTTTTACTATCGATAGTATCTCCAGACGGTTAACCGCTCATAAACTGCCTGAACCACGATACGGAGGAGATAAGAGTTTTCCCAACATCATCTCAAGCGGGTCTATCTTGAGGCGCGTATGAACCTGAATTGACAATTTATGTTATTTTTAGTTTTAAATAAACTGTTTTTTGGCCATAACTTCTAAAATATAAGGAATTTCGCATTTTTGACACCATTTTCGCCCCCCTTAAAATCCCCCATCCGGGCTGAGAAGCTATTTTTTTTTTTCAAAATTAATTGTCAATTGTAGTAGTCACGATTAACAATTAATTAATTGGCACTTAAAAGTGATCCTCTAAGCCGGGCAACATAATAGCGAACCTGAATTTACAATTTATGTTATTTTTAATGCAGCCACAAACATTCAATTTCAATTTTTTCATCACACACTTTTCATTCATGCACTTGCCACAAGCCACGCGCACAACCATAAACTCGTATGGTTCTCCCAATGAAGAAGAAGACACAGGAAGTAGTCATATTGAAAAATTTGGGAACCATTCGCCTATATGTGGTTGTCACACGACCACTATTACATTTTAACAAATGGCGTAGGTGATGATAATTTTGGGGACTGGAAAAATTTGGTGCGAGTTTCGACATTTATTAGGCCGGCCGCATCTTGGACGTAGGCAGGGCAGCGCGCACATAGCATTGTTGTTGTAACAATTGCCAAAATCTGAATTTACAACAACAATGCCATGTGCGCGCTGCGCTGCCCTGCCTACGTCCAAGATGCGGCCGGCCCTATTGTTGCAAGTATGAATATTGTTTAAAGTTCGCAACAGACGATCGATCAAACCGTTCGTGACCACCATCGAACCACATGAACTTCATAGGACGTGCTGAATGAAATTTTCATCACTTCCACTTTTTTATAAACGTTTTTAGGGCAGATGCAGTCGCTATGGTGCTCAGTTTATTTTATATGTATTAATATATTCGCCACAGCAATCGTACCGAACCGTTCGTCACTACACGTAATTGAGAAAGTAATTTCACACTACAGTCGAAGTCACTTGATTTGGCGGGTTATGTGAACAGCAAAATCACATTTGTATGGATCTCACATTTTCATACAAAATTATCTGACCAGATTTGGCCATTTCTAATTAATTGACCATTAGTAAAGACAAAACTTTCCAACTTCTTTCAAGTGGTCACCCACACATCACACTTTAAACGCTACGCCACTGAAACAAAAGTAAATCAGCTGATAACCCACGTGGGCAGCTTTTATTTTTATTTGATGGCTGATGGACCGCGAGCAAAAACATTTAGTTTCCGAAAAAGATCTTTACACTATAGGAATTTGAAAATCATAGAGCGAAACTACACTAAATTTCGAAAGCAATCAGGGTATTTGCCTGAGAACCGACACTCAACTTTGTCGAGAATTCCATCTGTTTCGCGCAAACTGCAACTGCACACCATATTTCAGTGATATTTACACGATTTTGCACATTGAATCAACTTACTGTGTACACTAAATCGACACTGAAACATTAATTTACAGTTCCGGTGGCAATTACAATTAAACTAACCGCGTTTTCACTCAAAAAATCAATCAATTTTCACTGATATCACACAATTGGGTTTCAATCAGCACGAAAATGACGTCTAAAATTGTCATCAAAAGTAGAAACAGCTGATGGTAGCCAAAAAAAGAAAACAACAGTTTGGTTCCCTACACATACAGCTCACACATACGTTGGTCTCCATCCTCTTCTTTTGTATATCAATGGGGTAGACAACCAAAAACACCAGTTAACACCCGAACAGGAGGTTACTCTCAATGCCATCATCTCCAACTTTCCTTCCTACTCCAAGGAAGGACTGGGGCGAACAACGCTTTTTAAGCACTCCATCGACGTAGGCGATAATAAACCTATCAAGCAGCGTCATTTCGCTGTTTCGCCCGCGGTTGACAAACTGCTTTTTGCGGAGTTGGACCGCATGTTGGAGATGGGGGTCATTAAGGAGTCACAAAGCAGCTGGGCTTCACCCGTAACAGTGGTCGTCAAACCTGGAAAGGTACACATGTGCCTTGATGCGCGTAAGGTTAACAGCGTCACCGTGAAGGATGCGTATCCGTTGCCCCTCATCGACGGAATCCTCAGTCGGCTGCCCAAGGCCGAATTCATCAGCAGTCTTGATTTGAAAGACGCCTTCTGGCAAATTCCGCTCGATGAGGAGTCGCGTGGTAAGACTGCATTCACGGTTCCAGGACGACCACTCTACCAGTTCGTGACTATGCCATTCGGGTTATGCAATGCCCCTCAGACGATGCAACGTCTCATGGATAAGGTCATACCAGCTGATCTCCGCCACCAAGTTTTTGTCTATTTGAACGACCTTCTGGTAATATCCGAGACGTTTGAGGAGCATTGCATCCTACTCCGACGAGTAGCTCAATGCTTACGTGATGCTGGACTTGGACTCACACTAAATGTGGAGAAAAGTCATTTCCTGAGGAAGGAAGTTAAGTACTTGGGCCATATTATTGGGCACGGAACCTTGCAAACCGATCCAGACAAAGTGGCTGCGATCGAAAATTTCCCACTCCCGAAGTCGATACGACTGCTTCGACGCTTTTTGGGAGTGTGCGGCTGGTACCGTCGCTTCGTACCAAATTTTGCTGCCGCGACTGCTCCGTTGACTGACATGTTGCGGAAAGGTCATTCGTTTCCGTGGACTGAGGAGGCTCTACACACATTTAATGCGCTCAAAAAGAGCCTTTCCTCCGCCCCCTTTCTACACAGCCCGGACTTTTCCCGCCCGTTTTCAATTCAATGTGACGCGAGTCAAGACGGGATCGGTGCGGTGCTAGTCCAGATTACGGATGGGGGCGAGGAAGCCCCAATTGCGTTTATGTCGCAGAAACTTACGACCGCCCAACGCAACTATACTGTCACGGAGCAGGAGTGCCTTGCAGCAGTGACGGCAATACAGAAGTTCCGGCCTTACGTGGAAGGTCTGGAGTTCGAAGTCGTCACTGACCACGCCTCCCTCAAGTGGCTAATGAGTCTACGAGACCTGCACGGTCGACTAGCTCGTTGGGCACTTAAACTGCAAGGCTATTACGGATTTTCTTGACGGTTCCGAGCGGCCTCGGAACCCACTACAGGCGTCTCCCCTCTTAAGCTCGGCAGAAACCTCCGCCGGGATTCGAACAGGCGTTCGAGGCGCTCTTCCTCCGCGAGGATTGCCAGAGCCACGCCCCGGTTAGTAGCCCTCCGGTTCGAATCGGCGAGGAACTGAACGGTCTCAGTACCACGGCTCGTCTCGAGCTCGAGAAGGTAACCCTGTCAGCACCGTGGCCGAGGTAACGCCCCATTCACCCACGTCGTTTCCACCACACTCGCTCTACGGAAAAGTTGATTGGGGACCCCCCTGCCAGCCTACTCAGTGAGACGAGCGTGGGCGCCACGCGTTTCAAAGGGGGATCCTTCCTTGGGGCGCGGCGGGCCGAAACGCGAAATGCCGCGCACCGGCAGTCAACCCTTCACGGCGGCCAAAACGACGCGATGCCAATCACAATCTGGACTGCGCAATTAGTTGGGGACTTAGTTGCGCACTCCTGAGTCCCCCACGATCCGCGAATATCACCCCTCGAGCACCGGATTAAACACACTCTTTTCGGCGATACTTCACATTTAATTTTCGCAAAAAAAACTTAGTCTACACGTGCCGGCCGTCACTATACAGATTTCTTAATTTCCGCACTTAACATCTAATTACATACCTAGCTATATCGTTAGATACCTGTCGGGGCGGCTTCGTACACTCCTACCTAATCCTGCTCCTCCTTGAGATTTTGAATCGTTTCCCGCTTCGTACTGTACTTCCGATCTCCACCGCTGGGAGATGTCGCGTGTCGTTAGCGGCGCTGATTGTTACCTCGCTGATTCCGCGGCTGTTGCGCAATCCTTTCTCGGTTCGGTACCCGGCTGTCGCTTCGCACTGTGACTCGGATAGCAGTGACTCCGATATCCACCGCTGGAAGATGTCGCGTGTCGTTAGCGGCGCTGATCGTTCCTTCGCTGGTTCTGCGGCTGTTGCGCAATCTTCTCGTTTTCGCGGTGCTTCCCCGATTCAAATTTCCTTCTGCCGCCGTGGCGATTGGTCTCGTTCCCTTGTCTGATGTCTGTTTCGATCGTGACACAAAGCAGAAAGAGAGTTAGATACTTCCTTTTCTTGACTCGTCGGTGGCAACCAACATCGTCTCGATGTGGGCCCGTGCGGGATATTTACCTGTTTCGATCGTGACACAAAGCAGAAAGAGGGTGTCCCGTAAGGGTCCTCGTCCTTTTAACGACTCCGGAGTACGGTATCTTTCCCATTCTCACCTCGAATTGGGGTGGGGAGAAGTTCTTACGTTGAGCGACGACTGTGGTGATTTGTCCGTAATATGACGTATGTTGCTCAGTTTTGGACACCGCATATTCAAACCACCCGTGTTGCCATCGGTGTCAGCGGATCTCAAACCGTCGCGTTGCTTTTGGAACGGCAAACAGCTGACGTGCCCACTTCCCCGTGTGTTGTGACGTTTCGGGATTGTTTGTTTTGTCAGTGAAGTAAGTATTTCTCTTCGCATGTACCGCGGAATGATCCTTTTGTGTTCACGCAGCCGTGACTGCAAATGCCAACTGCGCGCACCTATCGTCCTATCGCGGTGATGATGACTGTCGTGGAGGAGGAATTCCTAACCAGGTAAATACACCTACCTATATGCCGCCACTAAACCTATGCCACCCCCTTATCCTACAACTGCTACTTCCTAACTTATTCTATTACATATTCCGATGCTTGAAATGTGATTATGTATTTATCCATTCGTGTATATTTTCCGTTTCATCTTAGGGCCGTGAATTCGTGACAAGGCTTTAAATTTTCGATCCGACATTGCAAAGGCAGTGATCACGTAGTTCCAGATGCCTTATCGTGAGTGCATGAAGGCGATGTCGCTGAGATCGCATCCCAGAATGACACCTCACTGGCAATCGATCTCAGCTCACCACATTTTCAGTCTCCGGATTATCTCGGTCTGATTTCCAAAATCAAGGAAGACCAACAGCTACTTCCTGATCTCCGGGTAATCGACGGATTTGTCTACAGACGCTGCGAACATGCGAGCGGTGACAAAATCCAAGAGGAGATGTCATGGAAGTTGTGGGTTCCAATAGAGTTGACAGAAGACGTGATCCGGAGAGCACATGACCATCCACTTTGTTCTTATGGTGGATTTGGCAAAACGTTGCGGAGACTCCGGATCCTATTCTATTGGCCCAAAATGAATAGGCAGGTGAAAGACTTTGTGTCGCAGTGCGAGGTTTGTAAGTCGACCAAAGCACCTAATAAACGCCCCAGACCACCGATGGGTGTGCCTCCTATTCCCGATCGCATGTTCCAGCGACAGTACGTCGATCTGATCGGTCCTTATCCGCGTTCCAAGACTGGAAATGTGGGAGCCATTGTTGTCTTGGATGGTTTGTCAAGGTTCATTCATCGAGCCCATCAAGAAATTCACTGACAACATCATTGCAGACTTTCTAGAACAGCGGGTGTTCCATGTTTTCAGGGTTCCGGAAACCATTGTTACTGACAACGGAGTGCAATTTAGGTCCTCTTTATTCAACACTTTGTTAAACCGCTATGGGGTCAAACACTTCTACACTGCTCTCTATTCCCCACAAACTAATGCGTCCGAACGGGTCAACCGGTCGTTGGTGGCTGCCATTAGAGCTTACGTCAAGCCACATCAAAAAGATTGGGACGCTAATATATCACAGATCAACTGCGCTTTAAGGTCTGCGTACCATTCCTCTATCGGCTTTTCTTCCTACTTTACACTCTTCGGTCAGACGATGCTGCTGCACGGTAGCTCTTATGAATTACTTCGTCAGGCAAAAATGTTGTGCGACCCTAGTGCCGCAATAGCCCTCGATGTCAGACTGGATTTGGTTCGTCACCAAATCCAAAAGAATCTGGAATCGGCTGCCCAAGTAAATGCCAGGACGTATAATTTACGAGCCAGGCCAGTAAAGTTCAAGGTGGGAGATCTAGCGTACGTCCACAACTTTGCACAAAGCAGTGCAGCAGACCATTTCAATGCGAAATTAGTTCCCAATTCCATGCACTCATAATAACACACCATACTTCCTCTTTTCGACAGCATATCATTCAGCTGAATCTTCACTACTGACACAAGTAGTGACGATTCACCTGTGTTGTAATGTGCCCACCTTCATAGCAACCATCTCTGTCGTTACATTTTTGAATTTTTTTGCCGCCATCGCCATCTTGGAATTGAGTGGGTAACGCTCCGGCCATTTTGCTTCAAAAACGCAAAAACGCTTTCCGGTGGGAGAAAGTTTAATGTAATTATGAAAATATTACCGCATTAATGGTAATTTTATTTTTCATAAATACATTAAATTTTAGCCTACCGGACTGGTTGAAAAAAATCGGACAATAAAATGTCTGGGCGGTCAAAACATAAAAAAATGTTGTAGTAAAAAGATAAGCAACAACACTATTGAAAACTGTACTACGCATTTATTAAATCATGATGTTACAAGCTGGCCGATCTTAACAGCTAGAGACGCGGACCTCGACTGACGCGCAAACCATATGGTGTTGCGAAATTCAATTTAATGCTCCTCGCTAACGATGTCAACGCCATGGTGTGGCGCGGCGTTGAATTGCCGAAGTATCGTCGTCAGCTGGTCGCTACAGGTACTCCCCCCGTAGTGCCATTGCCGCGTCTGGCAATGCGCACGATGTTGATGCGGTGCGGGAATACGACGAAGTAGCAGCTTGTTGTGGCGATGGGGTCCATGCGGTCAGCGTAGCGGTTGCAGCGGCTCGACGTGTCGGGAGCAGGCTGCGGGGTGGCAGGGGCTCGACTTGTCGGGAGCGGCGGCTCGACATACCAGAAGCGGGCTGCGGGGTGGCAGGGGCTCGGCATGCCGGGAGCGGGCTGTGGCTACGATGCTGGTGGCTGTCAGTCACTGTGGCGGTTAGGCGGGCGTGGCGTAGTAATCCACGGTAGCGCCATGTGTGCCGTGCTGCGGATGTTGCGGGTGCGCGCAAAGTGGGCGCGCATGCTGCGAATGCGTCTATTGATGCGAGTGCGGAGTGCAGGCGCTCCAGTTGCTGAGCGCGAGGTGCTGACGCTCCGTGTCAGTGTGCGGTCCGGTTGAGTGAGCGCTCCGGATGTGGTCTGCTGGTGGCGGCTAGGCGGGCGTGGCAACAATCCACGGTAGCGCCATGTGTGCCGTGCTGCAGATGTTGCGGGTGCGCGCAAAGTGGGCGCGCATGCTGTGTTGCTGGGGCACCGCTGTGCTGCTGGGGCGCCGCTGAGTTGCTGGAGCGCAGCTGTGTCGCTAAGTTGCGGGGGCGCCGCTGAGTTGCTGCGGGTGCGGGGGCGCCATGTGCTGCGGGCTGTGGCCGCTCGGCGGTCGTGGCGACGTAGTCCACGGTAGCGCCGGGCGGGCGGTTACTGTTGGGGCGCCGTGTGTCGTTGAGGCACGTGTGGGGCGGCGTGCGTGCCGGGACGGCGTGAGTCTCTAAGGTGCGGTGTACTGGCGCTTCCTGTGCCGATGCGCGGTGTGCGGGCGCTTCGTGGGCGGGGGCTCTGTATGCTGGGCTGCGGTGTATGGGCGCTTTGTGTGTGAGCGCTTTATGCAGGCGCTCCGGATGCTGGAGCGAGATGTGCGGGCGCTTTGTATGCTGCAACGCTGTATGCAGGCGCTCCGTGTGCTGGGGCGCGATGTGCGGGCGCGATATGCGGGCGCCTTGTGTGTGAGCGCTTTATGCAGGCGCTCCGGATGCTAGAGCGCGATGTGCGGGCGCTCGGTGTGCTGCAACGCTGTATGCAGGCGCTCCGTGTGTGAGGGCGCGGCGTGCAGGCGCTCCGGATGTTGGGGCGCAGTATGCGGGCGCTCCGGATGCTGGAGCGCGGTGAGCGGGCGCTCGGTGTGATGAGGCGCGGCGTGTTAACCCGGGACTAATGTCGAAGCGCGCGATACAAAAATGGTCTCGGGGAGTCGAGGTCGGCAGGCACTCGCGACACGAAAACTAAACGCGTGTTCGTTTGCGGGGTCACCAATTGTAGTAAAATGATAAACAACAACACTATTGAAAACTGTACTACGCATTTATTAAATCATGATGTTACAAGCTGGCCGATCTTAACAGCTAGAGACGCGGACCTCGACTGACGCGCAAACCATATGGTGTTGCGAAATTCAATTTGACGCTCCTCGCTAACGATGTCAACGCCATGGTGTGGCGCGGCGTTGAATTGCCGAAGTATCGTCGTCAGCTGGTCGCTACAACATTGTAGCAACAATGAATTTCGCAACACCATATGGTTTGCGCGTCAGTCGAGGTCCGCGTCTCTAGCTGTTAAGATCGGCCAGCTTGTAACATCATGAACTAATAAATGCGTAGTACAGTTTTCAATAGTGTTGTTGTATATCTTTTTGACATGGATATGTCTTATAGCTGGGGGTCATCCTAAAAATCTGTCCGTCACACGAAATGTCTGTTTTTCTACTCGGGGGTCAGAAGAGGAAACAAGCCCATTGAAAATTTTTCTTTTCTGGTTGTGCATGTCGTTTGAGTGAAGTGGTCGCTGTGCATGGCTGTTGCTTGTTGATCCGCGCGGGCGGTGCGCTTGCGGGGATCCTGTGTGTACATGTTGGGATGTTGATTTGATAGCGATAAAGGTTGACGTTGTGGACGGCAAAAAATAACACAGTGTACGGGTGAACGGGCGGACTTTCAATAACCTTCAATTTCCGCCAATTCCCATTCATCATTTAATAAAATAGCCCGTGAATCACTAGGGTCCCAGAAAAAGTAGCAAGTAGTCAATTCGACTAACATTTGGACATGCGCAGACGCAATTTGAGAGAGTGTACATAGTTCCCGCCCCCCGAAGATGAGCGAGAGCGGATGAAGTTCATTCGAGCCAAATCGGGTGATCCAGCGACTGTGTTTGTGCATTCGCAATGGCGGCGATTTGAGGTCTGACTGGTCCACAATGTGGGCTCCCACCACACGTGCAATAAACATATAGAACAAAATGGCGGATTTATACTAGGCGAGTTAGAATCTCTCAAGTCCCCAAATAAAGAAATATTCGTCGCAGGATGTTATATGTTATGATGTACATTCAGAGGTCTGCAGAAGATCAAATGCTCCCTTCAGCAAAAATTCCAAAATGTTCAAAATGGCTGGAATCCAAACAAATAAAATAGCGCGCGTTGTACTACATATCTGAATCAATAGGGTCCCCGAAAAAGTAGCAAGTAGTCGGTTCGACTAACATTTGGACATGCACAGACGCAATTTGAAAGTGTGTACATTACATAGTTCCCGCCCCCCGAATATAGAGAGCGAGAGCCATCGCGGATGAAGTTCATTTTATCCAAATGGTTGTGCATTTGCAATGGCGGCGATTTGAGGTCTGACTGGCCCACAATGTGGGCCCCCACCACACATGCAATAAACGTATCATAAAACAAAATGGCGGATTCGTACTGCGCGAGTTAAAATCTCCCAAGCCCCGAAATAGAGAAATATTCGTCGCAGGATGTTATAGTTCCTGGCAGCTCATCGTGACATGATGTACATTCAGAGGTCTGCAGAAGATCAAATGCCCCCCCCCCCCTTCTGCAAAAATTCCAAAATTTTTCTTTTGCATTCTCTTTGTGCGTGTGTTGGAATGTTTGCCGGACACAATCGCATAGAGTCGCACGCGTTACTTGAGAAACGGATTGTGTGTGCCGGACCCGGACTGTTGATTACGGGTAAAGGGGCGGGATGAGACGGATAGTGTGGGAGCGATTTTACAATAGATACACAAACACAATACACGTCCGATTGGGAAAAGATGGTGAGAAGCGTGATTGCGATTAGCAGAAACGTACTGAGAGAAATGTCGATAGGCTGCAGTCTGCAAACTGTACCGAACGGGTAGATGGAACAGGTAGATGGAACAGGGTGCACGAGAGGAGGTGAATATTGCACTCACGCGATGCAAACGAAAACGAAACGATCCCGCGAGAGAAAGGAGCCCAAGCGGACAGGGCAAAGCAAAGCAGAATTTATGACGAGTATCTACACTGCCACCAGATACATGGGTACATGGATATGTCTTATGCCTACCGAAAGCGTGGGACGTGTTTTTTCGAATGATTTCATCCAATATAACTATACTGGGATCTTTACAAAACTTACGTCGACATCTTCAACAGAACAGGTTCCACGCAGTCGGTAGTCATAGACATATCCATGTTCCGATGTATCTGCATGCAGTGTAGATACTTTGAATCTTTTTCTACAATTGGTGACCCCGCAAACGAACACACGTTTAGTTTTCGTGTCGCGAGTGCCTGCCGACCTCGACTCCCCGAGACCATTTTTGTATCGCGCGCTTCGACATTAGTCCCGGGTTAACTCGCCGCGCCTCATCACAACGAGCGCCCGCTCACCGCGCTCCAGCATCCGGAGCGCCTGCATACTGCGCCCAACATCCGGAGCGCCTGCACGCCGCGCCCTCACACACGGAGCGCCTGCATACAGCGTTGCAGCACACCGAGCGCCCGCACATCGCGCTCCAGCATCCGGAGCGCCTGCATAAAGTGCTCACACACAAAGCACCCGCACATCGCGCCCCAGCACACGAAGCGCCTGCACACAGCGTTGCAGCATACAGAGCGCCCGCACACGAAGCGCCCGCACACTGCGCATTGGCACCGGAAGCGCCAGTACACCGCACCTTAGAGACGCACGCCGCCCTGGACACACACGCGCCTCAACGACACACGGCGCCCCAACAGTAACCGCCCGCCCGGCGCTACCGTGGACTACGTCGCCACGACCGCCGAGCGGCCACAGCCCGCGACACATGGCACCTCCGCACCCGCAGCAACACAGCGGCGCCCCCGCAACTTAGCGGCGCCTCAGCCACAAAGCGGCGCCCTCGCAACTCAGTGGCGCCCCGCAACTCAGCAACTCGCGGCGCTCCAGCAACTCAGCGGCGCCCCAGCAGCACAGCGGTGCCCCAGCAACACAGCATGCGCGCCCACTTTGCGCGCACCCGCAACATCTGCAGCACGGTACACATGGCGCTACCGTGGATTGTTGCCACGCCCGCCTAGCCGCCACTAGCAGACCACATCCGGAGCGCTCACTCAACCGGACCGCACACTGACACGGAGCGTCAGCACCTCGCGCTCAGCAACCGGAGCGCCTGCACCCCGCACCCGCAACGTCCGCAGCACGGCACACATGGCGCTACCGTGGATTACTACGCCACGCCCGCCTAACCGCCACAGTGACTGACAGCCACCAGCATCGTAGCCACAGCCCGCTCCCGGCATGCCGAGCCCCTGCCACCCCGCAGCCCGCTTCTGGTATGTCGAGCCGCCGCTCCCGACAAGTCGAGCCCCTGCCACCCCGCAGCCTGCTCCCGACACGTCGAGCCGCTACAACCGCTACGCTGACCGCATGGACCCCATCGCCACAACAAGCTGCTACTTCGTCGTCGTATTCCCGCACCGCATCAACATCGTGCGCATTGCCAGACGCGGCAATGGCACTACGGGGGGAGTACCTGTAGCGACCAGCTGACGACGATACTTCGGCAATTCAACGCCGCGCCACACCATGGCGTTGACATCGTTAGCGAGGAGCGTCAAATTGAATTTCGCAACACCATATGGTTTGCGCGTCAGTCGAGGTCCGCGTCTCTAGCTGTTAAGATCGGCCAGCTTGTAACATCATGAACTAATAAATGCGTAGTACAGTTTTCAATAGTGTTGTTGTATATCTTTTTACTACAATGTCTTGAAAAGAGCGCCCCCTATCAGGAGATAGACCGGTCGAATTGCCACCGCAATGAGGAGTTGGTATTTGACCGCCGGGGAGGACAGATCAAGAGGTCGTGAGGAGAGTTCCCATGTCGTGCGAAACGGGAATCTTTAAGGGGAATTTGATAAGTTTAAGTCGCTAAGTAGATGAAATGTGGCGCGATCGCGATACGAAATCACCGCGCATCTTTTCGTGAACGGAATATAGTCGCAAGTGATGTGATTCCAGCGAAAAGTGAATTGAATGGCTGACAATGGCACGTGGCCCTCTTTACAGTGCATGGGGAAAATTTCCGAAACGAGTGATTATCGTGTGTACGCATAAAAGTTAAATAAATATTACATATCTCGTCCATGCAATGTAAATAGTGCGTTTATCATTGCAACTATTGATTGACCATTAATTGGCATTAGATAAATTTAATAAATTTTCCCCAAATAAAAGTAACGGGACTAGTTCATCGTCGATATCGTCGTCATCGTCGGCATCGTCGTCGACATCGTCGTCATCGTCGCCATCGTCGTCATCGTCGACATTGTCATCGTCGACATAGTCATCGGGAACAGAAGCGGTACCATCTTGAACATCGCCGCTCTCGATGTTGTTGACTTCGTCGAAACGTGAGGGTTAGGGAGCAGGATAGTGGTTTTGGTTGTCAGTGGACCGTGTATTCGCTGACCTTGTGAAATTTGAGATTTTTTTCGGTGTCCTCGTCGTAGTTCGGTCGGCGCGTAGTGTGATGTCTCTATTGGCATTGCGTATTTACTTTTGTTTAACTTGCATTACTGGTTATTAACGAATGGATTTCAATGTTAATAATGACATTAATACCAAAATATAATTGAAAGCGATCGTGATGGAATTAAAAAAATAAATTATACATTAGTGATATTGGTGTCCCAAATCCGTTTGTGGTGGGACGCATGTAATACGGTGTGGTCTAACCGATTGTCATGTGGATATCTATGATCGGTTAAACCGTCTGTGCCCTGCATAATTACCATATCTCTAGTGAGTGAATTAGTGAGTCGTCTCCGCCGGCTCTTGGAAGTTTGTGCCACTCATTTACCGTCTAGCCGCGCGTTGTTTTGTGACAGATTCTTTTGAAATTTGATTTCTCGAGTGTTACGCCACCCCCTCCCCCAAACATACACAGGTCGATAGAAGTGTTCATATGCTTAGAATCGCGCTAATCAGTGGTCATACGGATCGACCGTCGTCCAATCGATGGATTAAGGACTTTTAAGGATTACACAGTGCGGTCGCCGAATGGTTGTATGACTCGCAGCGTCGCGACCCCAAATTGATTGCGCGTGAAGTGTGCAAAAAGCCCGTTCAGAGTACGTTTCGCGGTCCTTGTGAACCCTCATCACCGGTAACGAATTCCTTTGCATCGGATGCTACAATATGACTACTTCCTGTGTCTTCTTCATTGGTCTACCCCTGACAACTCATTGATGCTTGGACTTGATGCTGAACTCACTGGGGAGAATAGGTCGGACGCGAGGTGGAATGTGCGCACAAAGTCAACACCTAAATATAGATTTTGACTGAGCGAAGGTCTCAGTAAAAAGGTCACGATTTTTGTCTGCCCACGAAAGGTAACAGAACAAGTAACTTGTCCAAGAGTCGCGTGTGGAGTACCATCTGCGGTCGTCAGCGACATATGAAAACGCTTCCACGGGTATTGGTTTTGCTGGACGAACCTTCGAGCGAAATCTGCCGATATGCAAGATAGAGAGGCTCCTGTATCAATCAGTCCAACAACCTCTTCGCTAAGCATAGAGACCTTCGCGTAGGGCCGGAAGTCATCTGCGGGTCGATCGACCAGGAGAGCTGCACAATATTGCCGACGCGAGTCCTTCACCATCTTCCAGAACTGCCGCAAGCGAAGGGTCGATCTTTTTGGTTTAGGCTTTGGATTAGCCAATTCTTCGCACTCAAAAATACGTTTGCGGGCTAGGTCGTACTCCTGTTACCTAATATGAAGGGGTTTAAAATATCTTGGAAGAGATGTTGCTGGATCAGAAGATGGAAACCATGCTAATAAGTTTTCTCCGGTGGTATGTGGTTGTCGCGACCGCGAGGTCTTAATACGCCGAAGTGGTATAAACGACGGAGGTGGCGAAGCGTCGTTAAGATTTGGATCTAGAACAGGGGTGTTCATGTTCACAAGGGTATAAGGCTGTGGGTTAGATAGTGTTGGAGACAAGTCAGGTGTTAACCGTAAGTCCGGTGAAGAAGATAAGTCAGGTGTAGAATTCAAGGCTGGGACTATCGCTATATCCGGTGAGTGTGGCAAATCGAGGACTACCTCGGTTTGAGTCGAGATATCGTTTTTGCCGGAAGGTACGTCGGACTTTAGGTTATCGGTTCGCTCTGTGTACCCTTCGAGGACGTAAAGTTGTTGCGCATCCTCGGGTTCGAGTTTTTTGGAATGCTACATTTTGGGCACTTAGGTTTAATTATGTCCGGTGTACCACAACCATAACAAAAGAATCGCCGCTCGGCCGTGCAAGAGTCGTACCGATGACTTTTTGACGACAGTTGCAGCAAATTAACTGAGTTGATAGCTCAGCGATAGTATCACCCTCCCTATATTGTTCGTCGGGTTCTTCCCCGCGATTCCATTCCGTCTCAACTTCTTCTTCATACCGAACTAACTCCGATACTTGAGGGCGTTGCGTATGACGAAGAGGGCGACTCGTCCTATTTAATTCCTCATTCAATATTTCCGTTGAACAAAAGCTCTTAGCTCTCTTATCGAACGAAATTCGTGATGTACCACATCTCTTCGGTGCTCCGGCAGAAGATTACGAATAAGGATATCTAGCAAATCGTTATTTCGTACGGGTCTTCTCAGCCTATCGGTTAATTTAAGGATACTGTTGTAGAATGTGTCGAAAGTCTCATCATAACGCTGAATTCTGTTTCGGACAAGCTGCATGATGTCAAGATCGGTTAAACGATCTTTAAATTGATCGCGAAGTGACTCTTTGATTGAGATCCAATCAAGCGACCTTTGGTCTCGATGGTAACGCCAGTACCAGTCACAAGCTTTTCCTATCAGCAATATGTGAAAACTATTGCTGAGCGCCTCAAAGTCACCTCGTAATGTTTGCTGTGTTAGCGCTTCTACTTTATATAGAAAAGAGTCTACAGGAATAGTGCAGTCTTCTCCGCTGAACTTCAGATTCCAAGTCAATATTATTATTATTATATACTATGGGGGATAGCCGAAGCAGACCACTTACGTTTGGGTCCCTTTTCGCCCCCTCCCGGTCATCAGTGGCTTCCAGATGTCGACTGATAATTGTCGACCTCTTTCTTCATCACTGAGTCCCGTGTTATTGCTAGCATTTGTTTGAAGCTGAGTTCACTCATGGCTTCTACACTTATCGTGTGCCTGCCTGTGATCCTCAACCTCGTGCTAGCCAGTGCTGGACATTCGCACACAATGTGTGCTGCCGTCTCGGCCTCCTCCAGGCATAGCCTGCAAACGTCATCTTCCCCGATTTTCATCTTGGCCAGATGAGCCTTAAAATTACCATGCCCTGTGACCAAGGCAGTTATCCAGCTTAGGGTACTCCGTTTATAACTAAGTACCTTTCTCGCTTCCCTGCCTAAAGGGCTGGTTATTGCATTCCGAGCTTGTTTGCAAGTGACTAGCTCCTGCCATCTTTGTTGATGCATGGAGTCCATCCACTTCCCAACCTTCGCTCCAATCATGCCGTTCCCCAGAGCAACTCTGGGTTCTGGGCCAATGAAAGTTGCCGCAGATCCCTGTTTTGCTAGGGCATCCGCCGCCTCATTTCCTGTTGTACCTATGTGTCCTTTTACCCACATCAGCGTAACCTCATTTTCTGAGGCACACGTGTTGAGCTTCCGGACACACTCTAGTACCAGTTTAGAGTTTATGTTCGTCTGCTGCATGCGTCTGATCACCGATTGGTTGTCCAGTGCAATAAGGATTTTCTTCCCCCGCACCTGACCTTCAAGCAAGTGGTCCAACGCATGCAACAAGCCAAGCATCTCTGCCTGGTATACGGACACATACTCTCCTAGACTAAGCGCACATGCTAGGTTTAGCTCTTCAGAGTAAACCCCCGCCCCCGCTTTACCGTCCATTAAAGAGCCATCAGTAAAAATGCTGATGTCATTGTACATACACTCATTATGTATGTTTCCATCTGCAATGTGAGTCTTGTGTAGTCTTTCAACTACCCTACGTCTACTCATGCCTTCTACCGGCATTAGAGTCTCCCTGACCTCATCATGAATAATGTCTAGGATGCTCTTATGACCGCTGCTAGTTCTAAAGCGATGCCACATGGCATCCCTTTCCATGCGTATTGCCGAAAGCGCCGCCGTTTTCTTTATAAATAAGTCCAATGGCGGCAGTCCCAGCAATGCCTCCATTGCTCGCGTTGGTGTGGTGCGCATTGCACCACATATGCTTACGCAAGCTATCCTTTGTACCCCATCTAGCTTCTGCTTTGTGGTATTCTGCATGGCTTTTGGCCACCATACCACTGATGCATAGGCTAGAATAGGTCTTACCATCATTGTGTAAATCCAGTGTGTCGCTTTAGGTGAAATTCCCCACCTACGAGCACACACTCTCTTACACTGATGCAAAATCCTTTTCGCTTTTTGGATCTTTTCATCAACGTGAACATTCCAAGTTAGTTTCGCATCTAAGGTAACTCCTAGATGCTTCACTTCCTTGGACACCTTGATTTCCGAACCAAAAAGCCGTAAGGGAGTTATCTCTATGTCTTTCCTCTTACGAGTAAAAATCATAGTGTTTGATTTACTAGCGTTTATGGTTAGCTCTTGCTCATTACACCATTCTTCGGTTACTTTGAGAGCTTGTCCCATGCAACCTAGAATTGTGTCCATGAACTTTCCACTGACCGTGAGTGCCAAGTCATCGGCGTATCCTACAGTGTGTACGCCCATCGAGTCCAGCTTCCAGAGAAGGCTGTCCACGGTGATGTTCCACAGTAGAGGCGAAAGAACACCTCCTTGTGGGCATCCTCGGACTGCCTTACCCCGTATTCTGTCACATCCACTGCTAAGATTTACCGCCCTCTGCTTAAGCATAGAGTCGATCCACTTAATTATAATGTAATCAACCCCCCGCTCAAACAGGGCGTTCCTTAGTTTGGTAAAGGAGATTTTATCAAAAGCACCCTCTATATCCATAAAAGTAGACATAGCGATCCCGCCATTGTTAATCTCTCTCTCTGCAACTCTAACAAGTTCATGTAGAGCGGTTTCCGTAGATCTGCCTGCTCTATAAGCATGTTGGCACCTACTCAGAGGACTATACATTAGCGTGGTGTTCTCCAGGTAGTCCACCAACACCTTTTCCATTGTTTTCAACAGGAATGATGTAAGGCTAACCGGCCTGAAGGACTTTGCCTCTGTATAGTCTTTCTTTCCCGGTTTAGGAAGGAAGACCACTTTAGCCTCCCTCCATGCCTTCGGGATGTAGCCTGCTGAAAGACAGGCGACGAATATATTCCGGATCCTATCTAGTAGAGCGCTCATGCCCCACTGTAATAGTGCCGGGAATATTCCGTCCATTCCAGCCGTTTTAAATGGAGCAAAAGAGTTTATAGCACTTTTGACTCCATTTGGAGTTATTATCCTCTCAGCTTCTTGTTGACTTACCCCACCAGCTCCCATGTTAGTTTGAGGCCATGGTTGGTCTGACTTGAAACTTCCAGGAAAATGTACCTCCATCAGGGCCTGCAACGTTTCTTCCACTGTTTCTGTCATGGAACCATCAACTTTGCGTATCAGCCCCATTTTCGAAGCAGTGTCTTTCGATATCATCTTCTGTAATCTGCATACTTCCGACGTATCCTTCATGCTAGAGCAGAATTCCCTCCACGTATTTCGTTTCCGAAGACGTAAGGTTCTTTTCAGCTCCCTCTTTTTATCCTTGTATAGTTCCCAAGAGTGAGAGTCTCTCTCCCTCATGTAACGGTTAAAGGCTTTCCTTGTCTCTTTTTTCATAGACTCCAGTTCCCTACTCCACCATGGTGTTGGGTCCTTTTCGTCCACTACTGTGGAGGGACAAGCGTGTTCGAAGGCGCGATTAATAGCGGAGTTCAGTTGTTCCACTGTTCGCTCTATCTCGACCGTATTCCGAGGTATTCCGTCTTGAATATCCTCGACTTGTTCCAATAAATATGTCTCGTACTTAACACGATCAGTATTTTTTGGCACTCTTATACGTTTGCGTTCGCTACTCCGTTTTCTGCCATACAGAACTTCAAACTGGATAGCCCTGTGATCAGACATGGTTAGCCTGTCCACCACTCTCCAATTCTGAACTCTGTCAAGCATATTAACAGAGCTTAGGGTAATGTCGATCACTTCAGCCCTTCGTGCATCCACGAAGGTGGGAGCGACCCCCTTGTTTGCTACCAGCAGATTGTACTTTTCCACAAATTCTAGCAGCTGCTGTCCTCTGGGATTGTCATCTGTGCTGCCCCACACAGTGTTGTGCGCATTGGCATCACAGCCTATGATCAGGGCCATATCTCTTTCTTTACAATACCTTACCAGATTTTCTACTTCCTCTGATGGAGGTGGTTCTGGTGCATCATAAGGGAGATATGCTGATGCAATTAGGAATGATCCTGCACCACTGCCGATCATTACTACCGTAAGATCAGGCGAGCAGAGATGCATCATTTGTACTGCACGTATTCCATGACGCACCAGGATGCATGTCCTTATTTTACCGTCCACCTGTGCATGGTACAGATTTGCGGTTTGTTGTGACAAACCCCTAATTTTGTTTTGTAAAATCCAGGGTTCCTGTATCAAAGCTATGTCCAGTTTCTCTTCATCAAAGCATCTCGTCATCATCGCTGATGCCGCTTTGCTGTGATGAATATTCAGCTGGCACACAGTTAGTGTTTCTTTGTGCGTCAATATTATGTTAGCGACCTTCTCCGGTGATCTAGGTTGTGGTACTTGCGACGCTTGGCTGCCAGACAGAGGTCGGGGACGTACTGGATGTCCAATATCGGAATTTCTGGGACCTGTCGGTGCGTACCGGTTACGCGGTTGTCGTCTATCAAAATAGTCCCCTCTTTGGAAAGGGGGCGAGGCATAACGCGGTAGTCGCCGATCCTGATGGTCTCCTCTTTGGATAGGAGGCGAGGCATTACGCCGTGGTCGCCTATCATGATGGTCTCCTCTTTGAAAAGGAGGCGAGGCATTACGCGGTGGTCGCCTATCATGATGGTCTCCTCTTTGAAAAGGAGGCGAGGCATTACGCCGAGGTCGTCGATCGAAACGATTCCCTCTTCGTAAGGCCGGCGAAGAATTCCTCGACATCGAAGTACCAAAAGCTTCTCGTGTAGGTGAACGAGTACTAGACCTAGATGCAGCTGGACGATCTTGACGTGTTGACAAAAGAAGTGACTCCAAACGAGGCAATAATCGCTCAATGAGGTCATCATCTGACGGTTGAGTTGCTGTGTTAACTAACCCAGCCGAAGTATAGCCGCCTGATTCGTCTCGGTAGTACCCGCTGGAGGTGGTTGCAATCCTCTAGTCTGTGACCCCGTAACCCGTCGGCTATTTTTAGAAATTGCCCCTTGGGATGCCGAAGGGTTATCGTGGCTGTCCCGCGGCTGCATAGCCGGAACAGAAGCGGGGGAAACCAGTGGGAAATGAGGTATAAGCTCCTCGCAAGAAGTACGTTTTCTGCAGTTTGGACAGGTGTCTCTGTTTTTAAGCCACTTCTTAATGCAGTTTTCGTGGAAGTCATGCGAACAAGGAGTCCGCACTAAGTCTTCTATTGAAAACATTTCGGCATTGCATATGCTGCAACGCAGTATCTCCTCTTCTTCCGGTAAATCACCGAGGGTTAACCGATCAGGGCTATGTCGAACAGCCATGGTGAATGTGACAACGAAATGTTAGTAGAAGTAGCGCGGAAATAGAGTAGACAAAACTACGACGGGTGCAAAAAGGTCCAAAATAAGTGTTGTTACCCTCAAGGGAGATTCGGGTCCGTCGAGTCCGGTAAATGATTAATTAAGCAGGGTAATCCTGAAATACGGATCAAGGAGATTTTGTGTCTGTGCCCTACAGGCACAATGATGACAGATTCAGGGTAAGTTAAGGCTGGTAGTGGAGATTCTTAGTTTGCCGAGGATAGCTCACTGGCAACTAAGTATCCCCAGAAACAAATTAGCGTGCTTAAAAATAAGAATAAGTATAAAAAAAACTTTTTCGTAATAAGTACCTATATAAGTCTCAAACACTAATTACTTGTGAACAAAAAATATTGTTTCTTATATGACTTCGATATTGTATCTATATAACTATACTCAATTTTGGCTATGTAAGAAATATTCGACGTTTAAGTCTATATGTAAAGTAACGTTTATCTGTATAATCAACTCTCCTCCTCCCTCCTACTCTTCCTCATCCATTCGCTATAACAATGATAATTACGAAATTTTGACATGAGCTGAAACGAAAAGGAATGTGTCCTTCATGGAGGCTAAAAGAGGGGTAAAAGCAACAAAAATTATTGGCTGAATCACCTCCCCCGCCCAGCTTATCATTAACAACCGCAGGAGACGGGTCGCATAGCTGGCACCATTGCCCACTACACGCCATTCTGCATCTCCGTTGGCTGCAAGTCAAAGCTAGGCGAGATGGTGATTCAAGCTAAGGCATGAGGGAAGAAAATCTGTCAGTCGTCTTACAGGGTTAGTAGAGCTCGCCTCCTCAGGTACGTCCTGGGAGTGTTTCTGCAATCCACTAACCGCAGCGGCGTATGCGGCTTACCCTCCCTTGTGGTCGGCGTTCAGCGCGGCCATACGATGGCCTTACAACTTCTGTGGCCTTTAGCCCTACTCGCTGCGTGCTGCCTGCACGACCTACCATACAATGGCCAAGCTCCGGAAGCCACGCGGCCCCATTGGGAAGTGGACTACTCGTCATCCTCCTTGCAAATCGCATGGACTTTTGAGGAGACAGCTCGACCCAACCATGTAAGGCTAATGTAAGATCCTGATCTGCCACACAAAGGAAAGGCTGTTTCCACCTATCTTCCCGGTGAGATAATCGACGCTATCCTCAATTAATCTCCGATTCTCGGGTAGGAGGCGGACATCCCTCACGAGGTCACAGAACCTCTGAAACGAAACAAGGCAGATCAGGACTTGTCAGGGATAGGGAAACGCTATGTTAAAAGGATGTGGAGGGGAAGGAACACCAGTCCTACGGTCTGCCTGGGCAAGGTGTTGGCGTATAGCCAAAATTCAACAATGGAAGTGCCTAAGCACTCCGAAGAGTTTAAGGACTGGTGTGGTGGGGCAACCAATATACGAGGACCCGAGGTGAAGTTGGGTCCTCTTCGTCCAAGGACGAAAATACCTCAATTTTGGGCCCCACGTTGGGCGCCATTTGTAGCAATGGAACTCGGAGGACGAGGGTTAGTATGGCCGTGAAGGATTGGGAACACAGAGTGTTGAAAAAAAAGAACCACTCTCCAATGCCTACCCTTGACGTGCGCTGGCAGACCAGCTCAGCTGTCGGGAGTAGCGTGGTGGGTGTAAACGGCAGTCATTGGCCTCCTCCATTGGCGTACAAAAACAATTATCGCACGTCTGCCCGAAATGCAAATACAAAACAAACTAAAACCCGCGTAAATAGACATTATCAATCATAGAAACGAGAAACTAATTGTGGTGCCTACGCACCAAACTCCCAAAGACTCTAAACAAAAAAAACAAGGTCCCGTGCAGGGACTTGGGGCTGCACCAGCCAAACTACAAGATACGGCAACAAGGGCAAAAAAAAACTACCATTAAGAGGGAAACCGTCCAATCAGGACAGATCCCTTTCCCCTCCAGGTCAGTCGAGCCTACAGGTTTTAAACGGCTCTTTATGGGCACCAGATGTTGTGGCTCGGCGCGACTTAGCCCTCCCGACCATGAGTTTCGTGCGCCATTCGGGTTAGAAACTCCCTATTTAAATCAAGCAAGCGGGAGAGAGAGAAGGGAGGGGAAGAAAAATGATCCTTAGCCCTGCATGCTTATTCTAATCCATACCCATATGTGACGAATTCAGTAGACATATGCGCATGTTTCTATATTCGTGATTCTATCTATATTCGTGATTTTATCTATATCCGTGATTTTATCTGTATCTATAACTATATAAATTTTTTTTTTTTTGTATTATATAAGGTTCCAAAAAAAATGTATTTCTGTTAAGATTTCGCACTTACGTAAATTCCAAATGCATGTATTTTTCGGAAAATTTTTGAACAACTTCCTAAATTGCCCATCCACAGTCTATATTTCAATTAATTCAGCACGGTATATAAGTCAGGTGTATATAATAATAGCATAATATCGTTGCTGTATTTGCATATAAGCTACTATCAAAGAAACTAGTAAACCGTCACGAGTGAGTATCAAGCCATGACACAACTCTTTCTCTCTTTCGATATAGGAGGTACGGTACAAAAATATCTCATATCTAATATTTGTTTACCAATATTATGTATATGTCCGATAGAATACTGATATACCATATTTGGAATGTTCTTCATCCATTCCTCAAGTCTAGAGTACTATAAAAATATAAAATCCACCCTCTTCTCTGTATTCCAACGAGTTGGAGATTCCATTCAATATTCGCCCTGAATATTACTGGATTGGATTGGATTGGAATGGATTGCAGAAAAAAAATAAAAAAAAATCCCATTTACTTGGGCACTGACAAGAAGATCAACCGAAGTAATGTCATGATAACAGTGCCCGAAAAAACTAATACTAAAAATAGTCGAATTAAGAGAAATCGCCCTCTCACAATCCAACTCCCTTTTTCGTCCGCGTAGACTTGCGGTCAAGCACCAAATCCCCGATTTGCACTTCTTATTGAGGTCGAAGTACATTTGCCAAGGTCTATCTTCAATATCGGCTCGAACTCCTTAAAATATTGTGGACAGTTCCAAAAGTAAAGAACCAAGCCGTCTATTTGACACCATCGTTTGTTGCAGTCTAATTTTCTTTTCACAATGCCGACATTTAGAAATCTACCAAGTTAACAATTCTTGAATCGATACGAAACCCTAACCGTCAACCATACTTCGTTGCTTAGATTTATGTTGTGTGGAAACCAATTTGTTGGCCATGTAAAGACGTTGGTTGATACTGAGTAGCGTTTAGCCGTTTTGTGGGATATTTTCCCAAATCCGATGCCACGACACAAATGGAGCCATGTCAGCTGGCCGACTACTGAAATTTCCATGCATATTTTAGAAATTCATCATCATCATCGTGGCGCGACAGCCCGACGTCGGGCCTTGGCCGCCTGGATCATTGTCCTCCAATTATCTCGGTCACGAGACCGCGTCCTCCAATTTTGGGAGCCCAGCAGCTGCGCGGCATCCACACCTACTGAGCTCTCCCAACGAGATCTCGGTCGTCCTCGCAGTCTCGCTCCGTCGACTCGTTCTGCATTCATTACTCTCTTAGGCATGCGATCATCGTCCATTCTTTGTACATGCCCTGCCCATTGAAGTCGTTGTAGTTTGACGATTTTCGAGACTTGCAGCTCATCGTACATTTCATACAACTCATGGTTGTACCGGATGCGCCATCCATCTCGATCGCAAACAGCCCCGAAAATTCGCCGTAGAACCTTACGTTCAAAAGTGTCTAGCATGTTTTCGGAGGCTTGAGTTAGGGTCCATGCTTCGCAGCCATAGCATAGCACTGGTCGTATAATGGTTTTGCACACGCGGAGCTTCGTGTTTCTGTGCACATGCTTCGATTTCATTATGGGGAGAACCGAGAAAAAAGTCTTATTAGCTAACTGTATCCGTCGCTTGATTTTGTCAGT
The DNA here is from genome assembly GCA_964017055.1 of Chloromyia formosa. Classification (NCBI taxonomy): domain Eukaryota; kingdom Metazoa; phylum Arthropoda; class Insecta; order Diptera; family Stratiomyidae; genus Chloromyia; species Chloromyia formosa. The sequence goes on from OZ024818.1 coordinate 63,886,142, forward strand.
TTCGTTGGCGTCCCTTGACAAGTTGCAACCCAGGTAAATGAGGTTGTTCACGAACTCGATGTTGAGGTCCCCCACATTGATGCTTGGTTGTGCAGGTGTCCTTGTCACCGATTGCATCATTATTTTAGTTTTACCCTCGTTAATACGTAATCCAACTTCCTTTGCAGCGGTATGCAGAAGTTCTTCTGCGTCAGCCAATCTTCGGGACATGATGTTGATGTCGTCGGTGTACGCTGCTAATTGTGTCGACTTGATGAGTAGCGTCTTGCTGTTGTCCATATTCATGGCCCGAATAACATATTCCAGTGCTAGGTTGAAGAGCGTCGGTGCCAGTCCATCGCCCTGTTTCAAACCAGTGCGTGTTTCAAATAGATCAGTAAGTCTATTCTGGATCCTGACTTGTGAGACGAAGTTGGTCATCGTCATCTTTGTCAGTCGCACTAATTTTGCCGGTATACCAAATTGCAGCATGATGTTGTACAGTACTCCACGATCGATACTGTCGTATGCCTGCTTGAAGTCGACAAAGATTTGGTATACGTTTACGTTGTATTCCCAGCACCTCTGGAGTATCAGTTTGACTGAGAAGAGCTGATCGGTTGTGGAGCGCCCAGGTCTGAAACCGCCAATGACTCGTTCTGCGTACGGTTTTATTCTATTTTCCAGAATTTTCGTCAAAATTTTATAGGACGTACAAACTAGTGAGATGCCCCTGTAGTTCTCACACCGCAGTTTATCTCCCTTTTTATGAATTGGACAGATGATGCTTCTGCGCCAATCGTCTGGAATCTCCTGGTTCTCCCATACTCGCAGGAGTAATTGATGTATGGCATCAACTAGACTCGTTCCACCGAATTTTAGCAGTTCAGCTGGAATCTCGTCAGCGCCCGGCGCTTTATTTCGTTTTAGTGACCGCAAGGCGAGATCAACTTCCTCTACTGTCGGGGGTTGAATGGGTGGGCCTAGATCAACAATATCGTCGAGAGCTTCCTGTGTGGGGATGTTAGATGGTCGGTTTAGAAGCTCTTCAAAATAAGAGGCCCATCGCTTGTTAATAGCATCGGTGTCGCTGATGATGTTTCCATCCTTGTCCTTACAAAGGCTAGTCCTGGGTTGGTAGCCGTTCTTAATTGTATTTACTAGTTTGTACGCTTGTCTGGTGTTCCTATTAGCTAAGTTTTCGTTTATGTTCAGCAACTGCTCGTCAAAGTATTTACGTTTCTTACGTCTAATTATTCTATTCGATATTCGCCGTAGCTCGTCATATTTTTCTCTTCTGGCTCTGGCTCTGGTTCATCGTTGAATCCATTGTCTATAGGCCTCGTTTTTCGCGTCAAGTGAGTCTTTGCATTCTTCGTCGAACCAGTCATTTCGCGCTCGCCGGGCTTTATATCCCACGATCTTCTCTGCGACATCCTTGATGGTACCCTTGAGTTCTTCCCAGAACCCATGGACGCCTGTGTTGCTGATGTTGTGTAGCATAGGTGATAGTTTTTCCTCAAGGGCGGTAGTATACGCCACCGCTGTAGCATCACTCAAGAGCTTATCAACCGCAAAGATTTTGGGAGGGCTGATTCTTGATTGGTGCACTGAGGAAATTCTACATCTTTAGGTCGTCTTCACCAAGTGATGATCTGAGTCGCAGTTTGCTCCTCGATAGGAGCGGACATCCATGACACTAGACCCCCATCTCCTGCAAATGAGGACGTGGTCAATTTGGTTGACGGCATGTGCGTCTGGAGACTTCCAGGTCTGCTTGTGAATGCGTCGATGCGGGAAGAACGTAGAGCTTACGACTAGATTCCTGCTGCAGGCAAAGTCGATAAGTCGCTGGCCGTTATCGTTACATTCTTCAAGGAGGCTGTGGCCTCCAGTGGTCCCCCGGTGCCAACTTTCATTTCCGACTTTCGCGTTAAAGTCTCCCAGCAGCAATTTGACGTCGTTTGTTGGAAGTGAGTCGAAGAGAGTTTCAAGGCGGGCGTAGAACTCGTCTTTTACTGCGTCTTCTTTAACTTCAGTGGGGGCGTGCACATTGATGAGCCAGAGATTGAAGAATCGAGTCTTGATGCGAATCGCACACAGCCATTCATTTATGGGTTTGAAGTCAGTAATATGCGGTTTGAGGCGATTGTTCACTATAAATGCTACTCCAAGCTCCTTGCGGCCCGATGGTTTGCCACTTGTAAAAATTGTGTGCGATTTCTTGTCATTAATCTCGCTGCCAAGCCAATTTGTTTCCTGGACTGCAGTTATGCTCAGTTTGTACTTTTCGACCTGTTGAAGGAGGGCCTTCTCGGCCCCCGGTTTGTTCAGGGAGCGTACATTCCAGGATCCGAAAGAATAATCCTTTAGTCGTTTGCGTGGTCGTCGTTGTTGATCCGTCCAATCCGAGGCTTTTGTTCCAGGTTTCTTGACATGGAGTGGTTTTTACAAGGACGAGTTGTCAGCACGTCGCTTAACCCCATTCAGGGGATGGCCTCGGAGATAGCTGCTTCAGATGGTTTAATAAAGGTGCTGGAGCCCACACAACTATGTAGCAGGTCCAACTACGCAGGTCATTCCATCCTACTAAACCTGAGACGCTTAGGTGTTCGTCAGCCATTCAGGCTACAGCTATCTACCTTTTCCAAACTGTCTTATCGCTAAGACATTGGCCGTCAGCGAATTGATACACTGCCGTTACCAGGGGGCGCCCACGCGGAGGACTATGGAAAAGGTCTTTGCCCCCCATTTTAGAAATTCGGATAGGCATTTTTTACGTAGAAATTTAGAAATTCGGATAGGCATTTTTTACGTATACTCTCTTACCCCGTGCTCCCGCGCCAATGGCGGAGCCCCCGTAATCTGCTTGTTCAAGTCCGGATAATTCTGTAGCATCCGATGCAAAGGAATTCGTTACCGGTGATGAGGGTTCACAAGGACCGCGAAACGTACTCTGAACGGGCTTTTTGCACACTTCACGCGCAATCAATTTGGGGTCGCGACGCTGCGAGTCATGCAACCATTCGGTGAGCGCACTGTGTAATCCTTAAAAGTCCTTAATCGATCGATTGGACGACGGTCGATCCGTATGACCACTGATTAGCGCGATTCTAAGCATATGAACACTTCTATCGACCTGTGTATGTTTGGGGGAGGGGGTGGCGTAACACTCGAGAAATCAAATTTCAAAAGAATCCGTCACAAAACAACGCGCGGCTAGACGGTAAATGAGTGGCACAAACTTCCAAGAGCCGGCGGAGACGACTCACTAACTCACTCACTAGAGATATGGTAATTATGCAGGGTACAGACGGTTTAACCGATCATAGATATCCACATGACAATCGGTTAGACCACACCGTATTACATGCGCCCCACCACACACAAACGGATTTGGGACACCAGTATCACTAATGTATAATTTATTTTTTTAATTCCATCACGATCGCTTTCAATTATATTTTGGTATTAATCTCATTATTAACATTGAAATCCATTCGTTAATAATCAGTAATGCAAGTTAAACAAAAGTAAATACGCAATGCCAATGTCGACGATGACGACGATATCGACGATGAACTAGTCCCGTTACTTTTATTTGGGGAAAATTTATTAAATTTATCTCATGCCAATTAATGGTCAATCAATAGTTGCAATGATAAACGCACTATTTACATTGCATGAACGAGATATGTAATATTTATTTAATTTTTATGCGTACAAACGATAATCACTCGTTTCGGAAATTTTCCCCATGCACTGTAAAGAAGGCCACGTGCCATTGTCAGCCATTCAATTCACTTTTCGCTGGAATCACATCACTTGCGACTATATTCCGTTCACGAAAAGATGCGCGGTGATTTCGTATCGCGATCGCGCCACATTTCATCTACTTAGCGACTTAAACTTATCAAATTCCCCTTAAAAATTCCCGTTTCGCACGACATGGGAACTCTCCTCACGACCTCTTGATCTGTCCTCCCCGGCGGTCAAATACCAACTCCTCATTGCGGTGGCAATTCGACCGGCCTATCTCCTGATAGGGGGCGCTCTTTTCAAGACATTTTTTTATGTTTTGACCGCCCAGACATTTTATTGTCCGATTTTTTTCAACCAGTCCGGTAGGCTAAAATTTAATGTATTTATGAAAAATAAAATTACCATTAATGCGGTAATATTTTCATAATTACATTAAACTTTCTCCCACCGGAAAGCGTTTTTGCGTTCTTGAAGCAAAATGGCCGGAGCGTTACCCACTCAATTCCAAGATGGCGATGGCGGCAAAAAAATTAAAAAATGTTACGACAGAGATGGTTGCTATGAAGATGGGCACATTACATAATACAAGTATGAATTTCAACTCCATTCGTATTTTTATAGAGAACTTCCAAAAGTTTCATGTATTCCACTTAATGCTAAAATAAGCACAAAATTTACTTACTGAAAACCAATAGAAATCTTTGTCTCTTGGTTAAGATTCTAAAAGGTGATCTATGTATGTATAGCAGATTACTGTAAATCACTTACACGTACTTTTACTGATATCTTTCTGATAAGTTCTCTAGTTAGAGCTGTCAAGAAGACTTGAAGAATTCTTAAAATACTTTATACTCATAATTTCATACGCCACTTTTTGGCTAGAAACGATCTTTAAAATTTCTATCAGAACAATTTGCAAGTCAATAAGTCTTAGCTGAAACTAAATGTAGTTCAGGTCTGTGAAGTTGGCACCTCGAGATGATTTTTTTTTCATACAAACTATGTAAATCGTTTGCCCATCGTTAGCCCACGTATGCCCAGGAAAAATTTTCGTTTGCCCACCTTTAGAAAAAAAGTTATTTACAAATGTATTTTTTCAAAGGTTGGGAGCCACTGAAAATCAAAATTTCGATTTTTTGCGATTTTATACGCTATATCGTTTGCCCATCGTTAGCCCAGGTTTGCCCAGCCTTTACTTTCGTTTGCCCACCTCTCAATATTTTTTTATTCGCACATCAAAATTCCTGTAAAAAATAAAAAACGCAAATTTGTAATTTTAAAATCGCAATTTTTGCAGTTCGTTTGCCCATCGTTAACACAGCATTGACCAACCTTTACTTTCGTTTGCCAGCCTTCCGATTTTTTTTTTATTCGCACATCAAAATGCTTGTAAAAAATAAAAAACGCTAATTTAAATTTTTTTTTCGCGCAATTTGTCCAATCCGTTTGTCCATCGGAGGTTTATGTTTGCCCAAGAAAAAGTTTCGTTTGCCCACTCTTAGAACAAAAGTTATTAACAAAACAATTTTTCTGGGGCGAGTCGCAAAGAAACAAATTTTAATATTTTCCATATTTATGCGCCATTTCACGCTGTCTCGTCTGTCCATCGTTAACACAGAAATGCCCAACCTTTAGTTTCGTTTGCCCACCCCCCAGGTTTTTTTATTCGCTCATCAAAATGCTAGTAAAAAATAAAAAACGCAAATTTAAAAATTTATTCGCGCAATTTGTGCAATTCGTTTGCCCACCGTAGGCCCATGTTTGCCCAAAAAAAATTTTCGTTTGCCCACCCTTAGAAGAAAAGTTATTAACAAAACAAATTTTCTGCGCCGAGTCGCTAAAAACAAATTTTCCATATTTATGTGCCATTTCACGCTATTTCGTTTGCCCATTTTTAACACAAGTTTGCCAATTTTTAACACAAGTTTGCCCAACCCTTAGTTTCGTTTGCCCACCCCCCAGTTTTTTTTCATTCGCTCATCAAAATGCTAGTAAAAAATAAAAAACGCAAATTTAAAAATTTATTCGCGCAATTTGTGCAATTCGTTTGCCCATCGTAGGCCCATGTTTGCCCAAGAAAAAGTTTCGTTTGCCCACCCTTAGAAGAAAAGTTATTAACAAAACAAATTTTCTGCGCCGAGTCGCTAACAACAAATTTTCAAATTTTCCATATTTATGTGCCATTTCACGCTATTTCGTTTGCCCATTTTGAACACAAGATTGCTCAACCCTTAGTTTCGTTTGCCCACCCCCCAGTTTCTTTTTATTCGCTCATCAAAATGCTAGTAAAAAATAAAAAACGCAAATTTAAAAATTTATTCGCGCAATTTGTGCAATTCGTTTGCCCATCGTAGGCCCATGTTTGCCCAAGAAAAAGTTTCGTTTGCCCACCCTTAGAAGAAAAGTTATTAACAAAACAAATTTTCTGCGCCGAGTCGCTAACAACAAATTTTCCAATTTTCCATATTTATGTGCCATTTCACGCTATTTCGGTTGCCCATTTTTAACACAAGATTGCCCAACCTTTAGTTTCGTTTGCCCACCCCCCAGTTTTTTTTTATTCGCTCATCAAAATGCTAGTAAAAAATAAAAAACGCAAATTTAAAAAATTATTCGCGCAATTTGTGCAATTCGTTTGCCCATCGTAGGCCCATGTTTGCCCAAGAAAAAGTTTCGTTTGCCCACCCTTAGAAGAAAAGTTATTAACAAAACAAATTTTCTGCGCCGAGTCGCTAACAACAAATTTTCAAATTTTCCATATTTATGTGCCATTTCACGCTATTTCGGTTGCCCATTTTTAACACAAGATTGCCCAACCTTTAGTTTCGTTTGCCCACCCCCCAGTTTTTTTTTATTCGCTCATCAAAATGCTAGTAAAAAATAAAAAACGCAAATTTAAAAAATTATTCGCGCAATTTGTGCAATTCGTTTGCCCATCGTAGGCCCATGTTTGCCCAAGAAAAAGTTTCGTTTGCCCACCCTTAGAAGAAAAGTTATTAACAAAACAAATTTTCTGCGCCGAGTCGCTAACAACAAATTTTCAAATTTTCCATATTTATGTGCCATTTCACGCTATTTCGGTTGCCCATTTTTAACACAAGATTGCCCAACCTTTAGTTTCGTTTGCCCACCCCCCCCCCCCCCCAGTTTTTTTTTATTCGCTCATCAAAATTGTTATTAAAACCACACGTTTCGGCAAAGTGAACGATATAAAATTTATTACAATAGTAGTTCAAATAATTCATACAGGTGGCATTACAAACGTCTAGGGGTTTTTGTATTAATTCACAATAGACATATTTTAATATTTTTCAACACCCCCACTTATTAAAATATTCTTTATAAACTATTAAGTATCTATCTATGTATGATACATTACATATTACATTTATGTACATGATGTATACCAAGTAATTCCAAAAAATAATAATGTTTTTGAGCATTCAACCCTTTCGTTAACATATCGGCAGGCATAGCAGCCGTTTGCAAATACATCAATTTAATTACTTCAGCTTTAATATAATCTCTGAAAAAATGGTATCGTATATCAATATGTTTTGTTCTCTTATTAACAACAGGATTATTCGACAATTTCTGTGCTCCTTGATTATCATTATAGATTACAATAGTATACAAAATTTCAGTTATTTCACATTGCAAATTTCTTAAGTAAATAGCTTCTTTACAAGCATCGGATATACCCATATACTCAGCTTCAGTGCTAGAGAGTGCTACCGTTTTTTGTTTTCTACTCTCCCATGAGATCACACAACCAGACAATTTAAAACAAAAACCAGTGTAAGACCTTCTGTCTAATTTGTTTGTACCCCAGTCAGAATCAACATACCCTATTAACTCAGAATTTCCTTCAGCTGTATACTTCAATCCAAAATTTTTAGTTTTCTTCAAATATCTTAAAATTCTTTTCGCATAGGACCAATGTTTATCATTATAAGTGTTATTAAATTGACTAAGGAAACTCACTGAGTATGAAATATCCGGTCTTGTCATGACGGCTAAATACATTAAACTCCCTATTAATCTTTGATATGGTAAATCCATTTTACATTCATCAGTTTTCTCAATGTTTAATTTACTTTCGATAGGAGTATCAGAAGTTTTACAGTCCTTCATATTGAATTTGCACAATATCTGTTCAATATAATCTGTTTGATCTAAAGTAACAAATTTATTTTTCTTGTCTATCTGAACTCTCATTCCTAAACATTGCTTTATATAACCCAAATCCTTTAATTTAAATTTTGAAGCTAGTACAGTTTTTAATTTATCAGTTTCATTTTTGTCATTTGAAAAAATGAAAAAATCATCAACATAAACAGCTACAATAGTTTTGCTACCATTTTTTGACTTGATGTACAAACAAGGTTCTAACTTGGATTTTTCATAATTTATTGAAATTAGACAATCATCAACTCTCTCATACCATGCTCTAGAAGACTGTTTGAGTCCATAAATTGCTCGTTTTAACTTGAGTACTTTATTTTCTGAATTCAAGCTATTAAAACCTTCTGGCATTTCCATATATAAATCTTCTTTTAAATAACCGTTTAAAAAAGCTGTAGTTACATCGAGATGAGTGATATTGAAATTTAATTTTACGGATAAAGCAAACAACATTCTTAAAGTAGTGTGTTTTATGACTGGAGAGAAAGTTTCCTTATAATCAACCCCTTCTTTCTGCGTATACCCTTTAGCTACTAACCTTGCTCGATACCGGATATTACCTTCGCTGTCAAATTTTTTCTTCAAGACCCATTTGGACTGCACGACTGAGCCATTACTAGGTGTATTTACGACTTCCCATGCGTTACAATTCTCAAAGCTCTGCAACTCTTCAGCTACTGCTAGCTGCCACTGTTTTTTCTCAGGTCCCTTGAGAGCATCCTCTAACGAAATACCGGTAACGTCGTCCTGTATATTGTCACCAACACATACATTAACAACGCCAAATCGATCTGGTTTCTTTGCAAGCCTTACTGGCCTTGAGTTTTCCGTTTTATTGTTCTGAGTGTTATCAACGCTGCTTTCACTATCGTCGCTGGCAGTTTCACTGTCACTTGGAACATAGGTATCATCGACATCATCGATAAGTGACCCTTCTGTAAAGGATTCGTAAAATTCTTCAGAATTTTGATCCCCCACTGAGTCTGAATAGCCATCTTTTTCAGTGTTAACTTCAGGATCCACAATTGGTATTGGTGCGCTACATCCGTTTAAGGGTTCCTCCTCCATTACAACTACATCTCGGCTCGTTGTAATACGTTTTGTTCTAGGGTTATATATCCTGTAGCCTTTAACTGTATCTGAGTAACCCACAAGTATGCACGGTTCGGACTTCTTATCCCATTTTTTCCTTTTGTCTTTAGGAATATGCACCATCACCTTGCTCCCAAATATTCTCAAATGACTTATGTCAGGCTTTCTACCAGACCACACTTCAATCGGAGTTTTTCCATGTAGACTAGACAAAGCTGTTCTATTCTGCAGGTAAACAGCTGTACTTGCTGCCTCTGCCCAAAATTCCTTTCCTAATCTCCCATCGAATAGTAAGCACCGTCCCTTCTCAACAATTGTGCGATTGAACCTCTCACACAATCCATTTTGTTCTGGCGTGTAGGGATTTGTTCGTTGATGAACTATACCACAATTCTTCAGTAATGTACCAAATTCCTCATTGCAGAATTCAAGCCCGTTGTCGCTTCTCATAATCTTTATATTGCTACCAATCTGGTTTTCAACCATAACCTTAAAATCTTGAAAACACCTGACTGCTTCATTTTTTGCCTTCAGAAAATAGATAAATGTCATGCGACTACAATCATCTACCAATAGCATAAAATACCTTGATCCTCCGAGAGATTTTACCTCCATAGGTCCGCAGATGTCGACATGAATAAGATGCAGTAAGTCACTACTTCTACTCCCTACGTGCTTAAACGGCAAGCGGCTCTGCTTTCCTTCGCAACACACAGTACACGCGGACTTGCTGATGGTGGCTTTTGGGTTCAGACTGATTCCTTCAGCTGCAGTTTCCATTTGATTTAGATAGGTACTATTAATGTGTCCTAATCTGCGATGCCAAATATCCACCGATGTTATCGTAGCTGCTAAGATGTTTTTCGATGTGTGCAACTTGTAAACTCCATTTACCAATTTCGCTGACCCGACTAACTCGTTCCTTCGGTTGAGAATATTACATCCGTTGTCAGTAAATATCACTTTGTTGCCATTTTCGATCAATTTGCTTACTGACAGGAGATTCGTTGTTAAACTTGGCACACACAACACACCTTCCACTTTAACGTCGAAGTCGCAACTTTTGGTTGTTGTGGTAATATGCACTTCGCCAGAACATAAAACAGGAACTTTGCAATTATTGGCCACAGTGATTTCATTGTTATTGTCGTATGATGCATTTTTAACCCAATTTTCATTTGCGGTTAGATGTACACTCGCACCTGAGTCTATGTACCATTCATTTCTATTGAAATTACCGCTTAAAAATACAACACTAAAAGCGTTTGTTTGTTTACGCGTTTCTTTAGTGTTCGAAGAACTATTATTCAATTCCGAGCACTGATTGCGATAATGTCCGATTTGTTTACATTTATAACATCGCACATTTTTGACAGTTTTTGTAGCATGGCTGCTGTCTTTGTCCGAATTTTTCAACTTTTTATTGTTTTTATATTGGCGACCTCTAGTTGCAAATGCGCCATTTTCGATTTCGTTTACATTATCTGGTATGCTTGATTCCATATCCAACAATTTTGTTTTTATCGCATCTGTAGTTATTGACATACCTGAATGTTCAATTGCCATAATCATTGGAGAATATTTTTCTGGCAAACCGGCCAATAATAGCGAGCCAATCCATTCGTCGTTAATATTAAATCCTGTTCCACTTAACTTTTGCCCGGTTTCCACAATTTGCGTCACATACGATGTCATCGAATTACAATTTTCCAATCTAATTGAAATTAAGTTTCGTAGCAAACTGATCCGTCTAGTGAAACCGCTATCATCGAATAATGACTTCAATTTCTTCCATAAATCGTGGGTGGTACCAGCCGACTTCACGTGGACATACAAACTCGAATCGATTGTCAATATCAATTTCGCTTTAGTTTTCGCGTCTTCAGCAGCTTGCACAGGATTTCCTTGTTCTGGTTTTATGCACTTTACCAATCCCTCCAATATTAGAAAATTCTCTGCTGCAAATGCCCACTCGTCGTAGTTTTCGCGCCCTTTCAACTTGGGCACATTCACGACGTAGCTGGAAGTCATCCTTCTTCGTTCAGGTTCCTTTTAATTTTGACTGCAAATTTAATAATTTAATGCCAATATAATATATTTCTACTTTGATGGACAAAAAATATTTATAACTTTGGCAAACTAATTAAAATTGCAAAATTAAATATGAGCTGGGCCCATAACCTGTTATTAAAACCACACGTTTCGGCAAAGTGAACGATATAAAATTTATTACAATAGTAGTTCAAATAATTCATACAGGTGGCATTACAAACGTCTAGGGGTTTTTGTATTAATTCACAATAGACATATTTTAATATTTTTCAACAAAAATGCTAGTAAAAAATAAAAAACGCAAATTTAAAAAATTATTCGCGCAATTTGTGCAATTCGTTTGCCCATCGTAGGCCCATGTTTGCCCACCCTTAGAAGAAAAGTTATTAACAAAACAAATTTTCTGCGCCGAGTCGCTAACAACAAATTTTCAAATTTTCCATATTTATGTGCCATTTCACGCTATTTCGGTTGCCCATTTTTAACACAAGATTGCCCAACCTTTAGTTTCGTTTGCCCACCCCCCAGTTTTTTTTATTCGCTCATCAAAATGCTAGTAAAAAATAAAAAACCCAAATTTAAAAATTTATTCGCGCAATTTGTGCAATTCGTTTGCCCATCGTAGGCCCATGTTTGCCCAAGAAAAAGTTTCGTTTGCCCACCCTTAGAAGAAAAGTTATTAACAAAACAAATTTTCTGCGCCGAGTCGCTAACAACAAATTTTCAAATTTTCCATATTTATGTGCCATTTCACGCTATTTCGTTTGCCCATTTTTAACACAAGATTGCCCAACCCTTAGTTTCGTTTGCCCACCCCCCAGGTTTTTTTATTCGCTCATCAAAATGCTAGTAAAAAATAAAAAACGCAAATTTAAAAATTCATTCGCGCAATTTGTGCAATTCGTTTGCCCACCGTAGGCCCATGTTTGCCCAAGAAAAAGTTTCGTTTGCCCACCCTTAGAAGAAAAGTTATTAACAAAACAAATTTTCTGCGCCGAGTCGCTAACAACAAATTTTCAAATTTTCCATATTTATGTACCATCTCACGCTATTTCGGTTGCCCATTTTTAACACAAGATTGCCCAACCTTTAGTTTCGTTTGCCCACCCCCCAGTTTTTTTTTATTCGCTCATCAAAATGCTAGTAAAAAATAAAAAACGCAAATTTAAAAAATTATTCGCGCAATTTGTGCAATTCGTTTGCCCATCGTAGGCCCATGTTTGCCCAAGAAAAAGTTTCGTTTGCCCACCCTTAGAAGAAAAGTTATTAACAAAACAAATTTTCTGCGCCGAGTCGCTAACAACAAATTTTCAAATTTTCCATATTTATGTGCCATTTCACGTTATTTTGTTTGCCCATTTTGAACACAAGATTGCTCAACCCTTAGTTTCGTTTGCCCACCCCCCAGTTTTTTTTATTCGCTCATCAAAATGCTAGTAAAAAATAAAAAACCCAAATTTAAAAATTTATTCGCGCAATTTGTGCAATTCGTTTGCCCATCGTAGGCCCATGTTTGCCCAAGAAAAAGTTTCGTTTGCCCACCCTTAGAAGAAAAGTTATTAACAAAACAAATTTTCTGCGCCGAGTCGCTAACAACAAATTTTCAAATTTTCCATATTTATGTGCCATTTCACGCTATTTCGTTTGCCCATTTTTAACACAAGATTGCCCAACCCTTAGTTTCGTTTGCCCACCCCCCAGGTTTTTTTATTCGCTCATCAAAATGCTAGTAAAAAATAAAAAACGCAAATTTAAAAATTCATTCGCGCAATTTGTGCAATTCGTTTGCCCACCGTAGGCCCATGTTTGCCCAAGAAAAAGTTTCGTTTGCCCACCCTTAGAAGAAAAGTTATTAACAAAACAAATTTTCTGCGCTGAGTCGCTAACAACAAATTTTCAAATTTTCCATATTTATGTACCATCTCACGCTATTTCGGTTGCCCATTTTTAACACAAGATTGCCCAACCCTTAGTTTCGTTTGCCCACCCCCCAGTTTTTTTTTATTCGCTCATCAAAATGCTAGTAAAAAATAAAAAACGCAAATTTAAAAAATTATTCGCGCAATTTGTGCAATTCGTTTGCCCATCGTAGGCCCATGTTTGCCCAAGAAAAAGTTTCGTTTGCCCACCCTTAGAAGAAAAGTTATTAACAAAACAAATTTTCTGCGCCGAGTCGCTAACAACAAATTTTCAAATTTTCCATATTTATGTGCCATTTCACGTTATTTTGTTTGCCCATTTTGAACACAAGATTGCTCAACCCTTAGTTTCGTTTGCCCACCCCCCCCCCCCCCCCCAGTTTTTTTTTATTCGCTCATCAAAATGCTAGTAAAAAATAAAAAACCCAAATTTAAAAATTTTTTCGCGCAATTTGTGCAATTCGTTTGCCCATCGTAGGCCCATGTTTGCCCAAGAAAAAGTTTCGTTTGCCCACCCTTAGAAGAAAAGTTATTAACAAAACAAATTTTCTGCGCCGAGTCGCTAACAACAAATTTTCAAATTTTCCATATTTATGTGCCATTTCACGCTATTTCGTTTGCCCATTTTTAACACAAGATTGCTCAACCCTTAGTTTCGTTTGCCCACCCCCCAGTTTTTTTTTATTCGCTCATCAAAATGCTAGTAAAAAATAAAAAACGCAAATTTAAAAATTTATTCGCGCAATTTGTGCAATTCGTTTGCCCATCGTAGGCCCATGTTTGCCCAAGAAAAAGTTTCGTTTGCCCACCCTTAGAAGAAAAGTTATTAACAAAACAAATTTTCTGCGCCGAGTCGCTAACAACAAATTTTCCAATTTTCCATATTTATGTGCCATTTCACGCTATTTCGGTTGCCCATTTTTAACACAAGATTGCCCAACCTTTAGTTTCGTTTGCCCACCCCCCAGTTTTTTTTTATTCGCTCATCAAAATGCTAGTAAAAAATAAAAAACGCAAATTTAAAAAATTATTCGCGCAATTTGTGCAATTCGTTTGCCCATCGTAGGCCCATGTTTGCCCAAGAAAAAGTTTCGTTTGCCCACCCTTAGAAGAAAAGTTATTAACAAAACAAATTTTCTGCGCCGAGTCGCTAACAACAAATTTTCAAATTTTCCATATTTATGTGCCATTTCACGCTATTTCGGTTGCCCATTTTTAACACAAGATTGCCCAACCTTTAGTTTCGTTTGCCCACCCCCCCCCCCCCCCCCCCCAGTTTTTTTTTATTCGCTCATCAAAATGCTAGTAAAAAATAAAAAACGCAAATTTAAAAAATTATTCGCGCAATTTGTGCAATTCGTTTGCCCATCGTAGGCCCATGTTTGCCCAAGAAAAAGTTTCGTTTGCCCACCCTTAGAAGAAAAGTTATTAACAAAACAAATTTTCTGCGCCGAGTCGCTAACAACAAATTTTCAAATTTTCCATATTTATGTGCCATTTCACGCTATTTCGGTTGCCCATTTTTAACACAAGATTGCCCAACCTTTAGTTTCGTTTGCCCACCCCCCAGTTTTTTTTATTCGCTCATCAAAATGCTAGTAAAAAATAAAAAACCCAAATTTAAAAATTTATTCGCGCAATTTGTGCAATTCGTTTGCCCATCGTAGGCCCATGTTTGCCCAAGAAAAAGTTTCGTTTGCCCACCCTTAGAAGAAAAGTTATTAACAAAACAAATTTTCTGCGCCGAGTCGCTAACAACAAATTTTCAAATTTTCCATATTTATGTGCCATTTCACGCTATTTCGTTTGCCCATTTTTAACACAAGATTGCCCAACCCTTAGTTTCGTTTGCCCACCCCCCAGGTTTTTTTATTCGCTCATCAAAATGCTAGTAAAAAATAAAAAAACGCAAATTTAAAAATTCATTCGCGCAATTTGTTTGTGCAATTCGTTTGCCCACCGTAGGCCCATGTTTGCCCAAGAAAAAGTTTCGTTTGCCCACCCTTAGAAGAAAAGTTATTAACAAAACAAATTTTCTGCGCCGAGTCGCTAACAACAAATTTTCAAATTTTCCATATTTATGTACCATCTCACGCTATTTCGGTTGCCCATTTTTAACACAAGATTGCCCAACCTTTAGTTTCGTTTGCCCACCCCCCAGTTTTTTTTTATTCGCTCATCAAAATGCTAGTAAAAAAAAAAAAACGCAAATTTAAAAAATTATTCGCGCAATTTGTGCAATTCGTTTGCCCATCGTAGGCCCATGTTTGCCCAAGAAAAAGTTTCGTTTGCCCACCCTTAGAAGAAAAGTTATTAACAAAACAAATTTTCTGCGCCGAGTCGCTAACAACAAATTTTCAAATTTTCCATATTTATGTGCCATTTCACGTTATTTTGTTTGCCCATTTTGAACACAAGATTGCTCAACCCTTAGTTTCGTTTGCCCACCCCCCAGTTTTTTTTATTCGCTCATCAAAATGCTAGTAAAAAATAAAAAACCCAAATTTAAAAATTTATTCGCGCAATTTGTGCAATTCGTTTGCCCATCGTAGGCCCATGTTTGCCCAAGAAAAAGTTTCGTTTGCCCACCCTTAGAAGAAAAGTTATTAACAAAACAAATTTTCTGCGCCGAGTCGCTAACAACAAATTTTCAAATTTTCCATATTTATGTGCCATTTCACGCTATTTCGTTTGCCCATTTTTAACACAAGATTGCCCAACCCTTAGTTTCGTTTGCCCACCCCCCAGGTTTTTTTATTCGCTCATCAAAATGCTAGTAAAAAATAAAAAACGCAAATTTAAAAATTCATTCGCGCAATTTGTGCAATTCGTTTGCCCACCGTAGGCCCATGTTTGCCCAAGAAAAAGTTTCGTTTGCCCACCCTTAGAAGAAAAGTTATTAACAAAACAAATTTTCTGCGCTGAGTCGCTAACAACAAATTTTCAAATTTTCCATATTTATGTACCATCTCACGCTATTTCGGTTGCCCATTTTTAACACAAGATTGCCCAACCTTTAGTTTCGTTTGCCCACCCCCCAGTTTTTTTTTATTCGCTCATCAAAATGCTAGTAAAAAATAAAAAACGCAAATTTAAAAAATTATTCGCGCAATTTGTGCAATTCGTTTGCCCATCGTAGGCCCATGTTTGCCCAAGAAAAAGTTTCGTTTGCCCACCCTTAGAAGAAAAGTTATTAACAAAACAAATTTTCTGCGCCGAGTCGCTAACAACAAATTTTCAAATTTTCCATATTTATGTGCCATTTCACGCTATTTCGTTTGCCCATTTTTAACACAAGATTGCTCAACCCTTAGTTTCGTTTGCCCACCCCCCAGTTTTTTTTTATTCGCTCATCAAAATGCTAGTAAAAAATAAAAAACGCAAATTTAAAAATTTATTCGCGCAATTTGTGCAATTCGTTTGCCCATCGTAGGCCCATGTTTGCCCAAGAAAAAGTTTCGTTTGCCCACCCTTAGAAGAAAAGTTATTAACAAAACAAATTTTCTGCGCCGAGTCGCTAACAACAAATTTTCAAATTTTCCATATTTATGTGCCATTTCACGCTATTTCGTTTGCCCATTTTTAACACAAGATTGCCCAACCCTTAGTTTCGTTTGCCCACCCCCCAGGTTTTTTTATTCGCTCATCAAAATGCTAGTAAAAAATAAAAAACGCAAATTTAAAAATTCATTCGCGCAATTTGTTTGTGCAATTCGTTTGCCCACCGTAGGCCCATGTTTGCCCAAGAAAAAGTTTCGTTTGCCCACCCTTAGAAGAAAAGTTATTAACAAAACAAATTTTCTGCGCCGAGTCGCTAACAACAAATTTTCAAATTTTCCATATTTATGTACCATCTCACGCTATTTCGGTTGCCCATTTTTAACACAAGATTGCCCAACCTTTAGTTTCGTTTGCCCACCCCCCAGTTTTTTTTTATTCGCTCATCAAAATGCTAGTAAAAAAAAAAAAACGCAAATTTAAAAAATTATTCGCGCAATTTGTGCAATTCGTTTGCCCATCGTAGGCCCATGTTTGCCCAAGAAAAAGTTTCGTTTGCCCACCCTTAGAAGAAAAGTTATTAACAAAACAAATTTTCTGCGCCGAGTCGCTAACAACAAATTTTCAAATTTTCCATATTTATGTGCCATTTCACGTTATTTTGTTTGCCCATTTTGAACACAAGATTGCTCAACCCTTAGTTTCGTTTGCCCACCCCCCAGTTTTTTTTATTCGCTCATCAAAATGCTAGTAAAAAATAAAAAACCCAAATTTAAAAATTTATTCGCGCAATTTGTGCAATTCGTTTGCCCATCGTAGGCCCATGTTTGCCCAAGAAAAAGTTTCGTTTGCCCACCCTTAGAAGAAAAGTTATTAACAAAACAAATTTTCTGCGCCGAGTCGCTAACAACAAATTTTCAAATTTTCCATATTTATGTGCCATTTCACGCTATTTCGTTTGCCCATTTTTAACACAAGATTGCCCAACCCTTAGTTTCGTTTGCCCACCCCCCAGGTTTTTTTATTCGCTCATCAAAATGCTAGTAAAAAATAAAAAACGCAAATTTAAAAATTCATTCGCGCAATTTGTGCAATTCGTTTGCCCACCGTAGGCCCATGTTTGCCCAAGAAAAAGTTTCGTTTGCCCACCCTTAGAAGAAAAGTTATTAACAAAACAAATTTTCTGCGCTGAGTCGCTAACAACAAATTTTCAAATTTTCCATATTTATGTACCATCTCACGCTATTTCGGTTGCCCATTTTTAACACAAGATTGCCCAACCTTTAGTTTCGTTTGCCCACCCCCCAGTTTTTTTTTATTCGCTCATCAAAATGCTAGTAAAAAATAAAAAACGCAAATTTAAAAAATTATTCGCGCAATTTGTGCAATTCGTTTGCCCATCGTAGGCCCATGTTTGCCCAAGAAAAAGTTTCGTTTGCCCACCCTTAGAAGAAAAGTTATTAACAAAACAAATTTTCTGCGCCGAGTCGCTAACAACAAATTTTCAAATTTTCCATATTTATGTGCCATTTCACGCTATTTCGTTTGCCCATTTTTAACACAAGATTGCTCAACCCTTAGTTTCGTTTGCCCACCCCCCAGTTTTTTTTTATTCGCTCATCAAAATGCTAGTAAAAAATAAAAAACCCAAATTTAAAAATTTATTCGCGCAATTTGTGCAATTCGTTTGCCCATCGTAGGCCCATGTTTGCCCAAGAAAAAGTTTCGTTTGCCCACCATTAGAAGAAAAGTTATTAACAAAACAAATTTTCTGCGCCGAGTCGCTAACAACAAATTTTCAAATTTTCCATATTTATGTGCCATTTCACGCTATTTCGTTTGCCCATTTTTAACACAAGATTGCTCAACCCTTAGTTTCGTTTGCCCACCCCCCAGTTTTTTTTTATTCGCTCATCAAAATGCTAGTAAAAAATAAAAAACCCAAATTTAAAAATTTATTCGCGCAATTTGTGCAATTCGTTTGCCCATCGTAGGCCCATGTTTGCCCAAGAAAAAGTTTCGTTTGCCCACCCTTAGAAGAAAAGTTATTAACAAAACAAATTTTCTTTGCGCCGAGTCGCTAACAACAAATTTTCAAATTTTCCATATTTATGTGCCATTTCACGCTATTTCGGTTGCCCATTTTTAACACAAGATTGCCCAACCTTTAGTTTCGTTTGCCCACCCCCCCCCCCAGTTTTTTTTTATTCGCTCATCAAAATGCTAGTAAAAAATAAAAAACCCAAATTTAAAAAATTATTCGCGCAATTTGTGCAATTCGTTTGCCCATCGTAGGCCCATGTTTGCCCAAGAAAAAGTTTCGTTTGCCCACCCTTAGAAGAAAAGTTATTAACAAAACAAATTTTCTGCGCCGAGTCGCTAACAACAAATTTTCAAATTTTCCATATTTATGTGCCATTTCACGCTATTTCGGTTGCCCATTTTTAACACAAGATTGCCCAACCTTTAGTTTCGTTTGCCCACCCCCCAGTTTTTTTTTATTCGCTCATCAAAATGCTAGTAAAAAATAAAAAACGCAAATTAAAAAATTTATTCGCGCAATTTGTGCAATTCGTTTGCCCATCGTAGGCCCATGTTTGCCCAAGAAAAGGTTTCGTTTGCCCACCCTTAGAAGAAAAGTTATTAACAAAACAAATTTTCTGCGCCGAGTCGCTAACAACAAATTTTCCATATTTATGTGCCATTTCACGCTATTTCGTTTGCCCATTTTTAACACAAGATTGCCCAACCCTTAGTTTCGTTTGCCCACCCCCCAGGTTTTTTTATTCGCTCATCAAAATGCTAGTAAAAAATAAAAAACGCAAATTTAAAAATTTATTCGCGCAATTTGTGCAATTCGTTTGCCCACCGAAGGCCCATGTTTGCCCAAGAAAAAGTTTCGTTTGCCCACCCTTAGAAGAAAAGTTATTAACAAAACAAATTTTCTGCGCCGAGTCGCTAACAACAAATTTTCCATATTTATGTACCATTTCACGCTATTTCGGTTGCCCATTTTTAACACAAGATTGCCCAACCTTTAGTTTCGTTTGCCCACCCCCCAGTTTTTTTTTATTCGCTCATCAAAATGCTAGTAAAAAATATAAAACGCAAATTTAAAAAATTATTCGCGCAATTTGTGCAATTCGTTTGCCCATCGTAGGCCCATGTTTGCCCAAGAAAAAGTTTCGTTTGCCCACCCTTAGAAGAAAAGTTATTAACAAAACAAATTTTCTGCGCCGAGTCGCTAACAACAAATTTTCAAATTTTCCATATTTATGTGCCATTTCACGTTATTTTGTTGGCCCATTTTTAACTCAAGATTGCTCAACCCTTAGTTTCGTTTGCCCACCCCCCAGTTTTTTTTTATTCGCTCATCAAAATGCTAGTAAAAAATAAAAAACCCAAATTTAAAAATTTATTCGCGCAATTTGTGCAATTCGTTTGCCCATCGTAGGCCCATGTTTGCCCAAGAAAAGTTTCGTTTGCCCACCATTAGAAGAAAAGTTATTAACAAAACAAATTTTCTGCGCCGAGTCGCTAACAACAAATTTTCAAATTTTCCATATTTATGTGCCATTTCACGCTATTTCGTTTGCCCATTTTTAACACAATATTGCTCAACCCTTAGTTTCGTTTGCCCACCCCCCAGTTTTTTTTTATTCGCTCATCAAAATGCTAGTAAAAAATAAAAAACCCAAATTTAAAAATTTGTTCGCGCAATTTGTGCAATTCGTTTGCCCATCGTAGGCCCATGTTTGCCCAAGAAAAAGTTTCGTTTGCCCACCATTAGAAGAAAAGTTATTAACAAAACAAATTTTCTGCGCCGAGTCGCTAACAACATATTTTCAAATTTTCCATATTTGTGTTAATCAAAAATCGACTAGAGTATATCGTGTAATGGGTAAATGTTCATAAATTACCTTTTTAGATAGTAACCAGTCCCACTCATAAAGTCAATTCAAGGACCGAAAACACTTGACAGCACAATATCTTGCTTCCTTTGTCAATACGAATGGTCGAATCCAATAGGCAATCGAATTTTTAATTTCATAAACAAAGAGAAGGATGCGTGTCCAGTGCATTGCACAAGTTAATGTATGAAGAGTATGAAAGTGATAATGATATGTGTTATAAGAGTGCATAGTAATTTAAATGCATTTTTAGATCGGAGTTATGACTTTGAATTGTAAAAGATGTCAACATTTAACTGAACAAAACGAATTCAATATCGAATTGTTTTCATTTTCCATAATTGCATGGTACTTATTCCTCGGCATTTGTTTACATTCGTTTTGTATATGGGACCAAAAGGATAATATCTTTTTGGACTGGGGCATGGTCTAGCACATCAAAAGTTAAGACCATGCTCTTATTCGAATGTGAAAATTCTAGTGTGGTGGTTGATTTGTTTTAACAGTGCGTTTGGTGGTTGATTTACTGTTAATTGTGATTTTGCGTGATTTGCTATACAAAACCTGGTATTTACTCCAAGAATTATCGTCATTCAAAGAGCTCTATTTGGGTGAGTACTCGTATCATAGCAGAACAGCACACAGCTCTGTCCGAATTAATATGCGATGGCATAAAATCATATACCCTCAAATTATTTGTTTTTAAGGCACGCAGCTATTAGTGTACGCATTATCTAACCACTACGCTACTCATGAAATTCTATCCAAAATACTTATATTAAGGAACACTTGTTCGATTTCTCAACTCCGCTTAGCTGCTATTGGCATTTACAGCCTAAAAATAATTGGCGAGTTCATATTACTAAAAACGAGATAACTTAAAAACTTCTTTACATAGGACTTTGCGTGGTTAAGAAATAGAAAAAGGATACCCTGAATATTTTTGCTTAGAATTGCATGAGGAATCACGCGGTGAAGAGATAATGCTGGCCGGGTCCAGACTAATAGCTGGCTAATCGTGATATAATATTCTAATATTAGGAACTTTAAAATCAAGGGGTGGAAAGTTTAGCAAACCATTTGGTTTTTGTGTACCTTTATGTATTTATCTGAGGTTCGCCAATAGAAATTCGAATGAAAAATTAAGATATTGACCAAAATAACGCCCCTTTTTTTTTGGTTTTGACCCATATTTCTAAAAGTATACACCCCATAGAAAAAGTCAATAACGTTGTCTTTAAAGTACACTAGCTTTGCTAAAATTTGATATTAAATTTAGCTCTGTACGTGGACAACTTTTCAAGAAGCAGTTCTTCAAAAACTCTTAAAAAATCCAAAATTTTCGTTATTTTTGCAATATCTTTCCAAATATCGTGAAAACGACTCAGTCCATGAAAAAAAAACTTATTAAAAATAAATTTGTAGATAATTCAATTATCTTTAACTTGATTAATGAACCACTTTCGTACGATAAATAGTATCTTGGAAAATTGCAAAAACGTGGAAAAGGAACAAGTTTGCTCGTTTATAGCAAATACAAATTTAGGTGGGTTTTGTAATACATACATACATTTCTTGTTTTGGTGCCGAAACGGTAAATTTGGGAATTACCAATATTTCTCCTCATCACATACTAACTACTTTACGACTGCTGCGTTGTTTGTTAGAAAAATCCTACACGCTTTTCTTAATGAGATCAGAGTTATAAAAAGATCCTTTATGATCCTTTTTTACTCGGTTTCCTAATTTCCTGGTCCAGTTTAAAATTTTGCGATTCGGCAATATTTGTGCTAACACCAATTATTAAGAAGTGTACGTAGGCGAACTACATATTATAAATTTATAATGTAATTATCTAAAATATTGTTGTTTGTTCATGTTATATTAACGGTACTAGTGGAATTTTTTACTAAGTACACACATAGTGAGCAATGTTTACGCTATTTTCCCCGATTTTCATATTTGATTTCTTTTTTTTTTTGATTTGTCATTATATCAAATTAAAGGTTAATAAAATATACTGCGCGTCATCAGGTTAGCACACCCCCTCGCGTAAGTGGTTTCGGCTCAATTCCAGACAAACTAAAAGAGCTAAAATTATAAAATTATTGTTGGCTATGGCCGATTCAATTCTCAGTTAAATAAAACAAAAAGTATTGTTTCTCCATTTTTAAATATTTTTTTATATTTTTTTTTTCGAAAAGTAATACAAAAAATAAGAATCAAATTTTGGTCATCAGGTTGTCACACACCACTTTTTTCATTTTTGTTAAGCTTTTAAGCAATGAACTTATTTCTGAACTTATGCATTATAGTAATTTAAACATTTTTCAGTAAATTTAATAATGTGTGAATCCTCCCTGGTTGTGATTGACATCATATATTCAATTGGGAAGCGACTCGTACAATTTCGTACAATTATCCCATATAATTGAGAGAAATGGCTGACGAAGCACGCTTGATGGCCTTCAATTAGCTCCGCTTTGTTGGAATATTGTTTTCCAGACTCGTAAACTTTGTAACGGACGGTTTGGTGGGCATCCGAAGATGCCCGTGGGGACGGAGCCTAAGGTAGCAAATTACCGTGAAGGTCGGGCCGTGCCATCTGGCGAAGAAAAAGGCCCCTCAACGAGCTAAGCAACGGCCTATGCTTGCTGTAGCTCAGTTCGGGAAATGTGGGCGGGGTTTTCGCCGCTCGTTGCCCCTGTCCTTTACGTATTAACAAAAATTCATAGGCCTGGGGAAGACAACACAAACAGGGGAGGTAAAAATGGGGAATAAAAAAAAATAGTCGATAAGGATGGAATGGTTGGCGGACGGATCAGACGCCCACACGGTCGCACCTGGGTCCGGGAGTAATGGGACCCTCGGCCTCTGGTTTCGTACCACCAACAGATCACTACTCATCAGGTGCTGCTTCGATCTGCTGGTGGGAGCAGCACTACCAGACCATAATATGGTTCATTACAGGTGGTTCATTACAACTTTACGAACCAGACATCCCCACACGTCTATTATATTGATGTCAGATGAGTAAGGCGGACACTGCATTAAACTGACATTTTGGTCCTCAATCGTGTTGAAAATGCAATGGCTTGGTAGCTTGCCATTGCATTTTCACAAATTTTTAAAAAGGGAAAAGCAGTTTGAAGTACGTTTTTGTAAGTGTTTGCATTCTTATTTGCTGTCAAAAACTGTAACTCGCACGTACCATAGTAACAGATGGCTCCCCACACCATCACACCCCACCCGACTATGAAGGCGATTCAACTGGTTTTCCTTCTTGCAATCATGGGAGTATTTAATTTGGAAGGTCCAGACAGATACAACTCTGTCTGGACCTTCCAAATTAAATTTTTTTTCATTTAAAAAGACAATCAATCAAGAAAATCAATTTCATACGAAACGCTTAATTCGTATGTTAGATGTAATCGCTGGAATTTGCTAATCGATCTAAAAAAAAATTTTGGCATTCCCGTAGCCGAAATAGAAACCGATACTTGTCTTGACACAACAACTAATTCAGATATTACCTTTGACTCTAAATCGAATTCAGAATATCTCCCAAGTGGTAGTTTAAAAGGGTTGAATTTCAAATGCCCTACTCTATTCACTAACCTAGTTCTTTCGGAAGACAAATGGAAAAGCATTTCTCCAGTTTCAAGGGTAGACAGCAACAAAAATGGTTACGACGAAGCTTGGTGGCAAAAGAATTTTTCCTAAAAACGAAAATACCTTGCGCATACATTTTTCAGTACGGTAAAGTGCATGAATCTCCAGAAGCGGAATCCTTTTTAAAGATTCGTGGAAGTTGCAAAGAATGCGGAGCTACATTCGATGCTCGCTGTATTCACGAACCAGCTTCTGGCGATGGTATTATTCTTAATATCGTGACATTTGATACGAGGGGAGTCCCTCACAATGCAAGGCGTCCTGTAAAAAGTTATGCACGTCAATTGATAGGCAAAGAACTATTGTGTAAAAAGCCTCGATTTTGGCTCAACGAAGAAATAAAAGACATTTCGTTCGGTGATCCCGAGCCACCTTACTTACCACGCAGAGCTACGACTCGAAAAATTAAGCAAGAGGCTATAAATAGGCAACTAGGCATTAGCTCAAACCTAGATGCTGTCGACTCTTTATGTAAAATGAAGTATGAGGGAAAGTATTCAGGATACATAAAAGAAGTTTGTAGAGATAAGTTTTACTGTTTTTATTGGTCGAAAATGCAAGTGCATTTATATAAAGAATCGATTAAAAAATAAGGTAAAATAGAGTTAGATGCTACTGGAGGGCTTGTAAAATCACTTACTCCTATAAATGGAGAAAAAAGATTAACGTTGCTGTATCAAATTGTAATACCGACAGAAAATGGGGTTCAACCACTTTTTTCGATGCTTTCACAGAAGCATGATACAAATATTATAACTTACTGGCTTCGAGAAATTTTGAGAGATGGAGTTTCTTGTCCCCCAGAAGTTGTATGTGATTACTCCATGGCACTTTTGAATGCAACTTGCTTAGCTTTCAATGAAAAGAGTTTAGTTACATACATTCTTGATTGTTATCGTTGGTTACGTCATAATATGGCGCAGAATTTAAGGTGTTTCATAAGGATTGACATTGCTCATTTGATCAAGATAGCTTGCCGAAAGAAAGTCTTCGATGGAAGACCTTACAAAGTTAAAGACTTTTATGTTCGATGCCTGGGGGAAAAATGTCAACTTGCGAAAGTATCAAAGATTTCGAAGAAATTTTGCTAGCTCTCCTTATCGTAGCTGGAAGTGAGTATGAAGGGACAAATGTTACTGGGGAAAACGTCATAAGCTCCCGAAAAATGAGTTTTTTGATTGATAAAATCAAATCGTTTTCCTATTCTCAGGGAAGCAACGAAAATAATTCAGATGAACGAGAGTATGATCATCTGTATGACATCGAGAATGATGATATTTCTCTATTTATTGATGCTATTCACGAAAAAGCTCAAACAGCAATTGATGAAATGGGAGAAACAGAAAGTATTAATGCTTTCTATTGTCCAGGGATAGTGAAACATTATACAGTGAAAACTCTCTTGGGCGGACACTCACCGTCAGCCAGTTTTTGTCCGCCCAAGAGAGGTGTCCGCTCAATAGGGGGGATGTGGATGTTTTTTTTTGTATTTCAATGATACCAAATATACAAATTTCGAATATTTATTATATGTTTGCATTTAAGAAACAAAAAGAAACATTGATAATTCACGTTATTCATTAGACATGTACGTATGTAACTATCATAAAATAAATATTGTACACGCATATTTCAAAAATGTAAAAAAATACAAAAATTATTATGGAACAACTTGGAAGAAATCTGAAATTGACGATTGGCGAAGTTTTTGTTGATTTTCTTTTAATAATCTATCTTGCAAATGACTTTCCAAATTTTTAAGGTGCTCAAAGGCGATGAAGTCATCTTTGCAAAATCGCTTCAAATGACCAATATGAATCAACGCTGTTCGTACTGAATCTACCTCTTGGTATTCTTCTGTTGTAATTTCTGGGTCACTATCATTACTATCATGAATTTTTTCGACAACCTCAATATCGCAATAATCAATTTCTGTATTTTCTGTTAACAAATTTGCATCTATCGTCAGAAATTCGTCACAATTCGTAGAACATTCACCAAAACATCCAGGGAGTTGCAATATCGAAGCCAACGTTGCCAGGGGCAAGTCGTCCTCAGCGTCGAAATCAGGTGGTTCAATCTCGGAGTTTTTGTTAAAGCCCGTTTTTTTGAAGCAGTTTTTTATGACCTCTGGTTGAACATTAATCCAGGCCGCTTGGATAAAATGAATGGCCTCCAAGACATTTAATGATGTCATTGTCAAACACGTCTCGATATTTGCCAAACTATGTTTGACAAGATGGCTGCGATAGTGGACTTTAAAGTTTCGGATAACACCTTGGTCTAAAGGCTGGCAAACTGATGTAGTGTTACTGGGAAGGAATATAATTTTTATATGTTCGAGTCGTAAGTCACGGGGGTGGGACGTGGCGTTGTCTAAGAACAATATTATTTTTCTGTTTTGCTGGCCAATCCTGCGATCAAAGTCCATGAGCCACTCCGCCATTATTTCGCGTGTCATCCACGCCTTTTTGTTTGACTGCCAATCTATTGGAAGCCGTTTAATATCAACAGACTGAAATGCTCTGGGACGTGCGGCTTTTCCAATAACCAGTGGCTTCCCTTTTTCTCCTGCCATATTTACGCAAAAAAGGACTGTAAGTCTGTCTTTGGAAAATTTTCCACCGTGACACGTTTCATTCTTGAGTGAAAATGTTTTGTTCGGCAAAGCTCTAAAGAACAGACCCGTCTCATCGGCATTGAAGATGTCATTCGGACTGTAGCCTATCAGCATTGATGGCAGCTTCTCCAAAAATTGCTCCACGGCCAAAGGGTTTACTGCGGCCGCTTCGCCAGTCACACACCGAAAAGTAATGTTGTGCCTCTTACGCCACCTTTGCAACCATCCATTAGATGCCGCAAAATCATGTATCCCGATTTTGTCAGCAATTTCCTTAGCCTTCGCTTGGATGATTGGCCCAGATACGGGAATTTTCTGATTTCTCACTTTCGAAAACCACTCAAAGCACACGGAATCAATTTTGTTACCATCTGTATTTAGAAAGCTTCTTTTTCGATTGATGTTTCCACCGGCCATCCAGCTTGAACGGATTTCCTCTTTTTGGCGAACGATGAGTGCAGCTTGTGTTTTTCCAATTTTAAACCTTTAAATTCAAAAATGCTCACTCGTGATTTTGTTTATAATAACGTCTTTTAATACATTACCTATTTGCTAATTCACGCACCGGTAGATTTTCTTTCTCACTTGCATTAATAATTTCCATTTTTCTTTCAAAGAGAGTATTCTTCGGACCATTGTGATAACTTTTGAACTAGTTTTCGAAAACCTGACTGAAACAAGATAAACAAACAGCACAAATACCATATACGGGAAATCCCCCATTTTATTCCCAATATGGTATGTACATACCAAATTTTGTCCGTTCAAGAGGAGTCCGTGTCCGGCCAAGAGGGGCAATACCAAATTTTATCCGTTCAAGAGGAGTCCGTGTCCGGCCAAGAGGGGTTTTTTGACCGATTTCATGGAAATGTGTTGTCCGCGTCCGGGTTAGAGGGGGTCCGCCCAAGAGGGGTTACTTTGTGTGGAAAAGTCATTCTAAAAGCTGCGTTTTGAAAATATGTCCGCCCAAGAGGGGTGTCCGCGAGGCGAGTTTTCACTGTATGAGGTTTGCAAAGCATTTCCCTCTATGGACAAACGTGATGACAGCATACTTTACGCAGGCTTCTTCTGTTGCAACATCAGCTCATTGCGAGGCATACTTTAACCTTTTAAAAAATAGCGATTTAGGCCCTGATTATCAGCCTTTGCGTGCCGATAAGTTTGTAATAAAGCATATCAATTCGATAGAAAGTCTTTCAAAATTAAATCGCGCACGGCAATTACAATCAGGCGACAATACTATCAAACCACGTCTGGCAAAATTAAAGTATCAGAATGAAAAGGAGACAGTGAATTTGCGGGATACACCAAAAAATCAAGGTTTTGAACATTTAAAATCGCAGGAAAATTTTTATACTCTAGATGAAATCTGAGAGTATTATAAGTTTGACACAAAGTTTGTAACGCTAAGAAATAAGGCTCGCAGAAAAAAATGAATGATACAGTAGTTCATATTATCACTCGAATATCTCAAAACCGGATGTCCGTCTGTCCGTCTGTCCGTCTGTCCGTCTGTCCGTCTGTCCGTCTGTCCGTCCGTCCGTCCGTGACCTCTCTAGCTCGAGAACGCGTTGAGCTATGAAGTTCAAATTTTGCACACGTTATTTTTGACAAAAAATGAAGGCTAAGTTCGTGAACGGGCTAAATCGCTCCACCCCTTCTACCCCCTCCCATACAAAATGACACATTTTTGAAAATTTACAATAATCAGATTTTCTCAGAAACTATAAAACAAATTGCTTTGAAATTTTTAATATATCACTTTTACGATAATTGTAACCTATGTTATAAAACTTATTGTAATCCTCACCCTCCTTCTACCCCCTCCCATACAAACTGCACTATTTCATGAAATACGTTAAGCCAATTTACTCAGTACGTATACAATTTATCGGGCTGAAATTTTGTACTTAACACTTAATTAACAATATCAGTTAGATTCAAAAAAATTAATCGATTACCCTTACTCCGTCTACCCCCTCCCATACAAAATGACACATTTTTGATAATTTACAATAATCAGATTTTCTCAGAAACTATAAAACATATTGCTTTGAAATTTTGAATATATCACTTTTATGATAATTGTAACCTACATTATAAAATTTATTGTAATCCTCACCCTCCTTCTACCCCCTCCCATACAAACTGCACTATTTCATGAAATACGTTAAGCCTATTTACTCAGTACGTATACAATTTATCGGGCTGAAATTTTGTACTTAACACTTAATTAACAATATCAGTTAGATTCAAAAAAAAATAGTCGATTACCCTTACTCCGTCTACCCCCTCCTATACAATATGACACATTTTACCAACGTTGCTCTCTAGCTTGGGATCAACAAAGTCTTAACGATGCATCCGAGATTGCAACCAAAATTATTTATTGGCTTTAACCAGGTTCAAATTCATCTAGAGTATTGCATGATTGGGGTTTACCCCAATCGTAGTTCTTTTATGTTTTTAATAGCATTTTGATGAGCGAATAAAAAAAACTGGGGGGTGGGCAAACGAAACTAAAGGTTGGTCAATCTTGTGTTAAAAATGGGCAAACGAAATAGCGTGAAATGGCATATAAATATGGAAAATTTGAAAATTTGTTGTTAGCGACTCGGCGCAGAAAATTTGTTTTGTTAATAACTTTTCTTCTAAGGGTGGGCAAACGAACATTTTTCTTGGGCAAACATGGGCCTACAATGGGCAAACGAATTGCGCAAATTGCGCGAATAAATTTTTAAATTTGGGTTTTTTATTTTTTACTAGCATTTTGATGAGCGAATAAAAAAAAACTGGGGGGTGGGCAAACGAAATTAAAGGTTGGGCAATCTTGTGTTAAAAATGGGCAAACGAAATAGCGTGAAATGGCACATAAATATGGAAAATTTGTTGTTAGCGACTCGGCGCAGAAAATTTGTTTTGTTCAAAACTTTTCTTCTAAGGGTGGGCAAACGAAACTTTTTCTTGGGCAAACATGGGCGTATGATGGGCAAACGAATTGCACAAATTGCGCGAATAAATTTTTAAATTTGCGTTTTTTATTTTTTACTAGCATTTTGATAAGCGAATAAAAAAAACTGGGGGGTGGGCAAACGAAACTAAGGGTTGGGCAATCTTGTGTTAAAAATGGGCAAACGAACTGCACAAATTGCGATGTTAAAATTATAAATTTGGGTTTTTTTATTTTTTACAGGAATTTTGATGTGCGAATAAAAAAATATTGAGAGGTGGGCAAACGAAAGTAAAGGCTGGGCAAACCTGGGCTAACGATGGGCAAACGATATAGCGTATAAAATCGCAAAAAATCGAAAATTTGATTTTCAGTGGCTCCCAACCTTTGAAAAAACACATTTGTTAATAACTTTTTTTCTAAAGGTGGGCAAACGAAAAATTTTCCTGGGCATATGTGGGCTAACGATGGGCAAACAATTTACCTAGTTTGTATGAAAAAAAATCATCTCGAGGTGCCAACTTCACAGACCTATGTATGTAGTTCTTATAAAATCCTTGAAGATCGCTATAAGAACAAAATTGTTAGTTGGGGCGTAATCGAGAGTTATAGATACATTTATGTATTTTACATACATATGTAGGGGAGGTAGGCGTTCTCTTGGCCTGATCATGCCCATTTTCAATACCAACCAACTAGATCACACTGTCAACATTTGTCCAAAATTTCAAGGCTCTAGCTTCATTCTATCGAAAGTTATCGTGCGAACGGACAGGCAGACGGACAGACAGACAGACAGACAGACAGACAGACGGACAGACAGACGGACAGACGGACAGACGGACAGACAGACAGACATGGCTCAATCGAATCAGGAGGTGAACCTGATCATTTATATATATACATTGCTATACCTCCGGAGTCAAATTTGAGCCCGAACAATCAACTGGGGCACGAGTTACAGAGGTCCGAAAACCCGTACTTGTTGTGTCGCGTAAACATAGTCTTGGTCACTTTCCCATTTTTTTCGATTTTTTGTTTTGACATGGATATGTCTTATAGCTGGGGGTCATCCTAAAAATCTGTCCGTCACACGAAATGTCTTTTTTTTCTACTCGGGGGTCAGAAGAGGAAACAAGCCCATTGAAAATTTTTCTTTTCTGGTTGTGCATGTCGTTTGAGTGAAGTGGTCGTTGTGCATGGCTGTTGCTTGTTGATCCGCGCGGGCGGTGCGCTTGCGGGGATCCTGTGTGTACATGTTGGGATGTTGATTTGATAGCGATAAAGGTTGACGTTGTGGACGGCAAGAAATAACACAGTGTACGGGTGAATGGGCGGACTTTCAATGACCTTCAATTTCCGCCAATTCCCATTCATCATTTAATAAAATAGCCCGTGAATCACTAGGGTCCCAGAAAAAGTAGCAAGTAGTCAATTCGACTAACATTTGGACATGCGCAGACGCAATTTGAGAGAGTGTACATAGTTCCCGCCCCCCGAAGATGAGCGAGAGCGGATGAAGTTCATTCGAGCCAAATCGGGTGATCCAGCGACTGTGTTTGTGCATTCGCAATGGCGGCGATTTGAGGTCTGACTGGTCCACAATGTGGGCTCCCACCACACGTGCAATAAACATATAGAACAAAATGGCGGATTTATACTAGGCGAGTTAGAATCTCTCAAGTCCCCAAATAAAGAAATATTCGTCGCAGGATGTTATATGTTATGATGTACATTCAGAGGTCTGCAGAAGATCAAATGCTCCCTTCAGCAAAAATTCCAAAATGTTCAAAATGGCTGGAATCCAAACAAATAAAATAGCGCGCGTTGTACTACATATCTGAATCAATAGGGTCCCCGAAAAAGTAGCAAGTAGTCGGTTCGACTAACATTTGGACATGCACAGACGCAATTTGAAAGTGTGTACATTACATAGTTCCCGCCCCCCGAATATAGAGAGCGAGAGCCATCGCGGATGAAGTTCATTTTATCCAAATGGTTGTGCATTTGCAATGGCGGCGATTTGAGGTCTGACTGGCCCACAATGTGGGCCCCCACCACACATGCAATAAACGTATCATAAAACAAAATGGCGGATTCGTACTGCGCGAGTTAAAATCTCCCAAGCCCCGAAATAGAGAAATATTCGTCGCAGGATGTTATAGTTCCTGGCAGCTCATCGTGACATGATGTACATTCAGAGGTCTGCAGAAGATCAAATGCCCCCCCCCCCTTCTGCAAAAATTCCAAAATTTTTCTTTTGCATTCTCTTTGTGCGTGTGTTGGAATGTTTGCCGGACACAATCGCATAGAGTCGCACGCGTTACTTGAGAAACGGATTGTGTGTGCCGGACCCGGACTGTTGATTACGGGTAAAGGGGCGGGATGAGACGGATAGTGTGGGAGCGATTTTACAATAGATACACAAACACAATACACGTCCGATTGGGAAAAGATGGTGAGAAGCGTGATTGCGATTAGCAGAAACGTACTGAGAGAAATGTCGATAGGCTGCAGTCTGCAAACTGTACCGAACGGGTAGATGGAACAGGTAGATGGAACAGGGTGCACGAGAGGAGGTGAATATTGCACTCACGCGATGCAAACGAACACGGAACGATCCCGCGAGAGAAAGGAGCCCAAGCGGACAGGGCAAAGCAAAGCAGAATTTATGACGAGTATCTACACTGCCACCAGATACATGGGTACATGGATATGTCTTATGCTTACCGAAAGCGTGGGACGTGTTTTTTCGAATGATTTCATCCAATATAACTATACTGGGATCTTTACAAAACTTACGTCGACATCTTCAACAGAACAGGTTCCACGCAGTCGGTAGTCATAGACATATCCATGTTCCGATGTATCTGCATGCAGTGTAGATACTTTGTATCTTTTTTCTTTGGTGGGCGGGACGCTCCCGCGTCCCTAGATACAGCGAAGAAAATCTACAATGTTGAACAGACAGACACACGTTTTCACTTCCCAAAAGTAACCGCAAGTCATACACACAATATCGCCGACTGTGCCGACTGAATGGAATTATGTGCCGCAGTCACTTGCGATGAACCGTCACCAAACCGACACACGGGGAACATACGGCTATACGGCTCCCTATGCGGTTAGTGTGTGGTTTCACTTGCAATGTCCGGTCATGTAGCCGGTATACAGGCGGCTACAGTGCTGCCCTGGTACGGGGACTGTGTGCTTAGACCTTAATTGAATGATAACCTACTCCGCACGCATATGGTCATATTTTAGGCACGTTGTCATATGGTTATCTTCCTAGGGTTTTGTTTATTCAAAACAACAAAAACAAGTTAAACTTATTAACATCATCAAAAATTAATATTTATTAAGAGATTAATGATACATTTTCGTACGCACATACGTACATATCTTCTTAAAATTACTAAAATAATGCAACCTTAAACATGAAATCACTCGCCGCTGGCAATCCGGATAATTGAGAATTCATTTGACAGAGGTCCGGATAATCGAGGTTCTACATGTATACGAGGCTTTAGAATTTGGAATTTGGGTAGTATCTTACTTGGCAGTTATTTTTTTACAGACAAGCGCGAGGCCCCCACTGAATAATACGCATTAAAGGAAAAAATCATGGCGTGGAGATGAAACAAATTTACTTGCAACCTTGACTTAACAGGTAGTCCATGCTACCAACGAAAAATAGAAAATGAAACCGGAATATAGAGGGCTACGCCCGCAATCCGAGGGTTTTGTAGCAAGCACTTATTTTGGTATGTAAGTATCGGCTCCTTACTTTTCTTGGTACCACTTAGATGGATAAAAAAAATGATAATAAAAATGTCTGACCCATCATATATGTAGTATCTTACATGCCCATTCATATTACGTGATTGTAATGAAACTTAGAACATATTATTGCCTATGGTGTTGGTTATCATTGGCCATCAGTACTTTTGATCTCGGACGTGTTTAAGGGATGCAGGGGTGCGCTAACTGTAACTATGGATATAAACTATTATTAACCAATTTTGAGGAGATATATAAATTCGATTATTTCCCGTTTTATATGCTTTTCGGAACCCACCTTTCTGAAAGTTTTCATGTTTCTAAGTGTAACGGTCTCGAAATGCAAGGGGGGGGGGGGGGGGGCAAATTACGATCTAATATTTTCTCCTTCCTCACTATTCCCCTTTCTTCAAATTTAAAGTAAATGCCAAAAATAAAATGTGCTCAACATTACCTTTCTCACAACACCCCACTTGCCTGTACCAGTCGATAAACAGAATTTGACTTTAATTCCGCCCCCACCCTCCCTCCTCCGCTCGTTACAGTTGGCCAATTATGACACATCGCCCCCTACTAATCTTTACCATTTCATAAATGTAATTAAGAAGAACTTCTGCATACGCTTGATACCGCTGCAAAGGAAGTTGGATTACGTATTAACGAGGGTAAAACTAAAATAATGATGCAATCGGTGACAAGGACACCTACACAACCAAGCATCAATGTGGGGGACCTCAACATCGAGTTCGTGAACAACTTCATTTACCTGGGTTGCAACCTGTCAAGGGACGCCAACGAAACTGACGAAATCAAGCGACGGATACAGTTAGCTAATAAGACTTTTTTCTCGGTTCTCCCCATAGTGAAATCGAAACATGTGCACAGAAACACGAAGCTCCGCGTGTACAAAACCATTATACGACCAGTGCTATGCTATGGCTGCGAAGCATGGACCCTAGCTCAAGCCTCCGAAAACATGCTAGACACTTTCGAACGTAAGGTTCTACGGCGAATTTTCGGGGCTGTTTGCGATCGAGATGGATGGCGCATCCGGTACAACCATGAGTTGTATGAAATACAAAAACTACAACGACTTCAATGGGCAGGGCATGTACAAAGAATGGACGATGATCGCATGCCTAAGAGAGTAATGAATGCAGAACGAGTCGACGGAGCGAGACTGCGAGGACGACCGAGATCTCGTTGGGAGAGCTCAGTAGGTGTGGACGCCGCGCAGCTGCTGGGC
Organism: Chloromyia formosa; assembly: GCA_964017055.1. Taxonomy (NCBI): domain Eukaryota; kingdom Metazoa; phylum Arthropoda; class Insecta; order Diptera; family Stratiomyidae; genus Chloromyia; species Chloromyia formosa. The sequence goes on from OZ024818.1 coordinate 63,920,808, forward strand.
TCCCAAAATTGGAGGACGCGGTCACGTGACCGAGATAATTGGAGGACAATGATCCAGGTGGCCAAGGCCCGACGTCGGGCTGTCGCGCCACGATGATGATGATGATGAATTAACTGCAGTTCGCACTACGAAAAACAACTTGCAAGTATGTAGTACTCGCACCTTCGAAGCCGGTAGGTGTATTTTTTGTATGAATAGTGTAAAAATGTCTAACTTTGAGTGAATGTACTATTATTAAATATTATATGATTGTAATGAAACTTAGAGATATTATTATATTATGGTGTTGATTATCATTGGCTATCAATATTTTTCACCTCGGGTGTGTTTACGGGGTGCAGGGGTGTGCTAACTGCAACAATATAAATGTACTATTATTAACCTTTTTTTATGTGATTTCAAAATTCTAATATTTTTAGTTTTCTATGTTAGTAAAATGCCGCTTTTCTATAAATTTTCATATTTCTAAGTATAACGGTCTCGAAATGCAAGGGGGGGGACAAACTCTGATCACATATTTTCCCCTCTCCCTCTTTTCCCTTTTCTTCAAATTTGATGAAAATTCCAGAAATGGAATGTACTCGACGGTACCTTTCTTACGATACTCCACTTGCCTATACCAGACGAAAAAAAAATTTCGACCTTCATTTCTCCTCTATGGGGACCCCCCTTTAAAGTTGACCTGTTACGACGCATCGCTTGCTCCAGAGAATTATAGTACTTCTACATATTCCCACCAAATTTCATGCATGTAGCTTCAGCGGCTCGTGAGATATTTCATGGACAGACAGACAGACAGACGGACGCATGACCGATTTCATAAGGGTTTTGTTTTACTACAAAACCCTAAAAAGTCGTATACTTTTAAAATTTGGCACATTAGTATAGAGAGTTCTCTGGATATATGCTCCAAAGTTCCTAGGTCTTGTCTAGGGAAAAGGGGGTCAAAATTATTTTTTTACTGTTTTTCTCGAATCGGTTCCCCAGGCCAGGTTTTTGTCCTTTAATACTGTTGTATGTACGAAGTACGTCTCTCTTACGACACACACTATACTAAGGTTAGGTTAGGTTAGGTAGGGTGGCAGCCTAGACGACTCCGCATAGACCGCTGGGGTCCATAGCGATACCACATATAATAGGTACTCACCCCGTGTCGTTGCTGGCCCTTACCAGAAGATCGTCGTTGAGCTTGAAGGAACCCGACTCGTTGGCGAAGCTCAAGAGGCTTCTCCAACTGAGTCCTGCGACTCCTTCAAGATCGTTGAAGAAGTGAGCTCCTAGGCACTTTACTCTCCTTCTAGCGAGTGCAGGACATTCGCATAGAAGGTGCTTTAGAGTTTCTTTCGCGTTTGGTATTTGGAAATTCCTGCAGCCATCGCTGGTTATTAGCTTTAATCTGTGGGCATGTTCCCCTATCAGGCAGTGGCCCGTTAGTATGCCCACTAATAGTGCACACTGACTTCTGGGTAGTCCCAAGAGGCTTTCAGTTTTCTTTTTGTCATAAGAATTCCAGAATATTTTCGTTACTCTGGAGTCGTTTGTGTTGAGCCAGTTAGATATGGCCTTTTGACGCATACTGTCGTCCATTATTTTCTTGCATGTTTGTATTGGCGTCGGCAGCTCTAGAGCTGTCCCTCGTTCGAGGATAGCCCCCTGTTTAGCTAGTCCATCCACTATTTCGTTTCCTAGAACTCCGCTATGGCCCGGAAGCCACCAGAGTTCCAGAGTCCTAGCTGATCCCAGAGCTTGTAGAGCTGTTAGGCAGTTATGCACTGTCTTCGACTTGATAGTGACGGACTGTAGCGCCTTTAGTGCCGCTTGACTGTCCGAGTGTATGACGATTCCTCCCTTTTTCCGGGATGAAATCATCACCTCAGCTGCCTTTTGGATCGCAAGCACCTCCGCCTGGAAAATGCCTCGTTCTTCAGATATAGGCCGATCGGAGGCAGGTTTAGAAGAGTGTTCAGAGAGAGCGAAGATACTGTTCTTAAGGCACCAGTGATCCCTAAGCAACATAGTCTCTGTACCCTCTCCATTTTCTGTAGAATTCTTTCCGTGTTGAGTGCTGTCCACCAGACCACAGCTCCGTACGTTAGTATCGGTCTTACGACAGCCGTGTATATCCAGTGAGTTATTCTTGGTTTGAGGCCCCACTTTTTGCCAAGCATGCTTTTGCAGGTGTAAAAGGCGATGCTGGCTTTCCTGTTTCGTTCCTCGACGTTACGACCCCAGTTAAGTCTACTATCCAGGATCATCCCTAAGTACTTCGCATGGGTTGACAAAGTTAACTCGGTGTCACCCATCTTTGGCAGGATAAATTCCTAAATTCTGGTTCTCCTTCATTATACTAAGCTCCATCATAATCTCAAATGATCGATGACAAGTACCAACTGAGTGGGCACTAGCGGATTCCCGAACCTTCTTCTGTGGAAACCCGAGGCCAGAACATCTCGAACCGTCTAGCTAGAATCTTCGCTAACTGGTGGACATATGGGTTAGCAGCTATATAAAGGCAGATATCACCAAGAACAAGAGGAAGTAAGAAGTAATGACAATCGACAAACCCAAACCCTATACTAAAAGTCTAGGGTATAATCGGATTTTACGTATTTTCAATAGTAGCCAACTGGATCCTACTACAAACATTTGACCAAAATTTCAAGTCGATAGCTTTATTTTGTCGTAAGTTATCGCTTATTTTAAATTTCATTTTTAGGGGAGGTAGAGGTTCCTTAGGTCGGATCTAACCCATCTTTAATGCCAATTAACTCAATTTCAGTTCAAATATTTGACCAAAATTTCAAGTCGCTGGCTTCATTCTATCAAAAGTTATCGCTTATTTGAAGTTTCATTTGTAGGGGAGGTAGGCGTTCTTTGGGTAGGATCTTGCCCATTTTCAATGCCAACTAACTAAATTTCACTATCAACGTTCTGCTAAATTTTCAACTCGCTAGTGTTATTCTATCGAAAGTTATCATAATTAAAGTAATATATAATTTTTTTTAATTTTGTAGGGGAGGTAGGCGTTCCTTTGATCTGATTATGCCCAACTTACTAAAACCAAAGCAGCTTCTCACTTCAGGGCTACATGCCAAAAATCAGATGTCTACGTCAATTGGTTCAAGGGTTATAGACAAAAATCCGAAAAGTAGGGTAGTACGGGGCTCTTTGTAAGAAAATTACCGTTAGTTTTCAACTGACCGATTTTAGTTTTGCAGGAGAGTATAAGATTACCCCCACGAGCAATCTACCAAAGCTAGAGCTTTTTATGTTTATTTAATCGGGAGTTATAAATACATTTAATTATTTTACATATGTAGGGGAGGTAGGCGTTCTCTTGGCCTGATCATGCCCATTTTCAATACCAACTAGATCATACTTCCAACATCTGGCCAAAATTTCAAGACTCTAGCTCCATTCTATCGAAAGTTATCGTGCGAACGGACAGACAGACGGACAGACTGACAGACAGACATGGCTAAATCGAATCAGGAGGTGACTCTGATCATTTATATATATACATTGTGTGCGTTCAGAAGGAACTGAGCAACTTCCGCTCAGCGAACATGCTCAGAACGAGCGGGTTCAGAAGTGACTGAGCAACTTCCGCTCGGGTGATCATGATCAAATTTCACCGAGCAAGAAATATTTCTGCTCACTGATCAGTGCTCAGTGCTCAGGTTCTTCTTCTTCTTTTTCAACCTCACGCTCATGTTGCGAGTTTCCGAGTTTTGACAGTTATCAAATTGGTTGTTGTGTTTTCGCCGTTTTCGGCTTCTAGTTCTTTGGTTTTCGGGTGCTTCTGAATTTGTTTTCACGTTGTTCGTGATTTTTGTAATGGACAGAGTGGGATTCATGTATTTTCCACTTTTCGGCACTTGAAGTCTAAAATTGTCATCGTCAGCTTTCAGCTGGTCGATTTGTCAGCTGGTGAAGTAGCGTTCAGAAGGTGCAGACTCCAAACCGAGCGGCTCCGGAGCTGCTCGCGAGCAGTTCCGGAGCTGCTCGCGAGCGGTTTCTGCTCTTTTGCCACCTTCTGAACGCACTCATTGCTATACCTCCGGAGCCTCCTTTAAGGTGCTACATATATCCGTCGTGACAAAAACAATATACCCTATACTAAAAGTCTAGGGTATAAAATATCTTCATGCAAGAGAGAACGTACCATAGCAACTCACGCGTGACGTAGTATAGTAGATAGTATTCTCAGAGAGCCGACATGCGCAAAGCGATCTTGTCTTCGTTGTATCGTGAGCACAACCAAGCACGACCAACGACTACTTGACCGCGTTGTTTTTTATAATACGAGCAAAGAGTTCTCGCAACGACCAGTTGAGTTGAATTCCTCGGTTAGTTCGTTTCGTCGTGTCCGCGGTTAGTGCGTGTTCATATTGCTCCTTGTATACTTGTTGGTATATGGTAGTGTCGCTTTCCTTAGTTGCGTAGTAACGAATAAAAACACACAAAATGGATTGTGGAATGTCAATGGTGAAATATTTGCTGTTCGTGTTCAATTTATTGTGTGCGGTAAGTAGCGAGACACAAAAGTTCGATGGTTTGTTTGTTTTTGCCACGAAACCACTCCGAAACAACGGTGGATCTGACCACAGTTGATCTGACGACTAGGCTGCTGCCCTTCCCAGAAACCAGTTTGCAAGCAAAGAAGCAAAAAAAAGCGGTAGCGCGCTCTTCCTGGTCGTCCGACCTCCCAAGAAGCTGTCGGGAATAGTTGGTTCGGTGAACAATCGTTCCATACGGCAATACCATACCTTGAAAATGGACGAAAAAGGTCTTAAATCACACAATTTAACTAGGGATTAAAAGGCCCGGAACACAATGTGTCGCGCGTAGTACGTAGCTGAAGCCTGCAGCTGTAGCCGTAGTAGAAGCTGTAGTATGAGTCGAATACAAGAGAATACAATGGTGTAGCGTGTAGCATACAAGTCGTCAGTCAAGTCAGTTGTCTTCAGTGAATTGAATGCTAGTATAAAAAAATGACCAAAAAGCGGAAATTAGCCTTGGCAGCCAACGCGCTGTGTTTGTGTTACTTAACATACAAAAGTTTTCCAAACCACAGAAGGCAAAGAAGGTGGTGGGTAAGGCCGACATATCAGTCAAGAAGGAAATTCGGTTTCTTTGAAAAAACATTCTTATACATCAAAGAACATGACGAAGAACTATTCTTTAAATATACTCGAATGAACCGATTCCAATATGATTTGCTACTGCGGCTTATTGAAGCCCACCTTAAGAAAACCTCAATAAGAAAGCCAATAAGTCCCGAATGTCGGCTTGCAGTGACTTTAATGTAAGTGAATGTTTAGTATATGAGACAAACTTTTATGGTAATTGTATATGGCCACGTTTAGACCGTGGAACTAAAAGGCGATTTAACTAAATCATTTTAGCGTTAGTACTTGTTGGTGGAGTGTTTATACCGACCATACGGAGAGATACCTCTTCTTCTTCTTTCTCCGTTGACAGCACAGATAAATCTTACAGACATAAATTTTACGACAGAAAAAGATTTTTTCTTGCCCGTGATCACGCACTGCTTTCCTGAAATTGCAAACAAAGCAAACGCCGAACAAAAAAAAACGACAACAAAGGAAACGTCAACCACCGAGTCAACATTAGCGATGACAGCGACATAGTCCCAATTTTTTTAGCCCAGTTCCGCATCGCAAGTAGAGATAAGCCAAGTCCAAAACTAACTAAATCGATACGTTTATATCGTCGAGAGTTAGATCGATTTAGTTAGATCTCGAAGATAGTCCCGCGGTCTAAACGTAGTGATTATTACAGATATTTATCACAAGGTGTTTCCATGCACTACCTGGCTGTGACTTTCCGGATGGGCGTTTCCACCGTTCGGAAAATTATATTGGAAGTATGCGATACTCTGTGGAAATTATTGTCTCCAATATATATGCCCACGTTAAACGCATTGGACTGGAACATGATAAGTGACGAATTCTACAGAAAATGGCAAATGCCAAATTGCATAGGAAGTATTGACGGGAAACATATTAAATTAAAGTGTCCTCCAAAGTCTGGCTCAAAATTCTTCAACTATAAGGGAGAATTTAGTATAGTGTTGATGGCTGTCTGTGATGCCAACTACACTTTTACGGCAGCTGATGTAGGTGCATACGGAAGTCAAAGCGATGGAGGTGTTTTCCGCAATTCACCGTTCGGTCAAAGAGTTATATACAATGATATTAATGCTCCTTCCCCACGAAAACTTCCAGGTTCAGATAAAGAAACACCAATGTATTTCGTAGCTGACAGCGCTTTTCCGTTGAGGACTAATTTAATGAGGCCGTACCCAGGGCTTTTGCTCGATCAGAGGAAAGATTATTTCAATCGGCGGCTTTCTCGGGCGCGTCGCATTATTGAAAATACTTTCGGAATTTTGGCTACTAGGTGGCGGGTACTTCTTTCGCGAATTGAGTTTGTTCCCAAAAACGCCGATAAGGTGGTCTTGGCCTGTGTTATCCTCCACAATTATTTGAAAATAACTGATTGTCTTTACAATAAGCACACATATAATCCAGCTGGCTATACTGATAGCTACGATGATGCTGACAATTTAGTATTAGGACAATGGAGAGAAGAGAATCTTAATTTGAGAAGCGTCAGAACTCTTGCTTGTAGTCGCAACAGTGTTCGCCACGCACAAATTGTAAGAGAAACACTAGCAGACTATTTTATTAACTAAGAATTGGCATTCACAATAAAATTTCTTCAAATTGGAAAACTTTTATTTCATGTATTTTTTTTTTTTCTATTTTAATTTTACAAAAAAAAACCTTTTCTTTTTTTCCATTGTAATTAACAATCTTGAATTTTAGTTCAGTTTTTATTTAAGATTTTGTTTCCAATGATTTTAGAAAATAAAGTAATTTCGATCATAAACTGGCTCATATTTGGTTATTGTTTTATTAAAAAAAAAAAACGCATTACTTCCTAACAGTCGCATAAAATCAATGTAGTTTTGGATAATCATTACATAAAATCAGGCTTAATGATTATAAAATAGCTACATTTATTTTTAGTCGACTGTTGGGAAGAAATCTTCCTCTTCTTTATTCATGAATTGTAGCAATTTCACTTTTAATTCATTCTTTTTTCTTAGTGGGAACTTCTTTATTTTTTTGGTTAAAGCTTTACAAAATAAAGTATCTTCATCCTCATCGCTATCGCCGGTAGATCGGATATACGAATTGACGGAGGTTATTGTTTCTATAAGCTTCTTCTCTATAGCAGTATCACAGATACGTTTTCGCCGGGTTGACAACGAGCGGGTGGTTGTTGATTCCCCTGAGTATTGTTCAAACAGAACTGATTCGCCATCTTCACCGCCTTCAACCTGCAGTGACGGAGTACTCGAACAGGCTTCAGTAATTAAATTCTCACCATCATTCATAGATATTGACACAGATGTTCCGCCTTCTTCAAGTCCTATTTCGGAAACAGTGTAATTGCAAATTGTCCTGCTTGAGATCAACAGAGATCACTGTTATTGAAAATAACTGGCGTGTACAATATATGCTGCAAGCACTTACACTCTTGGTTTCATATGTTCCTTAAGAAACAATAGGTTATTATAGTACCTCCATCTTTCTTGCGGCTCTCCGGCTTCCTGCCCAGACGTGTATTTCTTCGAGTTCTCCCTTGAGAAAGAGTCTCGCAGACCTTTCCATTTACGCTTGCATTCCTCAACTGAAAATATTGAATCATTGCATTCACCCATTTTAATCCAGGAATGTACATACTTAAAATAAACACGGCAAAATATCCCAAATCTCTATATTGTCCAAGATACTTACTACCTATTCCTGTCTCTTTACTAATTTTTGTCCAGCATTCGGCCTTCTTTTTTCTATTTTTATAGTCTGGATGACCTAAATTCCACAGGCAATCGTAACGTCTTATCACCTCTATCAAAAGTTCTACGTCACACATATTACTTCCAAAAAAATACACACGAAGTCGAAACAACAGCTGTCTGGCTGTAAACTGTCACTTTATAGCTTGTGGCTGTGGCGCAAAGTTAAAAAGTTTAAATAACAAACTACAGCTTCAACTGCAGCTGCAACTACAGCCGCGCATTGTATTCATTCTCATACAATCGCAATTAATTTACTTTTGACGTTTTGTGGCGACACAAGCGCTACAAGCTACAACCACACATTGTGTTCCGGCACTAAGCCATGGATTTCTGTGAAAATTCATATAATAGAAAAAATCCGAATTCGTGTAGTATCATAAATCATATGCACGGCAACACCGAATTCCAAGATCACCTCCAAATTCAATTTGCCTGCCACCTGTCAGATTCACATGACCTGTAACTTTGCCGCTGCTCAAGGTGTGAACTTCCCGTAGATAGTGAAATGAAAATGTGCTCATCCTTTGCTGACCCAGGGACGAAGCGCATCATGTGAAATGTTGTGGAACTAAAATTCCAGCCCCAAAAATTGTATCGCTTGCTTTGTACGGGGGGAATGAGTCAAGCGGGAGCAACAGACACGGGATGGGTGGGGAAAATGATGTCATCGCCGTGGCTGTAGTCACCATTTTCGACTCGCCGTATGTTTATTCGCGCGAGTGGAAAATAAAAATATTCGAAAATAGTACGCGCTACGCGGGACGGGGGCAAGACGACAATTTGTTCCGAGATATGCAACTACGACGGTCATTCCGGGCACTATGTATGGTTTCCGGTAGCAAAAAGTGTTCAAGGTATTTGTGTGTAAACACAAGGAAGGAAGTGGGATGTGTCATGTCTCCTGGGTGCAAACTTTGCTGTTGGAAAAACACCCTCAGGAATTTCATGAAATTCGGGCGAAATGTAATTATGTCGATGTTTACACGAATCGAGTGGAGCGTTTCGAAACTGGCGGAATTCTTGGAAGAAAGCCAACGCATCAGTATCGCTATGAGGTGACGCTCAATAGTGTTCAAATTGTTGAAGCACGGCAGTCAGCGTGATGGAGATTATTCCATCGATATGGATGGAAGATGGAACTCGGGAGAGGTGAGGCTTCCGGGGAACGATCGCCTGGTTCGTTTTCATTGCATGCTGTTTGTCAGACCAAGCTACAGAACATATGAAGAATCTGATGACCCGATTTATCTTCTCTCCAGTTCAGTCTCAGTGTCAGCAATATCGTAGCACGTAGCGTCACGCCCAACTTTTTATTCGCTGACCTAGCCGACGTTAGCGGATAGTATGTTCGAATGATTGCCCCCCTGAGAATTTAGTTAGAATTATTTTGTTGAGCAATAATAGGTCTTGCCGCGCTCGGTAGCCGTGAGGTCTGTCGGCTACGATGCTTGAATCTAGAGTTCAGGGTTCTATTTCCCCGGTGCATTGATAAAATAAGAAAAAACACCTGTGGGTACTATTTGAAAAATCCCATAGTGTTCCAAGCTCGTCAGCATACGGATAGGAGGTACATAATATACATATGTATATGCTAGCAACTGTACTGTCCAAAATGTATAGGCTAACAAAACGTCAAGAGGGCATTAATAGAGACTATTCTTAGATGTTGACGAGCCTATGTCCCAATAGAGGTGTCAAGGTAATGAGTAGTAGTAATAGTAGCTCCAGTTCTTATGACACTATTCAAGTTTTCAGGGAATTTCCATTAAATGCTACTGCACATTGTTGGCAGTGAGATGGTGCATAGAAAAGCTGAAAATTTTTGTCTTTTTTTTGTTTTATCGAGCATCCATCATCATTGGGGATCGGATCTTGGCCGTCTGGATTGTCTCGGTCAAATGACCGCATCCTCCAGTAGTTGTTCTGCGTCAGTATCAACTGAGCCATCCTATCGAGCGAACTCATGGTCTTCCTTTGAACCTTGCTCCGCTGAGAATAGCTTTTAAAACTTGATTGGGCATTCTGTTTGTTTATACGTTGCACGTGTCCTGCACATGAAACGTAAAAAATTGTTAAAAAAATCCACTAAATCTTCTGTGCCATGTTACTACCATGTACCAAACAAAAGCATAGCCGACTGCAAAAGTATGAATCAGCAAAATGTTGAGTTTCAAATCCAATTCTCAAAACAAACAAGACTCCCCGAGTCAAGTCAACGGAGAAAAATGCATGCGTAGAACACAGAGGCTAACCCACAACCGGAAAAAAAAATTTTGATTCGGAAAACACTCACTTGCTTTACAATTCTTAAACCCAACCGTATAAAACAAGTGTCAACTAACTACCAATTCCTCCCCCATGTAAAAACTTCCCAATTATACAGAAAATGCCATGTATTATATTTACATCATCATTGCGGCGCAACAGCCCGATTGTATATACATATGTACATACATACATATGTGTTAAAATTGGCGCCAGTCGTCTCGTGTGTTCAAACCCCGAATCTCGTACGTTTTATTGCCACAGAAGAGTATCTGGATGAAAAGGACATTCTTCGAATTATTTCTGGGAGCATGAATCTATAGAGAGGAGAACATAGGATTCGAGCGAAGCTTACTTTCTCAGCTAGTTTCATAATAAAATTTTGTATTACAAAAAATGCGGCGTAATGGCTAAAAATTGCGTGAACTTGGATTATTTCACAATCCCACTGACGCAAAATGACTAACTAATTTGTATTCAATTGTCGTACCCGACGGAATGACAAGTTCGTTGTTTAGTATGCATAATGTGTAATGACCCATCATAATCATCGTAGCATTGAGCCAGTAATTGAAAATGTACTACGAACAAACCGTTATCAAGACCGAAACGCATCATTAAAACTTTATCGTATGTAATATTAATTAATCTATCTATATCTATAAAAGTAAATGTGTGTATGTATGAACGCTTATACTTTCTAAACCACTGCACAGAATGACATGAACATTTGTACAAAGATTCATTGTGTCACTGTGCAGGTTATAGATTTGGTCCGAATTGCAAATTCTTAGTAGCTGTGTTTTGAAAATACATAACCTAAAATGTGTAATTCAGCAATTCGGATTCATTAATGCACCGTAACTTCATTGCACTGTTACTTCAAACTTCACTTCGCTAATGGAACTCTAACATAATGTTAATTGCCTTGACCCCTCCAGGGGAGGGGTATGGGCGCGTCAACATCTCTAGCATTTCTATGCCTTGTCGACGTTTCGATAGCATATCTATTGTAGTTTTCGGAAATGCTGTTGCTATCACTCACCTCCGATCTGCGCCGTCTTTACACTGACAAGCTCGGAGCACTGTGAGAGTTCTATTAGCACCCACAGGCAGTTTTTGATCGCCCCGAGATTTGAACTTCGAGCTCTAGATTAGTATCGTAGACAATAAATAGTTTCGTATTAGTTCCTTTGTTTTCTACAGTCGGTCAATATTAATTTAAAAGAAGAAAAGAAAAAGTTTCCCTTATACTGTAGATTATTTATTTTGTAAAGCGCAAACACGAAAGGGAAACTTTTTCTTCTTTTAAATTAATATAGTATCGTAGAGCGGTGACCGAACGACCACAGCCACCGACCGCAATTTGTTGCGACTGTTAACATTTTGTTGTCATACTGTTAACATACTATATTAATGCACTGTTAATATACTTTTATTGTACTATTAGTATACTTTTATTGCACTGTTAACATGCTGTGAACACATTGGCGCTCCCAAAACCATCCCCCGGGGCTAGTGACCGTGAAAAATGTCCAAAGCGATAAAACGTCAGCGTAGCGAACTTTAGATGTTGATCGCGGGCGAAGCCCTCTGGAGACATCTAGTATGTAATAAATTTTTAATGCATAAATATGTATTATACTCGTAGTTAGGAGAACCTTTTCTTTCATTTAATGTCTCCTTACATGACGCTTGCACTTGGGTAAGATGCGACGTATTTCCTATGTCTCATTGTGGGTGTCTACACCAGGCACAATTCTTCCCGCACAAAACCGGTTTTTGTAGACGAGATGCATGAAGGGAAAAGTATAGGAAGGGAGCAAAACTTGGGCTCGAAAATTTCAATCACAACAATTGTTCCCAACTAATACACGCACGGTTCGCATTCTTCCAGTATAACATCCCAGCATACCAAGCGGACCGCCAGTGAATTACCAGCGAGTCACTTTGGCGAGCAAAACCTTCGCTAGCGAATTCACTAACGACTCGCCGGTAATACCTTTGTCGTTCGAAATTGACATTCGAGGCGAATGTTCTTTTTCGAATCACCAGCGAGTCACCCTGAGCGGATATATAACCAGTCTATATATTCGCTGAAGCGAAGGTTTCTCGACTCGTCTCGTCAGTGATCCGGGAAAAAAGGTTCGCCGCGAAAGTAAATGTCGAACGATAGAGTTATTACCTGCTGCGAGTCTTTGGTCAAGGTTTTAGCGAAGGTTTTCTTCGCCAAAGTGACTTGCTGGATATTTACTGGAGATTCGGTTGGCATGCAGGGTAGCAGAATATCTTGGGCTTCTCTCCTAACAGAATATCGGCTCATTTGGAAATTAATGGGGAAAATCTGGGGGGGGGGGGGGGGGGGGGGAATACAATGTATTGCGGGAATCTCTATCTATGCTATGATATAATTAATATATATGTAATATTGTACTTATACCTACGCTAAACTGAATCAATAATTTGATTATGAATTCTTCCACACTTAATCACTTCACTGCTTTTTATTTCACCGTTTAATTTAAACTCTTTGAATGCAGAATTGCAAGTGTTTCCTTAGCTAGCGCGGAACCGAAACATTTCCCGCTATGAGCGAATAAAACATTCACTTTCAGCGAAGGTTTTCGATACATAGTGTCGTTTGTTTTGCCGTTTCAAAAAATCCTAAAACATACGCATATTGAAAACCTTCGCTTATATTCACTTTGATGGCTCTATAGCGAGTCGCATACCCTCGCTTTAATGAAAATACTGCGTTGGTTCGCTTTTCTTCGCAATAAGTGAATAAAAAAGATTCGCTATTATTTGCTTTTTGGTGAAGGTTCGCTTGGTGGTATGCTGGGATATAATAAAATCAATACATTGAAAACGCCCTACATGTATACAAGTTGTTCTCGTTTCGATGTGCTTCGTCTAGGCAGGCACAAAACTGGTTTTGTGCCCGGTAGAATTGTGCCTGGTGTAGATACCCTAATTCAGGAACCGCTCAAAACTATAAAATGATTTAGATTCTTGGTAACACTCGCGTATCGTTAGACGGACAGACAGAGCCGCTTAGTGTTGAGCCGACATGTGTAGTACACAAGTAGCGTCAGATCAGCTCAACGAATGTGGTCTCTATAGTAGTAGCGTGGTCTACAGTGAGGAAAAAAGGACTTTTTCATGGGGTATGTTGTAGCCGTGATCGATCGCAGCTCTACGATACTGCGTCTAGAGAGCACGGGTTCAATCCCTAGCGGGTTACGTTAAAAAGACTACATGTGAGTACTATTAGAACTCCTACAGCGTTCCAAGTTTGTTAGTAAAAGATGGCTCGTCGCGCTCGGTGGCCGTGGTCGTTCGGTCACCGGTCTACGATACTAATCTCGGCGCGACCAAAAACTGCCTGTGGGTACTAATAGAACTTCCACAGTGCTTCGAGCTTGTGAGTATAAATACGGTGCGGCTAGGAGGTGCATGCTAGCAACTGCACTTCAGAAAAGTAGATATACTATCGAAACGTCAACAAGGCATAGAAATGCTAGAGATGTTAACGCGCCCACACCCCTGGAGGGGTCAAGGCAATTAACAACAACAACAAGCAAGTTGATGGATCATGACGCATTCCCGCAGCAGAACGACCCGTTTTTCAACGGTCAAGAGCTGTCAAATCAATGCAAGAAGAACTGCAGTATTTGCAGCATCGCTACCGCAACAACAACAACATGGATCATTCATGACGTAGCCTCTTCTCTCTCACTATTTCATATTAATTGGGCTTACCTGAGCATTCCCGAAACAAAAAAATCGTTGTCATTTTCAACAAAGCATAGCTATGCAAGAGATGCGCCCATGCCGCTGGAGGGGCAGTATACATTTTTGTGTATGAAACTAGAACTAGAACATAAACATATCGTAAATCTAAGATGTGAAGCTAGAGAGCACTAAAACAACAATAGGCTAAATGCACTACGGATTCAGTCGTTAAACTCGCTTTTGAGTCACGTTTCTGCTAACTAGGCGCCGCACGCCGTAGAGAACAAATATTCATTGACCTACTTAATACATACAACACATTTTTATTATGCAATGGTGTATCTCACTAAGGCCGTGTTTAGGAGCTGCGGGATCCGTCGCGGCGGCTGATGCAGTTTGAGTAAACTTGGCTTGATTCGCATTACCTATACTACAATTCGAACGGGAGGTTTAATATGATATACTGATATATGTATCAGGGGCCCCCTGATTGGATTTCATTTTTCACTCGGATTTTTGATCACTTTTCGCTCGCGTCACTCTAAAAATCTCAAATTTGAAAAAAAAAAAAATTCAAACTTTTTTTTTAAATTTGTTTGAATGAAAATGTTTGGTACATACATACATATATTGAAAGCTGATCAACACACTGTTGCACCCAGAGTGAGCGAAGCGAGTATTGTATTGTTTTACGATATGGGGGTTGTGATTCCTTAAGCGCGGAGCGAGCGTATCGAGCGGAGCCCACGCAAGGTAACTTGCGAATATTTAAATTTTTGCATGCGTTCAATATACTAAACATTCAGTATAAATAATTAGTGAAAAGTGGTGTTACATCCCGGGGCCCGGAAACTGAAAGATTACCGCATCCATGCCATTTCGTTCTAAGTCGCAGTCACAAGTCGTCAGGAACGATAACAGTCAGCGATGTCCCCGTGTCAAAGTCACACATATGTATGTAAGTGTGACCTGTGGATTTGCTGTACGAGTAGTGACTGAAGTAAGAGCAGTGTCAGAGCAGGGCTAGAAGGTATATCGAAATAAAAAGCACGATTGCTTCCGTGGAACTATTCTTTATTTGATAAAAAGACAATGGATCAGCCGGCAAGCAAAGGCAAAGGAAGTAGTGCATCAACAGCAGCCAACACATGGCACAGTTTGACCAAGGAGCACGGAACAGCATTCATAAGACGCACCCATGGTTAGGGACCCAACGCCTATGCCATGCACCGAATACAACTCCCGAGGAGCGCGGAATAGCATGCCTAACACGCTCCCATGGTTAGGGACCCAACGTCTATGCTATGCACCGAATACAACTCCACAAACACCTGAGAAAAGCACTATATCCGTATACTATAATATAAATAAACACTACTACATAATACAGGCGACTAATAACTACGATTCATTACTCTACACTTCACTGTGATCAAAGATTGAACAGACTACAGTTAGGAATAGTAAGAAGTGGTAATCCTTCATGGTTTCTTTTGGCATCTGGTTGTCGGCTTACCTTTTTATTCTGACAGCAGTGACTGAAGTAATAGTCACAAGTCGCACTTCTGATTGTGACACGCGGAACGATAAACAAATTTTTGTTTCCGAAAGACAACTGGCCGCCTAGTGGCAACGAAACATGTCTTTCTGTTTTGTCTTGTCTTTTTGTTTCGTTTCATGCGGTGTGTGTTGCGCCTATTGCAATGTATGCAATTATCGGCGACGACGTTTGTCTCATTCGGTGTGTGTTGATCATATTCAAAGACATGCATTATCGACAACCAGTCATAAAACGCTTCGAGACAAAAACGTTTGTTTTGTTTCGTTTCTTTTGGTGTGTAAGAATTGTAAGAAGCAATGGTCGGTTGTTTCTTCAAACAAAAACAAATGTTTTGTCTTATGCGGTGTGTTTTCAGCCTAAGGGTCGCAACACATGAACGCGAACGACCACGACCGAACTTCAATCGAACCATCAATTTCATAAAACGTACGGAAAAAAATTCTCATTTCCACCGTTATGAAATTGATGTTCGGTTGAAGTTCGATCGTGGTTGTGCTCGTTCATGTGTGACGGCGACCTTCAGCGATATACTCGTTTGTACCATATTTTAAGAAACAGTGCTCTTTATTTTCCATACGTGTCTCTCCGTATTTTTTTTTATATCTGAAAGACATGTTTGAGAGTCAGGATCAAACCGCGCAGCATTATTAGATTTATTGTTCTGATGAAATGTGTTTTATCCTTGTTACGCTTAACAGCACATTCTTATAAGAAACAATTCACTCGTATTCGTATGTATTTGGTCCTGCGAAGTGGAGTGGAATGAATGGAACATATCGGTTTTTATATCGATTAACTTTTGCTTTTCGTTAGAGTAGACCAATTCATCAAATTTGTTGACTTGCTGACACAGCAACGAGCTTGTTTGGATTATGATTTCCACTCTTTGTATGAATAGGCCACTCGAATTCCCTAATGCATTTATAATTACATACGAACTAACGCGTAACGTATTCATTTATACACCTCCACTAAGAAATAAGAATTAGTCAGCGACTTTTTTGAGCCGAAAAGGCGACAAAAAGTTTGATAAACGATTATAATAATGTAAGTGTGTGTGCTATCATGGGTGTCGAATATTGTTATCATCACAGCCATGGTTTGATATAATTATGAAAGTCAAACAATGAACACAGTATCCAGAATTCAAAGAAATGAAAACTGTGTTCGCGGTTTGTTGATATATAACCGTTTATTGACAGCGTCTCTTGATTGACCCAGAACAAGTATTCAAATCATATGGAAAAAGAGAAATCGATCCCACATACACACGTCGTATGAATAATAAACGCCAAAAGTTGTATATAATACACGCCATAATACATATTGCGACAATCTTTCTATCTAAATTTAAACACACGATCGAAAGAAAATCGTTACAGTTGGACATACTTTACCATAAGTATATTTAATTGAAGTATGTTTTCCATCATTATTCGTTCGCTTCGCATTTAGCAAACGAATGCAAGTCGGATGCTGAATGTGTCGGCTTTCCACGATCTTTATTACAGTGAATCAACACACCGACGTACATATCTTGATCAATTCAAGATAAAAAGTCGGTTGGGAGCAGGAACGACACATGAAAAAAGAGCTTCTCGCACAATGTGGAAAATGAAAGCGATACATTCTGTAGTCCCATAAATGCACTATTACTTTCATTTTGTAGGTGGTAAACACAATCTGTAAAGATTTTGTCATTCGAAAAATACCCAATGTAAAATTTCAATGGCTCGCATCGTCGACTACGGCTCAAACATGTAACGTCTAATTGTGCTCAACAGCTCAACCTTTACTATAACTAAATACAATAACAGGTTTTAAGTGTCTTTCGAGTTTTTATACTTTTATATACATATTGTTGTTACTACAAGCCAGTATTCAATGCGGAAAAAACTTGATAATGGTAGCACAATATGATATCATCAGATTTATGTATAAAGATACTAACACAAGATAGTTTATCTGTATTCTGTATCTATACCCATAAAGTCGACATGCTTTATTAGGTTGTTTGTTTTTTTGCCGATCGTTTGCCTTTCCCCGCATGCAGCTGATGCCGTTTACAGTCATCATTGAGCCTTGCAAATCGCAGCGTATTCAATTGATAAGACAACGAACGCAATGCCAAGTGTACAATTTTCATTATGACTCCCGCCAACGCACCTCCGTAGATATTTTTACAGACACAATTATTATTTAGATGTGGAAAGTAATAAAGGTGCGTTTTGCTAGGCACACAATGGTCGCACATTGTTCGCGATTAGCGATCAAGCCATAGTGCACGGAGTACTATTTGTATTTGTGTGTCTCTTTTTGGTCATCGCTTGCGATCGACGCAGAGTGGTGTCTAGCAAAACGTACCTTAAGACTACGGGCACACTGTCATTCGGGGCACGTTATTAAGATGTGTGATGCAACACTTGCTAAATGGCTAAACAAGCAATTCGATAGATAGAATAACTATGTAGTGAATGCATCATTCTATAGTAGTTATTCACCTACTTAGCATTCAGATTGGTATGAAAAATTCCATAACATCTCAGAACGATTCATTCCTAATCATAGATGATTGTTCTTGTGCCTGCGTCATTTGTACGGGGGAGAACAAAAATACCAAATATCACACAAACCCACACACTCAGTCATATGTCAACCACGAATTTTATTATGGCAAATTTTATTATTTATCATTGAAAATATGCCGATTCAAATCGACTGATAAGATTACGGGGTGACTATTTGGTTGAAATGCATTTTTTATGGGTTTTCCTCTTCCATTCCTGGTACATATATCGAAATTATCGAATGAACCGCGATAAGAGTCGGAACGCCAGTTGGCGTTCGAATGTATGTATACGAGATACGAGTATGTTCGAAAGAGAGTGACTCCCAATGGGATGCAATATGTGACTATATTGGTGGGGTTAATTCGTTCGCCTTAATCGACCCACATTCGACATGATAAATGGGTCCCCTTTTGTCCTAGTTACGTGAAATGATAAATGAAACATTCTCTTATTGATAAGATTTTGATAGTTGCGAGGACAACGTGTGTTAAAAATACGAATAAGTGTGTACTTAGTACATTGCTCGGCCTGGTCGAAACGTTCCTATGGAATTGGAGTCTACTTTGGGTAAACAAACCTATTTAGGGTGTGTGTAGAGGAAATTCCAATTTGACAAGATTGCATACTTTTAGATTAGATTAGATAGAGGGGCGTGGGCCAAATGATCACATGCGCTGTGACATTTAGGCGCACCAAGGCCCGACGTCGGGCTGTCGCGCCACGATGATGATGATGCATTTAGAGATCTAACCAGCCAGTGCCTAGGGTTGGCAATTGAGCCTTGTCAGCCCATTGCATATTCTTAGCTAGCTTGATCTTATCAATACAAAAGCCCCCCTCTCAAACATACTACTATTTGCCCTAACTCCTAGTGGGGATTTTCTCTGATCCAAGCTGTCGCTTCTGTGAGAGTGGGGATGAGAAGACATCCCAACACATTCTCACTTCCACAATTCCGTCGCTTGAAATATTTTGGCAACGCATTCCCTGAAGTGGAAACGAGATTTGTTAGAATGATTGGCCTCGACAATTAGTCACACCAGAGTGTAGCACAAAATAGACCTTGTTGTAGCGACGCGTCTAATTTAAGTATGTGTGTGTATGCGTCAGGAGTCAGCAGCGGCCTCTTCCTCATATCGATGCCGAGGAAAATTGTTAGTGGCGTGTGAGATGCAGGGCAGTTAAATATATAGTAGACATCAGGGGGAGAGGGGGTGGGCATGTACCATTACAAGCTGGACACGCATTTGCAACATCGCTATCAATCCGGGACAGGTACGATTTAGCTGGGAGCACCAACCAGATCGGATTTACGCCAGTGTGGTTCTTGTTGATTTAGGCAAACTCTCCTCACTACTCGTAGGTGAGAGGGTGTACTGGGTTGTTGGAGTACAAAAACAGTGCTAGGAGTACTGGTTCTTTAGTTCCGCAATCGATCTTTGAATCTCCCTTTTGTATCTTTGGACTTCTCTGGTTGGAGGTCCCTCAGACCATGTCTGATGTGACGGGGTGGCGGTGTCTTGTCTATAAGATTACTGCTGCGGTAATTATGGCGGCAGCAGCCCACAAGATACTGCTTCGCGGAGAGATGTTGTCTTTAATTGGCAATCATGTTGGTGGAGGTGATCCTGAGAGGACATCAGATGACAGGGTGGAGGTGATCCTGAGAGGACATCAGATGACAGCCTTTCACGGCGTGGAGAGCAGTCGTTTGCATAGGAGATGATCTGGAGTCCTACAGGCGGCGTTGGGAGTCTAGATTGCTACATTTTGAACAGGGTTGGAGATAGCACAACTTTATGGATATCCTGTTTAACTCTACTAAATTTGGATTTCTTCTCTCTGAATTCCGTGTAAGACTGTCTACCAACCAGCCATTTAGTTAGCGATTCATTTCGTGACTTGAGTGGGGAGCGATATATTACAGATGTGTCTGACATCTGTAATACATCGCAGAGCTGAGTGGCTGACTGTGTCAAAATCTTTTGACAGATCAAAAAACATCCATGGCCACGAATGCGGTGGACGGGACTTGAAACCGTGACGTAGTACCCACAGGCAGTTTTTTATTTTATTTTTTCGCGCCGAGGATCGAATATCCATGCTCTCTAGATCATACCGAGTAGAGCGGTGTTCAAACGAACACGGCCACGCAGCGTGCGGAAAGATGAATGAAAAACGACGAAAAGATCTACGAAGTCAAACAAAGCCAAATATCATTTGTTTAAAATTTAAAATCATTTTATAAATTCCTCTTTTTTTTACTAAAATATTTTTTTTTTATATTTTCAGCTATGCGGCATCGTGTTTATCGTTTTGGGAAGCATATTCCTAGCGCACGTCAGCAGTTTTAAGGAGTTCATCGATGAACTTGGCGCACAACAAATTCCAATCGGCTTTATTGTCCTGGGTGCTCTGATTTTCCTCATCGCATTCTTCGGCTGTTGCGGAGCTATTCGGGAATCGTATTGCATGTCAATGACCGTAAGTACATATATGTATACGATTTATTTAGCATATAATTTTTGATTACATTTACATTGTGTACCCATAAGGGTCCACTTGAGCTCTCTCTCTCTCTTTAATTTTTCTCTACAAAACATAACCAATTTTGGACGAAATGAGGCATAAACTTTAAAAATGCTTCCCCTGAAAACATTTTTACCTTTTCGACTTATCAACTTCATCCCTGCCATCGCAGCTAGCATACCGCAAAAAGTATGATAACACTAACGTATTATTCAATCGTGACACAAACACTATGAAAAATATTACTTCTGCGCTCATCTACATATTGATAAGATAAAGGATTAGTCAGTCATGTGAAGCATTTAATAAAAAAAAGAACTGTAAATTTCGGCACATATCCGTGTCAGTGTGAAAAGAAAAACATAAAAGAACTACGATTGGGGTAAGCCCCAATCATGCAATACTCTAGATGAATTTGAACCTGGTTAAAGCCAATAAATAATTTTGGTTGCAATCTCGGATGCATCGTATACGTACTGAGTAAATAGGCTTAACGTATTTCATGAAATAGTTCAGTTTGTATGGGAGGGGGTAGAAGGAGGGTGAGGATTACAATAAATTTTATAATGTAGGTTACAATTATCATAAAAGTGATATATTCAAAATTTCAAAGCAATATGTTTTAAAGTTTCTGAGAAAATATGATTATTGTAAATTATCAAAAATGTGTCATTTTGTATGGGAGGGGGTAGACGGAGTAAGGGTAATCGATTACTTTTTTTGAATCTAACTGATATTGTTAATTAAGTGTTAAGTACAAAATTTCAGCCCGATAAATTGTATAGGTAATGAGTAAATTGGCTTAACGTATTTCATGAAATAGTGCAGTTTGTATGGGAGGGGGTAGAAGGAGGGTGAGGATTACAATAAATTTTATAATGTAGGTTACAATTATTATAAAGGTGAAATATTCAAAATTTCAAAGCAAGATGTTGTATAGTTTCTGAGAAAATCTGATTATTGTAAATTTTCAAAAATGTGTCATTTTATATGGGAGGGGGTAGAAGGGGTGGAGCGATTTAGCCCGTTCACGAACTTAGCCTTCATTTTTTGTCAAAAATAACGTGTGCAAAATTTGAACTTCATAGCTCAACGCGTTCTCGAGCTAGAGAGGTCACGGACGGACGGACGGACAGACGGACAGACGGACAGACGGACAGACGGACAGACGGACAGACGGACATCCGGTTTTGAGATATTCGAGTGATAATATGAACTTCTGTATCATTCATTTTTTTCTGCGAGCCTTATTTCTTAGCGTTACAAACTTTGTGGCAAACTTATAATACTCTCAGATTTCATCTAGAGTATAAAAATATATCCGATAAGTATAGCGAAAAAGTACATATTTGCAAAATTCAGACAAAAATTGAACTCGCGACACTGCAATAGCAGGAATTAAGATTGCAATTGAAAGCGAATTGTGTATTTGTTCTAATGCAAACACACAAACATGAAAATAAACGAAATAGTACTGAGACGACATAAACGCTATTATTAGTCACAATAAGCCCCAACTTATCTCGTTTAGTGATATTTTTACGGTTTATTCCCTACACTTCAATTGTCTAAGTCAGACTTACAAAAAAAGATATTCTTGACGTACTAATATCATGATTGATGCTATTCTCACGAATTGATCATACGGAATTACGTGAAGCCGATTATGTCGTCACATTGACAAATTAAATCGATCGCATGAGTCATTCGTCAAGATCTTTTGATCTTTGTTTTTTTTTTTTTAAATATCACTGGATATTGTATGGGCACACTAGAATATGTTGTTCAATAAATGTTTCCTATTTTTAATTTCAGTATGCAGTAGCACTCTTTGTTCTCATTGTCCTGGACATTGCCTTGGTCGTTTACGTGTTTGTCGCCCGCAAGAGTATCCAAGATCTCATCAATCAAGTCATCAATAAATTGTGGAAGACCGCTAGTACCGATTCGTCGGCATTCAAGGGACTTCAAGCCGCTGTAAGTATTAATAAAATAGCACACTTAAAATAACCAAACATCTAACTGACTACATATTTTCTCTATTTTCGCCTCGTCTTCTTTGTAGTTACACTGTTGCGGTAGGAGCGGACCATTGGATTGGGCTGGTTTGACTTTGCCCGCATCATGCTGCGCTCCAGACACCACCTTGCCCGCTTGTACAATTGCCGAAGCTTATCAAACTGGTTGCAGTGAAAAACTCAGCACCTTTGTCAACACAAACATTGACACCATCGGTTATGTCGGCATTGGTATCTGCGTTATTGAGGTAAGCATATTCGAGAGACTACTAAGATGTGTGTTATGACATTTAAAATCTCGCGGCATTAAAAGGCCCGTTCTTTTCGTTCGCACAAAGATCAAGAGTGAAAAGATCGGCACGAATCATACGACGAGCGAACTCAAACAGCCACCATACAGCCATCCAGCGAAAAGATGGCGGCTAATATCGCGTGTTGAAAAATTTTCATATCATATTTGTACATTGACTGACGATATTTAATATGTTTATCATTATTTTGCAACAGGTAATTGGATTCATTTTCGCTTGCTGTTTGGCCAATCACATTCGCAACTTCAAACGAAGGGCCGCCTACTAAACAACTACCTCAAAAACAAAAAACAATAATTATGTTTTCGAATTCTAAATTGATGAAACTTCGCATTATTACTTTATGGTAATTTTCGCACCATGTTTTTTTTAATAATTATGTAATGATAATATATATATATTTTAACTTTATAACGTACAGTAAGTGTAATACATATTATGGATTCATGAAAATGAAAAGAAAACAAGAAAAAAAAAAGGAACAAAAAAAAACGCACACACCACACAAAAGGTTTAGCATGTACGAACAACGAAATCTTTACATTTTTTTGAAATTTAAAATATTACAAAACATTTTGAAGAAACTTATCGTTCTTTTATGTGCATTGTAAAGTATTGTATATAAATTCCAGAATAAAACCTCTTTTTCACTACTTTAAAATCAGGTGTTTTATTTTTAGATTTTTTTTTATTTATCACTGATGAACTGATGTTTTTGATTGTCCTTCTGCTCAGTTCAGTTTGCAACATACTATTTGTCTGTATCCATGGCTACTTGTCTTCTGCGATTGACAAGATGTAACAGATCAAGGATATTTCCTACAGAGGAGGAGCTTCTTGGTATTTTTTTTTTCCAGTTTGCATTGCAACTAAAAACACTGGTGACTAAGGCCAGTTGCAGTTTATTAGGCACAGAAACCAAGCATTGACTAAAAATTATGATGGATTTGAGCTTCGACAAAAATTCCCTTCTCCACATCCTAGACTATTCAGACTAAGAAAATGTCTTCCACCGGCGGATTTAATAAATGAATCAGTGCTGTGATTTTCCAACGCCAGAAATTTAATCGTAATGGATATGGAAGTCCCGTCCGCATTTTTAAGCCCAAATTCCTCCTCGGCTGAAACATCAAGCTTGTCTTGAAAGAGTATTTTTAATATAATGAAAGATTGAAAAATTTCGTTTTATATTTTATTGAACAACACAAACCGAAGTAGTGTCTAAAATGCAAACAAGAATTGTACTCCCGATGATCTAATCCATTCCGGTGGGTATTATTAGAACTGTGTTGCTCCAGGCTCGTCAGTAAAAGACGGCTCGGATAGGAGGTGCATGCTAGCAACTGCATTTTTCGGAATCTATACGCTATCGAAACGTCAACAAAGCGTACCTATGCAAGTGATGTTGACGCGCCCATGCCCCTGGAGGGGTCAAGGCAATAACATCAACATTAATCCGTTGAACCAGGCTACAATAAACTGATATGTACATATTTCACTTGTCCCTTCATGCTTAAGCCGCAGCACAAAAAATGAAACTGGAAAGTAGAGGGCTTCGCCTTTGAATTCGCCATTCAAAATATTTTATCTAGTGTTCTCTTCGCTCACAATCTTACACCAATTTCGGTCGTTTTGTACATTTTTTATTTTTTATATTGTCATAAATAGTTTCAACGGACTATCACTAAATTTCGAGATGATGCCGACCTCTTTATTTTGTTATGTATAAACACTATGCAGTCGCTATTCATCTTACTTTCATCCCCGCCTTCTCAAATATACTTGTGTCAATTTTCGTTTTCCCAAATGACGCCGCAATCTTTGGTTCGGTTTAATGGTATCCATTCGGAGTCGGAAACGATCTTGTTTTCCTCCCCGGTCTCCCGAAAGCACCCGTGAAAAATTTCGTTTCCTTAAATGTCGCCGCTTTCTTTGGTTCGGTTAATCGGGGTTTTACTGTGTGTGGTATCATTTTGGAGCCGCGAACCACCTTCGTCGAACTATAACATTTCTACGCATTGCCGCCAAAATTTCTTGCTTGTACTCGTAGCTTCAGCGGGGTCGTGAGATATTTCATGGACAGACGGACGGACATTTGACCGATTTTATAGGGGTTTTGGTTTTACTAGAAAACCCTCTAATAATTGTTTTGAGGTTTAGCTTGAAACCACGAGCAAGACAATTTTAAATCTGATTTCGACATGCTCGGGGTTTCAAGTTACGCAACCTAGGCAAATCTGCCTTTGAGTTTACGCTTATTTGACTTCGAATTGCGTTTCAGTTGACTTTGAGTTGCGTTTCAGTTGACTTTGAGAAGCCTTTGATTTACCTTTGCGCGTTGACTTTAAGCTTTATGTGATTTATGTCTGTCCTATTTTTTGTGTCAGTTCTGTTTATGTCCAAACAGAACGTACACAGAGCACAGAAAGGACATAAAAACAACAGAACGAACAAAACTGTTCTGTTCTCTATGCCCGTTTTGTCCATGATTCTCCTTCATTTTTTCCTCTCTTTCGCTCTCTTCACTTCCTCCTCTCTACCAGAATTTGGCTGAATATCGTATTAACTGGCGCAACAGTCCAGGACCAAGGCCCCAAGATGAGTTAGCATCATCTTGTTTACTAGATCGGGACGGTGTATTTTGCGTAGAGGTGTGTGATCAGTAACACGCTCAATCGAATTATTTACCCCAAATGAGTACTCATTTAAAAGCTGAGTGGGCTCATAGTCACACATAAATCCCCTTTTTTTATCGCCAGCCAAAGAAAAACGAAGAAATCGACTTATCCCAATTTCATCCTACGCACGGAGTTAAAAATTCTATTGAGCTTACATTGAAATTAAATTCCCTTCCCCTCGCAGGTGAACATTTCAAACTTGTTTCTTTTGATGTTACCAACATGTTTTCGAACATACCTTCAAAAGAATGCCCGACATTGGTTGGAACGATCCTGAGTGGGCAAAATATTTGCCCTCTTGAGAAAAAGGACATTCTGAACCTCCTTGAAACCTGTCTCCAGCAAAATTATTTCAAATTCAAAGATAACACCTTCATACAACGGGAAGGGTTGCCTATGGGTTCACTACTCAGCCCGCTCCTAGCGGATATCTATATGCACTTCTTCGAGACCAATATTCTATCATCTTCCCTGGCTAGAACGCATATTGCTTTTTGGTACAGATACGTGGATGATATTATAGTAGGTTTCAAAGGCACAGATAGGCAGCTCGAAAAATTTCTCGGTTTCATTAACACGGTAAACACTCACATCAAATTTACCCTGGAAAAAAGCGTTAATAACACCATTAACTTCTTAGACCTTACCATTTCCTACTCAAACAATAAGTTCGACTTCAAAATATTCAGGAAACCGACATTTTCGGATGTAACCATCCCGGAGGACTCAACTAGCGCATGGTCGCAAAAAATAGCGGCTTACAGATCCATGATTCACCGCGCCTTCGTCATCCCAATGTCGGAATCAAATAGAGAATTGGAGTTGAATCTTATAAGAAATATCTCTACCAATAATGGTTTTGACCGAGTGCCTCGCAACATATGTGGGACAAACAGGCCGGTCAATAGAGACAAGGTTCAAGGAACACATGAGTGGTTCTAATTTCTCCAATTTCTCCGAACACCTAAAGGAAACAGGTCATAAGGTTGGAAACAACTTTAAACCCCAGATCCTACATACCTGCTCAAAAGGGAAAAAACTCAACCTTCTTGAAGCCCTTGAAATAAACAGAGCGAACAGGACTCCGGGGAAAACACTACTTAATGACCATCAGGACCTTAACCATTCTCGTTTGCTTAATCTGAATCACATTGCGTCACAACATCTACCTTAACGTAACATTACCTTCTATATCCTGGTTTTTCAGCAATTAGAGTAAATGACCTTTTAATTATCTCTTAAGTAGGATGTATTGAATAATGTTATGTACACGCTATGTTAAGATAGTATAAAAACACAGGCAATTGTAACAAATAAATTAATCCCTCTGAAGATGCTCGAAAGAGCGAAACGCGTCAGGGAACAATGATAAAAAAGTGATTAGACAAAGTATCCGTTTTTGATTTCAAATTTTAGTTTTACCTTCGTAGATACGTAGTCCAACTTCTTTTGCAGCGGTATCGAGCGTATGCCGAAGTTCTTTTGCATCGGCCAATCTTCGGGACATGATGTTAATGTCGTCGGCGTACGCTGCTAATTGTATCGACTTGATGAATAGCGTATTGCTGTTGTCCATATTCATAGCCCGAATAGCGTATTCTAGTGCCAGTTTAAAGAGCGTCGGTGTCAGTCCATCGCCCTGTTTCAGACCAGTGCGTGTTTCAAATAGATCAGTAACTCTATTATGGATCCGTGAGACGGAGTTGGACATCGTCATCTTTGCCAGTCGCACTAATCCCTAATTTTGCCGGTATCCCAAATTGCAGCATGATGTTGTACAGTACTCCACGATCGATGCTGTCGTATGCCTGCTTGAAGTCGACAAATATTTGGTATACGTCTACGTTGTATTCCCTGCACTTCTGGAGTTTCAGTTTGACCGTTAAGAGCTGATCGGTTGTGGAGCGACCAGGTCTGAAACCGCTTTGATATTCGCCAATGATTCGTTCTGCGTACGGTTTTATTCTATTTTCCAGAATTTTCGTCAAAATTTTATAGGATGTACATACTAGTGATATGCCCCTGTAATTCTAACAACGCAGTTCATCTCCTCTCCCTTTTTGTGAATTGGACAGATGATGCTTCTGCGCCAATCGTCTGGGATCATCACGTCCTCCCATACTCGCAGGAGTAATTGATGTATGGCATTAACTAGACCCGTTCCACCGAATTTTAGCAGTTCAGCTGGAATCTCGTCAGCGCCCGGCGCTTTATTTCGTTTTAGTGACCGGAACGTGAGATCAACTTCCTCTACTGTCGGAGGTTGTATGGGTGGGCCTAGATCAACAATATTGTCGAGAGCTTCTTGTGTGGGGAAGTAAGATGTGTAATGAACCATATTATGGTCTGGTAGTGCTGCTCCCACCAGCAGATCGAAGCAGCACTTGATGAGTAGTGATCTGTTGGTGGTACAAAACCAGAGGCCGAGGGTCCCATTACACCTGGAGCCAGGTGCGACCGCGTGGGCGTCTGATCCGTCCGCCAACCATTCCATCCTTATCGACTTTTTTTTTTATTCCCCATTTTTACCTCCCCTGTTTGTGTTGTTTTCCCCAGGCCTATGAATTTTTGTTAATACGTAAAGGACAGGGGCAACGAGCGGCGAAAGCCCCGCTCACATCTCCCGAACTGAGCTACAGCAAGCATAGGCCGCTGCTTAGCTCGTTGAGGGGCCTTTTTCTTCGCCAGATGGCACGGCCCGACCTTCACGGTCGTTATGCTACCTAAGGCTCCGTCCCCACGGGCATCTTCGGATGCCCACCAAACCGTCCGTTACAGAGATGGTAGGCTCAGAAGCTCTTCAAAATAAAAGTTCCATCGTTTTGTAATGAACCACCTGTAATGAACCATATTATGGTCTGGTAGTGCTGCTCCCACCGGCAGATCGAAGCAGCACCTGATGAGTAGTGATCTGTTGGTGGTACGAAATCAGAGGCCGAGGGTCCCATTACACCCGGACCCAGGTGCGACCGCATGGGCGTCTGATCCGTCCGCCAACCATTCCATCCTTATCGTCTTTTTTTTTATTCGCCATTTTTACCTTCCCTGTTTTAGTTGTCTTCCCCAGGCCTATGAATTTTTGTTAATACGTAAAGGACAGGGGCAACGAGCGGCGAAAACCCCGCCCACATCTCCCGAACTGAGCTACAGCAAGCATAGGCCGCTGCTTAGCTCGTTGAGGGGCCTTTTTCTCCGCCAGATGGCACTCAGACCTTCACGGTCGTTATGCTACCTAAGGCTCCGTCCCCACGGGCATCTTCGGATGCCCACCAAACCGTCTGTTACAGTTTGTTAATGCTATCGGTGTTGCTGATGTGTTCCATACTTGTCTTTACAAAGGCTGGGTTGATAGCCGATCTTAATTGTATTTACTAGTTTATTCACTTGCCTGGTGTTCCTATAAGCTAAGTTTTCGTTTATATTCAGCAACTGCTCGTCAAAGTCCCTTATGTCTAATTATACTATTTGATATTCGCCGTAGCCCGTCATGTTTTTCTCTTTTGGCTCTGGTTTCTCGTTGAATCCATTGTCTAAGCCTCGTTTTTCGCGTCAAGTGAATTTTTGCATTCTTCGTCGAACCAGTCATTTCGCGCTCGTCGGACTTTATATCCCACTACCGTCTCTGCGACAACTTTGATGGTACCCTTAAGTTCTTCCCAGAACCCATGAACGCCTGTGTTGCTGATGTTGTGTGTGTAGCATAGGTGATAGTCTTTCCCCAAGGGCGGCAGTATACGCCACCGCCGTAGCATCGCTCAGAAGCTTATCAACCGCAAAAATGTTAGGAAGGCTGATTCTTGATTGGTGCACTGAGGAAATCATCTGTAGGTCGTCTTCTCCAAGTGATGATCTGAGTCGCAGTTTGCTCCTCGATAGGAGCGGACATCTATCACACTAGACGCCCATCTCCTGCAAATGAGGACGTGGTCAATTTGGTTAACAGTATGTGCGTCTGGAGACTTCCAGGTCTGCTTGTGAATGCGTCGATGCGGGAAACACGTAGAGCTTACGACTAGATTCCTGCTGCAGGCGAAGTCGATAAGTCGCTGGCCGTTGTCGTTACATTCTTCATGGAGACTGTGGCCTCCAGTGGTGCCCCGGTGCCAGCTTTCATTTCCGACTTTCGCGTTAAAGTCTCCCAGCAGCAATTTGACGTCGTTTGTTGGAAGTGAGTCGAAGAGAGTCTCAAGGCGGGCGTAGAACTCGTCTTTTACTGCGTCTTCTTTAACTTCACTGGGGGCGTGCACATTGATGAGCCAGAGATTGAAGAATCGAGTCTTAATGCGAATCGCACACAGCCGTTCATTTATGGGTTTGAAGTCAGTAATATGCGGTTTGAGGTGATTGTTCACTATAAATGCTACTCCAAACTGTTTGCGGCCCGATGGTTTGCCACTTGTAAAAATTGTGTGCGATTTCTTGTCATTGATCTCGCTGCCAAGCCAATTTGTTTCCTGGACTGCAGTAATGCTCAGTTTGTACTTTTCGACTTGTTGAAGGAGGGCCTTCTCGGCCCCCGGTTTGTTCAGGGAGCGTACATTCCAAGATCCGAAAGAATAATCCTTTAGTCGTTTGCGTGGTCGTCGTTGTTGATCCGTCCATTCCGAGGCTTTTGTTCCAGGTTTCTAAACATGGAGTGGTTTTTACAAGGACGAGTTGTCAGCACATCGCTTAACCCCATTGAAGGGATGGGCTCGGAGATAGCTGCCTCAGATGGTTAAATAAACGTGCTGGAGTTCACATAACTATGTTGCAGGTCCGGCTACACTATACAAATCATTCCATCCTACTAAGCCTGAGATGCTTAGGCGTTGGTCAGCCATTCAGGCTACAGCTATCTGCCTTTTCCCAAACTGTCTTGTCGCTAAGGCTTGGGCGTCAGCGATTTGGCACACTGCCGTTACCAGGGGGCGCCCATGTGGAGGACTATGGAAAAGGTATTTTTCCCACGGATTGACTCTATTCCAAGGGTGTGCATAGGCTATCATTTGCTCTGATTCGTACAAAAAAAAGATACACAAAAAAATGTGATATTTTATAGAGTCTCTCGCTTAAGTCTTTTTAATGATTTCAAAGAAAAAAATTCTTCCGGGTATTACCTGTGGTCCGTGGTTCAACTAAATTTGGTGCATAGCTTCCTTTGTTTATTATAAGTACCACACGGATATACTTTGAAGACGCGCGTCAGGACAAAAGGACTCTCTTAATCATGAAATAAAACAGATATCAAAGTTTGTAGATATGAGTATATTCTTATTCATGGTAATGAGACCAATGCACTGGAGTTCTGTTAAAGGCGTTTTGAGTCCTTTGGCCAGGACTGATTGCATTTTGCGTCCTTTGGGGAGGAAAAAGGACATTTTTGGCAAAGAAGTGGTGAGGTGAATGCAGTAGACTACTGTTGAAGGCAATTTGAGTTCTTTGGACTGGAAAAATGATATTCTTGGCAAAGAAGCATGATGGAAATCACATAACTAGGGGTGGTGAGGCGAATTCAGTAGACTGCTGTTGAAGCCATTTTGAGTCCTATGGAGAGGAAAAAGGATGTTCTTGGCGTAGAAGCGATAACAAGGCATGATGGGTATCATACGACTGGGGGTCGTGGTGTGAATGAACTAGAGTACTGCTGATAGTGTTTTAGCCCTTTAGTTAGGAAAACAGCATCTTCTTGGCATAAAATGAAAGAGAAACCAAATCTAGAAAATATCGGTCTCGTCTTAAGGGACATGTAGGATATAAATAACTCAAAGTGGTTTCAGACCTCTTCGCTCCACAACCGATCCGTTTTTACGGTTAAGCTAATCCTGTGCTGGGAATACCACGTTGACGTGTACCAAATTATTGTCGACTTTAATCAAGCATATGACAGTATCGATCGTGGTGTACTGTACAACATCATGCTTCAATTTGGTATATCAGCAAAACTAGTACGACCAACAAAGGTGACGATGACGAACTACGTCTTCACGTCTCGCAGGTCAGGATCCAGAACAGATTGACTGATCCTTTTGAAGCACGTACTGGTTTGAAGCAGGGCGATGGAGTTGCGCCGACGCTCTTCAACCCAGCACTTGAATACACCATTCGGGTAATGGATACGGTCCCCAGCGGAACGCTACTCATCAAATCGACACAATTGCTAGCGTACGCTGACGACATCAACATCGTTTGCCGAAAATTGACCGACGCAGAAGAACTTCTGCATACTTTTGACACCGATGCAAAAGAAGTTCGACTGCGCAACAATGAGGACAAAACAGAAATAATGATACAATCAAGAGCCAGGACGCCTGCACAATCAAACATCAACGTAGGGGACCTCAACGTCGAATTCGTAGACGACTTCACATACCTGAGTATCAAACTGTCAAAGAACGCCAACGAAACTGACAAAATCAAGCGACGGATACAGCTAACAAATAAGACTTCTTCTCGGCCCTACCCATAATGGGAGCATTTTCAAAACAAAACAGTGTCGACACTGTTGCGCGACTCTCTCACTCACTCACGGGTGCACAACATTTTACATCTCTGTCACACATGCAACACTGTCGACACTGTTTCGTTTTGAAAACGCACCCAATGAAATCGAAGCATGTGCACAGAAACATGAAGCTCCGCGTATACAACACCATCATACGACCAGTGCTATGCTATGGCTGCGAAACTTATTCCCTAACCCAAGTCTTCGAAAACATGCTAAACACATTCGAATGGAAAGTCCTTCGGCAATTTTTCGGAGGAGCTTACGACCGAGATAGATGGCGCATCCGGTACAACCATGAGTTATATGAACTGTACGATGAGCTGAAAGTTTCGAAAATCATCAAACTACAACGTCTTCAATGGGTAGGGCATGTACAACGAATGAACGACGTTCGCATGCCTAAACAAGTAATGAAGGGACGACGAGTCGACGAAGCGAGACTGTGAGGAAGACCGAGAGCTCGTTAGGAGAGCTCAGTATATGCTAACGCCGCGCAACTACTGGGTTTCAAAGATTGGAGGACACGGTCGCATGACCGAGATAATTGGAGGACAACCATCCAGGCGGCCAAAGCCCGACGTCGGACTGTTGCGCTACGATGACATAAAAGCCCGAAGGGCAATTTCTAGTCCGAGGCACATTTGCTCAATGATGTCCACCTAAAGAATTAGTTCCTTGGGGCTACATTTTTTAAAACAAGTCATGCACAACTTAAAAGCAGATGGATGAAAGCGAAATGTATTTACATGGGGCGTGCTTAAAGTGCCAATGAGCATCATCGCTTTTTATACCCTTCACGGATGTGATAGGGTATATTAACTTTGTCACGAAGTTTTCAACACACAGAAGGAAGCATCTCTGACTATATAAACTATATATACGTATTCTCGGTCAGTATGACGAAACGAGTCGATTAAGCTTTGTCCGTCTGTCTGTCTGGTTCTATGTAAACTAGTCCCTCAGTTTTAAAGCTATCGAGCTGAAACCTTGTACAAAGCCTTCTTTGAAATCGGACCACTACGTCATATACCTGCCATAGGAACGAACGATCCAAAAATTCGTCTTTGTGAGAAAAACTTATTTATTTCTAAAGATATCTTTCTTAAATTTCACATAAATCAATAGTATTTTTAGTCAAATCACATTCCCGAAATTGGTTCAAATTGGACTAGTCTATCATATAGTTGTCATAGGAACGACCGTTCCAAAAGCAAGTTTTTGTTAGAAAAACTTTTTTATTTCTGAAGATATGCTTACCAAAATTCATATTATTTAATCATACTGACCAAACCACGTTCCTAAATTTGGTTGAAATCGGCCCACTATTTCATATACCTCTCATAGGAACAGTGAAATCGGAACAAGTTTTACTACTAATTTCAAAGTGGCAAATGCACCATAAGTCATAAGTCGAAGGCTAGCTTGTTTCGTGTCATTTTATTTTAACGCCAAAACTTAGGGGATACCCTTTAATGTAATAGAATAGCCTTCCCAACTAACAATTTTGTTCTTATAGAGATCTTCAAGGATTTTATAAGAACTACATTTAGTTTCAGCTAAGACTTATTGACTTGCAAATTGTTCTGATAGAAATCTTAAAGAACGTTTCTAGCCAAAAAGTGGCGTATGAAATTATGAGTATAAAGTATTTTAAGAATTCTTCAAGTCTTCTTGACAGCTCGAACTAGAGAACTTATCAGAAAGATATCAGTAAAAGTACGTATAAGTGATTTACAGTAATCTGCTATACATACATAGATCACCATTTAGAATCTTAACTAAGAGACAAAGATTTCTATTGGTTTTCAGTAAGTAAATTTTGTGCTTATTGTAGCATTAAGTGGAATTCATGATACTGTTGGAAGTTCTTTATAAAAATACGAATGGAGTTGAAATTCATACTTGTATTATTGGTCTGATGCACTTTTTCGCAGTGGATTTTGTCGATTTGATAGTCAAATTTTTTCTGCGAAAGAAATTTTTCTGATCAAATGCTGCACAAAACTCCCAAAAAAAAAACGAATCCCTCTCGAAATTTAGCATACATGTACATTTAATGTTCATCATGAATTAAATCTACTTTTTGCATAGTAGCTAATAGTGGCCTAAAATGTATTAAACACGTTATTATTTTCTTGTCAGACCCTAAGAAATACATTTAAAATGAAAATATCCAAAGTCACCAAAGTATTGAAGAAATTAATTTCTGGCGCAATAATTGTTATAACCAAACAGTCGAAAAAGATGGCGGTTCTCTCAAGCTCTATTTTAAAGAACTTATAAGTGTTTAGTTAAGTTTGTTGCTCCCATAAGTAAATTATAATAACTTCTTCCTATTAAACTTTTCTTCAAAATTGCAATTAAACTATATCTTTCCCTACAATCTTCGCCTGACTTATCAAGTATCAGAGTGTATAGCTTTCTCATTTAAAGCCGTTCTACTCATCTTTATTTAAGCTAAAATATTACAACTCTGAAACAGGAATATATTCTTGATCAAGCTTATTATACAAGCAGTACGAGAGTTGACAAACGGCAATTATTCCTATAATGGTTTAGTTAGATCTACACTGCATTAACACTTAGAATGGTCTAAAGCAAAAACTTTAAGAGGATCTTTTCTAATAACACACTTGCAAAAATTACTTTTAAGGCTATAATCTGAACAAAATGCCTTTAAAGTTTTCATCGAGCTTCCAATCTGCACTAAAGACTTTTTACACGTCTTTTATTTTAAAAGTTACAACAGATTCAGGTATTAGTTTTACTTTTTAGCAGAATGCCTAATAAATATCTTTAACGTAATATTTCGTTGCGAAAGGTTTAATACCGATATTATAAGAGTTTTGGTTCTCACCTCAAGAGCATATTGTTAGTTGGGTTGGTGGGTAAGGGAAATTGAGGTAAGGGAGTTGGGATGGATTGAATTGTATCAGATGGAATTAAATGTCGGTGGACTTTTTGTTTGGGTTTCTGCAGGTCGTAACTGCAGGGCAAAACAGACGATGATAAACCTTTCCACATTTGGGTATGAATCATGACATTTGTAATGGACGGGTTGGTGGGCATCCGAAGATGCCCGTGGGGACGGAGCCTGAGGTAGCATAGTGATCGTGAAGGTCTGGCCGTGCCATCTGGCGAATAAAAAGGCCCTTCAAAGAACAAAGCCGGGGTCTATGCTTCTGTAACTCAGTTCGGGAGACGTAGGCAGGGTTATCGTCGCTCGTTGCCCCTGTCCCTTACGTATTAACAAAAGCCAAAATTATAAAATAATAAAGTAAAGTGGGGCGATAGGGATGAAATGGTTGGCGGACGATCGCATCGGGGTCCGGATATAATGGGACCCTCGGCCTCTTTCGCTACTCATCAGCTGTTGCTGTCGATTTATCGGTGGAGGCAGTGCGACCAAAATATGGTTAATTACGTATTTTACAGTTCGACTGATACTAGCCGCGAACGTAAGATGATGGGCACGAATAGACTGCCGGGTATTGCGTAAGGGAAATGCCACATCAGCAATTAGATTGCTTATTTCATGAGAACAATGACAGTTGAAGTATCGATAAAAAAGGAATAGGCGACCAACGTCGTGTCTGTGCTGAAGTGATTCCATGCGGGAAGTTATACCATAATAACCAGTAAGTCTGAAAGCTTTTATAGACTTTATTTCCAGTTAAATTAAACTGAAGTACGGCGTGGTAATGTAGAACCATGGTCCGGACTATTCTAAACCAAAAAGTTGGTAAAACACGGATAAAAAAATTAATAAGCAAATAGCTTCAGTTTTAGGATTCGGGTCCCGGTTCTGTAAAAATGTAAGTTCAGAATCTGTGGAATTAAAAGTTGGTATTAATTGCACCAAGTTGTTTCGGGTGTTATTCTATTTATTAGTAAAATGCAAAAATATGTGATATGTCAAACACAACACTGTTGTAAAAGGTTTCCCGCCAAAGAAGAACTCATCAGCCGCAAAAAGGATTGAAATGAACATCATTCTGCCAATGTACTCATAGCTTTGCGCCACGCTCTAGGGTATGCATGTTGAACCCCGATTAAATTAGTTCATTTCTTTTAACGCTGTTTGGCGGGGAGCTTGCCTAAAATGAAAACATATAAGTTGGAAAATCTGAAGAACGTGTAATGATTTTATTGAATTGAAAGATTAAGGTAATTAGACAAAATATGCTCAATTAAATGGGAAATCATCAACATCATGTCCCGAAGATTGGCTGACGCAGAAGAACTTCTGCATACGCTCGATACCGCTGCAAAGGAAGTTGGATTACGTATTAACGAGGGTAAAACTAAAATAATGATGCAATCGGTGACAAGGACACCTGCACAACCGTTCATCAATGTGGGGGACCTCAACATCGACTTCGTGAACAACTTCATTTACCTGGGTTGCAACCTGTCAAGGGACGCCAACGAAACTGACGAAATCAAGCGACGGATACAGTTAGCTAATAAGACTTTTTTCTCGGTTCTCCCCATAATGAAATCGATGCATGTGCACAGAAACACGAAGCTCCGCGTGTACAAAACCATTATACGACCAGTGCTATGCTATGGCTGCGAAGCATGGACCCTAACTCAAGCCTCCGAAAACATGCTAGACACTTTTGAACGTAAGGTTCTACGGCGAATTTTCGGGGCTGTTTGCAATCGAGATGGATGGCGCATCCGGTACAACCATGAGTTGTATGAAATGTACGATGAGCTGCAAGTCTCGAAAATCGTCAAACTACAACGACTTCAATGGGCAGGGCATGTACAAAGAATGGACGATGATCGCATGCCTAAGAGAGTAATGAATGCAGATCGAGTCGACGGAGCGAGACTGCGAGAACGACCGAGATCTCGTTGGGAGAGCTCAGTAGGTGTGGACGCCGCGCAGCTGCTGGGCTCCCAAAATTGGAGGACGCGGTCACGTGACCGAGATAATTGGAGGACAATGATCCAGGCGGCCAAGGCCCGACGTCGGGCTGTCGCGCCACGATGATGATGAAATGGGAAATGCTATTGATTAAAGCCAAGAACGGAGTAGAAAATATTGGCTGCGTTTTTTGTGCAGTGGAGATCAAGTGTAGAACAACAATCGTACCTATTAAACGTGCCATACACGCAGCGATCGATCGGCCGATCAATTTTTATCTACCGATATTTTAGTGCGATTTCCGCGCGATCAGTCGGTGACGATCGATTGGATCTGATTATCGCAAGTGAATGTCATATTACCAAATTTTTAAATGATGAAATTTGAAAAATCCTAATTCTAATTTAAATGGCTTTGTAATTGAAATATCAAATATGTAAAATAGTATACGAAAATACCACACAAATCCAAATAGCTATCAAAAATTATTCAAGGTTGCATTGGGAGTGAAACATAACCTATTTTTTTAATTGTCATTCGTTATCGCATCGCACGAAAATAGTAGTGTGTGTGCAGTGGAGATTAGCAGGTATTTTGTGGCGATCCATCAATTTTGTAAGTACAATTGTTATTCTGCTCTGAACTGCGCTGCACACACAATACGGCTATTGTCCATTGATCACTTCTGGCCTGAAGCGAATTTCTAGTCGTTTATAAGGTGGGGAGTTTTATAAAGAGATCCGGGCGAGAAGACAGTACTTGGCAAAAGAGCTTTACCTCACGAAGCTCCCCGCCAATCAGCGTTAAAGGAAATTAACTAATTTAATCAATTCAATATTCATACTTTAGAGCGAGGCGCAAAGCTACGAGTACTTTGGCGGAATTTTGTTCATATCAATCCTTTTTGCGGCCTTTGGCGGGAAGCTTTTTGCAAAAGGGTTATTTTTGGGCCATCGAAGATTACTGCATTCTGTAGGAATTCACCCGGGCCCAGCGTATAGATGGCGAACGAGCTAACCGTTGTGCCATCCGGACTGAATATCGTACAGTAAATAAATATAGATCTTGTGACACGATCCCCGTACTCCCCAGAATTAAGACATTATTAAAATTGTTTGGGGATAACTTACTCGAAAAAAGACAAAGGGGCCGGCAGTTCGAGGACGAAAAACAACTAATTGAGGCCATCCAAGTCACTTGGGGTGAGGGGTGAGCTTTCGCGAAATTATTTTTTTTTATATTTTAAGACCATATTTTAGGCGCCTACAATTATTTTTGAAAGCATATTTTTGGTTACCCTACTAATCATGCAGGTATACGCCAAAGACTAACGCTGCGTGGAACATACTCGTATTTAGTGACCTTTCAACCATA
The DNA here is from genome assembly GCA_964017055.1 of Chloromyia formosa. Taxonomy (NCBI): domain Eukaryota; kingdom Metazoa; phylum Arthropoda; class Insecta; order Diptera; family Stratiomyidae; genus Chloromyia; species Chloromyia formosa. The sequence continues at coordinate 63,959,106 of OZ024818.1, forward strand.
TACAATAGTTTCACTATCATGAAACGACTGTCGTTCTGAAAGAAAATCATAAGTTACACAATACACATGCTTATCTTACGGAGTCTTACAATAAGCTTCTAAAAACATTCAATTAACATTTCCCCAATCTTTTAATCCCGTAAGGTGTTTTACGCAAATTTTGTGAATACGTAGATATTAGAGTAGAGTCACAAAACATCACGTTGGGAACTTCCCTTTCAAATTGTGAATCATTTTGATTATTATATATAATAATAATTAAATCTTCACATTTGACAATATCGGGAGGTTTTTTTTAAATGCGTGCGTGCAATATCTATACTTTCATGAATCATCCATTCATATTGATAAGATTTTTTTCAAAGATATCTAATCTAGCAGCGATATTACCGTGAAGAAGAGATAAGCATTAAATAATGTCAATCACAAGAAAGCAATGAAAATAAGTTGTACAATTCATCCCCACACTCCCATCCCGTCGCGCCAAGATTCAATGCTAAATGCAAATAATTAGATAAGCGTGCAAAACAAAAAGCACACTTGTTATCGGCTTATTTTGCATCCTATTATGTAAAATAAAAGAATGAGAATTTTAATACCGATAAGATAAAAAAAACCTTTAAAAGTTTTTTTTTAGTCAGACATGACATATTATTAATATCCTGTCTTGTAAATAATGTAAGAAAATAAATAAATGACTTTATACTTGTAATGCATGAAGATAAGTGAATGAGCAACCGATACATCATCATCATCGGCGCTCTAGCCCGCGTCGGGCCTCGGCTTCCTGGATGCCAATCCAACTATCTCGATCAAGCAATCGCGTCCTTCACTTCGAAAATCGTATAAGCTTTATACAATCTGTGTTAATTCAGTCCTCCAATCGTATAGGGTCGGTTTCCTGTCATCATGCATTCGTTCGACATAGCCAGCCCATTCCAGTTTCCGGAATTTGATAAATTTCGCGGCGCATAGATCATCAAACAGTTCGTACAACTCATGGTTGTATCGGATTGTCCATACGTCTCCTTCCTTGACTGGTTCCAATATCATCCGCAGGATTTTTCTTTCGAACGTATTGTAATGTTTCCTCTGATGAGCGAAACCAAAACGATACCAGGTTCGTTAGATATTCTTGTGCTAAATAATGAAAACACTTCGATTGAAAAACACACACTTTATTTACTAAACGAACTACACACGCGTACTAACAACAAACGTTAAAACGTCAAACTAGCTCTAACAATAACGACGGCACTACTTTCCGTTCCGCTTTATAGCGATCAACCGCCACTGAGTGTCGAGTCTGACTACTTCCTTCCTCCTTCGGTGACATCTGCCTTTTATAGTTGGAAATCCATGCATTCGTCAATTAGCGAAGACTCTAGATTTTTCGATATGTTCCAGTCTCGGGTTTCACTACTCAACGAAGGTTCGAGAATCCGCTTCGTTATCAATGTTTCTGTTTGGGGAAGGTTCTAGACTAGACTATAGATGGCTCGAGAATCGGCTAGTGTCCATTCAATTTGTACTTGTCATTGATCATTCGAGATTATGATGAAGCTTAGTACAGTGTGTGTCGTAAGACATACACGCAACAGTATCGATCGTTAGCTTGTTGTTTTCGTGGACTAGTTTCGACTTCATTATGGGCAGGACTGCGTAAAACGTTTTGTTAGCTGCTGTGATTTGTCGCTGGATCCCATGTTCTTCGTTACCGTTCTCTGATAGTAGAGCCAGAGCCCCCAAATAAATAAATTCGTTCACTCACTCGAAGTTGTACTCACACATTGTAATTTCTAGCCTGTTAAGCGCCGTTTTTTTTCAAATAGGGTTGTGGCGTCGTATCTTGAAATGACATTTCCGAATTGAAATTAAATTTAAGAAAACACTTTACAAAAATACCTTGTAATATTGAAATTAAAAAAAAAAAAAACAATTCTACCATCGATTTGATGTGTCAATTAAAAAAAATAAAATTTTCATAAAAATGATTATTCAGTTGTCGATGATATAACATATTACTATTTTATCAAGTCGGAATATTTAAATAAAAATAATAATGTTAAATAACTATTTATAATTCAAAATAACTTCTAATCAATTATAGTTTTAACTTAATATAAAAATAAATAAATATTATAAAGATAATAAACTGGGTTCCTAATTTACATTTAAAAAGGATTAACCTTCCTCCAACAGGGTCATACATTTTGTTTTCAATTCATTGATTTTTAATCCGACTTTTAAAACTGCTGACTCCAGTTCTTGAAATGCTTCCTTAGCACGCGGTAGTATCTAGCCATGATGTCGACATCTTCTGTGTATGCTACAAACTGCGCTAATGTTGCTAGTAGCGAGCTTCTCGTGTTTACCCCGTTCACTTTCCTGACGACATACTCTAGAGCCAGGTTGAAGAGTATGGATGTGAGCCCATCTCCCTGTTTCAGGCCTGACTTCGCTCGGAAGTTGTGTGTCAGCTCGCTTTGTATCTGTACCTGGCATTGGGTATCTTCCATAGTGGCTCTTATTAACCGGATCAGTGTCGGCGGGAGGTCAAACTCAAGTAGTACCTTATACAGGACATTACGATCAATACTATGGTAGTGTTGGCAGAAGTCCACAAACAGTTGGAAGACGTCGATGTCATCTTCCCAGCATTTCTCGAACACTTGTTTTACTAAGAAATTTGACCCATGGTAGACCGACCAGTTCTGAAGCCATGGTACTCGCCGATAATGTTGTCTGCATACGCTTTTACTCGTTGTTCGATAATTTTAGTCAATATTTTGTAGGACGTACACAATAGGGATTTTCCTCTGTAATTCTCGCATTTCAGATGGTCGCCACTTTCGCCACTCGTCAGGTGCTTTTTCAGTTGTCCAGATCTTAACTACATATTAATTCGACTGATCAGCGCGGTCCCGCCTTCTTTTAGAAGATCTGCGGGAATTTCGTCGATTCCGTGCGCTTCATTTAGGTTTTAATTTATCTGAGGCTATCTCAATTTCGTCAAATGTTGGTATAGTGGGTATCCATCCTCCATCAGGATCGTCTGGGACTGAAATGTCCTCTGACTGTGAGGTTGTCGGGTTCAGAACATTTTGGAAGTATTGAACCCATCTTCTTGTTTTGATCTCAGCCGCGTCACTAATAATGTTGCCATCTTGGTCCTTAAAGAGGGTTGTTTGCGGTTTATATTCTTGTCTCATCTGATTCACGGTACTAAATGCCGCTTGTATGTAATTTCTCCCTAGGTTTTCGTCAAGTCGTAAGATTTTATCGTTGCAACATTTGTTATTTTCGTCGACACAGTTTCTTCGCATATCGTTCATGCTCGCAATAATTATCTTCTCTGGCTCGTGTTGTTCTTTCCACAAATAGTCTATAAGCTTCGTTTTTCTGCGTAATAGCATCCTGGCATTTGTAATGGGGGCAAAAGACCTTTTTCATAGTTCTCCTCGTGGGCACCTCCTGGTAACGGCAGTGTGTCAAACCGTTGACGGTGAAGTGTTAGCGATAAGACAGCTTGGAAAAAGGCAGATAGCTGTAGCCTGAATGGCTGACCAACACCTAAGCGTCTCAGGTTTAGTACTCCAGCACGTTTATTAAACCATCCATCCCGTGCACGACGACGTTCGTGGCCATGGATGTGCAGGAGGTGCATGCTGGCAACTGCATTCTCCGAAACAAGCTTATGCCAACGAAAAGTCAACGGATTATTCTTTCGGATCCTGGAATGTACGCTCCCTGAACAAACCGGGGACGAGAAGGCCCACCTTCAACAGGTCAAAATGTACAAACTGAGTATTACTGCAGTCCGGGAAACAAATCGGCTCGGCAGCGAGATCAATGACAAGAAATCGCACACAATTTTTACAAGTGGCAAACCATCGGGCCGCAAGGAGTTTGGAGTAGCATTTATAGTGAACAATCACCTTATGTCGCACATTACTGACTTCAAACGTCAAACCTATAAATGAACGGCTGTGATTCGTATTAAGACTCGATTCTTCTATCTTATCAATATGTGCACGATCCCACTGAAGCTAAAGAAGCCGCAGTAAAAGACGAGTTCTATGCCCGCCTTGAGACTCTCTTCGACTCACTTTCAACAAACGACGTCAAACTGCTGCTGGGAGACTTTAACGCGAAAGTCGGAAATGAAAGTTGTGGACCAAATGTCTCCATGAAGAATGCAACGACAACGGTCAGCGGCTTATAGACTTCGCCTGCAGCAGGAATCTAGTCGTAAGCTCTACGTGCTTCCCGCATCGACCCATTCACAAGCAGACCTGGAAATACGATGGCGTATACTACCGCCCTTGAGGAAAGACTATCACCTATGCTACACAACATCAGCAACACTGGCGTTCATGGGTTCTGGGAAGAACTTAAGGGTACCATCAAAGAGGTCGCAGAGAAAGTAGTGTCGACAAAGAATTCAAAAATTCACTTGGCACGAAAAACGAGGCCGACAGACAATGGATTCAACGAGCATCCAGAGCCCAAAGCGAAAGATATTGCCGGCACTACATTATGCGGGATTCGCCGAATCACGAGCGAAAGTTCGCCAATTGGCGAGCATCTTGTACCTAACCACACTACTTGCGAACTACTTGCGATTTGGCGAATCCCGAGCAGATGCTCGTAATGACAAGCACCTTGCGGCACTCCCCTTCAGCTATTCATCGAGTGGACAAATTTTCATGACCGAGAATTCGAAATTGAGGATTATAGAGCCAATGTAGAAATGGCGGGAATCACCGTCCTACTTTTGCAATGTACGATGCATTGGAAAAGGTGCTTTTTTGTTACAAGTTTCTCAAGAAGAAACACAGCAAATGCTCGTGGTATCCACACGCTGCGGATACTGTGAACAATTGCCGAACAACGAACCATTCATTACCGGGTTGTAATTCCCGCCATTTTCACGGTGGTCGATGCTCACACATTTTCAGTTCAAGCTCATGAAAATTTGTCCCAGAAGATGAATCGCGCAACGGGAGAGAAGCAAGGTGCATGCTATTTTATGATAATTTGCTCGGAATTCGCCGAGTTGCAAGTAGTGTGGTTGGCTATATTTGAGGCGCTCGCCACTTGGCGAGCATTTGCTCGTGACTCGGCGAATCCCGCATAATGTGGTGCCGGCTATGACGAGCTACGGCGAATATCAAATAGAATAATTGGACGTAAGAAACGTAAATACTTTGACGAGCGGCTGCTGAATATTAACGAGAACTTAGCTAATAGGAACACCAGACAAGCGTACGGATACAAACTAGTAAATACAATTAAGAACGGCTACCAACCCAGGACTAGCCTTTGTAAGGGCAAGGATGGAAACATCATCAGCGACACCGATGGCATTAACAAACTCTGGGCCTCTTATTTTGATGAGCTTCTGAGCCTACCATCTAATATCCCCACACAAGAAGCTCTCGACGATATTGTTGAACTAGGCCCACCCATACACCCGACCGACCGACAGCAGAGGATAAGTTGATCTTGGGTTGCGGTCAGTAAAACGAAATAAAGCGCCGGGCGCTGACGAGATTCCAGCTGAACTGCTGAAATTCGGTGGAACGGGTCTAGTTACTACCATAAATCAATTACTCCTGCGAGTATGAGAGGACGAGGTGATCTCAGACGGTTGGCGCAGAAGCATCATCTGTCCAATTCACAAAAAGGGAGATAAACTGCGGTGTGAGAATTACAGGGGCATATCACTAGTTTGTATGTCCTGTTGTGGACGGAAATTCTGGAAAATAGAATAAAATCGTACGCAGAACGAGTCATTGGCGAATATCAAAGCGGTTTCAGACCTGGTCGCTCCACAACCGAACAGCTCTTTACGGTCAAACTGATACTCCAGAAGTGCCGGGAATACAACGTGGACGTATACAAAATCTTTGTCAACTTCAAGCAGGCATTCGATAGTATCGATCGTTGTGTACTGTACAACATCATGCTGCAATTTGGGATACCGGCAAAATTAGTACGACTGACAAAGATGACGATGACCAACTCCGTCTCACAGGTCAGGATCCATAATAGACTTACTGTTCTATTTAAAACACGCACTTGTCTGAAACAGGCCGATGGACTGGCACCGATGCTCTTCAACCTAGTACTGGAATACGCTATTCGGGCTAAGAATATGGACAACAGTAAGGCGGCTATTACACTATAAAAGTTCTTTTACAAATATCTTTTATAAAAGATATTTTGAAAGAACTTTTATAGTGTAATAGCCGCCTTACTGTTGTCCATATTCTTAGCCCGAATAGCGTATTCCAGTACTAGGTTGAAGAGCATCGGTGCCAGTCCATCGGCCTGTTTCAGACAAGAAGAACTTTTATAGTGTAATAGCCGCCTAAGACGCTACTCATCAAGTCGACACAATTAGCAGCGTACGCCGATAACATCAACATCATGTCCCGAAGATTGGCCGATGCAGAAGAACTTCTGCATACGCTCGATACCGCTGCAAAAGAAGTTGGACTACGTATCAACGATGGTAAAACTAAAATAATGATGCAATCGACGACAAGGACACCTGCACAACCGAGCATCAATGTGGGGGACCTCAACATCGAGTTCGTGAACAACTTCATATACCTGGGTTGCAACTTGTCAAGGGACGCCAACGAATGTGACGAAATCAAGCAACAGATACAGTTAGCTAATAAGACTTCTTTCTCGGTTCTCCCCATAATGAAATCGAAGCATGTGCACAGACACACGAAGCTCCGCGTGTACAAAACCATTGTACGACCAGTGCTATGCTATGGCTGCGAAGCATGGACCCTAACTCAACCCTCCGGAAACATGCTAGACACATTTGAACGTAAAGTTCTGCTGCGAGTTTTCGGGGCTGTTTGCGATCGAGATGGATGGTGCATCCGGTGCAACCATGAGTTGTATGAACTGTACGATGAGCTGGAAGTTTCGAAAATCGTCAAACTACAACGACTTCAATGGGCAGGGCATGTACAATGACTGGACGTTGACATCATGCCAATGAACGCAGACCGAGTCGACGGAGCGAGACTGCGAGGACGACCGAGATCTCGTTGGGAGAGCTCAGTATATGCGGATGCCGAGCAGCTACTGGGCTTCCAAGACTGAAGGACGCGGTCACGTGACTGAGATAAGTGGAGGATATCGATCCAGGCGACCAAGGCCCGACGTCGGGCTGTGATAAATTGTAATGAACAGTTTGGTGGGCATCCGAAGATGCTCGGGGGGACGGAGCGAAAGGTAGTATAATGACCGTGAAGGTCGAGTCGCGCCATCTGGCGAAGAAAAAGGCCCTCAGTGAGCTAAGCAGCGGCCTATGCTTGCTGTAACTTAGTTCGGGAGACGTGGGCGGGGTTTTCGCCGCTCGTTGCCCCTGTACTTCACGTATTAACAAAAATTCATAGGCCTGGACTAGACAACATCAACAGAGGAGGTAAAAATGGGGAATAAAAAAATAGGTCGATACGGTTGGAATGGTTTGCGAACAGATGATGCCCTCGCGCTCGCATAGGGATCCGGGTGAAATGGGAAGGTCGGCCTCTCGTTTCGTACCACCAACAGCTCACTACAATCACGTGCTGCCTTCGATCTGCCGGTGAAAGCAGCACTACCAGGATGTGGTTCATTACAGGCGGTTCACTACACATTGCTCATCGAACCAGTCGTTTCTATGCCTCCGCTCTGGGTGTCCCAAAACATGAGCAATCGTTTTCTGGATGTTCTCTATAATATCTTATGCTACATTTGTTCGACCGTTTACTCTGGCTTAGGGTGGGCCCTTTCATCGAGATGTAAGCCATCTTTACATCGTTACGTAATTTTTGTACGTCAAGCGCAGGATCTCTGCTCCTTTTTATGGGACTGGTATTTGATTTATGACACCGATATTTAGCTCGGACAAGAAAGCGGTCTAAGTCGCAATTTGCTCCACGTAGGGCTATTACAACCGGTACACACGATTAATTATTATCATAATTGCATTATCGAAAACTACTCATCCATTCGGTCGAGAGTTTTACGTGCATTCCCTAGAAAACAAACATACACAGAGAGAAATGTAGGATTCAATTTCAATATTTTTAGGGTTATAACAAGGATGAGAGGGAATGCAGGAAGTATGACCCCGGCCCCATTCCAATGGAGGAGGATGCCTAGTGTGATAAAGTGTGGGCCGACCACCCAATACCACCTGCTGATCAGAGACCGATAACAACTCGTTATCCCTCTCATCAGATCAAACATTCACAGAGGATATAAAAGCTCCCTCAATTCTGGATGACTCATTGGACTGTGACTTAGACGGGGATATCTACAGCACTGTAGTCAAGACGAGAAAGAAAACCCAGCCTCCTACAGATACATTTACACCACTCTAAGGCGGCCTCTGCTGCTCTTCTACTCCATCTGGCACGTAGTGTGGTGAACATCGTCATGATTCAGGAGCCCTAGGTCGTGTATAACGTAGTGCGTCGTCTGAAATTCCCGGGGTACACAGTTCTCTGCGCAAAGATCAAGGAAGGCCATGCTCTTGCGTTATGGTGAAGCGTAGCTATAACGGTTTTCTTATTCCCGCGTACAGCGATAACGATATCGCTTTACTCAGTCTGGAGGGCACGGGCAGGCGGTACTAGGTAGCATCGGCATATTTGTCGTATGACCAGGGGGTAGTCTTCCCACCAACCTGCTTGCAGGAAGCCATATCCACAGCTAGAGCTAGTAAAATTAGCTTCATTCTGTGCTGCGATGCTAATGCTCATCATACTGTATGCTGCAGTACCGATACAAATGCTCGGGGGAAACAACTCTTCAAAAACTTTATGGGCATGGGCACCAACCTGTTGCTCTGCAATGTGGGACGCGAACCCACCTTTATTACAAAAAAAAAACGACTGAAGATCCTGAATCTTTCTCTGGTTTCTGAGGATATCCTACACTGTGTGAAGCACTGGATGGTGGCCGCGGAGCATTCCTTCTCGGATCACCGCTGCATACAGTTCTCTCTAGACAACTCGTCAATTATTCCGCCTGTCTTTAGGAATAGAAGGAAAACCGACTGGTCTAAGCATAGACAAGCTATTTCGCAAGCTCTGCCAACTGGACAATATGGTGATCACTTTAACACATGCTATAACTCAATCAACGGCAATATCATGCCCATTAAGTAAACCTTAGGGAAATAAGAAGTCGTTGTAGTGGTCCGGGGAACTGGATATTCACAGAGCTGCATGCAGAAAGGGGTTTAATAGGGCTAAAGCTTCAAGATCTGCATCAGACTAGGCCCTCTACAAGGAACTCCTTAAAGAACACAAAAAGGAGCTTAGGAAGGCGAAGCGTAGCTCATGGTCTTCTGCGAACGCATTGAGGGATTTTCTGAGTCCTCCGTCCTCTAGACTTCGCAAAATTTTATCCACTAACCCTTCCATGCCAAGCTTTATTCAGAAGCAAGATGGGTCATGGACGGTCTCCAGCGAGGATACTCTCGAGATTCTGATGGACGCGCACTTTACCGATAGCTCACCCATGCCTACGCATAGCACCTGCGCTCAGGTATATGATTTGGCTTCAGGTGACCTTAGGTTAATAGTCTCAAGGGAGAAACTACTATGGGCGATTCCCGGCTTTGAGCTTTAAGTCCGCTGGACCAGATGGCATTATTCCGGCCAATATACAACACTCAGCGGATGTTGTGGCTAGATGGCTACAAATCATTTTCACATCCTGTTTGACCCTAGTCCACATTCCCAGTGTGTGGATGGAGGTCAATGTGGTGTTCATTCCAAAAGCGGGGAAGAGCTCACATTCGAACCCAAAAGACCTAAAGCTCATTAGCCTGTCCTCTACACTTCTAAAGATGCTAGAGAGATTAATTGATACGCAATATGTACTATCTTTCCTCACTAAGTGGGTCAGGAAATGCGGCCTCGGTATTAATCCTGATAAAACCAAACTTGTGCTATTTACACGCAAAAATATCATCCGCCCAGTAGAGCCTGCTACCTTGGAGGGGGTGAGATTTACATTCACCGACAGGACGAATTTCCTGGGCCTGGTATTGGATAGGAAACTTAACTGTAGACTAAACATCCAGGAACGTACCAACGAAGCCACTATAGCACTCTACTGCTGCAGAAAGGCTATAGGTAAGAAATGGGGTCTACAGTCTAGGGTCCTGCACTGGCTTTATGTGTCGGTCCTGCGGCCTATACTCTTATATGGCGTTGTTGTATGGTTGAACGCCCTTCACACCGAAGCCAATCGTAAATTGTTAGGCAAGGTACAATGAGCGGCCTGCTTCGCAATCTGCGAAGCTCTTCGATCGACTCCATCTGCAGCGCTAGATATAATGTTTGATTTAAATACTTAAAACTTTACGGAAAACAACATATGCTTTTGCACGATTAAGGCATAGTATAAGCAGACGATTAGAATGGTTTATTTTGCTATCGCTCAGTAATTAATACAGTACTGCATTGTAATATGAAGCGCAACCCTAACCGCTTATATTGCACCTCTGCAAAATCTACAAAATAATATTTTAAAAATTTGTCTGAAGAAATCAAAATTCTACTCAACATCGCAAGCTTTCGAAGATTTTAAAGTCATGAATATCCGTCAACTGTATTTGTATAATTCTTTAAAATTTATGTACTTGAATATGAATAATTTCGATATGCATACAATCACCTTCAATACTAGGAGTCAAGTTTTTACTCCAATGGCGACAGCCAGATGCAAAAGATCTGCTTCTATGAGGCACCTAAACATTTTGGGTCCTAGACTCTTTAACTCCCTTCTCTTAGAAGTCAAAATTTCATTAAATAATACTAACTGCAAACTTATACTTAAGCGCTTCTCTTTTCAACGAAGTAACTATCTTGAGCCAATATTGCGAGTTGTAACGTAGTAAAAGTCTAAATCTTTTTTACAGTGAATTATGAAAATCTTTGTTTTTATATTTCTCTTTAATTCTTTTACTATATTGTAAAATATATTAATAAATTATATAAAATGACATATTTTCTGGGTATTCGGGAGACCAGTACCTGGTTCACCTTGAGTATCGGGCACTCTACAATTCTCAATAATACAGACATCCCGACATCAGTAGACTACACTCTACCAGCGTACTGTTTCGGGAAAAACTATGCAAGCTTAATCCCATCCCGTAGTCAATGAGATTTAGGGATTCCATCCACACTAATAACCTCTGCCGATTTTCACAGACGGCTCCAAGACTGATGCAGGTATGGGCGCCGGAGTATACTCGGAGATCAATCTCAACCAATCGTTTCAACTTCCAAGCTATTGCAGCGTTTTCCAGGCAGAGGTTTATGCGATAAAAGAGACAGCAATGTCATTAGATCTCTCTCCCAACAACCATAATTGGGGGTTATCCGGGTTAACCTACACACATTACACAAACAACATACCCTTGTTGTTTGTCTAATGTGTGTGCGTTAATCCGGATAACACCCAATTAACCTGCAATGCAGTACAAAAAAACACGCAATCTGTTACTTTTGAAATAGTACGCGAATACTTTCCAATATTTCCGCAGATTTCATTTTAATGGATTTACAATTAAATTATAATATTTTGTGTGATTTATTGTAGTATGTTTTGTGTATTACCTATTTATAACTTGAGAAGTAATTAAAAGTCATTTTGTTTTTGCCCATAGACGTGACTTGAACCCGTGACTTACCGAATGCTGAGACATCGGACTGACGCCTCTCTATTGAAGTCTAATAGCTAAGTCCATTTGTCCATGCATCAAAAGCACGAGTACTAAATGTAATACCAACCAGACCGAAGCGTATGTACCCTGGACTTGTACAGACCTAGTGGTGATACCAAAAGTACCAATTGGCAACGACCATATGCATTACAAGTGAGTTTCCTATATGGCCATTTTATAGGGGAGGTTGGCACTCATTCAGGAAGATCTTGGCCATTCTCAAAATCAATTAACTAACCCATTCTACAAATATTTGTAAAATTTTCAAGTCACTAGCTTCATTCTATCGAAAGTTATTGCTTATTTGAGATCTCCCTTGTAGGGGAGCAGTGGCGTTGCTAAAGTATTTGGCGCCCGGGGCAAAACTTCAGTATGAATTAATATTCAAACGGAGAGAAGAAAAAGTTAGTCCGTGGAAGGCGTTTTGGCGCCCCCCAGCCATTGCGCTCGGGGCAACGGCCCCTTCGCCCCCCCCCCCCCCTTAGCTACGCCGCTGAGGGGAGGTAAAGGTTTCTTTTGTCGAATCTTGCTGATTTTGAATAACAACCAACTAGATCCCAGTACAAATATTTGACCAAAATGTCAAGTCACTAGCTTAATTTAATCGAAAGTTGTCGCTTATGTGAAGTTTCATTTGTGAGAGAGGTAGGGGTGCCTTGAGTCGGATCTCGCCCTTCATTGCCACTAACCAATTAGATCATGCTACAAACATTTAAAGTTTCTAGCCCCACTCTGTCGAAAGTTATGGTTTATTTGAAGTTTCATTTGTAGGGGAGGTAGGGGTTCTTTGGGTCGGATGTGTCCCATCTTTAATACCAACAAATTTAATCTCACTTCAAACATGTAACCAAAATTTCAAGTCGCTGGCTTCATTCTATCAAAAGTTATCGCTTGAAGTTGCATTTGTAGGGGAGGTAGGGGTTCCTTGGGTTGGATCTTTCCTATTTTCAATACCAACTAACTACAGCTTACTACCAATATTCTACTAGATTTTCAACTTGCTAGTGTCATTCTATCGAAAGTTATCGTTATTAAAGTAATATTTAATTTTTTCAAATTTGTAGGGGAGGTAGGCGTTTCTTTGATCTGATTTTGCCCAACTTACTCAAGGAGCTTCTCACCTCAGGACTACATGCCAAAAATCAGGTATCTACGTCAGTTGGCTCAAGAGTTATAGACAAAAAACCTGAAAAGTCGGGTAGTACGGGGCGGGCTCTTTGTAAGAAAATTACCGTTGGTTTTCAACTGATCGATTTTATTTTTTGAGGAGAGTATAAGATTACCCTCACGAGCGATTTGCCAAAGCAAGAGCTTTTCATGTTTATTTAATCGGGAGGTATAAGTACATTTAATTATTTTACAAATGCAGGGGAGATATGTATACCAACCAACTAAATCATACTGCCAGCATTTGGCCAAAATTTCAAGACTCTGCCTTCATTCTATCGAAAGTTATCGTGTGAACGGACAGACAGACAGACGGACAGACAGACGGACAGACAGACAGACGGACAGACAGACAGACAGACATGGCTAAATCGAATCAGGAGGTGACCCTGATCATTTATATATTGTATAAATACATTGCTATACGTCCGGAGCCTCCTTTAAGGTGTTTCATATTTTTGTCGTGACAAAAACAATATACCCTATACTGAAAGTCTAGTGTATGAAAATATTAAAATTTAATACGGAATGCATTTAATATTACTTTTCAATTTAACTCTCTATTAAACTTGGATATATTAAATAATAATACAGCTGCCACAAATAACAATATTTGTATTATATTTAAACCCTAAAAATATTAATATTTGCATCAATATTCTAGTAAAATAAGATTTAATACAATGCTTCGATTAAAAAGTATTACCGATTTGTTCTCTGTGTACATATCAACAGAAATTGCTCCGTTGGTAGTCTAGGCCAATAATAGGGAAAGAAAGATGATTCGCCAATGAACAAATTAGACAAATTCTGTCAGAAAGTAAAGAATGCCCCTGCGATCATGATTGAATGAAAGCGAATCACATGTACCCGATGGACTTAAAAAAATCCGATTCGTCGTCGTCAATGCTTTCCGTACTACATATATGTAACTTAAAGAATTTACTAGCTTTTAAAAGCTAATATACGCAAATGTTCTTCCTCCTAAAGGTCTGAATTTCTAGCTTAAATACTAGATAGAGCAGATAGATAAACTTAGAAGCAAATACATTTCGTACAAAAGCTGCATTGCACTTACAGGTCTATACCGAGAACGTACAATCATCAGTTCAAAGGTTTGTTGTTGTTAATTGCCTTCACCCCTTCAGGGGCATGGGCGCGTCAACGTTTTGTAATGAACAATGAATGCAATGGGCCATATCCTGGTAGTGCTGCTTCCACAGGCAGATGTATGGCAGCACCTCATGAGTAAGGATCTGTCGGTGGTACGAAACCAGAGGCCGATTGTCCCATTACGCCTGGACCCTGATGCGAACGCGAGGAAATCTGTGCCGTTCGCCATCCTTATCGCCTAATTTTTTATAATTCCATACTTTTACCTCCCCTGTTTGTGTTGTTTTCCCCAGGCCTATGAATTTTTGTTAATACGTAAAGGACAGGGGCAACGAACGGCGAAAACCCCGCCATCGTCTCCCGAACTGAGCTACAGCAAGCATAGGCCGCCGCTTAGCTTGTTGAGGAGCCCTTTTCTTCGCCAGATGGCACAGCCCGACCTTCACAGTCAACTATGCTACCTTAGGCTTCATCCCCACGGGCATCTTCAGATGCCCACCAAACCGACCGTTACAATTTCACATGTAGCATATAAATTTTCGATGGTGCAGTTGATAACATACACCTGCTATCCGTCTTTTATTGACAAGCTTGGAACCCTATGGTTCAAATAGTACCCACAGATACTTTTTTAGGGTTTTGTAGTAAATACAAAACCCTTATGAAATCGGTCAAATGTCTGTCTATCTGTCTGTCTGTCTGTCCATGGAATATCTCACGAACGGCTGAAGCTACATACATGAAATTTTATAGGAATGTGTAGAATTACTATAATTCGGAGAAAGCGAATCGTCGTAATAGGTCAACTTTAAGGGGAGGTCCCCATAGAGGGGAAATGAAGGTCGAAATTTTTTTTTCGTTTGGTACAGGCAAGTGGGATATCATAAGAAAGGTACCGTCGAGTACATTCCATTTTTGGAATTTTTTTCAAATTTGAAGAAACGAGAAAAGAGGGAGAGGGGAAAATATGTCACCCGAGTTTGTCCCCCCCCCTTGCATTTCGAGACCGTTATACTTAGAAATATGAAAATTTGCAGAAAAGCGCCATTTTACTAGCGTAGAAAACCTAGATTTATAAAATTTTGAAATTTTATCAGAAAAGGTTAATAATAGTACATTTCTATAGTTGCAGTTAGCACACCCCTGCACCCCTTACGCTCACCCGAGGTCAAAAATATTGATGGCTAATAATAACCAACATCATAGGCAGTAATACCTCCAAGTTTCATAACCATCACATAATATTTAATAATAGTACATTCATTTAAATTTTGAGATTTTGATGCCATTCATACAAAAAATGCACATAACCGGTTACATACTAGTACTGCATACTTGAATATTGTTTATTGTTTTTCGTAAAGTGAATTGGAGTTAACCACTTCTGAAAGGGTGGAGATTGATGGTATAGGAGTGGTAGGGGAGAGAAGTTTAAGGGGGGAGGTAGGTGGGTTGCTGCTTTAAGGGAGGCGAAATTAAGGTCAACATTTTTTTTCATCTGATATAGGCAAGTGGGGTATCATGAGAAAGGTACTACAGAGTACATTCCATTTTTGGCGACTTCATCAAATTCGAAGAGAGGGGAAAAGAGGCAGAGGGGAAAATATGAGATCATATGGTAATTTGTTCCACCCCCATACCATTTCGAGACCGTTACACTTAGAAATATGAAAACATACAGGAAGAAGGCTTTCAACTAGCACAAAAAACAAAAAAAAAATGGAATTTTGATATCTTCTCAAAATAGGTTAATAATAGTATATTTCTATAGTTACAGTTAGCACACCACTGCATTTCTCAAACTCATCCGAGGTCGAAAATATTGATGGCCGACGGTAATCAACACCATGTGCAATAATATCTCCAAATTTCGTAATAATCACGTAATCTTTAATAGTAGTACATTCATTTAGATTTGGTCATTTTGATATCATCCATACAAATGAAACCGGAATATAGAGGGCTGCGCCCGCAATTCGAGAGTTTTGTAGCACGCGCTTGTTTTGGTATCTAAATATTGGCTCCCTGCTCTTCTTGGTACCACTCAGCTGAATAAAACACCATAATTAAATGTCTTACCCATGATATAGTATCTTACATGCCAATTCACAAAAAGACTGCATCTATCACCTCTCAAAGTAATAGTTTTAATACGAGAAGCTGTAGATAGATATGTATGTATACGAGATAAACTGTCCTACACTTCGAGATGCTTAACCATAAGACGACATTGCAAATTGCAAACTTGTGTAACGGCTTCGAAATTCAGGGCGGCTGGGACAAATTACGGTCTAATATTTTTTCCTTCTCCACTGTTCCCCTTTCTACAAATCTCAAGAAAATGCCAAAAATGGAATGTACTCAACATTACCTTTCTCACGACACCCCACTTGGCTATACCAGTGGATAAAAAAAATTGACCTTAATTTCGCCTCTATGTGGACCCCCCCCCCCTCTTAAAGTTGGCCAATTACACCACAACGCTATCCCCAGAAAATTATAGCATTTCTACACATTCTCGCCGAATTATGTGTGCAGCTTCAGCCGTTTGTAAGATATTCTATGAACAGACAGGTATTTGGCCGATTTTGTAAGATTTAAGACACAAAACCCTAAAAAAATTAATTGTGTGAATAGTTATTGTTAGGATCACCAATCACCAATCTTCACCCTTCCAAGGTTGGTTCATTAAATAACTGCAATTCGCCCTACGAAAATCAACATGCAAGTAGTACACGCATATCCATGCGTGAGGCCGGTAGGTGTATTTTTTGTATGGATAGTGTCAAAATGCATAACTTTAAGTCAATGTACTATTATTAAATATCATGTCATTGTAATGAAACTTGGAGATATTATTGCCTATGATGTTGGTTATTATTAGCCATCAATATTTTTTGACCTGAGGTGTGCTTGAGGGGGTGTGATAACTGCAACTATAGAAATGTACTATTATTAACCTTTTTGGATGAGATTTAAAAATTCTGTTATTTTCGGTTTTCTATGCTAGTGAAATGCCGCTTTTCTGTAAATTTTCATATGTCTAGCTATAACGGTCTCGAAATGCAAGGGGGGGGGGACAAACTCGGACCACATATTTTCCCCTCTCCCTCTTTTCTCCTTTCTTCAAATTTGAAAAAAATTCCAAAAATGGAATGTACTCGACGGTACCTTTCTTACGATACCCCACTTGCCTATACCAAACGAAAAAAAAATTTCGACCTTCATTTCCCCTCTATGGGGACCCCCCTTAAAGTTGACCTATTACCACGCATCGGTTTCTCCAGAGAATTATAGTATTTCTACATATTTCCACCAAATTTCATGCATGTAGCTTCAGCGGTTCGTGAGATATTTCATGGACAGACAGACAGACAAACGGACAGACGGACGCATGACCGATTTCATAAGGGTTTTGTTTTTATACAGTATAAAAATAGTGGGGATCGATGCTCCTAGGCCCACGGGCATGGGGGTGTCTACTGTTGGGGGTGCAAAAATTTCGTGAAAAATCCGAAATTCCTTATAGTTTAGAAGTTATGGCCAAAAAACCGAATTTAAAAAAAAACTAGGGTATACAAACAAAAATGAAACCGGAATATAGAGGGCTACGCCCGCAATCCGAGGGTTTTGTAGCAAGTACTTATTTTGGTATGTAAGTATCGGCTCCTTGCTCTTCTTGGTACCACTTAGATGGATAAAAAATTAACCTATTTTGAAAAGATATACAAATTCCATTATTTCCCGATTTATATGCTATTCGGAACCCACCTTCTTGAAAGTTTTCATTTTTATAAGTGTTACGGTCTCGAAATGCAAGGGGGATAAATTGCGATCTAATATTTTCTCCTCCCTCATTGTTCCCCTTTTTTCAAATATAAGTAAATGCTAAAAATGAAATGTACTCAACATTACCTTTCTCACAACACCCCACTTGCCTATACCAATTGATACACAAAATTTGACCTTAATTTTGCCTTAATTTTGCCCCTCACAATGTATGTAATGTAACCTTTTTTGATGATATTTTGAAATTCTATTATTTTTGGTTTTCTATGTTAGTAAAATGTCGCCTTTCTGTAAATTTTCATATCTCTAGGTATAACGGTTTCGAAATGCAAGGAGGGGGGGGACAAACTCGGATCACATATTTTCCCCTCTCCCCCTTTTCGCCTTTCTTCAAATTTGAAGAAAATTTCAGAAATGGATTGTACTCAAGGGTACCTTTCTTACGATACCCCACTTGCCTATACCAAATAATAAAAAAATTTCGACCTTCATTTCCCCTCTATGGGGACCCCCCCTCAAAGTTGGCCTATTACGACGCATCACTTCCTCCAAAGAATTGTAGTACTTCTACATATTTTCACCAAATTTCATACACGTAGCTTCAGCGGTTCGTGAGATATTTGATGGACAGACAGACAGACAGACAGACAGACGGACGCATGACCGATTTCATAAGGGTTTTGTTTTACTACAAAACCCTAAAAATGCACATAACAGG
This sequence comes from Chloromyia formosa, assembly GCA_964017055.1. NCBI lineage: Eukaryota > Metazoa > Arthropoda > Insecta > Diptera > Stratiomyidae > Chloromyia > Chloromyia formosa. The sequence continues at coordinate 63,977,654 of OZ024818.1, forward strand.
TCTCTTGTATTACATACTAGTACTACGAGTACAACATAAAATACTTGCATATAGTTTTCCGTAGAGCGAATTGGAGTTAACCATTTTCAAAAGGGTAATGATTGGAAGGAGAGGTGGGAGGAGGGGGAAGGGGGGTATGCTCGTCGCTGACTCTATTCTCTATAATTATTCAAACAATTTATTTTCAATATTTTTTATGCAAACTTACAATTTGCAATATTGTCTTAATATGAATGGTTAAGCATCTCCAAAAGTAGGATAGTTCATCTCCTATTGGCATGGGACACTACAAAGCCCTCGGATTGCGGGCGTAGCCCTCTATTTTCCGGTTTCATTTATTTTATAAACGCGGCGGGGGAATGAACCCCTGATCTCTAGATGCAAGCACGGTAGAGTTGCGACCAAAACCTCACTGCTACCGAGCGCGTATGCATTTACATAGATTAAAAAAGAAAGCAAGTTACGATATCGACTGCTAATATTATTTATTTTCTTTGCAGATTACTCCCCTAAGTTCGTTATCGTCAAATGAAAAGTGAAATGAAAATGCCATAAACATTTGTGACACCGCGTGATAACTTTTATTACATTCCGATTCGACAAATCTGATATGATCATTTAATTGGGGATTAAATGATGATTAACGCTGTACAGTCTACTGACTCACGTATGTACGGAGTCATTTGTGCGAATCAGACTTTTCTTTCGAAGTCAGATAACTCACACTACATGAAAAATAAATTTATTTACATCCGATTCGCATTCCCAATTAGCTACGTGCATCTAAGAATGAAAGCCGTCTGTGTTTAACGTAAAGCTTCCAAGTTTCATCGCTCTTAGTCGATCCCCTGTTCACTACTACAAGTATACCGCATATAAATTTTAAAAAAATCCTTCGTAGATTCAAAAATCCGTCTGTTCGTCCATCGACGACTTTCATCAGATTTCCCATGCAAAACCAACTGATCGGTCTGCTCGTTTCCCTCAATGTTCCCATACCCAAGAACCCAAAGAGCGGAGATTCTTGGATGACCTGCCATTTCGGTTTGGTTTCGGCGACGTTCTTACAAGTTACAGCTTCTAAACTAAAGCCTTTAAAGCCACTTGTCAGTCTGTGAAGCTTACGACATCCCATCCCTTGCGGTTTTGATTTTTCGATTTTTTTTCAGCGTCCGCCACGTATTTCCGCCTGGAGAATACTAGCGTCATCTAAGAGGTGTTAATTGCCTTTACCCCTCCAGGGCATGAGTGCGTCAACATCTCTACAATTTCTATGCCTTGATGACGTTTCGATAGCATATCTACTTTTCGGAAGTGCAGTTGCTAGCATGCACCTCCTATCCGCGCCGTCTTTATGACAAGCTCGAAACACTGTAAGAGTTCTATTAGTAGACACAGGCAGTTTTTGATCGCCCCGAGATTTGAGGTCCGTGCTCTAGACTAGTATCGTAGAGCGGTTACCGAACGACCACGGTCACCGAGCGCGATAAATCTGAGAGGTGTAAGGATCTTGAAACTGCGAAATCCTTAGGGCGACCACAGAGTGAAAGCTGATGCCGAGCCCCCGAAGAAGAAAAATTTTGTTCCTCGAAAACCTTTATAGCTAATATCAAAGCAAATAATGAAAACAGGGTAATGCAATCGATTAATGAAGTCTTATTACATTTATTCAAACAAAATGCACATATTTACATACAAAATTAGCCGTATTACTATGTCAACGTAAAAGTCTATCATATTCTGACTGCTTCCAGTTTTTCTATGATAGTAAATTCGTCAATATTTTGTAATATGTCATTTTCACAAGCCATTAATATACATGCTTCCAAATTTTCAGTCGATCTAAAATTTTTAATTTCCAAAAACTTCTTTCACAAGTTACTTACGTCATTGGTAGAGCCAGTAAAAACTTGTAAGCTTTGAATAAGTTTTCATATTCCAAAGAATACGTTCTACCAGCGCCATCTAGATATACAAGCCTGCGCTCAGCTGGTTTTGACGGCTAAATTACGCAATTATTTCCTGTGATGACGCCATCGTATCCACAATCCAGTGGTCGGCGACTGATGGCGGCGAGTCCCCGGTATTTGTGCGTTCCGTGTTTAGTTTTCGTTTTCCGCGTTCAGTGTTTATTTGTTAGTAAAATTTCATCTAGTGATCCGGGAAAACAAATGCGTGCGCGATGTAAGTGTGTCGTGCGGTCAAAAGATGTATTTTGTCAAGTGTAAACTGTTCCACGATGCTCTGCGACTGATCCCCGGGGCTGCGGCTTCGACCAAATTGGTGCAAGTGTCCAGAAAGTGTGTTTTTAGAGGACTAAAATGCCGTCTGGTGCAATTCCAATTGTAAACATATCTCGTTCCGGGGACATCGTCGTGTGCAGTCATTGCCTTGGCGAAGGAAATAATGGCGTACGCGATCAGCTGAGCGCAGGCCTGTCTATCTAGATGGCATTGATCCTACCATTGCTATCTTAAAATACAGGCCTCCGCTCAGCTGATTTTGACGGGTGAATGATGTCATTGCTTACTTCCGCGATTTCGTCATGGAGTCTATGGAAAAGAATCCAGTGGTCGGCGACTGATGGCAGCAGCAATTTGGTCGAAGCCGCAACCCCGGGGATTAGTCGCAGAGTATCGTGCGAATAGTTCACACTTGAGAAAATACGTCTTTTGCATAGATTTGATAGAATATGGATTGCGCTTGCCCTATAATTTTCCATTGGAAAGGTGGCCGGAACATGGGGTTAGACTTTCTGTCGTTTTAAAACAAGAATTAAAAAATTAAAAAGTAGGCAAATTTGCCAGCTTTCAGTTCTGACATTTCAGTCCCAATTTATGTGGTGCCTGTCAATTCGCGAGTTACAATAAATAAAAATAATAATTTGCCGAAATCCCCATATTGTTTTATTTGTGGCGTGATCAAAGGGATGGAATTGGACGAATTTCGTATCACAGGTAAGATGAAATGCAAAAACTTTAAAATGTATTAATTTGAATTTATTAAAGGTTCCCAAAAGAACGAAACCAAACGGAAGAATGGCTCAATTTCTTCGTTTTAAAAACATTTGAAGGAAAACGTAATTTTCGGCACCTGAGATTATGCAGCCGATATTTTAACGAATCCGACTTCACGGAATCTGGCGGTCGGCGTCAACTAAAGTCGGGGGTTGTCCCATCCATCAAGTTTGTGAACGGGTAAGTAAATGTCACAATAGATGTTCTACGATACATATATATATAGTATGTAGCGCAGTCCACACAGGTTTATCCATCACTGCTGGTCAGAGCGAGTTGGAGTCAAGAGACGAAAGAGAATCCAAATCTCAATTGTGCAAGGGCTTGTCCCTGCTGGTCAGAGCGAAGTTCAACCCGAAGCTACATGTGACGATTAGTAAGTAAATTGCATGTTAGACGTTCTCTACTAGATATTTACGGTGGAATCATTAATTTTTCAGTAGTTTCACTCAAGTGGAATACCTCGAGTTGGAACCAGGAGACGAAAGAGATTCCAAATCTTTATTGTGCACGAGCCTGTCCAGCCTGTTAAAACTTGCTGCCGTTGAGAAAAGTGGCCTATTTTTCGTACATGAACATTTCAATCAGCATAAAGACCACTATTCCACCTTGATAGAATATATTACCAACATGTATGTAACCGTGTGAATACATCATGAAGAAAAAAAGGAGTAATGTTGTTAACTACGTGAGACGTCTCCACACGAAACTTATCTTATTTTCAAATCAATAGTTATATATTCACTTCACATTCCTTCAGACCTGAAAACAAATACAAAATGGACGATTATTGGGCGAACGATGATAAACATCAACAGTTTTCGCGACATCATAATAAAAATATAATCATGAAACACGTGCATATAATATAATAATAATAAATTGGATATTTTAAATTATAATAATTTTTGTCTTTATTATTACGACTCTACAAATTTTTATTTTTCTTAGGTACTTTGGTAATTTTTGCCAATCTTCTTGCATCGAAGCATTCTTCATTTTTATAAAATTCTTCATGTTTTGAAAAACGTTTCGAAATTTTTTACGCTATCCATACAATTTTCGCATTCTTCTACTTCGCTGAACAGGTAGTGCATCTTCAATGCAAGTATCAAAATTGCCTAAAACTTCGCTCATTACATTGACAAACTTTTTAACGCATTCAAATACAGTTTTAAACATATTTAAAAGAACTACGATTGGGGTAAACCCCAATCATGCAATACTTTAGATGAATTTGAACCTGGTTAAAGCCAATAAATAATTTTGGTTGCAATCTCGGATGCATCGTTAAGACGTAAGACGTAAGTCGTTAAGACGTTAAGACGTATTTCATGAAATAGTGCAGTTTGTATGGGAGGGGGTAGAAGGAGGGTGAGGATTACAATAAATTTTATAATGTAGGTTACAATTATCATAAAAGTGATATATTCAAAATTTCAAAGCAAGATGTTTTATAGTTTCTGAGAAAATCTGATTATTGTAAATTATCAAAAATGTGTCATTTTGTACGGGAGGGGGTAGACGGAGTAAGGGTAATCGATTACTTTTTTTGAATCTAACTGATATTGTTAATTAAGTGTTAAGTACAAAATTTCAGCCCGATAAATTGTATAGGTAATGAGTAAATTGGCTTAACGTATTTCATGAAATAGTGCAGTTTGTATGGGAGGGGGTAGAAGGAGGGTGAGGATTACAATAAATTTTATAATGTAGGTTACAATTATCATAAAAGTGATATATTCAAAATTTCAAAGCAAGATGTTTTATAGTTTCTGAGAAAATCTGATTATTGTAAATTATCAAAAATGTGTCATTTTGTATGGGAGGGGGTAGACGGAGTAAGGGTAATCGATTAATTTTTTTGAATCTAACTGATATTGTTAATTAAGTGTTAAGTACAAAATTTCAGCCCGATAAATTGTATACGTACTGAGTAAATTGGCTTAACGTATTTCATGAAATAGTGCAGTTTGTATGGGAGGGGGTAGAAGGAGGGTGAGGATTACAATAAGTTTTATAACATAGGTTACAATTATCATAAAAGTGATATATTAAAAATTTCAAAGCAATATGTTTTATAGTTTCTGAGAAAATCTGATTATTGTAAATTTTCAAAAATGTGTCATTTTTTATGGGAGGGGGTAGAAGGGGTGGAGCGATTTAGCCCGTTCACGAACTTAGCCTTCATTTTTTGTCAAAAATAACGTGTGCAAAATTTGAACTTCATAGCTCAACGCGTTCTCGAGCTAGAGAGGTCACGGACGGACGGACGGACAGACGGACATCCGGTTTTGAGATATTCGAGTGATAATATGAACTTCTGTATCATTCATTTTTTTCTGCGAGCCTTATTTCTTAGCGTTACAAACTTTGTGGCAAACTTATAATACTCTCAGATTTCATCTAGAGTATAAAAATTGTCATTAACGCAACTCGGTGTCAACCGGATCCGGATCCGGACATCCGACGACCTCCTTTTTCGGGGGAGGAGGTTTTTATACTCTAGATGAAATCTGAAAGTATTATAAGTTTGCCACAAAGTTTGTAAGTTTGAAATACGTTAAGCCAATTTACTCAGTACGTATACAATTTATCGGGCTGAAATTTTGTACTTAACACTTAATTAACAATATCAGTTAGATTCAAAAAAATTAATCGATTACCCTTACTCCGTCTACCCCCTCCCATACAAAATGACACATTTTTGATAATTTACAATAATCAGATTTTCTCAGAAACTATAAAACATCTTTGAAGCTTTGAAATTTTGAATATATCACTTTTATGATAATTGTAACCTACATTATAAAATTTATTGTAATCCTCACCCTCCTTCTACCCCCTCCCATACAAACTGCACTATTTCATGAAATACGTCTTAACGTCTTAACGACTTACGTCTTACGTCTTAACGATGCATCCGAGATTGCAACCAAAATTATTTATTGGCTTTAACCAGGTTCAAATTCATCTAGAGTATTGCATGATTGGGGTTTACCCCAATCGTAGTTCTTTTATGTTTTTTACTCCATTTCCCCGGGCCTAGGAAATGAACAAGAAAATCACCGGAAAAGTAACGAAAGAACCGTATTTTTTTATACCCAGTCTCGAAAATCATTAATCATTTCCAGAAGGAGGAAATCAGGCAACATTTCGGCAAAAAAAAATTCCAAGAATAAAGCCTGACTGATCTATTCGGAAGTATTCTGCTGACCGCAAAATAGCACCCCGGTAAAATCCCGGTAGCCCGGCGGGCCAGCACGCCCCTGCTCACAACAAACCATTTGGGCTGATAATGCCCCACATACACGGAGCGATCCGCCGCCCGATCGATCGGCCAATGGATCGCTTGAAAATATGAGTTGATCTAAATTATATGGAACTGTCAAAAAAATCGACAACGATAGGCGCATAAACAGGCCGATCCATCGGCCGATGTCGATGCCGATATCGGGCGACGGATCAACCGATCGATCGCCGCGTGTATGATGGGTTTTACTTTGAAGTATATGTTAATCCAAACAAAAAGGAGCTTCTTCTCTTTACAAGTATAGAATGCTTCCAGCTTCGAGCCTTCAGTGTTGGAACGGGTCTTTTATTAAATAATAAATAATAACTGGCGCAACAGTCCAATTTGAACCATGGCCACGAGATTAATTAGCATCACCTCATTTTCTAGATCGTGACGGTCTTGTGCAGAGGTGTGTGAACAGCAACACGCTCAACCGAGTTATTTACCCCATAAATGGGTACTCATTTAACAGACCTCGTAGTCCGACACGTAAATCCCCTTTTTTATCGAAAACTACCGCATTCAGTAGAAATCGAACCGGGGCCCATTGCGTAGAAAGCGAATGTGCTAACCATTGCGCTCTCCGGTCTTTTATTAATATGGCGAAATTTCTATGGAGCTGTTTTACTTTTTGGTAAGATTAAGTATTTAGTGGGCTGGTTCGAGTACAGATACTAACCGTAGCTTCAGACCAGAGAAATGTGTAAATATTCGCCCGTGGTGCTTTTATAGTGCTCTTAGATCTACTTCTTCTGCTGATTTGAACGTGCTGTTTAACCTGCTACTTCTTGATCTAGGGATGAGGGAGCGTCCCACCCGCCAAAGAACAACGAAATGAAACCGGAATATAGAGGGCTACGCTCGCAATCCGAGGGTTTTGTAGCAAGTTCTTATTTTGATGTGTAAATATCGGCTCCTTGCTCTTCTTGGTACCACTCAGATGGATAAAAACACCCTAATTAAAATGTTTTAAACAGTATGTTACATGCCGATTCATAAAAAAAGTACATCTGTCAACTTTCAAAGTAATAATTTTGAAACGAGAAGCTGTACTGTACTGATAGATATGTATGTATATGAGATGATCTGTCCTACTCTTCCAGATGCTTAACCATTCATGTTCAGACGACATTGCAAATTGCAAACTTAAAAAAAAAATAAAAATTGACTGAATAATTATATAATAGAAAGTAGAGTCAGCGACCAGCCAACACCCCCCCCCCCCCCTCCCCCTCCTCAGCCAGCCTCCAATCTGTACCCTTTCAGAAATGGTTAAACTACAATTCGCTCTACGAAAAACAATATGCAAGTATATAGTACTCGCATTTTTTGTATGGATACTGTCATAATAATGGCCAGATTTAAATTAGTTAGTGGTCTGCTTCGGCTATTCCCCAGAATATATAATAATATATAAGTTATTTGCAAGAGTCAACAGAAATAGAGGTGAGAAAAATGGTGCACAAAAAGTGTTATATTAATCCGACAATTTACTTCTTGCGTAGTCACCAACGGCACAAACGTACTATAAGAAGTTAATTGAAAAAACACGCATAGACGCTTCATGGGATCTACTTCGATGGAAGGTTCGATATTTGAAGAATGGTTGAAAAAAAGCAAACGATTGGCGAAAATCGACAGGTGTTGGATTACTTGAGTGCGACACAGGAACATCAAGTGTAGAGGGTACGCAAATGCTTTTAAAATTTGCTCAAAATATGTCAAATAATTTCAATTTTCAGGCAAAATACTACAAATGTGTCCCCATTATTATCAGCTGAACGAGATTTTTGGGGAAAAGGCTGGTGGACAGGGTGGTTTCCAAGTGTACGACAGTGGCTCAACTGATTCAACTGAAAAATCAATTGTTGACCTGATTGACATATCCAACATACAAGCTGAGGAGACGTTTGAGTTTGTTGTTGAGGAAGTTAGTGCTAACCAAACCAGCGATTCACAATCGCCACCGCAGTCATCAAATGAGAAACCTACCACGCCGATTTCCAAAAAAGCTACGAAGTTTGCCGAAAAAATGGAAACAAATGCACCGAAATCCTCCATTTCCCAACTCGCGGCTTTTCAAGCGGAGCGTACGGCAATACTTGAAGCAAAATTGGAGTTGGAAAAGGAAAAACACAAATACGAAGTGGAACTAAATCAGAAAAAGTTTCAGTTAGAAGAAGAAAACACAAAGATGAAACTAGAGTTAAGGAAAAGAGATATGGATTGTAAAATAGCGGAAAGCCAAAAAGAGGAACGAATAAAAATTCTAGAAATGGAAAAAGATGAGCGCTTAAAAAAATATGAAATTGAAATGAAATACAAATATTAATAATTATATCTTATAATGAAATTATACATTTAATTAAACATTAAAGAATATATGGCCTGCCTCTTTATTTCCCCGTGACTGCTTGATGGAGCTACTTCAGAATCAATGCCTTCTTCAACACATGATGGCTGAGTGATCTCTAAATCTGACATTTGACATTGATAGCTGACATCATCGCCAATGAAAATGTTATGCAGAATACAGCAAACGAGAAGCCAGTCGCAACATAACTTATGGTTTTCTTTGTTGTTAAGACGCATTCTTAGCTGCTTGAGGCTTCCAAATCGTTTCTTAAAGAGTCCGAAACAATGTTCTATTCTTACGCGGTATTGGCTATGTCGTAAATTAAAAGCAATGCGGGCATTTCTGTCGAGTTGTTTGGCATTGCTTCTGTATGAAGTAACTATCGTTTTAGACAAAGGGTATGCCGAATCTCCTGCTAACCATTGCTGCGAAGAAAAATACTGCTCATTACTTTTAAAAATCGAGCTGTTTCGATAAATTCGAGGATCATGCCAGCTGCCATTGTTTCCAACAACGACATGTCGATTTCTGCGCTTATAGTCGCAAACCACTTGTGCTTTTAGCGAATATATGTGATTTCTAGAGAAGTACGACGTATGGTCCGTAACGGGGGATTCTGCCAATTTTATCTCTGTGCCATCCACATAACCAATGCAAAATGGTAACTCGTGAAAAGTAGCCGCTACTATTTGCAAACGCTCCGTCTCACTCGGCCAATGAATATAAGTTGATAGTAGACTTAAAATTGCGTTGAATACTCTCCTGGTTATTCTTGATATGGTTCCTCCATCTCCTACGCCAAAAATAGAACCGATCTTTCTGAACGCCGCGCTTCCTCCCGACAAACCAAGCCGGAATAGCACAATTGCCAATTGTAACTCAATTGTGAATTGCTTAGAAGAATGAGCCTTGTTGAACTCGTCGTAGTTTTTAATTAGATTCACAAATTTTCCGAATTGTTCTCTGTCAACTCTGAGCATTTGCCGAAATCGAGCATCGTCCATCGATGTGAGAACATCATTGCGCCAAGTTTCTGATTTTGGAACATCATCAAAACTTCCTCAACCGCTTCATCGTCACTTTTCAATTATGCATATAATTTGGTTAGCATTTTAAATACTTTGTGAACTACATACATATTTCATACATACCTTCTAAATATATAATTTCCTCAGCAGCGTTTTCTATTAAATTATTAACAATTTGTGCTTTCGCACTGATTTTGGACATTTTTATTGAATACAACAATCCCTACAAACAAACTAAATTATTCCTTCAGAAATCAGCCCGTTGGTTGGCTTGCTGTTGGCAAAAGTGTTTTAAAGCTAAATAAAAAAAAGTTCGCTCACGATTCGTTGGAAATATTTACAATTTTCCTCTTTTGCAATTTAATTTGCACCTAATCGGGAATACCACTCCATATGTTTGTTTGGTCCTACGATGTGCATAGCTTTTTTGTACTCGGTAGGTGGCACTGGAGTGGAGTTACTTACAAAATTCTTATTTATGGTCCAATTTGGCTCAAATTCACAACATATATTAATTAAATAATAATTTTGTTGGCAAAATTTGGACTCGATAGGTGGCGGTGGAGTCGAGATATTTATAAAAATGTGTATTTTAGGACTTATTTCGTTCAGTGTAGATTTGCGTATACATTTAACCAGCGGACTGGGGGTAATCCAAACGCCCAAGAGTTTTCAGATTTGTTACTGAAAATTGGTGACGGTGTGTGTCCGGAAGAAGAAGAGAAGATTATTCTACATAATAAATTATGTTACGTAGTTCAATCACGAAAAAAAACCTAATTTATTCAGTGTATGGCGACTCTGCGAAATTAACTGACCATGAAAACTCTAGGTTTTGCGGGAGAGCTATTTTGACTCCCCGGAACGACCAGTCATCTGCGGCAAACGCTGAAATATTATTTTTGTGTTGAATATCGCTCGATCAATCGAGTAATGGATCGAGAAGATGCTACACATTTATCTGGTTGAATTTTTAAATTCCTTATGCGCACCTGGACTTCCGTCTCACAAAAAAATACGTCAACAAAGGTAGTGATCAAGCAATATTTGAGGTAAGAAATAACGAATACGACGAAGCCAGTTTCAATCTGGCCGCCATATAAGTTCTTCTAAGGCGGTTTGAAGCGTTGAGCTTTCATATTCATGAAAGATTTCCACCAGTTATGCATCTTGATGTTGGGCAGCGGGTGTACCTTAACTCTGAAAATGTGACAGAGCAAATTGAAAGCCCGCGACAAACTACTTTGTTGGCATTCTTTCGAATTTGTCAAGTTGACGATTTCGCAAAAACACTGTTATACGAAGAAGTTCCGTCATACTATACGTATAAGTGTCACCATCCACTGTCGAACTCGAACTCAAGCACGAATCTGGTACAAATGTCCTCTGACACAGACATACACTTCACATAGGTGTGAAGAAAACCGGTCCACTTGTACTAGGTTCGTGTTCGAGTTCGACAGTGTATGGTGACACTAACAAACACCAAGGAGTGGATTAGCTGTAGATGGCGTACCTGGCATTCTCAAAGAACACATCCTGGAAAGAGTTTAGACAGTGCATCTGAACAACTTTGAATGCTATTACTTGCGGTTACTATTTCATACAGTACGGGGTCCTACTACTTTTGCTGATTTGCGAAAGGTTGACGATTTTTAATACGATACTTATCAGGCTACTTGCTGGGTACGTCACTTGCTAGATGGTGATCAGCATTATGGGATGACGTATTGGCCGAAGCATGTGTCAGCGATAGTTCACATCGCTTGCGTCGTTTGTTTGTCATATTACTGGTATTTTGTGGTCTTTCGGATGCAGCGGAGTTGTGGCATAAGTATCAAAATAAATTTGCTGATGACTTTTCGGGGATGCATGCCGCAACAATCACGAGGGACTGACAGATTACGGAAGCGTAATCTCAATCGATGCTTGCTGGCTATCCAAGAAACAGTAACAGGGGGTAATTCTCTCTCTTAATACAGTATGCGCACACCAACTTCAGGCGGGGAACAAATAAATAGGGAGTATGCAGCGGAAATCTACTATAGTTCAGCGCAGTTGGGTTAATTAATGCGAAGTGGCTTATGGAGTATGACAGCAGAACAACGTTTGGTATTCGATCATGTATGTCATAGTGTAGACGGTGATTTGGGGAAAATCCTATTTATATGTAGATAGATGCACCCGGTGGGAGGGGGAAAACATTTCCCACTTGTAATGTATCATTAATGATGATGACAGCTTGTATGATGTTTTAAATATTAAAGTGTCAATTTCGGATTCCAATCGATGACATGAATAGTATTTACACAGGCCATCGAGTCGGAAGACGAATACACTCCAAAATTGAATTGTCACTTGGCGATCTAATATAGTTCAAAAGTAAAAAAAAAAAAAAGGGAAGAATTACCTGACGCTCGTTCCAAGGTGACACCACCACACCATATCGAGCTAGTCGGACGTGGTCCTGCCACTCTATATGGCAGGCGCTCCTTTTCGTAGCACTTCTCTTGACGTCGCGCCAACCGTTGCTGAACAAGATATATGCATGGTGGCGAGCAGAAGACCCGGTTTCGTTGCCATAGGACGTTTGAGTGACCTTTGCAGGCAGGATGACAACAACCCTTTCATTCCGCCGTGTAGGTAGCGCTCCATTGCTTCGCGAGTTAGCTTCTAAGAGAACAAGAGAGTTAAAAAAAGGACCGGACACCATCATAAACAAAAGTAGGACTTACCGGCTTTATCGATGAACCTCTTGGGAAGAAGATTCCCGGAGTTTCGATGGGTTCCCCGACGTACTGCCTCGCTGAAATCCTTTCCTGTCTCCATCAAAGAGATGAGTCTCCATCCAACACAGATTGCCTGTAAACAATTTACCAACTGTCATAATATCAGTGACGTTCATTCTATTGACGCCACTGAACCGGAATTTTGGCAAGGCATGTGGAACACGGAATGTGCGATGTGGCAATTCTCTCTGGGTGGTGTTCCGAAAGAAATATGTTCTTTTTCACCACCCAGGGGAAAAGCTGCAGGAAAAAGGGAAATTTGTGTTCCCTCATTCAAAAGGCGTTTCCGGAAAGGGGGCCAGAGGAGAATTTTGGACGGCCGGATGGTTAGTTTCGACCGGCAGGGGAATAGATCAAATAGTACAGCCGAAAATAAGAAATTAAAGGAAATAAAAGCAAATTATAGAAATTCGATATAGAGAAAGAAGAAAGAGCGTTTTTCGCGGCTATCTGGTGTGCAAAGTGCAAAGTGCGTGCGGTGGTTGCGATATTAATTGGTGTGCGGGACAACAGGCCCTAGGCCTGCCCTAGCGGGCTTCGTCCTAGCGGGAGGGACGAAACCCAAGAAAAAAATCCCGCTCCGCCAAGCTAACCACCTAGTGAGCCCCATAGGCGCCCCGCTAAGCTAACCACATAGGGAGCCGCATAGGCGCTCCGCCAAGCCAGCACCACATAGGGAGCCGCATAGGCGCTCCGCCAAGCCAACGACCCACACTGAGCCCCATAGGCGCCCCGCTAAGCTAACCACATAGGGAGCCGCATAGGCGCTCCGCCAAGCCAGCACCACATAGGGAGCCGCATAGGCGCTCCGCCAAGCCAACGACCCACACTGAGCCCCATAGGCGCTCCGCTCAGCCGACACCATATATCTGACGAGCGAGTCGGCCTCCGCCCTACTGCAAGAGCCCGGTCAAACTCTGGATTGGGGTATTATGTGTTTTGTGTAGTTGTGATTAATTTAAATAATTAGTTAAGTTATTGTTTCGTTTTAAGGAGCGACTCGCATCACAATTTCTTCTATTTAAAAAAAAAAAAAAAAAAAGGAAAATTCGCCTAGGTTTATTTTTCGAATCATCATCCCGTAGCGGCCGCCACCGGATCCTGCAACAACGAAAAAAAAAAAAAAGGCTAAAAAAAAAAACCGTGAGTACATAAAAAAAAAAAAAATATATATTATCTATATTATACATTACTGTGTGATGCGAGAACATGCTCCCAGGAGCACTTAGTATTATCTAGTAATTTATTCGAGATCTGTATCAGTGATAATAATAATTTATTCAGTTACGTAACCGCGTTATTCGCCCGTGTCGTGGTGCTCTTGTTCAAACTTATTCGGCACGCAACGTATATTATAAAATGTAAAATTAAACCGTTGATTTGAAAAGAAAGAAAAATGTGTTAATAATACGAAGAAAAGATGTCCTGCCCTAGCCCTCCCCTTCGCTTTCCACCAATTGCTTATAGAGGGTGGTCTGGCGCGATGGCGCCTTAGCAGCTACTTAGCTTAGGCTCGCTAGGTTGCATTGGGTATTTTTGCCTGGTTGCCTCGGGGAACTCCACACTGCCGCCATTTCCTTCTCCAATTTAGGTCAGCGGCTCCATGGATTCGTTGGTGAACGAAGAGCGGAAGTGCGACGCCGTCAACACGGAAATATACCGGGACCCCCGTATGTCGACCGGTTGGGAGTTGTCGCCCCTGGTTTTCCCCTATCTTTTATGTCATTTCTATTATTGCACTACCCCGATGGCATCTGAAGTTTAGTTGTGATGTGTTTGGTCCATCAGCGAGGACACCCACCCCGTTACTCTACTGAACTGAGACGCCCACCAGCAGATGCCTCTCTCCCTCGCAGACTGAGGATGAAATTTTATTCATCCCGAATTGGACTTGGTCAACCGCACATTACAAGAATGGCGCCCAACGTGGGGCCCGAAAATCGAATTATATCACATCTTTAGTCATAAAACTTTAAAAAATAAGGAAAAGGATAGATTTTGACTAAATCGGTTTTTTTGCTCCACTTCCGGGTTATCACAATTCAAGAGCTTTGTCGCTTTAGCTTTGCTGCACGCATTTTCTTTGGGCCGTGAGAACTGCGGAAGTCTGTCTTGTATTAACGTTTTTTTTTATCTCTACAGGAAACCACTCACGTGTTGTCCTAGAGTTTGAAACTCTGCGGTGGATTCCATCCTGCTACTGGAGAATTACGATTTGTTTGATGTTTATATCGAATATTCGTCTCTGGTATGCTTCGGATTGGGTCTTTCCTCGCCTTTTTGTATGGGTGATTCTCCTTCCGTGGTCCTAGATCCATAGGAAGTATTGCAAACTAGTTCTCGTGCTCTTTTTCGCTTGATGGTTGAGAATTGCGGAATGATGGTGTTATTTTACGCCCCATTTCGACTCTTCTGGAAAAAGATAAGGAGCATTAGCTAATGACCGATACTTTTTATGTTTATTTTTGCTACAAGACAGATCAAAAATTTTCATTTTTTTTTCTCTTTTCTCATTACCTTGCAGAATCCCTTTGTTAATATTAGACCAGAGTAGCTTGAGCCATCCAAAATTTTTATAGCCATAGAGATGTAGATTTCTATACTGTCAAGTATCTACACTCGTTCGTTGGGGAAAGGCATGAGCGTGGACATCTTTTGATTATTTTTTTTTTTTGAAGAAATTTGCTGCTTATTTCGAATATTGTCTGTTTTTTTTTGATGTTGCGTACACTGTCTAAAACGAAATAGGTGTTTAGTTTTAGTATTTCCATTCCGTACGTTTTGTTAAATAAGTGTTTTCTTGCTTTGAGTACATTATTTAAGCGTGTTGGTAATAATGGCTGTTCGGCACAGCACAGAAGACTTGCCAAGTCTGTGGGAAGATAGTCCGACCAAATGTACAATATGCAGTAACGACTTTCTGTTATCTGACAAGGCGGTTGTGACCACTTGTGCACATGTTTTTCACCGGGATTGTTTAACCAATTGGTTAACACACCATTCCACTTGTCCGCTTTGCAGACGGTCTGTTCGGGAAGACGATCTAGAGTCTTTTCTTTTTAAGAAAGATTCTAGTGGTATTACACAGGAAGCTGGGGTGGCAAATAATCAAGGCGCAATCCCAAAACCCAGGATGGTCACCAGGTCCCGGACCCGAGAGGAAGCGTTGACTTCACAATCTCTGAGACCACCTCCACAAGACCAAGCCAGCTTGCCCGTTCATCAAGCTGCTAATATATCCTCGGATCGGATTAGTGATAATGTAATTGCTCAAATTAACGCGTTAGTTACCGAGGCTATAAGCCGACAAATGGCAGTGTTATCATTAAATAACCGTCCTGCTCCTTCCTCGTTACCTTCATTGCCTAGTGATAGCCAACTTGAGTCTGTTAGAAATGAACCCGCTCCGCCTTCCTTGCGTCCATCTAATGGAGTTAACCTAGAGCAAGCCAGAACGGATCTACCTTTTCGAGCAAGTAACCGTATCTTATACGATCACGATCTTTCGGGAGTACACGGAAATAATTATAGGGCATCACATTCAAATTATAATCTGCCAGGCCCCCAGGACTTTGCGGGACCATCCGAGACAGCAACTCGTAACGTTCGTCGGTCGAGTCAGTTTCCTGATGAACGAATAGGAAAAATAATTGCTGGCTGGAATATTCGCTTTAGTGGCGAAGATCCAGGGATGCCAGTTGAGAAATTTTTGTATCAAATTCGTACCTTGGCTTCCGTTACGCTTGACGGAGACCTATTCTTGGTTACCAGACATCTTCATACCTTGCTAATTGGCCCTGCCTCAAAGTGGTTCTGGCGATTTCATCGAGGGGTTGGGTACATAGAGTGGAACACCTTCTGCGATGCGTTGCGCGATCAGTTCCAAGAACGATTATCTAATTATGATCTATTGGAACTGATCCGCAATCGAAAGCAAGGACCTCATGAGACGTTTGACGCATTTCATGATAGCGTAATGGAGTGGCTGGATCGCTTGACAAGACCTCTTCCAGAATGGGAACTGATCGAGATTTTGAAGCGCAATTTACATTTGGAACTGCGTCAAGAGCTTTTGTATCAGCCGATAAATTCTATTCGACAGCTTCGTTTTTATGCCTACCAGTGGGAAAATTTGCAGTACGAGATAAAAACAACATCCCATAATCCTCGCATTGATCGTGGAAAGAGGAATATTTCGGAACTGGGTAGCGCTGAACCAGCTGAACTTGACACTCCAGTTTGTGTAGAGGCTATAAGCCGTACCGGCTCCTACATTTGCTGGAATTGTCGTGAAAGCGGTCATTGTTTTGCAGATTGTATGGCACCTCGTGCCATCTTTTGTTATGGCTGCGGGGCTCCCGACACCTATAAACCGCAATGTGCCAAGTGTTCCAAAAACCAAAAAAACTGGAACGCGTCGAGGGTCGACCCTCCACCACGACCCTCGAATCAAAAACAATGACTTCCATCTCTAATAATGTCTTGCCCGAAGCTCTGCAAAGTCATGACAAAATACATCACAGCTTTCTGCCTTTACATGTACGGTTGCGAGCCTACTCCGAAGCTAAGCGACGAATCTTTGCAGAAGTCACTCTGCAATCTCGGACTCCGAAGCGAAGTACCCTGCGATTGAGGGCATTCTGGAGGAAGGTGAAGCAAGCTCGGCGCTTATATTGTTCGGCGGTTGGTCCGGGTTCTCCGCGAGATGATATTCGCCCTTATGCGGAAGTTTCCCTACTGGGAAAAAATGTATCGGGGTTGATTGACACGGGCGCAACCGTCAGTTGCATATCAGCAGGCTTTGCCCAGAACTTTTTGGAGGCAAATACATCTCCTTGGAAACGTTTTACTGTCTCCGTTCATACGGCAGATGGGACAACACATTCGGCTGTGGGTGCAGTGACAGCAGATGTATCCTTTAGAGGACAAACTCATCCGCTTACCTTTTTAATAATTCCATCTTTGTCTCAAAATTTGTATCTCGGCGTGGATTTTGTACGAAGGTTTGCACTGGCTGCTGACCTATTTGTATCTTCTCTGCATTCGGAGTCCCTGCTAAGTGCGTCCACGTGTAATAGCGACAACTGTCACTTCCTCAATTCTCGAGAGCAAGCCAAACTCAAAGCGGCCATCGCTTTATTCCCTTCCTTCGCTGTAGAGGGGTTGGGACGAACTGAGCTGGCGAAACATGTCATCGATGTCGGCGATAACAAGCCCATTAAACAGCGGCATTTCGCTGTATCACCGGCCATAGAAGAGCAGCTTTATAAGGAAGTCGACAGAATGCTAGCCCTAGGGGTAATCGAAGAGTCCCAAAGCTCTTGGTCGTCCCCGGTAACATTGATAGTGAAGCCAGGGAAAGTTCGATTGTGCTTGGATGCCCGAAAGGTGAACTCAGTCACAGTGAAGGACGCATATCCCTTGCCACTCATTGAAGGTATTCTGAGCAGGCTCCCTAAAGCCAAGTTTATAACAAGCTTGGACTTAAAGGATGCCTTTTGGCAGATACCTCTTGATGAGTGTTCTAGGGATAAAACCGCCTTCACTGTACCAGGGAGGCCGTTGTACCAGTTCGTAACTATGCCGTTCGGACTGTGCAACGCGCCTCAAACCATGCAAAGATTGATGGATCGGGTAATCCCTGCACACCTTCGTCATCAAGTGTTTATTTACCTCGACGACTTACTCTTGATTACCGAAACCTTTGACGAGCATTTGTCGCTGTTGCAGGAGGTCGCTCTTTGTCTTCGGAAGGCTGGGCTCACTCTGAATGTAGAGAAGAGCAAATTCCTGATGAAGGAAGTGCGTTATTTGGGGTATATTGTTGGTAATGGTACTATTCGTACTGATCCGGGTAAGGTACAGGGTATAGCTGAGTTTCCCTTGCCTAAATCGGTCAAACAGTTAAGACGATTTTTAGGCATGTGCGGGTGGTACCGCCGCTTCGTGCAGAACTTCGCAACATTGTCGTCTCCGCTGACAGACATGTTGAAAAAAAAAACGTGTGTTTACCTGGACGGAGGAAGGGCTCACGGCTTTCAACACGTTAAAGCAAACACTAGTTTCCGCACCGGTGTTGCACAGCCCAGATTTTGCAAAACCGTTTTCTATACACTGCGATGCCAGCCAATGTGGTATTGGCGCAGTTCTGGTGCAGATGACCGAAGAGGGTGCGGAAGCTCCAGTGGCTTACATGTCTAAAAAGCTCAACTCAGCCCAGCGTAATTACACGGTTTCGGAACAAGAGTGTCTGGCAGCGGTGACGGCAATAAAAAAATTTCGAGCGTACGTCGAAGGCCACACATTTGAAGTAGTCACGGACCATGCATCGTTGAAGTGGCTTATGACACAACCTGATCTTCATGGAAGGCTTGCCAGATGGGCATTAAAGCTTCAAGGCTTTTCATTTAGCATCAGGCACCGAAAAGGCACGCAACATGTCGTTCCGGATGCTTTGTCAAGAGTGCATGCTACTGAGTGCATCGACTCGTTGGAACTGTCTGACTCGTCATTGGAGGTGGATTTAACATCGGAACATTTTTCGACGGATGAATATACCGCCTTGGTCGAAAGGGTGAAACAAAATCAACACCTGCTTCCGGATTTGAGAGTTGTTGACGGGTTTGTGTACCGGCGCTCGGAATATGCGACCGGCGATGAAACTCAGGAGGAGAGTTCTTGGAAACTCTGGATTCCGGAGGAGCTGACGTCGACCTTGATAGCACGCGCACATGACCACCCGTTGAGTGCTCACGGTGGTGTTGGGAAAACCCTGAAACGTCTTAGACTGTTCTTTTTCTGGCCTAAAATGGCTCAGGCGGTCAAAGACTACATCTCTGCGTGTATCAAGTGTAAGGAGACTAAAGCTCCCAACCAGATTCTGAGACCTCCAATGGGGAATCTAGTTATTCCGGAGCGCATATTCCAGCGTCTGTACGTGGACTTCATTGGACCATACCCCAGATCCCAGTCGGGAAATATCGGGGCAATAGTTGCCTTAGACCAGTTATCAAAGTTCTCGTTCGTGGAACCAGTACGAAAGCTTACAGCTGATAACCTGGTTAAGTTCCTCGAACGTAAAATTTTTCACGTTTTCGGAGTCCCCGAAGTATTGATCTCCGATAATGGAGTCCAGTTCAAGTCGGCATTGGTGGCTAAACTGCTTGAAACATATGGAGTGAAACACAATTTTACAGCCGTTTACTCACCCCAATCAAACGCAGCCGAAAGGTTAAATCGGTCGGTTATTGCCGCTGTTAGGTCTTACATTCACCCATCGCAACGGGACTGGGATGCAAAATTATCCAGCATCAATATGGCGCTTCGTTCTGCGTACCACTCCGTCATCGGTTTCTCGCCATATTTCGCTGTTTTCGGACAGAACATGATCACACATGGGAAAATGTACTCTTTGTTGCGCAACCTTAATCTGCTTCAGGAACCTTCTGCTGATGTAACGCCGGACCTAAAAACAGAGTTGATTCGATCAAATGCACAGAAAGCTATCAAACACGCTTATGACGTAAATGCAAAAACTTATAATCTCCGGTCCAACCCTTCCACCTTTAAACCGGGAGATATCGTCCTTAGGCGCAACTTCTCGCAAAGCAACTTCGCCCACAATTACAATGCAAAATTAGACAAAAAGTTTTTACCAGCGCAAATCGTCAAAAGAGTCGGAACCGTGGATTATTTATTGTCTGACCTGTCGGGCAAGTTCTTAGGCAAATATAATCAGAAAGACATCAGACGTTGCTAGTACTCCTTCAGGCTCTTTTCCTTCCACGACTCTTTATAGGTCCCTCTTCTTTCTTTCTGTTAAGTTTAGCTGTAGTTTACATTAAGTATGTTCATTCGGAGGATTCAGCCGACGCTATGCGGTATCATCCTCGGAATACCTGGAAGCATCTCCCTTAGAGTAGTATTAGGTTAATTGTAAAATAAGTTAGGCTTAAATATGTTTGAAGCGGTCAGATCAAATATTATCAACTTTCATACGTAAAAGTATTAAAGTATTACCATAGTCAAATATCGAAATATTATTTCTAAGTTAAGATGGAAGGAAGAAGATGTAGGCTTGAGAGTCGTTGAGGTAAAATTTCCTGCCCTGTAATGTATCATTAATGATGATGACAGCTTGTATGATGTTTTAAATATTAAAGTGTCAATTTCGGATTCCAATCGATGACATGAATAGTATTTACACAGGCCATCGAGTCGGAAGACGAATACACTCCAAAATTGAATTGTCACTTGGCGATCTAATATAGTTCAAAAGTAAAAAAAAAAAAAAGGGAAGAATTACCTGACGCTCGTTCCAAGGTGACACCACCACACCATATCGAGCTAGTCGGACGTGGTCCTGCCACTCTATATGGCAGGCGCTCCTTTTCGTAGCACTTCTCTTGACGTCGCGCCAACCGTTGCTGAACAAGATATATGCATGGTGGCGAGCAGAAGACCCGGTTTCGTTGCCATAGGACGTTTGAGTGACCTTTGCAGGCAGGATGACAACAACCCTTTCATTCCGCCGTGTAGGTAGCGCTCCATTGCTTCGCGAGTTAGCTTCTAAGAGAACAAGAGAGTTAAAAAAAGGACCGGACACCATCATAAACAAAAGTAGGACTTACCGGCTTTATCGATGAACCTCTTGGGAAGAAGATTCCCGGAGTTTCGATGGGTTCCCCGACGTACTGCCTCGCTGAAATCCTTTCCTGTCTCCATCAAAGAGATGAGTCTCCATCCAACACAGATTGCCTGTAAACAATTTACCAACTGTCATAATATCAGTGACGTTCATTCTATTGACGCCACTGAACCGGAATTTTGGCAAGGCATGTGGAACACGGAATGTGCGATGTGGCAATTCTCTCTGGGTGGTGTTCCGAAAGAAATATGTTCTTTTTCACCACCCAGGGGAAAAGCTGCAGGAAAAAGGGAAATTTGTGTTCCCTCATTCAAAAGGCGTTTCCGGAAAGGGGGCCAGAGGAGAATTTTGGACGGCCGGATGGTTAGTTTCGACCGGCAGGGGAATAGATCAAATAGTACAGCCGAAAATAAGAAATTAAAGGAAATAAAAGCAAATTATAGAAATTCGATATAGAGAAAGAAGAAAGAGCGTTTTTCGCGGCTATCTGGTGTGCAAAGTGCAAAGTGCGTGCGGTGGTTGCGATATTAATTGGTGTGCGGGACAACAGGCCCTAGGCCTGCCCTAGCGGGCTTCGTCCTAGCGGGAGGGACGAAACCCAAGAAAAAAATCCCGCTCCGCCAAGCTAACCACCTAGTGAGCCCCATAGGCGCCCCGCTAAGCTAACCACATAGGGAGCCGCATAGGCGCTCCGCCAAGCCAGCACCACATAGGGAGCCGCATAGGCGCTCCGCCAAGCCAACGACCCACACTGAGCCCCATAGGCGCCCCGCTAAGCTAACCACATAGGGAGCCGCATAGGCGCTCCGCCAAGCCAGCACCACATAGGGAGCCGCATAGGCGCTCCGCCAAGCCAACGACCCACACTGAGCCCCATAGGCGCTCCGCTCAGCCGACACCATATATCTGACGAGCGAGTCGGCCTCCGCCCTACTGCAAGAGCCCGGTCAAACTCTGGATTGGGGTATTATGTGTTTTGTGTAGTTGTGATTAATTTAAATAATTAGTTAAGTTATTGTTTCGTTTTAAGGAGCGACTCGCATCACAATTTCTTCTATTTAAAAAAAAAAAAAAAAAAAGGAAAATTCGCCTAGGTTTATTTTTCGAATCATCATCCCGTAGCGGCCGCCACCGGATCCTGCAACAACGAAAAAAAAAAAAAAGGCTAAAAAAAAAAACCGTGAGTACATAAAAAAAAAAAAATATATATTATCTATATTATACATTACTGTGTGATGCGAGAACATGCTCCCAGGAGCACTTAGTATTATCTAGTAATTTATTCGAGATCTGTATCAGTGATAATAATAATTTATTCAGTTACGTAACCGCGTTATTCGCCCGTGTCGTGGTGCTCTTGTTCAAACTTATTCGGCACGCAACGTATATTATAAAATGTAAAATTAAACCGTTGATTTGAAAAGAAAGAAAAATGTGTTAATAATACGAAGAAAAGATGTCCTGCCCTAGCCCTCCCCTTCGCTTTCCACCAATTGCTTATAGAGGGTGGTCTGGCGCGATGGCGCCTTAGCAGCTACTTAGCTTAGGCTCGCTAGGTTGCATTGGGTATTTTTGCCTGGTTGCCTCGGGGAACTCCACACTGCCGCCATTTCCTTCTCCAATTTAGGTCAGCGGCTCCATGGATTCGTTGGTGAACGAAGAGCGGAAGTGCGACGCCGTCAACACGGAAATATACCGGGACCCCCGTATGTCGACCGGTTGGGAGTTGTCGCCCCTGGTTTTCCCCTATCTTTTATGTCATTTCTATTATTGCACTACCCCGATGGCATCTGAAGTTTAGTTGTGATGTGTTTGGTCCATCAGCGAGGACACCCACCCCGTTACTCTACTGAACTGAGACGCCCACCAGCAGATGCCTCTCTCCCTCGCAGACTGAGGATGAAATTTTATTCATCCCGAATTGGACTTGGTCAACCGCACATTACACACTAAAGTCATCTTAGCCCAAATACGTATTTAGAACTAAATAGCAATTACTGTCGCCTAATCAGGATAGAACCTTACGTGATATCAAACAAAACGACCGGCCTATGGGCGGTATTACATTACTTTTCTATGGCGACTTTAGGCAAGCTTTGCCAGTAAAACACCGAGGGATGAGGGCTGCTGAAATTAGGGCATGTCTAAGACCCGCCATAGATGGTGCGACCCATCGTCAGATCGATCTGACGATGGATTCCCACAAAATATCTGACGATCGAAATTATATGGAACTGTCAAAAAAATCGTCAACGATAGTCACTTACATGTGCGATCGATCTGGCGATCACAATATCATCAGATCGATCTGACGACGGATTGCATCGTATAGTTATGAGGGGTATAAAAAGCTCACATCTATGGCGCATTGTCATACACATGCGTTTGTCAACTAATATGCGGGCGCGAATTGGAGGCAATCAAAATGCCCAAGAGTTTTCAGATTTGTTACTGAAAATTGGCGACGGTACGTATACGGAAGAAGAAGGGAAGGTTATTCTCCAAAATAATTGATGTTGTGTATTTCAAAAACGACCAGGCATCTGCGATAAACGCAAAAATATTAAAATGCGTTCCTGGGGAATGTGTTGAATACAGGTCAATCAACCGAGTAATGGATCAAGAAGATTCTACCCATTATCCGGTTGAAATTTTAAATTCCCTAAGCGCACCTGGGTTTCCGTCTAAAAAAATAATATTAAGAGTTGGCGTTTATGTAATTCAGCTTAGAAATTTGAGCCGCCGAAACTATGTAAAGGTACCCGACTGAAAGTGAAGTTACTTTTAATTTAGCTTAAGCTCAGCCTTATCGTCGTGGTGTTGAGTAAGCGGAATTAATTATGTATGAGAAAAATAGTCAAGGTTAGTGTCAAGTTGTGAGCGAAGCGAATAACGCGAGGGCAGCTATCTCTATATATAAAAATTAATGTTTGTTTGTCCTTTATAGAATCGTAAACTATGCATTTGATCATTTGATGATCTTTGGCCAAGTTGTTGTGCATGAACCAAAGAAGGACACTGAGTAAAAAAAAAATATAGAAAAACAAATGAAATTGTTCTAATTGCCACGAGCGAAAGATTGTTGCTATGAATTCACTGTAGTTGCTACGAGCAAAAGTTCGTTACTATGAAATTATTCTATTATTGACTGTGTTTTTTTTTCAAATGTGGCAATATTATAATTGCTTTTTCAATCAAAATTTCTTCACTCAACTTACACTAGAACTTACTCGTATCCAGTGCAATTTTGTATGAATATTTGCACTGGTATAGCAGAAAAACCACAGCCAATAAACAGTAACAAAGCCAGGGTTTTGCGCGATTGTTTCTTAATAATATGGGAGGAGTGCACTAAGGCGTATCGGAAAGTGGTTGAATCAAACTAAGCGACCAGCCTATGGGCAGTATTATATTACTTCTCTGTGGTGACTTTAGGCAAACTTTACCAGTAAACCCCGGAGGGATGAGGGCTGATGAAATTAAGGCATGTCTAAAAAGCTCACATCTATGGCGCATTGTCATACCCATGAATTTGTCAACCAATATGCGGGCGCGAATTGGGAGTAATCAAAATGCCCAAGAGTTTTCAGATTTATTACTGAAAATTGGTGACGGTACGTATCCGGACGAAGAAGGTAAGATTATTCTCCTAAATAATTGATGTTGTGTATTTAAAAAACGACCAGGCATCTGCGATAAACGCAGAAATATTAAAATGCGTTCCTGGGGAATGTGTTGAATACAGCTCAATCAACCGAGTAATGGATCAAGAAGATGCTACCCATTATCCGGTTTTTAAATTCCCTAAGCGCACCTAGGCGGGGTCCCTGTAATTCTGCTTAGAAATTTGAACCGCCGAAACTATGTAAAGGTACCCGACTGAAAGTGAAGTTACTTTTAATTTAGCTGAAGTTTAGCTTTATCGTCGTGGTGTTGAGCAAGCGGAGAACAAATTAATTATGTATGAAAAAAATATTCAAGGTTAGTGTGAGCGAAGCGAACAACGCGAGCGCAGCGATATATAAAAGTGAAGATTTATTTTTGTATGTTCGTCGTGCAAAAACTTTTAAACCACTGAAGCGATTGTCTCCGAATTTTGCAGGAGTATATTTGGCAAGCTGGAATAGATAGTTAGGGGGTTCGCGACTTCATACAGTAAAACCCCGTTTAACCGAACCCAAGGGTGCAGTGTCATTTTGCATAACGAAATTTTTCATAAGAATTTTCGGGAGGCCGGGGAGGATAATAAGGGAGTTAGCGACTCCAAAATGATACCACATATAGTAAAACCCCGATTAACCAAACCAAGAAGGCGGCACGGAGTATATTTGGGAAGAGGAGCATGAAAGTAAGATGGTTAGCGGATGCATAATGTTTTTACATGTAGTAAAGTCCAATTTAAGTCCAGCCACACACTGTCGAACCCGAACACGAACATGGTACAAGTGGACAACTTTCTTCAGATTTGTGTAAATTGTGTCATTCAGAGGACACTTGTAACATGTTCCAGTTCATATTCGACAGTGTGTGACCGGGCTAACCATACAAAAGAAGTGGGCACCATCTCGGATTACGAAATTTACGGACAATCCGTGGAAACTACCTATTATCTTTATCTGACTGGAATAAGTATCAAAACCATTAGTTTTTGGGGTCGCTGAGATGAATGATAGCATTCCCAAAGACTCTGCTCCACTCCTACTCCCTCCTGTAATATCCCTAATATCTACATTACATACACTTTAAAATTAACGATTAACCATGTATGTTTGTATCAAGAAGAAGACACAAAAAAATATAGAGAGTTGTCAAAAACAAGCGTGCGTTTTTCATCCACGAGAAAATATAACAATTTGGCGACGAGAATAAACCCGCAACATGGAGTATTCGGCTCCCATCGAAAAATTCAACCTGCATGAAGATCCAAGCAACAGTGGGATTCGTTGGGAAAAGTGGATCAGACGATTCGAAAATTATTTGATAGCAGCAAACATCGTCCAAGAAGAAAGGAAGAAAGCGCTCCTTCTCCATTATGCAGGTGAGGACATACACGATTTGTTTGAATCCCTTCCCGATGACCCTAACCCCATTAACGAGAACGTCGACCAGTATATTATAACCAAAAGAAAATTAAATAAATACTTTATTCCGCGCGTTAACAATCAATTTGAGATATTTAATTTTCGGTCGTGTATGCAAGAAGAACACGAAACAATCGATGGATTCTTTGTTCGACTGCTAAAATTGTCAAAAACGTGTGCATTCCATAACCCTAATGAAGAAATAAAGCAACAAATCATACAACATACGCGTTATTCCGATCTGAGAAAGTATGCCCTCTTGGAACAGCCAAATTTGGAGGACATTATTGCAAAAGGAAAATCCTTAGAAATAACTGCACAGCAAATTAGTGCCATAGAGAATAAGCAGAATAGTCAAGGAGGAATATACCGGCTACAAAAGAAGTAACAGCAACAAACATAGAGCGTCCAAAACAGAAGGAAATGGAACAACAGCAGCAACAACAATAGCAACAACAACAGCAGCAACCACAACAGCAACAGTAAGCCAAACCAGAACCGAAATAACAATCGCAAAACCTGCAGAAACTGCGGTAATGCCTGGCATGTAGAAGGCAAAGGAACCTGCCCGGCGAGGAATATAACGTGTTACAAGTGTGGAAAAGCTGAACATTTTGCGAAAGTGTGCCTGTCAGTATCAAATGAGCAAAAGAAAAATCAAGACCCCGGAAAGCAAGCATCAACGAATAGAGTCCGACAAGTCAGTCACAATGGGTGGGTTCAGGTCGCGCAACGTTTTAAACGCAAATGCAAACAGTTCGACTGATTTTGCTCGTGGACTGTCCGTTTCAGTTTGCGTTTGATCTACCACATATCGGGGAAATTGACCAGAAATTTTTCCTGGTTAATTTCCGGTCAACCGGGGGGTAAGGGGTATTAGCGTATTTGACAGTTGTTAGTTGACGTATTGCATATGACTGCCAGATGGTGTGGATTTTCGTTTTCGGTTTCTTGATTTTTACATGGCGTCTTGTATGCTTATTTACACCGAAGCAACAGAAATTCGTGGCGATTTTGCAGTGTTGTTCATTTTTCCTGAAACCGTCGCGAATTTAATTGAAGTTTTGTTTGAAATTCAATAGCGAATCGGCTATCAGGTGTTTAATACATGACAACTGCAAAACAAGTCGTTCGGGTTAAGAGTTTATGGTTGGGTGGAGGGAAAATTTTTACCGCAATTACAACGTTGCGGAACGTGAACGCAGGCAATGAGGACGCACACTCTAGCAGTGATTCAAACCAATCGATGGTTTTCAATACAACAAGACAAAAACAACATGATTTGCCGTTGGTACATTTATTAGTGAATGGTGAAGGAATCGAATTCATCATTGACACGGGTAGCACAGAGAACATAATAAGTTATAACACGTATATAAAACATTATAATAAGATTTTAGAAAAAGCAGAGCATATTGAATTATACACCTACAATGCACAACAACCTATAAAAGTTACTGGAAAATTTTAGACCTTATTTTCGTACAACAACATAAAACACGAAGCAACAGTATATGTTGTGAAAGGAAATGCAGAATCAATTTTAAGCTGCCGTACATCTATCGCACTATGGAAGAAGTGATATTACAAGTCAATGGGTCAAAATGGTTTAGCAAAATCGACCTCAAAGACGGTTATCATCAGTTACTGCTAAGTGAAACATCAAGAAAGATAACAACATTCGTCACGCACATAGGTTTATTTCGATATAAAAGGCTAACATATGGAATAAATGCAGCAGCGGAAATATTCCAATATACGATACATCAGATATTAATTGGAATCCCAGGAGTATTAAACATCAGCGACGATATTTTGATATACGGAAAAGCCCAAAAAGAACACGACCAGTCACTGAAAAGAGTATTAAATACATTATTACAACATGGATTAACAATTAATTTACCCAAGGGCATACTCACAAAAAACGAAATTGAATTCTTTGGATTCATCTTCAATTCGAAAGGGTATGGGCCAGATCCTAAGAAGATAGAGGCGATTAGAAACCTTGATCCCCCAACAAACATACACGAAGTAAGAAGTTTTAGAGGGATGATCCAGTATATTAATAAATTTATTCCAAACCTAGCAAACAAAATGAAAAAAATTCAAACAAAGAATTCATATGGACGAAACAACACCAACAAACATTTGAAGCATTAAAACAGGATGTCAAGGATAGCAGTCGACTTACATACTTCGACCCCAACAAAACAACATTACTACACGTAGATGCAGGACCCCATGGCGTAGGTGCGATATTATCACAACAAGATAGAGACAAACATAACGTAAGTGTTATTGCTTATGCCAGTTATACATTATCAGACACAGAACAAAGATATAGCCAAATCGAAAAAGAAACGCTAGCCATAACATGGGCCATAAAACACTTGCATATGTACCTTTTTGGTTCGAGATTTATTGTGTATACCGATCATAGGCCACTTATTCACATTCTTAATAATCCACGAGCAACAACAAGCGCTACAATAGAGAGACTTCTACTAGGTATCCAACAATACTCATTCGATACCAAATTTCAAGAAGGAAAATCAAATCCTTCCGACTACTTATCACGTCACCCACAACAAACAAAAGCGAAGCATTACACAGAACTTTTTATTAACTCTATCATAAATGACAGTTGTCCTGCTAAACTTTCGATAGAGGATATCAAACAAGCAACTCGGACTGACCACGTATTACAACTACTTACTCAAACCATACAGACAAATAAAAAAGCAAATTGGAAAACCCAGGACCTAAAACCGTATGTACATAAAAATAAAAAACCAGCTGACCGTTGCCAATGGCATAGTGTTAAAAGAACATAAAATTGTAATACCCACAAAACTACAACAACACATAATTCGATTAGCTCACAAAGTTCATATGGGAATAGTGAAAACCAAACAGATATTACGAACCAAGGTATGGTTTCCAAAAATAAACTCACAAGTTGAAGAATACATACAAAACTGTCATACGTGCCAAATAGCAACGCCCCAAGTGAGAAGAGACCCCATACAAACAAGTAGCAAGGCAACAAACCCTTGGGAACATATAGATATTGATTATACAGGTCCGCTTCCAAATGGAAAATACTTCCTAATTATAGTAGATGAGTTCTCCAGATACCCCATCGTAGAAATGGTATCATCAACAAACGCTACCTCACTCATTACTATTCTTCGAAAGCAATTTGCTCATTTTGGATTTCCGATGTCAGTTAAAAGCGACAATGGTCCACCATTTTTCAGTAAAGAATTAGCAGATTTCTTCAAAGAACTGAACATTAAACACCATAGAATAATGCCCTCCTGGCCAGAAGCAAATGGCATGGTGGAGAGATATGTGAAGACATTTAAGAAAGCATTACTTTACGCTGTAATAAGCAATAAGGATATTGACAAGCAAATTCAAGACTTTTTAATGAGTTACCGAAGTGCACCACATTCGACAACACAACAAACGCCATACAAGTTAATGTTTGGAAGACAAATCAACACATACCTGCCATCAGTCAACAGTCAACAAAATTTCAATCATCATGATAGCAGTCAAGCATATGATCCTGAGATCGAGCTCACCAATAGGAAACGACAGAATGAGAAAGCAAATATAAGAAGACACACACGGGAGCATACATTTAAAGTTGGAGACTTCGTTTTATGTAAACAGAAAAAGTTAAACGCCCTCACTCCACCATACGATCCAGTACCGTACCAAATAATAAAAATAATAGGAACACAAGTAAAAGCAAAAAGAGGAGACATTACAATAACCAGAAATTCATCATTCTTCAAAAAGATAACACCTATACCAACTAATAATAATTCCAGCCCACAACAAAACCCCAACCCAAATCCTATATCCAACAAACAACCATCAAACAGATCGAATTGTCCAACAACACACGATTACATACCAGTACACAATACCATGGAAGCGTTTGAGGAAAACATCGCCTGCGTTAACGACAAAATCAACGCTCAACTAGAGAACAACACCGGCAACAATATCCACGACGTCCCAATCCCAACCCAAAACGGCAACAGGCGAAACGAAAATAATATTACCGAAGACGAACAACAAAACGAAACTTCCGACAACACCGATGATCTTCAGCAACAGACAGCACCAAATGAGGATTCAACTACAGGCGGGCAAATCAATAGAAGGTCCAACAGAAACAGAAGGCGCCCAGTATATTTAAATGATTTCATCTAAAACAAGAGGAGGAATGTAATATCCCTAATATCTACATTGCATACACTTTAAAATTAACTATTAACCATGTATGTTTGTATCAAGAAGAAGACACAAAAAAATATAGAGAGTTGTCAAAAACAAGCGTGCGTTTTTCATCCACGAGAAAATATAAAACGTGCCATACACACACCGATCGATCGGCCGATCCGTCGCCCGAAACCAATATCGGCCGACGGATTGGCGTTGTATGTGGAAATCGCACCGATCGGGCGATCAATTTTGATCTGCCGATATTTTTGTGCGATTTTCGTGCGATCGATCGGTGACGATCGATTGGGTAATGTACATATGTGACTATCGCAAGTGAATGTCAAATTACCAAATTATTAAATGATGAAATTTCAAGGATTCTAATGATTTAAATGGCATTGCAATTGAAATATCAAATATGTATACGAAAATACCACACACATCCAAATAGTTAACAAAAATGAGTCTAGGTTGGATTGGGAGTGAATCATAACCTATTTTTTGAATTGTCATTCGTTATCGCATCGCAGGAAAATCGCTCAGTGTGTGTGCAGTGGAGATCGGCAGATATTTTGTGGCGATCCATCAGCCGATCGATCGGACGACGGATCGGATAATGTATGGCGGCTATTACACCTCCTTCCCCCGGGAATGAGTAAGAGGGAATGAAATGTCCAAAATGACATAAATTAGTGTCGATTTAATAGTTTCGAGATCGCTAAGATGTATGGTGATACTCCCAAAAATACACAAAACTTAAACATGATGGTTCGATCACAGGGACGAAGTGGCACCGATGCGAGAAAGATGAAGGTAGCCAGACGGGCAGAATCAGCAGAAAAATATCAGGGCGTGTTGGAAGTGTTTGCTGTAGAATTGTTGAAACACCGCAGGTTCGTGAAGCCCGCAACAAAGGGGCAAGAATAGGAGAGGCTGTTTCGAGAAACACCGAATCAATTGCGAGATCAAGTCAGTGAAGAAATTTCCAATATGACAAAGTTAATTTTAATTTGGAAGATGGAAAACGTGCGCATACACGGACACGGTTTAAAATTTTAAAACGCCCAAAATGTGCTGTCTAAACGGGAAAGTTCAACTGCCTCTAATTAAGCGCTTTCAAAATATTTTGTACGAGATCCGCTGTAAAAATATTTCCCCCAAATTTTAGGAAGTAAAAAGCTTGCTTCCAAATGATGTCGTTTAGAGCAAAACGATTTGTTAACTAGGATAGATTCATGCCAACGTTCAAAAAATTCAGGCTCCGATATACCATCAAGTGGGCTCACTTCTTTCACTCGCTGACCAAGACTACAATTCTTTGCAAATTTATTTCATGGGCAACGAAGAATACAGCAAACAGAGTTTGCAACAGATTCCTGGAGCAAATCATGGACTGTGACTATTCCGAATCGCTTTGGATCGAGTGGGAACAGAGGAAATGTATGAAAAATTCGCATAATGGCCTATATTATACGAAATAAGCCCGGAGGTGAATGAGACTGCAAAAAATGGGATGAATGGTGGCGCTCCCAAAGTCCCCTCCCCCGGGGTGAATGACCGTGGAAGAATATCCAAAATGAAATTAGTATCACTCACTACGTTTAGACCGCGGGACTATCTTCGAGATCTAACTAAATCGATCTAACTCTCGACGATATAAACGTATCGATTTAGTTAGTTTTGGACTTGGCTTATATCTACTTGCGATGCGGAACTGGGCTAAAAAAATTGGGACTATGTCGCTGTCATCGCTATTGTTGACTCGGTGGATGACGTTTCCTTTGTTGTCGTTTTTTATGTTCGGCGTTTGCTTTGTTTGCAATTTCAGGAAAGCAGTGCGTGATCGCGGGCAGGAAAAAGTCTTTTTCTGTCGTAAAATTTATATCTGGAAAATTTATCTGTGCTGTCAACGGAGAAAGAAGAAGAAGAAGTACCTCTCCGTATGGTCGGTATAAACACTCCACCAACAAGTACTAACACTAAAATGATTTAGTTAAATCGCCTTTTAGTTCCACGGTCTAAACATGGCCAATGTTGTGAGCGGAGTGAATCCTAGTTATTAAATATCACGTGATTGTAACGAAACTTAGAAATAGTATTGCCAATGGTGTTGGCTAGCGTTCGTTGACCATCAGTACGTTTGACCTCGGACGTGTTTAATGGATGCAGGTAGCACACCATCCATTAAACACGTCTATAACTCTAGAAATAAACTATTATTAACCTATTTTGAGAAGATATACAAATTCCATTATTTTCCATTTTTTGTGCTATTTAGAACCCACCTTCCTGTAAGTTTTCATATTTCTAAGTGTAACGGTCTGGGAATGCAAGGGGGTGGGTGGTTCAAGTTCGGTATGGTCATTGTCATTGTCTCCGATTGTCTTACGAAGTGTTGCAAATTTGAAGTTGATACGACGAAAAAAATTGCTATTTTCCAAATTTTTCCTGTTCTCGTTGTTCTTTGACAGGGCTACAGCCTCGTAGGGAGCGTATCGAGAACTGCTTTCTTTTCCAATCCGTGAGAAAAGAAAGCAGAAAGCAGTCCCAAGGGTGTGCATAGGCTCTGATCCATGCAGTAAATAAAAAGGTACTTCCAGAAAATGTAAAATTTTAAAGAGTCTTTCGCTTAAGTCTTTTGAATGATTTCAAAGAATAAAAAAACAAGCCAGAGGTATGTTGCGCGAAGGGCATCATATCTTCATAACTATCATACCTTCATTGTGACTTATGGTGGATTTGCCACTTTGAAATTAGTAGTAAAACTTGTTCCGATTTCACTGTTCCTATGAGAGGTATATGAAATAGTGGGCCGATTTCAATCAAATTTAGGAATGTAGTTGGGCAGTCAATATGGTTGAATAATATGAAATTTCGTAAAGATATCTTCAGAAATAAAAAAGTTTTTCTAACAAAAACTTGCTTTTGGAACGGTCGTTCCTATGACAATATGATAAAGTATTGTAGTTCAACTTCAACCAAATTCGAGAATGTGATTTTACTAAAAAATTTATTGATTGGTGTGAAATTTGAAAAAGATATCTTAAGAAATAAAAAAAAATTTCTCACTAAGACCAATTTTTGGACTGGTCGTTGCTATGGCAGCCATATGACGTAGTGGTCTGATTTCATTAGTTCCGACATATATACTGCGAGCAATAGAAAGAAGGCTTTGTACAAAACTTCAGCTTGATAGCTTTAAAACTGAGGGACTAGTTTGCATGGTAACAGACGGACAGACGGACAAAGCTTAATCGACTCGTCCCATCATACTGACCAAGAATATACCTATATATAGTTTATATGGCCGGAGGTGCTTCCTTCTGTGCATTGCAAACTTCATGACAAAGTTAATATACCCTATCACATCCGTGAAGGATGAGAGGAAAAAGGAAATTCTCGGAAAAGAAGTGATAGGGAATGATGGGTATCAAATGACTGGACGTGATAAGGCGAATGCAATAGACTACTGTTGAAGGCATTTTGAGTCCTATGGAGAGGGAAAAGGATGTTCTCGGCGAGGAAGCTAGACATGATGGGTATCATACGACTGGCGGTCGTGGTGCGAATGTACTCACTGATACCCTACTTGCCTATACCAAACGAAAAAGAAATGTAACCTTCATTTTCCCTTTATGGGGACCCTTCTTTAAAATTGGCCTATTACGATGCATCGCTTTCTCCAGCGAATTATAATATTTCTACACAGTTCTAGTGAACCAACTTTAATGGACCATATCTTGGTTCCTGGCAGATATATGGCTGTACCTAATGGGTAAGGATCTGTCGGTGGTACGAAATCACAGGCCGAGGGTCCCATTACGCCTGGACCCTGATGCGAATTCGAGGGAATCTGCGCCAACCGTTCCATCCTTATCGCCTCATTATACCCTTCACGGATGTGATAGGGTATATTAACTTTGTCACGAAGAAGAGAAGGAAGCATCTTCGACCATGTAAACTATAGGTATATATATTCTTGGTCAGTATGATAAGACGAGTTGATTAAGCTTTGTCCGTCTGCCTGTCTGGTTCTATGTAAACTAGTCCCTCAGTTTTAAAGCTATCTAGTTGAAATTTCGTACAAAGCCTTCTTTCTATTGCACCGCTATAAATATGTTAGAACCAGTGGAATCGGACTACTACGTCATACAGCTGCCATAGGAACGACCGTTCCAAAAATTTGTCATTGTGAAAAAAACTTTTTTATTTCTGAAGATATCTTTATCAAATTTCAGACCAATCAAGAGTATATATAGTCAAAACACATTCCCGAATTTGGTTGAAATTGGACTACTGTATCATATTGCTGCCATAGGAACGACCGTTAAAAAACCAAGTTTTTATTTGAAAAACTTTTTTATTTCTGAAGATATCTTCACAAAATTTCATATTATTCAATCATATTGACTGCCAAACAATTTTCTAAAATTAAATTGAAATCGGCCCACTATTTTATGTACCTCTCATAGTAACAGTGGAATCGGAACAAGTTTTACTACTAATTTAAAAGTAGCAAATGCACCATAAGGCACATAGCCAAAGACTAGCTTTTTAGGGTTTTGTAGTAAAACAAAACCCTTATGAAATCGGTCAAATGTCTGTCTGTCCGTCTGTCCGTCTGTCCGTCTGTCCATGGAATATCTCAGGAACGGCTGAAGCTACATACATGAAATTTTGTAGGAATGTGTAGAATTACTATAATTCACCGGAGAAAGCGAATCGTCGTAATAGGCCAACTTTAAGGGGAGGTCCCCATAGACGGGAAATGAAGGTCGAAATTTTTTTTTCGTTTGGTACAGTCAAGTGGGGTATCATAAGAAAGGTACCGTCGAGTACATTCCATTTTTGAAATTTTTTTCAAATTTGAAGAAACGGGAAAAGAGGGAGAGGGGAAAATATGTCATCCGAGTTTGTCCCCCCCCCCCCTTGCATTTCGAGACCGTTATACTTAGAAATATGAAAATTTACAGAAAAGCGCCATTTTACTAGTGTAAAAAACCTAGAGGTCAAAAATATTGATGGCCAATGATAACCAACACTATAGGCAATAATATCTTTAAGTTTCATTATAATCACATAATATTTAATAATAGTACATTCATTTAAATTTCGGCATTTTGACACTATCCACACAAAAAATGCACCTACCGGCCTCATAGGTGTGAGTACTACTATACTTTCATGTTGTTTTTCGTAGTGCGAATTGCAGTTATTTAATTAATCATTTTTTAAAGGGTAAAGATTGGTTGGGGGCGCTGTGTTAATTG
The DNA here is from genome assembly GCA_964017055.1 of Chloromyia formosa. NCBI lineage: Eukaryota > Metazoa > Arthropoda > Insecta > Diptera > Stratiomyidae > Chloromyia > Chloromyia formosa. Next base: position 64,013,382 of record OZ024818.1, read on the forward strand.
GCCAACTTTACCGGGTGGAAGGAAGGGGGGGGGGGGGGGGGGTCCACATAGAGGCGAAATTAAGGTCAAATTTTTTTATCGAAAGGGGAACAGTGGGGGAGGAGAAAATATTAGTTCGTAATTTGACCCCCCTTGCCTGCATTTTGAGACCGTTATACTTAGAATTATGAAAACTTACAGGAAGTGGGTTTCGAAAAACATATAAAATGGAAAATAGTGGAATTTGTATATCTTCTCAGAATAGGTCAATAATAGTTTATTTGTATAGTTACAGTTAGCACACCCTTGCACGCCTTAAACACGTTCGAGGTCAAAAGTACTGATGGCCAAAGATAACCAACACCTTAAGCAATAATATATTCTAAGTTTCGTTACAATCACGTAATATGAATTAGCATGTAAAATGTAAGTGGGTAAGACATTTTAATTACGTTTTTTCTATCCATCTGAGTGATATAAAGAAGACCAAGGAGCCGATATTTATATACCAAAATAAGCGCTTGCTACAAAACCCTCGGATTGCAGGCGTAGCCCTCTATATTCCGGTTTCATTTTTTTTAACATTCCCCATTTTTACCTCCCATGTTTGTGTTGTCTTCTCCAGGCCTGGGGAAGACAACACAAACATAAATACATAACATACTATGTATAAATAATACATAAAGGACGGGGGCAACGAGCGACAAAAACCCCGCCCACGGCTCCCGAACTGAGCTAAAGCAAGCATAGGCCGCTGTTTAGCTAGTCGAGGAACCTTTTCTCCGCCAGATGACACAGCCCAACCTTCACGGTTGGGGGGCAAAACACCATTTCCATAGTCCTCCACGTGGGCGCCCCTGGTAACGGCAGTGTTTCAAACCGGTGGCGGCCACGTCTTAGCGATAAGACAGTTTGGAAAAAGGCGATAGCTGCAGTCTGAATGGCTGACCAACACCTAAGCGTCTCAGGTTTAGTAGGATGGAATGACTTGCGTAGTTGGACCTGCAACATTTGTGTGAACTCCAGCACATTTATTAAACCATCTGAAGCAGCTATCTTCCGAGGCCATCCCCTGAATGAGGTTAAGGCTTGTGCAGGCTGCTCGTCCTTGTAAAAACCACTCCACGTCAAGAAACCTGGAACAAAAGCCTCGGATTGGACGGATCAACAACGACGACCACACAAACGACTAAAGGATTATTCTTTCGGATCCTGGAATGTACGCTCCCTGAACAAACTGAAGACCGAGAAGACCCTCCTTCAACAGGTCGAAAAGTACAAACTGAGCATTACTGCAGTCCAGGAAACAAATTGACTTGAAATCGCACACAATTTTTACAAGTGGCTAACCATCGGGCCGCAAGGAGTTTTGAGTAGCATTTATAGTAAACAATCGCCTCAAGCCGCACATTACCGACTTCAAACCCATAAATGAACGGCTATGTGCGATTCGCATTAAGACTCGATCCTTCAATCTCTGGCTCATCAATGTGCATGCCCCCACTGAAGTTAAAGAAGACGCAGTGAAAGACGAGTTCTACGCCCGCCTTGAGAGTCTGTTCGACTCACTTCCAACAAACGACGTCAAATTGCTGCTGGGAGACTTTAACGCCAAAGTCGGAAATGAAAGTTGGCATCGGGGGACTACTGGAGGCCACAGTCTCCACCGAGAATGTAACAACAACGGCCAGTGACTTATCGACTTCGCCTGCAGCAGGAATCTAGTCCTAAGCTCTACGTGTTTCCCGCATCGAGGCATTCACAAGCAGACCTGGAAATCTCCAGATGCACATACCGTCAACCAAATTGATCACGTCCTCATTCGCAAGAGATGGGCGTCTAGTGTGATAGATGTCCGCTCGTATCGAGGAGCAAACTGTGACTCAGATCATCACTTGGCGAAGACGACCTATAGATGTAGAATTTCCTCAGTGCACCAATCGAGAATCAGCCCTCCTAATATTTTTGCGATTGATAAGCTTCTGAGCGATTCTACGGCGGTGGCGTATACTACCGCCCTTGAAGAAAGACTATCGCCTTTGCTACACAACATCAGAAAGACAGGCGGTAATGGGTTCTGGGAAGAACTTAAGGGTACCATCAAAGTTGTCGCAGAGAAAGTCGTGGGATATAAAGCCCGGCGAGCGCGAAATGACTGGTTCGACGAAGAATGCAAAAATTCACTTGACGCGAAAAACAAGGCCTACAGGCAATGGATTCAACGAGGAACCACAGCCAGAAGAGAAAAATATGACGACGGCGAATATCGACTAGAATAATTAGACGTAAGAAACGTAAATACTTTGACGAGCAGTTGCTGAATATAAACGAAAAGACAAGACAAGCGTACAAACTAGTAAATACAATTAAGAATGGCTACTAACCCAGGACTAGCCTTTGTAAGGACAAGGATGGAAGCATCATCAGTGACACCGATGGCATTAACAAACGATGGGCCTCTTATTTTGAAGTGATTCTGAATCTACCATCTAACATCCACACACAAGAAGCTCTCCACAATATTGTTGATCTAGGTCCACCCATACAACCTCCGACCCAGGACTAGCCTTTGTAAGGACAAGGATGGAAGCATCATCAGCGACACCAATGGCATTAACAAACGATGGGCCTCTTATTTTGAAGTGCTTCTGAATCCACAATCTAACATCCCCACACTAGAAGCTATCGACAATATTGTTGATCTAGGTCCACCCGTACAACCTCCGACAGTAGAGGAAGTTGATCTCGCGTTGCAGTCACTAAAGCGAAATAAAGCGCCGGGCGCTGACGAGATTCCAGCTGAACTGCTAAAATTCGGTGGAACGGGTCTAGTTACTGCCAATCATCAATACTCCTGCGAATATGGGAGGACAAGGTTTACGATCAAGATGGATGGCGCATCCGGTACAACCATGAGTTGCATGAGCTGTTCGATGAGCTGGAAGTTTTGAAAATCGTCAAACTACAACGACTTCAATGGGCAGGGCATGTACAACAAATTGTCGCATGCCAAAGAGAGTAATGAACGCAAAACGAGTCGACGAAGCGAGATTTCGATGTCGACCGAGATCTCGTTGGGAGAGCTCAGTTTATATGGACGCCGCGCAACTACTGGGCTACCTAGATTGGAGGACGCGGTCACGTGACCGAGATAATTGGAGGACAACGATGCAGGTGGCCATGGCCCCTCGACGTCGGGCTGTCGCGCCATGATGATGAACCTTGACGGTCATTATGCTACCTTAGGCTCCATCCCCACAGGCATCTTCGGATGCCCACCAAACCGTCCATTACACAGTCTCGCCAAATTTCATGTATGTATTGTAGCTTCAATAACTCTTGAGTTATTCTATGACCAGACCGGCAGACAGACATTTGACCGATTTCATAACGGTTTGGTTTTTACTACAAAACCATAAAAAGGAAAGGAAAAAATTAAATCCGATCGGATGAACCTTAAAAGCGATAATTTGATCAGTTGAATGAAATCACGTAGAGAGCTGATTTTTAGATGTTTACATAGAGAATCTATGGAGGAGCAATCCGCATATACTCAACACTTAACTATTTGAAGTAATTCCACTTGGAAAAAGTAAACAAGAAAAACACATGCTCTCTTCCCCCCAACACCCACTCAGACCATATACATATAAGCACATGAGATATGAAACTTAGATTCCCCCCCCCCCCCCTCATACTTCTCCTTTGTGAACAATAACATTCCATTTTATCTCTCTGCCGCGGAACACCCGTCCAGTCTATATAGTCGACACATGAGATGTCAAACTCCCATCCCCCTTCCTACTTCCACACTTGTGCCGAATTCCTTTATTTCTCTCGCTGTTTTTCTTTTCCTTCTAATTCTCTCTTCTGTGGAGGCTGACTTCAAATGAGACCTTATTTGACTTTCCGGAAATAGCAAAAATATAATCAGGCGAAGGTGTACCTCCTGGCTGATGACTTTTTTTTTTCGAGAAATATCTCGACAACTTGGGAACGAATGAAGCAACGATTTTCACACTAATTGTGCAGTCACTTTTTTTTACACGAGTCCAGAAAAAATCGGGGTTTGTTGTCAATTGAATTGACCCCTCTAAGGGCATGGGCGCGTCAACATAATTACGAAGACTTGTTGTTGTTTCAATAGTATATACCATCTGAAATTTATATACTATTGAAACGTCAACAAGCAGTTGCTAGCATGCACCTCCTACCCGAGCTGTCTAGATCTAGATCCAATGGATCTTGGATGCTTCGGAGGGGTGTTGTTATAAAAAGTTCCATGGTATTGGATGCGGATTCAGTCCAGAGTGCGTTCAGTGTTTTATATTTATATATAACACTCATGCTATTTGTTCCAGGTAGCAACTCGGAATTTTCATCATTAGGATCATGTTTCCCGTAAAAGTCCCACACTTACTCTAAATTATTATTATTTTGTGCTACCATACTCTCGCCACTAGTTGCCAAATTTAACCTTAAGCAGGCACAAGCGCCAAGCTATTGGGCTCGGATGATTCCTGGGCTGATGTTTCACTCTCATCCTGGTCTGAAATTCGTAAATCGACGAAGGTCACCAAGCACTTTCCGTACAATAGCGCATTTGTGCAAGAGAAAGGATTTCTGCATCGTCTCTTCGATGACGTGCGGTAATTTCAATCTGTCGAGGGAAGACAGAAGCGATTTTGGCACTATACCAGTGGCCGACAATACGAGTATTACAGAGCATGGGCAGACTTAGTATTTTCGAAAGTAGTACTCAGTATTAATTACTGTTTCAAAAATACTAAATACTACTTTAATACTTTGTTTAAAAAAGTATTTAATTACAAAATATTATAATTGCTTTTTTGAAATTGGATGAGAGTACTCATTAATTTTTTTCTTAAATTTTACTCAATATTTTCTCATCCATAAATTGTTTTTTATTAGTCTATTCTATTCCCTACTTTACTACCTACTTTTTCCCCGAATGCTTTTCTCTATTCCCCCTTTCCTCTTTACCTCATAGTCTTCCCTCATTTTCTATGCGCGTGCCCCGACCCTTCTCGCCCATAAAATTTTTTTTCATCTTTTCGGTGATGGGCGGAAACAGCAAAATTATCTCTCCTTCAATCTAGCAACGAGGCCCTCTTTCTTTTTTCACCTCTTAACATTTAAAGTTTAACATATGACAGCTTTTTATACCCTAGTTTACTTTCTCGAATCCGACTGATTTTATCAACCAACAGAAATTTAATTTTATTTATTTTTAAATTTTTTTACTACACTTTTCGTATTTATTATTTTACATTGTAAAGTAAGAATGTTTTTATTACTAAAACGTAAATAAATAAATAAATTTTGAATATATGGAACAAAAAGATCTCATCAGCCTTTTTGTAGTAGAAACAAAACCCTTATAAAATCGGTCAAATGCCAGTCTGTCCGTCTGTCCATAGAATATCTCACGAACGGCTGAAGCTACATAAATAAAATTTTGTGGGAATATTATATTATTATAATTAAACCATAGACTCAAACCGTTTGACATAAAACACGTGAAGGCGACACGCGAACGTGTCCCAACGTGCACGCAGCCTTATACCTGCGGACGTGTTTTCGGATGTGCTGGTTGTCTTTAGCTATAAGGTCGCTAGTTTCAATTGGTGTTGCGTGTAAATAGTGTGGTAGACATTTTGACGTGACAACGTCTATGGGGAGTATGTCGAGAATATGTGGGACGGAAGTGGAGTTGAAAACGAATTGAATTGAACGCTTTATTGTTGATACAATAACACTTTTGGATACAAAATTAAATCTAGAAATACTCTGGAGTGTTTTTAAGCGCACTTTCAACTCTATGGTGTTGAGATGAACACACTCACATGAATTCAATTCTAGGAAATACGGGTGTCGTCTGAATCAGGCGGTTTTAACCATATGGTGTTGAGATGAACATGTTCTTTGATATGACTTGAAATCTAGGAAAAATGGGTGTCGTCTGAAGAGGGGTCATGAGTCGAATGCTCTGAAAATTTGGGTGATTTTCGGGATTTTTTTTGGAAGAAAAGTACTCAATTAAATGTTTCGGGAAATTAAGAACATATTTGGCTATATTTGACCTATTATATTACATAATTCTTTCATAGAAAAGTAATAGATCCAAGCGACTTATGCGCTGGATTCGGAAGTACCAAAAAAAAAGTTCCTCCACTGCTGACATGACTCCGGCCGATTGAGTTGCTAAAACCGAAAAAGGACAAAATGCCCTTAAACTGGAAGGTATTTCCTGTACAATATCAAAATCTAACAAAATGGCGTAGGTATGAAAAAAAGTCTATTTTCTTGCCTATAAAATGGTCGTTTTTTTAATGACATGTCGTCAATTTTTATCCAATCAAAAATACCCTACGTCATTGTATAGTAAATATATTCAGTAGTATTCAGTACAAGTTCCAAGTCAATCGGATAATTGCTCTTTGAGTTAGAATGTCAGCAAATTTGAAAAATCTCATTTCGAGAAAAAAGCGTTTTATAGCCCCCGTATACGATGCAATCCGTCGTCAGATCGATCTGACGATATTGTGATCGTCAGATCGATCGCACAGTGTATGTGACTATCGTTGAAGATTTTTTTGACAGTTCAATATAATTTCGATAGTCAGATATTTAGTGGCGATCCATCGTCATATCAATCTGAATCCGTCTATGGCGGGTCTTAAAGATTTAGCTAATGAGCTGCGTTGAACGACTCCAGAATACCTTTTAAATGGCAACGCTGTTTTTAAAAGGCCCTATAGATATATTTCTAGCTTAAATAGTGTCCTCTCTTAATTATGTACCGTTTATGATGGCGAAAGTAACAACACGTCAGAGCTCCGCCTCCAGGTAGATGGAGCATTTTATACCTGCGAGCGGTTGCTCTTTAAAAGGCTGCTATTCGGGGAGTATTAGAGATACGGCCTTGAAATTTTCACATGAGTCCGAAGCGTATATACCCTAGACTTATACAGACCTAGTGGTGATACCAACAGTACCAATTGGTAACGACCATATGCATTAAAAGTGAGATTCCTATACGGCCAGTTTATAGGGGAGGTTGGCAATCATTCAGTAGGATCTTGACCATTATCAAAATCAATTAACTAACCCATTCTACAAATATTTGTTGAATTTTTCAAGTCGCTAGCTTCATTCTATCGAAAGTTATTGCTTATTTGAAGTCTCACTTGTAGAGGAGGTAGGGGTTCCTTGGGTCGGATCTTGCTCATCATTGCTACCAACAAATAAAATCATGCTACAAACATTTATCCAAAATTTCAAGTCTCTAGCTTCACTCCATCGAAAGTTATCGCTTATTTGAAGTTTTATTTATAGGGGAGGTAGGGGTTCCTTAGGTTTGATCTTACCCATCTTAAATACCAACTAATCCGATCTCACTTCAAACATTTGACCTAAACTTCAAGTCGCTGGCTTGGTTCTGTCAAAAGTTATCGCTTATTGAAGTTGCATTTGTAGGGGAGGTAGGGGTTGCTTGAGTCGGATCTTGCCCATTTTCAATACCAACCAAGTAGATTTTACTTACAACATTTTGTCGAATTTTCAACTCGCTAGTGTCATTTTATCGAAAGTTATCGTAATTACAATAAAAGAATATTTAATTTTTTGAAATTTGTAGGGGAGGTAGGCGTTCCCTTGATCTGATTATGCCCAACTTACTAGAACTTAAGCATTTTCTTACTCCAGGGTTACGTGCCAAAAATCAGGTGTCTACGTCAATTGGTTCAAGAGTTATAGACAAAAAACCCAAAAAATAGGGTAGTACGGGGCTCTTTGTAAGAAAATTACCGTTAGTTTTCATCTGATCGATTTTATTTTTTTAGAGGAGTAGAAGATTATCCTCACGAGCAACCTGCCAAAGCTAGAGCTTTTTATGTGTATTTAATCGGGAGTTATAGACACATTTAATTATTTTACATATATAGGGGAGGTAGGCGTTCTCTTGGCCTGATCATGCCCATTTTCAATACCAACCAAGTAGATTATACTTCCAACATTTGACCAAAATTTCAAGTCTCTAGCTTCATTCTATCGAAAGTTATCGTGCGAACGGACAGACAGACAGACAGACGGACAGATGGACAGACGGACAGATGGACAGACGGACAGACAGACAGACAGACAGACAGACATGGCTAAATCGAATCAGGAGGTAATCCTGATCATTTATATATATACATTGCTATACCTCCGGAGCCTCCTTTAAGGTGTTACATATTTTCGTCGTGACAAAAACAATATACCCTATACTAAAAGTCTAGGGTATAAAAAATCGATTTTTGAAAGTGTCACATATAGCCCCTTAAAGGCGCTTTCAACCCTATGGTGTTGAGATGAACACATTCTTGGGCATGAAGCGAAATCTATGAAATACGGTTGTCGTCTAAATCGGAGTGGTGGGGTCAATTTACTGGAGTGTTGTTGGAGGCACTTTTAACTCTATGGTGTCAAGATGAATACATTCCGGGATATGAAACGGAATCTAGAAAATACGTGTGTCGTCTTAATCGGGGTGATGACGCCAATGCCCTGGAGTGTTGTAGGTACTTTTAACCATATGCTGTTGAGATGAACACATTCTTGGACATGAAGTGAAACCTAGGAAATACGGGTTTCCTCTGAATCGTGGTAATGAGATCAATGCTCCGGAGTGTTGTTGTAGGCGCTTTTAACCCAATGGTGTTGAGACGAATACATTCTTGGGCGTAAAGTGAAATCTAGAAAACAAGGGTGTTGTCTGAATCGGGGTAGTGAGATGAGGAGGAGTGTTTTTGAAGGAGCTTTTAACCCTATGGTGTTGATATTATCACATTCTTGGATATGAAGTGGAATACGGATGTCGTCTTAATCGGGGTGATGAAGCTAATGCAATTGAGTATGTTTAACACTTTCGCGTTGATATCAGATACCAAAACGATATCGAGGCAACACCAAAGCAATATGAAATCGATATCGAAGCGACATCAAAGCGATATTGAAGCAATCTCGAACCGATACGAAAACTGTATGTTTGCCAGAATACGATGTCCTTAAATAGCGGTAAAGAATTAACAAATTTTCCTGGTTATTTTCCTGGTTAATTTCCGCTATATTTGAATTGCTGATTTACACAATGAATGTGTAATTCAGAAATTCAGTATTTGCAATCCTGAACACAAACAGACATATTGTCAATTGCCCTAACCCTTTGTGGGGTATAGCGCGTCAACTGTTTCATGTGGCCCAGTGACGCTTCGTTGTCATAAACTAATTTCGGAGAATTCAGTTGCCAGCATTCACCTTTTGCTCCCCCATTTAGCCGCCTACCTGCCACAAGTCGGGAGATGCTGTGGCTTCTTATTACGCGCCGCACCACAGGGGGAAGACAACACAAACATCAATGGCCATGGACGACGTTGTGGACGGGACTCGAATCCGAAACGCCGGTAGTCAAATTTGAGACTGATCCCTCTACGCACTGAGCTACCGGTCGCCCTGACTTTTCAGTGTCATTTCTCTAAATCGGCGGTCCCGATGGTACTGCCCGTGAATTTTTTTTGTGAATTTGTGGAAGTAGCAGTATTCGCAGAGAGCAAATTTAATTCGAATGTCTGAAATCCGGATGGATTATAGCCGTTTCTCAGACAACTTATGATCCACGGACCTGGATGGGAACTGGACCACGTTCCCGATTTTGTTGTTTTGGCAATCATTTTCCTATCCTATAAGTATAGTGTATATTGTTTTTGTCACAACCAAAATATGTAACACCTTAAAGGAGGCCCCAGGGGTATAGCAATGTATATATATAAATGATCAGAGTCACCTCTGATTCGATTTAGCCATGTCTGTCTGTCCGTCTGCCCGTCTGTCTGTTCGCATGATAACTTTCGATAGAATGAAGCCTTGAAGAGCCTTGAAATTTTGATCAAATGTTTGCAGTAGGATCTATTTGGTCGTAATTGAAAATGGGCAAGATCTGAACAAAGAAACCCCTACTTCCCCTACAAATGACGCTTCAAATAAGCGATAATTTTTGATACAATGAAGCATCATCATCATCGTGGCGCGACAGCCCGGCGTCGGGCCTTGGCCGCCTGGAGCAAGTGACTTGTAATTTCGCCAATTGCTTGTAGTAGGATCTTATTTGCCGGTGTTGAAAATGGGTAAGATCGGACCAAAGCAACCCCTACCTCCCCTACCAATTAAACTTCAATTGAGCGATAACTTTCGATAGAATGAATTTAGCGACTTGAAATTTTGGTTAAATGTTTGAAGTTCGATCTGGTTAGCTTCTGCTTATGATGCGCAAGATCGCACCAAAGGACCCCCCCCCCCCTCTTCTCACAAATGAAACTACAAACAAGCGATAACTTTTGATACAACGATGCTAGCGACTTGAAAAATTCGACAAATATTTGTAGTGTGGGCTAGGTAGTTAATTACTGAATTGACGGCAACATCCCCTAGAAACGTTAGATCAAATATACATATACAAGATACAAATAAATGAACGACCGAAGCTTCGGTCTGGTTTTTATAATTATTAGCACCGTTCGATTCATTCGGGCAAAGATAAATTTTCATAAAAAACTACTGACCGGCCTTTGAACTAAGTCTAGTATTGGGATCACATCTGGATCAGAGTTTAAGGTAAATTGGCTGAACGTCAACTTGCTTCTCGACAATTCAACCCTATACTTTATCATACTAAACCCGTAATTCGAGGAGAATTATCTGTATAGTGGCTGGTTGAATTCACTCGTTACTGATCCAGGTCTTTCGACTCATTATTGATCCCTATCCGGTTGTCTCGAACACGACTATTATGTATATTATTACGTTTGGGACTAATCATGATTCGGATAATTAATCAAAAAAGGGTGGATAGGTTTTTAATAACATCTTACTATATTACCCGAAATTGCCGGTAGTTCCCAAATACTCGTAGATTCGATAGGAAATTGAAACATGGTCAAGTTCCAGTTAAAATGCCCCCACTTCTGACCAGTGTTCACGGTCATCTGCAATACAAAGTCAATTCTGTTAAAGCGGTTAACTAATCGCCTACACTCTACGGGAATACCAACAAGTCATTAAAAGTATGGTCACCTGCTCCCACCTTCATACCTGAAGCTACATCCAACAAATTCGCTTGCCCACTTGATGTTGTTGTACGTAGTTGACCCATTCTCGTTGTAAGGACTCGGACCTATATAGTTACCAAGTAGCTAATGCCGATACGATTCAAATGAATGTATTTTAGATCTAGCGTGATTTGGTCTGCGCATATACCGACCGAATCGATTCACAGGAAAAAAAATAAAACAGGCCATTTTTTTCAAAGTTTTTGATAGGAATCAGAAGTCAATTCAATTGAAAGGAGTGTAACGTGAGCCTTTCTTGAAGTTAGCGTCCAGAAACTAAGTCTTTTGTTCTACATTCTTCGGTTTCGGTTGAGACAGTAAAAAAAGGATATTCAAAATGGATTTGACCAGTAGTTTTTTGAAAATTCTGTTAATTGTTGTTAACTTATTTTTTGCGGTGAGATATTTATCTGTTAATAATAGTTGATAAGTAGATAGAGATAGTGTTTCAGTATTGTGTTTAATAGTTTAAGTAGTTTGGATACGGTCTTGGTTTCGTAATGAAATCAGAAAATGTCGTTCAATTGAGTGAAATGAGTGGATGATGTGATATGATGATCACTTAAATTGTAGGACGAAAAAATCCGTAGAAGTTTTGAACCCCAAGCCTGATTTTAACATGAATATGTTTCTTTTCCAGCTTAGTGTACATAGGATACGCTAAGTTCAGAAAGAAACATATTCATCTTAAAATCTGTAACTAAGCAAAACTATGTCTTAAACAAACTAAATTAATTATTATATGAATTCAATGTTCTTGAAATGTGCAAGTGCGAATTATACTTTTCAGTGGAATTTTTTGTGATACTTGGTTACATTCTGTACACCAACATATTCTGCGTCTGTAGCTCAGCTCGACAAAGCACCGAACGCCTTCCCGGCTTATACAAACAGAACTCTCACACTTTCGTGGTCGTCTTGCACATGGATACAGCAAAGATGCAAGAGCTGATGAGTGCTTTTGTCCGTACGAAACCCGTAAGAAATTAAATAGAGGTAATTTGAGAACAAAAAATATTTGTCCCGCTGAGTGGCTTGAACCTTTGAATGACCGTGTTTCGAGTAGCAAAAAATGCTCGGTACATTGCCGAGCTCAGCTACCGACACATACTAAGTTGATGTGCAGAATGAAACCAAGTGTCACAAAAAATTCTAAATTAATAGTGATTTTGACGTAATGTAGGAAACACTTTAATTAAGATTAAAGATTCGCTTGTAACGAAAATAGTATGGTCACGACTTTGCAGTGGAAAGCTAAAAAACAAGCAAGGGTTTGATTGCGCCTATGGCGGTGCGAAAATTTTTCGTAGCTTCACTAGAAGCGATGGATGAACGAACCTGTGTCCGAATGTAATATTTTTGTTGTCAACGATTGAGTGTGAGATTTTTTTCCACTGGGTTTGCCAGTTACACATGCATCCATATTTTTATAATATTTTAAAGATTCCAGTTCGTAGAAATTCTCTTTCTGACTCTCAAGAAAATGAAAAAGAAATGAGCTAATTTTCCGAAATGAATAAAAACTCCCTGAGGTGAGTAAATCAATATTATTCTCGTGACGGCGAGGACACGACAATTGGTCAATGAACTCCCCTCTGCAATGTCTATCCAGAGCACTAGTGGCTTTATTACCCACAAAGTGCCGAAATTAATTTACATAAAGCCTCGTGTAGGCCACATCGTCAAACCAACGGCATTCACGCCCATATATTATGTACATGTACCGCAGTGGGGTGTAAGGCAATGATTAAGGAATGTCACGTCGAGAACTACTTTTTGTGTCCACCCCACACAGCACAAGAAAATGTCGCACTTGTGAACGACAGACAGTCCGAAGCTTCATTCAAAAGATCTTAAAATTGGATAAGGACTTTCACCTTCTTTCGATTTCTTGCATACTTTGCCGGAATGAAAATAGATACTACAGTAAACTGGTCATAGGTCGTTTGCCCCTGCCACCATAATTGCAGACAGTGTACAGGTCGATTGGAGTGAAGTGAATGGACTGGTCACTATTTTGGTAGTAGAATTTTCAAAGAAGTTCGAAAATTCCAAAGCGGTTTTTGTCCTTTCAAAAATGTATGAGGGTCAATTGTGGTCAATTGACGAAAAAAAACATAGAATTTCGTCTGGTTTCTGTTGTCGTTTAACGCGTAAATTATAGATTTTAGTGCAATGTCCTGGACATGGATGTCCTTGCAAGTCGTTGAAGACATATAACTTAATACCTGTGAAGTTCATAGTTCCTAAAGGGATTTTTCTTAATCTCTTATATGTCCTCTCGGATATTTGGCCCATTTTGATTATGATTTCTGTAAGTCTAGATCAACCTTAATGGATCGGCTTACAGTTTCCTAAGCGCTCATAATTGCTTCTGGGAACACATTCTCAGACAATCTCTCCCATGTCACCACCCACGTGCAATGTACAAGTGTTGAGGATACCAGAAGCGCCCTAAGTGACCACAAAGGTCGGCATCAACATCAGGAGAAAACTTCTTCAAGAATTTAGCAGCGATTCGCGCTTGCTGTAGGTCTGTATCGGAAGAAGTGGGCAGGGTTAAACCCTCTTGTTTTCCTAACCATTATATTCAATAAAAACTCTCGTGCCTGGGTTAGACGGCAAACACAGGGGGAAGGGACAACAGACAAATAAATAAATAAATAAATAAATAAAAGGAAATAGAGGACATAACTGACATAAATGACATAAAGAACGTAAGAGGCATAGGTTAGGTGTAGGGGCTGCCATGCCATATCACGGCACACTTAGACCACCAATGGGTCCATTGTGGTACCACCAAAAAGTCACCTCCATTCAAACCTACATGTCAAACCAGCCTGTACTGACGATGTAACAATTCAGCCTAATAGCATTCACCACAGGAATAGATCATTCAGATCATAGAAGACCCGAGAGCCCAGAAATTTCTTTCTCCTGCCAGCTAAGACCGGACAATGACAGAGAAGGTGGAGAACGCTCTCTTCCTCATCCACATCTCCATAGCTGCTACAGAAGTCGTGATGAGGAATACGGAGCCTTCATGTGAGCTCCCCGATTAAATAATGCCCCGTGATAGCCCCTACTACCCTGCCAATGTACTTTCTAATCAGCGACAGCAGTGTGACCGAGTGGTCAGGGTTAAAAACTGGCCAAATTATCCTTGTGGTTTGACATGTGTTGCCGGTGAGCCAACTTATATTAGCCCTTTTCACAGCAGCGGTCTTTATTGCCACTTTACACATGGTAAATGGCATTTTGATGTCCTCGCGTATTTTGTCATCCACCCCAGTTGTACTCTCCCGAGCCAGCTTATCGCCTTTCCAGTTACCAGAAAAACCACTATTGCTCGGGATCCAACAGAGAAGCCACCCATCTCTTCGCGAGGGCTGTAGAGTAGTCCGTCTACCTGTGGAGATCCAAGTTCAGTATAATAGAGTGTCCCGCACTCAGCGCACGTCACTGTCCCGTCTCGCGATGGCGTAAGGCCGTGTTTGCCGCGAGTTGTTCGCCCAAAATATTCAACGAGAGCAAACCGAGTATCATATCAAGGCCGGCTGACGGAGTGGATCTAAAAGCCCTCGTTACGCCCAACGCAGCTAGCCTTTGTACCTTGCCCAGCAGACCACAGTGGGCCGCTACTCTGAGTGGTGTCCATCACACACTGATACCGTACCATAATGTAGGATGTACAACAGCTGTGTATATCCAATATACCGCTTTCGGCTGCAAGCCCCAGTTTTTACCAATAGCCCTCCGTTCTTGAATATTAAGCTTTCACGTTAGCTTCCTGTCGAAGATAAGACCGAGAAATTTAGCTTTAGCAGTCAAAACCAATTTAGTGCCCTCCAATGTAGGGGGTTCGATAGGAGGGATCGTGTGCCTTCTAGTGAAAAGCACAAGTTCCTTCTTATCTTGGTTAGCCTTAAGGCCGCACCGGTTTGTCCACTCCATTAGAATGGATATGGCATTCTGCACGTAAGAGACATGATAGATACATAAAAATATAAAGGAGATGACTTACATAAGACCCACCATATACCCAGCGATCGATCGGCCGATCCATCGCCCGATATCGATATCGGTCGATGGATCGGCCTGTCAATGCGCCTATCGCTGACGATTTGTTTGACAGACAGATATTTAGTGGCGATCCATCGGCCGATGGATCATAAAGGGATCAAAGTCGGCTTAAAGGCAACAACTCCTATGTGATAGTACTCATCGTAGTGCTACAATTTGCCCTAACCCCTAGTGGGGCATAGCGCGTCAAATATTCCCAAGTGGCTTAATTGACGTTTCCTTAAGGTCCTTCCATCGAACAATCAAATATCATAGAATGGTGGACATGAGAAGATTTTTTTCTATTAAGTTTGACGTGGTTCGATGCAAGCTCACGACAAATCGGCACACCATAGGGGAGGACAACACAAACACCCATGGCCACGACGCGACGTGAATGGCACTTGAACCCATAATTGATCGGTAGCATAAGACATTAGACTGACGCGTCAACGCACTGATCTACCGGCCGCCGCCTCAATCATTGTAGTATTGCGTGACATTACACTTTGCGTTTTTCTGCAGGAAGAGCAATCCCGCAAAAAAACGCATTGTCGTCCAAGAAGAGAACCCTATAATTACACATTGCGTTTTTCTGCGGGAGAAGCTTGTGACAGAAATAAATATTTCCCAGTGAGGATATTGATGGTTTTGTTTTTGTGGCAATATAGTAGGTAAAAGTCGGGAGGCCGATACAATTCCAGTCAGTCCTCAATGGATGCACTGCATGAATTTTCTCACTGGGTGCATGAATTTCTAATTTGTCGTTGTACCAAAAAACGGAAGGTGTAATGCTTTTCATATCCCACCGTGTGTTCATTTTCTCACTGCGTTTTTTTGCGGGAGAAGTCTTCCCGCTGTCGTTGGACTTGCTGCTGCAAAACGATTCCTGCAAACTGCAGCATTGTCGTTACGCATAAGTGTAATGCGTTCCATTTAAATGTACACGTTCCTCTTCTTGGACGACAATGCGTTTTTTTGCGGGATTGCTCTTCTTGCAGAAAAACGCAAAGTGTAATGTCACGCTTAAAACACAAGAAATTTCCGTCGTCGATATTTTCCTTGCCTATAGTTACACTAGAAGAACAACTCGTTTGTTGACTTTTCCTAAAAGCAGGTACTAACCTTTTCGTGCGAAAATGTTGCACTTATCTCTCCCACGAAAAAGTGACATTGGAAACATCATCTGTGTACGGAATTTTCGTGCGAAGTACTGAGTACCGCGAAAAGCGAAAATGTTTGTGCGAACCGGATTTTTGACAGTTTTTGTATGAGATTTCGAACGAAAAACGGAGGTTAGTACCTTCCTTTAAGCTAAGTACTAAGATCAGTTTTTCGTGCGAAATATCATACAAAAACTGTAAAAAGTTGTATTCGCACAAAAAAATTTCGCTCTCTCAGTATTAACATATTTTATTCGAACAAAAAAGTCTTCACATCATTATGAGCAATTTTCACGCGAAAACAATTACTTTGCACTTTGGCTTGAAAACCAGTCTTTTGAGAAGAAGGGAAGTTCACGTGTCGTGCAGAGCACCGCGGTAATGTGGGAGTGATATTTTTGACATTTTCGCACGAAGAAGTTAGTTCCAGCCTTAACACTCGCATACATCCCATCTCAATACCACGTCGTTACATATGGGAGTACCCGGGTACTCACATAGACTTTGTATGGAAATTTCGTAGAATTTGGTGTTGAAAAGAGGCAAATCAAGCGAATTTGGAATGAAAATAGGCATGAAACCGTTCACGCGAAGCCTGAAGGGTTTTATACCTGTTATCATACTGTCAATACCTGTTATCTTAGCCTCATTTTGATCTGCGGTGCATTTACCACTGTGAAATTAGTAGTAAAATTTGTTCGAGTTTTACTGTTCCTATGAGAGGCATATGAAATAGTGGGCCGATTTCAAACAAATTTTAGAATATGGTTTGGTGGTAAATATAATTGAATTGTGTGCAATTTCGTAAAGATATGTTCAGAAAGAAAAAAGTTTTTCAAACAAAAACTTGTTTTTGGAACGTCCGTTCCTATGACAGCTATACGATAGAGAAGTCCAATTTGAACAGAATTCGAGAACGTGATTTAGCGGCAAAAATTATTGAATAATATGAAATTTCAAAATGATAGCTTTACAAATAAAAAAAATTTTCTAGCAAAGACTGACTTTTGGACCGGTCGTTCCTATGGTAGCTATATGACGTAGTGATCCGATTCCGTTGGTTCCGACATATATACTGCGTGCATATATGTATACTGTGTGCATATATACATACTGCGTGCATATATATATATATGTACTGCCTGCATATATATGTATATACAATACTTCTTGCAAAATTTCAGCTGGGTAGCTTGAAAACTGAGAGACTAGTTTGCATAGAACCAGGCGTTTTTCAGGAACCAATTCCTCGTCCGAACTACCGAGGAAGTCGCCAGAATCGGCGGAATCGACAAGACTTCCTATGTAATCGTGGTGTTCTTCGTCCGCCATACGTTGCCAACGAGCATGGCTAATATCATCCATTTCCAATTCTTTACAGTCTTACACTCTCAATGATCAAATCGAATTTGAATGGAAACCCTCGAATTAAAAAAATTTATGCGACAGGATTTTACCTAATCCTGACACAGGATACGTAAGAGTCATAAACCAATTATTATTATTATTATTATTATATTGTTTGAAGTATACCCTTTTTTATTGCAACTGCTAAATTTATAAATGAATAATTTTTCTGGGTAAAACCCCATATAATATGAATGTGAGTACCCGGGTACTCATAAATGTATCCGAGGGGTAACCAACAAAAAGTGAAAAAATAATGTATAAACAAAAATGGAAAATTGCTTGTGGATATTTTTTTCTAGGTAAAACATAATAGCGATAGCTCATTAGGAAGATGGGGACAATAAAAATTACAATAAGTGAAAAAACTAGCTTTTTATAGCTCCTGAGTACCCGGGTACTCAAATATGTATGCGAGTGTTAAGACAGGATTTTTTTTTAGTTAGCAAA
Organism: Chloromyia formosa; assembly: GCA_964017055.1. Lineage (NCBI taxonomy): Eukaryota > Metazoa > Arthropoda > Insecta > Diptera > Stratiomyidae > Chloromyia > Chloromyia formosa. Next base: position 64,031,611 of record OZ024818.1, read on the forward strand.
TGCGCATTTCTGACACCAGTTGTGTCCTTCTTCAGTATAATTCAATTATGATATTTTTCTCAATACGATGACTTACACTTATATACACTATCTTAACAGCCTTAATGGCTTTACCTTACGTTAGGTTAATTTCACAACTCTTACTCTTACCATTTAATTACATTCATAATATTTTGAACAACAAATAAAAAATGGAAAACTCAAGCGAAAACAATAAACCACAGGTAGATTGATAATGAAAAAAAAAACCCTTTCACTTCCTGGGTGTTTCCACCGCCAGCAGCCCCGATTGTAGATTTCCGAAGTCATGGTTCAGCCTTTGGTTTTACGGTTTCCTTAGGATGGCCAGGCTTTCTAGTGCATCCAGGTTCTATTTGTCTGTACCCTCTTTGATGATTTCCACGTCGTTCCATGTTATCTTGTGTCCCTCTCCTTCTATGTGTCTCGTTACCATTGATTTTGGTGACACGGGGTCCTCGTTATTTTTATACCCTAGACTTATTGTAGAGGGTATATTGTTTTTGTCACGACGGAAATATGTAACACCTTAAAGGAGGCTCCGGAGGTATAGCAATGTATATATATAAATGATCAGGGTCACCTCCTGATTCGATTTAGCCATGTCTGTCTGTCTGTCTGTCCGTCTGTCTGTCAATCCGTCCGTGCGCACGATAACTTTCGATAGAATGAAGCTAGAGACTTGAAATTTTGGTCAAATGTTGGAAGTATAATCTACTTGGTTGGTATTGAAAATGCGCATGATCAGGCCAAGAGAACGCCTACCTCCCCTATACAGTAAAACTTCGTTATAACGCTCCCGCTTATAACGATTTCTCGGTTATAACGCTCTTTTTCCTTGGTCCCGGTCCCTAAGGTTCATTTTCTATAGAATTTTTGTTCGCTTTAACGCTCCAGTTTCCCGTTTATAACGCTCCGATGGGTGATTAAGAAAAATTTTTTTTTCTTTGTAAATCATAAACATCAAGTCAATTGTTTGTTTGGATTTCGAGAATATAGAGATTTGATGCATTTTTTGATTGGTTTGGATTCCGAGAATGTTTACATTCAGTCAATGTTTACATTCATTCGAAAAATTTTCTTCCAACAAACCTCTTCAATATGTTTCCTCGAATTCAGACTTTGTCTGCTTTGGTCTTTTGCCTTGATTGCTTTTCATTGTGTCAGTGTTTTATTTTCCACGGTGGTGTTAAACCGAAAAATGTCGCGAAAATCGTTTTCGGTGAAAGAAAAAGTTGAATTAATAAAAGCGTACCAAGAATCAACTTTAAATCAAAAAGACTTTGCCGCGTCAAAAAAAATAAGTGCTTCGACATTACGTACGATTTTGCAAAAACGTAAAGAGTTAGTTTCGGCCCACGAAGGAACCAGCCGCAAAAAACTACGGACTGGAAAATATGAAGAGCTGGAAACAATATTAAAAGATTGATTTATCCAAGCCAGGACCTCCAACATCCCGATAAGTGGCCCCATTTTGCAGGAGAAGGCTTTGCAAGTGGCTAGCTCTTTGGAAATTCCCAAGTTTACAGCTTCGACTGGGTGGCTTGACAAATTTAAAAACAGGCATTCCATCATTTACAGGCAAATTAGTGGCGAGTCAAGTTCTGTAAATCCGGAGATAGCGTCTGAATGGGAAAAACAAATTTCGGTCCTCACTTCCGGTTACAACCCATCAGACATTTATAACGCAGATGAATTTGGCTTATTTTTTTAATTGATGCCAGATAAATCGTTGGTACTAAAAAACGAAAAATGCCACGGAGGAAAGCTGAGTAAAGAGCGATTGACGGTCCTCGTTTGTGCCAATTCTACTGGAACGGATAAAAAAAACCGCTAGTGATTGGGAAGTACGCTAAGCCACGCTGCTTTAAAAATGTAAAAACTCTTCCGTGTGTTTATTGTTCTCAATCTCGAGCGTGGATGACAGGTGATAGATTTATAAAATGGCTTCATGAGTGGGACACCGAACTGAAGGAACGAAAAATTCTCCTACTTGTCGACAATTGTGCTGCACACCCAAAAGAAGTGGCCCTGAAAAACATAAAGCTTGAATTTTTACCGCCGAACACGACGAGTGAGCTTCAACCCCTCGACCAAGGGATCATAAAGGTCCTGAAGCAAGGCTATAGGAGAAGAATGGTACAACAATACCTATTAATGATGGAGAGGTCATCCACGACTTCTCCAAAAATTTCTGTTTTGGATGCTGTCCACTTTTTGTACGCTGCATGGATGGACATTAAAAAAGAAACAATAGTGAATTGTTTCAAGAAAGCGGGCATTGGAAATTCTTCTGGAGGCCAAGAAATCGAAGATGTGGTTTTTTTTTATTATTTTTGATTTCCATTTTTTGACATTTTTTAGGTGATCGACGAATCTTGGCAAGATCTTTGTGGAGAGAGATTAGCTGAGTTTCAAGGTTATGATGACTTCGACAGTGACCTTGTTATTAATGGCGTCTTGAGCCTGGAATCCATAATTGAAGATCGCAATGCAGCAAACGCGACAGAAAATGAAGAAGAGGAAGATACAGAATCACCTGTAATAATTGCCCTAAAAATTGTAGACGCTTTGGACGTTTTGAAGACCATACGTACATTTTTTAACTGCAATACGGAAGTGGAAGATGAAAGATTTAAATATATAAACAACCTGGAAAATTCCGTATTTAAAAAATCATTAAATTGCCTTAAGCAAAAAAAAATTGATGATTATTTCAATCCAAGTGGGTCTAAATAATTTGTGTGTACGTGTATCTATAAGTTTTATTTTATTTCTTTGTTTTTGGAAACTTCTATGTTTTAAAATAAATTTTGTGCATTTTTAAGCATTTATATGATTTCCCGGTAATAGCGTTTTCCCGGTTATAACGCTCTTTATTTTCGGGCCTTAGAAGAGCGCTATAACGAAGTTTTACTGTATATGTAAAATAATTAAATGTATCTATAACTCCCGATTCAATAAACATGAAAAGCCCTAGCTTTGGTAGATTGCTCGTGAGAATAATCTTCTACTCTCCTGGAAAAATAAAATCGATCAGTTGAAAACTAACGGTAATTTTCTTACAAAGAGCACCGTACTACCCTACTTTTCGGGCTTTTTGTCTATAACTCTTGAACCAATTGACGGGGACACTTGATTTTTGGCATGTAACCCTGGGGTAAAAAGCTGCTTGAGTTCTAGTAAGTTGGGCATAATTGGACCAAAGGAACGCCTACCTCCCCTATAAATTTAAAAAAATTAAATACTTTTTAATTACGATAACTTTCGATAGAATGACACTAGCGAGTTGAAAATTTGACAAAATGTTGTTAGTAAGATCTACTTGGTTTGTATTGAAAATGGGCAGGATCCGACCCAAGGAACCCCTACCTCTCCTATAATTGAAACTTCAAATAAGCGATAACTTTTGATAAAATGAAGCCAGCATCTTGAAATTTTGGTGAAATGTTTATAGTAGGATTCAGATGGCTGATATTGAAAATACGTAAAAACCGACAAACAAAACCACTACTTCCCCTACAAATGAAGCTTCAAATAAGCGATAACTTTCGATAGAATGAAGCTAAAGATTTGAAATTTTGGAACATTTCTGTTTCGGAAAAATTAGGAGAATTCTCTCTATTTGATTAGAGAGAACTTTCACAAAACCCAAAAAAAAATTCCGCTTTAGGACCTTCAAATCGCCCCGCGTGGGTTCTAGGTTCCTACCACCTAAAGCGGAAATGGATTACCTCTAGCGGAAATGCCGCAATGAAGGAATTTAAAGAATTCTCTCTAGATTGAATAGAGAGAATTCTCCTAATATTCGCGAAACAGGAATGTTCCGAAATTCTGCTTAAATGTTCAAAGCAGTAGTCCGGATGGCGCAACGGTTAGCACGTTCGCCTTCAACGCACTGGGCCCCGGTTCGATTCCGGGGATTTACGTGTCGGACTATGAGCCCACTCAGCTGTTAAATGAGTACCCATTATGGGGTAAATAACTGGGTTGAGCGTGTTGCTGATCACATACCTCTGCACAAAAACCGTCACGATCTAGAAAATGAGATGATGCTAACTCATCTCGAGGCCGTGGTTCAAATTGGACTGTTGCGCCAGTTATTTATTTTATTCAAAGCATGATCTAATTGGTTGGTGGCAATGATGGGCAAGATCTGACCCAAGGAACCTCCACCTCATCTACATATGAAACTTCAAATAAGCGATAACTTTCGATAAAATGAAGCTAAATACTTGAAATTTTGGTCAAATGTTTGTACTGGGATCTAGTTGGTTGTTATTAAAAATGCGCAAGATTCGACAAAAGAAACCTCTACCTGTAGGGGAGGTAGAGGAGTGAGACTTCAAATAAGCAATAACTTTCGATAGAATGAAGCTAGCGACTTGAAAAGCTCGACAAATATTTGTGGAATGGGTTAGCTAATTGATTTTGAGAATGGTCAACATCCTCCTGAATGAGTGCCAACCTTCTCTATAAACTGGTCCTATAGGAAACTCACTTTTAATTCCAAATGGTTGTTGCCAATTGGTACTTTTGGTATCACCACTAGGTCTGTACAAGTCTAGGGTATATACGCTTCGGTCTGGTTTAAACTAGTTTCCGTCTCCCTTATGTGCTCTCCCCATCGTATGGATACTAGCCGCTTCATTTGTCCCACGTACGTTTTGTCACATTCCGGACATGAGACCTTGTATACGCCGCTTAGTTCATGTATGTATCTGTTTCTTGTCCTTCGTGGACTCAAGTTTGTACTTGAGCTGTTGCATCCGGCTTGATGAGACCATTTCGATGTCTATATCCCGCATCACCCACTTCAATTTCCCAGATACCTTCGAATGTGTGACCCCTATCCTTGTCCTGGGTTCTTCCTTGTTGTTGTTATGTTGGGTTGTTAATCGTTGCTCTTCCAGCTTTCTGCTTTTCTTGCGGATGATATTTGATATCGCCTTTCGTTCGTATCTATTTTCAAGCCGCTGTCAAGGATGTACCTCCTTTCCCTTTCGAATCGCTCCGTGCTCAGTGGAACCGTGAAAAGTCGATGGATCATCGAGTAGAACGGGCCATCTTCTGAGAGTACGAATAATTGGAGCTCGATGGGATCGTTCTTTGTATGTGGGTTGGTTTTCTGAAGATGTGGAATTCGATGGAGCTCCTGTTCCTGATGATTTTCAAGTCCAGGAATGGCAGTTCTCCATGTTCCTTCATCTCCATCGTAAACTTGATGTTCTGGTGGACCGTTGGCGAGAATTCCAACTAACTGGTAACTGCAAAGATAATCCACCCACCGCTGTTTCCGGTGAAAACACATGGGTCTGCAGCTGTCGAACTCCGAAGTCCGAGTCCGAATTCTCCGAGTACCAACACTAGTTCCTTATTCCAGCACCTGGAGGCCTGTTTTAGAACGTAGAGACTTCGCTGGAGCTTACAGACTCTTCCTGTTTTGTCGTCGTATCCCTCCGGCTGGTACATGTAAATGTCCTCTTCGAGCTCTCCATGCAAAAAGGCAGTTTTAATATCAAACAGGTGCAGCTTGAGCTTCATTGATGCTGCAATGGATAAAATATAACGGATAGAATTAAATCTCACAACGGGGCTGGAGGTCTGGTTATAATCGATGCCTGCCTTCTGTGTGAAACCTCGTGCCCCAAACCGCGCCTTGTAGCGCATCATTGATTCGTCTAGATTTTTTTTTTTTTTGATTTTGTAGATCCACTTGATGTCCAGTACTGCATCTTTGAGCCTAGGAACGAGCTTCCAGGTCTGCTTCATCTAAAGCGCCTCAATTTATTCGTTCATGGCTCTTCTCCAGTCCTCGCTGCTCCTGCCAGTGATTGCTTCTTGGAAATTGCTCGGCTCCTCACTATTATTGACGGCTGAAGAACAAAAATATGTATCAGCATATCTTGCTGGCGACTTGATAGTGTCATGATTTCTGAGTCTCATGCTGGGGACCTGGGGTTGACCAGTTGATCGACTCTGGTTGCGTCTGTTGTCTTCGTTTCTTTTTGAATATTCGCTGCTGCGTCGCTGAAGTTGGCTTCTTCAGAACTAGATCCTCCCTGTTTCGTTGAATCAGCTGCCTCCACCTCCACATCTGGAGCCACGTGTCCTGAGAGGAATGCAGCTTTTCCAGGAACTATTTTAATGGCTTGAAAGTGGTTCTCTCTCTACCGTTTCGTCGTACAGTCCCCCAGTGAAAATAACGTCGCGGCGGGTTTTGACCAGGTTTACTTTCGGATACCAGACACGATAGCCCTTGGTGTCCTCGCCATAACCCACGAAAATGCCTTGCTCAGACGTTGGGTCCCATTTTCGTCGTTTTCACATTGGGAATTGCACATGTACCTTTTCTCCGAAAAGTCTGAGCCTGGTGCAGTGAAGTTGCCCGAGAATGCTGCTTGTTTCAGTGAGATTTAAGGTGTAGACAACAGTATTTACAGCTTCCACCCTCAATCTGAGCGGAAGTTCAGCAGCATAAAGCATGGTACGAGCAGCTTCAACGACAGTCCTATTTTCTCTCTCTGCTGCACCACTTTGTTCAGGAGTATATGGCACTGTTTTGTTTACACTTTTAAAGTTCTTTGAAAATATCTTTTATAAAAGATATTTCACACATGAAATCATTGCTCTCCTTCTGATATTTGATGTGATGTTTATCTAGAACGCACTTTACTTGGCGTACATTTTGATGACCAAGACGATCGTGCCAAGTTCGAATTGTGTCACTGGTTTGCCCGCGCGCTGTTAAGATTCGGGAGCTTCAAAAACATTTTCAAAAGGCGTTCTTCTTTGGCTCCCACTGGAACGATGCACCCCTTTCATAAAAGGGGTGCATCGTTCCAGCAGCTGACGTTTCTGGACTGAAAACTGGTATCCTTGTCCATGGTAGCGCCCAAGGAGAAAATGTTGTACTTGAGCTGGAGAACAAAAAGAACATCTTTGAGGTACTTTTCAACCCATGCTTGCCCATTATAAGTGTTGATGTCTCCCTTTCCCAAAACTGGAATTAGCGTTCCGTTCCCAATGCGGACTTGGCGAGGTTGTTCTTCCTTTCGGAAGTTTTTGAACCACGTGCGCTGATTCGACATGTGATCGCTCGCTTCGGAATCAAGATACCATCTTGGGTGTGTGTTGCTATTGCGCCCACCTGTGACCGACTACTTGCCAACAAGTGCGTCAGCGATGAGGGCGTCACCTCCAGTATTAGATTGTTACCTCGTCAAGTCCTGGCGTCGCCCGATGCGACACCCTCGTGCCCAGTGCTCAGGTTTCCCGCATGCGTTGCAATTTCTCGGTCTCCAGATCTTTTTTAGTTTTTTCCTGTTGTAGTGAGAGCACTACTTTCGGCAGAGTACTATGTTCCCAATCGCGTTTCTTCTATGAAAAGTCTGGAAATCAAGTTGGCGAGCGTCCCATAAAGTGAAGTCCCAAGTGCTGACAAAACGCTTGAATTCGTCGGGTAATGTCAAAAGGATCTTCGTAATGATCATGGACTCCGACGGTCCTTAGACGATAGGCGATGTTCTCAATTTTAGCAATATGCACCTTGATCGTGTCAGTTTCTGACCTGTGCTCATAAAGCAACTCATGCCACATCGTTTTTGATGTCTCGCAATTCACCATGTGTATCAACGCTTGCTCCTCCATCGATGTGACTATCGTTTTCTGCGCTGAGTTGTCCAGATTTAACCATTCTGCAATTTGTTGGTCTCAGGCGTGAGGTTGTGCATGTTCTTCTTCAAGCGGTTCGGGTCTTGGGCATGTGCCCGAAACGGTGTTCCAAGCTCTGTTGGCTTTCAGGATTACCTGGACTTGAAATGCCCAGGTAGACCAATTTTTGGCACCTCGCAAATTTGAGATGCGAATCGTCTCGTGCTCAATCATCTTCAAGATCGTATCTTAATTATTGTACTCGAGGTGAAGCTTGAAAATAATGCTTCCTTAACGTGCTACGTGCTTTTTCTTTTTCTGATAAGTCCAGATAAAAACGAATTACCGTTCAACACTCCTGGGCGGCCCATAACCTGTTGAGATTTTAATAAAAAAAGTGTTGTTTTCACACTGGATTCGTATCAAGACGACCCGTTCGTCGGGCGAGATTGGACTCACGGTCTTCATTGTGTCGATTAGGTCGTCCCTGTTCTTAAGAGATCTGCACGAGCTGGACCAACCTTAATCGTTGAACCTGTCGAGGAGCCATTTGGCGATGTTTTCTGTGGGGGAATTGGTGGCTACAACGATTTCCCGAAATTCGCTCTCAGGCTTCTAGACTTTGGGTAGCCCCTTTATTCTTAGGAGAGCGGGGTTGGGCATTCTGAGCATCGAGAGGTGTTCTATGATGGAACGACAATCCTTTAAAACTTTCTCAACCCTCTTGATGAATTCACTCCAGTGTCTCTAACACTGTCGCTTCGTAGTTCTCTTTCTCCACGATCACGACCGCATTGCCCTTGTCAGCTCTTAGATAGACAAGTAACTCCTTGACTATTCTTGATTGTGTTTTTGCTATTTCCGATGGTTGCGGATTTAAACGACAGTCCCTACACTCTTCCGAAATACGTATTTACTAATAAAAAAGGATCGCGTCTTAGGGAAAGTCAACAAACGAGTTTTTCTTCTAGCGTAGTAAGTACTATAGTTTAAAACTATTTTTCTTTAGAGTAGGGTTTCGGATTAGAGCAAAATATATCAAAGAAATATATAGCCGTTGAGTGGAATATGCATTTCGATGACTCTGTATTCATTTTCAGCTGACTGGTCTTGTTCTGATCATAGTAGCCAGTCTCGTAATCAGCGATACAAAATACTTCAGCGATCTACATAACGATGAAGTTCGAACGGGAGCAATCATCATAATCGTCCTCGGAGTGATAATAATGGCAGTGGCCGTTTTTGGTCTGTACAGTGTGCTCAAGAAATCACCACGTCTTCTGAAAATTGTAAGTATGGACACCTAAAACCAATGTTGGATTAACAAAAAAACGCACGCTCCACCCATCTCAGTATGGCGGGCTAGTTTTACTGATCTTTATAGCCGAAATTGCTCTTGTGATCTGCTTCTTCGCCTACAAACCGATAATCATCAAGAAACTCTCCGATCATATGCATCGTATTATCAATGGCAGCGATGAGAATGATTTGAAAACAATTGATGCCATACAGCGAGATTACAAGTGTTGTGGTGTGGAATCGCCTGCCGATTGGATTGACCAGTCGCCGACACAGGCGTTGCGTAACACGTGTTGCGTTCCGGAGCATATAGATGCCGTGACGAATGACTGCAAGGATGCCCAGCCGTTGTTCAAGGATAAATACTATCAGGTAATGGGCGTATCCTTTCGAAGCTATGCTGTTCTTATTAATCGGGACATTGCCCTTTTCTCTTTCAGGTCGGCTGTCTTACCAAGCTCACCGACTTTCTGACAATGAATGCCGATTTGCTCACATACGTTTTACTGGCATTTGCAATACTGCAATTGATTTTCATCATTGCCGCATTCTTTCTGGCTAACTACTATGAGAAAAAATCGTCCAAATAATAAGACTCTTTGCTCTTATTTCACACATCTTGTTAATATCAATTTCGTCACATTAGAGCAAAGTTTAGTTGGTAGTTGAAATTATCCTTTTCCTATGTTTGTTATGGCTCAATTTTATACGTATATATATATTTAACTGTAAAAACCACTTGTTGTATATTTCAGTTTAGCGAAAGAAAAAAATGTCCGCACAAGAAAAATCTAATAAATTTCAAAATAAATTAGTAGAAGTCACGGCATTTGCTTTTGTTTTATTCTGAATGTGGGTGGAGTGGAACAAAGGACATTTTTATGAATAAACGTTCCGCAATCACTTCATCGGCATGCTATGTATACAGTCCTCTGTTCTATACGTTTTAACACATAATTAAACTATGTAATTTTTTCTCTTTAATTGTAATCATTTCATGACCACACACAAGTTGAGGGGGCCGCTAGCTCAGAACGTTGAAACATCAGTTCCATTGTTTCTTCCTACCAGTTCGTGGGTTCGAGTCCCGCCGTGGACATACTTTAGTTGTATTATCTTCTCCCTGCGGTGTCGGCCGTAAGGTGGCTATTACACTTTAAAAGTTCTTTTAAAAATATCTTTTATGAACGATATTTTAAAAGAACTTTTATGAATGGTGTTAGCCACCTAAGGAAGAAGGTGCGGCAGATTGTAAGAAAAGTACTTGAAACAAGCAGCGTTCATGTCGCAAATCTTTTCTTAGACAGCTATTAAACTATAAAAGTTATTTTAAAATATCTTTTTTTCCACAGGATATTTGTAACTTATTTGCTTTCCAGGATAGCTTCTGGACACCTAAAATCCCGAGCTCATCAACTCCTCCCGATATCACCCCGACATCCTTTATTGACGGAATGGTTCTCACACAGGATGAAATCGTTAGGGCTATTCAAGAGCTAAGCGTCAACAAAGGGCCCGGCCCGGACTTAATCGCTCCTTATTTTGTGAAGCAGTGTGTGGACCAATTGTTAATTCCTCTGCACATGATTTTCAATAAATCGCTCCAATGAGGTGTCTCTCCGTCTTTTTGGAAATACTAACATCTCACATCTATCTACAAGAGCGGTGATAAGCGATCAGTCGATAAATATCGACGCAACGCTATTCTGTCAGTAGTCCCCAAACTATTTGAGAAATTGGTTTGTGATAAACTCACTCCTTTCATCGATACACTTCTCAATGAACAACAACATGGATTCCAAAAAGGCAAATCGACTACCACCAATCTATAATTCTAGCTTCTGACGTCCTCTGTGAAATGGAAAAGGGAGATCAAGTTGATGCGGTCTATACAGAATTAAGTAAGGCTTTTGACAGGGTCGATCATCAAATTTTGATAGTTAAATTATGCAACTTTGGTGTAACTGGGTCACTTCCCAATTGGCTCCGGTCCTATCTTCTTGACAGAGGTTGGAAATAGTTACTAAAATAATTAAATAATAAAAATTTATTAGAAGAAAGCGTAATAATTATATAATTTTTAGAAACCCATTTCGAGCAAAAATAATAATTATATAATTATTAAAAATGGAAAACAACAAGAAAAATTAATAAAAAATTATTATTTTTTCGAAAATAATTATTATTTCGATAATAATTATTTTTTGGAATAATAATTATTGCCTCTTATGTACCTAGGGGGCAAAAACTTCTCTTCCATAGTCCCCCGCGTGGGCGCTTCCTGGAACGGCAGTGGTCACTGACCATTGCCAACCAACGTCAAGCCGCCAGTGATGGCGGTGCGATGATTTGGTTGAGTTAAACCTTCCCCCCGTGGTGTGGGGTGTAAAAATAATACCATGGCCTTTCCCTTTGAGGGCCTGTCGTTAACACCGACAATCACAGGACAGGATGTGTATGCCAGCAGCTTGCACTATCCGAAATCTTTATATGCTAACGAAACGTCAACTATGCCTCGGATAAGGACTGACTCAACGGTTACGACTTTTGGCTATCGTACAATGATAAAGATTGGATTCTGGAATGTGCGTACTCTCCTGGACAATGGATCAGAAGGTCCCCAGAACGCACGATTTCTTCAATTAGAGAGTGAATTTCCGAGGTAGAAATTAAATATCTTAGGAGTTAGTGAGATAAGATGGTGGAACAGCGGAGAATTTATCTCTCCAACGGGCAGCACTGTAATGTTGTACTCCGGTAAAGCTACCGGTAGTCATCGTGAGTCAGGTGTGGGGCTCCTTTTAACCAGCGCCGCGCGAAACTGTCTCTTAGCCTGGGAGCCGGTCTCTGACAGAATCTTGACCGCCAGGTTCTGGACCAAAATGAGGAACATCTCAATAATACAATGTTATGCCCCTACTGAACCCGACAATGTTTTGGCAAAAGACTCCTTCTACGAAGAACTAAACGCTGTTCAGAGCAGAACACCTAAAGGTGACATTATAATTGTTATGGGTGATTTGAATGCGAAAGTTGGCGCTGATAACTATGGGCTCAGACATGTGATGGGAAGACACGGTCTTGGTGATCGTAATGACAACGGTGAAAGATTTGTAGAGTTCTGCAACTTTCACAGTCTCTTCATCGGTGGTAATATGTTTGAGCATAATGACCACCACAAAATCAGCTGGTCCTTTGTTGATCGGCGCAGAACACAAATCAGATCGACCATTTTGCCATTAGTAAAAGATTCAAGAGTTGCCTTCTGGACGTGCGAAACAAGAAGGGTGCCGATATTGAGATGGGAAGAGACCATTATCTTATGATCGCTAATGTTCGATTGCGTATTGCAGCCGTGCGCCGCTCCAGCGACGAAAGATCCAGGCGCCTCAAATTCAACACCGCTCGATAAAAAAAATCCAGCTGTCTTACAACAATATAATGACCATCTTGCGCAAAAAGCAGCTGAGATAACTAGTCACCCAGATAGTGACATAAACGAAAATTGGGATGCCATAAAAAATGCGTACATTGATAGCGCAGACACCATCCTTGGCACAAACCCGGATTGCCGGAATAAGCCCTGGATGTCCGACGCTTCATGGCAGCGGATTGTTGAAAGAAGGAAGCTGAAAGTTCGTTTGGCTGCAGCATCAGACGACAATCGAAGCAGCATCGAACTCCTTTACCGTCAGAAAGCTCGAGAAGTTCAGCGTAGTGTGCGACGCGATAAAAGAGTTTATGCGAATTCTCTTTTAGCCTCAGCAGAAGAAGCTGCAAGAAGTAACAACTTACACGCCGTATACGGTGTCATCAAGGAGTTTACAGGTGGTCGTAACTCCTGCCAACATCCGGTAAAGGATAGTGATGGAAAGATACTTATCTTGGAAGAAGATCAAATGAGGCGGTGGAAAGAACACTTAACCGCGGTCTTGAACCGTGTAACCTCTGGTGAAGTTCCCCCTTATATAGATAATTTAGCTAACCGTATACGGTCCACTGCCCCGACTAAAGAGGAAATAGTCACTGCAATTATTGCACTGAAACGAGGAAAGGCCGCCGGACTCGACGGTGTCCATGCCGAACTTTATTAAGCAGCGCCCAGTGTAACTGCCGATTTGCTGCACCCACTTGTTGATAAAGCGTGGAATACAGAGACCTTTCCCACTGAGTGGAAGGAAGGTTTGATCATCAAACTTCCAAAGAAGGGCAGCCTCACAGACTGTAATAATTGGAGAGGCATTTGTGTGCTTCCTGCCGTTGCCAAGATAATAGCTAAAATCGTCCTGGAAAGACTAAAGGCCCACTTAGAAAGCACAATTGATGAAGAGCAGGCTGGCTTTCGATCCGGATTCTCCTGGGTCCATCACATTAACATCTTGCGAATCATCATCGAGCAATACGCTGAATACGATTCTCCACTTCACTTGCTTTTCATCGATTTCGAAAAGGCTTTCGATAGTGTGAACCGGGATTCTATATGGGCGGCCTTGCGCAGGAGAGGCATCCCTGAGAAGCTTGTGGCTATTATTAAGGCAACCTATGACGGCGCGAAATGTCGCGGTTTGCATAAAGGTATGGTGTCGGGGGACTTTGAGATTCGCAGTGGAGTTCGGCAGGGGTGCATCCTCTCACCGATCCAATTCCTCATAGTGATCGGCGACGTGTTGCATGCAGCCCTATCCGGACTCGACAGAGGAATTCAATGGACTTTGACATCTTATCTACAACATCTTGACTACGCTGACGACATATGCCTACTCTCCCACAAAATCATGGATCTGTCCGCAATGGCGTTAGATCTCGAGAGGCATCGCTCGTCGTATCAACCAGGCTAAACGCGCATACGGCATGCTGTCCAAAATCTGGCAGAGCAGTTATCTCAACATCAAGACCAAGCTGGGCCTGTTTCGCTCCCTGGTACTGTTAGTGGTTTTGTACATGGAAAGTTTCTGTAGGAGTTACCAGAAAGCTGCAAGTTTTCGTCAACTCATGTTTTCGTCGAATTTTAAGAATTTTCTGGCCCGAAACAATATCAAATGAAGAGCTAAGTCGGCGTACGGGTCAGATGCCAATCGACGAATTGATAGGCAGGCGAAAATGGTAATGGATAGGTCACACATTGAGTGATGAGTGATAACTGCATGCCATGAAATGGAACCCCATTTCCAACCAATGCCGACCAAGAGGGGGTTCTCGAATCACATGGCGTCGATCTGTGGCAAAGGAGTGTCAGGCACTGGGTAAGTCTTTTGGGGAGTTGCGCCCCATTGCCCAGAACAGAGTACGATGGCGCGCAGGAGTAGTTGACGCGCTATGCCCCGCTACGGGTTAAGGCGAAGTTTCATTTTCATCACACATACATACTTTTGCATCGACTCGCCGGTCGTCTTATCGCATTCGCGTGCACGTGTAAATTTCTTTCAGATTTTTGTGCGCTACGCTCACAGTATTATTTTCTTGTTTATTGATCGTAGTGTGCGTGGAAAAATTTAATAGCCGCCATGCATTATGCGATCCGCTGCCGATCGATCGGCCTATGGATCGCTACAAAATATTAGCTGATCAAAATTATATGGAACTGTCGAAAAAATCGTCAACGATAGGCGCATACACAGGCCGATACATCGGCCGATATCGATATCGGGCGACGGATCGGCCGATCGATTGCTGTGTGTATGATCTGTCATAGACGATGGAATCCATCGTCAGATCGATCTGACGACGGATCGCTACAAAATATCTGACGATCGAAATTATATGGAACTGTCAAAAAAATCGTCAACGATAGTCACATACACTGTGCGAGCGATCTGACGATCACAATATCGTCAGATCGATCTGACGACGGATTGCATCGTATATGGGGGCTATATGGTGGGTGTGATGTGCAGTAACAAAGGTTGCCACCTAACGAAGCTAAATAGAAGACCGGTCAATTGTAATGAACGAACTCTGATGTACGTCTGACATTTCGGCATTTGTCAGACTGGATGATTCCACAATTGCATTTATTTCGTCATAATTCGAAATATTTAGTGTATTTCGAATTGTTTCGAGATAAATGCGCTTGTTCTGTTGTCAAATTCCAAAATGTCAGATGTGTGTCAGATATGAACCGGCAGGGCGCCGAAATAATGCATGCGAAATTGTGCATGCACTATTTCGATATGCACTATTTCGGAGGGGCTTGTGTCAAAACGGAACGCGTGCTCGGGTTTTGTTTTGACACAGAGGGAGATGTTGACGGCGTTTTTGGCGGGAACAGGGATTCGGAGGTTGGTGTAGTGGAGGATGGTAATGTTGTGGCGATTTCGGTGAGGACGTCAATTTCTTTCGCAAAAAAAAAACCCTTCAACATTCGTCCGGGAATTGAAAAATCGCTTTTAAACGACCTCGCGCGATATGCGGATAAGTTTCGTGACGCGACCGGGAATTGGTACGTGTGAAGAGTGTGGAGACGAACGCGCTGTGTGAACGTCCGTATTCGGGGGAAATTTTGCTCTGCTTTTTCGCTTTTGAGAAAGTGCCGTGGTTACACATTTTCGTGCACCGTCAAAATTAAAACAATTCAAGGGGCCGTCCGCGCACCGTTCATAAACGTTTTAACCGAATCCGTGAGGGTGAAGAATTTGCATTCGGCGGAGTTCAAGTGGCCAGCGAACGAAAGTGGCGGCGAAATCGGGGAATTTGCAAAGGACTACCATCTCCGTGACGGCAGGAGTCGATGAAGAAGAAGAATTATTTTGTCGTTTTGTGAGGTTAGCCGGTCAACAGCGTTGCGAGTGCGTGAGGCAAGGGTGTGTGTGTGTGTGTGTGGGGGTGTATGTGTGTGGGGGTGCATGCGTGAGGTGAGGGGGTGCTTCCCAGCTCAACGGCGGCGCTGATCGAGTCAGCTCACGGACAGAAGGTGAGTTAAATTTTGTTTTGTGCCGTGTATTGACTTTATTTTCATTTTTCATATTTAAAATGAGAAGTTAAATTATTACCGTGTGTCCCCAAAGCTCCTAATGTAGAGCTTCTCCCCTCTCTCTTTTCGGTTTAGTTTAGTTAGGGGTCTAGGAATTCGAGGCGCGACCTAGACATGGTTGGGAGGGACGCGAGCGCCAGAGCCGCAACATCTTGGCTCTCCGCGGTTCGCGGAAGTTCCAGAGGTGATGATCGACATCCCTCTCGGTGTTGTTGCTATTGTGATTTTCTGCTGTGACACTTCGTCCAGCATGTTATTATCTTTTTTTTCGATATTTTTCTCGGTCCAAGTGTCGTGTTGTCTCGGGCAGACGCGTGACATTTAAAGTGTCAACGGGTAGGGCCTGAGTTGGTCGTGTACCCACCCCATCACTCCCGTCACTGAGCAAGCCAGCCAGCACGCGTCATTTGACCAATTTAGGTAGGAAGTTTTGACATTTTGATGTTTGACAGGCCTTCACGGCAGCGTCAATTACTTCCGCTCCTGCAACGGTTACATTTTTGGCGCCCAACGTGGGGCCCGAATTTCGACAAAGACTAAGTGGTGGGACACTTAGTAAAAGCCACTCAAATTCCATCTTGAGTTTCGAAGCCCCACTGCCAAGTCCTTGAATTTTGGAGTACTTTGGGACTTCACATTTTAGCTTAACGCTGCACCGGCCCCAAGGACCTCGGCATACCTTATCCTATCCCTTAACCCATCCTAGTTAACGTAGTTTTTATTAGAGTCACTTAACGTAGTTTTGGAACCTAACCTGTTAACGTAGCTTTTCCTATCCTCTGACAGGCGATGCATACGTTGTGTAGTTTTTATCGGATGCTTTTGCATCGTGGCGAATATTTTTCAGCTGCTCATTGAACTTCGGCGACAGTAGTTTACTACTTAGTCGAGCGTGGGCACCCGAAAAATTTATTGTCACCTTTTTGTGTATGCATCGACCTCTAAATTTTAGAATTACAAGTTTTGATCCGGAAAATTGTTTCTTGTTCCGCGTGATTCTTTTCGGGTATCGGCGAACTCAAGTGAATTACGTTGTCTGGTGTATATGCCATTTTTGCGGCCTTGCGTTCGTGGATGTTCGACAGGTTTCACGGCTGCCAAGGGCATTTGCTGGATCAAATCTATCAGATCTTTGCTTGGTCCTATTTTAATCAGCCGAGAGGGTTCATCATCTCTGGAACTTATATTTTTTTTTTTTTGCTTTTGATTTCGTTAGATGATGATGATCATTTTGTAAAGAGAGGTGGGAAGATCGCATGAGGAGCAGGGGACAATTTGAATTAAATATTTTTTTTGCTTATATTGCCGCTCATATTATTTGTATTATTTTTCTTAATTATTGCCGTTTCGCATTTTTCTTTCTCGATTTTCGGTAACGTTTTTTTTTGCTATATTTTGATTTCGGTTTTCGAATTGTTGAATTATAATTATTAATATTGAATTATTGAATTTTTGACAATGCCGGTGGAAAACTCCCCGCCGACAACGCGAGGTCGCGGCGCGAAGCCTAAGGAAGGGGCTCAAACACGGCGTCAAGCTCTCCTTGATGTAACACCTACGCCAATCAACACGCCACAGGACGAACACGGTCCAGGAGGTGGAGTGCCACAGTTGAGAGCTCATACTCCACGGCCTCAACAACTGTCCTTTCAGGCTGGGGTATCACCCTTTCGAAGTCAGACACCAAGACGCGAGCAAATGAACCCCAACGTTCATAAGGGGATGCCGCAATTTGGTGGTCAGACTCCCAGACCACAACATCTTAACCCCAACTTCCAACCGGGGTTGTCCCAATTTGGTGGTCAGATTCCACGACACCAACTCGCAGACCCATATAATCAGGCTGGGGAGTCGCAGTTTGTTGGTGCTCAACCACCATTAAATCTAGACAGCCAGCCATCTCAAATGTGGCAGGCCCAAAAAACTACGTCACAACGGGGTGCAGGGGGCTTTCACTTTCCCCTTAGAGAGTCGGCCGTTCAGCCTCTTGCGGATTTTCATCGGGTTCTAGCAGACTCCTTGAAAACATACGTGGACCAGCTCTTCCAGGCACGTTTGCCACCACTCGTACCAGAGCCTTCCTTGAGTGTGAACCCACCTGTATCGGTTCCTACAGCTGCTTCTACAGTTCCTCGAAGTCAAATTGCCGTCAATCCACCGGGGAAGATCTTCAAGATCATTTCTGATTGGGGTCTTCGCTTTGATGGTGAGGCAGTGGACGAGTTCATCCGTCAGGTTGAGCTGTTCACTGACCGAACTCTGGGTGGAGATTATGATGGCTTGTGTTTAGGAGCACACCTTCTTTTTGAAAAGAGTGCGGTTATGTGGTTTCGTCGATTTGTGGCCAGATGTGAGAATCGGTACACGTGGGACACATTGAAGGGAGCGCTCAAAGAGCGGTACGGTAATCGCTATGACGATGGAATGCTCATTGAGAAGATGAGAGGTCGTTTACAAAAATCTGGAGAAAGTTTCGATGACTTCGAGGAATGCATTCTCCAGATTAACGATCGTATGACCTTCAAACTCTCCGAGGTTGAGCTGACTCGCATCATACAGGGGAATCTTCGTCCATATATTGTACGACGTCTCTGTCTAGCTGACATTGGCTCTTTAAGCGAGCTTCGCCTTTGTGTGCGAAAAATACAGAGCGTAGAAGAGCGTTTGGAACGGATTCATCCTTCGCGCGATGTGGGTCATACTTATCACCGGAGAGTGGAGGAGCTGGAAGCCGATGAATATTCGGGAGAGGAGGAAAGACCGAATCCAATGGTGGAGGAGTTGAAGTCTCCTTCAGCCTGTTGGAACTGTGGTAAAACAGGCCACACATACGCCAACTGCTCGGGAGAACGTAGAGTGTTCTGCTTCGGTTGCGGAGCGCCCGGCATCTTGAAACCAAATTGCTCGCGGTGTTTAAAAAACTTAAATCGACCCCGATCTCAGTACCAACAGAGATCGTCCCAGGAGGTTCAGTGCAATCTGCCTCCCAGCGATGCAAAAAACTAATTTCTGATATTGAAGATGCCGGACGCTCTCATGCGGAGCAGAACAACCTCGTTCTCTCCAAGCAGTCCGGTATTTTATTACCTGCTATGTCTACTAATTTACCTGATTTGTCTAACAATACGACTTATACTGACGCTACGACCCAAACCCCTGACTTGTGGATTCAACCTCGCAAGTCTGAGACCTGCGACCCGGCAGGTCCATTGATTACTCAGTCTAGCGCAGTAACTACTGTGAATTCTGCACCTAACGCTCATATGGTACCATCCGATTTTGGAACGTTACCTCCAGTTCATCATAGTCTTAGACCGCTGCATGAGCGTGTGGCAGAATATCAGAATGCCCGGCGTCGAATTTTCCATGCTGACGAAATCCGACCTAGTCGCCCAAAACATTCAACGTTACGTCGACGTCAATTCTGGCGTAAGGTTTTGGCCAATCGACGACTGGTCTGTTCTGGTATTCTGTCAGACCGTCCTCGTGATGATGTTAGGCCATACGCTGAGGTCCACTTGCTTGGTACCTCAGTGAGTGGTCTAGTTGATACGGGGGCGTCGTACAGCGTAATTGCCTCGGATTTCGCCAAGCAGTTTCTGGTGGATTCCAATCATCCTTGGCAGAGATTCCGTTGGGGGATGACAACAGCCGATGGCACACGTCACTCTACAGTTGGGAAGATTTCCACACCCGTCACATTCAGAGGGCGTACAGAGACCATCGACTTTGTCATTATTCCAACCCTCAGTCAGAATCTCTACCTCGGAATCGATTTCGTGCGCAAATTCGAACTTGCTCCAGCACTTTTCGATGACTTTCAATATTCAGCAGCACCGTCTATAGAATCTGTTAATACACCAGTCAATCAACATCCATTGACTGCGGCCCAACAAGCTAGACTCAATGCATGCATTGCAAGGTTCCCATCCTTTTCTGCGGAAGGCTTAGGGCGTACGAGCCTAATATCACACGCCATCGACGTCGGAGGCAGTAAGCCGATTAAGCAGAGACACTATGCGATCTCTCCCGCCGTCGAAAAGCTTCTCCATGCCGAGGTAGATAGGATGCTTGCAATGGGTGTCATTGAGGAGTCCCAAAGCGCTTGGTCATCTCCAGTCACCATGGTGATCAAACCTAATAAGGTTCGCTTGTGTTTGGATGCACGCAAGGTCAACGAGGTAACGTTGAAGGACGCTTATCCATTGCCGCTCATCGAGGGCATTCTGAGCCGCCTCCCCAAGGCCGAATTCATATCGAGTTTGGATTTGAAGGATGCGTTCTGGCAGATACCTCTCGATGAAGCGTCAAAGGATAAGACCGCCTTCACTGTTCCCGGCAGGCCGCTGTATCAGTTTGTTACAATGCCTTTTGGGCTTTGTAACGCTCCACAGACAATGCAGCGCCTAATGGACCGCGTCATTCCAGCACACCTGCGAAACCAAGTGTTTGTTTATCTGGATGATTTGTTGCTGATTTCAACTACTTTTGAGGAGCACTTGTTGCTACTGCGTGAGGTCGCACTGTGCATCAAAAAGGCAGGGCTGACTCTGAATATTGAAAAGAGTAAGTTTGTCATGAAGCAAGTTTCGTATCTTGGGCACGTTATCGGTAACGGAACCATCAGCACTGACTCTGGTAAAATTCAGGCAATTTCAGACTTTCCACAACCTAAGACGGTTAAACAACTACGTCGGTTTTTAGGTATGTGTGGGTGGTACCAGCGCTTCGTTCCCAACTATGCTGCAGTAACGGCACCGCTGACTGACATGCTTCGTAAAAGCCGCGGTTTTGTCTGGACGGATGAAAGTTTATCGGCATTTCAGCGGCTCAAGGATTGTTTAACCAAGGCACCGGTGTTGCACAGTCCGGATTTCTCGCGTCCGTTCGCGATTCATTGTGACGCGAGTAAAGAAGGCGTCGGGGCTGTGCTAACTCAAACCACTGATGATGGTGTGGAGGCGCCTATAGCCTACATGTCGAAAAAACTTAATTCCGCCCAACGAAATTATGCTGTTACGGAGCAGGAGTGCTTAGCGGCTGTCTTAGCTGTCAAAAAGTTTCGCGCATACGTGGAAGGTCAAGAATTCACAATAGTTACTGACCACGCTTCACTAAAGTGGTTAATGAACCAATCGGATCTGCAAGGTCGTCTGGCTCGATGGTCCTTGAAACTTCAGGGTTTCAAGTTCACTATCATTCACCGTAAAGGGAGTCAGAATGTTGTCCCTGATGCCTTGTCTCGGGTCCACTGCTTGGAATCTTTAGCTGTAAGTAATCCCTTCGAGGACTCTGTGGAAGTGGATTTGGATTCTCCATATTTTACTTTTCCAAAATACCTTGAACTGATTGACCACATTAACAAGAATCAACACCAACTACCGGATTTAAAGGTATCTGATGGATACATATACAAACGAACTGAATTCGCGACCGGAGATGAACTACAAGAGCAACGGTCGTGGAAGCTCTGGGTTCCGGAAGAGCTTACGGTGGACTTGCTGAAGAGAGCGCATGATCATCCCTTGAGCGCTCACGGGGGCATCAGCAAAACACTTCAACGCCTCCGTGCGTTATTCTTTTGGCCTAAAATGGTTACACAGGTCAAAGAATATGTATCTTCTTGTGAGATCTGCAAAGCCACCAAAGCTCCTAACCAGATTCTTCGTCCCCCCATAGTAGGGCATTTCACCTCCGATCGTGTATTTCAGCGTTTGTATATGGATCTGTTAGGTCCATTCCCTAGGTCTAAATCTGGTAATGTGGGTACAATTGTGTTATTGGATCATTTATCCAAATTCACTTTTATAGAGCCCATTAAGAAATTTACAGCTGAGATTCTAACCCGTTGGCTCGAGACTCGGATCTTTCATGTATTCGGGGTTCCAGAGTCCCTGGTGACGGATAATGGCGTGCAGTTCAAATCTCACGTCTTCAATTCCATGCTAGAACGATACGGTGTTACACACCTCTACACCGCACTCTATTCTCCGCAAGCTAATGCTTCGGAGCGTGTGAATCGTTCGATCGTGGCCGCAATTCGTGCCTACATACACCCTGATCAGCGGGATTGGGATGTGAGATTATCAGCCATCAGCTGTGCTTTAAGATCCGCACGCCATGCCGCCATTAATTCGTCACCATACTTTGTAGCTTTTGGTCAGTCTATGGTCACTCATGGCAGAACATATGCTCTGTTACGGCGACTCAATTTACTGGGTGAGGCGACTGACATTGTGGATACCAGCGACAAACTTGCTATTGTCCGGCTGCAGGTTAAGGACAACATCCGAGTGGCCCATGAACGAAACGCGACCCGTTATAATACACGCTCTCGTGTAGTTGAATTTCAGCCTGGAGATGAAGTGCTGCGTCGGAACTTTGCGCAAAGCAATGCCGTAGACCACTACAACTCCAAGCTGGATTACAAATACATAAAGAGCCGTGTAGTTAAGAAAGTGGGTAATGGTCGCTAACTGCTATCAGACCTGCAAGGCAAAGAAGTTGGTATTTTCCATGTCAGTCACATCAAACGGTAAACCCCTCAGCATCTTCTTCTTGGTATACCGCGAAGAAAAAGCTGTCCTGTAATGAACGAACTCTGATGTACGTCTGACATTTCGGCATTTGTCAGACTGGATTCCACAATTGCATTTATTTCGTCATAATTCGAAATATTTAGTGTATTTCGAATTGTTTCGAGATAAATGCGCTTGTTCTGTTGTCAAATTCCAAAATGTCAGATGTGTGTCAGATATGAACCGGCAGGGCGCCGAAATAATGCATGCGAAATTGTGCATGCACTATTTCGATATGCACTATTTCGGAGGGGCTTGTGTCAAAACGGAACGCGTGCTCGGGTTTTGTTTTGACACAGAGGGAGATGTTGAAGGCGTTTTTGGCGGGAACAGGGATTCGGAGGTTGGTGTAGTGGAGGATGGTAATGTTGTGGCGATTTCGGTGAGGACGTCAATTTCTTTCGCAAAAAAAAAAACCCTTCAACATTCGTCCGGGAATTGAAAAATCGCTTTTAAACGACCTCGCGCGATATGCGGATAAGTTTCGTGACGCGACCGGGAATTGGTACGTGTGAAGAGTGTGGAGACGAACGCGCTGTGTGAACGTCCGTATTCGGGGGAAATTTTGCTCTGCTTTTTCGCTTTTGAGAAAGTGCCGTGGTTACACATTTTCGTGCACCGTCAAAATTAAAACAATTCAAGGGGCCGTCCGCGCACCGTTCATAAACGTTTTAACCGAATCCGTGAGGGTGAAGAATTTGCATTCGGCGGAGTTCAAGTGGCCAGCGAACGAAAGTGGCGGCGAAATCGGGGAATTTGCAAAGGACTACCATCTCCGTGACGGCAGGAGTCGATGAAGAAGAAGAATTATTTTGTCGTTTTGTGAGGTTAGCCGGTCAACAGCGTTGCGAGTGCGTGAGGCAAGGGTGTGTGTGTGTGTGTGTGGGGGTGTATGTGTGTGGGGGTGCATGCGTGAGGTGAGGGGGTGCTTCCCAGCTCAACGGCGGCGCTGATCGAGTCAGCTCACGGACAGAAGGTGAGTTAAATTTTGTTTTGTGCCGTGTATTGACTTTATTTTCATTTTTCATATTTAAAATGAGAAGTTAAATTATTACCGTGTGTCCCCAAAGCTCCTAATGTAGAGCTTCTCCCCTCTCTCTTTTCGGTTTAGTTTAGTTAGGGGTCTAGGAATTCGAGGCGCGACCTAGACATGGTTGGGAGGGACGCGAGCGCCAGAGCCGCAACATCTTGGCTCTCCGCGGTTCGCGGAAGTTCCAGAGGTGATGATCGACATCCCTCTCGGTGTTGTTGCTATTGTGATTTTCTGCTGTGACACTTCGTCCAGCATGTTATTATCTTTTTTTTCGATATTTTTCTCGGTCCAAGTGTCGTGTTGTCTCGGGCAGACGCGTGACATTTAAAGTGTCAACGGGTAGGGCCTGAGTTGGTCGTGTACCCACCCCATCACTCCCGTCACTGAGCAAGCCAGCCAGCACGCGTCATTTGACCAATTTAGGTAGGAAGTTTTGACATTTTGATGTTTGACAGGCCTTCACGGCAGCGTCAATTACTTCCGCTCCTGCAACCGTTACACAATAGCTGTTTTTATCCCGCGGTGTTTGGTAAGTGCGGTAAGCAAGCATGCGTTTAAGTTTAGATTAAGTTTAGATGTGTGAGAGTCAGTGATCTTTATCTTTGTGCTAATTCCTCTGAATTATGTTGGATAACGCCGAGTGCAAGTTGTTCACGTTCGCGTGTGTTCTGTCAAACGGGTTACTAGAATGACCTCCGTCATTTTGCCAGTCACAATGCTGCAAAAGAGGACAAACGCCTTTTCGTAATGAATCATTTGAAACAGATGAAACGTTTACAAACAGCTAATGCTCAGGCAAAGTAGGACTATAACTATCCAAAAAGATGTTAGTGAACTAACAAAATCGAAATGATTTTTGCTTAAGGCTGCGCGCAAGTTGGCACACGTTCGCGTGTCGCGTTCACGTGTTTTATGACAAACGGTTTGAGTCTATGGTTTGCAACCAAAGATGCGAATCTGTCAATTTGATAGATGCTCGGCTGTTGTCGAATCACCAAATTGGATTCATTATTGTGTATTAACGCCAATAATTTAGTATAAAATGTGTGTTTATGCACATCCTATCCTGCTACTCCCCAGTCGTTTGTTTTGCCACTCAATCCTTACCTAATTATCCATTTTAAAGCACAATGAAACCGGAATATAGAGGGCACTTCGAGATGGCAAATTTTGCGCGGTTGTGACACTGGCCGTCAAAAATGCATTCAATTCGGCAAACTGGGAATGAATTCATTTGTCTTTGCAGAGGATAGGTGTGCCTGACTATTTGACGCGACTTATACAGAGCTACCTTTCGTGTAGAATCCTACAGTACGAAACCAGCGAAGGACCAAGGGAGTAAGTACAATGAGTGCATTCACGACGCTCGTTTTATCCGGATCGCTACGGAGCGCTACGGAGCGCTCCGTAGCGCTACTACCCCTCCCGCTCGTGATTGCAAGCGCTACTTTCATCCGTTCCGGAGCGGATATTTCCCCTTGGTAGCGGGAATTTTTTACGCTCTCTGGGTCATGGAGCGCTACATTTGACAATTCACAACTGGTATGTGAGTTGTGACATTTGAGTGACATTTGTTTGTGTACAAAAGCGCAAGTAGAATCCACTGTTTGTAGCCTCACTCGTGGACGGTCACGGAAACCTTGTCAATTTACGATATCCAGTATGACCGCTGTTAAAAGAGTGTTTTTTAGACGGCAGCCGAAGAAGGCGAGATTTCAGGAATCAGATACTGGCGTTCCATTTGTGGCGTTTTTTGGCTGTAAATACAGTTTTAACTCCGATTTTTCCACACGTCGCTTTACCCAAAACACTCCGCTGTTCGAAAGTCGCCCTAACATCTGTGCGTGGCTTCACTTTAGGCGCTCCGCTGGGGGTGACATCGAGAACAAAGCCCGGCCTAGTCAAGTGGCAATATAGGAGTACACAGCTTAAAATTGGTAAAAGGTGAGTGTGACGTTGTGAATTTTCTTTGACGGCTGCCCAAGGAAGGGTATTGTCGTTGGTTGAGGATGCTTTATATTTCCTTATTCTCATTTAGGGCGCTGCTTATAATGGGCTTCAACATTGAGTCAGCAATTGGCGAATTAAACTACAGAGAAATTCAACATAAATTTCACGACGTTGACTTCACAGACAATCCTATTTTGCTTACATGTGCTCTTGGAATATTAGTGGACCTCAAGGCGCAAATAATTATGCACGGTAAACTTGAAGAGATTCCGTACAAAGTGATAACCGAGGAAGAGTTGTATGTTCAGTTCTGCTTCACTCGTCTACAATGCGGCTTAAAATGTTTCAACAGATGAGACGGACACAAAAACTATAGCCAGGGACATGCAGAAACTACAGAAGATGCTAATAAATACATAACTAGCAGTAAGTATTCAGTGAATCTAAATAAGTAAATTGTGGTCAATGCAACGCTAAAGCCAAATTAAAGGTCAAATTGTTTAATCTGGGATAGATTACTTAATCCGAAACGTCAGATACATCCTAATGTAATGTTTAACACTGAGTAATTTTGCTTGAGGTGGAAGTTGTGATTCTTAAAATTTATCTTTACTTTTCCTTGTCGTTTTTTAATTTTATTTACACATGATAGTACTTCTCTAGATGCATTTTTATATATTTTAATTAAACTTTTTCTTGCAGATAGACTGGACGGATCATAAGAAATTGTATCGAATCTTTTGAATATCATCAACAATCCCGGCGCCGATGTCAAACAGAAATCCAAAAGTAAAGCTACTGCGGCTTCGATTCAATATGATATTATCGTCCTGTGCCTACCCACGAAGAAATACAAAAGTATTTAGTGAAGATTGGCGATAAACCGCGAGATTTTATAGGTTCTAAGAAATGGATCGGATCGATCGAAGTTCAGACATCTCTCAAAGGATTACTGGACCTTGATTCTCGCATTTTAAATGTTCCGTCAGGTCGCGATTTGGCAACGAAAGGTTCGGAGCTAGCAATGCATTTCAAGTCACAGGGAACACCAATTATGATTCGAGGTGGTGTCGATTCGTTCACAGATGATATTAAATTTCTCATCCTGGATCCACATTACACAGATCGCGACGATTTGAGTATAATATAATAAAGGTCGCCACCCATTGACGAGCACAACCACGACCAAACTTCCATCGAACCATCAAATATCATAGAACGGTGGAAATAGAGGGAATTGTTTTCCACACGTCCTTTGAAATTGATGGTTCGATGGAAGTTTGGTCGTGGTTGTGCTCGTCAATGGGTGGCGACCTTAAGGAAAAGGATGGTGTGGCTGGAAAGGTCCGGAGTTCTGAGACAAAAATGCGTATTCTAATTTATGTATGCTGCGACGGCCGCATATCTATTGTACTAAGGATAAAAAATGTGTTTTTTTTTATACTTCGTCAAAACGCATTAAAATTGCAGGTGGAAGAATAAAATAATTTGAATTATATTTAAGTGACAAACGTTTTTTTCAATATAAGTTCAATTTTATTGTTACAAAAACTCGTACTATTTGATTGAATGAACCTTTTATGGGCCTCCACATTGTATCTTGGAATTTCTGGTCGTAACAAACCTCTGAAATATAAATAGAAATATTTAACAACTCGGAATATGAATGAAGAGCTTTGTTTTAAAATCAAGGGTTTTGTGGGATAATCCAAATAGCCAAATGAATGCAAGAAGTATAAAGCAAGACTACTCCTAGCGCTCGGAGGCCGTGGTCGTTCGGTCACCGCTCTACAATACTAGTCTAAAGCTCGGAGTTCAAATCTCGGCGTGATCAAAAACTGCCTGTGAGTACTAATAGAACTCTCACAGTGCTCCGGGCTTGTCAGTATAAAGGCAGCGCGGATAGGAGGTGCATGCTAGCAACTGCACTACCGAAAATAAGATATGCGATCGAAACGTAAACAAGGCATAGAAATATTAGATATGTTGACGCACCCATGCCCCTGGAGGGGTCAGGACAATTAACAACTCCTGTGTACGCTCTATGTACAGATTTTGGACATATACGAACCGTTGGGTGCAAATGTGGCGTAATGTAAACATATATCAGTATGTAATTACCATTCATAAATAAACGAATTATTCAATTGAAAAGATGAAAGAAAAAAATCTTTTATCTTATCTTGGATCCCTCTTATATGGTATCCCATCCCATATGTTAGTTATCTTCACCCCTCCAGGGGCATAGGCCATATCATATCTGCATTTTCGAAGGAAGCACGACGACCGTTGGTTCGAATATTCTGCGAAGCATTTCCTCTATGATGTTAAAGTTCAACGAACCAACGTATAGACGCATAAGTTTGGTGTGATTTTTTGGTGTAAATGTCGGAACACTGTTGGCCGTACGTTTTTTCTCAGCTTGGGTGTGTTCAACGGAGATAGGGATTCCCAATAAACGCTGACCGGACAGTCCTAAAGCCTGCAAACGTGAATTATTTATAAGTGAAAACTCGGAAGAACTCCTCCAAGTCTGTAGCTGGTATTCTTTGTAAAAGTTGCATACAGAACACGGTTGGAGCAGTACGCTAACTTCAGCTGATCATTCCGATGATTATCATTCTCCTTCCGACAATCTTTCGATGCTGATCGTTCTTGGAACTAGCAACAGAAAAATCACAATTAACCAAATATTCAAATACGTTTCGAATTTGCATACTGGAAAAGGTTAATCACCTGGAATGACGTTTACGTCCATTCTCCTTGCTTTTCAATTCGTGATTATGCCGACCCGGCGGTGATGCTTTGTCGCCACCGCACGACACTCACTTTGTCGATGGCGAGGCTCAATTTCCCGGTTATCCTCTTACATTATTCGGCGCCAGTGGAGTTGGAGACTTCAGCAATTCCGAAACACAAAACATGCACGAACTCCTGTCAGGCAATTGTCAAATATTTGCGGTGTCACCTGTTTGTCAGACATTTGATATGTAGCGGTTCAATCACGAAAGAAATGTTGACAGGTAGCGCCTCCTCAAATGTGTAGTGGAAGGGATGTAGCGCTCCGTAGCGCAAAATTTTCACATGAATGCAGCCAATGTAACAGCAGGAGTACCGCAAGGATCTGTACACGGCCCTTTGCTGTGGAACATCATGTACAACGACATATTGGATTTACCAGTACCTAAAGAAGTAACGATAGTCGGGTTCGCAGATGACATAGCTGTGGTCGTGGTGGCCAAGGATCCAGCATTCGCTGAAGTTTAAGCCACCGAAGCAATCACAACTATTAAGTTGTGTTTGGATAAAGTAGGACTGGAGCTAGCTGAACAAAAGACGGAAGCCGTTCTCATCAGCAACCGAAGAAAAAATAACGCTCTGAGGATCAGAGTTGGAAACACCATCATTATTTCTAAGCCAGCAATTAGGTATCTGGGGGTGATGATTGACGCAAAGCTGACATTTGGAGGGCACCTCACGCACATATGCAAGAAGGCGGTTAATGCTACTGTGGCTTTGGCGAGGATGATGCCAAACGTGGGAGGACCACGACCGAGTAGGAGACTCTTATTATCTAGAGTGATCACCTCTATACTTCTGTATGCGTCGCCAGTTTGGATCGACGCGCTCCGTCACGACTGTATTAGTCGAAGAATCAACTCCGTTTATCGAAGAAACGCATTGAGAGTGTGCTGTGCATACCGAACAACATCAGATGGGGCTCCCTACGTTGTATCAGGTATGATCCCCGTAGATATTCTAGCAGACGAAATGGACCGATTGCACAAAGACCGATGTTTGGAGCCACCGGACGTATCTAATGCGCGCAAAAAACGAGAAAGGTGCGTGTCTCTGAGGAAATGGCAACAGCGGTGGGATGAAACTCGGAAGGCAAGCTGGACACACATACTTATCCCGCAAATCGAATTGTGGCTGAACCGCAAACATGGAGAGGTGAACCATTATCTAACCCAGTTTCTTACTGGTCATGGCGGATATGTATATAGGTGCAATGTCGGAGGCAGACTTTTACAATTACCTAGGAACTCTGCAAGGTGAACATCCCAGCATTGATGACTTGAGAGAAGGACTGCTGGTTGAGTTCTGGCGCAGGATGAAATTGGTACTAAAGTCCAACTTATCGAGAAGGAATAAAGTAAGTGCGGTCAACTTATATGCCATTCCTTCACTGACCTACTCATTCGGAATAGTCCTGTGGTATGTCACATCTTTGGCGGACATTGAACGGGGGGTACGCGTTTTGATGTCCAAATTCCGAATGCTACATCCAAAATCGTCAGTGGAGCGAATGTGTCTACCTCGTGACATCGGAGGTAGAGGTTTAGTTGACATTGCAAACTTACATCATCAGCAAGTCAACTCACTTCGCACTTATTTCCGAGGCAAATCAACATCGATTTGTCATTTTGTCAGATTATTCCTAAAAAAATTACTTAATTTCTCTTTTTATTCCTTTGCATCACTGACACTCCCACAAGTTTCATCCCAAAAAATTCACAAGTTTTTGCGTAACAACGTCAAAGTGTTTCCAATAGAAAATAAAAACCAGTCCGAAGCGTATATACCCTAGACTTGTACAGACCTAGTGGTGATACCAAAAGTCCCAATTGGCAACGACCATATGTACTAGAAGTGGGTCTCCTATATGGCCAGTTCAGAGGGGAGTTTGGCACTCATTCAGTGGGATCTTGACCATTCTCAAAATCAATTAACTGACCCATTCTACAAATATTTGTCGCAGTTTTCAAGTTGCTAGCTTCATTCTATCGAAAGTTAACGCTTATTTGAAGTTTCACTTGTAGGGGAGGTAGGGGTTCCTTGGGTCGGATCTTGCCCATCATTGCCACCAACCAATTAGATCCCCCTACAAACATTTAAAAAAAATTTCAAGTCTCAAGCTTCACTCTATCGAAAGTTATCGCTTATTTGAAGTTTCATTTGTAGGAGAAGTAGGGGCTTCGTTGGTCGGATTTTACGTATTTTCAATATTAGCCAACTGGATCAACCTACAAACATTTGACCAAAATTTCAAGTCGATAGCTTTATTTTGTCGTTAAGTTATCGCTTATTTTAAGTTTCATTTCTAGGGGAGGTAGGGGTTCCTTAAGTCGGATCTTACCCATCTTTAATACCAACTAACTCAATCTCACTTTAAACATTTGACCAAAATTTCAAGTTGCTGGCTTCATTCTATCAAAAGTTATCGCTTATTTGAAGTTTCATTTGTAGGGGAGGTGGGGGTTCCTTGGGTCGGATCTTGCCCATTTTCAATACCAACAAAGTAGGTTTTACTAGCAACATTTTGTCAAATTTTCAACTTGCTAGTATAATTTTTTCGAAAGTTATCGTAATTAAGGGAATATTTAATTTTTTGAAATTTGTAGGGGAGGTAGGCGTTCCTTTGATCTGATTATGCCCAACTTACAAAACCTTAAGCAGCTTCTCACTTCAAGGTTACATGCCAAAAATCAGGTGCCTACGTCAATTGGTTCAGGAGTTATATACAAAAAACCTGAAAATTAGGGTAGCATTAGCATTAGGGTAAGAAAATTACCGTTAGTTTCCAACTGATCGATTTTATTTTCCCAGGAGAGTATAATATTACCCTCATGAGTAATCTACTTAAGCTAGAGCTTTTCACGTTTATTTAATCGGGAGTTATAGATACATTTATGTATTTTACATATGTAGGGGAGGTAGGCGTTCTCTTGGCCTGATCATGCCCATTTTCAATACCATCCAACTAGATTACACTACCAATATTTGACCAAAATTTCAAGGCTCTAGCTTCATTCTATCGAAAGTTATCGTGCGAACGGACAGACAGACGGACAGACAGACAGACAGACAGACGGACAGACAGACAGACATGGCTAAATCGAATCAGGAGGTGACCCTGATCATTTATATATATACATTGCTATACCTCCGGAGCCACCTTTAAGGTGTTACATATTTCCGTCGTGACAAAAACAATATACCCTATACTAAAAGTCTAGGGTATAAAAAGATACGGAAAATTTCGCCTTATTGGCAAAAATATTGGATCATGTCTGTGTCATAAAGAAGATATTGGTTGCGTTCAGGATTTGATATATTCAATATCTGAATTTGTGTATTACACAATCGTTATGTAATTCAGATTCAAATAAACCATAAATATCTTTAATTAACCGGAAAAATTTGTAATTTTTTCCCACGATGGTAGTTTTATCGTTTTTTTTTTTCGCTTCGAGATCGCTTCAATATCGCCATTAACACGAAAATGTTAAGATCACCATCAACATCAGAGCATTGGCCTCAACACTCCGATTCAGACGACAACCGTATTTCCTATAATTCACTTGATGTCCAAGAATATGTTCATCTCAATACCATAGGATTAAAAGCGCCTTCAAAAGGACTCCAGATCATTGGCCTCGTTACCCTGATTCAGACGACACCCGTGTTTCCTAGATTTCCCTTCATATCCAAGACTGAGTTCATCTCAGCACCATAGGGTCAACAACTTCTTACAACCTCACTGCTTTGCAT
Source organism: Chloromyia formosa (assembly GCA_964017055.1). Taxonomy (NCBI): domain Eukaryota; kingdom Metazoa; phylum Arthropoda; class Insecta; order Diptera; family Stratiomyidae; genus Chloromyia; species Chloromyia formosa. The sequence goes on from OZ024818.1 coordinate 64,063,667, forward strand.
TGGCCTTATCACCGCAATTCAGACGACACTTCAGATTTCACTTTATATCCCAGAAAGTGTTCATCTCAACACCATAGGATTAACAGCACCTACAACCTCCCTGCATTGCATTGGCCTTATCACCCCAGTTCAGACAACACCCGTATTTCCTAGATTTCACTTCTTGTCCAAGAATGTGTTCGTCTCAACACCATAGGGTTAAAAGCGCCTTCAATAACACTCCAGAGCATTGGTCTCATCATACCAATTCATAGACACCCGTATTTTCTAGATTTCATTCTTTGAAGAGAGAGTATATGAGGAAATGAAAAAGAGCGAGAGAAACGAAGCAATTCAGCACAAGTGAGGAAGTAGGAAGGGGGATGAAAATTTGACATCTCTTTTGCTATATATGGACCGGGCGGGTGTTCCGCGGCAGAGAGACTGGAATGTTATTGTTCCTTCCTGTGCTTTTATATAGACTGCGCGGGTGTTGCGCAGTGGAGGGCGTGTGTCTCTCTGTTTATTTTTTACGACTGGAATTGCTTCAAATAGTTTAGTGTTGAGTATATGCGGATTGCTCCTCCATAGGTATTCTCTATGATTTCATTTCATGTCCAAAAGTGAGCTTTTGTCAACGCCAAGCGTTCATTTCAATTCGTTTACAACTCCACTTCCGTCCCAATAAACTTTCTCGACAAACACACGACGACCCATAGACATTGTCACGTTAAAAGACAAGACTAATTCTTTTGAAGAATACATCGAAACTTGACTCGTTTCGTTGGAACCTACTCAGGTCAACAATTTTGGTGTCTTTTCGCCATGAATTTTCGTATTGCTGCGTGTACGGAGTGGGTATCACTTACGGCACACACTGTACTAAGCTCTACCATAGTCTCGATCCATCCATGACAAGTACCAGCTGATTCTAGAGCCATCTGGAGTCTGGAACCTTCTCGCAACAATTCCAACAATAAATGGCAGATGTCACCGAAACATAGAGAATCTATGGAGAAGCAGTCCGCATATACTCTACACTAAACTATTTGAAGCAATTCCAGTCGTAAAAAGTAAACAGAGAGACACACGCCCTCCACTGCGCAACACCCGCGCAGTCTATATAAAAGCACAGGAAGCACGTAAGATGTCATCCCCTCTCCTACTTCTACTATTGGAACAATAACATTCCAGTTTGTCTCTCTGCCGCGGAACACCCGCCCGGTCCATATAGAAGCAAAAGAGATGTTAAATTTCCATCCCAATTCCTACTTCCTCACTTGTGCCGAATTACTTCGTTTCTCTCGCTCTTTTTCATTTCCTCTGATTCTCTCTTCAAAGTAAGAAGTAGTAAGACTCGATACTCAGTGGCAGTTGGATCGTTATACAGTATCCGCTCGGAGGCGGAAAGGAGGATAGTCGTTATTCGCCGTTAACAAATAGTTCGAGCTAGTTTGACGTTAATTGTTAGTTACGCGTGTGTAGTTCGTTTAATAAATAAAGTGTGTGTTTTTCAATCGAAGTGTTTTCATTATTCAGCACAAGAATATCTAACGAACCTGGTTTTACCAAGTAACATTTTAAGTAGCAAAAACCAGTGTTTTCGATTCTGCCACTATATAGGTATGAAGTTGCTGCTATATTTTTGGTACTAGAGTTGCAACTTCATCGTAAGAAATCCTGTAACGTAGCTCGCGGAACGTTCCACTAATCGGTCCATTCCCCATTTTAGTGACAGATTAGTGCCAACATTATCTCTATAACGAACCGAGTTATCGTAATTGCTACTTTAAAAGGAAAAACTGGAGAAGGTGCTACGTGATGGGAACCAACCAGGCCGAAGCGAAGCGGAGTCCGAAGCGTATATATATACCCTAGACTTGTACAGACCTAGTGGTGATACCAAAAGTACCAATTGGCAACGACCATATGCATTAAAAGTGGGTCTCCTATATGGCCAGTTCATAGGGGAGGTTGGCACTCATTCAGTGGGATCTTGACCATTCTCAAAATCAATTAAATGAGTAACCCATTCTACAAATATTTGTCGAGTTTTTCAAGTCATTAGCTTCATTTTATTGAAAGTTATCGCTTAGTTGAAGTTTCATTTGTAGGGTAGGCAAGGGTTCCTTGGGTCAAATCTTGCCCATCATTGCCACCAACCAATTAGATCATACTATGAACATTTAAGCAAAATGTCAAATCTCTAGCTTCATTCTATCGAAAGTTATCGCTTATTTGAAGTTTAATTTGAAGGGGAAGTAGGGGTTCCCTGGGTCGGATCTGGCCTATCTTTAATACCAACTAACTCAATCTTACTTTAAACATTTGACCAAAATTTCAAGTTGCTGGCTTCATTCTACAATATTAAAAGTTATCGATTATTGGAAGTTTCATTTGTAGGGGATGTAGGGGTTCCTTGGGTTAGATCTTGCCCATTTTCAACTTCAACCAAGTAGATCTTATTAGCAATATTCTACCAAATTTTCAACTCGCTAGTGTCATTCTATCGAAAGTTATCGTAATGAAAGTAATATAAATTTTTTTGAAATTTGTAGGGGAGGTAGGCGTTCCTTTGATCTGATTATGCCCAACTTTCCAACACTTAAGCAGCTTCTTACCTCAGGGTCACATGCCAAAAATCAGGTGTCTACGTCAATTGGTTCAAGAGTTATAGACAAAAAACCTGAAAAGTAGGGTAGTACGGGGTTATTTGTAAGAAAATTACCGTTAGTTTTCAACTGATCGATTTTCTTTTTCAATGAGAGTATAAGATTACTTTCACGAGCAATATACCAAAGCTAGAGCTTTTGATGTTTATTTAATCGGGAGTTATAGATACCCCAACTAACAATTTGCTCTTGAGGTGAGAACCAAAACTCTTATAATATCGGTATTAAACCTTTCGGAACGAAATATTACGTTAAAGATATTTATTAGGCATTCTGCTAAAAAGCAAAACTAATACCTGAATCTGTTGTAACTTTTAAAAGAAAAGACGTGTAAAAAGTCTTTAGTGCAGATTGCAAGCTCGATGAAAACTTTCAAGGCATTTTGTTCAGATTATAGCCTTAAAAGTAATTTTTGCAAGTATATATTATTAGAAAAGATCCTTTTAAAGATTTTGCTTTAGACCATTCTAAGTGTTAATGCAGTGTAGGTCTAACTAAACCATTATAGGGAATAATTGCCTATAGTAGCCTTCCCAACTAACAATTTTGCTCTTATAGAGATCTTCAAGGATTTTATAAGAACTACATTTAGTTTCAGCTAAGACTTATTGACTTGCAAATTGTTCTGATAGAAATCTTAAAGAACGTTTCTAGCCAAAAAGTGGTGTATGAAATTATGAGTATAAAGTATTTTAAGAATTCTTCAAGTCTTCTTGACAGCTCGAACTAGAGAACTTATCAGAAAGATATCAGTAAAAGTACGTATAAGTGATTTACAGTAATCTGCTATACATACATAGATCATCTTTTAGAATCTTAACTAAGAGACAAAGATTTCTATTGGTTTTCAGTAAGTAAATTTTGTGCTTATTGTAGCATTAAGTGGAATTCATGATACTTTTGGAAGTTCTCTATAAAAATACGAATGGAGTTGAAATTCATACTTGTATTATTGGTCTGATGCACTTTTTCGCAGTGGATTTTGTCGATTTGATTGTCAAATTTTCTCTGCGAAAGAAATTTTTCTGATCAAATGCTGTACAAAACTCCCAAAACAACGAATCCCTCTCGAAATTTAGCATACAATAGCAATAAGTCATAGCTGAAACTAAATGTAGTTCTTATAAAATCCTTGAAGATCTCTATAAGAACAAAATTGTTAGTTGGGACATTAAGTATTTGACTTATGTAGCGAAGGTAGGCGTTTTTTTGGCCTGATCATGCCCATTTTCAATACCAACCAACTAGATCACACTACCAACATTTGACTAAATTTCAAGGCTCTAGCTTCATTCTATCGAAAGTTATCGTGCGAACGGACAGACAGACATGGCTAAATCGAATCAGGAGGTGACCCTGATCATTTATATATATACATTGCTATACCTCCGGAGCCTCCTTTAAGGTGTTACATATTTCCGTCGTGACAAAAACAATATACCCTATACTAAAAGTCTAGGGTATAAAAATGCTAGCTGGGACAGTAACAAATATCGCAATTTTCTCCTTTTTTGTGTGGAGTGTCTTGAACCGAATGGCGTTCGAATCAAGTGCATTGTTCTTGGCTTTGTGGTTTCGATAACGGCTGCCAGCGCTTTAGAAATACCCAAATGGACTGCCATCAAATTTTTCTTTATGTCTATTACCATACAAAGACCAAACATTAAGCAAATTACTGTTTTAACAACAGGCATTTGTAGACCGACTAACTATTAGGCCGGCCGCATCTTGGACGTAGGCAGGGCAACGCAGCGCAGCGCGCACATGGCATTGTTGTTGTAACAATTGTCAAAATCTGATTTTACAACAACAATGTCATGTGCGCGCTGCCCTGCCTACGTCCAAGATGCGGCCGGCCTTTCTTCAATAACCAATCAAGTGCTGTTTAGGGTTATGTATTAGTGAGTAAATCCTTCGGCCTTTTCCCTCTAGGTCTGTTATGGGATTCCCATATCTTTAAAGCCTACAAGTGTGCACGTTTAACATAAAGTACATACATAATTCGTTATTGCCTGGCGGGCCGTACAAAAATGTATGGAGGGCCCGCGGGCCGCTGGTTGCCGACCCCTCTAGATCTTATCCATACGAACACGGCCACCGAGCGCTGTGTTCCGCAAAAGCGTCAATATTTTTTGCTCAGAAATACATGGGGAATCGTGAATTTTCGGCACACGTTGCATTATATTATTAGTAATAGTCGGGATGGCGCAACGGTTAGCACGTCAGCCTTCTAAGCACTAGGCCTCGGTTTGATTCCTACTGAATGCGGTAGTTTTCGGTAAAAAGGGGATTTACGTGTCGGACTATGAGCCCACTCAGTTGTTAAAATGAGTACCCATTTATGGGGTAAATAACTCAGTTGAGCGTGTTGCTGATCACACCACCTGTGCACAAGATACGGATATACCGTCACGATCTAGAAAATGAGATAATGCTAACGCATCTCGAGGCCTCGGCCCAAATTGAACTGTTGCGCAGTTATTTATTTTGTATAATAGGAACTATTTGTTCACAGTCAAATCACCAAATTTTATCCACTTCCGAGTCCACTGCATTATTTTCAGATTTAAACTTTGACGAATTTCAACCTCTTCTGGAACATCCGCTTTGTTGACAGCTGCTCTATTGGAAATACGCTGGAAGTTGGTAGTCAGCTGTTAGTGCTGTCAACCAACAATCGATTCAATGTCAAGTTGACAGATCAAACATTTGTTTTTGTACTCGGTCAGTCGCCCGTACTGTGTTCCCTCCGATAGGACGTGTTCGTGATGGAGTCGTCGTCGTCCTTTGACGCGGAAAATCCTTTGAGTGTACGGCGAGTGTACAAATTGATAATTACACGACGCAAAGAAGGGAAACCGGTGGATGTGATTAAAGAAATCGAACTATTGAAATTGCAATGCAAGGCAACAAATATAGAGACCAGTGCCTTGGGCTGCCAGGCCTTTGTGAGTCTTGTGGAACGAGGAATTATTGATTCTAGTGCGGTGCTAACGATAATGATCGCTCTACTTCCAAAATCAAGGTGAGTTTTGCCTGCGAGTATTGCCTTGGTGACGAGCCAGGAAGTGCGAAATCGCTTGCGAGATTTGGCGCGCCAGTTTTGTGGTATGGGTTGTGACTCGGTTGAAGTGGTGTTGTTTTGCATACTTTTAGGCATCTAGTGCCTTACTTTTGACTTTCGATATGGAAGGTGTCGAGAAAATCAAGTGGCATAATCTCAACAACGAACGCTTTGAATCTGTTGTAACTTAATGAATGGAGTTACAACAGATTCAAAGTGGAGGAGTGGCTTCAATACAACTCCAACTGCGACGAGCAAAGTCCAACACAAATGTGGAATGCTTTGGATGAAATGTTAGTAGGCTGAAAAGACACTGGGAGTTTCGAAAGGTCCACTCCACACGAACAAAGAGACGTGGTGGTGGAGTAACGTAATTAAAGAAGCAGTGCAGGCCAAATCGAACGTATTCAATGCTTGGACAACATGCAAGACAGGCAGTGAAGCCGAGAAGGTTCAACTTCGGGAGAAATATGATAAATGCCGGAAGGAAGTAAAGCGAAAGGTGGCTCAAGCAAAGGCAATTGCAGCCGAGAAGTTCTATCAGGAACTAGAAGATCTGACGGCGGATAAGAGATCGTCATTGCAAGAGAAACCTAAAGACAATGCCAGGATTTATAAGGTCGCAGCCCAAAGGAGAAGAAACGGTCGAGAGATTCAGGCGCCAAAGTACGTTGAAGACTCATAAGGAGTGCTACTTGTTGAAGACTGCAATCTGTAGCAGAATGCGTGAGTACTTTGACGAACTTTTGAACGAAGAATTCCCGCGAGAAGCTTTTCAAGCTCTGGAGTCAAACACCACTGATATCGCTGATTTTTCAGTGGAGGAGGTGATAAAGGCAATGATGCAGATGAAACGCGGAAAGGCAGTCGGACCGGACAAAATACCCGTGGAATTTTGGTTGAAGATGAATCATGTCGGGATTAGATGGCTCACTGTTCTTTTTAACAAAATTAAAAGAGGGCAACCGATGCCTGACGCTTTCAGAAAAAGCTTCCTTCTCCCGTTTTATAAGAACAAGGGTGACTCACGCAAGCTCAAAAACTATAGGGCAATCAAGTTAACATCTCACACATTGAAGACTTACGAGCGGGTTGTCTGCAGTCGATTGAAAGGGACTGTACGATTGGATGACAATCAATGCAGCTATATGGAGGGTCGGTCCACAGTCGATGCTATTCAGTTCATACGTGTTACGATGGAAAAGCATCGGACTTGCACTTTGTGTTCATCGATTTGGAAAAAGCCTTCGACAGAGTTCCTCGTGATATGATATGGGTGGCCCTAAGAGCAATTAATGTCCCCGAGGCATATGTCAAGGTGATACAAGATACGTATGATGGGGCAACTACTAAAGTTAGATGCACAGCTGGTGAGTCTGAAGAATTTCCGGTTAAAGTCGGAGTTCACCAAGGTAGTGTATTGAGTCCTTTGCTCTTCAACATCATCATGCTCTATTTACTAACACTCATTTCTGACGGCCTGGAAATATCCCTTCTCTTCGCCAATGACATTGTCCTGGGTATTATTATATACTCTGGGGTATAGCCGAAGCAGACCACTAACGTTTGTGTCCCTTTTCGCCCCCTCCCGGTCATCAGTGACTTCCAGATGTCGACTGATAATTGTCGACCTCTTTCTTCATCACTGAGTCCCGTGTTATTGCAAGCATTTGTTTGAAGCTGAGTTCACTCATGGCTTCTACACTTATCGTGTGCTTGCCTGTGATCCTCAACCTCGTGCTAGCCAGTGCTGGACATTCGCACACAATGTGTGCTGCCGTCTCGGCCTCCTCCAGGCATAGCCTGCAAACGTCATCTTCCCCGATTTTCATCTTGGCCAGATGAGCCTTAAAATTACCATGCCCTGTGACCAAGGCAGTTATCCAGCTTAGGGTACTCCGCTTATAACTAAGTACCTTTCTCGCTTCCCTGCCTAAAGGGCTGGTCATTGCATTCCGAGCTTGTTTGCAAGTGACTAGCTCCTGCCATCTTTGTTGATGCATGGAGTCCATCCACCTCCCAACCTTCGCTCCAATCATGCCGTTCTCCAGAGCAACTCTGGGTTCTGGGCCAATGAAAGGTGCCGCAGATCCCTGTTTTGCTAGGGCATCCGCCGCCTCATTTCCTGTTGTACCTATGTGTCCTTTTACCCACATCAGCGTAACCTCATTTTCTGAGGCACACGTGTTGAGCTTCCGGACACACTCTAGTACCAGTTTAGAGTTTATGTTCGTCTGCTGCATGCGTCTGATCACCGATTGGTTGTCCAGTGCAATAAGGATTTTCTTCCCCCGCACCTGACCTTCAAGCAAGTGGTCCAACGCATGCAACAAGCCAAGCATCTCTGCCTGGTATACGGACACATACTCTCCTAGACTAAGCGCACATGCTAGGTTTAGCTCTTCAGAGTAAACCCCCGCCCCCGCTTTACCGTCCATTAAAGAGCCATCAGTAAAAATGCTGATGTCATTGTACATACACTCATTATGTATGTTTCCATCTGCAATGTGAGTCTTGTGTAGTCTTTCAACTACCCTACGTCTACTCATGCCTTCTACCGGCATTAGAGTCTCCCTGACCTCATCATGAATAATGTCTAGGATGCTCTTATGACCGCTGCTAGTTCCAAAGCGATGCCACATGGCATCGCTTTCCATGCGTATTGCCGAAAGCGCCGCCGTTTTCTTTATAAATAAGTCCAACGGCGGCAGTCCCAGCAATGCCTCCATTGCTCGCGTTGGTGTGGTGCGCATTGCACCACATATGCTTACGCAAGCTATCCTTTGTACCCCATCTAGCTTCTGCTTTGTGGTATTCTGCATGGCTTTTGGCCACCATACCACTGATGCGTAGGCTAGAATAGGTCTTACCATCATTGTGTAAATCCAGTGTGTCGCTTTAGGTGAAATTCCCCACCTACGAGCACACACTCTCTTGCATTGATGCAAAATCCTTTTCGCTTTTTGGATCTTTTCATCAACGTGAACATTCCAAGTTAGTTTCGCATCTAAGGTAACTCCTAGATGCTTCACTTCCTTGGACACCTTGATTTCCGAACCAAAAAGCCGTAAGGGAGTTATCTCTATGTCTTTCCTCTTACGAGTAAAAATCATAGTGTTTGATTTACTAGCGTTTATGGTTAGCTCTTGCTCATTACACCATTCTTCGGTTACTTTGAGAGCTTGTCCCATGCAACCTAGAATTGTGTCCATGAACTTTCCACTGACCGTGAGTGCCAAGTCATCGGCGTATCCTACAGTGTGTACGCCCATCGAGTCCAGCTTCCAGAGAAGACTGTCCACGGTGATGTTCCACAGTAGAGGCGAAAGAACACCTCCTTGTGGGCATCCTCGGACTACCTTACCCCGTATTCTGTCACATCCACTGCTAAGATTTACCGCCCTCTGCTTAAGCATAGAGTCGATCCACTTAATTATAATGTAATCAACCCCCCGCTCAATCAGGGCGTTCCTTAGTTTGGTAAAGGAGATTTTATCAAAAGCACCCTCTATATCCATAAAAGTAGACATAGCGATCCCGCCATTGTTAATCTCTCTCTCTGCAACTCTAACAAGTTCATGTAGAGCGGTTTCCGTAGATCTGCCTGCTCTATAGGCATGTTGGCACCTACTCAGAGGACTATACATTAGCGTGGTGTTCTCCAGGTAGTCCACCAACACCTTTTCCATTGTTTTCAACAGGAATGATGTAAGGCTAACCGGCCTGAAGGACTTTGCCTCTGTATAGTCTTTCTTTCCCGGTTTAGGCAGGAAGACCACTTTAGCCTCCCTCCATGCCTTCGGGATGTAGCCTGCTGAAAGACAGGCGACGAATATATTCCGGATCCTATCTAGTAGAGCGCTCATGCCCCACTGTAATAGTGCCGGGAATATTCCGTCCATTCCAGCCGTTTTAAATGGAGCAAAAGAGATTGTCCTGGGTAGCAAAGACATCGTTGCTTTGCAGACTGCACTGAATAAATGGTTTCAGATACTGGAGGATCACGGACTGAAGATTAGCATACCAAAGACTGAGTATCTTTGCTGTCCTTTCTCAGATCCAGAGAGACCGATACCAGATATCTACATTAAAGGAGAGTAGCTGAAGTCCTGTACAAAGTTTAAATACTTGGTCAACAAGGAAGCTACATATGCGATGATGACATCAAACATCGCATCAGTGTCGGTTGGATGAAGTGGCGAGAAAACTCTGGAGTTTTCTGCGACAAGAAGATGCCACGAAAGCTTAAGGGAAGTTGTACAAAACGGTTATACGTCCCGCACTCATGTATGCGTCTGAATGCTGGACTATGTATAAGACATACGAAAGTAAAATGACTGCGACTGAGATGAAAATACTACGGTGTGACCAAAAAGGATCGTATCAAAAGTACCCACATTCGAGGCAGCTTGTTTGTTGAGCAACCGATCACTGAAAAGCTCGCCGATCGTCGTATGGATTGGTATTGCCACGTTCTAAGACGTCCGCCTGAGAACCCTGTCATGAAAGCACTATCGACGAAGGTTCCATTTGCTGAACCCAAACGCCGAGGCAGGCGGAAACACACGTGGATCGATCAGATGAAAAAGCAACAACAACGCGTTAATCTTGGCGATGGTACGATCCAAGACCGAGCTGCCTGCAGAAGGAAGCTGAGATTATACCGCCAGAATGGGCGAAGTGCGAACACCACAGGCAGAGCAACGCGAAGCCGCAGAGTGGTATGAAAGGACAAGGAAGAAGAAGAAGGTGTGTTCTTTTTGTACATAGCAGATTAGAGCAGGAGAAGCCACAAAAAAAGTAGCGAAGACGAAAACGGGGCATCTGGGAGCGTATCTTGGTTTAGTTAGTATTCAAACGTCAACTCAATTTTCAAGAGGAAACTTAAATCCTTAAGACCGCCACACATGATAACCATTTTGATCGCGAGCATGCATCGAACCACGTCAAACTCAATAGAAAACAAAGTGAAATTCGGGCTAGTTTTTCTGAACTCGAGGTCTATGTGTAAACATCACATCGCATTATGAATCGACGCTTAACTGAAAATACTGTGTGAATATTACTTTGCTAATCATTCCGACGTGGTATAGTTTTCTGTTTACGGTAACCGTCATATTACATATTTCAACCTAGGGACGACCTGATCCATTGTCTTGGAGAGTAGGCATATTCCAGAAACCAATCTTTGCAATCGTTTATCGTTAATCGTTTGATATCGTTTATCCAAAAGTCATAACCGAGTACAAATTATAATATTGGTTGATGAATACGTATTTTGAAAAATGAGCACGCTGAAAATAGTCGCTCGAGTTAGAATTCGAACCAAAGATCTCTTGATTGATAGACGTGCTCCTGATCTACACCTTCCTTTCTGTTTTGGAGAGAAATTGCAAGAAACTCACCACATTCATCTAGATGAAAAAAAAACAAGCATTCGCTTCACCACTGCCAGTTATATACTAGCCATCTTGGCGAAATATGACTTCATTGCGGAGAATATCCTTTCGTTCTTACAAAAGGAGTTAAAATGTCATCAACAGTAGTCTAGTGCATTCGCCTCATGATAGTAAGCTATCAAAATCCAGCCAACATCACGTAGCCGTCATTATTCAACCATCATTATAGAAACGATCACGCACAGTTATCATACAGAATGCATACATCCAACTGTATATCTATTTTCATCACCCTTCCCTCCACAATACCCCTCAAACACACTATATCACATAAATTACATACTCCACTTCTCTATCCTACAGATAAATCGAATGTCTCTTTCTCGTACATGCTAGCGAATCTCCTTTAGAACCACGTCGCCTTCTATATTAATCGCCTCCCAATATACAGGGTGGCGCAAAAGAAACGAAGGGGTTTGAATAGTCCATAATTCCTTTATTTTTGAATGAATCGAATTTCTTTTCTTTTTGTAGTACACTTCATAAATGGGGAATTTTGTTAATTTAAACGTGAAAAATAACATCGCGTAATTGGTGCCCATTTCCAGCTTCGCAAATTGCGCTCTTTCTAAACGTTTTCATTATTTTTTCAAGATTTCCGGAGGTATCGCTCGAATTTCTTCTCGAATATTATTGTTTAGTTGGGGTATGGTCTGTGCCTTATTCATATGCTATACACATACTCCAGACCATACTCCAACTAAAAAATAATATTCGAGAAGAAATTTTAGCGATACCTCCTGAAATCTTGAAAAAATTCATTGAAAATATTTTTGAAAGAGCGCGACTATGCAAAGCTGAGGATGGGCACCACCTACGCAACTTTTTTTTCACGTTTAAATTAACAAAATTCCCCATTTATGAAGTATACTAAGAAAAAAAAAAGAAATTCGATTGATTCAAAAATAAGGGAAATATAGACTATTCAAACCCCTTCGTTTCTTTTGCGCCACCCTGTATATACATTTGCATGTTAAACAGAAAAAAGGAAAGAAAAGCTCTACACGACGGGGATTAGAACCCGGGACGGCACCGAGCATGTTCTATAGTCCACCACGCTACCGATTCAGCACACTAAACTTAAGCACGGAATACATCAAGTTGGGAATTCAAAGATTTCACATGTAGACACTCTAAGTGGATGTTCACACTGCGTGCGATGCCGAGCCGAGCCGGGTCGAGCGATGCAATGCGATTACAAGCTTTTAAAGCAAGAAAATGGAAAGTCTTCAATTTTAAATGGAATCACGCTTTGAGTGTACACACTGCGCGCGATGCAATGACGAGCCGAGCGATGGCCCGATGTTTACACAAACTATTTTGCTTTTTCGTGCGAGTACCGGCTGCTGATTTTTTGCGATGGAATTTAATGGGCTTTGCGATGGAGTTTATTGGCTTTGCGATGCTTTGCGATGTGAAGCTCCATGGAGCCAGTATGGTGCAAGTACGAGCTGTAAAGTAATATTTGGATCCACGCCCACAGCTCAAACTGACCATATGGGAAATTCACTTTTAATGCAATGGCCGTTGCCAGTTGGAAGTTTTGGTATCACAACTAGGTCTGTACAAGTCTAGGGTATATACGCTTTGGACTCCGGTTTTGATTCAGTATGGCTCAAATGAAAGGTTATTAACACGGCATTTTGCCGCCGCGATAGCTATCTGGGATGACGCTGGTTTCTGCTCCTATCTGCGTCATTTCACGCGTCCGTATATCAATTTTTAATAAGCCGGCCCACATACATTCGAACCCGGAACACGGACACGGTCACAATGTTTGATTTGTATGATGTTTCTTAAACCATTCGCTTGAGGATCACTTTTAAGTGCCAATTAATTAATTGTTGATCGTGACTACTACAATTGACAATTAATTTTGAGAAAAAAAATGGTGGGGAGGGAGCTCTCAGCTCGGACGGAGGTTTGTAAGGGGGGTGAAAATGGTGTTAAAAATGCGATATTACTTATATTTTAGAAGTTATGGCCAAAAAACAGTTTATTTAAAACTAAAAATAACATAAGTTGTAAATTCAGGTTCGCTATTATGTGGCCCGGCTTATATAATACAGAGTGGCGCTGTGTCCTATCGCATCATGTGAATTGAAATGCAGATAGGTATCAAAGAGGGAGGAGCTTAAGTGACGAGGCGTCCGGCGTCATTTGGACGTCCATGTGTACCGGCTCTTACACTGAATTCAAATGCAATCTCGCCGCTCCACAAACCGCGGTGGTGGCCGCAACGGCGAGTCGAGCGGTTTATACATTCATCGTCCTAAAACCGCCGCGGCTGCCGCTTTTTGCGTTTATACACAGCGGTGCGCCGCTGCTCAATCCGCTTGTGAGGTCGCGGAAGAGATGATGAAATTCACCAACACTGGGCCTTTCTTCATTAATGGGATGCACCCAATGGCGACGCCCTTCCATTTTTAGAGCACTGTTTTGAAACAGAAATATGTAAATTTACTGGGTCAAGCACAAACGACATGATGTCGAACAGATTCTATTCCTTGAACTAAATTGGTCTCTACTCTCCATCATTGCGTGCAGTGAACATCCCGGATTATCTTTGCATCGCAAGCTATCGCTCGGATCATCTTTGCATCGCAAGCCATCGTTCGGCTCGGCATCGCACGGCGTGCAATGTGAACACCCACCACATCGCATCGCTCGACCCGGCTCGGCTCGGCATCGCACGCAGTGTGAACATAACCTAACGCTGTTTAGGCATTCCGCAGCTTCTATGGTTTTACCCCGCACCGAGCATTAGATGTTTCACATCAAAAATCTCCTCATTTCCACCGTTCTATGATAGTTGATGGTTCGATGGAAGTTCGGTTATGGTTCTGCGCGATCATGTGTGGCGAGTTTTAGTACTTATACTTTCTCTCTCTCTCTGGTTCCTGTTAACCCCTTGTGGGGCATAGGGCATTAACTACGCCTACTTTCCACCTCGTCCTGTTCATTGATATCGCTTTCAGCTCACTCCGCGACTTGTCTATTGAGGCACCCTCTCTCTTTTAACTGATCTTGTTCAGGTGTTACTAGGTCGTCCAACACGGCGACTTGAGTTGAGCGGGTTCCAATCGAGGGCCTGTTGAACAATGTTGTTCGGCCCTTTTTGGAGAGTGTGACCTATCCATTGCCACTTTCGCCTTTTAATGGAAGTGTCTATCCTGTCCTGACCAGTAATAGTAAGGAGGTCATCGTTAGAAATGACCTCCGGCCACCGTATGTGTAGGGTGCGCCGTAGACACTGGCTCACGAAAGTTTGCAATCTAGTTGTTATCTCATTGGTCACCTTCCAAGTTGAACACCCATATAAAAGCACTGATTTTACGTAGGTTTCAAAGATCCGGAGTTTGGTGTGTCTGGAAATGTTGTTGTTTTGCCAGAACGGAGTCAAACTGACAAAAGCTGCTCGAGCTTTGTTGATGCGATACTGTACATCAGCATTCGCTCCACCATCTGCTGTAACTACGCTTCCGATTTAGCAAGAATTGTCCTCTTTCTCGACTGCCTGTCCCGAAACACAAATTCCGCTTTGCCTTTCTGGATCCAAGCTCAAGTACTTAGTCTTGGCAGCGTTGATTTTAAGCCCCGCATTACGGCTTTCGCAATGCAGAGCATCAGACATTTGAGCTACTTGATCAGATCTATTTGATAGAAGACAAATATCGTCAGCATAGTCTAGGTGTTGAAGGTATTTGAACAACTTCGATCTTATACCTGTATTCTGGTTTTCTTGAAGCGCACCACTTAGTACATCATTAATGGCAATTACAAACAGTATAGGTGACAAAATGCAGCCTTGTCTCATTCCGCTATGCACCTTGAAATGATCTGATAGCTTACCCTTGTGTAAGACGTGACATTTGGTTTCCTAGTAGGACTCCTTGATGATGGAAATTATTTTATCTGGTATGCCTCTCCTACGTAAAGCCCTCCAGATATATTCCCGGTCAACGCTGTCAAACTTTCTCGAAATCGATGAGCATGAGATGTAATGGGGATCTCCACTCTGCGGATTGTTCAAAATAATTCGGAGGGTGTTGATGTGGTGGCTATATGAGAAGCCCTCGCGAAAGCCGGCTTGTTCATCATTCAATGTGCGGCCAACTGTTTGGTCTGGTTTTCTGGAGAGGTCCAGTTTGTTTAGTGGCAGCGTTTGTGCTTGAACAGGGTACCGCCAATGACGAGTTGACGAGAGTTGCAAAACTCCACGAACATCTCGCCATTTTTGTTCCTGTTGCCTAGTCCATGATTGCCCATTAGTTGTTCTAAGCCTACATTATCAGAATCAACTTTGGCGTTGAGATCCCCCGTGATAATTTGTATGCCACCTTGGGAGCCTTGTCGAAGATGTCGCCAAGCCGCTAGTTAGGTCGGGGCGTAGCACTGAATTATTGTGATGTTTCTAACCCTGGATTTGAATCTGTCTGTGATGATACGGTCGGAGATGGACTTCCAGTCAATTAGAGATAAGCGTGCCTCCCTAGTCAACAGGATTCCGGCGCCTGCCATTCGAGCTGACGTATCCTCTTCATTTCCAGAGTAGAGCAGTACTGTTTGGGAGCTTGGCGATAAGGTCGCTCCCAATCCAGGCCATCTTGTTTCGCTCAGTCCTAGTATATCGATGTTCTATGCGATCATTTCTCGTTCGACTTCAGTGAGCCTCGCACTATTGCACTCGCCCCACATCGTTTGAACGTTCCAAAAGCCGATCGTGGCCCGTTGTTTGTAGCCAATAGTCGTGGCCGGTGAATCAGTCCGTGGTATCCGAGGCTCGTTTAATGTTTCGAGTGTAAATAGATTTCAGGTATGCAGGTTACACGCACACATACCCAATCTTAGGGGAAGAGTTGCTTCCTTAGGTGTCCTAAGAGTCGCCGGGAGTTTTTTTTTTTTATATAGTCCAGAGGTCCAATGGTGTTTTTGATCGCGCGTTCTTTTGATTATCCTTCAGCTGGGTGTAACGTGTTGGTGTTCTCACAACTATGTTGCAGCTCCACCGTTCGCCTACTTCCTGAGACGCACTGGTGTTATTGGCCATTGGCCATTCAGGATGATCATCGTTCTGTGCCTCTACCAAATGTTCTGAACTGCAAAACTTGGTTGGCTTGGTTAGCCGTTCCAGAGGGCGCCCACGAGGAGGACTATGAAAGAGGTCTTTTGCCCTCCAAAGTACAAAGTAAAGTAGTACTGATACAATCGGCGAAATTTCCTTTAGGCAGCAGAATCATTTTGTATGTTTACTATTCCATATAATTACACAAAACGATTTATTGACAGGAAATTAATTTTATATGCTTCCCAAACTGTAAATTGCCAGAAAACTTTGACACCTGCGCCGCCTGCATTTCGAAACGTGGAAGTACTAACGGAGCAGCATTCTTGCACTAATCTTCTTTCCCGAGCAGCTCAGATCAAATTGTCAGTGAATTGTGTGGTGTTAACCTGCTCTGCTCCGCATGGCTGTTATTGTAAAAAACGCGCATATTCTGTGGTGTTCTCCCACTTTACCCTGCTCGGCCGTTAAAAAAAACGCTCCTAGAATAGCCTATGATTTTTTAATACAATAGAAAAAAACGGATCCAGTTCACAATGGAAATCTAAAAACAAAGAGAGGGACATTCCTAGTTGAGCGGGCAACGCATAGTGGTCACGTCTTTGACCAATAATGCGTTTTAAATTCAGATGATTTCGCACTCCCCTTGAGTGTGCTCCGCTCGCTAAGCGAAAAAGTGGTTTAAGGGGCTGCAACCCTCAGTATGCCGCCCTATAACGCTCGCTCTATACGCTACAGCGGTAAAGCCACTATTAGCCAAAGCTCGAACAACGATGCGTCGCATCGCCCGGTGAAATAGGAATATGTATATCCAAAAAGATGCCTCATTTTTAGCCTCACCAACTCCGCAATATACGCATATTTATATGTTAGTCAATAAAGCACTATTATACTAAAAAAAAGACAAAAAGCCACAATGCATAAACAAACACAATTTCTTTTCCAGTTTCGAGCAATACTCAGCCCTGATTGATGCAATTTTCAACATTCTGCTGCTCGACTTGAAGCGAGACATTGGCAAGTTGAAGGCAAATCAAAATTACAAATGTCCATACGGAATGAAAACGCAACAGCATCCGGCCATTAGTATTCTGGAAAAAGATATGACACGATCGTCATATTTAATCGAAAAAATTGTTACAATATGCGATCATCCAGATGAAAAGTATATAACGCAATTATCCTCCCCAAGCGCTTCAGGACATTATTAACAAAAAACTCTTTAATACTTATCTTCACAGAATTAAACGTGAATGCATTGAATTCCTACGACCGGTTCTTTTGTATATTCTTTGCAACACAGAAACACTGCCGCGAGCCGAGTCTGTGTGGATGGCTCTATTGCAGCTCACCACACACAATCAGAGGACTTTTGAGTTCGTCAATGAGATCTTGACGTGGTCAAAGGTGAGGATTTCAGTTATAATATCAGTTGCATGCTAAACTAATCCTTTTCGATAGATTTCGTCGCCGGGCACGTGCCTTCAGACAAGCATTTTCCTGATCAAATCACTCGAGAGTCTCGACCCAGTCAAGGACTATCAATTGATTTTAAATTGCATCCTATATCTTTTGGTAGTTTGCAACTATCAACTCATTTTCGGTCTCAATCCGATGAGAAGTTTACAATGCATCAACAAAACATTGACCGGCATCAAGGAACCGAGTGAGAAATACTACAACGTCCTGTTGGTACTCTTCTCCAACACGCTCCATCATGTGTGCCCGGCAAATTTCAACGAGCTTATGGACATCATTTTCACAATAATGCGAAAAGGTGTTTGCACCAACAAATATATTCAGAATATGATTCTGGACGGTATTATCAAATGGATGACCCATCCGGATTTCTTGTCGCCCAGTGGCCTTTCGCTGGCTCATTCGATTGTGAAAGTTATAACGGCGGAAGAGAAGCAACAGTCGCCTGCACGACCGCAATCCGCCTCGCAGGACTTCAAGCTGAGTGCTTCATACTATCATCCGGAGATTGCCATGGCGTACGATATTGCCCGATTAGCCGAACAATTTCAGGACACCAATCACAAGAATGTCTTCAATTTTATCGATACGCTGAACACGCGAGGAGATTTGGACTTTAACAAACATTACATCGTACTGTTGCGGGCAATATTTTTGTCCAAGGATATTTCCATTGATTGTTGGTTTAAAGTGTATCAGTTGATTTTGTCGATTGTGAAAAGCAGGGAGGATGCAGCATCGAGCTTTCTGATGACCTTTTTGTATAAGTTGTCGACGGAAACGTGTCCTGAGGTCCAGCTGGAGCTGCTAAGGGGCTTGCCGTATTTTGCGATCAGAAAAGAGAGCATCCCGTTCATTTTGAACACATTTGATTTCCTGCGCAACGGAATGAACACGAATATTTGCATGGATTTGTATGCGAGACTATGGAAGATCGAGGTATGTTAGTGCTATGTTTAAATTTGGTCCGCGGTATGATTGATTCTCCTTTTTTCAAGGACCGTACGTATTCATTCCTGCACGAACTTCTTTGCGCACCTCACAACAACAAGTGCTCGGAATTCGAGTTCTACGTTACCAAGTCAATGGTAATACGTGACATCTGCGTTACCAAGTACATAACTCGTAAATTGACGTGAAAGTATCAATTTAAACTCATCTTATTCATCATTCTAGACCGTCACAGCATGGAGCTGATTTGGTGCCGATCCTCTCCAACATTCTGAACCATTGCTCTTCGGATGAGGGTGACTTGGCCACGGCCACTGCTCTAGACGCCATAACCGCGCTCTGTGAAAGCAACACGGTCAGCATTCTGTCAACGTGGAAAGTGCTCAGCTCGAAATTTCGCCAGGAGAAAAGAATCGAATCGCTCAAGAGTCTTTTCAAATTTTTCGCATACATTCCGGCCGCCCATAATCCGACATTGTCCTACGAATCGATCGTTGAAGAGATACTCGACCACATTTGGCACTACATCACCCGATCCGATAATATCGAATTAGTAGCGGCCGCCTTTGATGCGCTCAAACACTTCACCCCGGGCAAAATTATGTACCTGAAACACATCCCCCAACAGTTTCACGCCATCAGCAAACTCCAAGCCAAGGAGCTAGAGGCGCGCGACGGAAAGCAATATTTGTGCTGGGAAACAGTCCCGGGCGAATGTTGGATTGAGCTTTTGCAAAACGTGAGCGATAGGAGCAAAGTTTATGCAGCCGATTTGATTGCTCACTACATTGCCACGGAGGTGGCTGAATATCGTACGGGCATCTATGATATCCCCGAACACATGCCCGAGCCGAAAAAACTATTGACGTTGGGCAAGAACAGCATTCTTCGGGCCGTTATTAATTTTCTGATAAAACAGTCGCGCATGGAGGTGGAAATGATGGATGAGGAGATGGTCACAAATGCATTGCGTGCCATATCCAAGAAATTCCCGAAACCAATTCCGCCCTTTGATTGGTGTCTGTTGCTTCCATTTTTCCATATGGGCTTCAAGACTCGAAAGTACTGTATTCTGATAGCGGCAAATCAAATGGAACACTCGGGAACGGCACGACGATTGTTGGAAAATTTGTTGAATGAATTCGAGCCGAATTGCTTTGAAGAGGACTTGTTGTTGTTGCTCGGCTTATTGCCGTCCTTGTCGCAAAGAATGCCGTCACAAGTGCTAAAAGCGTTCGCCGAAAAGGTGGCCATATATTGTTTCAAGGAGTCGCAGATGAATGGGTTTGGCGAGGGTGCGCATAGTACGATCTACGTATGGTTGATGTTGTTTTTTTATCGTCCACTTGCATTCCAGGCTGTCTTTTCGAAAAATTCTTGGATAGTATAAAATATGTGTTCATCTGTGAAAATCAGGAACCGGAAGCATTGGACATTTTCACGCTAATTGTGGAGCGCTACATGGACTCGATGGAACTCAACTCGAAGGTACAACCCACTTATCAGATTTTTAGAGTTGGCGCTGTGGCCGGGGAAAAAACTCCTATTTATCCCTTTATCCCTTCATTCCCCCAGATTTTCGAAAAATACACCGAAGTAGTTTCAGTACTCCATCCACGCTCCATCGATGGTCTAACATCACCGGCCACTTGGTGGGAAATTCCCGTTGGCAAACTAAAAAAAGCCTCGATAATTCGTTGCTATTTAGCTCTGAACAGTCGCCTTTTGGACAATCCCCTATCCTGGCTGGATCCAATTGTCGACGTGTTCGTCGATCAGAAAAGCGAACAAGTGTTTTTCTATCAACATTTGGCTGCCACCCTGTACGCCTTCAAAGCGGACAATCACGTTTACGATTGGATCATGGATCTGTTTCGACAAATTCAAATTCTACTTGCCGACACGACAAACAATCAGCTAAACAGTGAGAAAATCTCCTTCCTCCTGGACGTTTGTATTGTGAGCATTGTCTCATTTTCCGGATATATTGTGATCTTGGAGAAATTTACGGCGATTGCATGCTCGCGCGAGCTGAGAGTTATGGTGTTGCCGCAAAGTGTTAATTTGCTGTTGGAACGACCGCTTTGGAAGGGCAATGAGGCGAAGGTGAGTGTCGGTTGAAGAATATGTTGACGAGTATGTTTTTTGTTGGCTTCTGTTGCAGATCATCGATGTGTTCTACACAATGTATAAGAACAATTTGATTCCTGAATTGTATTCGGAAATGTTTAGAAACACGATAACATGTTTGCGCAATCGGCCTTGTTTTGAGGGCAAGAATGTTTGGATGAAGTATGTGGGCATGAGAAAGTAAGTATTTAGCGATTTTTCGGACAATTTCTTCAACTACTCTTCACATATCACTGCGAATAATTGGCTTCCATGAGTAAGTAACTGGTGCCTTATCAGCTATGAAGTAAGTTCATGTTTTTGGCCACCCCTTGTTGTCTATTTGTATTCGGAGGGCGAAATTTGTGCACAAATTGCTTTAATAAAAAGACAAAATGATCTAGAATAAAATATGTCTGTTTTTTTTTTAATATAAGCTGCCATTTCGAGTTCGGAATATGGACTCCGAAGTGTGGTGAACTCTTTTTTTTTGTGTGCAACGGAGAGTCGTTGGAGACAGCGTTTCGGTTGACACGGGGCCAATGTTACTACTACTTTGCTTTAAGCCTTTGTGGGGCATAGCGTGTCAACCGCTCCTGTGCGCCATCGTACTTTGTTCTGGGCAACGGGACGCAACTCGTCAAACGACTTACCCAGCCCCTTACACTCTTTTGCCACAGATCGACACCATGTGATCTTAGGACCTCTGTTGGTCGGCCTTGGTTAGAAATGGGGTTCCATTTCACAGCATGTAAAGCAATGCAGTTGTCATCCTTCTGCAATTTGTGACCTTTCCACTGCCATTTTCGCCTGCGTGTCAATTCGTCGACTGACATCTGGCTGACTTAGCTCTTCATTTGATATTGTTTAGGGCTAGAAAATTCTTAAAATTCGACGGAGATATGAGTTGACGAAAACTTCCAGCTTTCTCGTAACTCTTAAAGAAACTTTCCATCCCATACAAGAGTACAGACAGTACCAGGGAGTGAAACACGCCCAGCTTGGTCTTGATGCTGAGATAACTGCTCTGCCAGATTTTGGGCAGCATGCCGTATGCGCATTTAGCTTGGTTGATACGACGAGCGATGTCCTGCCGCCTACTACTATTTTCGGTAGTAATGCTACCCAGCTAGACGAAGTTGTCCACCTTCTCTACAGGCTGCCCATTAATATTGGTGGCAATTAGTGTAGAATTTCTCTTTCGCAATGGCGGGCTAAGAACTGTAATGAATCACCTTTAATGGACCATATCCTTGTACTGCTGCTTGCACAGGCGGATCGATGGCAGCACCTGATAAGTAATGATCTGAAACCAGAGACCGAGGGTCCCATTACACCTGGACCCCAATGCGAGAGCGAGGGCATCCTAGCCGTCCGTCAACCATTCCATTCTTATCGCCTGTTTTTTTATTATTCCCCGTTTTTACCTCCCCTGTCTGTGCTGTCTTCCCCAGGCCTATGATTTATTAATACGTAAAGGACAGGGGCAACGAGCGGCGAAAACCCCGTCCACGTCTCCCGAACTGAGCTACAGTAAGCATAGGTCGCTGCCTAGCTCGTTAAGGGGCCCTTTTCTTCGCCAGATGGCACGGCCCGACCTTCACGGTCATTATGCTACCTTAGGCTCCGTCCATTACAGAACCTTGGGCTTGGTGGTATTAATCTTTAGCCCAACCTTGCTTGCCTCCCTCTCAAGATTCTGTGGGAGAGTAGGCATATGTCGTCAGCGTAGTCAAGATGTTGTAAATAAGATGTTGAAGTCCATTGAAATCTTCTGTCTAGTCCGCTCCATGCAACACACCGCCGATTACTATGAGGAGTAAGATCGGTGAGAGGATGCACCCCTGCCGAATACCACTGCGAGTCTCAAAGTCCCCCGACACCTTACCTTTATGCAGAACGCGACATTTCGCGCCATCATAGGTTGCCTAAATAATAGCCACCAGCTTCTCAGGGATGCCTCTCCTGCGCAAGGCCGCCCATATAGAATCCCGGCTCACATTATCGAAGGCCTATCGATATCGATGAAAAGCAAGTGAAGAATTGAAATCAGCGCATTGCTCGATGATGATTCGAAAGGCGTTAATGTAATCGAAACAGGAGAATCCGGATCGAAGACCAGCCTACTCTTCATCAGTTATGCTTTCTAAGTGAGCCTTTAGTTTTTCAAAGACGATTTTAGGTATTTTCTTGGCAAGGGCAGGTAGCACACAAATGCCTCTAAAACTAATACAGTCTGTAAGACTACTCTTCTTCGGAAGTTTGATGATCAAACCTTTCTTCCACTCAGTGGGCAAGGTTTCTGTATTCCACGCTTTATCAACAAGTCGATGCAGCAACTCGGCAGTTATGCTTGGCGCTGCTTGATCAAGTTCGACAGGGATACCGTTGAGTCCGCCGGCGTTACCTCCTTTTAGTGCAATAATTGCAGTGACTAATTTCTCGTTAGTCGGGGCAGTGGATCGTATAAGCACATTTTGATGCTAAATGGAAAACGTTGATTTTTCCTAAAGCGCTCTTTACACTTCACCGTGAATGTGAACATGAAAATATAAATTTTCCCCGATCAAAATTCAATTTTCCAAGCCTCATTGAAGACAGCAACTATGGCAGCAAGATTACAAGTTTCATTGTTTCGCAAAAAAAAAAAAATAGTTGTTGGGAATGTCGAAAGTGTTTTATAATTTTTAACGTCAAAATAAAGCTTTCGTTCGACACCTTAATGCATAATATTTCGTTTTTTCTTTCTGAAATTTCAAAAGTTTCCCCAGCAGATATGTAAAGCAGCATTTGAAATCTGGCTAAAAAAGTAATGCTGCCGATGCTGCTGCCGCTGCCCCAATGTAATTCGCTCAAGGCGAATGCGTGCGGTCTAATTAGCCAAGACACAGGCAATGCCGCTGCTGCTGTCGGCAATGAAATTCCCGCATTAGTTTCCCTTAATGCCCGGTTCTCATTATTCCAGTAACCAATCCAGTCCAGTAATCCAGTCCAGCGCTGGACTGCTACTGGAATAATGTGAACCGGCACTGGACAGCAATTCAATCCAGCAATCCAGTCCAGCGATCCAGTCCAGTGACTGGATTGTCAGTCTACTTTTTGATTCCAGCTCGCCCAAAAATCATTGTTACTATAGTTACCGAATCAACAACACACTCGCCAGACTACTGGACTGGAATCATGTAGACGATATGATCCAGTCCAGCACTGGACTGGATCGCTGGACTGGATTACTGGACTGGAATAATGTGAACCGGGCATAATGCACTATTTCGATTTCACACCGAAAATTAGCGTATGCTCTATTTCACTTCTTCGTCTCTTCATTGTTTTTCTAGTCGCTATTTCGGTACCCCGACGTAACCATAAGCGGACTGATAGCAGATCTCATGGCCTGACTCACGACGGCCACGTATCACGAAAATCTCAATTTGGCTACACACTAGAGCTTTCAAATGACGGTCTTCAGTCCATCATAAGATCAGGCTGTTAGGCCGGCCGCATTTTGGACCTAGGCAGCGCAGCGCAGTGCGCACATGGCATTGTTGCTGTAATATCAGATTTTGACAATTGTTACAACAACAATGCCATGTGCACGCTGTGCTGCGCTGCCCTGCCTACGTCCGAGATGCGGCCGGCCTAAGTGTGTGGCCAATTGAGATTTTCACACGTGACTATGTCTTAAGATCATCACTCAAGTGAGTGGGTCACTTTAGTCTAATCTGGATACGATAAAATAACTTTTATCATTCTATCCCATTTTGTAAGTTCGGCAGCTATAACGACTGCTTTTTGTTTTCTTGTTTTCCTTGACCTCAAAGCTCTTTTCAGTATTCGATTTTAGTATCATTATGCCCGGTTCACATTATTCCAGTAACCAATCCAGTCCAGTAATCCAGTCCAGCGCTGGATTGCTACTGGAATAATGTGAACCGGCACTGGACAGCAATTCAATCCAGCAATCCAGTCCAGTAATCCAGTCCAGTGACTGGATTGTCGGTCTACTTTTTCATTCCAGCTCGTACAGAAATCATTGTCACTATAGTTACCGAATCAACAACACACTCGCCGGACTACTGGACTGGAATCATGTAGACGATATGATCCAGTCCAGCACTGGACTGGATTGCTGGACTGGATTACTGGACTGGAATAATGTGAACCGGGCATTACGTTGCATATTTGAAATTAGTAAACGTGTTCTTACGGTTTTCTGATTTTCACTTCTCGTTTCTCTTCTGTAAATATCAACTTCCGGTCTCCTTTCCATTCTTCCGATTCAAATCTCCCTTTAACGCGTTCCTCCTACATTTTTACTCCCCACACCGTTCAAATTTATAATTCATATATTCATAATTAAAACATGATCACATTCGTATTAAACGATTTATATGATTTTATTATTTCATAATCAAACAAAAAAGTATTTTTTTTTTCGCGATGAACCAATTTTCAGAATGCAAATGCAATTCGAACGTGAACAGCATCGTGGAAAAATATCGTGGTGAATTTCACGTCTAGGTCGTTCACTTTCACGTTCACGCGTCTACACTTCTCTGTGAAACGTGGTGAAATTGATTCCACGATGAATTTTTCTTTTCACGATGAAATATACGAGGAATTTAAAAAAAGTATATGAAATATCAATATTAAATTGTGGAAATGTATTCAAAATATAGTTTATCGAGTTTTCCATTTATTCCAACATAATCCCCGGATGTAAAAAGTTATTTTCATTGATATTTTCCAAGAAAACATTTTTCCATTTTCACGTTCACGATGAAGTGTACAACGCCCTTAAGACGGGATTCTTTTTTATTTATTTGTAAATGCGCATTTCGGACACCAGTTGTGTCCTTCTTCAGTACAATTCAACAGTTGAATGGTACTGAAGAAGGACACAACTGGTGTCCGAAATGCGCATTTACAAATAAATAAAAAAGAATCCCGGTTAGATAAATTATTTATGTGAGGGGAAACTTCACCGGAGTTTAAACGATTCAAGACCGCGGCGAGGTTCTTGAAGTAGCTTTCCATCACTATCCTTCAACGGATGTTGGCAAGAGTTACCACCACCTGTAAACTCCTTGGTGACACCGTATACGGCATTTAAGTTGTTACTTCTCGCGGCTTCTTCTGCTGAGGTCAGAAGAGAGATAAACTCTTTTATCGCGTCGCACACTACGCTGAACTTCTCGAACTTTCTGACGGTAAAGGAGTTCGATGCTGCTTCGATTGTCGTTTGATGCTGCAGCCAAACGAACCTTCAGCTCTTTTCTTTCAACAATCTGCTGCCATGAAACGTTGGACATCGAGGGCTTATTCCTGCAATCCGGGTTTGTGCCAAGGATGGTGTCTGCTCTATCAATGTACACATACAGCATACCAGTTTTAATTTATGTCACTATCTGGGTGAATAATTATCGCACCTGTGTTTTTTTTTGTAAGATGGTCGCTATAGTGTTGTAAGACTGCTGGATTTTTTAGTCGAGCGGTGTTGAGTTTGGGGCGCCTGGATCTTTCGTCGCTAGGACGGCGCACGGCTGCAATATGGAATCGAACATTAGTGATCATAAGGTAATGGTCCCAATATCGGCGCCCTTCTTATTTCACACGTCCAAGAGGCAACTCTTGAATCTTTTGCTAATGACAAAGTGGTCGAACTGATTTTGTGTTCTGCTCCGATCAACAGAGCACCAACTGATTTTGTGGTGGTCCGTACGCTGAAAAAAAGTGCCACCAGTTGGAGCATCTCTAATTGCCTTGATCCCTCCAGGGGCATGGACGCGTCAACATCTCTAGCATTTCTATGCCTTGTTGACGTTTCAATAGCATATCTACTTTTCGAAAGGGCAGTTGCTAGCATGCACCTCCTATCCGCGCCGTCTTTATACTAACAATCCCGGAGCACTGTGAGAGTTCTATTAGTATTCACAGGTAGTTTTTGATCGCGCCGAGATTTGATCTCCGAGCTCTAGATTAGTATCGTAGAGCGGTGCCGAACGGTCATGGCCACCGACCGCGACAAAGTTGGAGCATAACATTGAATTATTGTGATATTCCTCGTTTCGCTCCGAAATCTGGCGGTTATGATTCTGTCGGAGACTTGAACCCAGGATAAGAGACCGTTTCGTGCGGCTCTAGTTAAGAGGAGCTCCACACATGACTCACGACCACTACCGGAGTACACAATTATAGTGCTACTACTGAGCGTTGAAATAACTGATTATAGGACAAAAACCCTACACTCGCAGTACACACTTCAAACCTAAATTTACTCGCCCCTTTATTAAATATGAAATAAATACGAGAAATACAAGAGAAAAACATTCAGATGACGGAGCGATCAAGTCCTTACACTCAATTGATTTTGATCACCGGAAAACAGTAGTGCTGCGAGAAATCGAATTCCGGTTGCAATTTTGAATCTTTCTTATGACCATTTGCCAGCAAATTGGTGACGACAAAATTGAATTTTGCCACTTGGATCATTTGGAGCATCTGTAAACAAAAAATGAAAGACATCATTATCTATCCAACGAATCAATCACATGTCAAATGGCGACTACCTCCGTGTCGGGATTTAAAATCGACTCCAGTATTGCACGTGCCTGGTGAAAATGATTTGCCGCCGACAAGAACAATTCCGCGGATGATGCTCGAAACTGATTCGATCGTATTTTGGCAAATTCAATGTACGGCATCGGTGGCGGACTATTCAGATTTGCAAACGGCGAGAAACGACGATTGAAACGTATCTCTTCGTTATCGAATTTCGACTTGGGCTGTCGTATGCGTCCGTCTTTGGTGAATGCCGCGATTGCCTTATAGTAGCCACCGCTCATCATTTGCATGGCATGATTGTACATGATTTCGCGCAAAAACGGCTTTGTCTGTTTCTTCTTTTTGGCTTTGAGTTTCCGTTGTTTCACGTTCGCCTTCGACTGGCTATCGGCGACAATATCTTGCATCGCAAGCAGCGAATCGGCACGACTCAATGTCGTGACAATAAAGCCGAACAAAAATTCGTAGAGATACCTGAAACCATGCGGCTGTTAGTTGAAAACGTCAAGAGACACAGAAATTGGCGGTGACCAACCAGTAAATATAGAAGAACTCGTGAACGCTGTACAGTTCTAGCTCGAACCCGGACAACAGATACAATGACATCGCTCGCAAACAGTAGTACAAAGTCCACGTGCCAAAGTGCGAGATGTGTTGACTAGACGATTCCGTATCGCGTGAGATCAAGTTTAGATAGGTATCGACGCGTCCAGCCTGATTAAAAATTCAGTGTTAGATCACGTTAATTAGACGTAATCTTAGTACTCACTTCATCCTGCAAATTACCGAAGCCCTCCTCAATCAGACGCGCCAACTTGTCGCGTTGTCGGGCGCGATTGTATCCGCAGACTTGCAAAAAATATGTGAACGTGTGCAAATTGATGCAGTATTTTAGAAAGGAGTCCACGTATCTTTTTGCCTGGGAAGAGAAAGGGAAAGTAGTACCGCTCTGGGAATATACGGAAATGTAGTTATCTCGACATACATCCGGACTACTGACACCCTGATTTTTTGCCATCAGAATCGGTGGGGCCGTAAACGATTTGATCGATTCCTTGAGGAATTCTTCGAATGGATTCGATCCGTTCATCACGTTCTTTTTGTTTCCAAAGAAAATTATCTGTAGAATGCTTCGCGATAGCAGACATTGGCCCGATCGCTTGCTGAAGTCGATAAAGAAGTTCTGTCGGTTCGAATAAAGAAGAAAAATTGAAAAGGATTGCAAAATTCCGTCATCCGCTTGTTTACCAAAGTCGCATAGTAATCCTTTTGGTGGATGACTTTGCAGGCCAGCTTCAACTTTTGCGCCAACCCCTCGAGGAATCCAAAGCTCGATAGACGATCCCGAATTCGGGCACTGCGCGGAAATGTTGGTGGCAGGTTGCGTTGATTGACGCGCGGCGAGTAGCCAATTGGATTTGGGGCATCAGCTGTAGGGTGGTAAATGAAGACAGATTTGGTTTTACGATTTCGTTCAGCATAGGCACAAATACAGGTGGATGGGATAGGTGATCACAGATCTGTAATAGGGTTCTGCTGTCTACGGGGGAAAGAGAGGACACTCCGACGCCTTGGTTAGGAAAGTAATGGCGTACATTTTTTTCCCAGGAATGCAACTGTACTCACATTTTGGATCCGGTTGCGTTCCCTTTTCAACAGTCCGCTTGATAAAGGGCAAAAGTTCCAAGGCAGCATTCAAGTTCTTCTGCACCTCGACCAGTAACGGTTCACCAAAGGACGAATCTTTTCGATGCCAAAGAAGATAAAGTGACTGGAATAAAAATCGCAACAGTCGCACCCTGTGCATAACCGCCAGAATATCCTACAATCAAAAAAGCGTGGACATTAACTTCCATTCCAAGTAGTCTCTCAACTCCATCCATATCACCTCGCCGTTACTATCATCCCGCGATCTACGAACGAGCTCATCCTCCGACTCCTTCAACAGAGTGATAATCTGCGATTCCGTCGGATTATCGATTGTGCCCAAATTCGAGACACCAAATAGTTGAAAATCTTCCTCTTCGCTCACGTTGCCCCTGCAAATGGAATGGCCATAATCTCACTGTGCCCACGATGTTCTTTTTTAAATATCTTACTCAATAACGAAATCCTTAATAATGGGTATCAATTTTCGGATAGACAAGCAAACGCTTTTTAGAATTTTGTCCGCTATTTCGTGTGGATTGTGCAAGTAGAGGCAGGTGAACAGTATTTGATCCAACGAGTGACCTTCAAGCCAACAAACTAAGCACGAGTACAGCGAATCAAAGATACCGATAAGTTCTTCGTTTGTGAAGTTCTCAAGTTTAAGAACTCCGGCCTGGAAATTAGAATAACAGGATTCAATGGGAAAGGTGCAAGCAAAGGTGTGGAAAACATCTGAACACACGAGTTCCACCCACTTACCGCAACGGCCGTTTGAAACGTGTGCGGCACCGGTTCGTCCTTATTCAGAATTATTCCGACATCCATTTTTGGATCCATCATCTCGATAGCAGACATAGCTTCGAATAAACCGAAAATTTCGTCATGAACCAACTCTCCTAGAGACAGCTCTGAAAGGTTAAAAAGTCGAATCAGTCCCACCCACTATTGACATCTACAGTCGCATCATTCCTACCGGCGCAAGCATCAAAGAACTCTTTGGTAATGGATGTCCAACGACGATCGGACTGTGGAATGCCCAAACCACGGGAGGATATTTGCTCCTCGCCCGTAGCCAGTCCATCGCTTCGCGAGTCAACATCCACCTCAGCTCTACAGAACAAAAGCGAAATATGAAATTCTTTATGAAAAAACTCGAACGGAATGCTTACGTCGAGTTTGATTCATTGATTGGCATGCTAGTGGTGTTTCGCACGGAATAGCAACACTCGGATCAATGGAGAAATTGAGGAATTCTCGATTAGAAATTACAATGTCCCCCAGTGGTGGACTAAGTACGCACTGACAGCTGCCAGAAGTGTCTACCAAAAACCATAGATATGTGTGAGTTGCGGAGCGGGTGTTTTTTTATTAATTGTGGCTGCGTTCAGTATGCAAGGTTTGTGACATCACTAGAATACGTCTTTTCCGTTAAATTTGTTGAGTTTTTTTAATAATTGCATTTTTGATGTAGTTAAGGGTAATTTTTGAGAGAACTTTTAAACATTTCATTTATTGAGGCTTTCTATTATTTTTACAGGTTTTTACAGAGTTGTGAGAAGCCAATTGACAGCAAACAATTGTCAAAAATCTTTTGTGAAGCACACGATTCAGCTTAACCCCGGAATTATACTGTGCGCGAATTACGTCCACATGTCACAGTCAACGAAAATCAGCTGTTTAGCTTGTTATAGTTAAATCTCTTGTTCGCGTTCGTGGTGAGTTTAAAATCACTACGTTTAGACCGCGGGACTATCTTCGAGATCTAACTAAATCGATCTAACTTTCGACGATATAAACGTATCGATTTAGTTAGTTTTGGACTTGGCTTATCTCTACTTGCAATGCGAAACTGGACTAAAAAAATTGGGACTATGTCGCTGTCATCGCTAATGTTGATTCGATGGTTGACTTTTCCTTTGTTGTCGTTTTTTTTTGTTCGGCGTTTGCTTTGTTTGCAATTTCAGGAAAGCAGTGCGTGATCACGAGCAAGAAAAGGTATTTTTCTGTCGTAAAATTTATATTTGTAAAATTTATCTGTGCTGTCAACAGAGAATGAAGAAGAAGAAGTACCTCTCCGTATGGTCGGTATAAACACTCCACCAATAAGTACTAACACTAAAATGATTTAGTTAAATCGACTTTTAGTTCCACGGTCTAAACGTGGCCAATTATATGGATATGACAGTTGCAGATGAAGTCAGCCGGCGCAGATGAAGTAATCTGAGGATAGTGTAAACGTAATATAACAAACTTGAAACAATTTTTTGAGTCAAGAATAGAAACATGCTTTTCCAAGCGGATAACAGTAACTTACAACAAAACAAATGATCACCCACAGTTTTAAAACACATGCATATGTGAATTGACACTTCGCGGCTCGTTGATTGCGACAAAGTTGAACTCGTCTCAACTTTCGCGACGTGAGCGACGTGTTGTTCACGCACAGTATACTTATCACCATCTGAAACACATTGGTTCAACTTTATTTGACAGCAGAAGCCGCTTTGTTCGCGCAGACTATAATTCAGGCATAAGAACTAATCGATATCTAATTGAATTCATATGAAAATGGTGTAAATGTTTACCATGCTCAAAGGCTATACATTTTAATAGACTCTTATAAAGAGAGATTATTTCTTAAAACTAAATAATGACAAAATTAATAAATTTCTTTCAATAAACAAAATAAAATATTAATTCTTTAGCAGAAGCATTATAGGTAGTTGAAGACGTCCACAGGCGACAATGCTTCCAGTGGAGGAGTTCCTCCAACTATAATCTTCGATAGACTTTGACTCCTATGTAGTATGCATGATTAGATTAAAGATGAGTCACAAGAATTGGTATAAAAACAAATCGAAAGAAAAGTTTAAGCTCCTTCCGTATGATTGATTTAGGTACTATAAGACTATTGTTATTGTAATGACAGTTACAGTTAGTTAATTGATTCTGGTCCAGTACAACATAGTTATCCTCATAATATTAACGAACATATTCAATTATTTACACGACTCGAGTATTAACGTTGTGTTACATTATATAATAACGATGAAAAACATCAGCGTACAAACGAAGATAAATACAGTGGCAGTGGAAACTTATATCCTACATTACACTATTACTACTAAACTTACACCACACTACTTCATATTTGTGTGACAGAATTCTTAAGGCGACGCAATGTATTAATAAAAATATAAATGTATTTATTGTTGCGTGTACGGAGTGGGTATCTTTTACGACCCACACTGTACTAAGCTCTACCATAGTCACGATCCATCTCGAAACAGAACCATCGATAATGAAGCGGATTCTCGAACCTTCGTTGAGTAGTGGAAATCCGAGACTAGAACATCTCGAAAAATCTAGAGTCTTCGCTAATTGACGAATGCATGAATTTCCAGGCCAGCCGCATCTTGGACGTAGGCAGGGCAGCGCAGCGCGCACATGGCATTGTTGTTGCAACAATTGTCAAAATCTGATTTTACAACAACAATGCCATGTGCGCACTGCGTTACGCTGCCCTGCCTACGTCCAAAATGCGGCCGGCCTAAAAGGCAGATGTCACCGAAGGAGAAAAGCAGTAGTAAGACTCGACACTTAGTGGCGGTTGGATCGCTATAAAGCAGAACTGGAAAGTAGTGCCGTCTTTATTGTTAGAGCTAGTTTGACGTTTTTACGTTTGTTGTTAGTACGCGTGTGTTGTTCGTTTTGTAAATAAAGTGTTTGTGTTTTTCAATCGAAGTGTTTTCATTATTCAGCACAAGAATATCTAACGAACCTGGTTTCGTTTTGGTTTCACTCAGCAGAGGAAACATTACAATATTATATCTATATTTGTGTGCCTTAAAATATACATATTTTCCCTTTCTTCTTCTTTTATTAGTTGATACATTCTTAGTACGTCTTCAGGGTCGTACACTGGCTTTGTGTGATACTCAAGTCAAAATGTGTCAAAATGGCCCGACGTCGGGCTTAAGGCCGGTTGACACGTTCAAAGTACACTTTGACAAAGTACGTTGACAACCTACTTTGAGGTTACTTTGAACGTGTCAACCCCCTTTCAAAGTGCTTTGAAGTCTCTAGCGTTCCATCAAAGCAAAGTAGGATGGTGCTCAACTTTCCATCAAAGAATTGATTGTAAATCGACAAATTCACAGAAAAAAGTTGTTGGGGCGGGAAATAGTGAGTTGTTGGTGGTTTTTATTCAATTTACGGTCTGAACAATGTGTTTTGGTATAAATTTCCTAGAAATGCTAAATCCGCCGTTTTTTTCAAGTGGCAAAGTGGTAATTCACAATGGTGGATATTCTTTCCAAGTCATACTTTGATAAAGTGTACTTTGAGCATGTCAACCGGCCTTTATGCGCCATTATGCTGATCTTATTTATTAGGATGATTACGCTTGTGTGTCATATTCATATTCGTGTATCGAAGACCGGTTGGTTTATCAAAATTTCTCTGATATTTTTTTCTTCTGATTTTACATTTCAGGTACAGGAGCCAAATTTCTCTATTAATTTTGTATTTCAGTTACATTTCAAGTTAATATGTTCCTACATAGAGCTTCTGTTGTTTTACTGTTCCCTTATAGATAAGTGAGAGAAATTACTCCGCAGTTTGCGCATTACTTATCAGCCTAGTTACTATTCCCTAAAGATAATTTTATATATTGTAGATTATAAATGACTTAAAATCTACCGAAGAAGCTTAGCCAATGAAATTCTTATTGGTTCATCTTCCTCTGATTAAATGTACATTCTAGACCATATCCTATATTGTAAATACAAATTACAAAAAAAGGAAATTATTTGTCTTGTATGCTATACTAAATTCGATACGAATATTATCTTTACTTCAAAAGCTTAATTCTAATAATTACTCATTATTTTAAATTATTATTAATACACTAAATTCTAATAATTACTCATTATATCCGCATGTAGTAGGGTCCAATTATTGTGATACGAGTATATATCTTCTTCGCTTATGAAGGTATCGTCCAAGTGTTGCTTGATGCTGCTATTATTGCCGACGGCACATATCGGTGATACAACGGGGGTGACTTAGAAATTGCGATAACGAAGAAAAGAGAGTCTTCTCCCGGCCATTCTTCGATGCATCTTCCTCGTTGAGAAATTGTTGATCTTGATGTTGACGCTCTTTTACGAAATCCCTCCATGACCCTTAGGGATGAGCAAAGGATATTCAAAGTCCACAGTTTCGATACAGTAACAAAAATAGAGTTCTGGTTCCGAAATCTAGATTGCCACAAAGTTTTACAGTCATTGATGCGCTTGCTCAGTGCTCACTACGAACTGCCAAGCCAAATCCGAACATAGGGAAATTTCCGCCTACCGGAAAAACGATGAAAAGACACAAATTTATGTTGCTTATGTAAATGAGGCTTCGCTCATTTCGGTCTCATTTATAATAAAATTCACAAAATTAGGTGACTACGAAGTAATAAATAGGCCCAGCGACCAAATACTGCAGCCTGTAGCCAAGTGTATGTGGCCGAAACAAAATCAGTAAAAGTTGAAAATTTCCAACTTAATCCAAAATCCATATTGCGGTGACACTTTGTTTCAACTTTAGCTACTTTAAAAGACGCGATGGCTTAAAAAACAACTTGATTATTCAAGATTTTTCTTAACATGTTTTCGAAACGACGACTCACTCCAAGTCTGAGAGTATGGAACATGTATTGAAGAGAGGCTATCATCACACACACTCTATACGTGTTTCGTTTCGTAAAATTTTTTTTCCATAGCCTACACTCTTTTTTCCCTCGTTTGTCTGAAAGTTGCAATTTGTGTCAGCTTTTTATAATATTTTTTTCATTGCCTATCAGCTGGGGCTCCCTGGGTTGCGGTTTGATTGAAAATCTCGACAATTTATTTGACAGCCGGGAGAACATATTGTAATGTTTCCTCTGTTGAGCGAAACCACGAAACCAAAACAGGTTCGTTAGATATTCTTGTGCTTCCATTGAAAAACACACACACTTTATTTACAAAACGAACTACACACGCGTACTAACAACAAACGTTAAAACGTCAAACTAGCTCTAACAATAACGACCGCACTACTTTCCGGTTCCAGCGGATACTTTATACCGATCCGACTGTCACTGAGTGTCGAGTCTGACTACTTCTTTCCTCTTTCGGTGACATCTGCCTTTTATAGTTGGAAATCCATGCATTCGTCATTTAGCGAAGACTCTAGATTTTTCGAGATGTTCGGGTTTCGGGTACTTACTCAACGAAGGTTCGAGAATCCGCTTTGTCAATGGTTCTGTTTCGAGAAGGTTCTCGAGTCTAGATGGCTCGAGAATCGGCTAGTGTCCATTCAATTTGTACTTGTTATCGATCATTCGAGATTATGATGAAGCTTAGTACAGTGCGTGTCGTAAGAAATACCCACTCTGTACACGCAACAATATTTATGGTGTGTGTAATATGTCACAGTGTGTAAACGGGTACCATAAATTTAAGCTGATTTCCGTTCTTTATATAGTTTTCATATTCTCAGCTCCGAGCAGTCAGATACGACTTGTCACTAGACAAAAGAAAAACAAAAACACGAAACTCGCACTTTAGACATAAAATAAAATCCACAGTTGATTTTTAGTTCAATTGCGAAACTATTCAAAGTTTACGACATACACGACAGGGAGCGTGAATCCCCCTAATATTGAGTATCGTTGAGATTTTTATAACTCCCGTGAAAATTTGAATAAATTGACGGATAATCTCTCATCCAGTGGAATTGAAGTCTTCGATCCTATAGCGGTTCGATTCATCGGTTTGTCTCCGAAGCTGGAAAAATTCAAATGTTCTCGATTATACATCTACCTTTGTCATTGGTTTGTCTCTGATGTGAAAGGAATCGAAATGTCTTCGATCATACACCGATTCTGGTAATCAATCAATTTGCTAGAAATTTGAATTCATTTTAAAGTACCTTTTTTTAGATATCTGACATACATAAAAACATTGAAACACAAAAATTTTTGAAATGGAATAATTTAAAACTCGTTTTGCATCCCAGACAGTGTAGAAACACTATTAGGCCGGCCGCATCTTGGGCGTAGGCAGGGCAGCGCAGCGCGCACATGGCATTGTTGTTGTAAAATCAGATTTTAACAATTGTTACAACAACAATACCATGTGCGCGCTGCGCTGCCCTGCCTACGTCCAAGATACGGCCGGCCTTAAGGGAATGCAAGACAAGCTATGTATACTTCGGCAAGCTTGCCGAAGGTATGATACCCTTCACGTGAAGCGTTGTGTTTTGTGGTACATTTGCCACTTTGAAATTAGTAGCAAAACTTATTCCGATTTCACTGTTCCTATAAGAGGTATATGAAAGAGTGGGCCGATTTTAACCAAATTTAGGAACGTGGCTTAGCAGTCATTATGATTGAGTAATATGCAATTTCATAAAGAAATCTTCAGAAATAAGGTAGGTGAAGGTGAAGGGTGATAAAAAAATATGCTAATTCACGATAAATTATTCATCATCGTGGCGCGACAGCCCGACGTCGGGCCTTGGCCGCCTGGATCATTGTCCTCCAATTATCTCGGTCACGTGATCACGTCCTCCAATTTTGGAAGCCCAGTAGCTGTGCGGCGTCCACACCTACTGAGCTCTCCCAACGAGATCTCGGTCGTCCTCGCAGTCTCGCTCCGTCGACTCGCTCTGCATTCATTACTGTCTTTGGCATGTGATCATTGTCCATTCTTTGTACATGCCCTGCCCATTGAAGTCGTTGTAGTTTGACGATTTTCGAGACTTGCAGCTCATCGTACATTTCATACAACTCATGGTTGTACCGGATGCGCCATCCATCTCGATCGCAAACAGCCCCGAAAATTCGCCGTAGAACCTTACGTTCAAATGTATCAAGCATGTTTTCGGAGGCTTGAATTGAGGTCCATGCTTCGCAGCCATAGCATAGCACTGGTCGTATAAGGGTTTTGTACACGCGGAGCTTCGAGGGTCTGTGCACATTAGTGATGGGCATATTGACTCTTTCTACTGTGCCAGCACATACACTCTAACTCTTTCCACTGAGTCGTTCAAAAAGAGTCGTTCAAAAAGAGTCGAACAAATCCATAGACTTGGGAAAC